>OX382177.1:9713488-12113488 GCA_947507545.1 Clistopyga incitator
ACTTGACAATTTCCACTTTTACCGTCGACGTTGGAATTCTTCAACGTTTTTGTCATTGCGAGCATCAGGTAATATGTCGTCGCGACGTCAAGTCGCTTTTCCTTACTGTTAAGCCCTCTTCTCGTTGGGTGGATGCACGAATGTTTAAACAAATCGGTGGGCGTTACTCATTCTCGTGAAATGCACGAGAATTTCGGGTAATTGAGAGCGACGACTCGTATTTACGACTTCAGACCTTCCCAAATATTTTTTCACAAATTTTGCAACGTAAAGATTATTCAAACCGTGTAAAAAAATAAAAATAGCATAACAATTCATGCCACCACAGTTTATAAATTCGAGATTTCACTGATCCACCAAAAGCACCAAAAGCTCATAACCAACTGGTACTCGTGGCGCCATCCAACGAGGGCCAGAAGTGGTATCTATTCCAATCCTTGTGCCTTGAAATTTCAGGGAAGATGGACCACCACTTTGTTTCCTTGCTATCCAACGATCAGCGGAAATACAAAGCCAATGTCTTTGTAGATTCTCCTCAAATCCAATCCATCCCATCTTCTTTTTCCTCTGAATTCAATACCGATCTTCCTTTTGCCTCACATTCTCCCAATAATAAAAAATCGAATTTCTCATTAAAAAAAAAAACAAAAAAAAAATAATAAAAAATAAAAACCCCACAAAAATCGGCGTAAAATCGTAAACGAAGAAAAGATAATATCGAGAAATGGAGAACTTTGGCGATATTATGAAAACGAGTGAGCGTGAAGAGTGGAAAGCGGGTTTCGTCCGAAATATCACGTTTCCGGGGTTCCATGGGAGGTACTATCACCGAACCGAGTATAAATCGAGGGGTGAAAGGGGCGCTTGTTGCCGGTGGTAACCTTTCGCGCTTAGCCCGGGGTCTGTACGCACGAACGCGTTCACCAACCGACACACAAGCGCCGCGCGTACCAGCATCGATAACAACGAACGAGATCCTGCCACGTATTTACAAGCTGCATAAATAAATGGAAATTGCTAACCGCTGTTGCGCTCGAGTGTGCAGAGTGAGAGCGGGTTACGGCCGCGTTCTACCTGTGTACGTAGATCGATGTGCGGCGCTTACCCGAGCGTCCACGTTGCTTCCGACGCGTAATTATACCTCCACATCGACACGAATCGCTCCGCTCGCCTCGTCCGGGCGCAACGAGATATCGTTCCCGGTCGCTCTGGCGGCAACTGGATCGACGACAAACAATCGGCAAAATCGCTTTCGATTTTCTGACGCCTGGCCGAGCCAACGGGCTCCGCTCCGCCACCCCCGCGAGTACAACTTCGTGTCGATAGAGGATTTATTTCAAGTAATCCATAACATCCGTGAGTTTTCCCAATGCGGATCTGATTTTCAAGTGCGCACGAACATAGCCCACGGGATTTCGTATATATATATATATATATAAATATATATATATCATTGTTATTCGATGAAATTCAGAGAAATACTCCATAATACGAGTAATGCATTTGTGTGGGTGTCTTTGCATTAGTGAACAATAATATTTGGGTTCAGTGTAATGCATATCATGTTTTATTACAGCATAGCACGAAGTGGTTAGATTTTTATTGGTTAAGGGAAACGGCGTTAGCTCAGTTGAATTTGCAAAATTTTGGGAAATGCGTGTACCGATTTATATGAAAATTACAAAGCAAAGACTGGCTTTCATTTTGGCGGATTTTTTTTTTTTACAATAAAATGATTGTAAAATAATTGGGATGTGAAATTAATTGATGTGAGGGATGAAAATAATTTTTCTGATTTTCGTTGGTCACGTGGATTTCCATGGTGAATTAAATCCGGCGATGGTGAATCTTACTTTGCACTTGGCGATCAAGGCCAGCCATTTTTCACCATAGTTTCCAAACTCTAATAATAAAGCAAGGGTTAGACTCGGTTATGCATGGCTGCTCAATGAGAAATGGCTCGATTCGCAGCTCGCACATCTTATCATTGGCGGCACACGCATCCCGCTCCATTTCAACCATTTATAACTTCAAGTACAAAGTGTTGGATGCGCGACTCTCGTCGTTTCTCAATGTCCAACTTTATTAACCCCTCTTACTCGCTTCGAATTTTAACACAGTCTCGTGATCTGTGCAGTAAAATTTACTCAAGACTATACATTAAAAACACCATAAAATATTTAATGTACAAAAAATGTTCACTCCGAAAAAATGAATTTTTCATAAAACCAATGTTTACGATTAAGGGCGACAGCTAAACGCCATAAATAAATTACACCATTATGTCTGCATGCCAAAAACGGATATCCTGATCCTCCGAGCTTATTTTTCCATATTTCCTTGACGCGGACGTGAAATCCCGGTGCGAAATTAAGTGGCACCGCCATTAGGAAGCTTCAGGGCTTAAGAGTCTGTGTATATAGCGAAACGAGAGTACATTGTGCGAGTTGCAAGGATGTATAGGTTGACTTTAGGTGAGGTAATAAGCAAGACGATCTTCTCATTTCCATGGCGACAATCCGAAAGTCACATATTCAAAATTAACATCCTTGACTGCATAATTACCACGTTTATGAAGCATAACCGAAAGGCTACGAGCAGTTTCACATCCTCGCCATTTTTATTCGCCCTGTACTCACGTTCTCCACTATTCAAATTATTTTTGCTTCTTTTTCTCAGCTATTTCTTCGGTCTCAACATTGTTGAAGAAGTGCAGTCGATAAAGGTCGAGAGTCCACAGGAAAGATCGTAGAAACTATGATAGTAAAGAGGTGCAAAGGGACGGCAAACACCGGTGGACTTTCTATCCCATCCTGAAGAGATAAATTCTCGCCTCTGACCGAACTCCTCTTCTAGTGCAAGCTTCGATTGATTATTTAAGCCCTTCTACCTCTTTGCTTTTCCTCCGCTTCATCCCCCATACACTCCGCGAGCACATTTTCCCTCTTCAGCAAGCAACCAGTCCTTTCTTCCGATATAGTAGCGTCCCGATTATTTTCACTCTTCAGGGCTGCAATAAAAAATCATTTTGTAAAATATAAGTTTCACTTTTCGTAGGCAACGAAAGTAAAGAAAATCTGACCGAAAACTTCGATGGTTTATGAATTCTCTGGAAAATTTTTAAAAAATAAGGAACCAAATTGGTAATTCAGTAAATAATAACCACAATATATGAACCCACATTTATGTGAAAAAGAAAATGTCAGCAAAAGATTTGTGACATTTGCAGATTTTTATGATGCTGGAAAAAGTATTTCATAAAATCGAACTATGAACTCATTTATTCGTGTAAAATTAAATGTTTTTTTTATTACCTAGGGAACCTCAGGATATTTGATTTTCCTGTTTGGGTTAATTTTTGCAAGGTTTTTTATGCAAGGGAATGGGGAAAAATGAGAAGGTGCAACATAATCGGGTTTCTACTGTAGAAGAATTGAGACGGATAAAGTAGAGCAAACGAGGATCCACGGAAGACTCACTGAGGTGCTTTTTGTCTAGCTTCGTCACTCCATTCACTTTATTTCTCCCTCTGTCTCCCACCCCCTTCACCGGCATCCTCAACACCCCGATGCTTTCTACCTTCGTAAAGATGCCCCACCCCATCGGCCACTCGTATATTTGTAAATTCAATGTGACCACGAGCGACCGAAACCCTTCTTCGATTCGTACTGCACCCAAGAGGGCCTCTCACTCAGTCCACGACGAAGGGAGTTGGTTTCTCGGAGACGGCGGCTCTCGGGGCGAAGCTACAAAGAGGAGCTTGCGACAGGCCACCTCGAAATTGGAAAGGACTTTCAAGAGACCCCAATCGACCAACGATTCACGAGCTTTGTCGCGTTCCCATCACAACTTTTGACAATAAGGTGAATCACCGAGTCAGTGACCCTTTTACCGGTTGCAAAAAATCGTTTTGTAATTCTTGAGATTTTTCTACATCTAAAAAACAATAAATAAAATCAAGAGACATGCTATCGAATTGCTGTTTTTTTTTAATGCAACGTAAATTTTGTTTAGTTATCCTAAAATTCAATGAAATGTCCGGAGAGCAAAAAAAAAAAGTTGCGACCTAAATGATCAGTTAAAACAGTGATGTCGTGATCACTGGAAACAAGCACGAGGGCCTTGAATAATTTTTCTTCCACTGTCACTCCGTCACGAGAGTTTGGAGCTTTTAAGCCCTCAGTCACACGTACGAACTCAGCATAAGCCAGACCAGAAGAACCTCGAGCGTCCAAACGAACGAACGAGTCGACGACTGAAAAATGTTTGCAACGCCTGTTGGGGGAATAAAAAAATGGGTATCGGTATACTAGTTCGTCGGAGCACTGCCGGCGTAGTTTGGATCACTGTAAAAACGCCCTTCCAGCCCTGTCGCACCAGATGGCAACGATTTTTGCCGGGCGCGATTTTTGCTGCGGCGGGACCGGAAGCGAGCACGCACATGTGCACTGCGAATTAATTCGGCTCACTTCTGCGGATCGTTATATAAATATCGGGATTATTCGATTGTTCGGATCAGAGACTTGACAAAAATGTGTTTCAACATGCCGTTTTTTCTTCCTCGTACAAAAAGCTCTGTTTTCATAAAAAAAAAAAAAAAAAAAATCTCTGCATAAATCCTTAAGGAATTCAATATTCCAGGATTCTAATACACTTTTCGAATAAACCGATTATTTAAAAATATTCAACAATTAAATTATTCAGTGTATTCGATTTTTCTTTTTCTCCCGGTTCACTATAAAAATAGTTTAAACATTTTCCTTGGGTCGGAAGGGAAAAAGGTGAATCGTTGGTCCCCCTAGTCCTATATACTATATGTGTGCAGCATTGACGCGCCCGTTTGAAACGATCATTGGACCCTTGGGAGTAATGTCGAGATATTGGAGGTTTACGCCCGCGAATCTCGGAAGGACGAGGTTGGGAGCACGGGAGTAGGAGCCTCGACGAGTTGAACTCGCGTATTCTTTATCTCTCAGGGTGCGACAGTGCCCGTACGTTGTTACAAGACGTGCGTTACAAGCTCGAGGACGATAAAACATTGATTTACGGTTCAGCCGCACGAGCGCGCAGTGCGAACTCTTCGGGTTCGCACACAGCCGGTACTCACTGTTCAAAGTAAAAGGTATAAAGTCGCTCGTTTACACTCTGCTAAATGCAACGCCATGAAACGATATCGTTGTCCCATGCAGCGCAAACAGAAGTGCAAAGAGATGCTGTGCAATGCGTCGTGAGGTGAACGTAACGCGGGTGCGAGTTTATTTTAACGGCGTGAAAAACCGTGAGCAATCATGGCCCGGAGCGTGTAAACTCGACGTGTAGAATTTAGAAGTTTGAAAAATGAAAAATGGGGGAAAAAGGAAGAAAATTGTGGGATAAATCGTGCCTGAATTTTCAGAACACTGAAAAGACCATTTTTCCGCACGCTCAAAGTATAACGTTATATTTTTTTCCAATGTATTTGATTATTAATTTTTTTTAAATCTATATTTCCAATGTTTCCCTATTGGAAAAGTGGCTTTTACTGCTCGGTCAGTGGAGGCTGTGTAGTTTCCTCGTCGCTGATATGACATTCGACGAAACTCTACTTGGCGACAGACGCAGGCGAACATTTCTGCAAGACGTTTCGCACCAGATGCCGTCGAATCTCCGGCCGAATATTGGATAAAAGTTTTGTCGCAGGGCTCGCGTGAAAATAATTTTGCGCCACGAGAAATATAAGCCGGCGGAAGCCAGCCTAGCGCGCACCGCCCCGGACTCCCCGGACACTCCAGGCCATGTCCAGGCTTTTCCTTCGGGCATTGAAACACCGAAAACGACGGGAAAGTTTTACGCTGCACAACGGAATCTTCTGCTCTCCTCGTGTTATTCTCTTGATAAGAAACAGGAAGAAGGAAACAAAGCAGGAAAAAACAAACACTGCCGGCTTGCAGACTCACTGACACCTGGTACTTCGCACATTCTAGTTTTCAAATTGGATTAATATTTTTTTTTTTCCACTCTTATTCCGTGTCGATATCGCGAACAGGAGAGGCGAAAATCACTTTACACTGAAAAGTTATGACGACAAAATGCCGAAATCAGCTGCGCTTTTAATCCCAAAACTAAAGATATTTTTTTAGTTAGCCTCCGAAAATAATTAAATAAATAATACATTTTTTTCACATTTCCTTCGGTTTTTTAGTACGATGGTAAAATGAAACAAAGTGCATTGCCGAAAAGATTGATTTTGCATACTAATATTGCCGAAATTCAATCCATTGAACATTCAGCAATTATTTTTCCCGCATGTCGCGATGGACTGAAACATGAAGCACGTACACGAGCTTTAGCGAAATCGGTCGGTACTATATCGATAGTCGTAATTGACGTAGCTTTTACAGTGTCGGTAACTTATCGCATGAAAAAATTCTACAATTGCCGACTAAGGGAAAGAGAACTGTCGTAGGTACTGTTATCTATAATCGGTAAGTACTTACCGGTCACCGGATACTTCCGGATGAATCTTACCAGTCGATGAGCAAGCAGAATATGTGATGGCGGTAGGCAAGGTAAATTTATATTACAATCCGTCGGTAATTCAAATATAGTATCGACGTAGGGTAACTCTATCGCAGAGTCCTGTAATATCTTTATCCCAGAAGGTCCTTAAGGTCAGCGGGTTCAAGAAAAATCCGCTAATAAATTTACATTAACGTGGCCTTCTTAACTCGGTCGGTAACAAAAATTGTAATTACAGTATTTTTGATAAAAATGAGCGAGATAGCGGTGAAAATTGTTTTTCAGGCAAATAATTATTGACTAGTCTATTTAGAATCGAGAAATTAGAAGCAATTTCCATATCGACTGATCCTTGCGATTCCTAATGACTTATTGTTTTGATTGGTGAAGGAGTAATTGATCATAATTACAAATTCATCAGTTTGAGCATGTGTTTTATTACTCTTTCATAATTATTGCAATTACAATTCAGTATATAATCATATGTATATCCTACGGAGATGAAACGTTTAGTGTAGGTAACGCGTAAACTTACGATACTGTTGCTTTTACGAAGCCTTTTCTCCTACTCATGGATATAGTATTGGAGACACGGTAGATGTACCAAAAAATTGTGTTTACGACTGGCGGAGATATTCATCCGAAACGGAAATGGGAGCGAGGCTCCGGGACCTTGTAATTCTTAAATACAACAATATATATCACAAAAATTTCGTGTCTTGTATGCAGTTTCGCAACGTTTTTTAAAAATCCTTTTAATCTTCGTTTATCTTATTGCTTCGTTCTGCATAAAATTGAACTCTCTCAAAATTCCGTTTTCATTTTACGACATTGTTATCATTTCCGTTGAGTCTTTTATTTCAAGACTAGAGGGAAAAAAAGTGTCTCACTCCATAATGTTTTTTTTTTTTCGATTGCTACCGATACACCTGTTTCGCAACATTTTATAAATGACTAGTTTTTAAATCTACTTCAGAATAATATATACAGCTACCGCTCGTAAGTAACATGTATACATCATGATTCGTCTCTTAATCAATCGCGTTATAATACAGATTTTATTCTCTATCTCGTTGTACATCGGTTTATTTTTATTCTACGTTTAATTTAATTACAATTACTTCTAACGACATTCGTTTTTTTTTCTCGCTTCTTATCCTTGCTTTCACTAGCGATTAAAATATATCCGTGTATAATCTATTTAATAGTCATTGTTGTTGTTGTTTTTATTTTTTATCTCTTATATTTAACACACGTTCACGTTAATTCGCTTGCTATTTACAGAGATTAGATACAAAATTATAAACAGTTTTTAGTATAAAATAATTCTGTGAATATAACGATTAAGTGTGTAATAGCGTAGAAGGTATAGCCGGGTGAGCTCTGCACAGTCTTTGGCAGTAAACTATGCTCCACAATTCCATATTCTCATTTTCCTTTAGCCCTCCTTTCAAATAATTATAAACCCAAGACACTTTAACGATAATTGATAAACGATCCATTGATTAGCGACGATAACTTTGTCCGTTGCTGCTCCATTCCCATTCTAACTCACGCTCACTGCCGCGGAATACTATTATTTATAACCACACGTTCTACATTCAACAACTCGGAGTTATCGGCGTTCGACGTTACTGATCTAGTAAATCGTTCAGTCTCAAGGCGGTAAGCATGATTGTCGATCATGTGGCTCTGCGTTTGCAATAAAACTCAAGCTACTCGAGCCTCGCTACGCAGATTTCATTCCAGGGATTTATTCGTCTATGGACTTTCGTAGAGCTCACCAAACAGTGTGATTTCAACAATTTTGCATTCAAAGGAATGATAAAGCCCTGATTTACCGATGCCGTCATTTTGTTCAATATTCAGGCTTGAGAAAATTAATAAACAGGTAAAACAGAATTGTCGTTGTGAAAACTACCTTTTCCTACATTCATTATAATCCCTGGCAGTAATTTCAAATTATAACAAATTTGAGAAAAAAAAAACTGCCTCTGGTTAATCAGGACTTTGGTTTTCCCTCAGTACGTTCCACAGACTAAACGGCACTCGAGCACGCAAAAAAAAAAAAAAAAAAAATGATTCTTATCGCATAAAAGTGCCAAGTAAGCTTCGGAATTTGCTATTAAAAATTCGCAAGATCAGCGGGTGTGTTTCAGCGCTTTCTAGACGATCGCCGCTTTATTATGGTACAGCAACAACGCGTTATATTTATGATACGCTGCTTTTTTTTTTTCGAGCAAATAGAGAGGAGTAAAATATATTTTTGAATGCGAAGTGATATGCCTCGAGCGTGGAAACATATTTTTTTTTGTTTCGTTGTTAACACACACACGCACAGAGTCAGGGATGGACCAAATCAATTGATCTATTTTTTAAAGATTTTCTTTGAACCATTTATCGAATTTGTGATTCGATAAGGGCCAAAGCAAAATTTACCGTTTTTTGGGCAGCCCGGAAATGAACTTATACATTATTTCGGATATTTGACAATTGATTTTGCTCATCCCTGTACGAGATGTGGGAAAGCGAGATCCCGAATGAGGAATGATTGACGATAGTCACGAAAGGTAGGTGATCCCTTTTTAGTTTTTTCGCCGAGCGCTCTCAATGACTGTGTACGAGTGGGATTAGGTACATTGAGATATACAAATTATCACATGAGTAGACAAGTGAGTTACTCGTTAGCAGTAGGGGGCAACAATATAGCCAAAGGCAGCGTTATGCTTATACTTAAAATACGTAGAGCTTATTTCCGAACTACCTACATCCCTTATTGATAAACGTTACCTATTTTCATCGACATTCTATCCTCGCTCTTTCGTTTGTTGTCTTGTTTTTATTTTTTATTTTTTTTATTTTTTTACGTAGCATTACGTCAATTATATAAATAGTATTTTTTGATATTGTAACGATAACATTGTCTAGTGTTAGATATGATGTGTGCTATATGTATGCTATTTTCGTCTGATATAGATCGATAGATCCTTGCCAACCAGCAAGTGCGCTGCAAAAGCAGCTCTACAAAAATGTATTTATATCGTATCATGCATCAATTCGTTTCGATTTTTATAATAAAATACCAATTAATTCGTCGATAGCATTGATTTTACTTCTCCTCGATATGTCGAAACGCTCGATTAATAATTGCAACATGTTGTTTTTTGTTTACAGCCTAGACACGCTATGTTTGAATTTTTTTTTAGTAAGATCCAACGCTTTTGGAACATACGACTGTACAATATCGCGCTGTCAAATCATCGCAATCACAAGCACACACGAAAATTGATGTTAAATTTAATTACTGCATGTTATGTAGGAAATTAGCGCAATAGTTTTCGGTGTTTTCAAATTTTGGGAAAATCGTTTATAAACTAATGGAACTGCGCAGAATTCTTATCTGTTTTGAGAAAATGTTGAAAACTCAGCGCACTGAATTGTATTTATTTAATTGGCCGAATCATTTGTATTGAAACTTTAGCAATACAATAATAATTTCCAAACGTATTTTTTTTTTGTAAAAATGCAATTATTTTATGGACACATGATTTAAAGGAAACAAGCGTCACTGATATGGAAAATGAGCTGGAATAACATCTTATTTCCATCACCTTGACTAAGCCTACTTTTCTAGCGACGTAATTCGCAGCTTGAGACTGAAAAGCTTCGATGTCTCCCAATGATAACGCTCCCTACGACTAAACGCGTATATTTACAATAAATATATTAGTTTTTTTTCTTGTTTCATTGATCCCGCCTATTATATAAAGTTATGATTATGATGTGTCATAGCCATTGTATTCAGCGTTACTAGCCATTCAAAACCGCAGGCAGAAACTCTCTTTTTTTTATACCATTTATCACTAACTTAAAAACTATCATCCCTCCGGGCTTGTAATTTGTCAATCGCTTTGCGATATATCATGATTTACGAGTATTCCTAACGTAATACCAAATTATCTTCTCGTCTATGCAAATTTCGTTGACCCTGCCGAAAAGGCTCAATTCAGCGAAGGAATGTATTGTTGTATTATTATATCTTCCTGCAACTCAAATGCCGAGGTTCTGAGGGAGAAAATATTCACTACACAAAGACGTTTACCAATTGACAATAATTGGGGTTTTCTTCATGACCCGGGTCATTTTTCGCCAAGCTCAATAAATTTTAAGACCCCTTTTATGTCAAAACGAGGAGCAAGAAATAAACAAATTATTCCATGAGATTTTTTTTTTGTTAATTGCGTTATTATTGACCAGACCTTCCGAATTCGGTTGACTAAAAAATGACCAAGATATTCCAAAATCCCCCAGTTATCAATGTTACTTCACGTTGCTATTTTTTATATTAACATTATCCTTTGCCGTAGCAACTACCAGCTAGTTAAGGTATCCACTCATTAGTGACGATAATAATTGATAAAAGTAACCGTACTAATTACATATGCTAACAATTACAACTTGGCAGTGCAACAATTGCCAACAAGATTCGTGAAAATAATAGCTGACAAAGGTTTTAATACATACGAATAAAATTAAGATCAAATGAAGGAGGTTTTTGAAGGCAAAGGAAATAATTATCATTTTTAGAGACACTGTT
This sequence comes from Clistopyga incitator, assembly GCA_947507545.1. NCBI lineage: Eukaryota > Metazoa > Arthropoda > Insecta > Hymenoptera > Ichneumonidae > Clistopyga > Clistopyga incitator. The sequence goes on from OX382177.1 coordinate 9,724,584, forward strand.
TCGCAGATCACTGTCGATATTTTTTATCCAGCACCTTTCACATTTCCGTGAAGGAATTAATCTTGATCTTTTGAGTGTATAAAAAAATTCCCTTCATTAGATCCTGAATCAGTGTAGAATAAAGATCGGAGACATTGACTGGCTTAGAATTTCCTCGTTCACCATTGTTGAAGCCACGCAACACGTTATGCTGAACATCTGTTGTCTCTGATTCAACTGCCGAGTATAACGTTATCTATTCATATCAGACAGAGAATTTAACAGCCCCATAAACAGCGAAGCTTCTCTCCTACCTATTCACTGCGTAAAACGCGAAACAACCCGTTGCAAGCTCTCTATGTTCTCCGTGTCTCGCTTGATTAATACTCCTGCACTCGGTGCGGCAACTACTAAAAGAGAGAATACTGGGCGACGCGCGAAGACAATTTATTCGGCGATGACACGTCACGTACGTTGCGTGTAAAGAATTGTTATATTTCCACGCACAGTTAAATGCAGTTAAACTTTATCACGCGGTGGTGGCGCCAATTGTTTTTCATTACTTTTGTTTTTACAGAGGTGCAACCTCAGGATTTCGACACCTTGGCTTAAAAACGATTGCACTGATTCTCTAGAACATCCGGGTAAAGAGATTCAAAGCGGCAGGTGGAAACCACATGGATTTTGGAGGTTGAAAAGCTGTACAAGGTACGGACCTACGTAACACATAGAGTATTCAGGACAATTATAATGAAAAAGTGTAATAATGAAATCTGTAATCTTGTAAATTAATAATAGAATGCCAGAAAATCAAGGTTTTCTGTAAATTAGAGTAAAAATCTTAAAGTAAGAATTATTTTTTCATTCGAGATGTTTTTTTTTTTGTTGCTTTTTTCACTTTAATTGTGCTCTGGTCTATTGTGTGAAAATCGGTTTATCGCGATTATGTTTTTTTTTATCAGTTCGCGATTGCCCATTGAGCTCTCGGCTTAATATCAGGAAGTCGGTGCGTATCCTAAATTTTTTCTCTGAAGGAAGAGCGATATTTCGCGGAATGTCGGCCTCTCGCAGTCCTCGCGTCGCCAGCACTCGAGCATGAGGTCGTATATGTCCTTGGAGGATGCTGTTGGACGGGGCAGATAGTCGAAAAGCGTACCGACCTCGTCTTTGCTGACGTCCACGCTGCTCGCGCTCGCGTTGCCCCGATGCAGCTGTCGCAGGCTCTCCACCATGTCAGCATCGCTCAGCTCCTCGTACGGCACTCGCCTGCCCAGATTTAGTATCTCCCAAAGTGTCACCGCAAAGGACCACACGTCACTCTTCGTCGTGTATTTACCCTGCAGCAAAATAATTAAGACATGCAATTTTCCAATTTGTCACAGGATATGCAGGGGAAAAAAAAGTGGATTGACTTCTCTTGAGTATTTTTCCAAAAAAGTGAAGTTTACCGAGCGTCACTTACCAAAAATATCGATTCCCATGCCATCCATCGTACCGGAAGTGGAACGCTGCCATCGACCTTGTAATAATCGGAGGCGTAGAGCTCGTTGTCAGTGCCAAAGTCCGAGATTTTTATGTGGTAGGCTTTACCGACCAAGCAGTTTCTGAGAGAACAAAAAAATGGACACTTTGTATTTTCCTTTGATATGGAACTTTGGGATCTAATGAAACTGTGACCCAGCGAGGGGCCCGAGGACAGCGGCTCTTGAGGCAAGGGCTGTTAATGAGATCAAAGCTTTATTAAATCACTCATCAGCAGTGCTTTTATAAATGTACTTAAAATGGAGGCTATCATGCCGGTGCATTGAATTAATATAGGAGATTGGATGACACTCAGGAAAGTATGCAGTGGCTTAATGGTCTATTCAAATATCTCGAGGCCGAAACTTCCCTTAAACTAGAGTATTCACTTTCGTTTGCTCTATATATTCGACACTGCTCCAATTGCGAAGCAAACAATTTTTTTTTAAATCATCTTAATATCCTGCCGCTAAATTATAGCAATATTTCAAATAATTCCGGATCGTAAACCTGACGAAATATCTTCGAGAATTGTCATGAGAATTCACTTCAGAAGACGCAACATTCTTGAGTACTGTCATGGAAAGCTATGCACTCAGTCTCAGGGAGGAAGTGGAGACTCGACCATGAGACATTTCGCAGTGGACATTCGAGATTTCCCGGGCCATATGCACAACCACATACCATGGATGCAATATAGGGATTCTGCGTGTGCGGTGAACCGGGATTCAGGCATTCTCACCACTACAGTTCGTGGTTGCATAAAACGTCAGTGAGTTTGTGAAATGATGAGGCAAAGAGACGATTCTCGTCCCCATTTCGCTTTTAGATTCATTAGGTTTGCTTTTAAATGCTCATCCGGTGTAACTTGATTTATTGAATAATTTCAATCGGATTATTTGTTAAAGTGTTTCATAATCGTGGAACCAAAATCGTGGCTCTGATTTCTATGAAACATTGTGGGCGATCAGCTTTGAGATATTATTAACCACCGAATGTCGTCTATTGTTTGCAGGGGCTTCAGCAGATTTCGGTCCATATAGTCCACGTTATTATGCTTCCGGTGAGCTCTGGTTACATTGCAACGGTGAAATACATCATCTTGCGTCCGTCTGACAACGTTCACGAAATTTCCAACAACCTGCAGATATTCATTTGATATTCAACAAGCAGCAATGTAACTGAGATACTCTGTACAGAGTCTGTGTTCTATGTTGACCACCCAATTATTTTTCCTCATGATCGGCCAACGCAGTCATCCAATACTGTCCGGTACGATCAAACTTCCATCCGTACTAACTCGAAGGATACATTTCCAGTGAGCTTCCCTCCCTGCGATATTCTCATTAAAAAACATATTAAATTTCTTGTAATCCTGATGATATATTTCTGTAATTATTTTCCAATGTATGGATTTTTTGAAAAAAAAAAAGTAGTTATGTAGGTTTTTAAAAAAAGGTCCTCAATTCAAGGAAAAGTTGATGAGATTTCGAGGGAAAAGCTTTCAACCAGGAAAATGTGTAACGACAAATTACTCGACTGATTGTGTGGATTTTTTCGAAAATCTACATCGGGATAATGAGATAACCTTGGCAGTGTCAAAGGAAAATACGGACCTCGAATTTTGAGGTGATTTGATTTGAAAATTCTCTCTCGTCTACTTTGACGAAAGCTCTTAATTATATTTGCTCGTTCACACTAGCTTTCTCGAAATAGGTGGTGGAAAAAAAATTCCATTAGTTGAAATCCCGTTGAAGTGCACTTCCGACAATCCCCTCGATCCGCGTTGTCTTTTCTTTTTTTTTCTTAATTCTTTTTTTTCCGTACTGTCGTTACGAAAATTTTTGCGTCTGTTAATAATATTTCAGCAAATTGTTACCACCCTAATGCGTAATGTGTTATCCAGAGGGTATCACGAAGCTGCACAGCAGTGCCAAAAGTACATTCCCAGTTTTTCCTGTTTCACCCGCGTTTCCATTCGCCCATGTACACGATTTTCTTGCGCCGGGCTTTCCACCCTCGTCTCGCCCGCACCAACGGATTCACCAAATACTGGATTCGGTGGAGGGCTCAAATATTCATAGCACTGCATAATGAATGAACAGAATTCGGCCGTGTCGGTTCTGCATGTGCGGACCAACACCCCCGCGCGTACGAGGGATGTGGGATTTGTACGTCGACCGGATGCGCAGCCTCCAATTGCATCGTCCTTCCGTGCTGCGAATACTTTTTCGATTATTCCTCTTTCCGAATATCACACACCCTGTCATTGCAATTTTACTGCTGAAGGAAATTACACCAAAACACGTGTTAACACCAGGGTACAAAAGTGAAGCCAGGAAAACGTTTTGAGCTGATGCTGAAGCTTGGCCAAATGGGCAAAGTGATTAATGTTGAATTTTACACTCGTTCTGCTTCCTCATAGAGGGAGCATTTTTTTCATGAAATTTTTTTAGGATTACCATATCAGACCCTTCGAAATGATACAAAAAAATGTAAGGGTGTATGTATGTGTATGGATGTATTATATAAGTGTATTATCGTATTACTAAAAAAATAATAAGATACAAAGCTTGTTTGCTTCAACCAGGAAGTACAGCGGATGAAGTGGAGGTTTTTGGACCCTCCAGTTTAACAAACCTACCCGAAATGAGCGGAGGTCATTTCGAGGGTTCACATTTCAACTCTAGGAAATATATGCAGATGGAGGGTGGGAGGAATGGAGGAAGGAGGTTGAGTGGTGGACGAGGGATGAAATCAGCCAGGTGGGGTGAGAAAGGGAACACCATCGAGTCAGGTGTCTACATATATATATATCCACTGTGTACCGTAATGGCGAATCGGCGGAAGCCATTCTCGACATTTGTAACCGAAGTCGGAACAAAGGCTCTTGCATCTCCTCCTCGAGAGTTGGAGAGTTACTGGAGAGTATTCCAAAGGGATAGAGTCTTCAGCGAAGAGCCAGTGACTAGTCGGAGTGGAAAGAAAAGCCTATGGGAAATATATTGGACGGAAAGAGATGGAAGGATGACAATAACTGGTCAGTGACGTTGAGCTGAACGGCCAGGCTTCATGCGATTCTCTCCACTCCACAGGAGTCAGTGGTTACACGCTTTGCGGTATGCTCTGCAACTTCTATCCCCCGATAGTTCTCTTCTCGCTCGGACGCTCCATTCTCTCCGGCGAGCCAATTGAATTGCATTACTGTTTGATCAGCAGTCGATTTCTTCCTCTCTTCGTCCCTTTCATTTCTCCTTTTGCCACGCAGTTACTCTACAAACCTTTCCGAATCACCTCCATACATATATACCCTTCAGTCACTTTACTTCTTCTTCCACCAAGACTTTTCACTTATTCCTATCCACTTTCACTGAAGAAAATCAACGATGTTCCTCGAGACATGGAAAATTTCGAAGACCCTTGTATTTCAAGTTATTTCGAGGGAATATTCTTGAGGGATTGCTCAGTTTCACTACGTCTTCAGGAATAGTCTTCGTCGAAAAAGCCTCGAGAGATTGGCCGTTCATTACTCGTGGAACATAAGACGTACCTTCGGCCCCTGTTTGATCAGCAAAAAATCAATGACAATCTACCGACAGACTATTTCGAAGGCTCTGGCAGGCCATTGAGTTTTTGCGACCACCACGTGGTAAAGTTTTTCTTAATTGAAGATTTTACGATGAGGATGCACCACGGAAGTGCACTTTTTCCTATTCGCGTAACAGAAGCGACTGCATCATCATCATCATAATCATTGTACAACACAAACTGCACTCTGCCCTATGGAGAATTTTTGGAATTTTGGATCCAGCTCTCGGGTTACAGATCGTAAATGGACTTTTGTATATACAGAGCGTTCACCGATTCCTTGAAGAATGAATTATTCCCTATTTCCATATGAAATTGTTCGAGTCCCTTGGCTTGACTGTCGTTGCAGCATCTGCGATACTGGAAGATATCCGAGCAAGGTGTATACCCTGTTATAGTTCGCAATGTCTCTTCGATTTCAGTAGGAATATGCACGGGAGTTCCGGTCCCCCCGGTCCACTCGTTTTCTTCAGCGTGTCTTTCCATCGAGATTTACGAGGTCTCGTTTGAGAGACACTGCGAAAACCGAGGAAACTCGACGGTTTCCAACGGCTGAGAATGGAGAACTGCGTAGTAGGCTTGGTGATATAGCAGCGAGGCGGACGTGTAGAAGGTACGAGGGGTATATACGTACAGATATACATCTCCAGAGCAGAGCTACAGCTCTGTGCCAGTAGTATCGATTCAACGAGAGACGAGCTTCACATTTCAATAACCCGAACGTTTCACCTTACTCCAAGGCTGCCAGAGGCTTTGCTGGCTTCACTCTATTGCTGCGCTCTAGGTGCGCTGCTCCGTTTGCAAAAGTTCCCTCTTCATATTGCCGACGGCTCCTCTTCTCTCGCTCGTTATCCTCCTCTCGGTGCTTTCATCCCGCAGTAACGACCGCGACTCTTGCGTTCCCACTCGTTGATGTCTGCATAAAAGAGCATAAGTGCTAGGAAACTTGGGATAAAATAGTGGCTGTCCCAGCCCTGGGATTCTCGGGACACCATGAAGTGTTGCTATCGGATACCGAGGTCATATGTTTTTTGTTGCAATTATAAAGTGCATTACAATAATGGTACATAGGCTCGGAAAACGATTTCCTCAATGGGACACAAGATCTTTGAAACACTATCAGGGATCGGAGGTGTTTTTGCTTTCAGAAGTATTGGCTTTGACAGATACGGAATTTTTGACATTTGTGACTTATATTTCGTGTTACCAGGAGGTAAACGAAAATTTAGTGATTTTGTAGATGATCGAAATTTGGATTACAGACTCTTCCGGATTGTCCATTGACTTTGGTACATTGAGGAAGGAACAATGATGCTGTACGTCGAACAATAAATCAAGGTCGTAAATCGGACGGTTTTGATTGATCAGAAATTGGACGTGATTCTCATTATTGTGAGGGCTCTTCACTCCTCTCAGCGTGGTCCGATACATGCAATGAGCACTCGGGGTATCTCTAGCGATATTACATTAATACAGGGGCTGATAATGCCATTACAACGTCGCCTCTTCGAATATGTTGCGCATATTCGTATGCACCCTGCAAGTCGCTCGGACACGCGCGTCTAATTGCAAATGGAGCGAGTGTTCGGAAATGGTGTTAGTGTGATTATCCGTACATGTCCCATGCGGAGACACCGTGAGGAACGTGGCCAACGAATCGAGCAGCGATGATTTCCCCTGCGGTTCGCCATACCCGGTGAATATCCTGGGGATGCCTTTTGGTATATATACACAGGACTCGCCACAGCGATGTGTTTGTTTTCGGTTTATGGAAATCCACATTGGACCGAAACAATTCGATTTAGCGTCTGGAAATCGATACTCTCTTCTCTCTATCACCAGTACCGGGGGTTGGTCATTGAATTTCACGATGCGTGGTGGTAGAATTTCACAGAAAAGTTCGTTTTTTGTGTTCCTTTCTTTCTCCTCCGGGCTAAAGTTTCGGCGAGACAACGGAGGGGCGAAAGAAACAAAAAAGGTAAAAGAGGAAGATAGGAAGGACGGTAGGTGGAGCTCGTTTACGCGCGAGTCCTCCCCTACAGCCTCTGGGGATCGGGTTGAAAGGATCTTGCGGTGGCTTTTAAAAGCACAAGGAGGGCGAATAAAAAAGCGGCGACGAAAGTTATAAGCAACGACATTTAACGCTGCGTCACTCACCTCGTTGCAAGGTCACGGTGAACGAAATTCAGGTTCTCCAGGTAACGCATCCCTGAGGCTATCTGGGCAGCCATGTAGATGAGACAGTTAAAGCTGAAAGTCAAAAATCTCATTAAAAACTGTAACTTTGATTATTCCACGAACAAATCATTCGCTGCCTCCAAATTGGGCTACAATTATTGATCTTGAGATTATTGGAAATTTATTTTTTATTGATCATCTTGTTTTGTTGTGTCTCAATTTTTATTTTGCCATTGTCTAGAAGACAATGTAATGGCTGAATCCGTAATCACTTATCCAAGGCTCACCTGAGGGTTTTAACACCGATTGGCATTGAATGCGCGTCTTCGGCTGTTATGTGGGTCTTGAGAAACTGGCAGAGATCACCGTGTTCCAGGTACTCCATCACTACGCAGTAGGGCTCTTCTCGACAGCAAACACCGAGAACTCTGGCGATGTTGCGATCTTCCAGGGCAGCTAAGATTCTGACGTCCCGTTGGAAGTCCATTCTATTGGCACATTGATGAGATCAATAAAATATTCAAGCCTTCTAAACACGTTGACGGCGTTAAAAAAACGAGCTTTGCATTCCGTTTCGTCCCTGCCCAATTCAAATCTTAAGCTACAACGTACGATTAATGGCCATTTTAATTACATTCATTATTATACATATAGAGCAAGTATAACAATTCGTCTTCTCGCATTCAACAATCAATTGCACCTAATCCGAATAGTCGAAATAAAAAATAAATAAATAAAACCCCTTCAAATGTGTTAACGCTTATTCCGATTCAATTGGTTCCATTTACTGGCTCACCTCCGAAATCCGAGCCTGAATATTCAAACGGCAGCGAGAAATTTGTTATTCATTGAAAATACGTAGGCGGTTGTTCTCGGTGTTCCTCTTTTCAAGTAGTCTACCGTGGACCCCCGTGGCTCGGCTCTTTTATTGGGTAATTCGATTCGCAAGATCGGGTGGGAGGGCGGGGGGGCGGCCAATTTCACGTTTCCGTGTAGCTTTTTATTCGCCTTGAAGATACCAACGGGGAGTTTAGCACCGGCACGGCTTCTCTCGGACAGTATGTTCTCTCGAGTTTCCGGCGCTATTGCACTTATGTTATATCCCCTCACGTATTACCCACGTCCGTACCTACCCTCCTCAACGCCACCCTCTCTATACGCTCTCCTATTCCACAGTCTACTTACGATCGACTTGGGTAATGGTACTCTCGCGTGATAGCTTAATGCCGTTGTTAACAAAACTACGGCTCCATCGATTTACCATAAACCGAGGAATCTTACGGGTGTGTATATTGCGCCTTGGCCCGATGAGCAGGGGTTGGCCCTCGCGGGCGCGTGTGCTGCTAATAGCACAGTAGACCTCCTGCTGGTGGCTGGCTACTTTAGGCTCCATCCAGCAAGCCCAGCGCTATGCAAAACGGCGAAAGGTAAACGGCGTCGTCGTCGAGGTTGTCGTCGTGCCTCCACCCGCGCGAAATCTCGCTAACCCACACCCGGGCTTTATCAGCAAACTGCGCAACGATATAAAGTAGGACCTACCGCACTTACTGGGAATTATTTTATTATGATAATGCATCCGGGATGAAAAATTTCGCAATTATGCAGGAAAGGAAAGTTTTACGGAGCTATTTTAGACACCGGCATGACGCTCTAATTCCTGAGATTTATTAAGCTGATCCTAAGTTCCAAGTGGTTTTATTCTCTGGCATCATCATTGGTGGAGAAACTCGAAGCAACGTCTTCCGGGGGAGACGGAAATGAAATCCGTAAAAAAAAAAAACCGTGGAGTTTGAAAGCTCGGAATATAATTTGAATACAAATTATTTGGCGGTACGAAAAAAAAAAGAACTATTCAATTATTTACGTCGTTGAGCGAACGTACGTGGGTCGAGGAATAATGTTAAGTAAATAAATATGAGCGATTGTGAGAACCATGTAAAAGGGGACAACGATCAGGGGTGAATTTTTTGACAATTTTCCCCGTGAAAATGGATTGCCAGTTTTACGAACTCGAAGAAGGGTCTTCGGGAGCTCAAATGTTCGCCTCAAGCTATAGAAGCGGAAGGACAGGCGCACCAAATCGTCGGTTAAAAAAATGATACGCCTAGCCCCTCGCACCCTCGGCATATATTATGTAATACATAACATATGTATATATATATATACTCGTCATATACTAACGCCAGCAAAATTCTATCCAAATTCGTGCTACACTTACAATAAGTCTATCCGGAGTGGGGTTCGCTATGTTATTTTTAATAATGTGTCATGGCAGGAGTTTTGATGCTGCGCCAAGTGATACGATGTCTCACGCATAAAACATCCTTATCTCGGGTCGGCACAGCCTCTCCACACAGCAAATACGACTTCCCTACGTACCACCCCATACTCGCGCTTTTATATATCCCTGCTTCGTAATCTTGAGGACACATTTATTTTTAACCCCATGGACATCCAATATTTTTCTCCTAATTAACCGTACGATTTTAGAAAACGAAAAAAAAAAAGAAGTTTCCCTGGAATAGTCGAGTATTTACCAAATTGTTTCTCAAATTCCAAAAGTACCAAACTCGCCAGGATCTATGCGAGGGAAGTGAAATAAAATAGTAGAGTAGAGTGAAATCGGTGAGGAAAAGAAACTTTGTCATTTTCGAGGGTTGGGTCGAATACGTCCGGAGCTCTTCTCCTTTTGTTGCCGTGTTTTTATTCTCTCTCCTTTCCTCCGCTTCGTCCTTATAGGCGGGACCACGCCATCGTCGCCAAAGTCGCGCACAGAGTGTCCCCTATCTCCCGGTCATTGTATGCAAATCTATTCGGCGTTGGTGTTGCACACAGCTCGCTTCCTCGAAAGAAATTCAACAAGCCTTTTTCTGATGTCTAGCCCGATAATAGAAGCGCGCACGTGTCATTGGGTCCCGACTTGCATACGCGCGCGAATAATCCGCCATCGCCACCCAGCGGCAAATATATATCCGCAGCGTTGCAACCTTGCACGTTGGCCGTGAAGCCGACGTCTCTGCAGTTGAATTTCTCGCGGGCCCTCAGAGAGCTTGAATTTCCATGCTAGCCGCTAGCCAGAACTCTTTGCTCTCTGCTATCTCGGCTTGCGGCGCGAGAGGGCGCAAGATTTCGCCAGAGCGTCTCGCCAGGAGGCGCTGATGAGCAAGATATCGGCGAATGGCTCCGGCTTTCCGCTTCAAAGCCCAGCGGTTCACTTTCTTCGATAGAAATCTGACATTCTATCCCAACACTTTATTCTATCAATCAGAATCTCCTAGGAAGGGCATCCGTTGCTTCAGCGTGTAGAAAGACGCGATAATACTGCAGCCAATAGGTGCGGAGGCTTTGCTTCTTCGCCAGTCTTTGGCTCTGGCATAGAACATTTTTTTTTCCCTCACAGCTTAGACTTCTGGCGCAATTCGACTGGTCAGTGGATGCAAGATTTCGCCGAAGCGTCCCGCCAGGAGGCGCTGATGAAGGAGATACTTGCGAGCGGCCGTGGCTTTACTTTCTTTGACAGAAATCGGACATTCTATCCAAACAGCTTCTTCTATCGATGAGAATCTCATAGGAAGGGCATTCGTTGCTCTGGTCTGGGGAAAAACGTGGTAGTGGTGCAGCCGATAGGTGATAAAGCGTTAGATTCCTCTTCAGGTATTAGGTCTGACGCGGAACTGGCGCTTGAGGCTTTTCCCATGTTTGGACTGCTATTGCGCAGGAACTGGTCAGTGCATTCAGACGTCGGGAAAACGAAACTGCAAAGCCCCAGCCTGTAATCAGATACACAAACGTTGAGGGATTCGATTCCTGAAAATTGAGCTTTGATACAGTTCGCTCGGTCGAGCTTTCGTACTTACCGCCCAGACTCCAACGTTGGCGAGCGTTGTTCGAAGAGACTCCATGTACGCGATGTACAGTAGTTAACGCGTACACAGACGAACGGTCGGCTGGACAACGGGGCCCCCTTTGCCCTGCACTTTCGCTCGCTTTGCATATCCGCGCGGTTAAGCCCATTAACCGTGGGGCTGGCACGCGAGAGACAGAGTAAATTACTACGAGCCAAAGTCGAGGCTCAGGCACACTCGGCCTGTCATAATTCATGCGTGAGCATTTTGATGTGGGGGCAGTCACGCCCGTGAGAGCATATAACATACACCGGTCTGCATGTCCTCTTCGTAATACTAGTCTCGGATAAATGAAGAAGAATAAATAAAAGCGAGGCAAATGTATGTAAGAGGATTTGCCCAGCAATTAGCCCTGGAATTGACAATGGGTGCGGCTTCGAAGAGCACATTTTTCCATTACTCCTACAATTCAATGCTTCAACCGAAGATTTCGTTGTGACGCTTTAGTGAAACCTGAAAAATTATTGATAGCGTTAAAACGACAAATTATGAAGTAACAATTTTTTTTTAACCATGCGGCCACAAATGGATACAGCTTCTTATATGAAATGGAGAAGACGAAGAAAAAATTTGTATCTTCGATTTGAGAATGTAATACTTGAGACGGTGCATTAAATATGCAGAACACGCTCGATTGATCGTCCGGTGAGCATATTGCGCAACGCTACCGCACGTAGTACGTGGTGGAGGCTCCAAGCTGGTTAATAGTTACGAAACGGGATGCGAAACTCGTTCAAGTACAATATTCTATTCCATACAGTGTCTTGTGTGTGCATACTCACTTTTCCTTCTCGGTTGCTTCCGGCAGTAAAAACTTGACGGCAACGAGCCTCTTGCCGAGGGTGGTCGTCGTACCGTATTCCGGAATCCCTTCGGCTTCCGCCACGTATACCTTTATTAGCATAATTTGTTTTCCTTAGAAATCGTTCGGAGATAAGACTCTCCTTATTCTTTTCTCGCTCTAACGTTTCTCGCCCGCGTATTCTCCTCCCGGTTCGCTCTCGCCGAGCGCAGAGCTTTCGCATGCAAAGCAGCAAAACCCGCAAGCGTATACACAACGGAGATTCTCGTTGCTCTTCGGGTTTCGCTACCGCGAGGCAAGCCCAGCCAATTCTTTTCTCTATCCTATTGTCATATTTCATTCCCCCCGGGCAAACAATCCGACGGATTTGCGAAAAAGGCAAGATCCGAGCTAAGGTACATATATATATCGTCTGTACACGTTTTACCCTCGGTCCAATTCCGAGCTTGAACGCTTCGTGACCGAGAGGTGTAAAAATCTTTCTACCGGACGTCCGACGTGTCAATCCCCTTGGTTAGAATTCCGCGTGACCTGCACGATCAAATATATCCTCCCGGTCTCTTGTTTCCGTCACGTTTCTCAAACTTTACGAATTACATGGATATTTGTTTAGCCCTTCGACGACAAAAGCCCTCTGTCGTTGAAAGGAAAATGACTGTTGTTCAATTTTTTTTCTTATTTTTTTAGAAACAAAAGCTAATATGACACGGTACAATATGACATCATTCGCGTTAAATATACGCAACAGGAACAAAACTTTAGTGAAGCATATTCAACGACTTCGTTAATGGTAAATGGAAACTTGAACATACGATTTAGTTTCAGGAGAGTCTCCGGTGAATTTTGCCTTTTACACAATCTACAGAAGTTGCTTCGTTATCGCTGCAACACAACTTCTCACGAAACTTCCGAGATGTCATGAATCCGATATACAGAGTGCTCATTTATGATAAATCTTTAGCGCGTTTCAACTACCTGTGACATGAAAGCTCATAGAAATTCGACGTTTTCCGAGTTCGAAACTTGTCCTTGCCCTTTGCTGCCAACTGTAGCATATTTGATACACCGAAGAAATAACCATGTTTCCAACTCAACTTTTCGTATCGTAATTCACGGAATTTATCATTTAAAAAAAATCTTATCTTATTTAATTAATGAAAATCAATGAAAAACTTGATTTGATAAGAAACCATATTTCTCAATGGGAACATTTTCAACCAGCAATGAAAAAAAAAGTAATAAAAATAACTAGAGAGCGACGTGAAATATTCGTGACTTTTTGTTTAATGGCCCAGGACGTTGTAGCCTCGTCAATTTTAATATCTGTATTTCAACAAGCGAAACGACATGGAGTTACAGGGGTGACGGAACTGCAGAGTTGTGCAATTTTCCACGGGAGCATGGAAAGTGCGACTTGGCATCGAAAGCTCACTGAGGGTTGGCGGGGGCGTAGTACAGAGTCATTAGTGACGGGGTAACAGTAACAGCAGCAGCAGCAGCAGCAGCAACAACCCATAGTGCGAGACTGCGGCAAGCCCGGACGAACGGAAACAAAAGGGGAATTATTAGCAGCATTAGCGCATTCCGGACTGTACTCTCTGTAGCTGCTGGCGCGGCGCGTTATTGTACGACGAAGAATGCTCGCTTCTGTACTTCGTTAATCGAGGTATTGTTACGATTGCAGGTCGACGGGAGGCCCTCAACCCCTTCAGTCTGTGTACGTTGGTGGACAACAAGCGGATTGATTTCATGACTGGATTGAATCGTATGGACGTTCCGAGCGAAAGCCACGTTCGCGGCTATAACGCCGACGAAATTCCCCACCGTACGATCGGCTATCGCTGTTTTTACCTCGCAATACCAAAAACCCAAGCGCAAAACCGTTGAATACGATCGTGCAGGTCACGCGGATATATCGAGGGTGAATGGCACGTGAAGCTCTCGCGAGACCGATAACGAAATCACGCGATGGCCGACCAGGCCACCGGCAATTAAACGCACGAAAAGATTATTATTGGAGAGTGAAGCTCGCCCTAAGTCGTAAAACGTGAAATTGTTTAGCGAGAAAAATATTAACGACGTAGTGAGGCATTACCGGCTGAGCTTGCGGAGATGATGAATGAGATTGTGCATACTTATTGGACATTTTAGGCACAAGCGAACCGGAGGTTAATTCCATTTTTTTTTTTTTTTTTCATAAATTATGTTTCAGAAATTATCATAAAAAATACACGTGATGGAGAAAAAATCGTGCGGTCTCTGTTGCTGCTGATATTCTTTTTTTTTCTCGATCTTTTCGATATAACGATGAGAGCGTGGATCTTGTAATTGAATTGGAAAGGATCGTGGAGGAGGCTGTGTCTTACCGTTCCGAAGGCCCCCTCGGCGAGCTTCGACAGCATGCGGAGACGATGCCGTGGGAAGAGCGGCACGCTTGTCTGCTCGAGGCGTCTCTTCAGGGCTGATAGTACCTCCTGTTGCGTTGGCGACTGAAACATGGGAATGTATATGTTATTTCTCTTGGCATAATCCACGGAGAGGCATCTCGATAACGCACGATCAAGAATCACGCTATGTAGGCTAGGTGCTGCGTTTCTTGGCCACCATAGTGATTGGCAGGTGCACATTTTCATTCATACTTCAAAATATGAAGATCAAAAAATTTTATAATTTTTTTATGCTTTATATTTTATCTCACAACTGTAAATTTCACGAATTAGTCAATTGGTAGAACAAAATGGTGGAATTCAATGTGGGATTAATTCAGCAAAATCTTTTCCTGCGGTGAAGTTTCTTGTGAAGCGATACGAGTTTGCCAATAGCTATATGTTCGTCTGATCAGCTGGCCAATAACTGTAATTTCTCTTTCCTGCATCTTCCAAAAAGATACTGTGAGAATGCGAAACAAACTCGAAGCTGAAGATCGAGATGTAGCGAGTTTCGAAGGTACTGAATTATTATGTACAAGGGTATAAGCAGTAAAACATTTGGCCTGCCCCCACGAATGATTAGCCTTTAATTAATGGCTCAAAGTTTGGGCCTTCAATCGTCTCCACCCAATATTCTACGATAAACCAAACGCAGGCCCGAAAGAGAGACAGAGAGAGAGAGAGAGAGAGAGAGAGAGAGAGAGAGAGAGAGAGAGAGAGAGAGAGAGAGAGAGAGAGAGAGAGAGAGAGAGAGAAATAAAAAAAACAACAACGAAAACGATTATCATAACTTTGTAGATAATAATTTAGGCAAATCGTTAACCGCTATAAATTTATTCGCTCGAAGGCGAAAGGTCAGACTGTGTTCTTCGTATATTAATTCGACGAGACACTCGAAGCAAGCGGCAGCAGGTTGTTTATAAGTCGCGTGGGTTGACTGGCTTTCAGCAGGGGGTTCTTTTACTTTTTTGTATCTGTGGACAAGATAAATATATTGATTAGAGGTGGTCTTGATTTATGGAAGTAATTAAACGGTGTTTGTTGACAGAAAAGAGAACAAAAAAAATAGTAATCGGTTTATCGAGTGAACCAACGTCCTTAGTGTCCCCAAGATTATCTCTTAAATATTGGAGAAGTTGAGAGAGATAATAGCCTGTTAATTAAAGTCACTTTTCCACTGTCTTAATTACCAAAATTATTGGGTTCTTCGAGAGTAGATAAAGGAACGGGGGGGCCGGGAAGACGACGAAGAGGGCTCCGCTGTAATGCCCTAAGGCTTCGTGTCGTGTTCCTGGAGTTTGTATTTGACGAGGTGGCTGAAGCTCTTTTATCTTTTGGCACGAAGACAGCTGTTTATTGAAAGCTTTCTCAGTGTATACAATGTCTGACTTTAATCGGGACTCTCTACTTATTTGAATCTCCGTTATTCGAGTCCTTTGGAAATCCACCTTTACAGCTAATGAATGGACGGAAAAGTTGTTTTCAGACAGATGCCAAACATTTCAGGTCCACTTAGAAAATTACTATAGCTTGTGCATACAAATTATCGAGGATAAATGTGATAATTTTCATGATGACAATTTTCCTTTCGAACTATCAAGAAAATTGATCATAATTTTCCTCCGAAATTTAATCTCACTCATCTGAGACATTGAAAATTCTCCGCGCCTGTCCGGGCCCCATTTTCCCAACAAATTTTCACTACGCTCTCACCGAAGTAACAAGATTCCATTTCAAATACAATTATGATGCCAACCGGAAGAATTGATTGAATTCTATAGGCAGACGCTTCGAGGGCAATATCCGAAAAATTAACGAAAATATCAGAACGAGGAAGGAGTGAGTAAAATCGACATAACGATTTGCTTGGAAACGTGATACCGATAGGCACTCTGTACGAACGACTCGTGGTGATCGGGAGAAAGATCGTAATGGAAGAACCGTTGTGAGACGTGCGCGGTAAAAAAAAAAAAAAAACGCAATTATCAATGGGAGACCGCGAGTGAATCCGATAGGTTTATTCGAAACGTTACTGTACACGCTCAGCCGGAAATATCGAAGAGGAATCGTTTTCCGCTTGTGGCTGTATTCCTTTGTTCGATATACGTTCGGAATGCACGGAGCATCGCCGAGCACCCATTGATTGGCATGCGGAGAGTAGCCCCGATGCGTCAAGGCCAGGAACACGTCAGGGTGCGGAGCCACATCGGGGTACACTGTTCTCCACCCACATATGCATATCTATATATGTGTGTGTACACGTGGGGGGCGCTCTTCGAGTGAAATGTTTTGACTGTTTCGAGTAGAGCCGTCGGACGTCAATCACCAACAGCCGTCCCGACGTAGACGAGCAATTTTGGATCTGCAGGAAGCATCGCGCGCTCCCTCGGCTCCACTTCAGGGTATTGTTATACGCGTGTACGCTGAATCGGTCTCGCATTCAGTGCATCTGGGTCCATAGTCGATACCCCCGGGCCCTGTAACTGATACGTCAACTTCCACCGAGACGACACGCGTCTGACAATTGAGCGCTTGCTCAAAGATCTGGCAAATGATCCGCAACGGATCCTTTTCAGGATCCGAGACATTTATCGACCCTTCGCATGACACCGTGGAAAATTTTCCACTCCAAAGATACAGTCATCAAGACATTTCGTGGGATTGAACAAAAAATATTCACAAAATATGATTCTGTTTGATTAACCCCTCCCATTTACTTTGATCTCGTAACCCTTTACTTTGGATCAATGGAAATTGTGACTTCTGGCTCATGGTCCCGTGAATTTCGGTGGAGTTTCACGTAAACGTGTGAAAGAGACGTCTGGCCATGGTAAATACGAGCCTGTCATGAAACGCACGCGGTTTGGAGAACCCTCGTGAAATACTATCGTGATTACACGCTCCACGGATTTGCACCCTTGATGCTTAGAGCCGCGGCAACGTTAATTGTGGAGAGAAGACACACAGTGGTATCGTCATGAACGCGCGTGCCGTGCCCACGTACTCACGTTTGGACCGCCGTTGCAGCTGCACTCGTAAGTAAGCTCGAAATTTGCTTGTAAAGAGCTCGTGTGAGGATGCGCATAGAGTGCAAAAATTATATCATCGAGACCGCGCGCACAGCCCTTCTTCGAAATGGCACTGTAACGCCGTGAAAGCGGCACTAGGAGAACCCTTTCACTGGGGGAGGATAATGAAACGTGGTGATGGAGCTACGTGATTCGTTATTTCATTAATACTCACGCAGTCACCGCGTCTGATAATCTCTGGCTTTTACCACTCGTCTCCCTCCGTAGGTTTAAAGGCTCAATGGATCGGCGTGGCAAATACACATAATTGCGGGAGGATAATTGTTCTCACCCATTACGGAAAATTATTCGATACTCGGATGGGGTGACGTGCTAAAATTATATTGACAATTTGAGCTCACGGATTCGGTTAATCACGGCACACTATTATTTAACTAGTTGCCAGAGGTGCAAATATTTACAGCTGTAGTAAAATATTTTAGGAAGCTTTTGCGCAGGCAATCAATAGAATTGGTATTTTAGCTAATTTGTAATTATGATTATACATTAGCCCAACGATTATCGCGATTTTCACGAGAAGAACATAATTCGCCTTTTGAAATAGTGAATAACATTGTACCAATCCATAAGAAATAATGGAATTGAAAAAATGCTTCAGTTGGAAAAAAAAGCATCAGGTCGGGAAGAAAAAGTTGGAAGCGTTATTGCGTAGTCTCGTAGCTGATTTCTCGTGCCCGGTAATTTCGAGAAGAATGCCTCGCGCTTGTAATTGATTTAGAAGGGATGAAACTCAGGGTCACGGTCCGGCAATTCTCTAATTGTTCGGGTAGCAACCCTCATAAAAGCAGGAGGTTCTGCTTCGAAGCAATATAAGCGAGAGGATCGAAAGTGTCTTGCGTACGAATGCTCTCGAAAAAATCGTAAAGTTCTTGGCCCCGGGGCACGGAGAGAGAGGAGGAAAAAAATACCTCACCGGTTTTCGCATGGACTATCTAAAAACCCAGAGGGTTGTTAATCTTTGACGAGCAATGGTACGGATATACGTTTGCACGTTTCTACGTTCGAATGAGAGTACACAGCGAGTTGAGGCGTACAGGGAGGCATCATAAATACACGAGTCCTTTTCACCCTGGCCCCAGTATACTGTAGCATGTTACAGATCCACAACGAGTAGGGGGGGCAGTAACCCTTAAACGTGCGTTGCACCCGTGGCAGAGGGGCACCGCCGAGCGAGCTTTCCAATTAATAATTAAAATCAATATGGCAGGACGAACGTAGAGGATTCGGCGGAGAGGGACGTGGGAGGACTGGAGATACATCTCCCACGGGTCCTCTACGCTATTCGCTATACATCCTCCCGCGTATAACGGAATACTCGGAGCCCCGGCAGAAAGCGAGCCTGCAATAGCATCGAGAAAATATACGTGCCCATTCTACCTTCGCCAGTTGTATATGGCTCGTGCAACGTGCGCCGAATGCAGATACGAACAGGATAAAAGTCCAAACTTTCCATGTACATGTCCGCTCGAATTAATTGAGTGACGTAGTAAACCATAAATGGTTTATATTAGTTTTATTTTATTTTTTTCAGTCATTCCGGATTGTAAAGCTTCTTCGTGTAATTGGTGGAACATTTATTGCATAAATACTTTGCAAGATGTCAGGCATGAAAAATGTGAGGACTGCAGAATGAATTTAAGGGTGGAAAAATTGAAGTGAAATTTTGACAGATCAGAATTTTCAGCTAAGATTTGTAGTGAAAATTCGAGCTCACCTTTTTGTCTTCTATTCTGGCGCGTGACGAAGCCTTGGAAAAAATGCTTTCTTGGTCGCTGGTGCTTGTGCTGGATGCAACCCCAGCACGAGACGATGCGGGACCACCGTTGGTGTCCGGGTTGAGGAGAGGCACCGTGCCGAGTTCCGGCACCGCATAATCGTACGATGTGTCAACTGCACCGTTCGCGTACACCGCTGAGGGATTATATAGCAAAGGGGTTTGGTGGTTGTGTATTGATTGCGGTCAGAGAATATAGAGGCGAATGTGGATCGTCGAGCTGGTGGAGGAGGAGCGGGCAAAGGCGGCGCTATGTACAATGGCCCGAAGCATATACCAATTGCGCCACTCCTCAACCCTTTATATAGAGCCATATTATCGTTAACTACAAACAGGATCTCAAGTCCTTATCCAAGTTGTGCCTACCTGTTGGATGATTGATACTGGCACCCTTGTTGTTCAGAATCATGTCTTTCATCTCCATAACCACGGTGCTGTAGCTGTAATACGGGGCACATCTCAGAGCCTGATAAGGCTCCTGATAGTCGTCCAATTTGTTGACTATGTCGAGAAGACGATTCCCTAGAGAATCCCTGGGCAAAGTCGGCAACGAACCCCCGGCGTATCTGTGAATCATACTTCAAAAAATATAAAAAATTGTATCTCATGGTATTTATTACAAATTTCATGGGCTTAAGGGAGAGGAGGTCAAGTGCGAATGGTTGAATTCGGGAATGTAATATCATATATATTTTTTATTTATATCTAAATTACGAGGAAACTGGATTTTATTGATTGAAAATTGATACTGTCGGATTTTCGATTAATTGGCCGGTTTATTTCGAGGAGAAATAAACGAACGTCTGAAAATATATCAAATCCGATTGGAGAAACATTGCGATTTGGTCTGTGGCACTTTATTTTTATCGTTCGTTTTCTCGGCGCGTATCAGGGCACAAAGTTTTTCTCGCTTCCTTCCACTGACGTTTAATTTCGTGAAGTCGAGCGTTTTATGTTCAAGCGTTATCGAATTAAGGGCTTGGTACAACTCGCGTGCTGCTGGTTCATAGGTGATTGTGCTGTGCAGTGTGTACAGTGTATACATGCGGACGTAGAAGTTGCAAGAGGGAGAAGCTCACTGGCGAGCCAGTCACGAAGTATTCGATGAAGAAAGCGACGAAGATACGTGTATCGGGGAAACGCGGTCTTGCCCGGTGTCGACATTGTCCGAGCTTTCTCCTCCGTTATTGGACACAACCCTCCACCCCCGTGGACAGCCGTACTAACGAGAGGTAGGAAAACTTTATTAGAAACCAGTTTCCGGGTACAACCGCGAGACGAGACTCGGCCGAACGTGGTTGGAAAGTTTCGACGATGCCAACCCTGAGATGAGAAAGATCGCGCTAAAGTCGTATATAAGTCGACTGGCCAGACGTGATTTATATATATAATCTTTGAATCACGATCTTCGATAGTTTTCCCAAGGTTTCGTATCAATTCGAGTTATTTCTGGAGCCTCAATTAAAAAAAAAAATTATTACGACTGAATTTTTATTTCATTTAATAGATAGGCGCTGAAAAACGTGGATATTTAATGTAATATTAAATTACGATATTTATTGAATCCTTCGCTACATGACATTACGAATTGAAAATAATTAGCCCATCGAGGACTTGATAAATAAACATGAATGTACTTATCCGATCACTGAGCATTCTATCGAATCTCGGTTGCCGAGATTACTTTCGGGATTGTGAACTTTCGAAGCATAAACAGATGAACGCGAATGGGTAGAGAGATGGGAGTACCTCGTATGCAATGCACCGTCGATTTGTGGAAAGCGAAACGAATTGTCTGCTGCAGCAGCGTTCAAATGAATACAAATGAAACAAATAGTGCATACGTAAACGCTCGCTATCCCGGGAAAGGGCAAATACATTGGTACGACTCGGTGGAATTATTCCAAACCAAATATACTGGCACTTGTGGCACTCAAACTGTTGATATTTCAGCAAATTACAAAACTGTTTGCGGTGCGTAATTAACCCATTGAAAGCTCCCGCTGTATGAATACAATGAAAATTGCAATTAAAGATAGGAATAAACATCTATCAATTTGGTTATTAAATTTGATTTTTTTTTTTTTTTTCATTGATTCTACTTTCTTTGATTACTCGAATCTTTGGTAGTGGCGATAAAAAAAGGCCTTGATTTTTTTATTTGCAGCGTGAATTGATCACTCATGAGAAAATGAATTGCAGGCAATAAGTAAGGAAAATCCCAAGAGGAAAACAGGAGCTGCTGTGAGTTGCAGTGGAAAATACGAGTACGAGTCAGACAAGTGGGTGACTATTAGTTACCTCTCGTCGTCCTCCAGAGTATAAGCCATGAGAGCTGCTCCTTTCTCGACAGTGGCGCAGGTGGAGCCGAGGTGAGATGGCGCTTTACCCGTCATGGGACTGGCGAAGCACTTGCGTTGACGGTGTCGCGACACTATGAGAAATATCGCGACAGCGAGCAGCAGGATTACCGCGGTGAGTACGCCGATCACGACCGCCATGTAGGTCGGGTCGTCGTGCTTCGCCGTTGAGACCGGAAGCCCACCGCTGTCCGAGGATCCATCCTTTCCAACGAACACGTCACTCTGAGCCGGCACTTCCGTCGTCGGGGCCTCCTCGACGGTGAAATTTCCATGGGCAACGTCTGGAAAAACAACATTTCATTCAAATCTCAGTGTCCACTGACTTTTCATTCATAGAAATACATTGGCTCAAGAATTCACCATGAAGAACATTATTTCGACTATTATAATTTATAATCAATAAATGAAAAAAAGGGTTAGAGGGTTTTTAACATAATGGCACCCTTCGCTAGCTCGGTGACCTATATATACATAAAAATTGAAATTACTGGTGTATTCGTGTCTTCTTCTATTCCCTACGAGCATCAATTACAGGGTGTGGCCAATGACTGTGCAATTTACTAAACGTCTTTGCAAGCAGCAATCATTTTTTGATTTACGGTATAAACGCAGCTCCTGGGGATCACTGACCATTCATAAAGCTTAGTCGCGATTAGCAGCTCGTAAGGAAACTTAGCTCAGCACAGCTAACGCACCGATAATAATGTCACGTCGAGTTCTCGTGTGGCGTGAAGAAAATGAAGTCAAGTACTCGCTTCTGGATTGGTAGGTATATTAATATTTCGCAAAGAGAAACGACCACCGATTTACGGAGGCACGTATGCGTGTAGCCGGGGGAGGCAGAGGGGAAAAACACGCATCTGCCGCGCTTTATCAAGGCCGGAGCTTCTCTCTTCGCTTCTGTGGCTTCCATTCTCGCCCTCGTCTTGTCCTGCGTCTCATTTGCGCACATTATTCATTTGCTTGCGCCTCGAGTGCGAGAAATAAAAGAAGCAACGGCGCAGCAATGCCAAGTCCCAGGGGAGAATAGAGCATCGCGATTCACGAGTGGGTCTCTCGGGTCGGCAGCCCGAGCTCTCTCGGCGTGATTCACGAATCCGGAGCGTGCTATGTGGAACTCGGCCTCTCTTCCTTCCCTCCCTGTGTCTTTACTACGGAGCTGAGACTTATGGTGCCAGACGGAGCGTCGGTGAAAGCCCGGAAAGCGTAGAATAGGCAGATTTCCATGGGCGGCACAGTCATTGGCCACTCAAAAATAACTGGATCCTCGTGCGGTGAATTGTTTTCGGCAGAAAGATCCGAGCTATAAGGGCGCTATTCTTCGAGCTTAAAAATTCGCCCTTCAATGGACGAAACGTCTTCACGCTGGAAAAATTTGCAAAAAATCAATTCATGAATAATAATGTAGACAAATTTATGACTTGAATGTTGACGCGTATCTTATCTTTTTATAGGGATAATAGAATAAGTTTTAAATATCGGTAATTATAATTGAGATATTTGTAAAAATGGTGAGTAAAATAATTGAAAAAAAATTGTTTAGGTGCTTAAATTGTGACAGTTCAGGATTGACATAATTTTCTCCAGTGGCCAATAACTGTACAATGGGCTGCAGGAGAAGATATAGCGAAAGGGGTAACAGTCATGACGAGACAGACCGGGAAGCCACGAGTGCCGACGCAGAAGGGATGAAACGACGGCGAAAGAGGTGAAGAGAACTCTCTCCACGTCGTAGGTCTCATCGTGCGCGTCCGCCTGCCAGCAAACGGGATGAGCCAGGTATGCGGCCCGGTGAATTCCCGACAGGATTATCTCGTGGAGAAACAAAGCTTTTCGTCGTCGCGTTTGATATCGGCTTTTACGTGCAAGGCCTTCTCCCATTTTACTGGTGCTGCTGGTGCACCAGCATCAGAGGAGCCAGTAACCTGCCCTACCTCCCATATGAAATCTGATATTAAACATTCTTTGCACGCTGTGGGTAAACCAAAAGGGTTGTACGCTTTACAATATAGCACCCGAGATCACAGGATTTTCTGTGAGGGTTCGGAGTTTGCTTGGTAAACTCTGTGGCATGTTTTCGAAATGGATCTGATTAACGTAACTGGACAATGAGGTTGTACAGATGACGGAGGTCTCTTCAGCAAGATGAACTTCCCCATTAGTCATAGCCTTTGAGGGTTGAAGATTGGCTTGGTAAATTACAATAAAAATAAAAATTAAATTCTATTTTCCTTTCACAACCAAACATGGGAAACATGGACAAAAAAAACTAAAGCGAACGAAAAAATAAATAAATGAATAAAAACAAGGTTTCAGTTTCATATTAAATAAACAATAATGTGAAAAGCTCATGACTGAGATTCTGTAGTGACGTAAAAAATTCAAAGTATTTGCATTCTCTATTAAATTACGTATTTCGTTTGTATCCATTTATACTTTATTCCGGCTCGTCTGCAGATATCTCGTTCGCATGGAGCCATGAAAAAAATTTTGCAGGCGAGTATAAAAAAAGTTTTTTCCGAGTTTTTGCGTCGCACCTGGCGGATCAAGGCTCGCACTCGGTAAAAAGCTCTGCGTGATGCTTATGCATGGAATGCTCCGTACAAACGTTCCGCGGGCAAATGTATAAGCACGAAAGTCAGTGCCGTTCAGGAAGTGAAAAAAGAAAGTATGTTCGTACGAGACTTTGGAGTTTGAACGCCTCCACGCATCACGGAGAAATTTCTCAGTGCACCTGCATTGAGGTGCGCTTTGGTGTACGTGTTTGAATAGCTAGTGGCGTAACAGAGACGAGCTTAACCGTTGATAACCCAAGTTATTTCATTTCTCCCGCGTAACGGGCAGGGAAAAAGGTGGAAGAGCTTTATGAAGTAAAGGAAAAAAAAAAAAACACCGTTACCATTTAGAGAAGAGAGTGCGATATGGAACAGCCAGACGCGGTCGAGTACTTTTTTTTTCCCGTGACGTTGAAGAGATGAAGTTTAACGCCGAGTGTAGCCTCCGCCACTCCAGCGAATTTTCAACTACCAATGTCTGTCCCGAACCCTCTTGTCCTCATATGAAATCGTCATAATTCTAAAATATAATCCCACCGAGTATCGCTTTGGAATCCGCATTCGTATCCTTGAACGATCCTAATGGGAATTACCGATCAGACTTATATTTTTTCACGACAAAATTAATAACCAAAATTTTTTTTGAGGTCAGAACGGCAATAAAAAATAAACTGTCGTATTTACGAATGTCAATAAAAAATTGTCAACGAAGAAATAAATAAACAAATAAACGGAGATGCCTGGTTGGATTTCGTTGATCCACCTGTTCAAACGTGGGTATCCTCATCTCTTCAGCAAAATTGTGAGCCTTCTTGTCATAATTATTCCGCCACGACGTAATCCCCCATACGATCGGTATGCTTTATAGGTGGTCCCTTAAGATCACGGGAATTAGCGGATAAATTATATTTTCGCGAGTGGTTTTTTTTTAAATTTATTTTTCTTCTGTCCATTGAGAAGGACATTACAAGATTGTGGAGCTCGACTGGTTCGCGGGGTCCTCTTGATTTCGTTGCTGTTGCTTTCACTTTTATATTTCTCTTATTATTCTCGTCGTTTCGTATTTACCAGCGCTTAGAGAGACAGGGAACATCGTCGACGTCGTTTCTCGCGCTCGTCGTCCTCTTTCTCTTCGTGGTCGTGGTCGTTGTCGTCGTCGTCGTCGTCGTCGTCGTCGTCGTTGTGGTCGTTCGCCGCTCGTTCTGTCGCACGTGCAGCTGCAGCTGACGCTCAACGTCAAATGCAACTAATGTACTCCTTGATCTCGGCACAGCCGCGGCGGGTTTTCGTCGTAGCCCGTCGTCCTCTCCTCCCCCTCCACTTTCCGTTCCATCTTTCTCTCGCTCGTTGCCAATTTTAAGCTCTTTGATTTACCGCCCGAAATGGAAATGTACCGTGAACTTCGTTTGCGCGCTTGGCCCCCTTTTTCCCAAGCTTAATCAAACGCCACAGCCTCGGATTCGCGTCTCGTTCCCGAACCGCGGAGTATCTAACGCTTTTTCATTGTGCGCCTCGTTCCCCAAACCGCTGACGGTCCTTTTCGCCTCATCCCACGAGCATTCGAAAACAGATTACCTTCGTGGCCATTGAATAATCGAAATGACAAGACCTGAAACGATATTATATTCATCTGTAATTCTCATTCATGACAGCACGTCCAAAGGGTTTTGTTTTTTATGCATACGCAGTCACTATCGAGAATTACAATCGATTTTCGTATTGTTTCTACGGGCGGGATATACGAGCGAGGGAAATGCTTTTTAATGGCCTTGTCAATGCCTCTTGACAGCCATTGCCAGTTTTCCGTTGGGTCAATTGTTTATTGGATATACAATCCATTCCAGAAACGTTGATGGGTTTACAGGAAATATCGAACATTTTTGACTGGATATACTTTTTTACATTTCTGTAGCTTTCGCTGTATTTTTTCAATAAAAGTATGTGTCATCCGGATAATCTCTTCAGGTACTGAAAAATTCTAGAAAATATCTCATGGCAATTGGATTTGATTACTTGAGCAAGTTTATTTTTTCCTGCAATCGCAATTAATCCCTTGAGAGTATCCCCTCAATTTTCTTTCTAAGTCTCGTCGCCCATCTAACCCTGAAGAGGACGTAAGCGATATATCAACCTGGAAGGACAATATTTCGAAGGTTCGAAGAGCCAAGCCCTGAGACAGCATATCTCGTTGTACACACTCGGTATACATACGCAGCTTATTCGGCGTTGAGGGCGGGCGCTTTCTGTCCAAAGTACTGAATCATTTTTACGACAGGCAGCTCTTTCGTGTGGAGCGGGAGGTTGGGGATGCTGGTAACCAGAGAGGCGGAGCACTGAGCACCCGAGAAAGCAAAAGATGAGAAAACAGGAGAGATGAGAAAGGGAGAGAGGGAGGGAGGGAGGGAGGGAGAAAGAAAGAGAGAACTCTTAGAGCAGCCTTTGCCCTAGCACTGACGCTGTATATAATACTGCAGTGGTGCAGCGGCATAACGCTCAGCAAGAAAAGTTTGAAGGAGCAGAAGCTCGCATCATCGCAGTATAGTCACTCGCCTCGTGTTCTCGTATTTCCCTGTCCAATTATGTCTGCCTCGGAATAAAGGGAAAGACGGGTGACTTTGGCTGCCACCGGGTGAGGGAACGAACGGAAGAAAGAAAGGGAATACGGAACGGAAGAGGCGGAAAGACGAAGAGCCACCGTCTATTCTATCCCGGGAAGCCCCTTTCACCCTCCCCGACGCTCCGGTTGTGAAAGAACTTTTGCGCGACGGCACAGCATTATTTTACTATCTCGGTTATTAACGAGAAGTCGAGCAATCGCGGGGGCGTATCGTTCAGGCTGAGGGGCACAAAAACCCGCGCGAGAAAGCATCGGAAGGAGATTCCTCAGCTTTCAGAAGTTCCCGCTGGCCTCGCTAAAGCAAATAGCAAAGGAATTTTCGCATGGTTGTTATATTATCGAGAAATGGCACAGTGATTGGCCACCCACGAGGCAGAGAGGTATGCACTTATGGATTGGCTCGAGACTTTTCTTATGTTCCCTTGGGCAGAAACTATGTAATTTTATTCTACAGCAAGCAATGATGAAGAGCGCCAACGTCTCTTCAGCTTTCGCCCTTCGGATTAGTCGAAAGGGACAGTCGGAGGAGATATATTGCAATTTTAGCTCTTCAACAATCCAGCCTGACAAGTGACAGGGGCTATCAAAGCTCGACCACCCACTAGACTTTCTCCTTCCTCCGATGGAAACATGAATCCAATTAAAATCATTTGCGGTGGTACCTCGACGTACCGTCGAGTATAGAGTTTCCGGTTCCTTTTGTGTGCTTGACCGCCAGATGGTTTTGTTTCTCTTCGTCAACGACTACGTCGTTATTACTGGACTTTTATAATTAATTATATATATGGACCCAATCTTGTGTGGATTCGTTGATGATTCGTTAATGAATCATTTTTGTAAATCGCCTGTATATATTTTTGTATTTTTATATTATAATTCGAAATGGAATATAGATTGACGAGGATTAACCGGATATTGAGCGTACGAAGAAGTAAATTGAATATATTTATGGTGAAAGTTGAGGGGTTCGTCACCCTCGTCTCAATTCGATTAGCCACTCGAGAGCTTCCGGAATGTTTTGATGTTCATTTCCGGTCTGTATCCGTCGACTCTTTGATATATGCTTTTGCTTTACATATTCGACGTTCACTTTGCTGCTTTTGGCGATGAAATGCGCACGTTTATGGCGACAGAGCCTAGCAGTCACCGTTAGAGGCGAAAAATACTTTG
Source organism: Clistopyga incitator (assembly GCA_947507545.1). Classification (NCBI taxonomy): domain Eukaryota; kingdom Metazoa; phylum Arthropoda; class Insecta; order Hymenoptera; family Ichneumonidae; genus Clistopyga; species Clistopyga incitator. The sequence goes on from OX382177.1 coordinate 9,752,554, forward strand.
AACCTTCTAGATGAGCATGCAACTAGCATAACGTGAAAGCCTTTCATTTAGCACGTAGCTGAATACAGCGAGTTAATGCAGCAAAAAATGTCGAAGTTGCTTTTTTTTAATGGCAAAAACGTCGAGGCCCATTCATGCCGCTACATTTACTGAAACAAATTCCCTCGTTTGTATTCAACCCTCATGAAATTTCATAAACATTACCCATAATTATTAAATTACCATAACGACATTAAACGCATATCGCGCTCTGTGATTATATTCAATTATGGAACCCATATCAGCAGCTTAATTATTCATCATCTGCCTTTTGGCAATGAAAACCGAATGATAATACATGTGCATGCAACAATAATTAATACTGTACCGTCATTTGTTGAATAGAAAAAAATGGATGTTGTCATTATCGATTAATATTGGTTAGTGCTGATTGATCACTAATTTTCCGAATTATAATAATACATTTTGTCTGTATTATCTAATTTCAAATGGAATATAATACAGTCGAAAAATCTATTATCGATCCTGTCTATCCCAATATTTGCTTTCAACACTAAAGACGATATATAAAAACGGTTCGCAGCGAGTAAAGAATGCCAGACGGTAATATATAATAGCTCATCCGCAAATTGAGTATAGCTTCGTCCGAATCGTCGGACCGACATATTCCGACTTTATTTTCCCGTGATTGACGGACGAAAATGACCATGGCTAAGCACTGGACGAGGCTTCGTTTTCCGCTCGACAAAATCCGCGGTACCTTTCGTCTGGGAATTAAATAGCGAATTGGACGCAGTAGATGACGTGGAGTGGTAACCTGCCAAGTCAGCAGAAACGTCGAAATTAAATCATCAAACTAATCAAAGATCCGAGGCATATAATTCTTCGGAATAATGTATTAAACTCACTGAATAAATAATTGGAACGAAATTAACGCCTATCGGATTAATGAAATTATTTTTGAGATGTCTGTAAAATAATTCATTGTAAAAGTTATATCGAAATATTTATTAACTTATCACAATTAAACCATAATTGTGTGAAAATTTGTGAACAAATTTTTATTCAAAAAGTCCAGGCATTCGTATTCACTCTGTACGAATAAAAATCGGTGTAATTAGCTGTGAATATAAGAGCCAAGTGAATGAATAATCGGATTTTATTTTACCTGAATCGAACGTGACTTCGCTGAGCATAATCCATCGATGTGAAAAATGGAGTCTGAGCTTGACAAACTTTCCGACCCGATGATGAAGCTTAATGGTGACATTTCTCGAGGTCTCGAATATCTTGTCCTCCATGTAGTTGTAAGTTATGGGCTCGCCGGTGTAGTACTTGCCGCCGATGCTGAAGAGGATGTCGACTTGGGAGAACACCTGTAAGTTCAATATGAAGATGAGAAAATGAAATAAAACAATCTCTCAACAATTTATATGACAACTTCATTCCAGTCTGGAAGTTCGATCCACTGGCTGATTTATGGGAAGCTCCAGGATTCTGTTACTCGAATAGACGGTGGAAAGTGTAGCGTCGAGGATTCTACGATTTGCATGCTCGCGTTAAGCACGATCGAAGAGAGTAAAAATAGAGAAAGTCGAAGAAAAATACGTGGAGAGGAAGACGAATGAAAAAAAGTTTAATATGCCTCTAAAGTTCGATGGAGTATGTGATCCGGTTATAAATCTGCGCCTGGTGTTATCCGAAGGCATGCAGAGACTCAGGCTTTCTCTCGTATTAGCTTCCTCTGCATACGAGCCGAGCTTCCATGCAGTGCTATATTCGCCAAGGATTTCTTTTGATACGCCGCTACGAGCGCAGTCTATTTTTCACTCTCTTTCTCGCGGAGATATAGCAGAATGTGCACCGCACACGCACCGCGTTCTGCGCTTCACCGGGCTTGTAAAATTTTTCGAGGTGTCGATGCTCCGTTGATGCAGTCTGCCTGAAAGAGGCCAGACTATTCGCTCGAGTTTTACAACGCCCCCGCACGTGGCCAACCAACGTGAGCTTTCGTTGAGATGCTGCGATACGTGAGATTGAAAAGGCCGATGCTTAATAAAGAAGGTCTGTTCGATTTATTCTTCGAATTTCAAATGAAAAAGTCTTCCAAAGAGGAAGTTCCACGAGTGCTTTCATACTGAAGTTTCTGTGAAGTTTACGTTTGAAATTTCATCGAAATATTTACCGTTAATTATCGCGTTTGTATCTGGAAAATGTTCGTAAAACTTCGCTGTAAAATATTTCACGAGGCAGAAATATCAATAAGTCTGAAAAAGTTGAACAAAGCGATGCGATGCAGAAACCTCGATAGAAGTGGTTCAATTTTTATTTTATTTAAAAAAAATTCAGAAGAAAAGTGGAATCGAGGGGAAAATCTGTGATGTGACGACGCCTTGCAGACTTGAGGAGCGTGTGAGAAATTCCGTGGTTTCCGCATTGAATTTTTGACTGGGGTTGAGAATGTAAATTTATCAAAATTATGGCTCTCAATTATTTCATCAAAATAGACTACGGAAGTAGTCGTATCTCGCTGGGAAGATACGCGAGAAGACGGGACGTACCGACCCTTGACAGATGCACATCGCGCACTTGCAAGTCTCTTAATGTTTGCACAAACAAATTTCAAATTGAATACTCTCGTGCTGTTGAATATTCGTAGCCTCGGGGGCCATTTGAAATTCCGAATACCGAATCTCAACGATGTGCCGAGTGGCATAGACATCGTTGGCATCTTCAGCATCGTCTGCAATTCCCTGCCCGTCAACTTCGAGCTTCGCCCTCTCTTTCCCTCGCTCCTTTTCATTTACAGTCATTCCGAAGTAGCTTCGCAGCCCGGAGGCTCCGTCACCTGCGAGAATATCGTCGTCGGATGTGCCCACGATGTGCTCTTCGAGTCTCAGATGGCGAATCGCGAAATATATGTTCTCCACTGAAACGATACGAAGTTTGTCGGAGATTATGCCTTCAGTTACAGTGAAAATTAACGAGTAACTACACGTGAATAAAGGACACGAGTATTTTCCGACAGCGACAGAATTCATCGGTGGTTTGGGAAGCAAATGCCTGTGCCCGATGTGACATGACGATTATAAACCAACGAATTTCAGGAGCGTTTCGTTTGGCTCGGATCGATCTATGCGGCGCGTCATGGAGCTGTCCGATGCAGAGAAACGGAAAGCGGTTTGCGATATCAAACCCCAAAGAAGAGAAGTTCTGGTGCAAACAGCGTTATACACAGCAAATATCAGTTATACCGCTTGTAACACAGTTATACAACGTACTGTGTTGTCCATTCAACGTACAGACAAACATCCGAAAAGGACATTCGGCTATAGATGTAGGAAATAGATCCGTCCGCATCCAAGGGAAAGCTCTCGTGATATGGCACTTGGCAGCTGTGCTTGTCGCGATTGTCGAAAGTCGGTCGAGCCATGGATGCGGTGCATTCGATCGATTTACCGCAAGCTGACGCTACTTTCGGTCCTCATCTTCGAGTCGGTAACCTCGGTTAACGGATTTACACCGTTAGGAAAACTGGAAAACCAAAAAGCTTTTGTTTTAAATTTGTTCCTCTTTCAGGATCGAAACAATAACATGAAAAATTGGCGAGAAGATTCATGAGGTCGCAGGTCAGGTGGAATTATTGTGGATTACCCCATAGATTGTTCTCCAGGCTTTCAATAATTCTAACTACTGCGAATGATAGAAAAAAAAGAAGAAGAAAAACGCCCGGAGAATCAATGTTTTCATGGCAGCAAAAGCTGCTTTTATCAGGAGGCTGAAGAAATTTATACGCCGATATCCTGCGAATTTAGACGTCCCTCGGAACACCGTCAATATCCGAGAACATTGAACGCTCGGAGTCTTCGCACACCCTGAAGAACCCCACATTGTGAAGGTATACTGCAGATGTGTGCAAGAATATCGCGTTTGTCACGTTGATATGAATCGACTGGCGATACCCATACGAGTTTTCAGTTTCACATACTCGCGTAGGTGTATATGGGGCTATTCACACCAGTTGGATCTGAATTTGCAAATAAAAAAAAATGTCATCACAGCCAACTCTTTTTAAGTGCAATTTTCTGCAAAAATGGAGGACAAATTTTGCTTTCCTTTGAGTTGAAACAAAAGCAATAAAAAATACTGTCCAAGTCCAAGAGGTCGAGGGTCACACCAGGTTAAATTGGTGTGGATTGCCCCATACGTTCACCAAAGTTTCACGCAGGTACCAACGACTGGCGTTGGCACAGCAGACGCACCCTCGAGCGTTCAAGCGTGCGAAGGTGAGTAGACATACTCGTGCATAGAGAGAGAGTGTTATCGGACTCATCGTTACCGTACAACTGATGTGCCTATATATATACATATACATACATCGTCGCACTGCTGCTGCTGCTGCTGGTCTAACCGGAAGGCCGGAAATTATAGCCGCGAATGGAATTACGACAGACATGGAACGTGGCGCATGGACACCACAGCAGAAATGGTGCGGGGTCATGGCTATCTGTTCCTCCTGTCGAAGAATGCGGTGCTTTATAATTCGATCGTCCGCACTCTCGTTGACTCTATATCTCGTTCGTTGGATTCTCCACCCTCGCTTCCGTGGTTTGCTTGCGGACGATGGGGGACAATTGATATAGCTATGTACGGACTGCGAATCGAGTGATAGCATCAGTCTACCAGCGATAATAGACCTCGATCAAATTAATCCTTTGAAGGCGTGTTCGAAAGAGAGAGCCTTTCTGGATTTTTTTTTTTTTCATTTATATGCACGAGGGAAAATGGAGTTTTGCCCATCCATTGCTGAAGAGAGAGGTGGTGTCAGATTGTGAAAGCAATAAAATTATTGTAATCTATAAAATGTAAGTCTCGTGATGGATAAAGATCTTAATTTCATAAATTGCTCCATGATTTTTCCACATTAAAAATTCGCTCCAATCAGCGACTCGATGTATGCAAAATAGGAAATTTTCTCTGGAGAACGAAAAAAAAAATAATAATAATGGAGAGTCACAGAAAGCTGCGGTGGAAACGACGTAAGTGCGAGAAAAGAGATAAGAGTTCTGTCGCCCACCGAGACTTTAGCTCGCGCGTGAGTTCGCAAGGATCAGTCTATTGGGATTCGGCAGGCGTTTCTCTGAAAACGCGTTGGGTGGAATATTGAATGAAGCAACGCCGTCGAAGGTGCGAAGTGTACGAAAGGTAAAGGGAAAAGCTCGTTCCGTCAAGTGAGTACCAAGAGGCACTGCTACATAGCATGTATATATATATATATATATATACCAAATCCGATGACAGTGTCGAAGTTGAGCAGGGCCCACAAGAATTTCACAAACCTTGTGACATGTGTACGAAGCATCCTCAGTCAATTCAGCCCCTGTTATTTATTTTTCGACCATCTCAGGTCTGCCCTATAATTGGTCAAAGTAACACCAAAAGATACTCCATGTGGATTTTTCCAATTAAAAGAAAATCAAATATTTAAAAAATCGCTCGGACGTTACTGCAAAAAATGGTCTCCGAAAAATGGCAATTGATTATGGAGCAGATCGAAGCTGAAAAAATGGTCCAAATGACGGAGAATGCAGCGTGTGTGAGTCAACATGTTGAAGGGCGAAAGGAAGAGCACATCGTCGAAGAGCAAAGGCAGCACAGAACTCGCTGAGCCTGTTGATCGTTAAGGCTTCGCCTTCTACCGCTGCTTCTGCTGTTCCACCGCGATTCCACTTGTGTATTCACAACGTTTCGTCTACGGCCAGCATCTCAACGCTTCACCAAACTAAGCGGAAACGATTCTGTGTGGGACCCTGGTGTAGTTGCTGTTCTGTTCCAAGGAAAACGTCGTCTCTGCGCACTCGCTATTCAACTTATCGGTTTTTCCGATTGCGGCGGTGCAAAACTCGATACGAAGCAGGAAGTACGGAATGAAGTCGTTCGCCAATTGGGTCATGTACTATTGGCAAAGGTTGCGAAACGGTACTTCCCATTTTTGGGGAAGTTCGAACTGTAACGGAGGTTCTTGATGAATGTGCAATGCTGAAATGCCGATTGAGCAATAAGTTGCAGAATTTTGTGGAGGTCAGTCATTTTACAGGTAATTTGTCACTTCTTGTGTTTACTTCCTTTGTTACATCGAAAGTATCCGTATAACATATGAAAATTAGTAATAAAATGTTGAATAATGTACTTCAATGTTTACCTGAACATCCTTGCTGAACTGATTGTTGCAGTAAATGTGAACAGCTGAGAATTCCCTTATCCTGTCGAATTCGAATTTGATTTCAACGGGTTGTCCGCCTCTGGTGTCGTTTCTCCATCCGACCCATCCGCGCTCGGAGTTGTAGTAGCTATTCTTAAAGTTGTCGGGTCCAGTTCTGCCGTCGGTCAACTGACCTAGGCCACGACGAAGTTCAGCGTCCCAGTGACCGTCGTAAGTGGCGTCGAAGAACTCCCAATCGTTGCCCCTCTTATCGCCTTGGGGCATCGAGTACGATACGACACCGTCTGTGAATGAATCATTGCCAGGACGCACCGGGAATTAGTCTCGCAGCTGGGTACATTCCTCTGCCAGGGGGGATGGCAAAGGAAGGTTTTACATGTATGTATAACGACACAGCGAGCCCTATACGTGACACTTTTCATTGTCTCTCCTCTAACACCGTAATCCGATACTCCAACACGTCCCATAAGATATTAAGATTATTCGTGAGCATTAGTTAATCCACCGAGGAATCTTGTTTCACTGTGTTACTTTGTAATCCAATACGCTTAGACGACAGACAAAATGATCTCCCGTAGCCTCAACTAGGTTGTTAGCCCTTGTCTAGAATCAACGATAGAATCTTCATAAACTGCCGACTACCTGCGGGGCTAACTGACAGAAGTTATGTATTTGACTGCACCCGATTTTTTGTAATGAATGATATAGTCAAGATGAGAAAGTCACTCATCAGAAATTGGCCGTCAATTGAATGCATATTATTTTTTCATTGCTCCTTCACATAATTTTACGACAAAAAGATTTGTAATCACAAAAAACCTAGTTCCGCAATTAAAAAAAAAAAAAACAGAATGTTCTCTTTGTTTTTAGATTTTGTAATGTAAAAGTAAAAATGCTTACCACTCCAGTAGCAGCCATAAATCTCCACTCTCATGCACACGGTTCGTGGATGAACGCTGTACGGGAGGAATCGTATCTTACTGGCCCAAAATGGCGGGACCAGGGTGTGCGGTGACTCGATGTAGGTGTTGGTGTTGCCCTTGATCACCTGTAAACCACGGATAAAATGACGATTAGTAAAAGCAACAATCTTAATAACCATTCCGGCGATCAAGATATGAAATCGTGACAATACAATAACCCAAATTGATTTAATGAAACAAAGAACGCCCACATTTCATTGGTTCGAGCCCGCGGAACGTTCCCACTTTGCATGATGTCATTTCTGACAAGAACAAGCCACGTGCCTGAGCTCATTACGGTAACGACTGAAGTTCGATTAATCAGATGACCGCCTAACCACTCAACCACTTACAAACTTTGGTGTTTTATCTGGAATGGATCAGGCCGCCTAAGCGAGTGCGTAAATCGTTATCGGCTCGTCTGAATCTAATGCAATATGGTGTCGGACAGCTGCTATGTAACGGGGTGATAAATCGACGCTTCCCTTCCGCGACGTTGAAGACGATCGAAGAGGAATAGGTGTGCACCATAAATATTGAGCATACACGATACATCCTAGGGTTGTAGACCAAATATTGAACGGCGAGGGTTGTGTCGTGCCTTCGGGCACCGCAACGCGTAGCACCACGCGATGTCTCGACTCGGGACTTCCCTATAATATTGATTTCTCACTCTGTGCAAGCTTTATGAATAAAATAAACGGTGTATTTGACGTATACACAGTTGTATATGTATACTAAGTTCCAGGCGGATATACCGGCGAGCGCCAACCCCTTACAGTATGGGGTTGCCACGCTCGAGATCACGCAATAGCTCTGCTGCCTTCCTGCTGGCCTTTTCCTACAACCTCCGTCTCCCACCCCCGGACTGTTATGACACTGTTGTACAAAGACGTATATCTACCCCTTGCGGAAACATTTTAAACGTTACGACGTGAGGTATGCGTGCTGGAGATTCCTCTATGTCTTTCAGACATGCGTGAGCTCTAATCCTCCGGGAACATTTGCTTTTTCGTAAGTTTGTAGAAGGGGAGACGACGATTTCGTGCGATTTGTCGTGACAATGCCCCTTTATTCGACTGGGGATGTATTGATGATCAATTGGCCATTTTTGGCTGATTTTTTTTTTCACTCGATTTTATTATTCAAATGCTTTGTTCTCTTCGGACGTAGGTAGTATTGAGGATGTGTTAGGTTATAATGTAAGTTGACATCGACCACGGGAAACAAACTGCACCCATTGTCGTGGTCGTCGAGTCATAAGGGATGGAATGAAACGGAGACCACATAGGGTTCCATTTTAACAGCGAATTTTTAACGGTGTATCAAGTTGCAACCTTCATAAGCCCGTTATAATAACATTTGGATTGCTGGCAATAACCCGGCTAACAGGCAATACCTCCATTTTCTGTAGCATCTAGAATAACGGTGGCGTATAGTGGCGCAATATCACTAGAACTGTTAGGACAGAAGGGATGTTACGGACACCACTCGAGCCAGGATCTTGTCGTTTAAGATCAAAAGTGGAAGCAGCTGCTCTTACTGGACACTTGCGTGTTTTATTCTCCTGTACTTCAGCACGCGTCACTCTGCCGCTGTAAAACTATATTGCGAGCACGTACAGCCCCGAGTCCTCCTCGAGTATAAGAAGGAGTAGGTGGAGAAGGCGATCTGAGGTGAGGTAAACTTAGGGTTCATAAAGACCGTAGCAAAGTATTTTTCTTGTACGTACATACATACAACACCGGGGATACCTTGAAGAGGACGCTTCTGGTAGTCGGTGTAGCGAGTGTCGTACATTCTTTAGAGGCCACGTAGAAGACATTTGCGAGGGCAAGGGTCTCGTCGCTTCGCGAAACGATGGCAGTAAGTATCAGACACGATGCTTTACCAGGCTTCTTCCCTCCCCGCCCCCGCCTTTCTCAGTACAACCTCCTCGCAATGTCACACCGATAGCCCATCGAATACTCGGCATAGACGGAGTACACGTCCTCAACGATAATACTAGAGAACACGGTACAGTGGTTGGCCATTTCACTGGAGACTCAGAAATCTTGCGTGTTTACCTGGTCCACATGATTCTGATTAAAAGTGGTTCATTCGAAACATCCTCCGATGACATCGGACTGTCAAAAGCTGCCAAACGAAAGCCTCGTGGCTCTGACCAAAAAAGTGGTATATCCACGAATGGATCTTCCATGAGGACAAAAAATCAAAGACACTTTGACAGCCAAAGAGATTGGATCACCCGAATGATCATTGAGCATACAAAACTTTTTTCCAGCGAAGGACATCTCATCTAAAAGTTTGCCATGGGCTAGTGGTTGGCCAGCGACTGCACCACCGAACTTGGAATATATTTGTGTAGCTGGCGAGGTTCCCATCCGATCAGCGCCGAGCAACACGGCGTTCACCCGGTAGAACGCCAAGACCTATAATTCTTAACCCACTTGCAAAACAAGCCGATAGAGCCCTGAGAAGCGAAAGGGAAGAAGATAAGTGCGGAAAAAAGGGGGAAAAAAAGAACGCGAAGAATGGAGGGAGTAAGAGGGAAGAGTTTCCTTGGTAAAGTCGTTCTGAGGATGGAGGAGGGAATGCCGAGGGGGCTAGTAGCTCGTGGCCATAAGCACGGGCTAAAGGAGAGACTAGAGACGCGGTGGCTCCTTGAAAAATTCGGCTACGTAAGCAGTGAGAGCAAAACGTAAGAAGGTCTGGCAAGAGAGCTGAAGGAGACGAAGAATTTCGAGTGGTCGTAACTTATGCGCCGGAGCGTGACCCTTTTTGCCTATCGGTAGCGAAAGCACGTAAAGTGGATTTACTGCATCGCACCCACGAGGTACCGACGATGCTATACGTACGTATAACCTATTGCACAAGCGAGTTGGCGAAGGTTCACCTATAGATTTATATATATCTGTAGGTTGTATACTATATTCATGGAGACGACACGATGGCTTACTCGACTGCCTTCCTTCCACTACACGTGCTGTTGTATCGGCTGGTACTACACTGTTCCTGATGTCCCTTCTCTTCATCGTCTGCCGTCTCCTCTGTTTTCCTTCCTATCTCCATCCCTTGGCCACTTCCCACGCGCAAGCCCTTTTCCCTATATTCCCGAGGTTATACACATACCGACATACCCAAAGCGCGGATATAACCGGAGTTCGTCAGAGGACGAATATCCAGGAGCTCCGGGAACATGCCGTGTAACTCCCGGATGTTGTTGTTCATCCAATTATGCCCTGCGGTTTGGGCAAACCTCTTGGTTGAAAGCTTAAGCTTTACAGACCCTGGATTTTCCCTCTCCCTCTCCGCACATATCGCTCTCGCTGCAGTCTGGAGGGTTTTGCGGTCCTCCAGCTTTTCAGTTGAACCTCAACATTGTGCCGAACTTGAACAAAGTGTCCACTGGTTGACGGTCGATTACGTGTGTGGCGCACGGAGAATTGGTTTGTCGAATTCGATCGATTGGACATGGGATGGCAAATACATTTTTCAGTCTTCAGGATCATATTTGTTACCCAATATGTTGGGACCAACGAAAGCGACTTTTGGAACGTAAAAAAAAACCATTGTCCATGGTTTGCGAAACCGCGACGATGAACCGGACTATCAATCAAGCAATTTCTTTCAACCACATGACATTTCCCAAACTTCTATTAATAACATTTACGAAGCGAGTCTCAATAAAAAGGTTCTTCAAAGGTATCCCGCTACTTGAGGGGATCAATCATGACGTTCCTGTAGCAAAAAGGAAGCCGGATTTATACGTTCGTGCGCACGAAGCGTGCTAAAGGGCGTTGAGAAGGGTTTACCGTGAAACCGGGGGTGTTGGTTGCACACACACCCTTCAAACAGACCGGAAGTGCGTGTAATTCCTTACACCCAGTACTCACGGCATCCACCGCTTTCTTACGCAGCGACGGAGTCTGATCTTTCGCCCTCCCTCTCTCCTCTGTCTGATCGTGGGTCCTATCACGCACGCTTCGATCACAGGCCACGAGTGCTTATCCTCCGGCCCTTGGTTGCAGCCCTCTCTAATTATCGGATTTTCTTGCGAGAGGAGCAAGTCCACGAGGAAGAAGGAAAGAGAGAAAAGCTCTGACGAGTCGACGGAAGCTTTGCCGGGGCTTCGTCTCGGCTGGACTAAGTCTTGCGTGACACGATAATCGAAGATTAGGAAGAGGGTTGAACCGCTACCTCGCTGCACATGTAGAGCCAACGGCGGAAGTGTAACTGGCGAGGCTCTCGGTGGCCGAACTTGAACTTGGTGGAAATCGTCTTGGCTCGATGATGGATCGGCCCGGTAGCCGCTCCCCATTTAAATTTCGAATGAAATCATTTCACCCTACTCACGTACGAATTGTGGTACACGCAGACGGAGAATAATGGGAGGGTAGGTAGAGGCGATTAACTCTCGGGCATGGAACCCCTGCTCAAATAAGTGGATTCGTACGTGACTCATTGGATTAAACAGACAGACACACTGGAACTGTTTTATTCATGCGCCTCGCTCCATATGTTCGCAATGTTTTCCTCGCGCAATTTTTTTATCGTCATTACGATTATTCAATCGTGTGACCGCTGCATTATCTGCATTGTTGTTTCTCGGCTGGTCCGTCGATAACAATTTTCTTGATGTTGACGGCATTGAGTACGTCACAACACATTTGAAGCTTTTGATGAAAATGATTATGCATTACATAAAATATTTCTGATGTTCCGATTGTTTAAATGAAAATTCGTCGTCTCGGCTTCGCGAGCTTTTCGTGTTTACCAAAATTATGTATGTCAGAGAATTCGTGTGGAAATGTAAACATAGACGAAAATTTTGTACACTATTATGCAGTCGCTGCGTCTCTGTGCTTCACTAATTATGATTATTGCGAACCGGGTGCGCCGGGGATGAAAAGGAGGCCGGAGCATGAATATTTGTTGAAGCTTCGTTCTCCATATTTTAGTGTACCGCGAAAAGTAGGATGAAACTGGACAAACGGCGAGCGAGTGGATTGACGAGAGTTTCGAGTTAAAATCGTCCGTGTTTCTGACATTAAGCGGTCCATAGCCGCGCGGAGAGTTCTTGTTGAGCGGCCGAGTTGGAGAAACTGTGTGTGTGTGTGTCGAGTTGGAAAAGAGTCGGCAAAGTAGCGAAGCAAACCTGGAGGGACGAGTGAGTGAACTGGAGAACATCGCGAATGAAACTAACCGACGGCCTCGCCTCACTCTCGCTCGCGTTTCCTTTCACCCGCACTTTGTTGAATTTACTCAACGGATTCCGGGAAAACCCATTTAATCTCGAGCGTCGATGTGCCCGCGCGTGTGCGAGCTAGTTGCTGCCGCTGTCGCTGTGTTCCCAGCCCGCTACCATCGCGTCCTGCCTAATGAGACCCGGACTATTTATTATTAAAGCTGTGCACCGCGCAGTCGAGGCCGTTCGCTCAGCCGAAAAAGCTTTTGGCTCTGCCTCGAGCCCTAATTATCGTCGGCTCGTGGTCTTTTGATGCAAACGAGAGCTTCAAGCTTCATGTACCTATTTTGCGTTACTACAGTGCACCGGGCATGCATCGCGAATTTGATACGCTGCTTAAGAATTTAGCCACAGATAATCTCAGAGTCATGGCCATAAGTTGATCAAATCAATTCAATTTTCCTTCGAATCAGAAACTGGGTTACAAATTATGAAAACCCCAATACGAACAACAAATGTGTTATTTTGAGGACGAAGAGGGACGATGACTATTTGTTTATGAACATTGAATATTGAATGATAATTGGTTTTCGATAAGATCAAGATTGTGTAAGATGCAAAATTATTTCAGGTAGCAGGTTAATTGAAAAATTGTAACTTCGATTAGGAACTTCCTGTTCTGGAAATTAGGAAGGGAAAGTAGGTTTAATTTCAAGCTGTTGGTCATCCGCGATAAAAAAAACGTATAATATGTAGAATTTCACGGGTTTATGAACGTAATATCGAGTCCCGGTGATCTTCACACCCGAGAGGACATTGGGCGACGTCGACGGGACGTTTGCCTGATGCTGGTCTCTGTACTACTCGATGGTTCCAGCAGCGCAACCGGTGGTTAATAATTATACACGTGGTCCCTCTCGACACACCGTTTAAAGTCACGCCTTCCCGTGGCCCTTACAAATTATCGCCAGTCTGCAGACGGCAACTGGTTCATCAATATTAATAAGAGCATTACACGCGGGACGAACGAGATGAGAATTCTGGCCGCGACGTATACGTGTACCAAGGATGGATAGACGTGTGAGCGAACGAGAGATTTGCTGTCCATGGAAGCGTCTAATTTGCCTAGGGAAGACGAGGAGCCAGTGGATCACCGTGTCCATGAGAATCTTTAACTACAAGCTTATAAACTTAGTTAGCGATTCTCGTTGGATGCTGCAGCATTTTCATCCACCTCATCTTCTTCGATATCTCAGAGAAAAATGACTCTTGAAACGAGCTGCAAGGTGTTTTTTGTTTTTTGTGTTTGCCTTATTCAAATTATTTATCGTAGATGCTCGACATGCCAAAATCCGGCCCATCGGCGACGACGATAGACATTCTCGTTATATCGAGCACAGCAAGGGTTAAAGTGTCGGAACGACTAGCCACGATAGAATCTCCTCTATAAGCTCTCCCCGGTTGACGATAATTACCCGTTTACGAGGCTTTTGCCCGGAGGCCGACATCGTCGCCAGGCCAACATGCAGACTGCGCCGAGAATATTATTTTCCTGGGACAGGATCAACTACCGGAGTCACCGTGAAACGACATTTCGCTATTTAGATCAGCCCGAAGAGTCGCCAGACGTTCTTTGGAGTACGGACGAGGTGACGTTAAAGAGGGATGAGATGAGAGACAAGCTAACGGTGAGAATTAATCGAGCGAAGCTGATAAGTCAGCTTTTGATAGATCGACATGCTCAGATTTATGGTTTCTACAACCCACTTTACTGTGTTGAAAATTCAAAGGCGTCGAGTGAGACAAGGAATAATAGACAAGGTCTAAAGTCACCGCTTGTGAAGAGGACACTTCAACTAGATAGATCCGAAAGATCATTTGACAAGAAGATCCTCGAAATGTCACAAGGTAGAAGACAACGTAGACCATCCAATGAACCCTGGACGTCGTGCGTAAATCATTCCTCAAGCTTTGCCTTCGTCATTTGTAACGAGGAGTCATTTCCACTTTGCTCTCATCATCAACAAAGCCAGTCTTGTTGGATAACGTGTCGCCGGTGATGTGTCAGGTTTCGCTGATTTTTCGTAGCATCCTGCGCAGCCGGAGTCGGTTATCGTTAGTCAATTAGCAATTAAAATTCACAATCCGGTTGAACGTGAGACGAGATGGGCACTAAAGAGTAATCGAGGCCTAAATAAACGAGACAACCGAGAAGTAGTTGACGCGGGAGCGACGCTCGTGTGTGGTCCCAGCCCTTCTCAGTCTTGACTCATTCCGCACTCAACTCCGTGGCTAACTTATCTTATTTCGAAATGCAAATGGCACGTGCATCAGCGGCCAGTGGCTTTGGCCTCTCGGTCGCAACGCGAGCGCAGTAGCGGGGCTATCCCAATCCGCGAACCGGTTGGATGCTCGTGTACACTTTATACGCTTAAATAGCGATATCGTCGCCACTCATCAACCGAGGCTCACGTCATGGAGGACCTAACCGTGTACTCGAGAATAATATCGCTCAGGTTGCCCGCAAAGCGAAGCCGTATTAGCCTCGCTAATCCGTGAAATTATAGAATAGATTTAGGCAGAGCACGATGGAGATCCGAGGGATTTATGAATATTGCTACGTACGTATAAGCAGGAGCAACGCGTGTGGTCTCACGACTGCCACAGGAGTTCTCTTCTTCTGATTTCATAAGCAGGTGCTGATGTTGTCTGCGATGCTTCGAGTCGTGCTCCTTTTGCCGAGACTATATTAGACCGTTCTCACTTGGCTCATCCAAAAGCCTCCCAAAAAGACTCACACGATTCAATGGAATTTCATCAAAGATCAAAATTTCGTTACCCGGACGAATGAAACACTGTTTCCTGAATTTAGTTGTGTCTGTGATTCTTCTCAATGGCGTACTAATTCCGCGTAAATTAATGAAAGTGTTTCATGAATGAGTGGAGCATATGGAGAATGGGATATGAATGGGTAGAAATGTTTCACTGTCCAGAAGCATTGAAACAGGAAGTTTGAGTAAACCGTAAGTTTGTCGACGTATCCGCCTCATCAAAGATTCATCGTTTCAGGTGAAAACAAATGGAACATACAGCGCCAGGTTCACAGATATCAACTCCAATTATAGAATTGTCAGATAATTGGATGCTCATCGCAAAATGGGCAAGCGAATGTTGATTGCCACGGTAAAAAGTGGACGGAAATAGATCAAAAGCGAGCGATAGAGGCCGCTTCATATTTGCGGGGCCCTTTTTTTCTATCGTGCCTAAAAGCTCCGTAGTGGCCTGTCGGTGTGGCCAAAATTAGCATCCGAATTGGCGATAAGTGGCTCACAGAAGCGAGGAGATAATCCGTCGTCGAATGGTGGCCACTTGGAGGAGACTCTTTGAAGCCCGAGGAAAAGTTTGGGGAGAGAGGAAGGTTAGCCGGCGAGCGTACAGAGAAGAAAAGCAGATAGGCACTTGTGGCATTCGGCGTGACTGTGGCAAACGCGTTGCGGAGATATATTGGCAAAGTGACGCCAGAAATAATAATCCCAAGTGGAAGAGGGCGTCGCCGAGGCGGTAGAGGGTCTTAATCGCAATTGAATTATTATTTTAGGTGATGCGTGCGTCCGGCCGTACGTTCTGTTGCCGGCGAGTGTGCTCTGGTATCGCGAGAGCACGAGGCTTCAGGTTCTATTCCGGTCGCAAAGCAGAGACCGAGCCGACTTGCGCTTGTGTTCCACGTTGGAGTCGAGGAAAAAGCGAAAAGGAATGCGTGGAGGCACTCGTTCCTTCGCTCGGTGGATTATGTACCCGCATATATTATGTTGGACGATAGAATCCATGCTCGCGGCGTCGTTGTCCCCGGTTGGCGAATCCCAGAGGCTCGGACGAGCCACCGCCACGCCGTAAATCACGATAGTATTAAACGGTTTTATCAATACGAGGCCGGGCAACGGGGCGTTGCACCGTGCGCGGTCCTCGGCCTCGATGGGACGTCACTTAACCAGAATTCTTTCCTTTTAATACTCGCCCGATGACTCATCCATCCATGGGCCTCTATCGCGCGGAGAGCGAGAGAGAGAGAGAGAGTTCATCTGATCGATTTGTCGAATGGTGTTCGAGCGCTCGAGTGGCCGACATCAATGACGATTGCATCCGCGCGATCAAATCGACCTGGGCGACTTTGACGTCCATGGAAAATAGTGATATGGCCCTCTTTACCATTGGAGGTGGTGATGGTGAACAAATTTAACTGGGTGTGGGATCAATGCCAGCAGATCAGGGGCCGAGTTCATTTTTTATAATCGTAGTATGACTATTCAGAATTTACTATTCATTCAGGCTGAATTTTGTGTAATTATGTTGTGCGGTTGACTCAGCACTGATTTTGCTAAAACCTGACGAAAATGAGTGAAAGTTTTGTGGGTAAAATCAACAAGATAGTCAGTCTGGAGTAATTTCCATGGGTACCAGATTCAGTTGGGTCGTTGGACAGTGATTGTATCAATCGACAAGTCGCAACCTAGTAATCATGTTGAAGCTACGACTGATATCAGAACTATCTGCTTGGTGAAGTGGTCTCATTGAGAATGGTTGGTGGAATAGTCTGGAATAAGTTGCATTGATATATTTATAGCGTCTGCGTTATTTGAGATACCCCAGCGTATATAACAGGTTTTCCTCTTGGCGAACGTTTTTAATGTAACGACCTCGCTGCGTCTAAATAGGTTTTCTTCGTTTTATGTGTTACAAAATACCGCATCATTAAATGGCACTCGACCTCTTGGGCGATATTGGCGCAGTGCACAGCTACGCTCTGTACGTCAAGTCGCAATTCCCTCGCCAAATAGGTTAACACCGTGCTTAGTCATCAGCGCGTTTAATTATGTTGATACTTTATTTCCTCGTTATGAAAGAAACGGGAGCAATTAATTCGTTAATTAATCTTACCTCTTTTCCATCGACGTCACTGTACCGCACCCACTTGCCAAGCCGTGGTCGCCAGTACTCGAGAACATAAGACTCGGCGTACTCGACGCCAACGCCGTTACCAAAACGACCCTGGGTATTGGTGCCTGTGATCAGGTGGACCGAGTGCAGATCAATTTCCAGCCACTCTCGTGATTCCGGAGTGACCTGGACCTTCGGACACCAGGCGCCCCCATGATTTTCCGTCTTCAACCTGAAACAATGAGAGAACAATTTATTTCTCAACACGTTCCTCACTTACTTATGATAATCCACCGTTTAGCCAAGACCTGAAATTGATTCTTGATCGATTGCAACAGGAATTCAATAACGTTGTGTCGAAAAATATGATTTTCCGCGCTTATGATAAGTTCGCCCTTCGAGCAGGGTGAAATTCTCGAGGGCTGCTGAATAAATCCTTCCCGTTCCATTAAAACGATATCGTTTTCGTCGCGAGAAACGGGAACGAGATATTTCTCGCGTGGATTTTCGTACGAACGTGGCCAGCGGGTTCGCCCGTGTCGGGAGGCGTGCTTTAGTTTTAATCTTAGGGGAAAAGGTACTCTCGCTATTCTCGGGCATTGAAGGTGGTGGGGGATATAATCATGAATAAAAGATGAACCATGGAACGGCGTGCGAAGCGCCTTCCCTAATTGCGTGGACCGTTTACCACTCGGCGCGCAAATGCTGTCCGCGTGCTGGTGCGGCGCATCATGAGAGGTCTGCTGGCCCGTCTGTTGCCTCCCGAGATCCTTTCTTTCTTTTTTTTTTTTTACTCTTTTTATTCTCTCTCCCTCTCTCTTGCTTTCTCTCGCTTTTAATATTATTTTCTCTGCCTCTCGTCCGGGCATCCCCGTCCGAATCCTTGCTCATCTTTATCGTCCTTTCATCCACGTCGTCCCTCTTGTTTCGCGGTTCCCTAACAACGCCTTTCTGTCTGGCCTCGCTAATAATCAAATTTCACATTCATCACACGCGACCCGTCCACCAGAGATGATAGGCTTCGCTCGGGTACGGGCGGACACCCGCGAGAAGTGAAAACAAGAGGATACGCGGCGTGCTTTCGTCAGAATTCATTTCGGAGGACGAAGCGCTCGAGCTTAAAATGTTACTCCGATCCAAAGTGAGAGGAAACATACATCAATCATTCAACCGGGTTGAGAGGATTAAAGTTGCATGTGAATTGGACCTGCAGCTTCCGAGAATCCGGATGCACTGACCTCATGAAGAAGTGAATTTAACCGATGAACCCACTTTTGTTGTGGATCAGGTTTGGCTATCGATAATTCCGGCTAATCAGGTCAGTGGAATGTGGAATTACTGCTTGACGATCCGATACGACATGTCCGAACTTCACCGATGTCAATGCATCTCGATTTTCCGGTGAAACCGGGTTAAATAGTGAATCCACTTTTTTTTTTTCGTGGATACGGATTTGCCATTAATAAGTTTGTTGGTTCGAGTCGCTGTGACAAATGTCCGATTATCCAAAATAAGAAGTGAAGTCGGTGGAACGTTGCAACATTAACTATTTCCGGATTTCGTCGTTATTGGTTATGTCCCGAGGCGTTTGGAGTTGCCGGTAGAACCGAGAGCAGAAACTCACGTGCCACCACCGACTGGTCGTATGGACGTGTACGTCCCGTGATGGATGGACAGCGGTAAATTGAGCAGGGTCTCCAGGAGTCGAAGCTACGGGGAGACTTAAATTTTCTATCGTCCTCGTCGTCGCGTTCCAGGGAAGCCCAGACGGACTGGGGTCGTCTGGTGCACGCTGAAATTGGCACCGACGAGACGCACACCGTCGCACGGGCGACCCTCTCACATCGGCCCTTTCGCTCCTCCGACGTAGACCCTCTGCCTTATTCAAAGGGTTGCAAGAACCGCACTGAAAGCTGACAATTTGAGTGGCACGAATGAGCGGTGGAAATTGTACGTTAAAGGAAACTGTGTTTATTGGAGGATGACGTTGTGCAAACAGAAACGAAAAAAAAAAAAAAAAATACATTCAAAATTCAGAAGATCTGCACATAAACAACATTAAAAACAAACATTTATCCAAACCTTCATCTGCATTAAAAAAGAGAGGGAAAAATTGTCAATTTTCATTAAGCAAAATGCACTGATTTCATTTTTCGATCCTCAATTGTATTCAATTTTTATTTTTTTTCAGCCCCTGAATATCCAAAAAATAAAATAAAAAATGTATGTATAAAATCCAGGTTTAACTGCTATTGAGGATGTACGTCGATCGTTACGAATGGTTTAATCGTGTGACGCACGGTTTGCCCGTTGTCCTGTCGGTGGCCCGTTCTATGAATATGGAATGGCTCCCCAGCCCGTTACGTATTAATGCGGGACTCTGGATCGGTGTACGGTCCATGTGGGTGAGCTCTACGGGGATGTTGGCGAGCGAGTCAAGCCGGACCCGGTTTATGAGTGGCGTCCCGTGGGACATCAGCGCCAGCACCGGCAGCACAAGCGAACGCCCATGGTCCTGCACGAATCCAGAGGGCCAGCCGGTGGCAGCGATGCATGCAGGAGGATTCAGAGCATCGCCTCTGCCCTCGCGGTCCTCGTCGTGGCCTCGCCAGCCCCGAGAGCAGCTTCCCGCTCGCTCTCTGATATTAATACATTCCATTACCGCAGACAATGACCGGCTGAATGGGCCTCCGACTCTTGATGAGCTCGGGGCCCTGAAACGCGGAACTCTCCGTGCCGCCCGCTGGTATTCTCGCTGGTTTCCTGCTCGGTCCTCGCGCGACGCAGTCACCATCATCACCATCTAATTTAATACCGAGCTGTACGATGGCCTTGGGCTGAGGACACGAAAGAAGACGAAGAAGAAGTAAAACAAAAAAAGCAGAGTTTAAATATAAGTAACGGAATTAAGGGAATTGGATCGGATTTAAATAATTCAGTGTAATGTTCATTGAAATATTATAAAGAGGTTAAGGAAAAAAAAAAATTTAATTACGTACTGAAAAAAGTAGGATAATGAATAAGTTTCGAAAAATGTTATCGTATTAAAAAAAAAAAAAAAATGAGACTATGTTAAGGGGATCAACATACATTTTTTCATGGTACAGTAGCAACGAAACGAGCGAGATAAAAATCAGGGAATATAAAGGAAGGACGTGACGTCGAGTGTGGAAAACATAAGAATAATTGAAAAAATTGATTAAATCGCGAATATAAAGCAAAGTGCATACAAAGTACAGCTCAAAGGCACATGAGTTTATGGTGCACATCATAAGGAACAGCGAGTGTCGTACTTCCTGTACAGCAGTGTGCTCGAGTGCCACGTAGATTTAAATGGAGTATGATACTCTTATTCTTCTCGTTCCTGGAGAGGACGATCGTATCGCGAGAGGCGTATGCCCTCGCTGCGCATTTGCCATTAAGGTAACCGCGGGTGGCGGTGGATGAAGTGAATTGCAGAAATTCTCTACACTGCGTGTACAGACAATATTCTTTCTCTCTCTCTCCCTCACTCTCTCTTTGCCACCGCGAGGGTGATACTCGCGTGACATTGAAGAAAGTTGGTACGCCTGGCACGGAGTTCACGAGAGATGAGGAAGTGAAATTACAACCGTTGTGTACCGACACACCCCGAGTTAAACATCCTACAAGGCTTTTATGCGGATTAAAATGGACCATAACCAAGAAACAAGAGATTTAAATGGTCTAATGTTACCTTTTAAAGGAAACACGCTACACGAACTTGAACCTTGTCAAACGTATCTCAAGATTCGAAAAATTATTCGTACAATTAGCAAATTAAAAAAAATCAACATATCATGAATTCACAAAAACAAATGATCAATGAGCAATTGATTCCTCGATCAAAATCAATATAAACGAAATCAATCGAATCAATGAAAAATTATTTCGCAATAAAAAAAAATTGAGCCATTATTTAGTTAATATGAAGTATTATTCAAATTGATAATTGGCATATTCATATTAAAATACTTCAATCAAAAATTACGTTAATAAAAAAAACTGTAAAATTACGGGCAATTCACCAAAAGAGTTAACCCGTTTCAAAGCACATTATAATATTCAAACTTGTGCAGTATTCACGTGGTCGAGTGAACACGATATTGTTGGATTATGGTTAATTAACGGAGTTCCATGATTATGAGTATATTTTACCTTGCCTGATGAGGGCCAACACTGCCACTTTCGAAACTGGAGCTCGCAGTGATATCCGCATCTGGAATAGCACCGGACTCCATGCCGAGTGGGGCGGTGCATTGCGCTGCAACAACAAATAATATATTACACATATATATACACATATATACACACACACATATATATATGTGCATAGATGTAATAACTGTAGGGAGATACAGATACAGGTGGAAAGGTAAGTAGGTACATGTACTTCCTGTACGTGAGATGGGAAGTTGAGCGAGTGAAGCTCAGAGAGTGCTTCGCCTGAATTTATGTACGCATCACGGTCGGGTCATAAACGAGTAAATAACTAGCTGAACCGAGATTAATCCGGTCAGATATACACAGAGAGAGTTTATACGTTCTCGTATCTCGACAACGGAGCCGAGAAAGGAAAAGCTTTACGTCGAGATATTAAACCGAGGCTCCAACAACCGGAGATGAAGATAGAA
Organism: Clistopyga incitator; assembly: GCA_947507545.1. Lineage (NCBI taxonomy): Eukaryota > Metazoa > Arthropoda > Insecta > Hymenoptera > Ichneumonidae > Clistopyga > Clistopyga incitator. Next base: position 9,774,514 of record OX382177.1, read on the forward strand.
ACGTTATAAATGGCGAGTCTCCGACGATCCGATGCCCATATTACAATAATACATAATATCCCTCTCTTGCATAATCAACCGTCAACAAAAACTCACGATAATCCGTTACGAATAATTTCCGAATTATCTTATCAACGTCATTGACTGGAGAACAAACAAAAATGGCTTCCAATCCACTCAAATGTTTTTTCTAAAAATTCAATAAATGTAAATCATTTAATAAACAATTAATACAATTTTATTGTAAATTAGAGAACAGTGTAAAAATTCTACAAAAAATTTTAGAATTGTATCCGTTGATGAAGAACGCTTTAACAAATTAATACACGATCATATCCGAGCTTTTCGTGTTACGAGAAAGTAAAAATCAAAATTTATAATGCGATGAAGAAGAAGTGGATGCACCCCGAAATTCACAATTCCGTGGGGAAATGTCGGGAGGTCATGCACATTGCGACGACGCGAAGTGAACATCCATATGGGCGGGAGAACAAGAGAAAAGCCTGCAGGTATGTACCGAAGCGAAGGAGAGTAGACCGCCAGTCGATGAAGGGGTTAAGGGCCATCGAGCCAGTGATACCATCTACTTTGCATACATTATTCGCTTCCACTTCACCTCAACGCACGCGGAACGCAAGCGTCATATACTGGGCGGTGTCTGGGGGTGGCGTGCACCCCCGCGGGTTAGATTTAAAGCAAGCCCGCGAGTGTAGACCGCCAGGCAGCGGGCCGTGTGCACCGGAAGAGCAAAGTCTGCGTACCCCGAAGTTCGTTCGCCTCGGCCCACTTCCCATGATGTAATATTTAAATAAAATTTCATTTCATTGAAAAGTTCTGCAGTACCGTGCGCTCTCGAGAATTCCTGCGATTTCAATTTACCGAGGGAAACATTATACCTCGGAAACAGGTTACGATATTTATAAGGCATTCGAAACGAAAGTGCAGAACAAATTTTCCCGGCGCGGAAAATTCTGACTCGTGAATTTTTTATCGCTACGGATGTAAAGGAATGTGAAAAGATTAAGTTGATTTACTCTCTCCATGACATTTTTTTTTTTTTTTAAGAAAATTAATTGTATATTTGATTATGAAAAGGGTATTTTTCCAACAAAATTAAAGTAACCATTTTTCCGGAGTCAAAAATGTAGAGATATCTTTTTATCTTTTGAATTAATGATAATTGACTAGACGCAAAAAAATTGCTGTTCATAAAAATCTATAGTAATTCATGTCTCCACTTTTTTTTTTCCAGAACGAATTTTTTTTTTTTCGGCTTCGTTTTAACTTTGAATGCAACGATTATTGCCAAGTTGGTAGTTAGAGGGTTGAATATCAATTTTATTGCTTCACAGTCACGTGACCCTCGTTGGTACGGCTGCAATAATAGATAGCGCACTCGAATAAGCTATTATCGCGAGCGAGACACAGGCCAACTATTAAACGTGGTAGCAGGTGCGTCAATAGTGCGCCAAGGAGATAGAAGCTAGTTGTTGTTGCGGTGGTCCAAGACATAGGTAAGAGCGTCAGGAACTCGGAGAACTAATGGGAGGAAATTTGAGCCGATAGGACGGTGGATTGCCCAGTCAGCATCAGCATCATACCACCTAATATATCGGGTACAGCAGGAGGCACCACCGCCAACTTCTCGTACCGCTTCCGAATGGCTATTATTATTAATGAAGGTTGTTGCACACGGAGAGGCGAAGGTGTATCGAGGGAACGAGAAGCTTTCCACCACCTTCTGGACCTGCTGTAACCTTCCCAGGAGACCTTATACCTCATAACTCATCGACGCCCCTTTCCCATCCTTCTCACGGGGTCCCAACCCCCAACAAACTTGTTGGGGACTCTTCTCGCCCTGGACATTCTAGTGTTTGAACAGAGGCTACCTCCCCTCGTGCTTATCACGTGCAGTACCGGTAATCAGTGTCGTTACAATGGAAAATAAGTTATGATATTTATAAAAATTAAAAATAATTTTTTATATTGGTTCGTTATTAAAAAATGATGGATAAATGGTTCTGCTTGACATTTCATGCACTTTCATTTTGTCGTGGAGTCAAGTTTCATGTATTCGTGTGTTTACAGAGCAAACGTGAGGACGAAAGAATGAGGCAAAGGAATTTCGAATGAACATTATCAGGATCATAAATACAGGATGAATGGCACGAGTTTCAGTGATTCTATAATGGACCCTGAAAAAGGATTGGAAGAAAGTCCTAGGATTTTATTTATTTCGTTATTGGCCGGTCTCGTTAAGTTCCCGGCTAAGTACCTGTTATCGGAGGTGCGAACCTATTCGAAAGCATCCCGAGCCGATTTGTTTTTTATCGTTTTGCATATCTTGGGGGGTTATTTTATAAAAATGGCCGATTCGTTGAAGGTGAGGGACATAAGTTAATGTGGAGACACAAGAGCACATTTGAGATGTAAATGTGTATGCGATTTTGTACCGGTTTCTATCGGTTCTCGCAGCCCATTCGATTTTATCTTCGCAACTCGACGACGAGAAGTGACCATACGATATTATTTCATCGCGGAATGCATCGCCGCATACAAATGCGCCGGGCGAGAACTCACGTCTCTCTGACACTCGCGAACACGTTTGCTCCATTTATTGTTAATAAAAACAAATAAAACAATGTGACATCTGCGAATCGTTGTCGGAACTCGGAGAAAACTTACGCCGATCAAATTCGTCAGGGCTTTATCCTGTACTTTACGTATGTACTGAGGGCCTTCCATGTCAAATCGACCAAATCAGGATCGATATTTTTATACAATTTTTTTTACTGTCCCATAAAATATTATAAATTCTACATCAATTTACACAAATTTTCAAAGATTTATTTACTAAAATTGACTCGAATTTATTTAGATAATTGAAAAAAAAAATTCTTTATCGAATATATCATTCAACATAAAAATTATTACATATTTTAATCTACGTTGATTGTTAAAGAATACATTTTTTCAATATAATTTTAAGAAATTTTATGAAAAATTTCTTGTAGTATTAAAAAATTTATTAATAAATTTGAAGGAGAATGTCTTGTGCACAAAATTGTATGTTGCATATGGCATTGAATGAGGTGCTGCGCACTGCGTATTCTCTCTGAGCTGGTTGTACTCCGCAACGTGTAATCCGATTATCGGGTGAACCGAGTGCGGTCATCCCGACGTCAATTAGAATCGTAAATTCCGTGAAAAATTGAGTGGAAACGTGTGACAGACCGGGAGCTGATGATTGCTCGGCCAGTCTCTTTGAGCTTTCAGACCCTCGCGCCATTTGAACACCTGGGTGAGATTCTTCGACGAAAAAAAAAAAAAAAAAAAAAAACCGAGTTAGCGAGGACATAAAAAAGGAAAAAGAAGTGTGTAAGCGAGTACAGACAGTCAAGCCAGGTCGTTTAACACCACCAGAAAGATACCCTTACGCTCGCTGACTAAGACACTCCAGCATGCAAATCCGATGTGCCGAGAGCTCCTTTCGCTTCGTGGATAAAAAGCTGAACTGCATATGAAGAGTTACTACTATAACCCTGCACAGTGGGTTAAACTTGGAGTTAAATGCAGATAAGTCTCATTAAGAAGGTAATCATAAATACCGAAGTTGCTACAACATTTTTTACTCCTCCAACTGTAACAAATTTTAATAACTAAGTTTTTCGATGAAACGCACTTGTAATTTGTAAATATATTTTTGGCAAATTAAGATCTCCCAAAAAAAATTTACTTCATTTTTAACCCATTTTTTCAGCCGGACAAACAATTATTGCAAAATTTTTTCTTGCCCATTTTTTTGATTTTTGCTGTCAAATTTCAAATGCACTGAGAAAATTGAACTTTTTAATGCATTAACTATTTTTGATTGATGATATATTGAGTACGGACTTTCTGGGAATGGATTTTCAGGGAGATTTCCATTCGTTTGGCAGTATCAGTCTAACAATTAATAGCTGTCGGTCCGATAACTTATCCGAGCAATAAATAATTGAGCTGACGTTTACAGCTCGCGGCATACGAAATGATATTCGAAAAGATTTTGTCAAGCACTATCATCGGGTCTTGTATACCTGTGAATACAGGGCAGGTGTATCGTATCGACGAGGTAATGAATTATTCCCGACAATCGAAAGACACGGACGATTCGAGCACAGCGAGACCCAACATATCCGCCCACGAAGTGTGTACCAGCTCTCCATCGAGGCTCTACACTTCCGTGACTGAAGAAGTATGCCGCCACAATGGTTTATGCAGGGCTCTGTACGCCGCACGCGCAACTACGATATCGTCGTCTACATCGTTCGCGGCGAAAAGGCAAAGCCCTTTTTTCCTCTCAAGGAAGTTGCTTACAAGTCGAGCGAAACTTATTGCAGCCAGAAATGCATAGAGGCTTCAAAAAGGAGCCGAGACACAGAGAATAATAAGATAGGAAAACAGGGAAGTTTCTTGGCTTATCGATTATTAAATGTACTATACGTACTAACCTCAAAGAACTGATATTCTGTACAGCGTTTTAAAATTTTTCAAATTTTTTTTGTAAATCTGAGTGCAGATTATGTTGAATTTTTTGTTGAATTAAAAAATAAGTAAAAGAGTTTTGTCAGTGTTGAGCAGATTATTTTTTAAATAATTTTTATTTTGTATTGTGGGATGAGGTAAAAATTAATAATAATCAATTTTGTCTATGCACTCACAAAGATCCACAGCACGACCTCTCGTGGCGAATATTCCAAGCAGGGGGATGAGGAAAATAATCCAATTGAAAAAATATCGGACGTCGGGTGACGCCCTTTTGGCGATGCACCCAAACCTCTTCACCATATCTTCACTCCCACACTTCGTACGGGCGAAGTCACTTCACCCTCTCGCCCTGCCTCACCGTGACTCCTCTTTCATTTCCGACTCCCGTGGCTGTCACCTGCAACAATTCAATAGGAAAAACAAATTGTTAGACTTACAATTGTTTAATTTTTCATCGATTTTATTTAACTCCAAATGCACGTTTACCGACGTAACACTATTATCGAAATAAATAGTTAAAACCAATTAAATACAATTAAAAAAAAAATAATTGCAGTAAAATGTTCATAGAAAAATATTTTTATTTCATCAACCTTGTTCAACTATTTTCAACTCAATAGTAGCTAAAGTAATGTCACAATTATTTGAGTGCACTATAAAATTCTCTAAATGTAATATGACACTCCCCTGAATACTAAACATTTTCTTTTAAATATGTAAATTTAATCTCCGCACCGTTATTCAACTATTTTCAACAATTGCACTCAAGGAGAGTGACTATGGCATTTAAGTGTATTTTATATTCCGAGTACTGGACTGCCACTCGCCGATAGCGATATCTTCTCGTTCCTCTCTCTCTCCCTCTCTCTCTCTAGAATTTTAATCTGTCTATCCGAATGTCTTTCAGTGATGCTAACGAGTCTCACTCGAAGTGAGAAGGATCTGGGATCTTATAGATGTTATCTGATCATGAGAGAAGAAGGCTTCTCTCGTCTTCACGCGTTGGCCAAGCTCCACGATCGTAGAGAGGGCAGAGTGAGCGAGAGAGAGACCTGGAAAAATAAGCCTCAACCATGTGTCCGTAGAACTCGATGGATCTGAGGCTTTCTAAGGGGGAGGCACTTTTACTGCTGAGCTGGGACATAAGCTCGCGAGCATACATTTTTAATGCGAGCACGCGAGGTCTCTGGCCCGAGCAACTTCTTCCTCGTGTCCTCTTCACTTATTCACTTGCTCTTGGTACAATTACCAAGATATACGCGCACTGTACTCTACGTACACTTACATTACAAAGTGCGCTCTAAACACAACGAAGACTATTTCGTCTTTACAACTCACTTTTATCAAGACTTGCGCGTGAAGCACACACGCCGACCTTGAAATAAACCTGCTCGTTACATGAGCTGCGTCCGACACCGTTCATATTTTTGAATCCCTCATGGGCGAAGAAACGTGACGATCAGGCACTTCTTTGTCACTAATGTTCTCGAAAACTGTACAGATGAGCTAAGTCAAATTTGACACACATACTAAGGACGTATGTGCGCAGGTTATAGGCTATATTTCAGTGTGATCGATCGTTAAGTTCGTCAGATACGTGTCTTTTACTTTGAATATATTTATTTCCTCGCATCTTAGTTGCATGCAGGCCAAAATGTTGAGTCATGGTGCCGTATGCGTGGAAGCTATGGGAAACAACGGTTGACAGTTGGTGTGAGGAGGAAATATGCCCACCGGAAGTACGGCTCGTCTTTGAAGTACAGGGAATGGCCACGTCAATGAATCACGGTACGTCCAATCACACACGACGACTGCATACGAGTCGTACATTTGTGACACAGTTTCCCATACAATTATCTTATGATGGTACACCTATAGAGTCGTGTCCACGTATCCAATGAGTCACGTGACACTAGACTCATGGAATGGCAGAGGTATCATCTTCCTAGCGTAAAATCCATTAATCGATATAATGAAATAAATTATCGAATCGCTATGCACGTGGGAAATAGTAGACACACTCCGGTCGCCGATCTAAGTTTACACCAGAATCGCACTCCGGAAGCGTCGACAGGGAAGCCTCGGCTCCGAACTATGAATTCTAATCGAATCTCGTTAATTTGCATAGGAATGAGTTTATGCAGATTGATACCCTCGAATATATTGCTTTTACTGCAGCTACGTCTGCTGGATCGTTGAATGTAAGTACGCGACGAGCTCCGACAAATATCGTATATTAATATACACATATTTCGTCGTCTAGTCGTCGTCGAGACTATAATATTATGAGTTTGTTGATTATAACTGATCGTATACACGTTACTTAACGACCCACCGATGAAACGTTCGCACATACGTTTATATGTCGTCGGCTACTCATTGATCAGTGGAATATTGATCGAAATTAATGACAAGTTTTAATATTCTTGACACGTGTGACACGTGGACAAATTATATCGGGAATGCGACCTGTATTTTGATTGAAATAATGATAAATTGTTGGAAATATTATTTTTTATTTATTTTTTTTTCATTTTCTAGTCAGTAAAATTCTTGGTCGATTAAACATAGGCTTTCGCTATGACGATTTTTCTCGGTTAAATGAGAATCCACCAAAAACCATATTATTATCGTGTCACCATAAATTACAAACACCTAATGAACCTACAACACCGTGGCCGTGTTCTTGTGTTACCGTTCGACACTTTAATTAAACATAAATTAAGTAATCGGACGATAAATAACGCATCAAGAAGCGAAGCTACGTAATTCACGATGATAATTATAATTTTTGGTGAAAAAGCAATAAATAGGTGTGCCGAGAGAATGTGAGTCCGGTGAAATGGTCGGTTTGTTCGTGGTGCAATTAATAGTCGTTTTTTCTCACTGTTAGCTCGTAAAACGTTTAAGTTTCTGGCGCAAGAAGCGTGTTGCGATCCCCGGGACTGAGCGCAAACGTTGAAGGAAAGCGATTTTATAGTCACATAAAAATCCACGTGAGCACGGGCCTCTTTCTCGAGTTCTTGTGTTGCGGGCGCATGGGACAAGCCGCAGAAATACGATACCGTACGGGGCGTAACTTCAACGGGTAGAATGTTAATGCCGGTTAATTATACGTAAAAAGCCGACGCTGATGCCGCGCGGTGTCGACGCGGGCACCGAGCTACAACGTGCCTCGCGTGTTTCAATACGACTCTGCGTAGGCAGATCTAACGCCTCGTTGTCAGCGCACAAGCACATTTTCCGATTCTGACACCTGAACGATCTTCCGCAGAGGAGAGGCTGCGGAATAATTTACGTTCTGGAGGAATGACGACACATTCCTCTATGCTACTTTTTTTTTTTTCGCATCAGTGGGAATTGTTGAGGAATGAACTTCACAATAATGCGGATGATACACAGATAACTGCACTTCTCATTTGGCGACCATGATTTATTTCATAGATGATGAGGAAAAGATTGGAAAATACGAGACTTGCTGTTTTTTTCTGTCTGATGTGAAATAAGATGCAAAATAAGATTGGAAACTTTTTTTATTGGAAACCATGGAAGATTATCAGTGCTCTTCAGGAGGTGCCAAGGTGGAAGACCTTCCGTTACACATCGACGCAAACAGGGTTGAGATATCACAGTGGATTTCCTCGAATGTGTCCGCGTGATCCGCGGTGATCCAAACACCAAGGACATGATCACGGTTCATCGGCTCGTCAGCGGTTGAAAACAAGTCATGATCCCCGAAACGTTGGGTTGGTCGGTGTCTCCGGTTTCTCGTATCTTGGCGTCTCGGCTCACGTAGTTCGATTAATAAGAGACTTGGGAGAAAGAGAGAGAGAGAGAGAGAGAGAGAGAGAGAGAGAGAGAGAATGTGTTGGTACGATAGGGCGTCACATCCCGTGGGAAGTCGTGGCCCTTGACTCAAGAGACTCCAAGGTCTTTCATGTGCACGTTTTGCCGGGAGAAGAGCCACGGATAGAGAGCACCATCTCGGAGGCTGTGGAAGCGCGGGAGAAGCTCGCACGAGCAGAACACTGCACCGGTGGTAAGCTCACGTTTCCTGATCCTTCGCCGGGGTTCTCCCCGTGAAATCGTAAGGGGATTAACGAGGTGGCCCTTGTTCGAATACGCGGCGAGGCGCCGAGACATGGATTTATCGGGGCGTGCGCGACCCCAGCGCCTTTCCATTTATCAGAACGATGAGAGATGTACGAGAGGCACATCCAGCGCTCGATAGGACCATCTCGTTGGTCGGCGCTCGTCTCCTCGCCGTGTAACCTGGAGGCCCTCGAGGATGATACCATATACACATCCGTGGCCACCGCCGAGATATGGCTACCATTATGAGGGCCAAGACAAAGGATTTCGATTAGAAGGATTTTTATCTGGACCGAGAGGCCTCTGGGATCTCTTTTGTTTAATGGAACTTGAACAGAACACGAACTGGATTCAATGATGGAAAGACTGGGACAGTTTTTTTTTTTATGTGATAACTCTTTTTCCTTTCATGGAGAACAATGAGAGTCCAATCTGTCTGCGATTATAAGTTTTTTTTATCGGCGTTTAGTTATTAAAGTGTAGGAATTGGTCAATGTCATTTGACGTGAATTTGGGTATTACGATGAAATTCTGTCATTGGTTGCAAAAAAGTGAAAAAAAAATCTCACTGTCATGCTGAAGAAGTTCGTAATGACATCCACGATGTGCTTTCCCGCAGCTATTTATAATCTGGCAATCATTGCCTCGGGATCTATAGGGACAGTTGCAAAAAGAATGTGGCGAAGATAGGTGAAGGTATTTCGCGTGGAATTTCAACCTCGAAGGCCCCGCAGCAGGAGCACGAGTGCCGAGGTTCCGGGAGGTCAGGGCATCGAATCGCCACAAACGAGCTCGCCTCTTCTCCTCGCTCGCACCCTCCGCTGACCACGAACGGACCTCCCGGCAGACGAAGAAAAAAAAGAAAGTAACAAAAAAAAAAAAGAAAATAGAAAGTCTAAGGGAAACGATCGGGACTCCTGGAGAATCGAGGGAGAGGAGAGGGGCAAAGCAGAGCACTGGAACTCGTACCCTACCTTCGGTGTTATACTGTAGAAGGTTGGAAGAATAAGAGAAAGGGAGAAAGAGAAAGAGAGAGAGAGAGACGATCTGAAAGTGCAGTAATGCTGGAGTACATCAGTGAGTACTTGGTACTTTGGCTTGTATAAAGTCGTTGTTCTAACGTGAAGCCTCTCAAGGGCACTCGAGTGCTCTCTTCAGCAAGAGCTTCGCTAGTCGGCCCACGGTGTTCGCGCTCCTTCTCAAGGGGGACCATCAGTGTTTCGGCGGTTCTTCTGGGCTCGAGGCTCTCTTCAGCGTCTCGCCCACAACGCGGCCAGCATCTCCGTCTCCTTGGTCCTCCGGAGAGCTGCGTCTCCTGGTCTTCGTGGTGCGTCTTGACATCCTCGACTTCTCCGAAGTCCTCGCGAAGAAAAATAGAAGAAGACACCCGGGAATTTCATCTAACGCCGAGCGAGAGACCCCTTAACCCAGCCACCGATCAATTTAACCTGCCACCTGTGCTGCGTTTTGTTACCTGGTCGAAAAAAATAAATAATCATGATATTTGAAACCGATATACACTCACACGTTATTTCTAAGATAAGAAATGAAATTGATATACAGAGTTACATTGCCATGGACCACTTTTAGGACTTGGTTGTCTGTCGAAATTGTTTGTATCTTGAAGAAAAAAAAATTGCTGAAGAAAAATATACGTTTCCATGTCTCCCAGTCATTCTTCGTTACAGTGGATGAGTCACTAATTTGAGGAACAAATAAATTAACCGGTGGAAACAATATTTGTTTATTCACGGTTTAATCCACTTTCGTTGGTGAAATTGACCAAAATTGGACTGGCGAACACAATAAATTGAATAATTTATTCCTCCGTTGTATTTGACTCCCTAGTTATATATTAAGCGCCTCACAAGTTGTATCTCGAGTATCGCTCACGGTGAATTAGCCACTAAAACGATTCTCTCAAACAATGTTGATACGTGAGAGGCATTCGAGACAAGGAGAGAGAGACTGAGACGGAATAACTAAGTTTCCACGTCCCGAGACGACGATTCACGGTGCAGCGACGAGCGAATACGTCGACAGCGACGGGAGAAGCTCTCGGTACCTATTTTCCACTCTCTCTCTCTCTCTCTCGAGAAAGTAAAGCACGGGAGACCCGTATCAAACCGACTAAAGTTTCTATGTCCACGTCAAAGTTGCTGTGTGCTCATCGCATACATATATACGTTCACAACGGAGTGTATCGAGGCAGGTTCTCGTCCATGGAGAGAGGAGAGTATTGTTCGTTGCTTTTCGGTACAATGAGGAGAACAATGACGAGACGAATGGAGTCCGGCACCTTTGTACCTCCACGGATCATAATCAGCACTCGAGTACCGTATACGTCCGAGAATTCCAGTCGATTATTTCGAAAGACTGGGTTAATTAATAGACCGAGTGCTTCTCTGTGGTTTTGCGTCTCCCACGTTCGATTATCATTATTTTCTTTGCTACCGGTATTCATCGCTCGCCCAACTGACCCTTATCATACCTGAAGAGCCCATTTCCAAATAATTCACAACCCGGAACAATTTATTCATCTACGGAATTAACAGTTGAAAAAAAAAAAAATGTTACATCGAAGTAATATTTTGTTATCATTGGTAAAATCTCCCCGATTTTTCTGGTCCACCGTTGGATCATCATTATTTTCTTAGCTACCAGAATTTATCACCTGCCCAAATGATCCTTATCATACCTGGAGAGTCCCTGTCGACTCGGACATCATCACGACCGTTTATCACCAAATAATTCACGACACAAAACTGTTCGTCATTCCACAGTATTTCGAGCGATAATCATAATCGGTATGCGGTCTGTTCTCATCGCAGCCAGTGATCATTATTCTTGCGTGATGCGCGCGCTCTTCGACTGAGTGAGGAGCCGAAGAGCTGAGCCCATAGCTCTCGCGTGGCTGGCATTCATCAACACAATGCAACTCAACACTCCTTTGATTCTTATCAGCAGCGATGAACGTTTATCTTCCGGAGCTACGCTCATAATTGATACCACCGTGCGTTTAGAGCGATATTATGGTTGTGCGTCAGTTGTTACGCTGAAGAGCCTTTTAAGTCGTCGCTGTAATAACGAATTATTTCGCAGAGGAGAGTGCTCGAAAATTGAACGATTTAATGGCACCCAGTCACCGAAAATTCAGGGTTATTAAATCGAGCAATTGAAGGAAAATTGTCTAAACACAACGAAAGGCTTTCCAATCACATTCACGATTTTTCATTTGAAATTCTATCCGTGCAAATGTTAAATATTGGCTTTTGTTGCTATTGTCGACAATGTAAAAATCGTTTCGTGCATTTAAAATATTTTTAATATGACGTTTTTCGTTACGGTCGCAGGCGAATTGATAATTCGATAAATTCGATGACAAAAGTCTATGTCTGCGTGTCTGCTGCATGATCACATGGTGCAAATAGGATCAGCACGAGAGGAGAGAGCGAGAGAGAGGGAGAGAAAGAGGGAGACCCCATACAATGCCTTAACTAACCAATTGTGCGTTGAATTTATTTCCCGGGGGTTGCGAACTTTACGGTCGCCAGACACACACCGACGGAGAGCGACTCGCGCCGCGCGACTTGTCTCGGACCAGCGCTGTTCCCTTGGACTGGTATTTATTGGCCGTTCCTCTAATTTATCATCGGCAGCACGACGGTGCCCCAACTGAGTCCGGGGGCGGCGGCGGCGGCAGCAGCTCCGACTCAAGTGGGTATATATGGGCCATTCCGTACCAACTCCACCTGAATCTAACCTTCGACCTCTCGAATTGTAACCCCAAATTTTTATTCTTCCATCTCCAGGAAATAATTTTTATTCAATTTTTCGAAAAAATCAATTTATATATTTATGACTGTTCATAAAAAAAAAAATTGAAAGCCAAAATACAATAATTTTAACTGTATCAGATATGAATCATAGTTCAGATCCCAAACGTTCCGGAACCTTGACTTTCTAGGATTTTTTTTTTTTTTTTCAAAATGAAAATTGAAAAAATTTGAGTTCACAATAATTCTTGATTTTCACCGTAATTCGTTATTTTCCATATTACAAATTTTTATTCGAATGAAACCCTTTGAAAAAAAAATCTGATAAATGGTTGTCTTTTAGGGATGGATTAATGAGGCAAAAAATGGGGAATGAAATCCAAGGGGTCGAGGGTCGAGTTGGTACGGAATGCCCTGTACATATATACCGAGGATATAATGACGAATGCCACGGTACGGACGGACTCACTTACTCGTAAATACAAGTGCGGCGGAGGAGGAGGAGGAGGAGGGAGATGGAATTATCGCAAAGAGATTCTCCGACGCAAACGAGGCATTAAGAGGCTTCGAGGGCATCTTCGTGCGCCCGCGCCCTCGACCATTCACAATATTAATTGATTTCGGTGAGCAGGCACGGTGCACCGCTGTATCCTGCAAGGGATTTAAGACGTTGTAGGAATCACGGAATTGGAGGTAGAATTCGAGAGCGGAAAATTTGCAGTTCACTTTTGCAAAAGCGTGCGCTTGACTATATTTATAGCTGTGTTATCGAAAATACTGAAATTCACGTATTTATTCGAATGGAATATAATTTATGAAAAAAAAAATAGAATCAGTAATAAAATGGAACTCGCACATATGATATGTTTATTAAATAAATAAACAAAATTCCGACGCTGTCAAAAAAATGAAACAAAGAGATTTGAATATTCGTTTCAAGGCAAAAAGCTTAAAATTCCTCGCCCAATAATGAAAACCGACTTGGCAGTGGAATTATTACGTTCATGAACAAGTCCGGTTACTTGCTTGCTTCCATAATCTTAAGTGATTTGCGCTCCGGCCGTTCCTTATCTCCTGGCGCGGCCATGAAGAATATAAAAAATTCATAAGAACAGTTTTCCGGAAGCGCGAGCGATTTACCGAGTTTCCTCTCAGAGGAAACACCTCGCACTGTTTCATGCTGCTTCGAGGCAAACATAAGTTAAAAAAAAAAAAACAAAAAAGAAAAACCGCAACTCCGCAAAGATGAAGAGAAGAAGAGAGACGCGGAAACGTGGCGAACCAACGGCGAAGGTAGAAGAAAAGATTAAGTGCGGGAGAAGAGACTCCTTCACTAAACACACGCGGCTGTGACTTCTGATGTGTTGAACCCGTCGCCTTCAACATCGCCTCTTCACTCCTTTTTTCGAGGCTCTTCTTTCCTCCTTAAAGTCGGTCCTCCACCGCAAAGCGCGATGCATTCCGTCGCTCTCGCCGGGGCGCGACCTAACAAGCCTCTAATGAGGAACGGGTGTTACATGGTGTTCGCCGAGCCGAGCGTATGCGCTACCGGCCGAGCGCGGTACTTTTACGCAATTATCATTCATCACATCTGGCGAACCGTTTTTTTTTTTTTTTCGTCGTCACTTCTCCCCACTGGAGAACAAGAGCTTGCGGAGCGATAAGGGCGTTCGCTGGCCTCGTTTGACAATAATGTTGGCGGGACCGAGGGAAGTCAAGTCGGAACTCCAGGAACTGGCTTTTAGGCGTTTCCGGTTGAGATGAGAGTTTCGCACTTTTAGAGATCGACCCTCGCACGTCGGTCCACCTTCACCGTACTCGCCTCTGCCTCGCTTCCTTCCACTCTCCTGGCATCCGGCTCGTCATACTAAATATAAAAATAGATAAATATACGTACGCCCGGAGTCTCCCCGGGAGTTCGATGCCACCGGAGCTTCCTGTGACTTTTTAATATTATTCAGACACTTGAAACTCTCAACTTCCGGCATTAAACATTCAATGGCCATGCCGAAAGTTTCTTTGCTGCTTAATAAGTGACTTCGAGCTTTCGAGTGTCGGTGGAATTTATTAATTTAAGTGGGACAAGCGTCGTCGTGGGATGCTGAAGACATTTGGCGGCGCGGGATGAGCTCACGTTGACTTAACATTTTAACACGGGCCATCGAAGATGCTGCGAAAGGAATTAACAATTTTCTGGTTCATTGACTTGCGATTTTACCACACGTACACGTTATAATTTAAAGACCATTCAAATATTGAGTCAATGACGCAATATTTATGTCATTTATGTCATTTTTTACAAAAAAAAAGCAAATTTGGAATTTTGAGTATCCAAACAGAAGAATCCGGGCCAGCTTCACACCCTGAAGAGCGTTGTTACCAACGCTCACTGCAACGTAAATTCACGAAAAAAATCCAGTGACGGAATTTAACGAGGTTCCCTTTCGAAAGTACACATCCGCAACGAGACTCGTGCCCAATAAACGCTACAAGTATTTCCGAGTCGTGCTCGAAGGTGCAAAGGAATTCGAAATGAACACGCTCGTGTTCCTGGACAGGGTATCGTTCTATCCACTTTTCGCGCACGAGCGAGTCACCGGAGGAGATTCCACGTTAATATCGTTTCCGAGTGGATGAATTCAATCTCTCTCTGCGCGCGCCCTCTGCGCTCTGCAGGACGTTCATCGACGCGAGTTGTGACGAAAATAGGAAAAAGTAAAACTGAAGAAAATAAGTGAAGAAGAAAATCCTAAAGAGAGAGAGAGAGAGGAGGAGGAGGAGAGAAAAAGGAGGTGGAAAGCCGAGTGAACGAATGAGCGACAAGGGTCGGACTCGTGGAATGCTCGAGGAGGTATAAGCTTCGTGTCGTCCTTGTCGTTCTCCTACTCGGGGATTCTTTGAAACGGTTATATTCCTTCGTTCATTAACTTTTACGGTGGCTCCGGATGCTCGCGACTTGTTCCCTCGCTTTCCATTCTTCGTCTACGAAAAGTATAGTGACTACTGTAGGGTACAAACGAGGTCCGGCAGAAGCGATGCAAGCACTTGAAAGTAGAAGCTCGCTATTTCTGGGAGCAGCACATAGTTTCATTGCAAGAGCGACAATTGTTGTTTTAGCTAGAAGCCAGAAGCGAACTAAGGATGTGTATATATATATATATATATATATGTATGTACATGAAGAAGGGATAGGAAAAGGGGAATGACAGGGTAGAGCGTACAGGAAGTGAGGACTTTTCAATGGCGTGCGACCTCATTACTGAAATGGGATTCATTATCGTTATGTACGAAGCGAGCTTGCATTTTGTTATATAATGTTATACGACGGGGTTGCCGGTGGGGCCCTTTTCGTTCTCCCTTCTTATTCTTCCACTTGTTCGTCTTCTTTCTCGCCTCCCATAAAGGTCGAGGCTTGCTAATGATTACGAGTTATTCAGCCGCACGGAAACACTTGAAAAGTATAAAGGGGCGCGTCGGGGGATGGAGGGGGCGGCGGTCTTCTCGCGCTCATTGAACGCGAAAGGTGGAAGGTACGTTCGATACAGCGAAAGAGCCGAGAAAACGGAAACTGGAAATGTGATTTAAATAAAAAATGAGAAAGTGCTGGGGGTAAAGGACGAGTCGGGATCGGGTTGTCACCGGGAAATTGCAGTTCATGAGTCACATAACGAACTATGAATATTCCTTACTCCAAGTGTGGTTAATGAGATTTCCCAAGTATTCCCATGTTTATCTCGAGAAGTCGAAGGTTTTTAAAGTCTCGTCATGACAACCAGCACATTAAAAAATCTCCGCCAATCTCCGAAGGACTCAAAACCAAAAAACCCAATTCTCCACACAGCGATTCTCTTCAGCATCCTTCACTGATGAATTGCCCTTTTTTCTCGAGAGTTTCCTTAATTAATCAATGAACCTTCGCGATACGAAGGTTCACGGTGATCATGAGGGTCAGTACCGGCCGCGGGTCAGGTTCATTTCAAGGGGCCAGTGGAACCGGCGCAACGGATCGGCCAATTAGGGGGTTGCTCTGAAAGGAATCGTCCGAAGAAACGCCACGGGGTGTGGATTAAAAGGGATCGCAGAACTGGCCATGCGCCCGATTGTGTGCGTCGAGTGCGTGTCATTATGCCGAGGTGGAGTAGATCATGACACAAAAGCGCACCGAGAGAGGAAACGGACAAATGTTTTCGAGTAGCCCCACTTCCCGTGACCCCCTATTGTTATTTAACGCGAGTAGCACAACGGGGTGTGTACACATACGTACATATATAGTTTCGGATACCGCACATACTGTCAGACAAACAGACAGTGTGCCAAATGGCGTTCAACAGTATGAAATGTATATAGACCCGAGTAAATCGCTGTTAACGGTGAACGAAAGCTTCGATCTTGCGTGTAGGATTACACGGGGCCGTGTTCGCTCTGAGTTTCGTATTTACGTTCACATACATTCGCTTATTAGTGTACATTGAGCAACGTTAACAAACAGCGAGTGTTTTAGTCTCGAAACTGAGCTGAAACGTCGATTCATTATCCGGTTTTCCGCGGTTACCTAGGCAGATCGTGGTCGCGTGTCTCCCATCACTTCAATGGAAATCAACCTCGTCGTTATTACCTCCTAAAGTCTGTTAACCGATTCGAGGGTTGCGCCACTGAAAGCACCAACGTGAAAATTTCACTGTGTCTATGTGTAAGTTATGCCAATTCTCCAGCTCCCATCTGGCAACGATATATTGCATCAAATGGGGATTAAGATACATGCTGGTACCGTTTACCATTGGCCCGGCATCAACAGGCCAGCCAATGGTAACGTCATATCGAAACGTAATTAAATACTGTGTCCACAAAAGGCTTGAGTCGCTTCGTAATTGATACGTAATATCGTCAAACATTGCATACCTCTCGTGGCAATAATGTAATCATCGCATATTGGCATTCAATGCGTAATATTCGTGCGTTACCAACGTACCGATGAATTTATTTGGCCGACTGCTATTGGCGGGGAATATAATGGCTTTTTGTGTTTGTTTTTGTTTTTGTTTTTTTTTTTTTTCTATGGTAAGACTATTTCGAGAGGCAATTTGCCAAGGGAAAATATCTCGGAGAAACATGCAAGATCATCACTGAGAAAGCAATTCATTCCCCTGGGATATATCCAAACACTCGGTGGCCTCGACTCTCGCAATTTCGCACCAGCCTCTTTCCCTCTATCTCTCTCATTCTCTCTACCGTTCCTCATTCTCTGCTCAACCCACCGTGAAATCTACGGAGAATGACGTAGCTGGCTTAGTCAGCACCTGTGCATCCCGTGCCCAAGGATGTAGTCTCTGGCTACGGTGTACCTACTGTAAATAATGCAATGTTTGCATGATGTAATCGTGATTGAAACTCGCTAATAACTCGTAGCCTTTGTTGCTAATTTTGACATCTCACTCGTTGGCTTTTTGCCCATCCTGACAAACTTATCCACACTTTATAATCGTTGTATCAAAGAAAAATCTGATAACGTCTCAATAACCCCATCATATGCGTAGCTCACTTTACCAGGTTCAAAGTTCAGTCGACTTTTGTTGTGTTCGTTATTGAGTTTCCAATTAAATGTAGTTCACAATGACGAGAGGACTTTGAAATTCACGGTCACAAGGTAACAGACGCGTGAAGAAGAGAAATAGGAGATGAAGAAAATCACGTGATAGGGTTTAATGAATACCGATAGTATTACTCAGGGGGTAATACGAGATCAGCTAGAGTCGCGTCCTTCTCTGTCTATCCATAGCCCGAAGACTCTCATTAGATTATCCCAAATTAGCGAGAGCCAGCTCAAACAAACGTCCGGAGGGTATATGGGTATCCATGCTATCCCGAGGGAAACGTTCCTGGGCGAGAGATTGATTATCCCCTATCGGCTTGTGCAGCTAGTACTTCCTAACCTCGACCTCGCTACTTCTCGGTGAGGAAAACTTTGCCGGTGGTATCGCGCGGATGCATCGATAACGGTTTAGTGCAAAGGGCCAAAGCCTTTCGAGGGATGGACTTGGAGTACCTTGACTCTGTTGGTACAGGCCTTCCTATAAAAACCGAGCCGGTGCCTAACAGCTCAAGACCATACAATCCCTTTTTCTGTTTCACGAGGTCACCTTGTGCCACCGATCCAGAACTTACATTTTTTTACAACCTTCGACATTATGCGAAGGACCTCGTAAATTTCTTCGTTTACTTTTTCTTCTTTTTTTTTTCTCTCTTCCCTTCGATGACGTCGCGCACATTATGCAAAGTTTAGCAACCTTCTCGCCAGGGTTAGCCAAGGGCGTCGTGTCAACATCCTTGCGGGTCGTGGATTACGATGCTCCTTCAAGATGAACAGCCGATCGTTAACAGCCGATAAATGTGTACTCGAACTACCATGAAGACCACGCGAACAATCCCTTGGAGAACATTTGGGATGACATTTTTTTTTGTCTACACGAGACGATTAAATCCAGAACTTTGCTGATAAATTGGTAATGTTGTGGGAAGACAATTTCAAGGTTTCCACTTGTCCCATAAATTCCGGAGGTCTTGGGAATGTCCATGAACTTATGATCCGTTTGAAGATATCTTGAATTACTGTCATTGTTCGAACAAAAATGTGAAGTGTCTCTGCAAGGTCGTAAAGAAGATGGGTGAGGAGGCCGGTGACTGTTGTATAATCGGATTTTCCAGACTTTATTCCCATCGGTAAAGATGGCAATGGGAAACGGGCCATGAGGATCCAATCTGAGGAGCAGTGCGAGAAGAAAGGTCAAGTGGAGGAGAAAGCGAGGTGGATGTGGGAAAAAGAAGAGGGAAAGGGCTCGGCGGTTCCGCGGAATGGTGGGCGTACCACATAACTTTGGATTTAATTAAATTTGAACGTTGTTAAAAGGATTAATTAGTAGCAGGAGCTCTCACGGCAGAGAGCCACCACCGGTAACGCTCTCTTGCCTCTGCGCCTTGAGAAGGCCAAGTCAGGACATAATTATTTCGGGGCCGAAAGCGGCAGTAGCACCACCACCACCACCACCACCGGCAGCAAAGAACTTTTGTGCCGGTGCTTTGGTGGGAAAAGGGTCGAGAGTGAGAAGCTCGAAAGCAGCTCGTACGCTACACCATGACGAGAATTCAAGTCAAAACTCCGGAGCGTTCATGCCAAGCCTCAACATCCCACCCTCAACTCCTCGGACGTTTTACTTCATTTCAAGGGTTTGTTACGCTTCCCGAAGGACTTCCGGCTGCCAGACCAAACTTTCACCCAGGCCCCTCCATTGAGCGACTGGTCTTGCCTCTGAGCCTCTCTTCCCAACTCGACAAACAAATTTTGCGATATAATTGCGAGCCTCGATAATCCCTGAGAAGTCTGTAAATGACCAAACGTACAACGGGAGCTTTTTGATAGGGCTTTCGTGTGGTAACGAAATTGAAAAACGGCCAAACCATGGAGTCCAAAGAGAGAGAGAGAGAAAAGGGGGGGGAAGCTCGGCTCTATGCTGACGTACAAACATATTCCGAATAAATCAAGTCGCGGGGCAAAGCTCCGGACGATCCGCTGCTGTTGCTGTTGCGCTGGACGTCACGCGACTGCTCGTCCCTGGCAAGCTTCCAGAAATCAGTAGCGACAGCCTGGTCGGCTATAAAAATGTTCAGTCTATATCGCCGATGGATCGAACGGGACGACTGGCCCGGGGCTTTTCCATGTCGCGCTTTTGTCGCAACCAAGGGACTCATGGTTCTTTGGAAAATCGAGAGCCCTAACCCCGATGACGAAAAGCTGTAGGTACATCGAGTGCACGAGTTCTTTGACCCTTTTCTCCAATCACGATGCAATTTTCCACAAGGAAACACCAGGAGTCCGTCTTCCCTACCGAAGGAAGTGAACATGGGGCATGTTCATCGGATGGATTCGTTGAAAAGATTTTCGGGAGCTTGCGCTCGCTCTCCGGGAAGAGAACGAGAAGGAAAAACACTGGATGAGAAACTACGGCAATGTGTTATGGTTGTGGCGTTCGAACGGCAAACAAGAAAACGAGAAATCGAGAATGGGACGAGAAGCGAGTTCGAAGAAGTGACTGGGAGGTTAGTAGGCGGTAACCACATGCTCCTGTGGATTGCAAGCTCCGAGTTGGACCAACGCAAATGCATCAACGACCGGAAGTTGCTCGGTATAAGGAGCGAGTCTTGGAAACGGGATGAGATACAAGTGGAAAGAGATGGCGAAGCCCTGAAGAGGAAGAATAAGTAGCAAATATAAAGAAGCGAGTCTCACTTCGGCTGTGCAAGCTCCAAGTTGAAACGAAAGAAATCGTTGAGTCTCTATGACGTTTTGCGAGTTTTCTGTCGCCGGAAGCTCAGCTGCAACGACGACGACGACCAAGCTATTCGTCGTGATCGACGCCTCTCCGCAATTTCAACAATCTCCCCTTTTTCAACACAGAAAAAAAGCCTTGGCTCATTCTCAGCATTCGCCTGTAAACTCAACGGGTACCCCGGATTCTTATTTACCAGCCTGGGAACTCCAATGACAATGATATGGGAAGCGATGACTTTGTGTGGATGAGCACAGAAGTTGCGACGAAAGAAGTGGGTCGAATTTAGCTCTGTCTGTGCTTTCGTCGATGGACGAAACAACAGAAGAGCATGAGCAGAGCTTCCGTGACGTGGAAAGAACTTTTGCTCCTTGCCATGGTATGGAATTTCTTCTGCAGATGCCTTCACGGGTAATCATAAGTTTTCTTGTTGTCTCTTCCGCCGGTAGACTCAATTTTGTTCTAACGATCCATTTCGTCCGAACTGAAGCATTTGAATAATCGATTCATCCCAAAAACTCACGGACATTGTCCAAAGCTGCATGCTAATTGCCTTTTTTCGAGATCTGTACTGTGTTTTATTATTTTCCTGGTGTACATGATTAAGTTATCATTCAAATTTTCTCCGCTAATTAATTCCTTTGTTGAATTCATTTCTACGTCGATCCTTAACCCATTTATTGGGGAATTATAGTTTACGCAATAAGGAATGGATTTATTGTAAATTATTCCTTTTTCGTCACTAGATGGTGATAATTAATGCGACAGCCACAAAGAGCCCTCTCAAAAGCCTCTTTGTGGCCTGGAATTATTGAAATGAAAAAATATTTGTATTGTTTGCGGTCCCGATTGCGAGGCGGTATAAATCGGTAGGTCGTTCTTTTGATCGATTTCTTTGATTTTATGATCAAGCACGTAGTGGCTCGGATAGTTGTGTAGTGTATATCGGGGGGAAGAGGATTGAGCTCGTTGAATTAGTAGTTATCTGAAAAACCGGTGAACACCGGGTGCGCGGCTGTTTCACGATTCGCGAAAGACTTTATCGTTTCCATCGACGTAAAAGGAATATAAAAAAGGGAGGGAAAAGAAGAACGTGCGGTACGTGCGGAGAATCCAGATGCCGCAACGGGAACACCATGGCCGGGGTTAATGGATGATGCTATATCCCCGAACGAACGCATGGCGAATCGGGCCGAATCGATTATAAAAAGACCGGGGGACATGCACCGATTGTTTCAGAGTATTTTACCATCCTTTTTGCCTACCCCTTTTTTTTCCCAAAACGTGATCTTAGTTTAAATTCATCCTTGGATTCGCATATTATCAGATTTCTCATTTTCCTTTCATTTCGACCATTTGCGCACCGCAGAAACAAATTAATTCAGAATTTCTTCACAAACCCCATAATAAAGATGATATTAAAAAAATGCTATAAAAAAATGAAGTTATTAAACATCGATCCCTCACCACCAAGGGTGACGTTATTATTGACTCATTCCAATTAATCTACTGCCACTACTTGGCTCCAGTGGTCGTGTAACCATTCGGTGAACTGGAGAGTGCCGTTGTGTGCCGTTAATTCCGTCGATTGCAGCAAAGACCATTCGGGAATCGTTTGATCAGTGAATGGGATCGATGCTCGTGGACGTGGCACGCAGCAGCGCTGAGCTATAAAAGCACGTACGATTGGTCTCTCCGATGTCCGTGTATTCGTGCATTTGGGGATTCGATGCTTTCCCCTTGCGTTCCGCAGAACGGGCCATGACTCCCCGGGTGACGTTTGTGATTTCGCGCGGTTCCAATTGTCGAACAACGTGGATACGGCCGCGTGTACACCGGCAAAGGTACATGTATAAATAGAAGCTGACAAACGCAGAGAGAGGTATGCGGTGAGAAGAACATCAGCGAGGTAAAGCTCCACTTTATGTACATTCGCTCTGTGCATACCTGTGTGAGCGTTTGTAGAATCTGGACCGGGCAACGCGAGACCGTGTGGCCTCTCCTCTGGATGCGGAGTCGTACAGACTCCAGGCTCTGTGACTCCGGCACCGATGCGCCCGGTGCTCTCTGGTGTTAGGGATCCATTAGCTAATGGCTACCGCAGCCACTAGCACACCGGCCATCTGCCCGACGTCGCTTTTGTTCGCCGATTACTCTATGCTCTCACTATCACCTACACGATACCTCCAACGTGGCAGAGCTTCGCCACTAGCCACGACTGTCCGACCATTTGCCTATTTTTACGAGAGATGTACACTGAGAAAACAAGATATCTCACTGTATTGACGAAATCTGTGTGTTTCGGACTCTCGAGTAAATTTATAGTTTGCTCAACGTTTAATTGGGTCAATAAAAAAAAAAAATGAATAGGCAATGAATTTTTGAGGTTTTTGAGAGACATTCGAAGGTAGAATTATTTCGGTGTTGACTACGACGTCGTAATGTACTTAATTAGTTATTAATTGGAATTTTATTTGTTCTGAAAATTCGGAAACGGGAAATGAGATGAGAATAAGTTGGTTAACGATTTTTTGAGCGAACTGTTTTTATTGGCTTTGGAGAAATTTGATCACCATGACGGAAAATTAATTAAATAGATCGTTGTAATTAAAGTGAGCAATCACTTTGTGCACGGTGCGCAAGGAGAAAATGTAATTTATTATCATTATGATAATGTCAATGCACCTGAGTTAACTCGATATCGGATACACCTTACCGACAAACATCGGAGCTGTGTGGGTACATTAAAGCGTATGAAGCACCCTCTTCCATCCATATACTCGAGTGAAACAAGTTTTAATTTTCTCTTTGAGATGCAAGCTCGCGAAGCATCGGGGAAGAGTTACCCGGACGAGCTCCGGAGCTTTCGGTGTAGTTGTCGTTGGCAAGCAGCGTCTTCGTCATCGTCGAGCGAACTCTATGCGCTTAAGTGTAATTACAAGCTCAAACGGCGTACTAAACCTCGGTATAAAGGCCTCGAGAAATTGTATGCGTTAAATACCGGAAAAAACGTATTGCAGCGGATAAACCGATGCACTTTTGACGTTAATGAAATTTTTCTTTCAAGTCTTCAAAATTAACTAGACGAAGACGAAATCGAAGTATAAAAGCTCACAAAAATATAAATAAATAAATGTAAAAAGCTACGTATTTTTTAATTTCATTTTTAAAAAATGAAAATTAATTTATATTATTATTTACATGAGCTGTCTACAAACCCTAATTAACTTTTTCACGCATAATCGTGAACAAATTCTATTCTATTGTCAACAAAATTATTTATCGTCAATAAATGTCACAATCACCGCTAAAAGTCAGAATGATTAATGAAAGGGTTGAAAACTTGCTTACCTTTCAACAAATAATGTACAGAATATTGAAAAAAAAAAAAAAATCGATAGGTAATATTTCGTTATTAAAGTGAAGAATGCGTAAATAAATGTCTTCTTCAGGGTAAATCCACGCATTGGAGGCTGGTGTATGACTTTTTAGCGGAAATGCGACAAAAATATATCCATGGCATTGAATTCTTCGTCGCCGAGTCGTAAGTTTGCCATTTTACGATAGACTTCGTCGACGTGTGCTGGTAATTCCAACACACGCCCGGAGTTTCCGTCGAATTGCCGAAGCGAAGTACAGAGAATTAACCGGAGTTGCAACGTCTCCCGCCGTCGACCAGGTAGTGCAGTCGGCGTGTGTACACGTGCCGAGAAAATCTGCTTATATCGCTGTGAGTAATGCCCTTTCACGTGCATTAAAGCGTCGCGGTTTAAGAAGCCGGTCCTTTGCCGCTTTGGGAGGAGAACCCGAGCGAAGAACCGCAGTTTGCTGAGAGTGACATAGCAGAGGGGAAGAAAGAAGAAGAAAGGGAAAGGGATGCGCATCTTCAGGGCCTCCCGGAGACCCGAGGATCACGCTTCGTGGGATAAATAGCACGTAGGGTTGTTATTCTTGAGGCCCTGGAGGGTTGAATTGTTTTTTCTTTAATCTCATCTCCTCGGAAACCACATTTAATTTCCTATCTTGGCTGTTTATTCGACAATTCAAGCGAGTTAATTAAATTCTACAATACAATAGTTATGTGCGAATTACATTTCTTTAGATTTTTTTATTTTATTTTATTACAATTTTATTGGATAAGATTCAACAATTTTTCTCATTTTAGGTATTCGAAGGTATACAAAAATTTCCTGTCAAAATATAAATTATCATTTTTATCACGCGTGATAGTGAAATTATTTATAATCCGGCAGAAGGGAGTGAAACTAGAACAGTCCAATCGATAGATTTTCAATCAATGACATATCGGCAATAAATTAACCCGTGTGATTAATAATTAGGAGTACCGATGAATCAATAAGATTGAATATCCGGAGGTTTCCTATCCGAAGGTTTGTTAGCCTCGCGAGCGATCGGCTCATCACGATTCGTCAATTAGTCGCCCGCCTACATTCGCGAACGGGAGAAAGGTCGTCGATGCACTGCTAATTATTCGCTGCTTAAGCGGTCCTCTCGTTATCGAACACGCTCGAAAGTCGCGTGCCAGCTTTGGAGGACGGCGAGGATCATGCTCAAGTGGAAAAGGATAATGGCGATCAGACGATCGATAAAAGAGAGGGGGGCAACAAGGGGGAAGCAAGAACAAGCGAATATAAATCAGAGTGCAATAGAAATGGAGAAGAAAGGGCGGGGAAAAAGGGGGAGACCGATAAATAGCAGAGAAGCGGAGACGAAGAGACGGAGAAAAAAATGAAATTCGGGTTCGGTGAAGTATAACACCGAGTAGCAGTGAAGTTAAAGTGGAAAGAGTTGGAGAATCCCGTCGAGCGGAAGTTCAGTCCTTTGACGTTAGTTCTCCGCCAGCTTAAAAATTTTACCAGCATTATTAAACTTATATAATACACATCTGTGCCACTCGAGGGGGGAGAGAGAGAGAGAGGGAGAAAAAAAAAATTTTACATCCCCGGGTCTCCAAGGTCTTGCCGGAGAGCGAACATAATTTTATCGTCTTCGTCGACTCGCGAAACAGCACCACGAACAAATGCGACGAAAATAAAGAAAAATCTCGGGTTTCTTATAAGCACTCGCAATTTTTATTTCATTTTTTTTCTACCCTCTTGGGGTAGAGAGCAAAAAAAAACACGTCTTTACATTTTTCACGACGAGTTGTATATACACTGGGTACTTAAATTGCTTGTGTACATAGCGAGACGATAAGTACGCTTGTACGTATCTGCTCGATAATAGCATTAGAAAGAGATAACTACCGCGCTGTGAGCGAGCCATTGAATGGAAAGCCAACAGTCGGGAATTCTGCTAAGTAGGAGAGTCGAGGGATGTCGAAGATGAGCTTTGCCTTCGGCTCAAGTTACTCGTCCTTAATGTCGACAGTATTGAATTTCTTGGCAGACAGGATTTGTTTTATTTTATTTTTTCAATGTTCGTAAAATTCATTTGGAGTAATCGAGTCACCTAAAAATCATGAAAATCAAAAGATACTCCAATTGTGCTTACGGAATATTTCGGCTCGATTAAAAATGGTAATTTTTTAATCATTGATGAGGAGAATCGGAATATCGAGAAAATTGATTGCTGATTTATCGATCCATCATTAATTAAATATCGCATTAGTCGTCACGAGTTGTTAGTTCTTCCGGTAAAAAAAATGAGCATTGGGTGGAAGGGTGTCCACTTGAAAATTGGCAATCTATATATATGTATATATATGTGTTGATCTGGCTGATAAAGGGCCGAGAAAAATTTGGATTTATCGTGTCCTCGACGTTCGTATACACAAAGCGTAGACATGCATTATTGAAGCGACGTTTGGCGACTTTGCAGGAGGATACAACGGGGCAATTTCGCATAAACGCCAATATGCGCACTTTTTTCCCTCTCCACTTGGACTCTTTATCCGGCGCCTACGCTCGGGAGCATAGGCAGCGGCACATTGTCAGATCAAAAGCATGAAAATGCACGAGAGCTCGCGCTCCCGTCGCGCGGTATGCCGTATGTATCGGCACACATACGTGCCGGTACGTCCGGCGTAAAAAACAATGAAAACAAATACGGGCAATGAAAAAGCCACGAGCTCTCGACTCGTTCGCACAAAAGGATGAAAAGCGGGAGGACCATTGGAAAGCGCGCGATGGTTACAAAGGGTTGAACGGAAAGAGTGTACCACGAATATCCAGTTTGGGCCAATGGCCCCATAAGAAAAAGGGAAAAAATAAAATTCACGGATATCGGGCAGCTTGACTCCCCCAAAACTCGGCTCCGAATGTATTCACCGCGCCCTCCACGTCAACCATCAACTTTTGTCCACGGGCGTGCCTATATTCTACGGGAAATCGACGGCGAAACGAGATTTTTATTGCATGGGAAAATCAATTAAATCTCAAGTTGAAAATATACGTCGTTTATGGGATATCCACGGTTCGCGGCTCATTCGGTCATGGTTGTTCCCGTTTCATGGGAATATGATGATCGACTATTCACCACCTTATGGGAAACACCGTAGGCCTGTTTTATCGCTTTTTTTTCGCCCGCAGAAAAAATTCGTGACATTTAAATAATATTTTTGTTTATGATTTTGTGGATCATCATGTTCGATATTTCACTTTTGTCAGTCAAAGTTCTACTTTTTTTTTTGGGAAAGTAATTAAAGGAAAGTAGGAAAAAAATAAAAATGTGCAGTTTAAATGTGGGGTGTCGTAATAAATTGTCCGGGTTTTTGGTTTTCAGTTTCGGGAGAATTGGGCATATTATTTACATCTCATGACACTTTTAGCGTCTTTTATGATCTCTTTTATCACAATAATGGCAATAAATGTCGGGAAAATGGATTTCCGATATTCGAACCGCGCGAATGGGCCATCATTTATTGGCAGGTTATTGTTGCAACCAGGTAAAAAGGCCAGATGATAACACGGGAGACAAAAATTGTCATTTTTTCACTTCGGTTGTGAGATTATTTATTTAAATTCCAGGAAGTCCATGAAAAATTTGAGAATGTGCGAAAATGAAGAGCCATTAGTTAGTCACTTATTACAACTCGTATCATTTTTTTTTAAAGACAATTTTTCGTACAACTGCGCGCCCAAGTGCATGAACCAAGAAAAGTATCCAGTAAACGTTGTTGGAATCGAGCAACGGGAGAACAAACAAGAATTGGAAAGCAAAAAGAAAGGCAGAGCTTGAGGCGGGCTGTACGAGGCTCAACATCCGTGGCAAACAATATCGGCGAACGAGATATTTTGCCGATATTACATCTCCGTACCGCGCGGAGATATTCGCGATTGAATTTACAAACGTATTGCGCGCATTCGAGTCGCACGTGCACAAAGTTCCCAAGCTCAAGGCAAAACCTCTCGGTCGCCGGGGTATCCAAAGCCGGGGGTACAGGTAAAAACAAAATACGAATAACAACAGCTCCTCGTTGAAATTCCATTTCGACTTATATCCCTTTACCCAATATGCTTGTTCTATCAGGATACCCTGAAAAGAATGGAGCTTTCGGATCATAGAAAATTGGGCCATTTCTTTAAGTCGGGTCTTACAAAAAAAAAAAAAAAAAATTACAAGGCATTCGCCATTTTCCTAAATGAAAATAGTGAAAAATGCTCGCATTGAAAAATCCCCTTACTCATTTTTCCAGCCAAAAATCATTTTTGGTTTCCATAAAATCAAAATTTCAAAATATTCCTGCAAGTAAAATATTCGAGTGCTGGAAAAATTCTGCATGAATTCGTATTTTTTTCCTTTATTTACGAGAAGGTATAGAAAGTGATGTAATTAATAAAATGGATATTTCGGTGAAATGTCAATCGGACGTTAAATTGTACATTATCAATGACTGCTTATGAAATTGGGGCCTTGTGGTGGGATTATGGAGCAATGATTTAAACTCGAATGTCAATACGGCAATTACGACAAAGCGGAATTCCGCAATAAATATTTCCATCGCTATTAATCCTGTTATTAATATCATCTGGCCGTTCCTTACCTCGGCCGCAGTCACGTGTATTCTCGCTCCTTTCTCAATTGCAATTTGCCGGATTACCCGGCAATATAACGTCGAGATGCTTATTGGTTTTCGAACAAAGCCGGAGAGAGCTCTTCTCCGCCCGATACACAGAAGGCAACAGCGCCCGTAGGGTCATTGGATCTCGCCTCGTCGATTTATAGTAGGTACACACGTACACTATTTGCAGTAGCGATACCTACACAACTCAGTCGAGTTGTACTCGACTTGTACGCCGACTATAGAGAACCGCCTCGTTATGCGAAGTCGCTTGCGTCTCGAATCGATTATGGAGGCGTATGAGCGTGCACGCAACCACCGACGCACTGGCAATTTTTTTGTTTTTTTTTTTATTTCATTTTTTTCCCCTCTCCACGTTGCATTTTTTCTCCTACTGTAATTTATGTACGTGTAACCAATTCGAATTGAGGAGGAAGGAAAATCCTACGTGTGTTGTGAATGAAAATTGTTATTGCACTGAGTACAAAGCGTATTGATTCAATGTATACAATTTAATCCCATTGGGTTCAACTCGTTGCAGTAATCGAGGCTGCACTGTAGGGAAAGACAATGATAATTTATTCACTGTGTATCCTGTGGAATTGAAAAAAAAATTGTACTTGTAGATACTATTCAATAATGATTCATTTTTTATAATTTTTTTTTTAAATTATTAATTACTACAGAGGAAACCGGACCAAAATTTAATTCCACACAAAGGACGAATTTTTTTTTCCTCACTGTATTAACAATGTAATATTATTTAATTGCTCGCTTAATTATCTACCAGAATCATGGCTTCAATTTTCAGACAAATAAGAGCGAAAAAAAAGGAGCAAAGTGCTGCTTCTCTTCGTCCGGGCATTGGAATTAAAGTGAGTACGAAGGGGACACAAAGGGAGTCGTCTGTGGACGCGACATATCGAGAAAGCACTCAAAACGTGCAAGTAGGACGAGTACACCAAACGGGCGAAGAGAACTTGTCAGATATAGAGAAAAATCCTCACGTTTAAAAGAACGCTTACATGTATTAGTATGTCTATAGCAATATATATAGCTATATATATATATATAAATATACACACACATATATGGATAATATTGCGACACACTCGTGCTCCGAACATCTGCCGTGTTGCATTGTGTGTTGCATGCTGCACTCATCCGCGTCATCCGATCTGTACGATTCCACCCCCCCCCCCCCCCCCCTTCGCCCCACAGTCTCTCGCACGCGATAGAACGAAGCGACATGAGGCACACCCTCGTCGTCGTTTCAACTCATCCAGGGCCGCGCTCTTCGACATCAACACAACCCTCACACTATCGCTCGATTCCCATATACCAACGGGACAGTGACTGTATATGGGACATTCCACCTGGTTTCAACCTGGATCTGACCCTTAACCCTTCCGGTTGGGTCCGCAATTTTTTTAACGATTCACATAACTAAAATTCACTTATTTTTAATTAATGTTTACAGGATTTTAATTCTTGGAAAATGCGAATTTTTTTTTTCTGGCGTTTTTGTCAGAAAAAGTGGAAAAAACTTTGAAGAACAAAAATTGGAAATTCATGTTGGGCAGCGGGGAGAATTTTTTTTTTTTTTGTGAACATCATAAGGAATTGTTCAGATTTTCGCCAATTTGGTTGATAATAAAAAGAGGTTTTGAAATTTCTTTTTAGATTTTGAAAATTGTACGATAATTTGTTTGAAAAGTTGTGGATAATTGAGAGTCTGTGAATGAAAAAATAATATAAAAATGTGGGACTCGATCACAAGGGTCGGAGCCAGATCGAAACCAGGTGGAACGCCCCATATACCGGCTTGGCATCCCCTGTTCAGCCACTATGGTACTACCCGGCGAACGAATGAACGTAGTCGACCTTTATCGAGTTATCGTCTCTCGTACCTGCTCCGCGATCCAATAAATCCCAACCGATCCCTTTCATCGCAACCGCTCCGAGATTTATTACAGAATTAATATTATCCGCTTTGGAACGAAAAATTTGGGTATACATTCCAGGTCACACATACACACACACACACACATATATATATTTAGACTTTAAATAAATAAATTGAAAAAACCGGAAGCTTAGAAAAATTCAAGTCGTAAAAAAAAATTGCAATTCTCATAAAATCGAAACCCTTTAACCGATTTTCACAAAATAATCTTTCATCTCTTAATTGAATCTGTTATAATATTCAGTTGCGGATGGTCAATCACTGCACCGTCTACTTTGAGCGTCCAATTCAACGATATTAATTATCTCCGCTTTGGCAGAGACACAGGAGGCAAACAATTTTTTTCATAATTCGCAGCGAAGTCAAAAGCCTTTCTCGACGACGAACCCATCAAATGCACCACGAGTTAATTAAATTCTCGGGCTCGTAGAAACTGTACATACCCAGGGATTGTCACACCAACGCATGACGAGGAATTGCGCACGTTCTTGTACAGTTCATATACACAATATGCTGGACTCTGGCAAAGCGTGAGCCCGAGTAATAAAAGTGTATGAGTATTACGTACATTTCTATATATATATATATATATATAAGAGTCAAACGGAAAGTTGGGTCGCACCATGAGTGCGATAGCCATAGAAATGAAACACGCGCATGGCCTGTTAATTAGGCAAACCCGAGGAGCGGGAGAAGTGCAATGAATGGCACTGCATTCATCCGAAAACACTTCAAGTCATCGTCACGACTTCGTTATGCGTGGGCGTGCGCAATGCTCAACGTTGTTCCTCTTCAGCATCGCCGTTATCACGGGACGTGATAATCATATCATAATTTAAAAACATGTTCTTTGTGACAAGTTTGCATGATAATTAATTTATAAAGAAATAGCACGTGACTAATAATTAATTTTTCCTGGCGCGTGTTCATTATATACTTATATTTATTTTAATATGGTTTTATGTTGATATATATATTTTCAAGTTCCATATAAAATATCAAAGATTTTTTTAATAGTGAAAAATAGAGATATATTCTTAAATATTTCAGATGATCATCTGTGATTATTTTGAGAGGAAAAATTAATTAATATTTTTAAAATTGAGGTCATGTTCAAAACGTATTTTTGAATAAATTTATATTCGCACAGAGATGAATTTTGATTCAACTGAGCACAGCATCCCTGACAGCATCTCTTTAGCTCCTCGTCGTCACTGACCTGGGTCAATGACTACGGAATTCGTTCTCGCGAGATCTTGCGAAGATACTCGGAACGATAACTAGAATTACTCCGTAGCAAGTTCGTCGACGATAAAAATAGAGCGAGTAGATTAGGTGCACGTATAGAAGGATCGTACCACTTAGCTTCTTAAACGTCTCAACGAGAAAGGGTGTGCAGACGAGAGTCGAGACAGAATCAGTGAAGTACACCATGTACTGAAGTACGTTACTTCTTATCTTGTTCCCATACGCTTTGCACGACTCAATATCCTCAAGAACTTCCGAGCTTTCATTAACGATCAGGCAAAGTGCCGAATCTTAATCGTTACCCGACTTCCATTTTTTTTTTAATCATTCCGCTCATCAACATAAAATAAATTCTTCAGGACTCTGAAGAAAAAAGTGACTGACAGAAAATAGCTAAAACTTTTTTTTCAGACTCCATCAATTTTTTTTTTGCTTAATGGGGTTCTCCAGATTTTTTTAAAAACCTCTCAAAAAAAAATCATTCCGCTCATCAACTTAAAATAAATTCTCCAGGGCTCCAAAAAAAAAAAAGTGACTGACAGAAAATAGCTGATTTCAGATTTCACAAATTTTTTGTGCTTAACGTGGTTCTCCAGATTTTTTGTTGTTCAGCGTATGAAAAAGAGGAGTGAATACATGCTGTCAGTCTGAAGGGATTTCGGTGTCTGTCGGACGGACGCGTCGACGAAGCGAAGAGTTATGCCGCGGCGCCTCGGGGCCCCCGAAAACAGATTTCTCGTTTCTCGCTTTCTCCTCTTCGTTGTTTTTTCGTTGCCTTGACTCTTCTTCTTCTTCTTATTCTTGGGCTTCCTAGTATCCGTGGGGCCGAATGGCGGTGCACGGGGTTGCGGTCAAGCGCCTCCGCGGTGGCCACCGCGTTCAGCACCGGAGCCAAGGGTCCCTTCTTGGCAAAGGAAACGCTCGAGGCTGGTGCGCTCGCCGCGTCACGGGCGCCTGCACTGCTGCCGCAGCAGCCGCCCGATCTCGGGCACGACCCGCTGGTCCACTCGCCGATATAATTCAGCTTGCATCTTTTATGCACTAGCCCGGCCGCCCTGGCGTTGCGTTACATATTTATGTCACGCCTCATTCTCGAGTTCGCCTACATATTCCGCATCGTCCGCTGCTACTTTTCTCCTCGCGACAGCATTTTCCCATTTTTTTCTATTTCAATTGTATCACCGATTTTTCACAATGGCTTTCTCACTAAAAAAAAAAAAAAATTTTGAATGCAACATTGAATTCTTAAAAAAAAAAATTGAAAATATGTGAGTCTACTGAATCAACTAATTGAAAGTAAAAAAAAAAAGGAAAAATGAATGAATCCGGAAATTGTATATTCCATCCGAGCAGCGAGTGATCGATACCCAATATATACGATGATATCGTTCGATAACCTTCGACTTCCGGTTATTAGAAGTTCCCGTGAATGACAGTCGTTCCACATTCTCGTCAGAAAACAAGGGCTGTGAGTGACTGGGCGAAAAAATATTCATGCGGCGGAAAATGGAGTAGTTCCATCGCGGGTCGAAACATCCGAGCGGATAAACCAATACGGCGTGCCTCTCGCATCGTTGGATTCATCGATGCTGCTGCTGCTGCTGCTGCTGCTGCGTCCGTTTACGCCCTCGCCAAAAGTGGGTGGTAAACAGGGAGAAGGGGGCGCTGGACATCCAGCAATTTTCCAATTTACTCTATATAACAACCGGTACAGTCGACATTCATATATATATATACGTCGATACATAAATACTCTTTCACGGAGAGTTAGCGAATTCATATTGATACGAGGTGATGCTGGTTGTTGGTTTTGGTAGAGTGCACCGGAAACCCAGATACAGCCACCGCAGGAGACGCTCCGAACTTTTAATTAACGCGACCAACAACAGCATAGACTCGGTCGCGGTTCAACTCGGGGACTGCAATGTGGACTGTAAACCCTTTGCACGAGGACGGATTACACGAGCTGCATAAAGGACCACATTCGCTACACGTGCCCTGTGGTACGCTGTATACAAGGGTAAGGCGTGCGTTGTGCGAAAACACCAGTTTTCCGATGAGTGAAAAGCTGCGTTCGACACCCGAGAGAAAATCTTAGTGAGAATTGTCGCGACAATGGCAATATTGTATTTTACCAAATTTTTCCCTGGAATTCTCAAAAGTTCTAATGAACTGCCCACTTTTTTAAAAAATATTCTTATCACTAAGATAAAATTTTGCCAAAAACACATTTCATTACTTCAAGCACAAAAAAATATGTCAATTTAATAATAAAAAAAGCTCATAATACAATAAATCTCATTTTCCATAATTATTAATAATTCTAACTATTTTTTAAAAATAACACTACTCAAGCATCCCGAAATTTTAGCTCAAAAAAATTCTAATAGTTACTTAATTCGAAACTTGACTTTAAAAAAAATGGAAAACCACGAAATAAACCTTTCCCACTGCCTGAAGAATCATTGACTGTATCAGAAGTACTTCAACGCCGAGGATAAAATCGCATTATACGGGCGTAAAAGCTGCGGTGCGGATATATGGTGAGGGTGGGCGTATGGGAGCATCAACGATGCTGGATGCTGGATGCCTCGTGCTTCTCGCTTCTGTACCAGTTATATCGGGCCATTTCACGCTGAAAATGTGGCTGCATGGATGAGCGAGCCTCTGCTGCATGCTGCCGATTGATATGGACCCGTATCTGTCGTTAAACAGCAACGGGGTGCAATGCCCAGGTGGCGCGGTAACGGCGAAGGTGTTACACGCTCATGTTTATATAGCTATACGTACAGCTCGGGCGTTGTGTAGTGAGGAGTGGTGTCCAGGGCTCGGGGTTTCGGTGCATGTCCAGTTAATTGAGTACGAGAGTCGAAGCCAGAGCTATGTAGGCACCCGAATGACGTTTGCCCTATAGGGCATGCACCTCGTAACTACACGACCGCCAGGAATATGTGCTCGCGCGTGTATATGTGATCTTCCGTGAGAGCATTATTCCAGGGGAGATTTTATACGTTTCTGGTGGATGGCCTCGCAGGGGGCTGAAGATTTATGGAAACAAGAGCCTCCGATGCGTAAAAGACGCTCATATACTTTTGTTACAATGTACGGAAAAAAATAAAAATAAGGGTTAGTCGAGGGATATTAACATTGCATTAATATTGTCATTTTTCGACTGAAATTTTGAAATTTCGGTACTGGGGGATGAGAATTTTGTAATGAAAAAAAATATTCATAAAATCACTGAAAAACACTTTGTAACAATTTTACAAACAAAAATGTATTCTCAAAATTTGAGATTATGAAAATTGTAGTAATTATCGAGGGGAATTGAGTTATACGGTGAATAGATTGTATTAATTAGGGTGATCTCTTCTAATCTCGACTGCAAATGAAATTTAAAAACCAAGAGAAGAAAAAAATGTATCTTACAAACTTGAAGAAATTAGAAGGAAAATTGAGTGAAATAAGAGCTTCATTTTTCACTGTATATACGTACATCTAAATATGGTTTAAAAAACGTGAATGAAGTTTCGTAGCACGAGAGGGCGAGTCGTATAGTTTTATCTCCCCTCGTTACGTCCGATGCTTTCTTCCTCCGCATTTCCACTCTCACTCCTATCTCATCGTTATCTCGCTGCTTTCATAAAATCGGCCAGTAGCATCGTAACACGGCGGTGCTTTCATCAATCCCTCACTCCGTTTGCCGAGAGAGAGAGAGAGAGAGAGAGAGAAAAACTCGCGAGTGCATTTCACTGACGAGTTTTTGTCCCTATACATTCGCATCATCAAGATTAAAAACTTTCTTCGACAATTTATTTTAATAAGAATCTGCTATTACGGATATAAATCGGAGTGTATATAGATATACTTGCACTATTTAAAATCCTTTATTTACCCAAATTTCGAGAGCGTTCCCCTCGAACCCTTAAAGTACAGAGAGAGAGAGAGAAATCCAGGCCGTCGATGCGAAAGCACGCGCCTCCGGAAAGCTCACTAGGTACTTGCCCGCTGCTCCACTATTTTATCTACCCTCTTCTCGACTCTATCCGGAATTCTCGTTATCGCGATGCAGCTGAGCGCAAACCGGAAAACACGAGTGTCAGTGAAATTGACCATCGATGGAAATTCAAAAGACAAAGCGAATAAAAAAAAAAAGAGAGAGAGAGAAATGAACCGGAAAAACTGGTGTAACGAATGATTGAATGTAATTCTGGTTTTGGCGAAACAGAATTGGTTCACAGCACCGGAAACCGCTGTGCAGATTTACTACCGAATTGAAAACGTAATTACACTGAATTATTGTTTTTTTTTACATTTTTTTTTAATCGCGCTACGAATTAAGAATGATCTGTTTGGAAAAGCAGAATAGAAAAACAACCTTTTTCATTATTTATGAGCAAACACAAACAGTAAATTTATTTGCCTTCCTCCGGTGAACCAAATTCATTTTGCAAGCTCCATTTCTGTCGACAGCAAGAATCTTTTCACTCCGGATAAAGGAATTTCAATTTGACCATTTTTCGCGGGAGATATTCTCACCTTTGGAGTAACGTTTTTTTCCTCACGTCGCCTGTTTACCGCTAAATTCCTTCGTAAGTTCCGCGGAAGAACTTCAAACGGAAATACCGATACTCGTAGTGGACAGATTCTTCCTACCACCAAAATTCGACACTGCGAAACCAATTTGCTCCGGCGGTGAAATTTAAGCCGCAGGAAAGTGCGAAAATAAAATAGCCCCCATGAAAAATCTCCACTTTTCATCATTGCCCGGTTCTATATTTTTTTTCAAATCAAAGTAAAATGTAAAATGGGTCGTTTCAATGAAATAATTGGAAGACATTGTTGCAAGTCCCATTCGCCGATCCTTGACACGCGCATTTATATATTTGTCACATCAATAATCCCACCGGACTCGGATTCCGAGTGGAGCTATTGGAAAAATCGTCGCGCACATTTTCGCCCGACGTTCTTTATGCGATCGGGCAAAGAGTGTTCCGTCGAAGGGGCCCGCGGGCGACATGCGCTTCCACTACCCATCTGGTATACTATATGACGTTTCTTTTTATTTATGGTGTCGCCGTCTAGCCGTAAAAGAAAAGTTCTGCGGTTTTCCCCGTAGCCACTATTTCCTTTTTTTTTTTAATACTTTATTTATTTTTTTCTGCTCCGACGTTCAATGCGAAAGAGAGTTTAGCGCCTGGAGGATACAACGTGGAAACGACGAGGCGCTTCGCGTCTCTCGTCGGGATGTGCGACGGCCCCCTGAGAGATAAAGAGAATAAGCGCAGCGGTAGCAACGATACGCACAGAGCAGCGGAGCTTTCGGTAAGCGTAACGATGGCCTGCGGGGTTACGCCCACGCAGCGACGCCAACCGACCGTCAAAAACAATGCACCATGGGCACCGATTGAAAGGCGGATGCGATATAAAACACGAAAATAGAGAGGAAATCGTTTCTGGCCTATGCGCGCCGGGTGTCCATTTTTTTTTACAACCCAAATCGATGAACGTATATCCGGAACTCGAGTACGCTCTCGCCGTGTGGCCATTTTAATTGAGATGTCTTCAACTGCACAGCGCTCAAACGTGTGAACCTTTTGTTTGGTCGGAATAAAAATGTGCGCGTTGAAAAAAAAAAAAAAAAAAACAAAAATTGTAGGTGCGCGACACGGTTCAAGTGTCTTGTGGAAATTAAACACGCGATAGAATTTATGGGGTTTATTTTCGTGGAAGAAATTTTTATTTATTTTTTTGTCTAACGTTTGTGTGCACTTTGTGTGATTGAGAGATTTTATTGATTTGATTGATTGATTCTGAGAAATAATATTGCGAGTGGTTTGCATTTTCCTCGGGGCGAAATTTCACGGGAAATTATCGATAGCCACGATTTTCAGATACTAAATTCCTCGGGGTTGGGAATTTTGGACCTACGGGGGAATATTTTTTAATTAGAACTTCGTATCGATGTGAATTTTCGTCGAAAAAAAAAAAAAAATTTAATTAATTAAATAGACAAATAAATTCCACTGTGATAGAAAATTTTATCGAGCGAGTAATTTTTTATTTTTGTATGGTCGAATAAAAATGTACAAC
This sequence comes from Clistopyga incitator, assembly GCA_947507545.1. Lineage (NCBI taxonomy): Eukaryota > Metazoa > Arthropoda > Insecta > Hymenoptera > Ichneumonidae > Clistopyga > Clistopyga incitator. The sequence goes on from OX382177.1 coordinate 9,812,560, forward strand.
CGGAAAAAATGAGGAACGGACATAAAAGCGAAGATGATGAAATGGTCAAAGTGGACAATTTTTGAAAATTTTCCTCCGGCGATAATTATGCAAGCTCCGCGTTATTAATTTTATACGAGCATTCCGAAACTATTTATTATTTCGTAGTATTTTTCGTTTTATCATTATTTCGAATAAGCGATGCGAAGAGACAAAAACGCGGGACGGGAGAAAAAGCGAGTATTTCAAAAGACTTTTTGACTAATGACTTGTGCCCGGTCACGGTCGTTTGTTCTTTGACTCTACCGCATACATATTCACTTTTTCCTCAATTAATCGTCCACCGTGTGCGCATTTTTACGCAGTCCGGTAGCAGCTTTTGTTTCGCTAAAGGTACATATTGTCTGTATATACTCAACAAATGTACGTATATACATATACACAAAGTTGCAAATCCTATTATTTGTCTGCGCATGGGTCACGTGATATTTTTTCAAACGATCAACATCAAACGATTTTCAAGAACAAAGAGAGAATTAAATTTTTCAATTCCGATTTCATTGATTGCCATATTCGATTAAAAGCCTACCGATTTTCCCAATTTTTATATTATTCATTATATTTTATTTCCATTTATTTAGGCCAATGTCAAATGTTTAATTATAAAAAATATCTAAAATGACTGAAATATAATCTTATCATTTGTGGGTTAGCAAAAAATTCTATTCTCCCAAAATCCCGAGCCATTATTGCCGATAAAGCCTCGTATCTGACAAAACCGATGGTTTTGTATGGTTGCGGCGAGGTCCGATATTATTTTCTCCGGTACATTGTATATTTCGGTGCGATTGGAGATAATAAAGTTTGAGAGGTGAAACCGGGTGAATTCAATGGGTTTGAGATTTTGCTTGTGGATTAATTTCGCGGGGTACAGTGGCTTGGATACCGGATGCGGGTGAGCCGCGGGCGCGGGACCGGAAGTCCGAGCGGGCGAAACCGAAGCCTCCGCCGACGAAGGGTTCGCCGGCCAGCGCTTATCTTATTTCTGATATAGCCTTTCAGTGGGGATGGCGAACGAAACCGGCCACCCCGACTTACCGTCCTGAACAAATGTTTGCGTCGTCGTTTCGCATTGCCGAGGCTCTGTGTATTGCATCGGTGGAGATACCAGAAATTGAGGGCGCGACGCAAGCTGCTGTTTCTACTTGGTACCCGCTCAGCCGCGCCTGGTCCCTCACTTCCGGTTTCAGCCAGACCATAACTTGAATATTTATACCGGTAACAACAAAATTATCCCTCCGAAACAAAATTGGCCCTTAAAAACATTTTTGTTTAAATTAAACAACCAAAAAAGTATCCCTTAAAGTCCCTTAAAATAAAACCAGCCAAATAAAAAAGTCGATATCTCGATCCATAAAATAATTACAAACGCCCATAAAACTAATTACCCTCCTCGAAAATAGCCCACGCAATACGCCCTTACTTCACAAAAGTCAATCCATTGAATTTGAATTTTACTAAAGCCACTAAATTAAATTATCCGAAATCTCAAGAATCGAATGGTCCATACAGCTTCCGAGATGCTGTATGGATCCCCGGCGTGCTGTAGGTGCTATTAGCACGAAAGGCCCCATAACCGACTTGACAGGCGATCCAGTCTCCGTGTAATACGCGAGCTTAGTTCGAGCCACTGTTTAGCTCGTTCGACGAGCCATTTGCCAGTGCCTTCTCTTTATGGACTTTTGTCCTATTTCGAGTCATGGCCGGTATGTATACCGGGCTACACTGGCAATACCATTGGCAGAGCCCATTGCGGAGCACGAAACGTGGTTAGACCTAGTGCAGCTCAGGGGAAGCAGGCACCCGGCTATATTATACGCGAAGTGAGCGAGTTAGCGAGCGAGAGCTCAAGGCACTTGCGGCGGAGCTCTTCGGCAATGGCACGAAGCGGCACTAAACCGACGAGCGTGCGCCCGAGCCTCCCGCTCCACTCGGTGCGGTGCATCGGACGTATACGCCAATGCACACAGCATGCGCCGGGTAATGGTCCTTACATTGGACCAATCGTACGTACTCGACACACCGCGAGACCATATAGGAGTTACCAAGTCCATTTGCCACGGAGCCCAACTCTCGTATATGTTGCAACAACGCGAAACCCGAGCCTGCTTATCTAACCGGATAATCTTATCGTATAGATCTATTTCAATGCCGCTACCGTCACGTTAACCACATTGATACGAAAATTTATTGACTCTTACCCCGTTTATGTTTTCCAATGTCAAATACCCGGCGCCGAGGACAGAAATAAATTGAGACAAGGCCGGAAGACAAATGGGCATTTTTTATTTGTATATATTTTTTTCAATGCTTCGTACCTTTATTGATATTTAATTGGTACGCTGAAATATCGTTTGGAATTAAAGATGTTAGGGATCAAGAAAAATAACATTTTTTATGCATGCATGTAAAAAAAAACGAAAATTCCATGGATCTAATAATCTGCAAGGGCAACAACGTGAAAGAAAGATGAAGAAGAAAAGGAACATTAATCTTCATTTAATGCCATATTACAATTAAAGGGCAAGTAGAAAATACGACGATTAATTTGTAGATAATTTTGATAGCGATAAATAGTGCTTTAGAAAAGGCTGCTATATGAGATCGCGGAGCGAGGCAGCCAGTGTGCAGCACAGAGTCTCTCGTCTCTCGTTTACACGCCCGGCAGCGCGGGTTATTTCAACCCCTCAAAGCTAATGGAGACTAAGGCCTCCATCTCCGGCGCTCTCTTCGCCAGGGATCGCCGCTTGTTTGGTTAACCCCCGAGCGTCCGCGAGATGTGCAAGCCAGTTATAGCGCCACGGCTAAAAAGGGTATATCCCTTTTTTCCCCGTAAGATATATTTCATTTTTAAAATCTCCGAGACTTTCCACGGAAAAAAAAATGATAACATCGCTACAATTCAACCTGCTTAATAATTAAGAGAAATTTCATAACCGTAGAAAATTCATTTTTACCTATTGCATTAATCCGGATAAAATAATTGCAATATCCTCAAGGATTCTTTTTTTTTTTTTTTTTCGGTATAGAAATTTATATTGCTAAGATTTTAGTGCTGAAACGAGTGAACGAGAGTCAGAATAACCTTTTCCTTGGCTTAAATAAAGAAATAGATTATGTTCGAAAATAATAACATGGTCGCTATTGTGGTATAGAATTTTCCGCGGACACATGTGTGTGCGCTTGCGCATGGATGCTGCGGACTTTCGTGGATTTTTCTCCGGACGTCCGAGGCTGAAAGGAAACTGAGACGCGCGAGGCGTACTGCATTCGCACAGGGATTGCAAGCCCACTCGAGTCGATTCAACAGCTAGCGGGATTGAGGTCGCTCTCCGCTGTCGTGTTCCTCGCATCGTCATTCCCGGCTCACTCGTGTTGATTCCTCCTACTATTCTTGTTCCGCACCCCCTCGTCACGGCCGCACTCTTCGAGTAAGCTTCCATTAAGAATCCCCGTTGAAAATAAGTCGCCTCGTCGTCGAGGGAAGTGAACGCTGAATTATAACCGGCAGGAGGACGATTACGCGAATTTTGCGGAAAAAAATCTGCGGATACTCCAGTGGCAAATTTCTCAGCAGTGTAACGTTTCACTTTTGCCTCCGTACGGCGTAAAATCGTGTAGAAATCAAATTGCTACAAGAAATACGAACGAAATTCCAAATAACGCAAAAATTGATTTTTTAAAAATTAAAATCTGAGAATTTTTACCTAGTCAAATAAAAATCGTGTATTTAATTTATTGCCCCAAAAAATTAATTCCAATTCATAAATTTTTACGTGACATACAAAAATTCAAAAGTATTCAATCCTCGACTCAATGAAACCATTGAGAATGACAATCTCATTAGAACAAAATATCATCTTCCTTTGCTGAAGAGCACAATATAGATTAGTCGTTAGTGACATCGAACGACTTTATAGCCAATGCAGTGCATGCAGTTGCAGTAGCGAAACAAGCTGCATCAACGTCAGTGTATCCTTGGCAAACGGCTGGTATGTACTACATATGTATATATATATATATACACATATATATATATATATTTTAGGTGCACCTATATGTATTTCGCTATCTCGCTTTTCGCCCCCTTGCCAACGTTCCGGCGGCACGAACACGCGGTGCACTGTGGGGGCAAAATATTTATCGAACCACCGATCCGCGAGGTAATTGCGTGCGCGACGTCGTCAGCCCCGCTGGAGAGTTGCTGCTGCTGCTGCTGCTGCAGTGGCTCAGTCGTGGTACGTGAATAATGTCCCTTCTGCTGGCCCCGAGCGCGCCCTCTCGCTCTTCAGGGTCTCGTGATTACGCGCGTGAGATACCTTCTTCGCCGGGCTCAGTGGCGCCCTCCCGATCGCCTCCTGCCTGCTCCCACAAACAAACCTTCGCCTCCAACCTCGTCACTGTTTAACTAAACCGGCGATGAAGCGCTCGCGCTCATCCCAACCTCGAGATGAAGCGTTCTCAGTCTCCATTAGCCTCACCGAGGTGAAGTTGTAAGAAGCGAAAAATAAAAAAATAACCACGTTATCAAGCAGCAGGTCAAGAGCCCTGAAGAGATTGGAAGAATTTTCAATATCTTCAGGGCTCTGAGATTGAAAATTCTTCCAATCTCTTCTCTTCATCGTCTCCGGAATCGGTGATTTTCAAAATGAGGAATTTTTATGCTGAAGACGATTTGAAATTTTCGTTTTTATGCAATTTTTACGATTATTTATTGTTGTTTATTATAAGAATATTTAGCTGTTTTTTTTTTTCGATTTTATAAATCGATTGTGAATATTTGTGAATATATTTTTCGAAATATTTTTTCGAGTCCACGAGAGATTTGTTGAAGTGCATGTAGTCACGTATTTAGGGACGAGGAACGTGGCGACCCATTTGACCATTGTGTGTGTCGAGGATAAAAAATTTTTGTTAGGGATTTTGTTTTTTTTTTTAGTGCGTAATTTTTTTTTAATGCGCAGGATATGAGAGCGAGTGTCCGAGGTGACGCGCTATGGTTTGTCGTTTTTAATGAATAAAGCGCAGTGCACTGTCGTCGCCGCAATTATTTTCTCTTTGCGAATAGGGAGAGAGAAAAAGATAAATCTCGCAAACTAACATTTTTATGTCGTTCGTTAAAATAATCACAGCGACGAATGCGATAAACTATAGCTATACAAACACGGATAATTCAAAGGTGGTAAGCGCTGGATCGAAAATATGTTCCACCTTTTTCTGGAATATACTTGTCGTTGATAAATAAAAATTTTTCAACAAAAAAAATGTGCCGTGCGGTAATTGTTCAGTCTTCAATGGGCAGGACTTTCCCATTGGGAAAATAAAATATTTCTCCAATGTTACAAAATTTTCCATGTAAAAATACTTTAGAAAAAAAAAATGAAAACTAAAAAAATCAACATTTACCATTTTCATGTGTAAAGTGCATAATATCAATATGCAGTGTGCATTCCTGATAAAATTCCACTGTTATTAATATTTTCACAGACTTTCTGAATGAAAATTAATAAACATGTATTAATGAAATGAAACTACTGCACGAATTTATCTAATATGCATATTAATCGTGATACAAAGTTAACAATGTTCAAAAATATATCATAATTTAATCAAATATTGTAGACTAGTAATTAATGAGTTGCTGTACTCAACAGGATCACCATGATATCTTCCAATTTACCTTCGCCTATATACGTAGATATGGGAATTATAATAATATGCGTACGGAAAAAGTAACTTTTTAAAGCGTTTCAGTTTTTCTCGGTGAGTAGATATAGTGGCTCGACGGTGGGCCAACGTTTTTAATTAAACTTCGAAACTCTAGTCCGGCTCGAGAACAGAGAGGAGCTTGAGAGTAACGGAGGCTGTAGGCTTTTTCTTTTTCCTCCACATTTATAAAGTATCGTCAAGTGGAAATGGGTATACTGTGCAGCCAATGAAAAATATGAGTGGTGGTAGTGAATTTATTAACAAAGCAACAAGAAAGTGCGCCCCGAATGATTTTTTCATATTTTATACATAATATAGTATGATCTAATTAATTTTCTTTAATTCTATTTGAGTCATTAACAATTTTTATAATTTTTAATAGTCATTATATTAACTCTGTTGGGCGTTTGAAAAATTCCGTACATAATATAGTGTTAATGAATTCATTATTATTATTTTTTAATCGTTCATTAATTTTTTAATAATTTTCAATTGTTGTTGTATTTACTCCGACGAGAGTTTGAAAAGTTCGTATTATATTTTGTATCGGTTATGAAAAATATTTCATGCAAACGACGTCGTTGAGTAATATTTATTGCGCGTACTATTCGTGCAATATATTTGCATATAGATTTTTTAATCATTGTTCATTAGCATAGAATCGATTAGTATTCAACACTCGTGATTCCAGTCTCGTTTCGCTTGCAACTGCTTCCTATTATGTCCGCCGCTGGCAGCAGATGACGATCGAGGTCACACTGTGTCGGCCTCTGGGATTGGACGCCCGGAGAATACCGTAGTTTTATACTTTTGATAAATTCACCCTTGGGGCCTTTGCCGCGTATATATATGCACTCGTTAATTGTTCGACGATCATTATCGGAGAGAAATATTGCGAAGGAGTCGATATGCCTATCAATTCGATGCGCCCTGGTGCTCTAATAAAAGGGTGTTGCACCCCCGTTGCGTCACGTTTCAAAACACTTCTGCAACTGTGGCAGTGGTGCATGAACCATAATAATCCCAAGACACCGGCGTGAAAGTGACAATAACTCGCAAAAATCATTTTATTAAATAAAAAAAAAAATTTTCCCAAACTCACTTCCTCCCTTTATCAATTATTTATTTAATAAAAAATACGTAACCAGCGTAATTCTATTGTTAACCCGTCTAATACGATTTTTATAGTTTCTAAAAATTTTCCAGAATAAAATAAAAATTATTACGATGAATTAAATAAATTTCAAATTTATTTGAATAATTTAATTAGAGGGTGATATGATGGAGTTTATATCAATATGTGTAGGGGCTGCGACAATACTATTATGGTGTAATTTTTTACACCACAGTGAGGGGGTTGTAGGAGTGCCATTAATTTCGCTAATGGGCAATCAATGGGAAAGCCGGAGAGACGCGGAGATGTATAAAGCTCCATCGTTCGCGTAGTTCGCCAGTTCTACAGGTGCGCGGCAGGGCGGCACGTTTGGCGCCAGCCCGACCACGACGGTGGAGCTGAATGAGGGTAGCGCGGTGGCGCATAAACGAGGGCGTCGAGGGAAAAAGCAAGAAACACGAGGGGCGTCCCGACGTCGGGACTCGAGACGTTTCTGGGCCGAGCGCGAACCTCGAGTTACTTCTTTGCCGCACCGACCTTAAAAACCTTCGCTTTCCTCGCCCCCGAGCAACTTTATCAGCTGCCCCCTCCCCATTCCGGATAAAGAAACAAGCCCTCGTCAACCGAAAGAGTTTAATTTTCGTAAGACTGCAAAAAGAGATTCATTCATAATCATCTATTTTGTATAGTTTGGATTAAAATTATTTAAATTTTACAGACGCCAAATTGCCATCAAATATCAAACACTTTCCGGAAAATTACTGACACCAATAAAAAAAAGGGAGGGGGGGTGGGATAAAATATTTCCGGCATTCCTAAAGAATTTAACGTTCGATAAGGCCGTAAAAAATATTAGTTTATAAAAAAAAAATCGTCAATCGTGTCAAATTATTTCTGAATTCATTTATTCTTCACATTTCCCATAAACATTACTAATAATTTACCGACGCGATTGAATTTCCCCATAGATTGCCATCGACCATCAAACGCCTTCCCCCAAAATGAAAACACCAATAAAAAAAAACGGGACAAAATATTTCCCGCACCCGGAAGTAGTGTTACCCACCCAGCATCCGAGTTCCAGCATCAATAAATACAATCCCCCGATACCTCGGGACTAATAGCAAAGAGGAAGAGGAAAAAAGAAACCAAAAAAAAAATGGCTATCAAAAGAAGATCAGAAGGAGGTCTCCGGAGGTTTTCCCAAGCATTGGCAACGGCGCGGCGCCGAAGAAGCTCGTATGTTCACGTGCGGCGAGACCGCCAGTGCCATCGAAATCAATTTACTGGGGACAATTGTATCAGAGAGAGCGTATAATAGAAGCCCGTAAATCAAATCTCTCTCTGGCTATCGGAATCCCATAGAGTCGTGAAGGCCACCGAGTGTAGGGGGCGCGTATATCGACACTCGTCGCTACCATTATCTATATACATCTCTCACTCCATTTCCCATCTCCCTCTCCCTCTCTCCCTCTCTCTCTCTCTCGCTTTGGGGAACACGAAGAGCCGCTTCAGTGGCGGTCTAATGTTCCTGTTAAGCCGCACATGGATTCGCAGAGAGAGCAGACGATGACCAAACCGGTGCATAGCACCGAGAGAGAGTGCATACGGAGTTGGAGGTATATACATATATATATAGCATATATATAATACATATATATGTATATAGAAAGCTGTAGTAGCGAGCAACAGGCAACCCTCTCGTGGACAGCAGCGCGCTGCGATTGTCCTGCCGCTGCTGTTGGTGTTGAGGGGGTGGAGGTGTCTGCGGTGGAGCCTTTGCCGGTGGAGAAATAATTTTCCATTCGACCAACGAGGATCCCGACTAAAATCCTCGCATACGCGCGCCCGGTACACCAACGTAACGTTCCGCACTCTCGCGTGTCGCGAATAAATTAGCCGAAGGAAGAGAAGCAAGCGGGAGAGAAAAAAATGTAAAGAAACGGAAAAATGCGGTATACGCGGTTGTTACACAGCTCGTGAGACACGTTACCACCTGGAACGATCGATTCCTACGCCGCACGAGACCGCCACGAGAATTCCGAGAGGTTATCGTTTTATATATCCCGCGCGCAACATTCACGTGCACGTGTATTACAGTAATCCGCCAAGTTTTCATGACTTGTCACAGTACTTGTCGGCAGATACACGTAACATTCAGTCGGGGATTAATTGAATGAGAATCGTGGGCCTACATTTTTTTTTAAACGAGAATTTGAGATTTTCAGTGATTTTGGAAATGAGTAGAATAATATAAGATATTTTCCATAGCTTTTTTAAAATGTTTGGTATTTAAGGCTTAATTGAATTATAATTTATTTGGTGATTAATTAATGTCAGTAATTATCTATTGTATTTAGGTGATCAGAAACATGAGATACTAATAATTTAATTATATTTGAGCGCTCTGATTGCTTTAGTGCTTAATGTCACGTGAACAATCAGGCCTTTATTAAAATTCCTCAGTCTCTCGACCCAAGTGCAATGTAAATGTCAGCTTGACATACGATTCACCCGGCGTTTCAATTCGCCGTTATTAAAACCATATCCCAAATTCCAGTCGTCCTATTAATATCATCGCGTCCACTTTCTCCAATTGCAAAAACAAACATCATTGTAATCAACTTCCTCGAAAAAAACTTACCTAAAAGTACTCGTGTAAGTTGCCGGAAGTTCTGGTAACGCGTAACGTCGTTCCAAAGGATCGTCTCGTTATGGAGAACACAATAAAACGCTCGAGTAATCGCCTGAGCGATCACTGATTGCGATTGGTTCGTTGCGGTGATTTTCACTGGGAAATTGGCGAAAAGTTTCGTAGCACTTTCACTTTCACGTTTTAATCCAATTAATCTCAATATTATTTTAATTAATGTCAAGCTGTAAATCTAATTATATCGTACCACGTGTCACGAATTTTGTAATGAAGAATAAGTAACGACAAATTTTTTTCAACATTTCCATGCGGATTGTTTATGCTTTCTTTTGCTTTATTGTGTTACGCATATTAATACACGCGTGTCGTGCCGATAACGCGGCGTACGAGACAATCGTCGGACGCAATGCACTCCCCTCGCGACCCCGCGACTGACTGACGGTCCGGCGTTTTCACCGTGGCTCTCGCAGCGCCTCCGTGACCCGTGGCGACACCGGGAAATACGGAAGCGAGGCTCCCCTACACGCCGCGTGCGTCCATCCAGCAGCGAGCGGCAGCAGCAGCAGCAGCAGCAGCGAGCGGCACAGCCGTGCCATGCTTTCTCCATGCCGTGTGTGTGATACGCTATCGCTCTTCTCTTCGCTCTATCCCCTCCGCCCCCTATTTGTTTCCATCCCGGCGGCGCAACGCCGCGCGCTCGCTTCTTCACCTTCTTTCGTTGGCTTACCACAAGACGCTGGTGGTTTCGGCCCGCGAACGAGTCTAGCGACTCTTCATGCATGTGCAGCAGTGGGTTTGTTGACACAAACGAGATACGTCGCGGCCTATCACGCGGTTTCCGTACTCTTTTCGTTTTCACTTTTCCTTTCCTTCCACCTTTCCAAACGCTCGGAAAAACGTCTCGCAGGTTTTATGAGGCGCTGCTGCGGATAATGGAATACGACGGGTCACCTATTGTCATTTCAGTTTGATTGAAAAACTGCGGAGTGTAGTATTGATGATTATCGGTGATGGGAATGAATAATTATGTTTATTATGAACGATAAGAGTTTTCTCGCGTTCTTCCAGCGGCGGCAGTCGGGCCGTGCTTTCTCCATGCCGTGTGTTGATACGCTATCGCTCCTCTCTTTGCTCTATCCCCCCGCCCCTATTTGTTTCCAACCCGGCGGCGCAACGTCGCGCGCTCGCTCCTTCGGCTTCTTTCGTTGACTTCAAGCGAGACGCTGGTGAGCGTCTCCGTGGTTTCGGCCCGCGTTCGAGTCTAGCGACTCTTCATGCATGTGCAGCAGTGGGTTTGTTGACACAAACGAGATACGGCGCGGTCTCCGTACTCTTTTCGTCCTCACTTTTCCTTTCCTCTCACCTTTCCACACGCTCGGGAAAACGTCTCGGAGGTTTTATGGAGCGCACATGTGCGTCCGCTGTGGATAATAGAATTCGATGGCTTTCCTATTGTAATTCAAGCTTTATTGAAAAACTTCAGACCGGAACATCGATCATTATCGGCGATGGAAATCAATTGTCATGCTTATTGTAAATAATAATTTTTTTTTTCTCTCGTCAAAATAAAAATCGAACAATGACTTTCTGAAAAATAAAAAAATCGGAAACGTAAGAATGAATATTAATTAAGTAAAAATTATAATGCTGATTTCCTGGAGTTATTCATTCATTTCTGGAAGGATCAATTGATGTATTCAATATTTTGTACCGCAAACTCATCAAACGTCACTTCAATGCAATATTACAGAATAAATTTCTCCGGATTTTAATAAAAGCTGAAATTAGTTACATATTGTCCGATAGGGATTGATTTTAACCAAAACACACACTATGTATACATATATACATGTAAAACTTTGATTTTATTACAATCCAGCACGCAGCCCATGATAAATTAAACTCAATCGCGTTAAGCTTCCCGCGGGTTGCGTTTTTCGCTGTGTTTAATAATTCATGAAAATGTGCCTGTTAAAAATTGTAAAACGTGTGTGCGGGGTTTTCCAGCGGCCTGACGGACTTTTTCGTGCGTTTCCCCCGTTTACTGTTTTTTTTTTTTTTTTTCTTTCTTTCTCCTCCACTCGCACTGATTGGTCCTATATTCGCGATCGTATTTTACTCTACGTTTCTCTCCCTCACGTGTCGATCCACGAGTACACTATAGATATACATAAACGTATAGCAAAGCTCTGCTTTTACCCCCCATTGCTCGGGCGCCCCATGGGCCGCATACATACGGATTACCGTGTTACCTTTCCCGGGCTCTCGCTTTACTTTCCCTCATAATTAATATTTATCGTTATAATTGCCACGCGGGCAAACCCTCCGCCGAAATTTCTGACGCTCGGCTGCCATGAAAATACGTGACTATCGCACGCTGCCGCTTGTTTTTTCGTCGGCTACCCAGGCCAATTATCAATCCGGTGGCGCAGATTCAGCCGCCGCGTCACCCGCGCGCCAGGTGCTCGTGAGAGGCTAAATTATAGCGTTATATCAGTACACCTCCCACATTCTTCCCTTCGCCATTTTTTTTTTCGTCTCACTCCTCGACGATCCGCTTCATAACTCTCTTTCAAGTAAGACCCGAACTAGACTAAATTTTTTTTAAATCCGATTTTGTTTATTTTTTTTTTATTAAATTTTTTTTAAATCAAAATTTTTTTTTTTTTTTCATAAACGCAAAGTCAAATATTCGATGAATGAATTTATTAGGAGTGCCGTTTGATAAATTTTTTTGGGTGAAATTTATTGTTTTTAAATTTGTTTAATTACAGAAATTTTATTAGAAATGGCAAAGTGAGATTATTCAGTGACTCAAAAAACCCCGGTCTCCTCTCCGCCCCTCGAAACGATAATTTAGATGAGACGTCTCGCGAATCTTTGTTTCGTTGACGCGAAATCCTCTCGAGTGCCCCATTCCCCACCTCAACTTCCCTCTGTTCCGCCAGGCTGAAGCTGCTCTTGGCAAAGTTCGCCAAAGCTCTCGGAGAGGTCGTCGTGAACGCGATTCTCGGGGGACACCAGGTGCTACTCTCCAATATTCCCCGGTTACCCCATTAATAAGCACTGTCTCGTTCACTGAAATTAAGTACTGCGATCTACTACATCGAGGGATTCTGTAACTCGTACACCAACGAAAATCTATATATTTTCATTATTATACTTATATTCGCTCTCCTCTCCTACCACAAAATATAAATATTTTTATTGTATCCATTTTTTTAAGGGCCTAAGCTTCGCTCTATGAGCGTCTATTATTATTGTTATCTCACACGAAAAAAAAAAAAAAAAAATCCTCCAATTTGCGACCGTAATTACCGATTATCAAATTAACAATATCTAATTAAAATGCCAACTAATAAAAAATTACAAATCTGTGACATAAAAAATATATGCATACAAATTCGCCAATATACAAATTATTTTTTCAAAAATCAATCATTGATTGTCCATGAACTTTGCATTTCCCCTCATTAATTCCTCATCTATCCTGTGTCCCACATTTCCACTTTAATTTCGCTACACATCATAATTACCTGTGCTCTTTAAGACACCCTCAATCAATCCCTCCCACACCGACGCACTGCATGTACACGCATTGCGTGCGGTCTAACGCACCAATGCCATTATTACGATTATATGCCCGGAATTCCCCCCCCCCCTTTCCAACTAGATTAGCATATACTCCCCTCCCCCAATTCGCCAGGAAGTAAATATTCATATCACCGACTCACACGCCAATAACACAGATTACTATAAACCCCGCCCCCCTCCCCCCGCCCCCGCGAAAAAAAAAGACAGAGAATCGCCGTAATCGATTACTCAAAAGCGAAGACGTCAAAAAAACAGAGAGTAGAAAGCGCCGGGGCTCGTTCATCCGGATTAAATCGAAGGGGTATGTACGATAAATACACATTGCCCCAAACACACACACACACACACACACATCTCGCCAATAATACACTGTCAGTGAATTTACAAGAGTGAAATGGAGAGATATATCCGGTGATAAAGGCCGCAGTGTGAATGGCCCACGAATGCCCAAACTATAAAGCTTATATCCGGGCAATAAACTGTACCGTATATACGTACACCCGAATACAAAGTACACCTGTGCTCTCCAAGCTGTACTACGCGTTATCGGTGGATCGAGAAGAAATTCATGGGTGGATGAACGACACAGAGAGGACAGAAGTGGCTATGCATAGACCAACCAGTGAAAGGCGTGGGAGGGAGTGAGAATACAAGCACCCAACGATCTATATATATGTATATATACATATATATATATCCAAAACCAGCCAGATGAAGAATATAGAAGTGAGTGAGTCCAGAAAGGGGGAAGCTATATCGCGGATTTACCGGCCGCGTAGGCGGGACATTGTTATAGCTGGCGATCAATCCTAAGTGGTCCAGTTCTGGTGTGGCGCACTCGGGATATTGCACGACGGGGGCGGAAGAGCCGGAGGGAGGTCGTGTACATACCGTAAGCTGTATATGTACATATCTGTATGTGTATGCACGTGAAATGTACGGAGAAGTTGCTCGACTCGACCTCCGGAGCAATAGGATGCATATATATGTACATGGGTGTGCATGTGTGACGTATATACAGACATTACGTCGGGTGCATGTGCAGCAAGCAGGTTGCCAGTTCGTCGTTGAATCGACCGTACCCTAAGTTCCATAGTACGCACAGGGCTCGTTTGCTACTGCGATACTGTGCACCTGTAAAGGACGGACCCTCTGGTATGTGGACATACATCGTTGACGAAGAACACTTTATGGAGTGGCCGGGATATCATATGGGAATTGGACGTCTTACCTTCGCTCATCTGGACCCAGTGCTCCGTCGATAAACGCATATTTGCATTTTATGGGGGTTTCTAATAGGAGCTTAGTATGAAAATTCAGACTATTTTTTATTTTTTTTTGCTGTAATGAAGAATTTGTTGAGGAAAATGAAGATTAGTGTTCTCCTGAAAAATTCTTACGGAAAATAAAGTTTTTTTTATTGGGTTACTATTTCGGAGTAAATTTGGAAAAAAAATGTTTATTCATCGAAATAATTGAAAATCGATATTATCTTATCACAAGATTAGCAACGTAAGCGATTGGAAAATTTTCGTATTCTTGAAAAAATGATCGAATCAAAAATTTGATAGTCTGAATTGAAACAAATGTCAAATTGGTTGGAGGATCCTGCTTTTTTAATTAAATTAAAAATAATTTTTTCATATAAATGGCATGGGATAATTTGCAGAGCTCAAAGGAGTCGATACAGCTCAATACCTGTATCGATTTTCAATCGCATTGCCTTGACTCTGGCGGCGATCCGAATTATCACGTGCCAAGTGCACGGAACCATATGGCATAGTGGAATGCACGCGGTCGCTGGGCAGTAAACGATCAATCGGCAGTCACAGGCCTAGCGTTTCGCGTTTCTGAGGTTCCCATTGCTAAGACGTGTCAGTATGGACTGGGCTCTGTTTGATGCAGCCGGCTGGGTACTCAAAGCTTAGCGCAATACCTCGAGATCCAAAGCAGAACGTTGGCCGATAGCCCGTGGCGTAGGACCGTCGGATGCTCGGTGCATCCGGAGGTTCGTTGCTTTTCCGTTTACCCGAGGGCTCATCCACAGTAACTCCTGTTTGCCTTCCTCTGAACTCGGTTGCCTCTTTGCCCTGAATTCAGCCTCGACTCACAGACACTTTTTCTTCACATATTGCATAACGTAGTCGATGAAAGAAAAAGAAGAAAAAAAAAAAAGTACCCAAGTTATACCTCAAAGCTCTGAAGTCTGTAAAATACAGTTTTTTCCCTCAGAGAGAAAAAAAAAGGATGTCGAGTTGCACAATATCAATTTTTTATCCGCTTTTAGTGCTCTGCCGAATACCTTCTAAAATAAACGAAAAAAAAATATTTTTCATTTTTTACATGCTGTCTTTTTGATGGATTCCAAATTTCAACATGTATTCAATAGTCGATGGAATTTTTTTCTTTTTTTTTCTAGGTACATTTTCTTGCTAAGGTTTATTTTTTATGATGAATTTGATTATGATTTTTTACGCACGTATTTGATAAGTAAATTAACGCATTTCCGGAAGGAGTGGATGAATTTTCTAATTAATTTTTTATTGAGTAATAACATTCTGAAAGAATATCAGGATTTTCAGGCGGTTTGAATTTAAGGATATCTCAGCCGCTTTGGTTTGCATCTTTGGATATATGGGACGTTTCGATGCAATTAGTTTTTGCCTTTCGTGCGGAGGTTACACGTGAAAACTGAAATATACTTGGTGCAATTGTGTACGATCTTTTCGTCGGTGTTCTTTCCTCAACAAACCGCACGAGGAAACCGCTCAGGGTGAAACATCGGAAAAGACGAAGCGAGGTGGTCTGATGGTTCGAAGCTGAGGCTAGAGAGACACAGCAGAGACGAGGGGAGTTGACCTGGCAGCCGGTGTGGATCGATGCACCGCCACTACTGCTAACCACCATCGCGTTACTATACCTCCTCGTGCATAGTACCCGAGTGGCCCAGTTATTGACCTTGCTCTTGTTACTGACTGACGTCTTACACATGCCATTTTTTCCACCGGATCAGAAAGTGACTCATTTATTCGCAGCTCTCTTCAATTTCAACAGGGTCATGCCCAGTTTTCAAATCATCACCAAAAAAAAAAAAAAAAATTGATTCTAACACTGCAGAATACATTTTTACAATAATCTCTAATAATATTCAAATAAAAAAAAAACACAATTTTCATTACTTAAAAAATTGTCCAAAACTTGTTAACAAATACTTTCTTTTGAAAATCGAATTTGAATTCCAAAAATCTATGGGGACTGGTGGGGTCATTATTCACCTTATCCCAGAAATAAAGGGTTAATCGCAAGTTAAAATTTTTAAAAAATGCATGATTAACGAAAAAAAGAAGCAGACTTCTTAAATGACGTACGAAATTAAGGAAAAATTTGTTTCAGTCTCAGATAAAATGGTCTTGATGTCGAAAGTTGAGTTCTCATGGGGTCAGTAACTGGGACATTGGGCTCACATATAGACGCTGGGTATTTCCTAGGCACCGAGGGCACTGCACCGTGCTGTAATGGCATGGTATATATATGTGGAGGCACCCTATGCCGCTCCATGCAATACCTGGGCCTCTCGCTGCCGCGCCTGCTTGCGCTGATGCCAGCCATCGGGCTTCCCCGACGCCACCGCTTTGCGCTTCGCTCTCCGCCTAGTGCTCTCGTCGTCCTGCCCCAAATACCCCGACGAAACATTCCAATTACCTTCACCTCGTGGGGCCACGTGCCGCACACCTTCGAATTGAAGCTCCTAGTCTGATGGCTGCGGGTCTATCTCTCCCTGTGAGAGCCAACGCGATTTTCGTCCGAACCGCAGCCTAGTATAGAACGGAACCGGTGGATAAAAGATAAAAAGAGAAAACGAAAGAGATTCGTTGGAGTGACGCGAGAGCGACGATGTGGTCCAACGTAAATCACTTACCTACCTCCATTCCAGTTTTAACCTTAAAAAAAAAATTAAAAAAATTATTTCGTTTTTTTATTTCTCAGTCGGCTCTTTCAATTCTCGAAACGTTCGGGATTTTATTTCTCGTCAAAATTTCAATTCCTTTCATTCCACTAATTATCGGTAAAAAGCAACGATCGAAAAAATTTAATTGAGAATATATTCGCTTAACAGTCAATTGCGATTTTTTCCATTAATTTTTTCAACTATTCAGATTATGCTTAAATATATATATGAAAAATGAATTTTTTTGTTTTTTCGTGTAATCACATTCAGTATCGATAAAAAAATATTGAATCCTTGGAAATGTTTCAGCGAAGTAACGATACAAATGTGACAAATTTGGAGTCAATTGGAGAAATTGAAGAGTCTTCGCGACTAAAGGGAGTCAACTTCTTAATCAGAGTTTCATAATTCCATGGCTGTTCGAGTTCTCAGGTCAATTATTCATCGGATGAAGATAGCTTTACTTGGTTATCTCCTTTCTTATTTATCTTATCACTCGGGTTACTGTACTCCACTTAGCTCCGCATCGTAATAGGCATATACCTATATACACGTGCGCCCTACGTGCACGCATTTAGTAGTTGCATCGCTGCAGCTGTAGTGGTTGCTCCCGGTCTCAGGTGGATAATATGGGTCAAAAGGTCAGTGGTCTTAAACCTGCACCGGTAGCGCGGCCACGTGACACCGATTACCCAAGAGAACTGTCGTTTCTTCCTCTGCCTTCCGTTTCCTCTCCCCTCGCCAGTATCTAGGTATAGGCCATACCTGCAAAACTACCGAACCACTCTCCTTTCTACTTGTTACAATGGAATTAGAGATCCATTCTTCCCGTTGAAACGCTGCCACCGAGACTCGGTTACTTCCTTCCTATATTCGCTCCAGGACGTCAGCAACGTTTCCGCTTTCACGTACGATACAATAATAATAATCCCTTTTCTCGAAATATACAAAAAGCTCAATTATATGATACGAATTATCGATTCGCCAAATGAAATTTGTAATTTTTCAATTAATCGATTGATCAGTTAATTAATGAATTTTAAAAAATTTATAGACGGCTTATAAGCAAATTATTTTCCAGCCCATAAAAAAAAAAAAAATTCGTGCAAATTTTGTATTTCCATTGGTAAATTTTTCCAATTCTCCAGTGAACTTGCGAATGCATTGCCCAAGACCTCCAGAATGGCAAACCGTTGGATAATTCGTGCCCACGAAGATTCCACTGGCATTGTTGCGAGTCGGTGGCTTCGGGGAGTTATGCGTCACCGGAACTCGAGATACTCGACTATTTTGACGATCGATTACCAGCTAAATTCTGTCGTCTGTTTGCCCACATCCCATCAGGCTACCCATCGGAATACGTACAATAGAGAATATCAGAGGATTATGGATAAATGAAGAAGGGACTGTATATATATATATATATATACAATATATAATATATAAATATATATATATATGTATTCTTCACGGTCGATTCCGTCCACATTGACTTGGATGCACCAGCAGACACCCTCTCGTGTATAACAATCGCAAAAGCGGGTATTATCCCCTCTAGGCCAACTCCCATTCATGATATTCCGCGAGCGGGTCTCTCGACCTCTTTTCAAAGTAGCCGCACGACTCTCGGCACTCTCTCTCTCTCTCTGTGCTCTTCTCTTGTTGCTACTGGTGTGTGATCCACTCCATCATTGTACTCGCCGTGACGGATCCAACGCGACCAGCGGCTCAACCACAGTCCACAGGCTTTCATGGATACGCTATGGGGCTTTTGGTATTCTCTCTTCATTTTCCCCGGGCAAGATTTAAAACGTCAGTCATCCATCATACCAGCTTGACCGATAAACATCGTGCGATATTTCCAGGGGCTCCATAGAGCCTCTTCTCCCACTTCTTCATTGAATACACACAATTATAATGGCATACGAAAATTAATTAAAAAATAACAATGACATTACAAACGATATAAATGTCGATTCATATTTGCCAATTACTATTTTCTACACCATTTTTAATTATTACCGTCTCACCTAATTTTGTCTAAAAAAAAAAAACGAATGCATCAGTTATTAGCATAGTTACCCTCCCGTAGTTTCCCAAACTCATCCCTAAAACGGTCTCGACGTCGTCTTGGCCTCGTCTGGCCACTTCGTCTCTTCCATCCCGAAGCATACGTATACAGTACGTAACGCTATACGAGAACGAGGAGCCGGGGGTAGGTTTCGCGAGCAGCAGGGGGTTGCTACTCCTACAAGGGGTTGTACACGACGTGAGTGTAGCGAGCTTGGAGAAAGCAATGGTGAGATGGGTGCAGTACTAGTAGTACCAACAGCAGCAGCGCCAGGGCGAGAGTAGGGTGAGAGTAGGGTGAGAAGCGCGTTACCCACGTAAGCGCTGTTTATGGAGACCGCAGGCGGCATCTCCCGTTGAGCTTAACGTTACTGCTCCACCAACAGCAGCAGCACCATACTATCCCCGCCACTACCCTTGTACCGCTGCATTCTCCATGTACACACACATATATATATATATATATATATACGCCATGTAGTTCGCGTTATACGAGCGAAAGGGATTTTCTGGCGGATGAGGATGCTGCACCCTGGCATTCGCGGGGGCGACAGCAGCCGCGTCTTCTATCTTTCTCTCTCTCTCTCTCTTCGGCTTTGGGGCTCGTGCCCTGGTCTACCTATACCTTGACTCTGGCGCGCGCCACGGATTTTCCCCTAATGTATAAAAATAAGCCAATGTTGGCTCGGTACACACGAGCCGCGGATCTATATATGCAAGCGCATGTATCTGTGCAGTCTGCACTGCACACTGCGTGCATAATGCGCCTGCACGTCTCCGCGTTACTATTTTTTTGTTTTTTTTTTAAATAGAATATATTTGTTACACTGCATATAGGGTATTCCATGGGAAATTAAAAAATCCTAGAAATTAAAAAAAAAGGGTTTTTAAAGGTGTGTTTATAAATGTGAGGAAAATGCGGAGGAAAAAATTTGAATAAGATTTTCTTAAATGATCCAGGAGAAGAAAAATGAAATGATTTTGCGAAGGGTGAAAAAAATGGGAAAGGGATTGCAGAATTACATTTTATATTAAAATAGAGAGCTTAATTGAGCATGGGCAAATTTGTTGCGATTCTATCCGTGAAATGTCCCATATATTTGATCAAGTATATCCATGGGACTTTGTCTACGGTGTAATGCAGACGAGAGCGTGACGTGAGTCTCAGACAAAGCTGGAAATTCGACTTGCGCACGTGCTGGGAGTATCCTTATATATTACACGCTTCGACGTTTATTGTACCATACGGAAGGATGACGGAATTCAATTCCATGGAGGCTTACCAGTTTCTCTGCTTTTGTTTTTACGGACTCGCACGCGAGATTCAGTTACGAGGCTTCGTACCTTCGGTTTCGCCGTGTGCGTCAAAGATTCGATCGTTTCCGTGGCTCGCCGAGAATTTAGATTCCGCCGGTTTAATGGCGGATTGATTTATAGTAATGATAAAAACCTTCCACATGTTTTCATGTTACACTTCGTACGTGAGAATGGAATACAGTGAACTGCGGAAAATTCACAGTCACACAGGGGGTTTTTTTTTAGCAGGTCATAAATAATTCCTTTTTCATTCCGTTTTAGTGATTTTTTTTTTTCAACAATATTATTATTCATATTTATCAATAAATAAAAAATAAAAAAATTTAGTATGCGCGATTTTTGACGTTATTCCATGCGAAAAATTAGTATGCGCGATTTCCACTTACCAAAAAATGTTCGATATGGACAAAAGATTCGCTGACGATATCATGCGCGTCACATTGACGTCGAGAAGAAACGAGATGGGGATTAAAGTGTACCATTTTTTAATCTTTTTTTTGCCCTGTGGTGGAGCATTTTTTTTGTTCTTTTCATTATTATTATTTTTTATTCGCTAGCTCGCTGGTCGCCAACGTCACCGCGCTACTTAAGGTCCATTGTTTGGAGTTACGGTCCGGGTAAAGCAGCACGGAAGCCCACGGCGTTTTTCTCGCGTGGTGTGGCTGCTCGTGGCCTCACTTCCTTCATCCTCTCGAGCTTTTCCATCTTTCCTCGCTCACCCCAACCTCCCCAGTCGTCTACTCGTTCATGCCCTCCACGTTGCACCGCGAAATTCTTTTTATTCCGCCTGCTTTCCGCGCATAAAGCGAAGAAAAAATTTTGTAACGGCACGCGGTCTCTCGAACCGCCCGGAAAATTCGCCGGAATGTCCTTGCGCCCTGGAATCCCGAAATCTCTGTAAATATGCATTCCTATCATAATTCCACTAATGTACCGGCGAGAGCTTCAGACCTAAAATATTTAAGGACCGCGCGTATTATTCCGAACTGAACATTCCACACGATTTTTCATCCACTCTTTGAAGCTCCACTTTTATTGTGCTTTCAAATGAAAATTACATATCTCGCTCCAGTGGAAATATTCAAAAGTCTAATCTCGCATATTGCTTCACTATTTTTACAATTTTTTATTTATTTTTTCAAATCTACCTTTGTGCATGAAATACATTTATTGATTTTTTTTAAGAGCTAGTACGAGTTTTAAAAAATAATAATAATATCGATTAATTTTAATTCAAGCCCTCTTGTCGATTTCTATGAAATTTTGTTTGCATTTTAGTTGTAGGATTCGGGTGATCCAAATGGCATAACGTGGGAGTGGACAGTGACGTGATAGCATCATGGTCGATATCGCCGAGCTTTCTGCTCCCTTGCAACGCTCGATTTTCCACCCCCACCCCACTGTCCCCATTTCCCTCTGCCGAAATTGGGCTCGCCCGGCGCTCTGGAGACATTAGCGGCATTTGTGGAATTTCTACCTTTTATAATATTTAATCGCGTTGAATATTTCAAGTTCCTCCTGAGAGAATGAGTGCCTCTCTCGATGCTGTAAATTATTCGGGGCGGTAACGTCATTTGCGGCTCTGCCGGCGCATGGGAATGGATCACTTATGCAGGAAGAAAAATACCACTTCCGGTGTTTTTAATCTCCTGTCACGTTGTAACAATTTTTTTTTTTCGCTCTCCGAAAATATTAGCTCAATTTAAAAAATGCGATTTCAAGGACCTCGACATAATTTCGAGGAAATAAAAGAAAATTATGAAAAAATGTTTTCTTGAGAATCAAATTTTTGAGGAAACTGATGCGCTTTGCCGGGAGGGGGGGGGGGGGGGGGGGGCAAAATCGCGTGAATTAGCTGCTCGCGTGGGTTAATTAAAAAGCAAAAGCTAGAAAAGCACGAAGAATCGTTATCAGACCGCAGGCTCGCGAAAAGTTTCAGTTAATTGGAAATACGAGAGCGGGTGGGCCAGTCGAGAGGAGAAAAGTGCGAGAGAGAGAGAGAGAGAAGCGTTGGAACTACGAATATTTAACGACGGGCTTCCAAATTAGTCGTAGAAGTAACGGGGTTCGTCGCCGATTATTTTTTTTCCCCCTCAGTGCGTAAACCGGCCGGGCGCTCGTGCTCTCTTCCTCTTGGTGTCCTCCGGTTTTTTCTGTCTCCACCTCGAACCACATTTATTCCGTTGAGCTCTACAAATTGGAAGCGTTTCCACGTTTCTCACTCCGTTGGGATGTGAGTTCAGTCCCGACAGCTCGAAGCACAGTGCACATACAGTTCTGCTGTTGCTGCGGGCAAGCACAATTTTTTTTTGCAATTTTTCTTTTATTTTTTTTTCCGCGCGCGTCGACGCTCGATTCGAAAAGTTGGGAAACATGGTCGCGGCAGTGTCGTGGGAAATTAAAACACGTTGACCGACGCCCTCCAGCGTCCCCTACACTGCGCCCTGGTTTCCATTGTATAATTAAAGCCAATTTTTTTCCTCACCTAAATCCCCGGACGCCGCTGCCGAGGAGGGAGATCGCGAACGCACCTGCTGGATTCCTTTATCGTTTTTGCGTTAATGGGAAATATGGATTCTCGTAAAATTTGTATTTTTTTTTTCGACTCTGACACTTTATCGAGAAAACCGAAGATTTTCTGTTCCAATGAATCTTCTGATTAGAATGTTTTTTTTTTTTGTCAAAGTCACGTGCTAATTTGTCGCGTGTCTTTATTCCGGACATTTCTGTGGATATGTTGAATTCTGGGGTAAAATGTCGGTGATTGTTACTCATTATTACTCATTGTATTTTTGGCAAAGTGACTTTTTTTTCACTCAGCAGGTTTGACTTTTGGTCAATGCTTCACACGTGACTTATCATCGACAAGGATGGAACAGTTCAGGGGAAATAAATACACGAAGCCAGCAGGAAGAATCGCAGATAAATGGTTTGGGGTATTCGTCGAAGCGAGGAAACAATCCCGACGACGTTTCTGGCGAACCGACTGCGGCAAAAGCTCCTGGGGAAGGAGAGGAAGAAAAAAATCGTCAGCCCTTAGAGACAGTTGGCGGGGCGTCTGGAAAGCGAGAGGAACAACTCGGGAGGTCCTGGATTGCCGAAATGATCGGCCAACCGGAATGTCCAATGATCCGTACCGGTATACACTTCGCGACAGACTACAGGAGCTTTTGAGGGGATGCGAAACACGAGAGACGGATGCGTGAATGTCCGTGTGTGCAGATTCGAGGTCTCCTTCCAAAATAAATGGAGACAGATAGGAGCTTTCATATCCGGCGAGATTTCTCTAATACCATTTTTCCGGTTAGTGAATCGCCAGCGTGGCAAATAATTGACCTCCATATTCAGTAATAATTTATTATTATTTCTTCAAAAAAGCTTCACTCATTTTGCCGGGGGGTGAAATTTCACGCGTTCCGAAATTTCGATAAAACAATATTTAGCGACAAGACAAAATGTCTTCGGAAACGTCCGTGAACTGAAACCAAAGAGCTTTCGCAGACGACTTTAACGAAGGAGCGTTGATGCTTGGAGAATTTCGTAAGTCGAATCACGTTCCAGTCTGTGTCTTGGAGGAGCTTTCGCGAGTGAGAGCAAGAAGCAGGATTGCCTTCTGTTCACTCTCCGCCGTAAAACCCTTAACAGTTTCTCGTTCGCGGCGATAAGCAGAAATCTCAACTTTTCATGAGTAACAGACAGAGGCGACGAGCCAGCGCGGACTTTATTAATGCAATAAACTCGAATAATTCAATTCGATTCGCTGAAGAAGCAAGCGCAGACCGACTGTCAGTTAACTTTCCTCTGTATATACATATATAAATCCCCACACACACACACACACACACATACATATATATATATATATATCCACAATACAGACATACAATGAAGTTTTCGTGTCTGTGTAAGGGTGTTAATTGAATGATTCGATTACCAGCCACGGAAATTAAGATCCGAGCGCTGAGAGAAGTAAAACCGAAATATAAGGAGGGACGAAGACTTTCTCTCTCTTTCTCTCTCGGTCACCGCTTGAATTTTAATCGGCGCGAGATTCCGCGAGCTAAAGTATATATTCCGGCGGGCTGTTCTCGTGAACGAGGGGAAGAAGAACCGGCGCGGCTATCAACCCTCGTACTTCACCCCCGCAGTGATTTTCAGCCGGAAGCTTGTACCTAAGCCAGCGCGCCGATCTCCGTTTTCACTTGGCTTGCGTCAACATCCTCCCCCTCTCGTTTTACCTCATCGGACGTGCGGCAACGAGGCGCCTCCTTATCGCGAAAAAACTTTTCTCCATTCGCACGTTCCAGCGATTTGAATAGAGGCGATTAGTTTTAATCGCACAGACAAAATTTTTTTTTTCTTCCTCTTCTTCCTTTTTTTTTTTTTAATCCTTCAGTGTACCTTACTTGCAGTAACGTTAAATGCTCCGGGACGGCAACGCCCCAGTTCTACCCTGTTCAAATATAGAATAGTGTTAATTGCGTTTTATAATTACGACGATTACGTTAAACTGTTGGGACGGACCGCGAGAAGATCTCGCATCGTTTTTCGCGTGTATCTCTCGCTCTCTCTCTCTCTCTCGTTTGTAAGTAGTTGAGACCCTCGGGATATTTTCCCAGATGGCTGTTGGAAGGCTTGATTAAATGTACGTATTTAGAGTATTTGCGCGAAGCTCATTGCAAATGACGTTGTGTATATACGCGGTGGTGGTTTAGTGGATAAATATGAAAAATGCTGGCACAATAAAGGCGAGCAATGCTCATAATGTTGCGCAGTGAGAGATTTACATATTCCCCTGGTAATCATTAGCTCGTGCGCGTCTGGAAAAACGGGACGCGGCTGCTGCGTGGCATTGCCGGTGCACTGCTGCAACTGCATTCGAGCCGATTTATGACGGAGAGTGAGTTACGACGCGCTGCCTTCGCTTCTGTACCCTCGACGTTCGTTCGCGACTAACAATTAGCCTCCCTGCAAGTGTAGCCTAAGCCGGAATGTGTAAGCTCCGTGCACCACGTGAATCAGCCCGCGGGGCTTACTATTTGCTTTGAGAATATAGCGAATGCTCAAGTTCTACGAGCTACAAACGCCCCGGGAAAACGTGACACACGATTTTTCTGACCTAGTAACGCTGCGCGATCTCTTCAGCGTTGCAACTTCCGGTTTAAAGATCGAACAATCAAAAAATGAACGCAACAAAAATTGGATTATTTGTTTTCCTTTGAATTATTTAATTTCTGGTGCATCGTTTGTTGAAGATATTGCAAATAGCACGTTTCTTTATGGTTATTGTCTAGCAGAAAATATTAACAAATTATTTTCAACGATATCTTAAATGAAAATTGGAATTAAAGACATGTCATGTTTGTTTCTTGTATTTTTGGTTGCTGAAATTAAAAAAAAATGATAGGACTCCTGTAAAAAGGGCCTTTTTGTCTTGAGGGACAAAAGGACCAACCGATTTCTCAAATTGACTTAACGTATCGTGGGACACGTATCGTTTCGTATCACGTCGAGTAAACAGGCGGCAAGATATTCCAGTCGATATTCAATTTTGGCCCGGATTTATTTTTCAATTCGAGATGTACTGTAAACGTAGGATTTGACGGGGAAATAGAGGATATGTGATGGAACAGACACGGAGAGCCGCGAGGTCGTACCGCTGCTGCAAGCTCACAGAGCCGAATAAATTTCGATTTTACAACGAGACACGAGTACAGCATCCATTGCTGACGTGCATGTCGACAAGACAGCGAGACAAGCCACAGGATATTGTGCGCAAATTTAAACGAGATGTCACGTGACCTCCATTTGTGTCATACGATTTGTTCGTAAGCTTTTAAAAAATGGTCTTCACATAAATAACTCGATTCGAACCTCAATTCCAAACCTTTTTGTTATGATTTTCCCAAAAAAACTACAAAAAAAAACCTATTTATTTTCGTGGTGTTCAGCAAAAAATTTCATCCCATAAAAGAATGTTTTTAAAAAATGTACTACAAATAAAAAATCCCACGCTTCCAGCAAAACCAAAAAAAAAAAAAATTCTGACATACAAAGGTACGAAAATAAAAATGAATTCCTAGCGTGGAAAAATTGCTTTAATTTTCCAGTACAAATTTTGACCATGAAAGACCAAGAAAAACGTAAGAAAAATTAATCGAGTCGGAAATAGTTTAAGCAGTTCTACGTCGTAAAAGGTGTATAAAAAAATGCCAGCAATCAAGCGGGGCTTCTTCGAATGCTGTCGAAACGCTAATATTATCTCTAGCTGGTAGTTTATTCAACGTGCTTGGTGGAAGACACGCCGCCGACGTCGTCAGTGTGCACGGACGTGACTCTTGGAATCGGCACTGAAATCCAGGAGGTGAGATGGGGAAAAAAAAAGGAAAATACGACGATGAAGAAACAGTAAAAAAATTTGAAGACGAGGAAAAAAGGGACGAGAAGCTCTCGTCGCTTCGCGTGACGAGCGCGATGACGCCGATGACACGCCGCTAGCTTCTCTTCCCTCAGCTGGCTCTCGTCAAGCTTTCTTGTATTCACGCGGGTCTTCGTAACTCACGCATCGCACGCAAAGAGCCTCGCGCCGAGCGTCTCCTTCTTGTTGCTTGTTTGTTCAACTTCGCGGGGTTGATACAACCGCCCGCTTCTGACAATTTATTTTGACAGATCACACACGCCCGCTGCGAGCCTCAACGACTTTCGGAAAATCTGTTTGGTTCTCGTTAGCACGTCACGATTTTATTCATGGAAATCCGTTTTATTGCGACGTTTCTGTATTTTATTTCCATCTAAAAAAAGTCTGCTTATTTTACCGTCCGAATTTTTCTTAAATCGATGGATATATCAAAATGCCTTACCTATCATTTATTAATTTTTTTTTAAAGAATTATTATAATCCTTCAAAAAATCGAGTTTCCATGAATAATTAATAACAAATCAATGAAAATACTTAAAAAAATTGACCAAAACTATTGAACATCCTCATAAAATCGAGACACTCGTTCTTTTTTTCTGAGCGATCATCCGAACACCTGTTTATTTTTTTTTACGCCTTGAGTGACGTTTAATAAATTTTACAATGATTTTTTTTGTCGTCTGCCAATTAATTCGACCAAATAATTTTTCTGCTTGAACATTTGGTTATTCCATAGGAAAGGAATAAAAAAATTAAAATAAATAGAAAATAGCTGAGAAATCGAAGGCTATTATCGGGACATAGTTGGACAGCAGACTGTTTTAGCTGTACGTTATAATAAAACGGGCATTTGTATGTATATAGTAATGCACGTATAGTTGTGGAGCTAAAGCACCTGAACACGAGCTACCTGTGGTGCGCTCGTATTCCAACGATATATCCGCTCGGTCTCACCAACAGAACAGCACGGAAAGCGAGTTCTGTGCCCCATAAATCCTCTTGGCTACTAACAAATGTCTTTCTCAGAGTTTCATGGATACAGTGTTCTCCGTTCTTCGTTTATGTGTGAGTGTGTCTCGTTTAATGAGAACACGAGTCGTGGATCGGTCGGTGCTTTCCCGCTTCTCTCATCTGCCCTTCGAGATAATCTCACCGTATCCCATACAGCGATACGGTAAACTCGATTGGTAGCTATAGCCACCGAAACGAGGAAAATGAATTGAATTTCTGTGTCTCCGCGTTGAGGGCACACATACGTTTATATAGACAATTAATCACGCATGAATTGGAGAATTATTGAGAGGGAACAGGTATCATTAAGTGGCTATTAAGTTATCCCGCCGAGTTTCTCGCTTCGAGCACTTAATCATTCGCAATATTGATGACTCTCTTCGGTTCATTTAAATTGCCAAGAGCGAACGAATATATTACGGTATTAAGACCGAAAGCCTCGCCCAACTTGTTCCAAGCCCGAGTTTTAATCCCCCGGACCAAAGAAACCCAACCAAAAACGAAGAAATATTTAATGAATTTAACTAGCAATATTTAATTACAGAATTTATTTTTGCGTTCGAGTTCCAACATTCACGGTCAAAACAGCATCTTTGAGTTAACGAGGAGACTGTGGTACCTGAAAAATTGACTCTCTTCGAGGTTAAGAAGGTAAGAACGCAGTTTGATTGGTTTCACTTAATCTGCAGGATATTTCATGCGAAATCAATCCACCATGCAATTTTGTCTCATTGAATAACAATCCACAAAAATGCAATGATTTTTTTTAAATTATAAAAATCTAGATTCACAGGTCGACGACGTTCCTATAAATTGATGAATTTTATTTTCTTGTTCCCGTAAAATGCACTATATTTGTCACTGCACTTGGAAAGAGGGTCAGAGAATAAATAGTGAATGCAGTGAATTTCTTTGAAGTACCGATATTTTTGCGCGCCGACAAAAGACTCTTTATAATATATTGTGAAAAACAGTTTCCTCCCGAGTGACGATAGAACGTACAGAAATGGTGTTTAAACATGAAATAGGAGGTCGAAAATGGTTCTGGTCTTGTGCAATAACATATTTGCGTGTGCGATCGATCGTGTCGAGGGTTCGATACATTATACGAAAAAGCTGTTATTATATTTATTATTCCACGAGCGTTCGAATCGAGGGAGAGAAGTGCACCAGTCCTTTGCCCGCCGTATTAAGTTATTAATGGACTTTTCATGTTTCCGGTGTGAGAGAGAAAATAAAAAATAAAAATAAAATATATATATATATGAAAAAACGCTTTGCGGCCGGTCTCGTTTAAAAGCTGCAAGGAGATTCGAGTTTTCTGTGGTCACACATAGCTGCTCTGGTACATTGCATGCTGCAGAGAGAGAGAGAGACGCTTTCCCTCCCCCCGCAAAACCCACCCAGCGTGGCCTCATAAATATGAACAGAGAATAAAGCGATACCGAGAAAGGACTGGCCCACCGCTTGCCCTCGTGCTCACATAAATATCGTCGCTGCGATTCAACCTTTTTCCGCATTTTTACATCGCCGCAGCCCTTAAAACTCGAAATCGCGGTCTCCGTTAGGGCCGATGAAAATACGGCGTAATTTACTTACTCGCTGTTCGACACGATGAGCTTTCCTATTCCGATCTATTGATATCAGGAGAATAATACTTTTTGATTTTTTTCTCCGACCATAATATGGGCTAAAAGATTTTTTTTCACATGCTATTAGTATTTTTATTGTAATTAATATTGTGATGTAATTATTTTTGAAATAATATGATTCCCAATGAAAAGTTTGTGCATAAAAATGATGGAAATAGATTTTATAGATAGAATTTTATATTATTTATTGTTATTATTAATATCCATTTTGGGAATGTCATATTTTCGTGTTCGTCATCTTCTTCGTGTTTTAGTTTTTTTTTTTTTAGTTTTGTCGATTGGAGAACTATTTAAAGGATTTTCAAAAAGCATGTCCATCCGGTTGCACAGGTCAAGTCAGTTAAAATTAGTATTGTCGATTCTCTGGACGAGTTGCTCTCTATGGGAGCATTCGCAAAATCAGTAGCTACTGCAGCGTCACTCCAACGGTCTATTGTTCCTCATCAATTGCCCGGCAGTGTTCGTTCTTGTCGAGTGCAGTCTATGTTACGGCCCTGCCATTATGAATAATGAGTAAGCATTCGGTATTTGTTTATTCACGGAGCACTCAGCGGCTATCCACACTCGGCGAGCCTCGGCAGTACGTCATCTATATTATTAACGAGTTCACAATTAGCTAACCCGGAGCTTACCAACCTGCCCATCCTTCACACCCGAAAGAAATTTAATAATTCAATCAAGCAGTGAGTCCTCCGAGTCCGGACTGTTTTTTCGACCTACGTGTGGCTTAAAAATAAACAAAACGAATTAATTATTTCGTCTCCCGAAAATCGCTCGTCCAAATTTTTCAGAACATTCAATCCAACAATATGAATAAACGTGTTAAAAAAATGACTCGTTAGTTGTGATTAAAAATTACTAATCGACAGATTAAATTATCTTGACGAGAAAATTAATTCTACTGCAAAATAAAAAACGAACTTTCACAGAAGCCTCGATTTTCCAGGGCTTTAAATTCTCCTTTCAAATGTAGACTAAAATACGAACCCATTTTATTTATTTTTTTCTATTCACCACAATATTTTATTAAAATTTTTTGCAACACTAACGTTAACACGCTGTGATGAACGTATAAATAAAAGAGCTCGTTTGGTAGTGATTAAGAATTATTAATAGAAGATTCGAGCGGCTTGACAGGGAAAAAGCTTTCACTGTTCAAAAAGCCCCGCGCTGCGGCCGATTTAAATTCTCGTGCCCCGAAATAAAAAAAGGCACTGGTTGCAAGGGTGCGCGAGCAAGCGTTCGCTCAACCCCACCGTTATAAATCCTCGTCATAACTTTAAATTTGCGGTAATTTTAATTCCCTCGCAGACTTTAGCGAGGCGTTAATTCATAATTATTATTAACGAGCCTACTGCCGACAAGGATCTCGTCGGAAAGAACAGTGGTACCCCTTTGAGGCCAGGGAGAAGCGGGAGAGGCGGACAACAAGGACAGAGACGAGTGAATCCGAAGCCGAGCTCTTCAGCTTCTTATTTTTCGCGAAACTCTCGTCCTACACATTTCGTCGGTTCCCTTCGCGATATATATCACAAACCCTCGGGCACCCACATGTTCCGGGCATTAGTTTTTACCGGGTACCCATAAATCTTTATGCGAGTCACTCGTCACTCGCACCTACGTGCAAAAACATCGCGATAAATTAGAAGAATTTTGCATTCCTTAATCTCAACTGGCGCATAATAAATATTGCACAAAATAAATATTAACTACACGCTACGTGGTCTGCTGATACAATAACAGGTTGCACCGTGGGTCTAAAAAAAAAAAAACATCATTTTACCCATTCTATATTCTATGGGGTCTGCAAGACCTCACACTGCGGGTGACCAGGCGCAGCGAGCTGCATCCACTTATTACAACGTGGCCTGGCGAATGACGCAAATGAAAAATTGCTCGAGGTGAACCAGACGAACGACTAAGCGATTTACTCCGCTGCGATGCTGCCATCTGTAACGAGTTGTATACTCAACTAAATATGTACATTCGTGTACATCAGACTCTTTTGACGTGCGGTTTTATTAAGATGACAGTTGGATAACGATGAAACGTACAGTGATTGGCACTGCAAAGTTGATCATCGTATTTAATAATCAAAAATTTGTGCAAGGAGGAGGAGAGGATCGAAAAGCACAAGACGCACAGTAGGTTAGAGTTGCGGTGCCAATCAGTGTAGCGGCTGTCACGCGTCGCCACTGGAACGTCAAAGTGAATCCATGTGAGCGTCTCAATAGGGTTTCCCTGCGGGCGACTCTCCGGCCAACAACGAGGCCGCAACGGGATCCTGTTTATAAAATAATCCCCGCATTGTCGTGAGCGTGGCGTGTCAGGCGAAGTCGTGATCCACACGCTGACAGCGAGAAAAAGAAATGTACATGTGGGTTGATGGCTGGAGGCGGAATCAAACGAGTCTCAATGCATGACATTATTTAGTCGACAAGAGAATTTTTGTGGGGCTCGCTCTTTACTTTTTCTCCTCTCCTCCGGATGGCTTACACTCGTTATGCATTTCTCATATTTTCCTTTCGT
Organism: Clistopyga incitator; assembly: GCA_947507545.1. Classification (NCBI taxonomy): domain Eukaryota; kingdom Metazoa; phylum Arthropoda; class Insecta; order Hymenoptera; family Ichneumonidae; genus Clistopyga; species Clistopyga incitator. Next base: position 9,844,615 of record OX382177.1, read on the forward strand.
CCCATTATCTCTCGTTCATCACATTATATATTTTTTCTTAACTCGCCCAGGGCTTTCCGTCGAGGCAGTCTTCATCTTTACAATGCATGAGCAACACGGTCACGTATTCATGACTTCTGAAAGGGGTTCGGAGTTTCCAGGGCACCAACTAAATGTTATCATTCACGTTGAGCCGGGGAGCATGAAATATGACGGCCAACTCGTGATACCCTCACAAGGGTTGGATGCAATTCTTGCGCAGTTGCAGCACATGCAGAGCTCGGAATTGTGGCAGATGTTCCTGTCCTTGGACAACACAATTCTGTCGCTGTGGGTACCTTAACGTTTGACCCACAATTTGCTTCCATCTAATCCCAAATACGTAATCTATCGTTTTTTGTAGCAGACAAAAATCTGACAGATGAAAATTCTTTTTTTAAAATCTCTATTGAGTTATTAAAATTGATACAAGTGTAGCAAGATATGCCGTTTGTTTAGCTTTAAGATGGACTTAAAATTGAGGAGCTAATAAGAACTCCCTAATGTTTATAATTCATCTCATACAACTCTTCCTGCCTTGAAGATTGAAGAAAATAATCTTGAAGATATTTTCCCTTCTGCCCATCAACGCCAAAATTTGCGCAGCCTCCAGTTCCGCAAAAGCCAAGTGCATAGTTATGACCCAGATATATGAGATTCACGAGCTTCTTTTACTTCCTAAGCCACAACGTATAACCTCTGTTGGTAATAAGATTTCTTGAAAAGAAGATAAACCCGAAATTGAAGACCCGAGATAATGAATTTTTCTGCTAATTTATTTACCGTCCCCTCGTCTCCGGCCAGACTCACTCCGAGACTCGGGAAGAGCTTGTATTACACCGTAAGTTCAGTGTCTACGATGCTTTTAACACGACGAAGGGTGTAATGACGTCCCGATGTTAGAGTATACGTACATAAGCTTCCAGTGGGATGTGGCTGGTAGTACGGCGTCCCGTGGGGCCATCGGCATGGCGTAGTGGTACCATAACTGCCAACTGTAATGGAATGCGTTAATATGAAATGTCGCGGGTGCTGTAGCTATCCGGTGTGCGGCTCGACAGTGGGAGGATACATTGGTGGTGGGTTTTCACCCCTTTATAGTACCACGTATGAATTCCATACAGCCACTATCCAGGCTCGACACGACTTGAGACCAGGTTCACCTAAAATATGAAACTGTCATGATTATACGACCAGGCAATATTAATAACAGGCCGATTCGAAAAATACCGCCTCTCCTAAATATTATACGTTGTCCCCTGAAATTGCCTAGCTTGAAATAACCCCGCCGATATCAAAGTAAAAGTACAGCGATGTAAACCATTGCGCCAGCGTAGTAGTGCTTCCCGCCGCCGCTAGATGGCGAACGGGCGCAATGTTTCTCGCACACGGTACGGTGGTCCCAAGCACACTCGTGATTGCGAGGCTGTTCGAAGCGTCTTTTGATCTTAGTGATTCTTGTTGATTGAAATTGAACGCAGTGACAAGAATATACCTTATTTCTTGTTTCAGAAGGTCTTAGCAATGTTTACTGAGGTTAGATGGACTTGAATGGAAGCCCATCCGTTGTGTATTCATCGAGTGGAATAATCGGTGATTCAACGGTGTACGAGGGTCTTGCAGAAGGGCGTATGATACTAAGATGGACATTGCAGTGGTACATAGCATCCCAAGCGTTTACGACCCGGACAGATATCATCATATCGTGTGGGATATTGGTACTGTGGCGTCGCGGTTTGGAACCTGGTCCGTCTCTCTGTTTGGTTAGTGTCAATCTCGTGCGCCAGATTATCACGGTGCGCACTGTGAATGCATATACACCTATCAACTATGGATGGACGTATCTGGCGAGCGGGGAAGAGACAGGGAGGATGAACGACCGAGGGGTGGCCAGCAGCGACCTCTCCCCAGCTCATACAAGGTTTAGGATTGCCCAATGTTCAGAGCGAGAGCCGTTGAGTGGCCGCCAGGAGATTACTGCGGCATAATTACCCCTGCGTAAGCGCGTACTGCACAGTCGACTGGCAGTACTGCACTGCGCTTACCGCTGTGCTTTCCTGTGTGAGCGGTTCGCGTTCCTGTTTAATCTGCAATTAATGTTTCAAATTGCCATAAGCCTGAAACTCAACCGCACGGCATAACTATGACGGTCACTTATTCGCATTGACGATAACTGATATTGGGTTCATGCGGGATGTGCTATTGGAAAAAATTCTTCGATTCCGGATTCCGGCTTGCGGTACTTTGAATGTGAGCCTGTGTCGATATTGTGAAATGATCAAAGTGAATCCGATCCGAGCTTCGAACGAAAATGGGGCTTTAATTACCGATGGTTTTCTGATACGAAACATCGAGTTTGACAGTCACAAGAATTTGAACTATGTCTTCACAACCATGTTTCTGTCTCCATCATGGAACCTTTGTCTGAATGTTACGTTTGATGAATTAACAGTTATCAGTGATGTAAGAAATCGTAGATTGTGAATAAAAAAACATCACGCCAGCCTCCGCTTTACGAACCCGCAGCTATCAAGTCTCGAATACACGGGACCTGTTCTAAGATTAAGTACCACGAAGAGGGAGTAGGGAAAAGACGGCATTTATCCCTGTAAGTTTTGACACGGTCATTGCACTTCGGTCTGTTTGGCTATACCACCAGCAGACATTCCCCGCAGTCTATAGGAAAATATGAACCCGCGTAGTCGAAAAGGGGAAGAAAAAACTTTTCTCATGTTAATGTCCAGCGAGAGTAAAAGTTGAGTGTGAGATAGAGAACTGGCAAGTGCTGTCTGCTTTCTGCCATTCTCCACAACCTCAATCCCCGGGGAATCGAGTAGTGCGAGCTCGGCTATCGTACACGCACCATTCGCAATAAAATTCAATCTGCTTGTAAGAGACATATCCATCTCCTCCCCTCGTCCATCCATTTTAGAGAGCCATTTTGAGCCCGTGAGTTTCCCACGAGTATGAGCATTGCGAAAATTGTATTGGAACGGTTCCTGCATATCGCCACGAGAGCCGAGAGACGGCTAAAAAAAAAAAAGGAACGAAAAAAAAGGTCACGCCCAGCACTGTAGGTACCTTGTACGTGGGCCACGAAGGAATCCAAATAGCAGACATATTTCCTGTCCCTTGCTTCTGTGGCTTGTGCACAGGCATCCCTTGCGTGTAATTCGTCGTTATTATTCGTTTACACGAGGCGGGGGCGAGAGACCGAAAATGCGAAAACATTCAGCCCCATTCTCCACCTCCCCTCGTCACGTACAGTCGTTGATACTGGTGCAATATATATAGATACACACGTGAACGAGATCCATGAGGGACATGAGGACGAAGACGAAGAGGAAGGAGAAAGGGAATGGTCGGCAGTATGTTATTCCAAGAACTATCTACTTAGGTACTTTTATATTCAATACATTCGACATCCGGAGAGACCAGAGACAGGGGTGGCGGATGGTGGCCGTCTAGCACTCCCTCAGGACGCGATTCAACCCCTCGGCTCCGAAGAACCCGCTATAACATCGAGAACTACCCGATCGAAGGGCTTGGCGGAAAGCTTCGAGGTCCGTTCGCTTCGCGCTGGGGTAAGAAAATATATGATCACTATTTTTCAGTTGGAGATGCCCGACGCCGGTACCGAGGAAGTCGCTTCCGCGCGCTTCCTTATTCCCTTGTACGCCGAACTCCCGGCGAAAGTACGAGGGCTTTATGCTTAGGAATAAACGAGCACGCTCGCAAGATTGTACGAACGGCAAACAGATTGATAAACCCACCCCCGACAATCATAAGTATAACCCAGCAGGTCATGTGCCTCGATGTGTATATTCAGCGTTGTGTATTTATGGAAATTGTTTGAGTTTTATTGTACTGTTGGGATTACTGTCGCGAAGCATGAAATTATTTGGGAATGGGCAAATCCATTACCAGCGTTGAGTTATGGAATGAGCGTGTTACGGAGTCGTCGAGTTTCATCGATTTTTCGATTTATCAAACTTTTAATGGTTACGGCTAAATTGATTTGAGGGGAATATGGATTGAATAATTGAGCGTACGTAATGCTTATGAATATTTTCAATCTCCACCCTTCAAGCCCTTCCCTCATAATCCTCTGCCATCCCCTCCCTAAATTAGTTAGTGGCCTCGCTGAGAAACTCCAACACAATGTCCCTTAATAATTGAAAGGAATGGGTTAGTCGGATCACGTTTTCCGTGAAATGTTAATAAAGCTGATGAAAATTAACGGCGAATCAAAATGCCCTTCGTTGTGATGCTTCGGAGGATCTTACCCGAAGCCTCGCACAAAGGATTATCATGTATTCATTCCCTTCTTGCCCACAAGAAACACGTTTTGATAAACTTCCAATGACTTCAATGCCCATCAGGGCGGAAGGGAAGATATCAGCCTCCAGTCTTCAATTTCATTACCGAGTTTCTGGCGAAGAACCTTTAACTCAACTGACGACTAAGTTCCACTCGAGCTTTTTGCCAAAACGTCGCCAAGTTGGTCCCCGAATCCTCCACGAAGAGGAAGAAACACAAGAGAGGGGAATGAAGTGTATAGCTGGAACGTGAACAGTGACGCCCAAGAGGACAAACAACACGATGGACTAGGAGCTCGTTAAGTAATTGCCGAGTGCCACGTACAAGCGCGGTAATGCAAGAATCGTGTTGAAGGAGAGACAGAGAGAGAGAGAAAGACAGATACGACGTGCGATGAAGGGTTGGTTGGGCTGCTTGCCTTTCTTGCCAAATAGAACGTAAGCATGATCCGTTGGGTCATGCACTGTGTGCCAAAAGGACTCCAAGCCTTTCCAGGGACGGTTACTTGTTTTGTGCGTCAAGGGTTGTGACTCCAGTCCCACTTCGTCTTTGGAGAACGTACTTCCTATCAATAGGGGCAACTTCGGTACGCGTTGCATTGGGATCTGGACCTTTCACTCCCTGGTCGAACTAAACTAACCAACCAAACGACCCAGGTAGGTCAACTTCATGTCACCTGATTGCATTCTCCATCCATATTTGTCCTCATCGTTGGAAAGAAAACATGAGCATCTGGGTCATGCACAGCGAGCAACAGGGCCTCGAGGTTTTCCAGGGCTGTCCCTTGAATCATACATCGTCCCTACTTTACGCAGCAAGTTTTTTACCGGGTCTTGTCCCTTTAATGCACCGAAAGGGCCAAAGCTAACCAACCAAACATCTCCGCTGTATCAACTCCGGACTGAGATATATTTAAAGCTGGCAGTGCAAGCTGAGGGTGACCAGAGGGCACTTTTTGCCTTGGAAGGGCTTTGAACAGAGGAAGAGAGTTAGGTTTGACGCTGATGTAGGGTCAGCCCTGCCGCAAGTTTTGTCGGCTCATCCACGTTCTCGCCTCTCGGAATCACCGGCCGCAGAGCTTGTCGTCGAGTGCCTGGAAATTAGATTAAGTCGGGACCGGACCATTTCTGCCCTTTGTGCGGACAACCCGAAGCGTGCCTCGTGCATTTCGAAAATTATTTTATCGGCATGAATGCACTGGACGTAAAGGGACACTGGACAATTGAAGGTCATCAGTAACCAACACCGCAAATTTTGTTGTCGGAGGGAACAGTGAATTATTAAGTTTATCCGAGGTCATCAAGGGCTTCGCGAAGAGAGAGGGGGTGGTTTTTTCGGTAGTGATGGATTGGGAGCTTATTTCTGCTTAGTCATTTTTTTTTACAATTCTGATACAAAATGAGGACACTTGGTATTCACACCCAGATGTTTGATTTAGACTGCGACCTAGAAAGCAAAAAAAAAATACAGTCTATCCGCGTACATGTATACACGTGACAGGGCAGCCCTCACCGAGATTGACGCACCCTCTTAACCAGTCGCACGCACAACTTCCAAAGGTTATTCCGAGATGGAGGACACACGTATTCGCTTCAGCATTGTACAGTAGATACACGTGTACGTGTCTTGCCCAAAGTGGCGATGGAACTTGCCGCATCACTCCCGTATAATTATCGGCGCTTACATCGCGCAAAGTGCACGTGTGGCCCTCTTTTTCGCCCCACATATGAATTGTAAAAAAGCTCTGCGATCAATGAAAAAACGAAAACGAAATAAGATTCATCTTTCATTTTTTTTCATAGCACACCATGGAAAAAAACACATAGAAATTTCTTCAATTTATTTATTACTCAAAAAACATAAGCGGAAAATTAAAGCTCACCAAATTGGAGACCGAGCTTACAAACTTGCGACAAATAAAATAATTTGCATTTTTGTTTAACAACTTCCTGATGCTGTTAATCACAAAAAGTAATCGTCTCAACGATAAAAAATTCTTGGCCGTGCGTTTTTTTTCGGTGGATGCATCGGCTTATATCTCGCCCGTGGAGAAAAACGTTCTCTTTATTGCCATAAAAAGTGCGATAAATAGGTGCAGTATGTACGGAGTGGTAAAAACGAATCGAGAAAAAATTGCGTTCGGTCGAGACACGCTAAGTACGAAGGTAAGCAGAGAAGAAACAAACGCGGTGAGCCGGGGGAAGCTCACGCTGAAAGCACGGTCGTTGAGGGTTTCTTCCTCGAAACACACGGTAAAAGTTAGCTGCTGTTGTATGCGCGAAATAAAAAAAGCTTTTTGTGTGATGCTAGGTTGTGAGAATGAGAGGGACTAGCAAGAGGGAAAAAATAAAAATAAATAAAAAAAAGAGAAACGGGCGCGCGTCCGATGCATTATGCAAGCGACTGTTTGAAGTCCTCCTTTTTACGCCATGGCCGCTAAAACCTTTAGGAGTGGAAGCGGAAGAGGAGTGAAGGAAGACGAGGAAAAGAGGCGAAGGCCTCGTCGTCGAGGTTCGAAACCGCTGTCGGCATGCCGCTGCCTCATCGGTGAGAGAAAACTCCAAAGGGGACCGACGATCGCTACGTGGTAGAGACAAAGCACCAAGAGGGGCGTAATGCGAGAGAATTTTTAGCGACAAACCCAGCGAAAGGGTGAGGGCGAGGTGTCACGAGGTGCTTTCCCTTCGCCCTCGATGGCCTTCACATTTTCGTCACTGCCTGTCATCTCTCTTCTTTCAAAGTCTCTCATGCTTATCGTCTTAGCAATTTAACCCTATTTTCAAATGTAGTGTCATAATTTTCGCTCTCGTTATAAGTGGATTACAAAAATAACAATAATTTATTTATTTTTCTCACCTCCCTGTAAAAATCAAACATTAATAATCATTTTTCATAAACTGGGTTACATTAAACTTCAAAAATCATGCTACGATAAAACCACTTTTTTCAACTTTATTTCTATTAAAATTTGAAGTTAAAAAAATTATCCATTACCCATTATTTTGTAAAAAAAAAAAATTATACATCGTTATTTTCGTCTCTGTTAATTATGTGGTTCCAGAGGGAGCTTGAATACTTTCCCATATGAAATTTACTAACCATGGGATTGCGTGTGCGATAATATTAGGTTACAACGTATCGCCCATTGGTTTGGCAAGCGCGATGCCCTGGAGAGGACTTTCCTCGATTATTTAAAAATGGGGAGAACGCATTGAGCGTTGAATATATATCCGGGCTTGTGAAAAGTAGATTACAGCCCGTGAACGAGAATGGGAATGCTCATCGATTGGATTAAACCATTAACCCAAATTCCGAGTATCGGAGATATCGATATGGTTATTACCAGCGGTGATGGTATTGGCTAATGTGCGTTACTCGAGGGCTGTGACACACATCGGGACACCATCTCCCGAGTGTCCATTACATCAAGTGGAAATTCGGGATAGCAGATATGAAATATATAACATCACGCGAGCGAGAGTGACTGGCGATGAATCTCGTGTGCCTTGTGTAATTATTCCGTTTCGACGTACGTACAACCTCCCACTCGTCAAAGTATATTTATCAGTACATGGTGCGCTGTTATCGGGCTAATTGTATTCTAAATATATATGTACTCCATTCCGTACAGCTGGTCATTCGAACAGCGATCGGTCAATCAGGATACTGGCAATGATTGCCATCACAGCTCACGACTCAATTACACAGGAAGTGAAGTAAATTCTCACGCGAACTTCGATAACCATAATGTAATGAAAAACGTCAATTAACATTGTCTATTTTTTTGTAAGGTAATTTCTAATTAATCACTGTCTTAGATCCGAGATGATCACGAATTTCCGTCATAACGATTGATTGAACTTAATGGCATATGATTTTTTAAAAATTAATCGGAGTTGTTTGGAATTATTGGAAAATATATGGAAATGAAATAATTGAAAATATTGATTTAAGGATGTTAGTTGGGTTGAGGCTATTTAAATTAAGAATAATTAATTCAGTTGACAAGAATGATGCTGCAGCGGCATAATCATAAAGGATCCTCGTGGAGCCGTGTAAAAAGAGAAGAAGCGAGGGCGGGAAAATCGTGAGCCCCTTGCAGGCGCGTCTCTTTGTGTACTGCGAAGTATACGCGTGCGGGGCTCGCTCGCTAATGCTCCCATCTTTATGACATACGGTGTAATTATGACGATAATTTAAGGGGGCGCGAGAAGAGTTCTCGGGGGACAAGACCGTAATGCTCGGACGTTATTTCGGGCTAAAAGGGGTTTTGCTTCAGGTTCGCCATTGTTGCAACGCTAAGTAAAATGTTTAGTAGCAACCGCGAGAGACAAAAGAACAAATGGATCGGAAGAACGTGGAAAGAAAAGGTTCCTCTTGCCACAGAAACATTAGTATGCATAGATCACCATTTTTTATTCGTTGCTTTGATTGGCTATTTTTTAAACCTATACTAAAAATTGTTTTCGAATTTTTATAATACCCATAACATTTTTTTAAAAATAACAATTTAAAAAAAAATATTTATAGGGCCAATTAAAATCTTAAGGTCTAATCATAAATAAAAAATAATCTTGCCATAGAAAGTTATAAAAAAAAAATTTCACACAGATGAATTAGTGTGTATAAAAAGAAGAAAACGAAGCAGAAAAGATCAAGCGCTAAAATAGATCCAGTGGATAGATAGAGCAATGAACCATGAAGGAAAATCTATCGTCTCGATTGAAGGGTCGAAAAGGTTGTGCTATGATCGGTCTGGGAAATCGTTTGGAGTGCATGTGCCAAGACACCCCATAGATCTGCAGTATATATGTATAGATTTTGTCGAGTCAGGTCCTAGGGCTCGAGCCCTATAGTCATCAACCCCATAGCAAAGGGCCACGGAGTTCTACTCTCGTCGCCTCGATAGAGTCCGCCTTAAGTGAATTAAGTGACTCAGAGAGAAGTGGCGCATCAGATCCCGAGACTCTTGCACCTCGGACCTATTACCTTTGCACCATTGGCTCTCTTGAGGGTCGACCCAGCACATTCATCTAATTCCGTAATGGCTTCTACCACTGAAGAACAATATACCCGACCATCGAACATTTGCACTCATCGGAAAATTCAATTCCCTACAAACTTCATTAGAATTTACAAAAAAACGTTAATTTGTTATTTATTATAAATTTACCGACCTTAATAAAGTGTAAAAAAAAAACTGAAGTATTTATTTCAAATGCTTCATTTTTAAGACTTCCTAGAAAATACTCACATTTTTTTTGCCTGGAAAATAAATGTTAATCTGAAATTAATTTTTTTTTTTTTTCAATGAGTTGCAGTTATAAAATAATTGCGGTGATCTATCGTGATTAATAAAATGGGCAAAGGACAAAGTAAATATGAATTAATTCACGCTTTCTACCTTTTTCTCTTACATCTTCAGTACAGTAGGTACGGTGTTATATGGGATGCCTACCGTTTTATGTGCAAGCAACACTCTCGAACGATTCTCGATAAAATCTCCACGTCAGTATAATTTATTTCAACACCGTGCATATGTGTTTACCGCGCGTCTCTCGCTATCTTAAGCCTTCCCTTTTGCGCTCTCTCTCTTCAGCATCTCGTCAGTTTCATCTCTTACGATGATAGCGCATACTCTCACCCGCACTCCTGAGGTTGCCACAAGGGAGAAGCTTCCTGCATCGTCACCACTGTTGCTCACTTGCTCGATGCTGCAACATAACTCCGTGCAGCATTAATTTCGACGAGTCCAGCTAGCTCCTCTTTCGCCTTCAAAAGCCTCAGGGACGTTAAATTGAATTCCAGCGAAAGGATATTTATTATCTGCGTCATCATGTCTGCGAGAGTATCAATAATTCACTAGCCACTCTCTCGTACCTTTTACTATGCAATACTTCCATCTATAATATTTATATTAATTAGACATAAGTGCCTCAGTAGTTGGCCACCTAAATATTCAAAATCAGTGTCATTTATATATTGCAATCATTTTTTTTTTGGTAGAAAAAAATCATTGTCCGTTTAATATAGTTAAATAGTTTTATTTGTTAAAAAAAATCGGTAATACATTTTTTTTCTGGATGTCATTCCCGCAGTGACAATTTGGGTATTATCTGCTTCCATAATAACAATAGTAGCGGTATTCCCGATGGAAAAGCGGGTGTTCCAATGCTTGAAAGCGGAGGCAGGATTTCGCGAGAAGAGAGAAAAGACAAAGTGCACGTCACGGATCGTGAACTCGTTGTTACGGCCGCGAGCTTGTCTTGCGAAACTCTCCGGCAATTAATTATTCCCCTGCATTCGAGCGTCCATCCATCGTCTCGCATTATTCTCGCCGAAACATGAGGGAAAGTATGGGCGATGGTGATACGACGATTTTTCACGGCTTCCATGAAACCACGCGTAAAAAATGCGCGGTTCGACGGCGTATGATGAAACAATATTGACACAACGTGTTTTCCATCGTTCGAGACAGAACACAGCAATAATACCGTTTAAAATTGCGAGTGCTAATTGAACTTCGAAGTCCATTATTGCCGCTCCATTCGAGCAGCACGTGTCCTACGTATTTTCGTTTCCCACTTACGTATGTGCGTGACACTTGATAATGCTCTGCCTTCTGCAACTGTGACCCGCTCGTTCGCCATTGGTTACCAACCGGAAATTCGCCACGGGCCATTTCTGCAATTATTCACGAAGGCACGTACGATAATAGCTCGTTGCGAACGCGTGCTCCACCTTTTTAGCACGAACTTTGCTCGTACAGGCCGACAAGGCACAGTCATTGGCCACCTGGGAACAATTTCCAGCCTATTGTGTTAGAATAAATCGACGACACTTATTCATAGGTTGTCAAAATATTTTTTAAACATTAATACGAAAGTAAAGAGCACTTTTTGTCGTGTCTAGTTCGGTCCAACATTTTTTTTGACAATTGAGTAGATCAGAAAAAAATTCCTTTTTCCTTTAGCTGGCCAATAAGTGTGTCTATTCTGTTTCAATTGTCGTAGGTGCAACCCTATGAAGGGTTGAAATGTCGCCTTGATGTTTTCCGTTACTCGCTTCGCCAATCGCGTATATTTATAAGCTCGCCTTGTGTACATCGAAAATATAAGGAATGAGGTCGGATAGTGAGCGGTGTTAATTCATTTCGCCGAGGCAATTTAGATAATCCTTCTCGGGGTTACGCGTTTGGATTAATCAGGAGGGTGCGGGGCATTTTCACTTACCGAGCATACCGCATGTACAAGCTCATGTCCATAAAACACAGAAGGGATCACACTCGTCGAGGGAGTGCATATGCTACCCGAGCCTCGATTCCGTCGCCGCGCACTGTCGATACGCCCTCGCACCTCCGAAAGGCAGTTTGCGATCGAAGGGTGAGTCGAAACGAAGGGTACAGGGACTTTTGGCTGTTGGGCTCGTCGCGACCCACGACTTTTTATGGGCTCTCTCGTTTACGCATGGGATTACACTTACACCCAATTGTTTTCTTCATCCGCAATGTAAGCAGACGACTAAAATTTCGGGACCATTAAGAATGCCCAAAAGCGTCAAGAAAAGTGTTTAAAAAAAATAAATTTACCCATCCCTAAATTACAAGATATTTTATTAAGTTTTAGTAAAATTAATAAACCGCGTTTCTACTTTTATCACAACAAAAAAAAACCTTTTTTTTTACCTCGACGAAAAGCATTGTAAAAATTAGCATCACGAGACTGCGACCAACGAGAACAGTGTGAAAACTCGTGTTGTCAATTTTTGTTCCAAACGTGTAATCCGATCAAGTGTCCGAACGCCTTTTTTCGTCACGTCAAAAGATACTCGCGGTGAGATTAAAAAAATAATTTTTCCAGGCTCGTGACGGTGAGGTCGGTCGTTAGTCCAGCGCAGTGGACGTTATGGGTCACGATATTCGACGAAAGTAAAACGGGCGAGGTCGTTATCGTCGCTGTGCCAGTCTGGCATCAACGAAACGGCATCGACACGCGTCGTCGTCGATGAAATAAGCGCAATGTGGAAATGGCTTGTGCTTTGGGTGCGTGATGCAGCATGAAATATCGCGAGGCCTGGATCTAATCTCAATACACTTCCCTCTCTCTCTCTCTCTTTCTCTTTCCCTTCGCCAGCCCAAAATCATTGTCCCACCCTGATGTTATATAGTGTTTCGTACGTACTTCCAGTGTTCCATTTTCAACGTCTCCTCGGTTCTCGGTGATGGAAGTGTGAAAGGGGATCTCCAGAGTGGCACGAGCACAGCACGCACACACACACACACAGTGTAACCAAGTGCCAGCTACAGTTATAGCTTTGAATGGTGAGTGGTTGAAGCGAGAGGATGCCGATAATAGTTGCCCGTTCCGCGAGCACGTTCTGAATTATTCAATGAGAGAGCAACTAATTGTGTTTATGCAAATCGACAGCTATATGCCGGGGCTTTAACCGTCGCCTCTCTCCTCCCCCCCCCCCCCCCCCCCCCCTCGCATGATTTCCCAAGGATACTGGAGAAGGAGATAAGGCGAAAGGGTGCGATGGGCTGCTACCGGTTACGCGGGGCAATACATAGGAGATGAAGGCCTTATTGCTGCTTACTTAATGGACAATATGCTACGTGAACTAATCAACATCAGTAACCCTTTCCTGAGCCAAAGGGGAATAATTGAAACACAGACATCTCAGTGGATACAATTGTTCGCTCGATTATTATCCGAAATGCAGTTCTCGAGATAATTCGACAGAACTCCAAGATAAATGAACTTTGTGCTGTGATATTTAAAACAGTAACATTGGCAGAAGGCAAAACGATTTATAGTACAATTTACACGATGGGAAATTTTTTTTTTCTCTCTACCAAACCCCGCGTTTGCAGGTGGGAGAAATCAATTTAATCAATCACCCAAAAAATTGGTCAATGAAGCATCTCCTTCGATCAAAGGAATATCTTTTCGTTTACGAATTGTACATTCGATTGTCCGGTCGAAGCTTTTCCATGATTCGTGGAAATGGTAACAACATTGGTACACACAGCCTCGAGTTACGTCAGTGAGTTTGAGGGTGTATTAAATCCGGCTATTGAGTAATTGATTAACAGCGGAGAGCCATTGGGCGAGATAGTTTGTGCGTGGAAAAGCAGAGACCAGCAGCGGCGTTCACGTTACGTCAACGGGAACCTTCGTCATGGGCAATAGCACGCCGGCAGGTGGATCTATTCACGAGCGATCCAAATGGCGCCGCGTGCTCACCAGCTTCGTGGATATGGGCATCAGAGGGCGTCGACGGTAGGGGGCGCGGAGGATGAAATGCAACAGGGAACGATAGTTACAGACGAGTAGAGTGCATCGAGGTGGCGTTGCCCATGGAGTGGAGTTACGACGGGAGATGAAACCAACGAGAGAGCGAGCTTGAGGGATGGGGAGCAGCGAGAGGGAGAAGACAGGATATACAACCGCAGGGATAGTGCCGTGTGAGTGCCGCCGGACCAACGATCCTAATATCTCCGTTTGGCCCTCGCCCTTTCGTGGAAACGACGCTGCGTCATCCCCGAGCACTCTCGCGATCCTCCCTTTCATTGGCATCAGCCTATATTCTCTCCTTCGCATCGAGCTCGTATAGCCACGCATCCTAATATCCACTATTTTATGCGTTGCCCTTCACTGCCATGTGCATAAGGGATAAAAGACGTCTCGGAAACACGTATTTTTACGCCATTAAACGAAAATGTTTCGTTAAGGAGGGTAACATTTTTGAAAACATTTTTTCCTTGTCAAGATTATTTTCAATGAAATTCTATAGACTCTAAAATTCTTGATAATAATTATTAAAATCTCGCTCTTTTTTAACTGTCATAAAAGAAATTGGTTCATGACTAATTTTAGTTTGATACATTCAAAATAATTGTTTTTTTAAATTATATAATTCTTCAGAGTTGATTTGACACACAGTATTTGTTTTGCGAAGCGTAAAAAATTTGCTGACTCGCCAATTTTGATACTGCTGGGCCATTAAATTTCTTGACACCTCGAAATCAAAACGAAATTGCCAAATGATCCTTGACTTTGTGGTTCCACTCGGAGATTTTCAATGCACCCCGTGTGCACGTGAGTCCATGCGTCCCGCGCTCAGCTTCCGTTGTACATCACCGTGTTTATGTTATTGCATTCGCTTCACCCGGGCTTTCGCGCTCCATATTGTATAATTGTATGCTGTATAGAATGCACGCTGCGAACGTTGGATTCTGCATGGCCCATGTTTGTTGCCCCGCAGTGACGATTAGGAAGAGGAATGCGCATGATGCCTGGCCCGAATACCAAGGCTAATTCTATTTACGATTCGCAGTCAAACCCTCCACGTTTCCTCTCGAAAGCCCATTCGTTTACGCATTGTTACTGTTATTATGCGCCGGGAATTCGCTCTTTCGTATCGAATTTACCGGAAAATTCAGTATGTGGGTCCTTGGCTGTTGGCTCTTTCACTCAATGAAACGTTTCGAGTTTGTTTTCACGGAAAATAGGCTCGCAGTAACAGCGAGGGCGACTTGTGTGCGAGGCGGAGGTGCGGAGAACACCGAGAAATTCGTTTTATCGACACTTCAGCTTTGTAGTGTGTTGTTTCTGTGGAAAGTCGATGAACGGAGTTTCGGAGGCTAACGCTACGAACTTTTGGGAGAATTTCTCCACCGCTGCGTTTGCTGTGCCACTCTCATCCGCTGCACAAACTTCTTCTTCGATGTTACGCGGTGGGCATTGCGATTACGAGGGACAGTGCCACGATTGTTGTGTTTGACGCTTGCGTTCGTTTACCCTGGAATTTTCCTTGGCCCCTCGATGTGCACCCTTCGTACTTCGTTATGTCCGACAACCCTTTTCTCACTGTAATATCAAATAACGTCGATTAAAAATATTAAGTACCATTCAATCCATTTTTTTTTCTGTTAAAATGTAGTGAAACATTTTTTTCCTAAAATATTGGGAAAAAAAATGCAAAAAAATTCCCATAGAAAGTCTTTTAGTACTAATTTCACAGATTATCATGGGGCAGATCATGAATGGCCGAAAAAAAAACTAGATAAGGTGGAATATATTCGAAATAAAAATATATTTTACATCCACACGATTTTTTCCATGGATGCACGAGGACTACCATGATATCCCCATAAGTTCCCATCACCATAACGGTCGATTCTTTTCGTAAACGGTGAAAAAATAATCCAAAAAGGGGTTTAATCCCATTTTTCACGAGGACCAGACATCACCCCGCGATGTGCTCGATGTTCGATCGACATCTCGTATCACCATATGCATTTATGATGGGACATATATAGCGTTCGAGAGTTTGCGGGAAAGCTTATGCTATTATCATCGTCAATCCCTCGGTATACACACCGCATACGGCATGAATACATACCTACGCATAACGCGGATGGCCCTGCATATATACATGTACACACCGGGACACAAAAATCACTTTTCAAAGTATTTAATCCTCTTCGACGAAAAGCCCTGTCGCACGGGGGCGCGCGCGACTCGCTAACGGAAATGTAAAAGTTCGATTTATGCTGGTGCACGTACATCGACGGGCTATAGTGTATCAGGGATATGGTCCGTACTGCGTTATGTGTATACGCACGCAGGGGGTTCCAAACGCCAACGATGATATACAACTTTTGCCACCCCCCGTTTTCCCAAAGCCCACGGGGGGAGAGAAGGAAAACGATAGGGAAATATTCAAAAAACGAGCACGGAAAAAAATTTTATCCTAACTTACCATTCCAAACTTTTCCCATCAAATTTAACATCTTCAAGAACCATCACAAAAACTGTCACCGACATTTAAAAAAAAAAACAAACACCATAATAATTTTTCAAAAATCCAACAAACCTGAAAAGCATCGAATTAATATTAAAAAATATGTATTGCATACTGTTTTTTAATAAAACTCCATAAAAATCAAAATTGATGCCAATTAACCACAAAAATTTTTTTTGCACCAAAAAAATCAGGATTCATAAGGGTAATAATAAAATTACACTTACAGGTATTGTATTCGTGGAAAATAAAAAGGAGATGGAGATAATCGAAAGCAGATTGCGATAGAAGAGCGGAGCTAATGTCCCATCAATGTGTTTCATAGAGATCACCGTGATATACGAGCTCGAGAGTGAAAATACGTTGGACGAGACTGAGCCACGGGGTGTTTTTCACCGATAGCCCGAAACGTGTATCTATCTTTCGTGGGCGAGGGAAAAATCATGCCCTACGAGCCAGGGGTTAGCTCACGGGGTGATGCATCGTAGTGCATATCTCTCGGACGTGTCGCCGTCACGCGTGCACCAGCGCAGTCTGATACTTTACCGATGTTACCACTACCACCACCACCCCTCGCTAACACACGAGCTTTTACATACTTACGGATATAACATTCATTTATGCGTGCCGGAAAATCGAAACTATATAAAGCCAACATTTGTACTTTCTAAAGAAAAAAAAACACGTTAGGAGAGAACATGTATCGTTCCAAACCACATATGCCACGAGTACCTTTTCTAGCTTTATCTGGTCTGAGCCTCACGGTCTGTGCAGTCTGTCTTCACTCGGAAAGCTGCACTATATTTATAACCCCGTCTTTAGCTGAAAGTACCTGGTCGTACTTTCACGTACAGTAGAAACTCCTTATTTCAATAACGTACCTCAAAACCATTAAAACTTTTCTTTGGCTGCAAGAAATTCTACCGGAAATAAAAGTAAGTTTGAATTTTATCAGCAGACTCCAAAAATAAAATACTGGAGAGATTCCTTTTGCCACTTCCTCCCGAAAAAAATGATCAAAAAATTCACATAAGCTTTTCTTTTGCTGGGAAAATTTTTTGGAACATTGGTTTACATTTTTCAATGTTTTCTGGAGGGCCCAAAAATTTTTTGTAGGGTCCTTTTGGTGGTTTGTATTGTGTAGAGTCGAAAGGGGAACAAATGTAGTGACAGGTGAGAGGATCTACTGTAGCTACCCCCGTAGCAGCCTCCGCCACGTGATCCTACAGCGTGTAGTGTGAAAGATGTCCCGGCTCGATTGAAAATAAATTCCACTGAACCGCTAACTTGTACAAATAGGGCAGCGCGTGGTTTTTAATGGCCCCACTGACTTCTCCGTTCTTATATACATAGGTTTGGGGGTTGTTTGTGTGGAGCCAGGAGCCGCCTTTTATCAAGCCGACATCCTACCACGATGTTCACCTTATTTTCTAATGTATGGTTGTGCGAATGTAGGTAGGCAAGCGGAGTACGTGCACCTAGAAGGCACCACCGTCGCTCGATTACGTCTGCCGATATCCCCCGCGCAAAAAAAAAAGTATTAAAAGAGTATTAAAAAAGTATTAAAAAAGTATTAAAAAAAAAGTATTAAAAGTCTGTCATTTCGGACTGTTTAATACTCAGTTTAATACTTTTTTTCGAGACTTGAGTATTAAAAATGGTATTAAGTATCAAAAAGAGTATTAACTCGCCTTATTTTGAGACGATTTTAATACTTGATTTAATACTTTTTTTTCCGCGATTTTCGGGTATTAAAAAAGTATCACATGGGTATTAAATGCAGTATTAAATCGCCTTATTTTGAGACGATTTTAATACTTGATTTAATACTTTTTTTTCCGCGATTTTCGGGTATTAAAAAAGTATCACATGGGTATTAAATGCAGTATTAAATCGCCTTATTTTGAGACGATTTTAATACTTGATTTAATACTTTTTTTTCCGCGATTTTCGGGTATTAAAAAAGTATCACATGGGTATTAAATGCAGTATTAAATCGCCTTATTTTGAGACGATTTTAATACTTGATTTAGTACTTTTTTTTCCGCGATTTTCGGGTATTAAAAAAGTATCACATGGGTATTAAATGCAGTATTAAATCGCCTTATTTTGAGACGATTTTAATACTTGATTTAATACTTTTTTTCCGCGATTTTCGGGTATTAAAAAAGTATCACATGGGTATTAAATGCAGTATTAAATCGCCTTATTTTGAGACGATTTTAATACTTGATTTAATACTTTTTTTTCCGCGATTTTCGGGTATTAAAAAAGTATCACATGGGTATTAAATGCAGTATTAACTCGCCTTATTTTGAGACGATTTTAATACTTGATTTAATACTTTTTTTTCCGCGATTTTCGGGTATTAAAAAAGTATCACATGGGTATTAAATGCAGTATTAAATCGCCTTATTTTGAGACGATTTTAATACTTGATTTAATACTTTTTTTTCCGCGATTTTCGGGTATTAAAAAAGTATCACATGGGTATTAAATGCAGTATTAAATCGCCTTATTTTGAGACGATTTTAATACTTGATTTAATACTTTTTTCTCCGCGATTTTCGGGTATTAAAAAAGTATCACATGGGTATTAAATGCAGTATTAAATCGCCTTATTTTGAGACGATTTTAATACTTGATTTAATACTTTTTTTTCCGCGATTTTCGGGTATTAAAAAAGTATCACATGGGTATTAAATGCAGTATTAAATCGCCTTATTTTGAGACGATTTTAATACTTGATTTAATACTTTTTTTTCCGCGATTTTCGGGTATTAAAAAAGTATCACATGGGTATTAAATGCAGTATTAAATCGCCTTATTTTGAGACGATTTTAATACTTGATTTAGTACTTTTTTTTCCGCGATTTTCGGGTATTAAAAAAGTATCACATGGGTATTAAATGCAGTATTAAATCGCCTTATTTTGAGACGATTTTAATACTTGATTTAATACTTTTTTTCCGCGATTTTCGGGTATTAAAAAAGTATCACATGGGTATTTAATGCAGTATTAAATCGCCTTATTTTGAGACGATTTTAATACTTGATTTAATACTTTTTTTTCCGCGATTTTCGGGTATTAAAAAAGTATCACATGGGTATTAAATGCAGTATTAACTCGCCTTATTTTGAGACGATTTTAATACTTGATTTAATACTTTTTTTTCCGCGATTTTCGGGTATTAAAAAAGTATCACATGGGTATTAAATGCAGTATTAAATCGCCTTATTTTGAGACGATTTTAATACTTGATTTAATACTTTTTTTCCGCGATTTTCGGGTATTAAAAAAGTATCACATGGGTATTAAATGCAGTATTAAATCGCCTTATTTTGAGACGATTTTAATACTTGATTTAATACTTTTTTTTCCGCGATTTTCGGGTATTAAAAAAGTATCACATGGGTATTAAATGCAGTATTAACTCGCCTTATTTTGAGACGATTTTAATACTTGATTTAATACTTTTTTTTCCGCGATTTTCGGGTATTAAAAAAGTATCACATGGGTATTAAATGCAGTATTAAATCGCCTTATTTTAAGACGATTTTAATACTTAATTTAATACTTTTTTTTCCGCGATTTTCGGGTATTAAAAAAGTATCACATAGGTATTAAATGCAGTATTAAATCGCCTTATTTTGAGACGATTTTAATACTTAATTTAATACTTTTTTTTCCGCGATTTTCGGGTATTAAAAAAGTATCACATGGGTATCAAAAAGAGTATTAATTCGCCTTATTTTGAGACGATTTTCATACCGCATTTAATACTTTTTCTCAGTGATTTTCGGGTATTAAAAAAAGTATAGAATGGTGTTGGTTATTAAAAAATTTTCCAAATCGCAATAAAAGCGATTAAGTATTATAAGATTATTGAGAGAATATTAAATCGTATGAAAAATTAAAAAATTGTAATTCTTTTTTTAATATTTAAACATTTAAATACTTATTCAATACTCGAAGGATGAAAAAAGTATTATCCATTGAGTCAGAAATATTTTCAGCAATTGAATAATATTATATGAAGAATAAGTCGTAAATTCTAAAATAGAGATCGAGAAATATGCCAATGAATAGAAGTAATTATATGATAGATTGAATACTATGAATGATTACCTGTTAAATTATCCGGCGCGTCCTGTACATTTTGTAGACTCCATAGACACAGCTAGTCGACACCAAGTTTTTCATGCAGAACACAATTTTCTTCAATAAAATATTTTCACCAGCGATTACATCAAATCCGATAACCTCAAATGGCGATGTTTCAGTCACATCACGTTATAGACAACTGAACGTCTCGAAATAACAAACGGTTGGTTACGTGAAATAGTTACATAGTCACGAGTTAAGAACGACATTGCGGACTATAGATGGCGTAGTATATATACTTATATGCAGCACGCATGTTACATTTTTTCAAAAATTACTGTATAAATTTAAATTCAAACAAAACAAATTTGTTTCATTCAGTCATTTATCTAGACCGATAATGAATCTACGGTAAGCTTTTTCACCAATAATCTTCTCAATTCGAAAAATTGAAGATTTTCTCGTAATTCAGGGATTCGCAAAATGGAATGTGCACAATTATCGCAGAAGGCATTCTTTATAATAGCGTAAACATTGCTCAATATATACGAAAATCGTGGGTTGGTGGGGTACCGTGAAACGAGAGTTCTGCGGTACCCCATCAACCCACGCTTTTGTTTCTCGCATAGAGCCTACGGAGGTTAGTACATTGATCAATATACACGAAAATAAGTATATATGAAATCCAGTTGAGGGAAATTGAAATTTTTCTCTAAAATTATAAGCACAAATTATTATCGGTTGATTCTCCATCACGTATACGATGCATCTAGACCGATAATGAATCTACGATAAGTTTTTTCGCCAACAATCTTCTCGATTCGAAAAATTGAAGATTTTCTCGTAATTCAGGGATTCGCAAAATGGAATGTGCACAATTATCGCAGAAGGCATTCTTTATAATAGCGTAAACATTGCTCAATATATACGAAAATCTTGGGTTGGTGGGGTACCGTGAAACACGAGTTCTGCGGTACCCCATCAACCCACGCTTTTGTTTCTCGCATAGAGCCTACGGAGGTTAGTACATTGATCAATATACACGAAAATAAGTATATATGAAATCCAGTTGAGGGAAATTGAAATTTTTCTCTAAAATTATAAGCACAAATTATTATCGGTTGATTCTCCATCACGTATACGATGCATCTAGACCGATAATGAATCTACGGTAAGCTTTTTCACCAATAATCTTCTCAATTCGAAAAATTGAAGATTTTCTCGTAATTCAGGGATTCGCAAAATGGAATGTGCACAATTATCGCAGAAGGCATTCTTTATAATAGCGTAAACATTGCTCAATATATACGAAAATCGTGGGTTGGTGGGGTACCGTGAAACACGAGTTCTGCGGTACCCCATCAACCCACGCTTTTGTTTCTCGCATAGAGCCTACGGAGGTTAGTACATTGATCAATATACACGAAAATAAGTATATATGAAATCCAGTTGAGGGAAATTGAAATTTTTCTCTAAAATTATAAGCACAAATTATTATCGGTTGATTCTCCATCACGTATACGATGCATCTAGACCGATAATGAATCTACGGTAAGCTTTTTCACCAATAATCTTCTCAATTCGAAAAATTGAAGATTTTCTCGTAATTCAGGGATTCGCAAAATGGAATGTGCACAATTATCGCAGAAGGCATTCTTTATAATAGCGTAAACATTGCTCAATATATACGAAAATCGTGGGTTGGTGGGGTACCGTGAAACACGAGTTCTGCGGTACCCCATCAACCCACGCTTTTGTTTCTCGCATAGAGCCTACGGAGGTTAGTGCATTGATCAATATACACGAGAATAAGTATATATGAAATCCAGTTGAGGGAAATTGAAATTTTTCTCTAAAATTATAAGCACAAATTATTATCGGTTGATTCTCCATCACGTATACGATGCATCTAGACCGATAATGAATCTACGATAAGTTTTTTCGCCAACAATCTTCTCGATTCGAAAAATTGAAGATTTTCTCGTAATTCAGGGATTCGCAAAATGGAATGTGCACAATTATCGCAGAAGGCATTCTTTATAATAGCGTAAACATTGCTCAATATATACGAAAATCGTGGGTTGGTGGGGTACCGTGAAACACGAGTTCTGCGGTACCCCATCAACCCACGCTTTTGTTTCTCGCATAGAGCCTACGGAGGTTAGTACATTGATCAATATACACGAAAATAAGTATATATGAAATCCAGTTGAGGGAAATTGAAATTTTTCTCTAAAATTATAAGCACAAATTATTATCGGTTGATTCTCCATCACGTATACGATGCATCTAGACCGATAATGAATCTACGATAAGTTTTTTCGCCAACAATCTTCTCGATTCGAAAAATTGAAGATTTTCTCGTAATTCAGGGATTCGCAAAATGGAATGTGCACAATTATCGCAGAAGGCATTCTTTATAATAGCGTAAACATTGCTCAATATATACGAAAATCGTGGGTTGGTGGGGTACCGTGAAACACGAGTTCTGCGGTACCCCATCAACCCACGCTTTTGTTTCTCGCATAGAGCCTACGGAGGTTAGTACATTGATCAATATACACGAAAATAAGTATATATGAAATCCAGTTGAGGGAAATTGAAATTTTTCTCTAAAATTATAAGCACAAATTATTATCGGTTGATTCTCCATCACGTATACGATGCATCTAGACCGATAATGAATCTACGATAAGTTTTTTCGCCAACAATCTTCTCGATTCGAAAAATTGAAGATTTTCTCGTAATTCAGGGATTCGCAAAATGGAATGTGCACAATTATCGCAGAAGGCATTCTTTATAATAGCGTAAACATTGCTCAATATATACGAAAATCGTGGGTTGGTGGGGTACCGTGAAACACGAGTTCTGCGGTACCCCATCAACCCACGCTTTTGTTTCTCGCATAGAGCCTACGGAGGTTAGTACATTGATCAATATACACGAAAATAAGTATATATGAAATCCAGTTGAGGGAAATTGAAATTTTTCTCTAAAATTATAAGCACAAATTATTATCGGTTGATTCTCCATCACGTATACGATGCATCTAGACCGATAATGAATCTACGGTAAGTTTTTTCGCCAACAATCTTCTCAATTCGAAAAATTGAAGATTTTCTCGTAATTCAGGGATTCGCAAAATGGAATGTGCACAATTATCGCAGAAGGCATTCTTTATAATAGCGTAAACATTGCTCAATATATACGAAAATCGTGGGTTGGTGGGGTACCGTGAAACACGAGTTCTGCGGTACCCCATCAACCCACGCTTTTGTTTCTCGCATAGAGCCTACGGAGGTTAGTACATTGATCAATATACACGAAAATAAGTATATATGAAATCCAGTTGAGGGAAATTGAAATTTTTCTCTAAAATTATAAGCACAAATTATTATCGGTTGATTCTCCATCACGTATACGATGCATCTAGACCGATAATGAATCTACGGTAAGTTTTTTCGCCAACAATCTTCTCAATTCGAAAAATTGAAGATTTTCTCGTAATTCAGGGATTCGCAAAATGGAATGTGCACAATTATCGCAGAAGGCATTCTTTATAATAGCGTAAACATTGCTCAATATATACGAAAATCGTGGGTTGGTGGGGTACCGTGAAACACGAGTTCTGCGGTACCCCATCAACCCACGCTTTTGTTTCTCGCATAGAGCCTACGGAGGTTAGTACATTGATCAATATACACGAAAATAAGTATATATGAAATCCAGTTGAGGGAAATTGAAATTTTTCTCTAAAATTATAAGCACAAATTATTATCGGTTGATTCTCCATCACGTATACGATGCATCTAAACCGATAATGAATCTACGGTAAGTTTTTTCACCAATAATCTTCTCAATTCGAAAATTTGAAGATTTTCTCGTAATTCAGGGATTCGCAAAATGGAATGTGCACAAGTATCGCAGAAGGCATTCTCCATAATAGCGTAAACATTGCTCAATATATACGAAAATCGTGGGTTGGTGGGGTACCGTGAAACACGAGTTCTGCGGTACCCCATCAACCCACGCTTTTGTTTCTCGCATAGAGCCTACAGAGGTTAGTACATTGATCAATATACACGAAAATAAGTATATATGAAATCCAGTTCAGGGCAATTAAAATTTTTCTCTAAAATTATAAGCACAAATTATTATCGGTTGATTATCGCAGAACTCGTGTTTCACGGTACCCCACCAACCCACGATTTTCGTATATATTGAGCAATGTTTACGCTATTATAAAGAATGCCTTCTGCGATAATTGTGCACATTCCATTTTGCGAATCCCTGAATTACGAGAAAATCTTCAATTTTTCGAATCGAGAAGATTGTTGGCGAAAAAACTTATCGTAGATTCATTATCGGTCTAGATAAATGACTGAATGAAACAAATTTGTTTTGTTTGAATTTAAATTTATACAGTAATTTTTGAAAAAATGTAACATGCGTGCTGCATATAAGTATATATACTACGCCATCTATAGTCCGCAATGTCGTTCTTAACTCGTGACTATGTAACTATTTCACGTAACCAACCGTTTGTTATTTCGAGACGTTCAGTTGTCTATAACGTGATGTGACTGAAACATCGCCATTTGAGGTTATCGGATTTGATGTAATCGCTGGTGAAAATATTTTATTGAAGAAAATTGTGTTCTGCATGAAAAACTTGGTGTCGACTAGCTGTGTCTATGGAGTCTACAAAATGTACAGGACGCGCCGGATAATTTAACAGGTAATCATTCATAGTATTCAATCTATCAAATAATTACTTCTATTCATTGGCATATTTCTCGATCTCTATTTTAGAATTTACGACTTATTCTTCATATAATATTATTCAATTGCTGAAAATATTTCTGACTCAATGGATAATACTTTTTTCATACTTCGAGTATTGAATAAGTATTTAAATGTTTAAATATTTAAAAAAGAATTACACTTTTTTAATTTTCCATACGATTTAATATTCTCTCAATAATCTTATAATACTTAATCGCTTTTATTGCGACTTGGAAAATTTTATAATAACCAACACCATTCTATACTTTTTTTAATACCCGAAAATCACTGAGAAAAAGTATTAAATCAAGTATTAAAATCGTCTCAAAATAAGGCGATTTAATACTGCATTTAATACCCATGTGATACTTTTTTAATACCCGAAAATCGCGGAAAAAAAGTATTAAATCAAGTATCAAAATCGTCTCAAAATAAGGCGATTTAATACTGCATTTAATACCCTTGTGATACTTTTTTAATACCCGAAAATCGCGGAAAAAAAGTATTAAATCAAGTATCAAAATCGTCTCAAAATAAGGCGATTTAATACTGCATTTAATACCCATGTGATACTTTTTTAATACCCGAAAATCGCGGAAAAAAAGTATTAAATCAAGTATCAAAATCGTCTCAAAATAAGGCGATTTAATACTGCATTTAATACCCATGTGATACTTTTTTAATACCCGAAAATCGCGGAAAAAAAGTATTAAATCAAGTATCAAAATCGTCTCAAAATAAGGCGATTTAATACTGCATTTAATACCCATGTGATACTTTTTTAATACCCGAAAATCGCGGAAAAAAAGTATTAAATCAAGTATCAAAATCGTCTCAAAATAAGGCGATTTAATACTGCATTTAATACCCATGTGATACTTTTTTAATACCCGAAAATCGCGGAAAAAAAAGTATTAAATCAAGTATTAAAATCGTCTCAAAATAAGGCGATTTAATACTGCATTTAATACCCATGTGATACTTTTTTAATACCCGAAAATCGCGGAAAAAAAAGTATTAAATCAAGTATTAAAATCGTCTCAAAATAAGGCGATTTAATACTGCATTTAATACCCATGTGATACTTTTTTAATACCCGAAAATCGCGGAAAAAAAAGTATTAAATCAAGTATTAAAATCGTCTCAAAATAAGGCGATTAAATACTGCATTTAATACCCATGTGATACTTTTTTAATACCCGAAAATCGCGGAAAAAAAAGTATTAAATCAAGTATCAAAATCGTCTCAAAATAAGGCGATTTAATACTGCATTTAATACCCATGTGATACTTTTTTAATACCCGAAAATCGCGGAAAAAAAAGTATTAAATCAAGTATCAAAATCGTCTCAAAATAAGGCGATTTAATACTGCATTTAATACCCATGTGATACTTTTTTAATACCCGAAAATCGCGGAAAAAAAAGTATTAAATCAAGTATCAAAATCGTCTCAAAATAAGGCGATTTAATACTGCATTTAATACCCATGTGATACTTTTTTAATACCCGAAAATCGCGGAAAAAAAAGTATTAAATCAAGTATTAAAATCGTCTCAAAATAAGGCGATTTAATACTGCATTTAATACCCATGTGATACTTTTTTAATACCCGAAAATCGCGGAAAAAAAAGTATTAAATCAAGTATTAAAATCGTCTCAAAATAAGGCGATTTAATACTGCATTTAATACCCATGTGATACTTTTTTAATACCCGAAAATCGCGGAAAAAAAAGTATTAAATCAAGTATTAAAATCGTCTCAAAATAAGGCGATTAAATACTGCATTTAATACCCATGTGATACTTTTTTAATACCCGAAAATCGCGGAAAAAAAAGTATTAAATCAAGTATCAAAATCGTCTCAAAATAAGGCGATTTAATACTGCATTTAATACCCATGTGATACTTTTTTAATACCCGAAAATCGCGGAAAAAAAAGTATTAAATCAAGTATCAAAATCGTCTCAAAATAAGGCGATTTAATACTGCATTTAATACCCATGTGATACTTTTTTAATACCCGAAAATCGCGGAAAAAAAAGTATTAAATCAAGTATCAAAATCGTCTCAAAATAAGGCGATTTAATACTGCATTTAATACCCATGTGATACTTTTTTAATACCCGAAAATCGCGGAAAAAAAAGTATTAAATCAAGTATTAAAATCGTCTCAAAATAAGGCGATTTAATACTGCATTTAATACCCATGTGATACTTTTTTAATACCCGAAAATCGCGGAAAAAAAAGTATTAAATCAAGTATTAAAATCGTCTCAAAATAAGGCGATTTAATACTGCATTTAATACCCATGTGATACTTTTTTAATACCCGAAAATCGCGGAAAAAAAAGTATTAAATCAAGTATCAAAATCGTCTCAAAATAAGGCGATTTAATACTGCATTTAATACCCATGTGATACTTTTTTAATACCCGAAAATCGCGGAAAAAAAAGTATTAAATCAAGTATCAAAATCGTCTCAAAATAAGGCGATTTAATACTGCATTTAATACCCATGTGATACTTTTTTAATACCCGAAAATCGCGGAAAAAAAGTATTAAATCAAGTATTAAAATCGTCTCAAAATAAGGCGATTTAATACTGCATTTAATACCCATGTGATACTTTTTTAATACCCGAAAATCGCGGAAAAAAAAGTATTAAATCAAGTATTAAAATCGTCTCAAAATAAGGCGATTTAATACTGCATTTAATACCCATGTGATACTTTTTTAATACCCGAAAATCGCGGAAAAAAAAGTATTAAATCAAGTATTAAAATCGTCTCAAAATAAGGCGATTTAATACTGCATTTAATACCCATGTGATACTTTTTTAATACCCGAAAATCGCGGAAAAAAAAGTATTAAATCAAGTATTAAAATCGTCTCAAAATAAGGCGAGTTAATACTCTTTTTGATACTTAATACCATTTTTAATACTCAAGTCTCGAAAAAAAGTATTAAACTGAGTATTAAACAGTCCGAAATGACAGACTTTTAATACTTTTTTTTTAATACTTTTTTAATACTTTTTTAATACTCTTTTAATACTTTTTTTTTTGCGCGGGCCTTCACGCAAGGTGCACGTGCGAGGTATACACTGTACTGGCTTTTCCACGATACTCTCCTGGGAATGAATCGACCATTATTGTAAAGATCTTGGAATCCATCGTAAGACAGGCCTTAACATTTCTGTCCGCCTGCTTTTTTGAGACCACTAAGTCATCGGAAAGTAATGCCATTGAATTGATAAAAAATAAATTTAGAAAGACTATTAAAAAAAAAGACTGAAAAAAGAAGTATAAATAATTGTTTTATGTCCAAATGAAATAAAATTTTATTAAGTTTAATTCTATGTGCATCCATAATTCCCCGAGATGGAATACATCACAAAGTAAATAAATAAATGAGTATTTAATTTTTGTTTATTAATCTTTTGGGGGTTGGATGAAATCGTAAATTTCCATGAATCAAAAAATCGACTGCTAATCGAAAGAATATTATTTCGGGGGCGTTAAATAAATGTCATAAATGTGATATGTTATTTAAAAATGCGTAGCTGACCGCAGCGAAAATATTGGAAAGGAACGAGCGGTAAAGATTATATCAAGCTGGATGAAAAAGCGTGGGGAGGGTTGGTATCGACGATGAATGGCCCTCGATAATGAGAGTGTATCGCCGTCGTATTATCGCGAGTGCATGTGCACGCTCGAAAATTCAGCATGGCGTTGGATAAAATCGTTAAAGCAGCAGCAACAACAACACACCGAGCAATCGCTCGGACTCGCCGCGTGTAACGTCCCGACGGGCACGTTGCAAAATGCATTTCCCCCGGGGTACAACATACCCCTTCTCTCGCTCCGCCGTCGCATCCCCATTTTCGCAGTTTATTGTTGTTATTACAGGTAGCGTATATTTCGCATGAATGGGAATAACGTTGACGTTCGTGAGCGGAACGCCGAGCGTCACGCGATACGTACGTGAACACGCATGGCGAAGCTGAAATCGAAAAGAAAAAAAAAAAAAACAATAAAAACAATGTTCTCAGGGTGAATAAAACCACGATACGAGATACCACATTTCGCTGCCGGGGGGAAAAAGAAAAATTGCCCACGCAACTCTCGTTCTTCTGGTCGATGTCTGTTTCCAAAACCGCTTCCGTCAACGTCCAACTCCATTAAACTTTCTTCTCCCACGAAATATTGCCACTCGTATACTCGCGATGCGAGAAATATGAAAATGATAAATATTCTATTTGCAGGCCATCGACCAAACGTCACTGCATTAAAAATGTTCCGCTCCGCGTAACGTATACGTATTTATTCGGCAGAATAATTTCTGCGACTCGTGGGACTAATATTTGCCGTCGGAAAAAAAGGAAACAATCCGCAACGATAGCCCTTTACGGTATGATTCGTTTTAGTGATATTGCACAATGGGCGCACGATTGTTGTTTTTTCAAATCATTGACAAAGCGCGGTCATTGAAAAATAACCGCGGGCCCAGTGAATAATTCTCATATAAAATGCACCGGCTCGATGCATCGCCCTTGATGCAATAATGGAATAAAGTGCACAAAGGCTACAAACGGTGCAGTGGTGCTTTTGTGACGAACCAAAAAAAAAATTTTTTCCACCCCTCCTGGTCGTAATTTTATTTTTTTTACTTTCTTTACTTTATGGGAAATGAAATATTCAGTGATATAAAGGTTACAAAAAAAAAAAATTGAGCCAGCGACAGATCACAATTTTCAGTGCAGAAAAAATTCTCTAAAAAAAAGAAATCGTAAAAATCGTTTCGTCGTTATTTAGAAAGACAATCTTCAGTATGTTTTATATGGAAAACTATGAATCCCCATTTTTTGTGATTACTGATTAAGTTGGAAAAACCACATAAAAAATCACCTAGCATCAGCATAAAGTGTTCGACGTTGATGGGACTATTAAAAAAATGCATTGTTGAACCAAAGACGACTCACTCATCTCGCACGATTCGAAAAGCAGAAAGCCGCCACCGGAGAGCCAGAGTAAAAGATAACACGTGGGCCTCGGTCGAGGCGCGGTGAAAAAGAGGGTACACGGCAAGGGGTGTAAATGTATACACGAGAATACACGAGGGTTGGAGAAATGATAAGAAATGCCTTCGGTCTCGCGTGTCACGGTATTTCACGTTACGTTCTGAATATTTATAAGGGCTGTCCGTCAGCCCTCGCCGGTAGGTTTTGCAGCGTAAGCGAGGCGAAAGGCTACGACTACGGCCCACGGACCCCGTGTGCATTTTCGTTTCAAAGTCACAGTCCTGTCACGGTTCTCGTGGAAGGGACGAAAAAAAAGAAGAAGGAAAAACGCCAGATTAGCTGAGAAGATATAATAAGTTAAATATTAAATTCTACCGTAGCATCGACTCCCGACTGTGTTCACGTTGTGATGTAACTATACCGTATGACTTTTTACCGGTGGCTTTTCTGTCCTCATGGTATTTCCCCGTCGCCCCCATCGGGCACGACATCGCGATTGCTGACCACGAATTTTGTCATGTTTTTTTTTTTTATTTTTTTTCACCATGACTCGACGGCGCACCCCCTGTTTAATCCGAACGATAGCTGCAAGTCCTTTCCACCGTTCTGCGGTCACGCGACAGACTATTTCCTCGACAAATGAACCTTTGAACCTTCTGTTTACCGAATTTTGTTGTACTCGCTTGTGGACCGACGTTCGGAAGGGTTCGAGTAAACGAGAATTTTCGGAAATTTTTTTGCTTGGGGGTGGAATTATGATTCTGTCAATAATGGCTCATGATATTTTCAGGGCTTATCAAGATTTATTCGAGTGCTCTATTTATTTTTGTTTCCTGTGCGATTGAAGATGAAAATGGCATGAGAATAAACCGGGGAGAATAATTAATATATAAACGGCGCGTATAATACCGTAAGGATTAATTAAATACTGAATTGGGATGAGAATAATCCTGCTTTTCCTGGCCCTCCACCCCCGCCCGACGGATATGGTTCATACGTTGATGAGATAAGCTTTGCCTTCTCGATTCCCGCGCGAACAAAGTGAACTACAGAGGCCAACGGGCCAGGAAAGCAAGAGGCGAAGCGTGCGGACCAAAGCCAGTCAGCCGTTGGCCCGCTCGCATGTGTGATGAGAATCCGGCTGGAGTTTTCCCGGCGCCCTTGTGAAAATTAATATTTAATTTTCCATCCCTCATCCGTGGACTGTGCAGAGAGCGGCGAGCCTGAGCCAACCGGAACTTTCTGCAGACACCACCAAGCTCCCACACCCCGCCCGATGTGGGAGAGATTTTATAACTCGTTCCGCCCCACTTCTAATTCATGGAAATACCGCCGGTTATTCTATTCTTTCGCTGCAACGAGCTGCCCTCCTTCCCAGATGGAAAATCTCATCTTAACCCACATAACTCGGCGAATTATTATTATTATTATTATTCTTTTCAGATATCGATTCTCGGTCACCACAATTTTTCTGTATGTACATTTTCGGTGATTTGATTAAAAAAAAAAAAATTGAAAAATTGTTGGTCCTGAGGAAAAAAGCTTTCAAATAATCTTGTATTATGAGTTTTATTTTTTCTCGATTTTTTTTACCGGCTATCCAATTTTTTAAAATAATCATTGCTTGCATTTTTGGATTTGAAAAAAATGATTTTCACTTTGGAAGGATATGCGCAGTTAATGATGGCTCAGAAGCTAAGTGGACCTCGTAAATTTAATACGTCTAGTATTTTTATTTGTATTGAAAGAAGAGTTCGAGGGCAGAGTCTTGTTGAAGGGGTTTCTTTGTTAGTAGATCAAGTCGATCGGGAACTTGGGTTGGCGCGAAACGAGGAGACAGCGAAGTGGTGGGCACCGGTCCTTCGGAGTACTCAGGACGGGATGGTACCTTGAGGTTTCCCTCAACTAATACCGGCACTCGGAGCTTCCTCGGGCCTGTACGAGGTAACCCCTCATTACGTTCCATGTCCAAGGAGCCGTCGGTGCCCGGCGCCCTCGTCCGGTCCTCCTCTTCTCCACGAGCATCTTGCCTACCTTGATTTGATTAGCATAATTGCACTTACCTCGAGACCTCTCCCCTTTCTCCTCCCACCACCGACCGCAAATTCGACCGAAAGATAGAGGGACCGAAAGTGGCAGGACCCTGATGCCTCCGAGACGAATTGAACCTGATACTCGTGGCTTTTTCCTCGTCCCTTCCTGTATCTTTAGTACTTGAAGAAGTTATTTTATTATGGGACACCATTTTTAAATAATTAAATGTCTAGACACCGCTAACCAAATTGGCATTGTTTTTTTTTCCCATCATTTTTTCGTTTCTAACAAAGGTAAAATATTACAACATCGGTATAATAAAATATGCTTTATAAAAAAATAAATTTAACAATTACTTAATGATTCATGAAAAGTACTTAATATTAAGTGAATTTTCTTCGCCCACAGCACAGCAAATAAACCGAATTAATAAAATGGCCAGCATTTCCACTTGGGGTATTAGTTTCTCTCGAATGGCCAAGAAAAGCGCCCTTTACTCCCGCTGCTCGATCTTCTTCCGCGAGAGAGTAGACATATCCCTTTCACCGTTACTTTACCTGAAATAACCGTCACCGGGAAACGACTTTTCAGCAACTACTTTAAGGGTCCGCGTGCTAAGGGATGACGGGGGTGTAACGTTACTCGTCGTCCGTCGTATTGCAGTTTTCCTCGGCGCGCTTTTTTATTTTTCTCATTTTCCCTGGGAGAAAATAAAAATGGCTTAAAATTGTGTGAAAGGAGATACTCGCCGGGCCAAATCGAATGTTTTGTGGGTGTATTTATAGCTGATGCTTATCGTTGGTAGAGAAAAACGTGGTGAGAGTGACTTTGCGAGAAAGAAACGATCTTGTCCGCCGCTGCCATGAGGAAACTCGAAACGCTTTTCGTCTCGAATTTCCACGACGACGAGGCGACGACGATGACGGCGTTAGCCGCAGGAGACTCCGACCGTTTGGTCTTCCCGAAAAGCTTCCCCAACAGCTTTTCCGTTTTTCCTATCCGACGTTTTCTCCTCTCGGAGCGAACCCCTCACTCGCAATTGCGGCAGCGCGAGCCCCTCGACGCAATCACACTAAATGCGCGATTGTTGCCACGCGAATACACCATGACAAAGTGACGGTAGACGTTGCTGAGGAAAAGTGCGCTGAGCTGAGGGACGAAGGCTTTGAGTCCATAGGACAGACGATGTGTTTTTTTTTTCTCGATTCCATACAGACAAAGAGAGAAAAGCTGAGGGAGGCTCAAGGGGGTTCGAGGGGTGGGGTGAAAAGGGAAAACAGTGGATAGAAAAGCGGTGGAGAATTGTGAAAGAACGAGAAGGTCGATGGGGTCGAGGAAATTTATTACCCTATGAAGAAGGTGTTCTTCAAGAATAACACACATAAGGAGAGCCATAAATCCACACCGGAATTTCTATGGTCGTGTGTTATGCTCTTCTGCTCTTCATAAAATGTGTATTATAGGGATCTTCCTATGTTCAGTGAAATATTCAACGCGATGGAAAGAGAGAGAGGTACTTTTTTTGGTATTAAAATTTCAGGAGCGTGTTTTTTTTTTTCTTCTTGTTTTGCGAGAAATTTGGCAGATGGGCGGTTGGTAAAGCTTGGAAATGCCGCTCGCGACAATGTAGCTTTCGTTGACAAGCTCTGAATCCACAAGGGTTGGCTTCTGGTCGGTGCTGCCACCCGACGAGCTACCCACAAACGAGAATCATCCCCCGTGCTACGAGAACTCCCTGCATTTTCACCAGGCTCTCTGCTCGATGGACCGAGCTACCGCTGCTGCTGGCGCTGCTGGTGCTTCGCAAAACAGTTTTTGCCGGCGCGCGAGAATCGTTCAATTTAATCTCCCCTGAGTGCGGTAGGTACAATGAGCCGGCACGACCCACGGGTATTTCACGTAGACGCAGCGGCAATTTCCCCAAATGGTCCAGATAAGTCTATTGTCGTTGGTGACTGTGAGAAATCACGATTTTCGAACGCATTCATCAATTGCCGCATTCATCTCTCTTTAAATTAACTGTACCCATAATAAAAATAAATTACTTACATGAATTCATTTCTTTCGAATTTCAAGAATAATTCATGAAGAGTGAAAAAGTGAAGAGCAACAAAATATTTTCACAAAAATAATATGACCACTTATAAATTTTCTCTGATGGCACGACATAATTGAATTAGGAATCCATTTTTCAAGTATCCATCAAGGTTAACATGAATTGAAAAAAAACATAAAAAAATAAACCGAACCGCATCTTGAAGTGTGTTCAACTTTTCCCCTCATTGACACGCTTTCGGATGCAACTCATGTATGAACGTAAAGCAAAAGGGATGGTTCGATAAAAACGAAGCCCACCCCTGTTTTACAATCTGGTTCAGTGAGTCGATGTACCGATACCATGAGTCAAAAGCGCTTTTGCATAATGTTGGTTCATGGTTCACGTTTTTTTTTTCCCACCCCGAGGGTAGCCAAAACTCCGGGCTGATTTCGAGCGTGCCGGGGCGTGGATAGGTCGCGTTTATAATTGAAAATCACTGTAATCCAATATCCCGAGAGCCTGGCGCAGATCCGCAACGAGCTTGGGGCTCTCGGAGCCCGACCCCTGCCCATAAAACTATGGATCCCTGCATATAAGGCTTAAGGTCTTCCGGCACGGGCGAAGTGCCCCTTCGCGAAGCCAGAGGGCTTCCAACCCAGAAGAGCAGTTCCAACCTCGCGCTTCTTCGTAATATACCAGCCAATAAGATGATACAACGTATATGTACAAGAACATATATGGGCAATGGAACGAGACCGCGCCCAGCTTTCGCTAAGGGAGTCACACTCTCTTACGGAATATATTCCAGCGACCGTCATGGAGTCACCAGCCCATATTGCCATTCCCTGGAGAGACTTCGTACGCATACATCCTGACTCGGATATTTCCTTTCTGCTTCCATGAACTCACATTGCCCCGACCTTCCGAACTTCTTCACAATCCGAAACAACTGCCAAGCTATGGTTATGGTTTACTCAATGTTTCGCACTAAAAGACACCGTATATGTGGTGGGGAAGTAAGACCCGAAGACTCCTCGGAGACGTTTATGAGATGGAGCTTTCAGGAACTTCAAGGTCATCCGAAGAAACTAATTATTTCGTGGAGCTGGTGTTAAACTTAAAACTAACCAAGTTGATTGTGCACGAAAGTTGAGCTCTTCCGAAAGCTGAAGCTCCTGGTTGTAGGTTCTCTTCACCTTCAAAGTCCAGAGGTTGGATTTTAGTTTGTTTCAGAAGAATTCGATTCTTCATTGAATTGTTTCATGATCAATTGCGAAAAAACGACAGTTTTGAAATGTAAAAGAATAGCCTTAATTTTCACTGTCGGGGAAGAGGTTTTTATTTTTTGACATGTCTTATTTGTTCATCTGTCTGTTAAATTAGATATACATTGAAGCTGTAAGTGACAATAGGTAGAGATGAAAATAATGCTTCGAATGCGAAGGGTTTGGCAAGTCACCGCAGCCTTAATTTTCCTCGTCGTTGGTCGCGACATGCGTATAGATATAGAGGATCCCATCGGGGTCGGCACAACCCTGAAGAACCCCTGAGGCACGGACGATGGATACGATACACGGCGTCAACCTGTCACTAAGACGACACCAAAAGCACCGCAACAAAATCCCTCAGCGCACTATACACACTCCCCACGGATTACCGCGCGGTGTTTTCTTAAGCCACTTCCTCCCCTCGCCCTCTCATCGTCTCAGCCCGTAGCTTTTTCGGGGCTGGGACGATTTGTATCCGAGATAAGGCTTTATCGATGCCACCCAATGTTTCTCAGTCTTATAAAACAGATTCAATGTCCCAGGGGACTCGCTACCGTGGCTTACTTTCTTATTTCGACGAAATGGACGGGAAGGACATGACGACGGAGAAAGTCTATAAGGAGCTTCAATGACCATCAACTGTCGTAACTGTAATTGAACGCCAAATTTAAAAAAAAAATTGTGATGACTATTACAGACGGAAACAAAAAAAAAAGGATAAGAAATCTTCATCTTTGTGGCAAAGGTCAAGTGAAAAATGGACATTGGTGCACGTGATCATGGGAAAGAACTGTAAAGTCATTGGTCGCAATCATTGATTTCACAAACCACATTCCACTGATGTCTGCTGCGAGTGAACCTGCGCACATGGCATAAAATGTTGCTAATGGCTCATTAGCAAGAGAATCAATGATCAACGACACGTTTGCAGTGACGAGACAAGCGACATTGGATGCGCATTCCTGTTGTACGTGTTCGAAAGCGTTTTTTTTTCATTTGCAAACGTGTATTGAAAGCCTGGAAGTGCGTAGCTCGTTACGCATAGGCGCCAGCCTGGTCAGCAACTGCGTCTCGTCCTCTCGACTAATCGCCTCCCAAACCTCGACAAAAAAAAAGCATGTTGATGACACACAGTCGCATATTCGGTTCGTTGATAACACAGGGACCCAGACGTGCGTGTAGGTGAATCGGTTGGTAACCCTGTTGGTTTTTGCTCACGTGACGGCTGCGCGACCGGGATGTTGTCGCGGTTCCCGAGGGACTTCCCCAACTCTGGACTCTCATCCCTATCGTCACCAGAGTAGGTCACATCGAAAGAGCACGTACGTACCGGGTGACCCATTGCCTCCAGCCCCTGGAATTGCTTGTCCCTGATGGACGCTCTCTGGGTTCTAATAAGCGAAAATCATTAGAGTCGAAAACTGTGGTCTTTGCGCTGGACGCCAAATATTCAACTTCTATTCACAAAAAAACAATCTTATTAAGTAAAGACCTCATTTTTTCCAATAACTTCAAATTTTCAAAACAATTTTTCTCAAAATCTGAAAAAAAAAAATTGACATTGACTATGTTTCAGTGGAACTTTGATAAGCACTTATGAAAAAAATTCAAGATGTTCGAAAAAAAAATTATCTACACTGACAGAAAATTCTCCATATTACAAATCCATTCAGAAATATCTACGATATCAATTTAATAACAGGGATAGTCTAGATATGGTGAAGTTGATCGAAGAAAAAATGAAAGCAGAAGAAAACGAGGAAGGAATGACGCATTTTGATTGAATTACGTCGACACACCCTGTACGTTATATCGGCAATAGTTATGAAAGGCAGGGGAAGATCGATCGTTCACTTTGGCGTATCGTGTATCCCCGACTGGCCATGTACTGTGTACAGTGGAGAGTCGATGTACCCGCGTATGTATAGGATAGTTCATACCGTCCCGTTCTGAGCGACGAGTACGTCCAACCCTCTCTTGCCTCTCTCACCCCCTCAGTGATATATCCACCAGCGCCGGAAGGAGATGGCTCCTGTCCAGCTTATTGTTTCTATCTACTTGTTTCGGGGGATGACAGTGCCAGGTGGTGCGATAATATCGGGTTTCCTCTACTGGAAGAAGATCGACTCGTCTCGCGTGCTACATATGCGAACCTACACCAAGTCGTTTCGCGAGACGGAAACCGTCGGAACCGGAAGTCCCAAGGGTGAGATACGTCGAACCACCAAGCGGATCGGTCTACGCTTCTTACCATCGAGGTCTATTCCTAAAAGCGATCGATCCTCCAACTCGTCCCTCTGGAAATGATCAGATAGCTAACGGATCGCCTCTTCGCCGACATTTATGATCGGAAAATTGCAACTGCGTTTCGCTAAATTGTCAGACAACCAAAGAAAGTTCGCTGAGGCGTGCGCAGTGATTAAAATTTTTTTCTTTTGTCGCGGCCATCATTTTTGCTGATCGAAAACATTTATAATTCTGTTACATTTAATGTAATTTAAAAAAAGAGCTTTTCATGTAGTTTCACGTATTGCGTGAAAATAATTACTTAGCCCCGTACGAAGAAAAGTGCAGCGTCGACAAGATTTCGCAAGTAGAAGAAAACAAGTGGCTCTGAGTCGGAGAGCACCGGACACACGTGCGAAGATTTTCTTGTCTTCAACCTCCGAGGCTCTTTGCTTTTTGTTGGGAGCACTGGAAACCGGAGTTAGGACTGGTGTACTGCCAGCAGCAGTAGAAAGCATTGCTGGAAGCACAGATCGAGTGAAAGTGCCACTCGCTGCTCCACTGGCTCGAGTCCAACCTCCTTAAACTTTTTCTTCTCTCCCCTTTGGCTCTTTCTATGTTCGCGTCGGCCTTTTCACTATGAGGTTAAGCCAGGAGAGATGGGACACGTTTTTTTTCAACCGCCTGTGACATGTTTGCGTCTCAATATCAACTGGCAGCTCATTAATCAATTAAAAATCATCATTACACTTTTTTTTTCATTAAATTCCCACCGAGTCACATTTATTCTCTTCAGGATCATCGAAACTCCAAATTCCGAAGAATCGGACTGTTCTTTTTTCTCCCATTTTCCATCTCTCTCGGTTTCACCCTAACCGAGCTTTCAGCTTTCCTTCTAAATTACCCGACAGAATAATTTTCCTTTCACGAAAGCAAAATCTCGTTATTCGATTCCGGTACCGAGAAGGAGCGCGGCAAAAATAATTCAGTCGTGCCGAAAAATGTGAAATGGTAATGCACCTCAATGTCACCCCAAGTTTACCTCTCGTTACGAATTCATCGCGAATTAAGTCGCTCCTCAAACCAGAAGATATGAAAAATCTCCATTTCAACACCGGAAAGTAAAAAGCGCCAGTATTTGCCGAACCACCATAGAACAGCCCTAAACCTCCCAACCACCAAATTAATTATTGCCGCCTTATTACAACAGTGCATTTGTGTTACGTCCTATTTTTCGACTCGCTAAATATTGACTTAACAGTGATTAACGTTTGTAATCCATATTTATTCCGAATTTCGCCTCGTTCCAGTTTCGGTAACAGCCGTGACACAAAATCGTGTGAGATCGTAAGGATAACGAAAGCTCGGCGTATAACGCATCCGTTAATCGATAAATCGTTGATTAACGGGGGCGCTAACAACGTCAGTGGTTGCCTCTCGGGGTTGCAGGGGATGATGGGGTCGCGGGACTCCCAGATGCGGGTTAGATTCTGCATGGTGTCACAGGCAGCCAGTGGAGTTCAGCTGCACCGACTTCCGGAGAAGAAGAGCGACAGTGACGGACACTGAACAAGTGGCGGAGGGATGAGAAAGCGAGCATCGCCGTAATTTACACGGAACGGAATTTCCGCACAAAGCCACCCCTTGTGCTCTTGTGGCCGCGATAACCCTGGAGGCTGCAGTCTCTCCTTCCTCTCTCTCTCTCTTTCTCTCTCTCTCCCTCCTGGAGTCTCCGCTCTCGCTTCACGCTCTGCAACGAGCTTGTAACAGAATTACTGGCATTAGCGTGTGCAGAGCTGAGCGTTTACAGGCGTAGCTAGCTTAGCGAGGGATGTTATGGTTGCGCGGAATTACTCGTTTGATCACCGCACGAACAACGTACCACACAGTGTTTCAGGATCACAGTCATACAGTCGCAATTGTGTGCATGCGGAGTCGAGCCTGGAACCGAGTAATCGTTGCCGCACGATGTTCTAGTTTTACTAAGAGCCAGGTGTGCAGTGTTGGCGCGCGTAAAAGCTACTCCAGACAACACAGACACTCGCCCACCAAAGCGACGAAGGTTTACCTCGTTTTCTACTTTGGTGGAGCTGGAAACAAGCGGAACTGACTCTATGGCGTACTTTACCACCGGGCTCGTTCGCCTCCTAATACTTCACGAGTCCAAATCGTCTTCGGTGAAGCGCTATACGAGCTGCAAAATTTATCAGCCACTATACTTTTCACGAACCAGGGAAACACGATGTGATACCTCGTTGTATGATGAAGGAAGCATGAAACGTTGATGATATCAGCCGATGTAGACGTTGACAGGAAATGTCTCTGGCCTTTCATGAAATGTAACGAATTCACAATTGAATGATCACCTTACCCCAGTATTAAGAAAATTTTCATTGAGCCAATGCGCATCAACGTCACTTCAATGTTCAACAAAGAAAGTTCTGAATATAATAAGCCCCTTTCTGAGAGGCGCCGTGCCGCGAGGTAGAAACCGCGCAGACTGCGTACTTTTTGACAGGGAATGAAAAGGTCCATCCGGCAACCCTTTTCTTACGTCGGTCCGACTACCGCACAGCGCGACGACCGCGGGCCATTATTAACTCGACTCCCAGCAGCCGCAAAGCAGGCAACCGACTCGGAAATTCAATAACGTCCAATATCCCGCAGCAGGGGCGCAAAGACGAGACTACTCTCGGCTCGTATATATATCCACCGCAGCGGAGAGAGAGAGAAAGAGAGAGAGAAAAAAAGAGGGAGCAAAACGAAACATAAACGAGATTGATATATTATTAAGAAGTGGGACGTGCATTAAAGAGGGTATTGCGTTTTGGTGAAATTTCAGGAGGGCAAAATGTCGAAGGAACTTAAGGGGACCCAGTCGCCAAAAAATAGTGGGCAAAAAAAATTCTGTGAAATTGCTTCACGCCATTTTGGTGCACTGGATGTCTTTACAGAAATGTAGAATTATTTACTTCGTAAGGTTTAATTGTAAGATTTATTTTTTATTTTTTTGAAAAGGGTATCATCGATTTTTTGTCATAATTTTTTTTAGGCAACGGGATCCCCTTAAGGGAAAACAGTGCGGGTGAATTTCGCTTCTCTGTTGGATTGAAGGGCGAAGGACCATGATTCTCCAAAAAAAATGACAAAAGACTCGAAGCGAATGAGGAAAAGGAGACGTTGGTCGAAGTGAAGATGCTGAAGAGGGGAAACATGGCGTGAATTTACAGCAGCAGCGGGGGTGCGTAGAGAAGGTGGCACGTGGCTCTGCTCCCACGACTCAAGCTGCAGCACAAGTGCACAGCAGCAAGGTCAGAGGCCAGAGGCTAGAGACTATAGTGGAACCCTCGGTATATACTGCAGCGACTATAAGAGAATGTACATCCTCGTCAACGCTGAAGAAGATTCCAAAAGAAATAGAAAGAACATCGAGGAAAGACCGTAAATTATTAGGTACTTAAGATAAGAGTTTTTTTTTTTTCTAGCACGTAAGAAGATTAGACGCGAACGGATGGCAACCATTTGTGGGACATAATTTGTGTGTGAGTCTCGAAAGTTCTCTCCACGATTGTAAGCGACATAATAAATAGTCGTTGAAATTCACTCCTAAGAAAAAAGGGCGTTCAGTCTTTGATAAGCGTTTTTTAATATTTACGACCTTGAAATTCATTGCATTCATCAGCTAATCAGGTCTTAAGTGAGTTTCATATCTCTCGTGACGTTTGGCCACTTGCGGCGTGATATCTTTTGTAAATGTAGAAAGAGCAAAAACAAGGGGCTGGAA
Organism: Clistopyga incitator; assembly: GCA_947507545.1. Lineage (NCBI taxonomy): Eukaryota > Metazoa > Arthropoda > Insecta > Hymenoptera > Ichneumonidae > Clistopyga > Clistopyga incitator. The sequence continues at coordinate 9,886,024 of OX382177.1, forward strand.
AAAATGGTTTGCGAGACTCGGAAGTCGGTTCAACGATTTGTAGGAAAAATGAATGGGGGTTGTAGGCCAAGTTGGTGAAGAAGGTGCTTTAAATCTGTGATAAGTATGGTTTTAAGGCATCCCTGGATAGGATAATTCAAGCGGAGCGAATCTGCTGATGGTCTGCGCTTGAAGGAAGCTACAACTTTCATTACATTTATCGGGCTGGGCGTAGGGTCTCTATCTCCGGTTCTCTCTGCGGCGCGCCCCAACGATAGCTCGCCGCTGGTGGCGACGGCGAGGGGTTCTCCGTCGCCCCTCTAAACATAAGGCCGTTAAACGATTTAATTCAATTTGGGGCGGGCGGACATGTTGCTGGGACGAATTTAACGCCTCTCTCGTATACGCGAGATCTCGCGCCCCCCTTCGAGCACTGCGAAACGGTCCGGGCCGTTGAATGCTCCGGAACGACGCCGATGCTCAGCATTTTCGACCGGCGGGGCTTCAATCTCACTCGTTTCGCAAACAATAACCCTGCAAATGATAAAATTGTTGAGCATTACACTGGATAATGTCCTGGAGCACTGACCACCCTTCGTTTTGCTTGCGATGCTGAGGAACACGAATGTCAAGCAGTTTGGTCAAACAAATGGCACATTTGTGAGGTGTACCTGTTTGTAAATTGTAAAAAAAAAAGAAAAAAAAAATCAACTGTGCAAAAACATCCCCAATGTCACGTTGCTCATGATTGATACCAATCACATCTTCATGTACATCAATCGCTATACTTTCCTGAAGAGATATTTAATACCAGGGAATAACGAAAGGTACGAATACACAAATTCATGCTTAATCCAATCACTTCTCCGCAAAATGTCCCGTTATTTACATCCCTAATTTCCCAGACTGTGTTCGCCCTGCTCGTAGCAGGTCCACTCCGCTAATGGCTGTATTTGGCAGTGGGGATATTCCCAAAGTACAGGGTCCAGCACTGTAAGCGAAACCCGGCTTACAATTATTATTGCCGACCAACGTAATACCTCCCCCGCCTCTGGGGTGCGCATGTTCACTTTACATATGTACGCAAGATACACGTACATAGGAGTAAAAAGCTTCTGGTGGCCACGCTCGGTGCTTGCTCGAGGATTCCTTGCGCGGCTCCAGAAATTCGCCGGGCGAACCACCCCCGCTCTTCGTCACCCTCGTCTTTCCTCTGGAACCCTCGTGCAGCGCGAATTGCAGAACAATGCGAGAAACTTCGAGATAACTCCGGAGCGAGAGCACCGCCAGCAGAGGAATCAACATGAAAGGCGAAGTTTCCATCTCTAATTGGTATTTAGGAGATCCGAAACAGAACCAACTCGCTCCTCGAACTTATGCCGAGCAAACCCTTCCTCGTTCGCCCTTTGCCCAGCCCACGTCAACCCCGCCGCTCCTTCCTTCCATCCCTTATATTCTTGCCACGATAGCATAGCGCATAACACGTACAGGACGTTCCAGGCAAAATCGCCCTGACCCTTAACAGCACTCTGTATATTTTCTTCGTGATAGCATGCAATGGACATGATGAAGAATGTGTTGCACTAATTTTTGTACGTTCTGGATTACGTTCAGTTAATCGCATTTTTGTTTCAATGTTACCACCACCAGAATTTGAGAAGGAAGTCTGGAAATTTGGGTGCGTGCTTCAAATTTCTATGTTTACCAATCGATTTTTCGTCGTTCAGCTGATCTCGAATGGCCCATATAGAAAATTTCTATCTCCCAACGAAGTGACGAGCCCTTTCTTCTGACTTCGACGACTCGTAGCTGTCTGCCACTCTCGAAAGCTGCGGGACTCTCTGCCACTTGATGTTTATCATCCGGTTCACGGGTCGGCGTGGAATTAAATTATGCACGCTCCGTCGTTCCTTAAAAAGACCCGCCAACCCCCGCCCCTATCATCTCTATTTTGCTCTCGCGTGCTGCCTACCGTACCACGCTTCCGCGTGCTATCTCAAAATTCTCGAGCTGACTGGCGCTGTGTACTTGAAGAGGTACGCGCGAGTGACACGAGTGCACAGAGGGTTAGAGTTCATGAGTACCTATGGACCAGCTGCTGAAGCTGGCTTGCTGTTCTTGTCGCTTTGGAGATGAGTCCGCGATTCCTCGAACGTTTTATCCTGGCAGGAGATCTTTTATCCTTGACGCGCATCACCGAGAAGCCCTTCTTCGTCATCAGGGTTACCCACGACTCCTCAATGACATATTTAATAACCATACCTTAATTAATAAAAAATGCTCATTGACAAAACGCTAATATACAAAACCAACGGGTCATCTTTATTGATATTAATGATTTTTTTAAACTTTGTATTCAGTTCCAGTCATTTTTAGGAGAAAAGGTATGAATTTTAAAAAATTCAGTCTGACAAAACAGAAAATAGGAGAATAGATTTGTGTGTGACGAAGGAAAAAGGAGATGATGAGTTGCCCACGGACGTTCAATGCTCCGCGGAAAATTCGTCGCAGAACTGCAGACTTCTGCGATATTCCCGACGGTGCAGGGTGCACCGTTGCTGAGCGTTACTAGGGGTAGTTTCAGGTGCGAGGGTGCGAGGTTCGTGCGAGAGATGGCGCCAGGTCGAAGAATCTACGAGCCGAGATGCTTGGGGTAGTTGGAGGGCGGTAGGTGCCTGCCCTTGGAACATTTCGCGCGGAGTCTCTTTCGAGTTCTCTAGCCTTTCTCCCTTGCCATGCATATTTCATGGCCTCGTTATGTATATTTTTGTCTTTCTCGAGTCTGACAGAAGTGTCTTTCCCTAGGGTAGCTGGAAAATGTTGGGGAAAAAAAAAAATAGAGTGCAGGGTTACTTCTAGTAAGAATTCTTGAGAAAGATCTTGAATGGATTATGCAGCTATTTGCCTTCGTCCATGATATTTTACTTTCTCATTTCTGCTTTTCCCGGCTTTTTGAAGTTTGCGAAGTACAAGAAGAAGACGCCAAGTACACCGGACTTGATAAAAATTCAACCTCTCGAAGATTCAGCGAAAAAAATTTCGCGCTGAGATGTGGTCTCGAGTCGTCATACATTTTTATGACGCTCGTGGCGAGGATACTCTTTTGACCTGAGGGGACACACACTCTCTCTCCCTCTCTATTACTCGAGTTTCCTGTGTCCGTCTTTCTTTGAAAGACGAAAAAGCCTCGGCTACATCGGGGATATATTTTTCTGTGAGAGCTTCGCTCTCCTCGGCGAATAGTGAAATGAAGTCGTGCTGTTTGCTAGCGAAATAAATAGAAGAAGGAAAAAGGGCCGCTATCGAATTCCACTAATGGTGGTCTCGGCTCTGGGACGACGTCGCTTACTCTTTTTCCACCGTGTTCTTTCTGGACGCAAACGTTAAGCTGCGAAACAAAAGGCTCTTGAAAAACGAGAAACTATTTTTAGTTGGTTATTCTCAACGACAAAAAAAATCATGTTGCATCAATCACATGATGAAGAAAATACGATATACAAAATTTAACGACCAATGTTTCCATCCGTAATTGTGCCCTGACCATGAAGACAATGATATTGAAGAGAATGAAGGAATAACTGGAACTTTGGAGTCCTCACGATTTGAGGGTTTCATTTCTTCAACATCCTCGTCCTCAGCCACGAAGAAGAGGACACGTGGAGTCGGAAGTTGATCGACGAAGGAAGATACCATGAGTACACCCTGTGTCTGTCCATCCATATAGCCACGTAGCCCAGAATGAGGGTAGCTGGTCGTTCTCTCCACTCGTCGACTTGGGATTCCCGTCGTCGTCGCGAAACTACTCGATCACCTCTTTCCCCTACTCCAGCCTCCTTCCGGCTATTCCTCCAGCCGCGACAACCCCTTTCTCTTCCTCTTGCTCTTCAGCCAATTCCTCCAGTCTCTTTTCGTTTTTTTTTTTCTTCTTCTTCCCTTATTCCATTCTCTCGTCTTACCCTGGACTGTTACACGCTGAGAGGGCGAGCTTTGCAGACAAAGCACACCTAAAGCTCTGTCTCCCTTTCTCCCTTCTCCAACAGCTTCCAGCCCGGTCTACCCTTCCTTGTTTACTCGGTTTCCTTCGTCGAATTTTTCCCTTTTTTCCCCTTGGAGCATGAAGCTTCCTTCTTCACTCTTCTTCCACTGGCACTACCTACTTCACGAGGCTCTATTAGCAGTTTCTTAGACCGCCTTCAAATGGCATTCCTATTGATGCTCGCACACAGGCCCTTTACTGGTCAAGCTTGGGGTGGTACCTTAACGCCCTGAGGGGAAGAGTCCTCGCCCTCCACGCTACACCGTCCAAGAGTGAACTTTATGGACTGCGCAATGGCCACTGGATTCCCTATCGTTGCTTGTATATAACCACGTCGAAAGGCGATCCATGGCTATGGGTCGTATGAACCAAGACGAAGACATGGTTCTTTTTTTTTTTTTCGTCCCCTTCATTTCTATCTCTTTCACTCGCCTGGACTTACGAGTGAGGCTGTAGTCCTCACTTTCATTGCGAGCCACTATACCGCAACCCCCGCAATCTTATATTGGCTTCCTCGCCAATTCTCGCCGATTCCTTTATTCCCGTGTCGCCTGTGCGTCTTCGTGTCTTACAGCGATTACACCCTAGAAGCGCAACTCCTCCCAGCCTCAATTTTATCGTGAGTGAATCTCGTCTGGGGATACTTTCGATGCCCGATTGCATACAAATTTATATACATTAAGGGGCTCTGTGTTTTCGGAAAGACGGGCCGTTTCCCTAATTAATGGTCATTCGAATCACCGGGGAATATGGATGAAATGTATGGTATTGTTACACCCTATGCTTTATTGAGTTGCTTTATCGCGAGAGCTTTTGAATATTCCAGAGCAAAACTCACTGCAAAAATACCGAATTATGTCATTTTTTTTCAATGTCATACAAAGTATCAATTGAACAATGAGAAAAAAAATGTCACGCTTCATTTCATTGAATCAGTTTATTAAGTTTGTAATTCAATGAAAAACATTTTGAATGTACAGTGACTAAGCCGAAGAGGGTATGGATGAGAACGAGTGTCCGCTGTTGCTTCTGGATCCTTTGACTGTTGGCTTACTGGATACCGATGCCAGATCCTCGAACCTAGATAGAAAAACAATATTGTTATTTCATCGGGGATTCGGCGCACGTCCCTGAGAGTGACGCGTGCGTCTTCGTCGTCCAGCAACAGTAGCAGCATCGTCACTACCACCAGCAGGGGAGCACAAATTGGATTATGCTTTGAGGGGAGGGGGGGAAGGGATAGAGACACGCAGAGGGGAGAGACAGTCAGTTTCGACGCGGCCCTGTCCCAAATCCTCTCCCTGTTCCCTTCTTCTTCTGTTCTCTTCATCATTCTGCTTTCTTTTCTCTTCAACGCGCTTGGTCCCCGTGGTAGCGTCGCCCAACGACCGTGGACCAAGCGGGGCTTGTTTTGTCACGTGTATCCCGAGTTGATGGATCGACTTTTTAATGCAACGGACACAGCCGATAGGAGGAGAACCGGACCTTCGTCGTACCTCGTATGAGGGTCAACAGGCTAATACCTCGAGTCATTCCACGGGCAGGGAGGGTGCGACCATGAGACCCAGACACAAAACCAACAGGAAACTAACTCGCTACTCGAGGATCAACGAAAAAATAACACGACAAATATAAACATCACAACGAATAAAGATCCAGTGAGGAATTCATCGTGCATGTCCGACTGCGTACTCTGTCATGCGTCGATGCGTTGCTATGTTGCCTTTCTTTGTTATCGACCACCCCAATGCATTCATGCACGCACAGACGGCAAGCACAGTCGACAAGGTAGATGCAACAGGAGAATGTTGCACCGACGTATTCAAATATGTCCTTTGTTTGCAGAACGATACAAGAATTCAATTGTTGCTTGGTGACCTTGGAAAGAACAAGGCGATTAATGAATGGAATTGTGGATTCAAGATTGTTAGTTATGTCATCAATTGAGACTCAACATGCACGTAAGACGGATGCAGCCGCCAATCAACCAAACAACCAAATCAAACATATTTTGCCCCAAAATGAATACAAACCATGGCTGTGAGTAAACACGCGGTACCAAGGACATCGCGACTGGAGGCCACGCTAGATTTACAAGGGTAATATAACGAAGGTACCGGTGGGTCCGGAGGTATGAGGATTTGAAATATCCAGTTAGAAGCGGGTGTACTCCACTCGACCTCCGGAAATCCTAGGACGCGAAACTCCCCCAACAGCGATGAGTACGAGAACGAGAATGCTCGTGGAGTTTGCAGGAGGTACCAGTTAGTACCGAAGGACAATGGTTATCCCTGCGACACATCCCACGAAAAGGGAGTGTATTGCAGACGCGGAGGCGAGTTGTTCCGGTGGATCGGGTGAATCCCGACTGGTAATATCAAGACTGGAAGGTTGCCAAGACGTCTGGAAATTGGGGGGGGTGGACCCAACGATTGTAGCCCATCGGGCAGCTATTTATTTGCATTGTTTCTACGTTAAATACGTTAGCGCGCCTCGGCCCACTCAATTCCTTGGGTATAACGAGTCAGACTCGAAGGTGGCTGCAAAGGATTCTGGTGTACGTACGAACATATTACACCAGGCAAAAGCAGCAGCAGCATCAGCAGCAGCCTCGTGCCTCTCAATGTCCTCACAGCGAACGAACGTTCTTGCGGTTTACGATGATAATTTAGGAGCTTTCGAAGGAATTTCGATGGCAGTGTCTACGGGTTTAGGTGTCGGTTGGCTTCGCGGTTGAAAGCGGTAGGTTCTCCACCTTCGAGGCTGCAACGTTACCTTCCACTACCCGCACATCGTTGCACGTTGCTTCCCAGGTCGTCGAAGCATTCCGCAGCATTAGTCGGCACGACGGTGTGTGCTTTCCGTCCACCCCCGCTAACAATTACTTAACTTGAGCAAACGGGCGCGTTGTTGAATTCGCTTTGGAGCCCGCGACGTACACTCTATTCTCTCTACGGCAAACGGCCTGTAGTAGATATACCGAGTCTAAATTCTCCATCAATTACTTATCTCTAATTGCTCGTTTTGCCGGAGGCACTCGCGATGCTCGAGGCTCATTCACCCAACGGCGATCACTGTGAACTTTGTCATGCTCCCGGCTATTGAATCGACTCCATGAATATCTCGTCCTCCATTCCATGTACCCCACCAGTGTATGCCTAACCAATTTCGTTACGAATTGCACTGTATTATTGTCCTTTCGATATTGAGAAATTTCACCGCTCTCCAATATCAGGAATGTTATGCGGGAGTACTGTTTACTTTGGGCCTATAGTGGCACATTCAAGGAAATTAAAATTGAATTCGTCATGGACCAGGGGCTCACAATTTTGGGAAATCAGTCACGAGTGGTCAAGCTTATTATGAAAACCAGTTTCGGCTGACGAATTTTGAAAAATCATCGGTAGAGTGAATTGAAAAATTAGCGGCTTACGATCAATATTCTGTTTCCATCGATTATGGAATTCGGCACATTTCATCCAAGTGCTCAATAATAATTGGCTATGATTTAGCAGTGAATAGGCGGTGCAATAATTTGCAGATGGATTGACTTTTCAACGTCCATGAGAAATCACCAAATGGCTAATCAAATTATTCATAGAGGGAATAGCTGGGTGTATAATCCGTGATAATTAGAAAAAAAGAATTAGGCCGATTATCGGTTATTCGTTCGGGCGCGTTCGATGTCCCTTCCAATCGACGCTCCGAACGCATAGAAGATTATGTGGGAATAATCGAGGAGAACTCGTGACAAGCCTCGAATGTCGATGGCTCTCATAAAACATATATATATATATATATATATGCACTTGCGTCCGCGCTATATCAGGAATCATTAGCCCGGGCCGTTAATGGCGAACGAATCAACGAGAGCGGCTCGTGAGCTTTTATACTTTCGTCGATTTCGACAATCCACGCGATTGAGCGCATTCGTCGTACGAGGATATTCCATTAGCGATTAGTCGAGTACCTGCACACCGTAATTTAATACACTAACGATATCAATTCCGAGGGATATATCGGATCAATTAAAAATTACTCACTCGCCCGTCGAATTTGTGGGATTATTTCTCCATTACTCAAATTCCGTCAAGCAAATCGCCGAATCAAATTGTACCGATGTTAGCCGCATTCAAATTACTTTTACGCTCTATGAGAAATTTGTCGCTCGGAAATTTCGCGAGTATCCACATAATTCCCGTACATTATCACTGTTTCACTCATCCCCATAATCACCAGAAAAGTTATCAAAAATTTGTATTCCAGGTTAAAAATGTCACAATGACTGAAATTGGTTAACTGGATACGAAAACCTCAACTATGCGCTATAGATCTACTAAAAAAAAAAAAAATACCGCTCATGTTTCCACATTACCTTCCCAACCCTTTTTTAATCCCACCCCCGTAATTCTATTTCTTTGTTTCCGCGACAAGTCCCCACGAGGATTCCAATTAAGGGCGGGGAGGTGGTGTGGTTACGAGGATTGCGATTACGCGAGCGCACGGAGAGGTCGTCGAGTCAAGATTTCCGTCGACACGCAAGCTCCTCGAGGATCTTCGGTCTGGAATATAAAAGTGTGCGTTTCGCGCGGCATTCTGAGGGCGGTGGTCGTGCGACTCGCAGTAATAATATCGGACCTAGGCGTGAGTGCATCGCACCGGGTATGTATAATAGGGTGTGTCATTTTTGGGCAATTTTTTTTTTTCGACTCAGAAACAGGTTGTATACTTTCAGGAAGGTAAAATAAGAAGCCTGTAAAAATTTTAGCTCTTAATATTAATATTTAGATGCGCCTCATCGCGAATTTCTATTTCCCATTTAAATAACATGGGAAAAAAATTTTTTCATGTTTGGAATTTTATACGTTGGCAATGGCATATTGTTCGATGGAACGCATAACATATTTTATAGAGAATCGCACGCTCTACAAAAAAGATGTCTTGCATTTTTTCGATAGACATAGCCATTCTGATAATATTTGAGTTCAAAGTTCAAAATATACGAAAATTCATCTTTTTGTTAATATTATAGCGAAACTATTGACTCTATTGAGAATCTTCAATCAACTTTTATGTAAATTATTAAATTTACCATGAAAATTGTCTCATCCATGATTAATTAATATTTATTGGTGAATTGTTCAATGCTGTAGAGACCTGTCTTCTGTCACGAAACTGGTTCTAATGGGCTGATACTTATCATAAATAGTTACAAAAAAAATCGACAAAATACTCACGAAAAATATCTTTCGTTATTTCCATTAATAGTAAAAAAAAAATGTTTATGTTTATGTTAAAAATTAACAAAAAGATGAATTTTCGTATATTTTGAACTTTGAACTCAAATATCATCAGAATGACTATGTCTATCGAAAAAATGCAAGACATCTTTTTTGTAGAGCGTGCGATTCTCTATAAAATATGTGTTGCGTTCCATCGAACAATATGCCATTGCCAACGTATAAAATTCCAAACATGAAAAAAATTTTTTCCCATGTTATTTAAATGGGAAATAGAAATTCGCGATGAGGCGCATCTAAATATTAATATTAAGAGCTCAAATTTTTACAGGCTTCTTATTTTACCTTCCTGAAAGTATACAACCTGTTTCTGAGTCGAAAAAAAAAAATTGCCCAAAAATGACACACCCTAATGTATAACATATATACATATATATATATGTACAAGGGTATACACGCCAACTTTCAAGTACGAGGAGAAAAGCACCGGTGGCTTCGACTCGCGGACCCGCGCTACCAACCCAACGAACTTACTCGCCGTAATAGCCTTCCCATTTGCCTAATGATTGCGGCTGGTGGTCGTACGCTGCGGGTTCACCACCACCGAGCGTTCCACGGCTCCTCTCGCCCAACTATCGTGCGCCTCCGCGGCCTCTACTCTCGGCCTTATCGCATTTCCTCTCGGCTACACACGAACCACACCACCGTCTCAAAGCCTCCGCGCCAACTCGCTACACTTTCCTGGTGCCGTCGCACTTCTCGTACGAGGAGCACGTATCCAATCGTGTAAACAGTGTACGGGTTAGTCGCTCGCTGAGCCACCGAACGTTACACTTATTAGTGTACATAGTTATAGACACTTATAGGAAGTGAAAAGATGATTTATCGAGGGTACAGGGAAAAGTGGAAATGGTTGGAAATGCTCCAAGGGAAAAGCTCCAAAATGGCTTGGTCCATTGATCTGGTTATCGAAACAAATTGTTGCTTAGACATAACAAAATATTTTCGTTGGTCCACCGGATCAGAAATCCGATTATCAATTTAGGAAATATTGATTTTCAAGCAAATCGAACCCTTTAGTCGGTTCAGCCTCTTCCGGAAAAAATTGTGTATCTTGATTTTGACAATAAAATCAACGACCACACGGTCAAATATTTTTCTATTATTTTTATTACCGTATAAATAAATCCTTCAATGCCGATTGTGCAACGATGTCGTCATGCACCTCGTAGAAACTGCCAATCGTCTGAGTGTATGGTGAATATGACTGTGTTACCTTAGCTGCAGTCGTCACGAATAGATTCACGATTATGACAATTCTCTCCAGTGCAACGAAATTTCGAAATTTCAAACGGAGCACCTCGCGAAGGTAGTATTATGCTCGAGCTATTTGGCAAATAAGATTATTACTGTATAAATAAGTTTGGTACGCGGGAGAGATAATCCGGGGTTTCTCATGAGCGAGACGAAGGGTATTATGTAAGGAAAGCAGAGGCTGAATTGGCGGAGAAGCTCTGTGGCTGTGGCTCATCTGCCTAGTGGATCTCGAGATATACGTACCGAGCCAAGTACGGAGAAAATGTATGTACATGAATATTATGGCTGCACCCCGTTACAAGGAGTATCTACTGTTACGATATACCGTAGGTTGTACGTCTCGCACGCCGGTAGAGAACGAATGACTATGCGACTCGAGTCAGCCACGATTCACCGTTATCCCGTTCTGAATTTCTCGGCTTTCCATCCCATCCCTCTCGAGATCCAGAAACGACGACGTGTGTTAGGTATGCGTACGCAGAGTTCCATGTTATCTTGAAGAGGTGGATTGCGAGAGAGGGCGAGAGAGGGAGAGAGAGAGGGAGAGATGGAACACTACCGCAGGGAATGAAGAATATGCTTCGCCACGGACGCAAATTTGTATCTGGAAAATAGCTCCAAGCGAATTTTCCCAAAGTTATTCATAAATGTAACCAAGGCCGAATGGCATTGTTTGGATAAAAATGAATTGCGGTTGTAGCATTTCAGCTTCCGTGGTTACATGGCCCGGCGAAAGCGATATGAAGGAATTATTATTATTGTTAATACACAAAAGGGCGGGTAAACTGAAATTTAATAGAGATGTGAGGATAATTGAATTTCCCTTTTGCGTGCATTTCTATGCATTGCTAGTAATAAGTAATGGTGTAATTACGGTATTTAAATTTTGTTTCATGCGCGCGGTATAAAGAGAACAAAAAAAAAAGAGTGACGGAATTATTGTTATTACAGAAGGGCATGAAAATTGAAAATTCGTTATGATGTGTGAATAATTATATTTCTCGTTTGCAATCCATTTTACGCAGCGGTGATAATTATTCATATTTTTCATTGTTGTTATCTGAATTAATGTCATATTCATTATCCGTGCGATTAACCGAGTCATTAGCTCTAAATAATTATATCACAATAATCAACAGGAGAACTTCGTCCCTCCCACAATCACCCATCCAACGTTTTCATCCATGTGCTTCATAGTCTAACAGTGGTGCAGATTTTTCATCTTTTCTCTTCATGGACTGGGTAATTGTTTGAGGAACCATTTCCGCATTTCCTCAAAACCTGCTGCCACCTTTCATCATCCACTGGCTTGTTGTTTTAAAAAAGCCTTCAGTCTGTCCAATGATCTTACATGCGGACCCCAATATTTCCACCACGGGTATCCTTCCAATTCTTTGGTCCACAGGCTTCACAGTCTGATGCTGAAGAGCCTCCCGCCGTGCCCATTTGTTCCAATGCACGTTGTCTCATCCCTTACGCGCTCGGTCCGTTCGTCGGGAACAGTTCTCCGTTCACCGAGGGTCTGTTTTTAGTGCAAGTGAGCTGTGTACACTGGCATGATGCATTCTGTGATTGTCGTTCCGGTCTGGCTTTAACCGCGCCATTGTCCCATATATCCTAGCCTTAGACAAGAGTATCCGGGGTACAACGATGCAGAAGAAGACACTGTATAGACCAGCCGGTACATTGATCCGAGTCCCTGTGACATCGTTTGCATAGATTCCGCCGACTATATACTCGCAACAAGGACTACACCGACTGGCTTGTTCACCGGCTAATATCGAGCCACTATTCCTCAACTCGCTTTTAGCCGCATCCACTCCAACAACACGTAATCTCCGGGAGTCATTGAAAGTTCGTAGCTACGTAAAAGCCAATAGCAGTCTCGTGCACGGCCTTCATAAGCACGTATAATCTCTGGCTGACGAGTTGGAGGCTTAGCTGGATACGAGCTGAAGAACGAGAGATATACACACTTGAAGTGACCCCGCTTATTGCCGTATACGTACTTAACGTGGTAACATCGTATAAGTTACGATTGCGAGTGACTATGCGACTCACACACGAGTTACACTCTTCTTCAGCAACCCTTTTTCGCAGCTCGATCGTGAAACCCAAGCAGAACCATCAGCAATGCCGAAGATAACTTATACCCGAGTCCATAACTCGTGAACCATACGACTCCATGGACTCCATGGAAGATGCACTTGGGCTGCATCGAAAGAGCAATGGGACCAGAGATCACCATCACGAAACCGTCTGGCGAACTTCTCGAGTACCGTCAGACCCACTGCCGGCTCCACTAACTTGAAAACTTTGAAAATGGATGTTGCTGCGGGATCCCACTGATCCTATACCCTCTATATGTACTCCGCGGGAAGTATTGTAACTGTATACAGAGGCTTTTCAGTTCGCAGCATCGCCAGTTTCAATGTCTGAGGCGCTCGGTCCTGCGGATGAGATGAGATCCACTCTGGGCCACTGGGGATCATCGGGAATGAGCTAATACTCGACTAGATGAGCTCCAAGGCTGCAGATTCTCCTGCATGAGCCTCACTCATCCGTCGACTAGAACATTATAATCCTGCTGGGCTAGTTCACGAGTATCCTGATCCAATGGAACCCTGAAAAAATTGGGTTGTGCACGAATCACGATGCTCTTCACGGCAGGTATCAAGACATCCTTTCGGATTTCAATTCGGCGATGGTCAAACTTTTTTTTTTTCATCCCAAGCCTACCTTGTCTTTCCTGTTTTACGCTTTTTTTGCCTTATCACAACTATGGAATGATGAAAATGATAAAAATTAGGTCCATTCAATGGCTTTATTCAAATTCGAACATGAGGAAAATTCGGGAGATTGTGTATTTCGAAAAAAATAGACTCATCGGAGGTTCTGAATTGTTATGTCTTTGATGTAGAACCGCGAAAACGTGGTAGGCTCGGGTTAATGTGGTTGACGGTTCGTTATGTATGCGAAACGTAGCGCCTCGCTTTACTTGGCGTATGTTGCACGTCGACAGGTGCTGGAGCAGCGACGCCACGGTTCCGGAGTTAGGTACGATGGTATGGGTACGGGTATGGGTGTATCTGGTGTGAGATTCACGTGTGAGCAGAGGCCGAAGAGAAAGGACGACACGGGGTGGCTTATACTATATGCATTCCACTCTCGCCTTGGCATTTCGGTGAAGAGACGGCCAGACGAGACGAGGAGGCAGGTTGGCAGGAGGTGGAAGGTTCGGAACGACGGGAACACGTTACGCGAGACATGCAAATCGTATCACTCCCGTGTCTCGTGCTACATGTCGTCGCGGCCTCGTACGCGAGGCAAGGGATGAACCCCTGATGCTATTTTGCGAAAAATAAACATCATAATGACCAAGTGAATGAAACAACATTATACAGCAATTGCATCAAATTTTCAACTGCTACTTTTACGTCTTCAGCAATTTTCCAGATTTTTGTTATCAACTGTGCAATTCAACTTTGCAACTTTTACTTGAGATCTCTTCAATAATTTCCAGTTCAAATGGTATCGATGATCTTGACGATGAAATTATGAATTCAACTGAATTCTCGTTGCGAATGAGTATCTCTTCATTTTATTTTACAAAAAGGGTGTAATCATTATTTTTCAATGAAGCATCTGTATCTTTCCGGAACCTTGCCCTTCGTCGGTCTATTCAGAAATGTTGCATTGACATTTAGTCGAGTGGTCTGCGACAAAAAAATGCTGCCGTAAATGAAAGCACAAAGTGAAAGCTCGGAAGCCGCATGGTGCTTTTTTTTATCGTCCGTCGTGCCTCGAATATATTCTGGAAAAAAGGGTTTCGGACAAATCGCAAACAACACTTAGAGAAGCGAGAGTAGATGGTACACTGCGAAGCTCTAAGTAATTGCGCTCGGCGACCAAGGACGACGACGTCGCTCTTCGCTGCCAACATACGTAGCACAATGGTGTGGTGAGGGTTAGGTACGAAGGGTGGCCGAGCAGAGACGCGGAAACGTGGCCTGCCACTCTCAATGCGCGTGGCGCAGAGTAGCATAGTATAGCACACTGTGCGCCTTTTCTGCTCACCGGTGAGTGTGTGTATGTGTGTGTGTGCTGTGTACCAGCTATACACTCGCGAGTACGATGAAGCACTAGAGTAGCTAGTAGCGAATGGAGAGAAGCCCACGCGCCACCAGCACGAGAAAGCTTCGGCGATTATGTAAATGTTGCGCACGGAGGCGCAACAGATGCCTCCGTCTCTCGCTATTCCTCTTCAGCTATACCGCTGCCTCTCTTCTCTTCCTTCGCCGCCACGTCTTTCTTCATCTCACCGCGCGATACTGGCACAGCCACCGCGCAATCTCTCGCAGACGTCCCTTTCAGACAGAACGCGTGACGTCCATCCCTCACCCTAAAACGTCTACCACCTTAATCTCTCCGATAACTTGTATATTTTTCAATTTGCCGAGAGATTAATTTTCTCCTTGGTAGCAGCGACTTATCGTAACGCTTCTCAGAAGACATTTCAGAGAGGGTTAGGGTGGATTTTTTTTTTATTGGACCATTTAGTGGCCATTTAACTGTAAACTGAAGTAGTAAACTGGAATTGAACCAGGATTCGTTTTGGGCAAATACAATCGCCAGAGCTGATTAAAGGGAAATGGGGGCAGATATAAGATGATTTTAAAAAACATGAAATTTTTTGTTTATTTTTCATAAATACTATTTTTTCATGCGAGAAAATAATAAATTCAGGACTGCAGTTTTGGGAAAAACTGAGCATATCAGAAATATGAGTTTGAATGAGATTCACGTGACATCCACAGTGTAAGGTCTGGCATTTCACCCTCTTTCCCACCCCCCCCTTCTCCCCCTTCGCTCCAAGTTAATGAAAGATCACCGTGATATTCGCGGTTTCCCATATTTACGATAATAATATGGTAAAGAGATCTCATAATTTCTAGTTTTATGAGTCGCAAAGTGCGAGCGGATTTTCCAGCGGCGTGCAGTTTGACGCGATTACGTTTTACGAGAAATAATATAGAGAGGAGGGATGATTCCTGGCGCAGGGTCGTCTGACCCATCCCACCTTCGACATTTCACCCTCCTCCACCCACCGTCGCCATCCGATCCTCTGGAAGAAATGACCTTCCACACTACCAACCGAACGATCGTTTCCTCGTGACCACATTTCCGGGAACATTTCCGGTTCTCGTGGCTGAATATCGCATCGTTTACCCTTCCATTCTTTATCCGGACGTGGTCCGATTACCTTTTTGGCTCTTATCACCCCGGGCAGGTCACTCCCACCGTCGAAAGGGTTGCGTCCCTCGTCCACGAAAATTCACATTCTCCCAATGATCTTGAGGCAATATTCCTTGTCAGAATTTTTTTGGAATGTCAAATTTTCATCCCTGGTATCCTAAATACTGAGATTATCGATTAAAAAAATCATGTTCTCCCATTCCACATTTGCGATTTGGTCGTCTGTCTAGACAGTGGAGTTTAGGGTCGATACCAAAGTCGTATACGTTATAATCGGTCACGAATTGCTCGGGAACGGTACTTTACTGAGTTACAAGACTACAGCTCCTTGTGGTAACCTGTTTCGTCGGAGCCAGTAACATTCTAACGTATCGGGAGAGAGTTGCCGTGGAAAAAGGAAGAAAGGTAGCTGCAGTAAGTAGAGTTGGGGATAAGAGGAAGGGATTTAACGTGGAGCTGTTGTAGTGGTAGTCGTGTAGAGAGTCCGGCGCGGCGGCGTGCACGCGCTCTCGGATATCGTGCCACATTAACCATAGCAATTTATTGCCAGTAGCCGCACAGCTACTGGAACTCGGACGGGGTAAAGCCAGTCGGCTGATTCAAGCATCCAAGACCGAGTTTGTGGAGCTATAGTTAGGCTGGGGGCACAGTTGCACTGGTAATGCTCTCCCGGTGCGACCAATGATTCATCCAGCGCCGGGCGATTCACGAGGCCTCAGATGGCCAGTTCCACGTGCTCAACGTTTCTCTCATTACACCGCCAATATCCCAGATATTGCAACCCGCGGTGGTTGCCCGAACAAAATACTGGCTTCCGAACGTCAGGCACTGGATAAAACGCTCAGGGAGAGAAAACTCGAGCTGGAGATTAGAAAGTTTTCAACAGTAATCTTCCAGTAATTGGCCATTTGAGGGAACAACAGTTTTAGGGATTTTTGTGTGGAAGCTGAATATTTTTCTCATTTTGCTCAAAAGAAACCTTATTTTTGTATTTATTTTTATTTTTACTATACAGAAAGTATGTTTGAATTTTTTATTTATTTAGTAATCAAGGGAGAGAAAATAAGTAAAAAAAATCAGGCGAAGAGCGGGATGGGCTTTAGGCTCTCCATGCTGAAATTCTGGACCAGCTTGTGAAAACCCTATGGACTTTACTAGGATTACTCACCCCAACAAGGAAAACAGAGACTCGAAGGCAGCCAAGGTTGAAGAGCGAGTTTTCCTCATACGGTTTTCTATAATAGTACTTATGATATTATGCTGCTATACGTACAGATGGGACCCGGTGGGTGGGCGTACTTATGGGGTTCGAGTATCTCCATTGGATTACTTGCGTTGTCGTTGTTGTTTTTTTTTTTTTTCTTTCTTTCTCATTTTTCGTTTGCAATGCTCGCACCAGGAGGGCCACGTTAGAAGAGCTTTAAGTCCGGCGTATATACGCAAAGATGAGATTTATGAATTACCGGAAATCTCGCGTACCCCGCGCCCTCTTATGCATATACAACTACGGCCTTTCCTCCTACACCAACAGCTTTCCCCGGGGAAAATGAGCCGGTGAGATAGATACTAAAGCGCGCGAGTTCGCGGCTCTGATTTAGATCGCACCGCCTCGAGAGTAGAGATTTTACGCCTGGGATCTCCACTCCGTATATCAAATCATAATTATGAATAAAAAATAATTCATACCCCGGGATTTTCGTCCAGTGGATACTGAAAATGTCCAAATGTAAATCTGCTCATTATTTTCCTCTACAATAAAAGCTTCGTTCCCATGAAATTTTTTATTTGCTGCATTTTCTTGCCGGTCCATTGAAAATAATAATAATGCCAATACCGATAATTCAGAATGCGTTTCATCTTGCACTATAAAAAATACTCATCAATGCTCTTTCGATACACTTTCGAACTCATTTGAATCGATGTGACGTTATCAGTATTCGATGCGTGGAGTTGCTGATCGAGTTTTAGCTTAATTGCGTTACTCGACACACCTCGTCTGTCGACGAGTGAGTGGCAAGGTGTCGGATGGAGTTTCCTGCGGTCTCTGCGATTGCTTGGATATCATTCGTAAAGTTAGATTTCATGGCGAAGAAAAAATAAACGAAATAAAAAATAGGATAAACTTGAATTGAAAGAGAGAGAAGAAGAGATAGAGAGGGAAGATGAAGATGGAAGCTGGAAGCTGGAAGCTGTATGCAGAGCTGGGAACTTCTCGAGTGAGATATACAGAGCTGCTTTGGTTCCGGTGGTGTTCTGGATGTCGCTAGCCACCGGAGTTTAAGTCGGCGGAGTGTAGACTTCAGAATCCGGAATTCTGTGTACGGGAGTCTGCATGGAGATGAAGTCAGAGTTTCGGGGGGTATTCGCAGCGGCGAGGCTTGCGATAAGGTACAACAGTTCGGATTAGTTCACCAGAGATATACTCAGATACGTTTAAGTACCAGGGGGAAATTCTGGGTAGTCTGCACATACTGAAATAGACGATATAGTTATACTCAACTAAACAGAATAGTTACGCTGATGATCCGAAAATAGGGACAACGAAAATAAATAAAAATCTTGTGGTTATTAAGGCAAAGAAGGTTCTTTTTGTTTATTTTTTTTTTAATTCTAAATTGAGAATTTCCTGAGAATAGGAAGCTCCAAATTTTCCAAATCCGAAATTCCGAACTATATTCCATTTCGATTATTCAAAATCGAGACCTCAAATTTCCGCAATTCGACTTTTCGGCACAACAGCCGGTACCAATTTCTGTATGACAAAGTCCTGTACGCAAAGCTCCGGTCGTGGCTGCACGTCATACTATCAACTCCGGAACAGAAGCGAATCGAGGTGGGGCTCTCCTTTGAGGAGAGAATTTCGTGGATAAAACGATCGGTCTGATAGAAATCGAACGAAGTTGAACCTTTTTCCGGTGTGCTCGTCTCTCCGCGTGGGAGATCAGTCGGGCGTGCTAGACTCCTTCTATCCAGCTCGTAAACGAGAAGCTGAGGAAGAGGAGGTAAAGGAAAATCGAACGTCGTAGTTGACGTCGAGTTGAGGGTTAAAAAAGAAAATGAAGAAGTTGTGGACGGCAAGGTAGTGACAGAGAGAAACGAAAGATAGAGAGGGAGAGAGAGAGAGACAGAGATCTAAGAGGAAGACGCCGAAGAAGAAGAAGAAGAAGAAGAAGAGAAAACAAGGAGAGCAAAAGAACCCAAGAAACCGAAGAGAAAGACCAAGAAGCTCCATCGTTCGCTCTTTGACAAGACCGACGACAATGAATTATTCAATCGGCTAATCCCAGCCGTGTCGCGATTGCGAATAGCTCGTGTATTCTCGTATTCCTTGTACTTGTACGTTTAACTCACGGAGCCTCGGAGCGGCGCTTCGACGGAAATTATGTCACATCGTGACACGTTAACTTTGAAATTCCGAGGGAGAGGCGAAGGGAACTGTGAGGCGTACCGAGACCAATGAAGCTATGTGCCTTGATGAGTTTCATCGAGTATCGTTCAACGGTTCATTCAGTCCAGTCAAGACCCTCGGTATCCTCGTTTTTTTTCTTCTTCTTCTTCTTTTCAGCCTTCGGTTCTTCTTCATGGACTCCTCAGCCCTTTCTTTCGTTCTTTCTCGAGCTCCTCTTTTTACACCGAGCATTGATGAGCCCCGGGACCTCTGGCTGGCTCGTTCAATGGCATTCCCCTTTGTAATTATGTCATTAATTGTAAGTCCTCGTTCCACGCGCGTAGAGTCTTCGGCCTGTCCGTTCGTTCGCTTCACTCGTAACAGCACACATCTGTATTATCTTACGGACCGCGAGTACAGAAAGAAAACAGTGCACACCATGTACATTATACATTTGTACGTCTATATTAAGGCTGCTATAGCCCGAGACCCGAGACATCCGCTTGCTTTTATTCGATACTTTTATTTTATACTCTCTTCACGCTTCCTCTTCGAACTGATTGATTGACGGCTCGAAGATTGGTGCAACGTTACTTATCTTATAGCTCTCGTATAGGTGTATTAAGCCTGTAAGCAATTCCATCCAACGACCCTCTGATGCCTTATCGATTCTTCACTGCATCCAGGCTTATTGATCGGGACGGAAGACTTGGTCTCACTTTGGACTGACCTAATGTGGCATGGCACGTGTCGTGCCGAACAGGGATACATCAATAATACGTATACAGGATGGCCAGATTTTATCTCCTCATGTTTCGAGCGTTTATAGAGGACTGTAAACATTTTTACTGTAAAAACCCTCCTTCTGTGCCGCCAGTGTGGCAAAAGCGTGCGAGAAAGTAGCTTTTCGCGCACTAGTCCGATAAAGTAGCCTTTCACGCATTGATGCGATAAAGTAGCCTTTCACGCACTGGTGCGATAAAACTATGTCACAAAATAAACTTAATGAACAAAATTTTTGGAACGTTCGAACCGCCATTTTGGATCTTGTAGTGCAGGCATTTTTTCAAGGCAATAAAGTTTTTGCAGTAAAAATGTTGATCCGCATTTTTGTGGATACTTATGTTACACCGTGTGAAACTAATAGAAGTGAGGTACAAGGAGCTTCGAGAGCTTTAAGTGACGGAGAGTGTCGCCGGTCGTAAAACTGGCAGTGACTCTGCCGTAGACTCGGAGTCTGCTGTTTCCGTGCCTGGTTTTCCGTGCCTCTCGCTCCTCCTCTCCTCCTTCCTTCGCTTTTCGCCAGCTTGCTTTCCCTCCCTGCATGCTTCTTCTTCTTCGTCTTCCACACTCGTCGACGTACCGGGGAATGCGGCAAGCTCTCCGGCCCGGCATGACGCTCCCGGTGCCGGTGCCGGCCGGTCACCCCGGCGAAAGCTACGACACGGTTTCCCTCTCAGGAGGACAAATAGGAATGGCCTGCACGCCGCGCTGAGCCAAGGAGCGCGTGATAACGACGAGTGGGACTTTGTTGTTGCAGACTCATACAACATCACATAGACTGACACATTCTTACATAATGTACGGCAAAAGGTACAGTCGTTGGCCACCTGCTTTCCCTCCAGCGGATTATACAGCTTAAGGGCAGAGCTGCTGACAACCCTTTCCTTCAAACTCGCGCTTTTTATCTATTTATTCTAAAAACTTTTTTTCTTTTTTTAAGAAAAAAATAATTATCGATTTTGATTTATTTGAGATATAACAATTATCGATGAGGAAGTTTTAGAACATGACAAAAGTCAATTGGAATGGATTGGAGGTTCGTATTTCTGCTTAGATGGAGAAAGCATGCCAATAACTGTACCATTGGCTTTCTAGGACGTATATGTTGGCAAAAACATATTCTCATACGATCCACTGTGGGTACATGTACATATGGACAATTTTATTTCGACCAAAGTGCTGTATATGTAGTCATAGTTGAAAACGACCGTTATGCCGACCCCCGCGACGACTACGACGTCGTCTCCGCACCGAATTCAACCCCGTGTATTTCTATCCTGGAAGTGGTGCTAGCGAGAGCCAAAGAGCTCTTATACTTATGCTCTTCTCGCTGGCTTCTCTAGCTGACCCGACTTGTAATTCCGGGTACATTCTCCGTTGCATGTGCTATATTGCATATGGGGCATTTCACTTATCCATCGTTTTATTTTCACATTTAAACTAGTCATTATTTTCAAAATCAAAATATCATATTATTTTTGAAAAATCGAAACACCTCTCAAAAAACTTGTTACATATAAAAATTGACAATTATGACTGCTGACAATTATTTACTCCCAGTTTTTATATCTTCGAATATCATTTCATAGTTTGTAGTAGTCTAACAAAATTTGTCCAAAAAAAAAAATCAAGCGAATATCAGCGCACTCTGAATTTTGGGGTAACATTTTTTATTTCTGATACAAAACCTTGCAGGTTTTGTAATTCGGGTCATAATAATTTTATTATTAAAAAATGGTAACTAATTCAATTTTGAAAGAAAAAAATTCAATTTTTTCAGAGTTGGGACGACGACGAAAAAACAAATCATGGACGAGATCCAAGAGGTCGAGGGTCGGGACCAGGTCGTGCCCCATGGAATGCCCCATATATACACTCTCCGGGTATCTGACCAAGTTTCTCGTACATGCCCTGAGCTCAGCGGCGTGCTTTGCCTATACCGTTTCGTTAATGCTAATTCGACCAGCTGCTTGTGAACATTTTCTTTTTATTACTCGTTGGCCGGGCTGGGAACACAGTCGCACGCTGGGTGAAAAAAAATGGTTTGGATAATATGTGGCACCCTTGGCGACGCTGCACACTCCAACATGCTCGCGGACTTCCTAGGATCTCGACCCCCCGGTTAGCCCAGAGTCGCCGAGGCGCACAGGTGGATGCATTTGTATGAAACGTATGAGCTCCGCGGGACTAGCTACTAACTTTTCCTCTCTTTTCTACTGAGACTAGACTCCACGATTTATACGAAAGTCACGTAAGTTGAATATGTGTACGAGTGTTTACAGAAATCCCGGATTCGCTGAAGACGAAGCCCTCGAAAGTCCCAAGTTCATTCAATGAACCACACGCTGTACTTTGTAAATTCAATTAATTACCATAAACCATGAGGATTATGACGGTCAACTATTTTACGAATTCAATTACCTAATCAATTACTCCAATGCCCAAAAACCTGAATACATTTTTTTTATTTTCTCTCTCACAGAAAAATGCAATCCAAAAAAAAAAATTATTTTCTCCTCCCTGAAGAAGTTGCTATCAATGACAATTTATCGAAACCGCGCTGAACAAACCCTCCATTGTGTCCACAAATTATCATAGGCCCCGACTGAAAAAAGGAGCGCTGAATAAATGATGACCGCAACTTCTCCAGTTTCGTTTTGCGGTCCGGGACTGCCCGTAGACCCTGAAGAGGGCCATGGTTTTGCGGTTTGCCGCGGTAACTGCGTAGGAACAGAGGAACCATTCGGGAACGTGGTCAAATACACTCTTACTACCGGCAATTAAAAGCCATATTATTCGTTTGTATTGTACATGTAAAATGGTATACTCACATTTGTGTCCTCTTTGGTCTTTTCATGTTTCCGCGAGCGGAGTCTGAGACGATCCCTAAGCCGCGGACGACACTGATTCACGAGTGAGACACGCACCGTGCAGCGTCTCGCCGAACGTGACTTATACGCGAGAGACGCGAGGATAGATATAAATTTGTCGTGGGTTATAAATTCGGCCCGGTCAACGGGACCACGGGGGGTACGCTCTCGACTTATTCCTCTTCTTATTCGTCCTCTCATCGTCGTTTATGTTTCCGTTGGCTTAAGCTGGATGGTCTCGTGCCTCGTGCCGACGTCGTTGTCGTCGTAGCCGCGCCCAACTCAGTCGTAAGGTCGAGCATTTAACGGTACGTCGCGCAATTTTAATGAGAGATTTATAATGAGATAACGGGTACGATAGTATAGTGGCGTTCAATGAATGTTCGCCACGAACCATTTAAGTACACTCACGTGGGCTATCGCGATAACTCCGTGGACCGATACTCTACGACCGTCAAGATATATGACTAAGCCCAATTGCTCAGCCCCTGCTGCGGAGCATGATAATGATAGGGGCTTAACGGGGTAAACTCGGAAGCACCGTCTACGCCTCTATGCTAATCGTTATTAGATATTCGTTAATAGAGGGGAACTAGACGACGGTAGGTGTCGAACTGTTTGATTAATGGCTCCGCTAAACGGATGCTCACTATATTGTCTACGCGGCTGATAAAGCTTGATGCAAATTTTTACGATAAACCCGGTTAACCGTTGTTTTGTGGAAAATTTTAATCCGCTTTTTTGGAATATTTTTGAATTTTTTATTGATACTTTTTTTGTGATTCAACATTGTGAATATGATTATTTTTGAAAATGTGATTTTTTCCCCCAATAATCACGGTTATTTATCATTTTTCAGAACTGATTTTAGTCGTGAATGAAAATTGGCGAATTTTTTTTGAATAACGGTGTTCCTGATGATCCCAAAAATATTTCATACACAGCGAGGCAGTTGACAGGGCTAATTATCGAAAAATAATAAATGGTTCACGGGACCGCGGGACGGGAGCGAATGATCGGAACGAAAGCGGGTGATGAGTGTCTTAATGCCCGACTCTCTCAAATTGCTTTTCGGCAATTACAACGTCATCGACTCGGGATCCTTCCAGGAAGAAATTTTTTATTTATAGCGCGGCACTTATCGCATCCGGCCAGAATAAAATACGGCGACAACTATGCCGAGACTTCCGCGCTGTTATTGGCCAAATTTTTGCGCAAAAACTATTTCATCGTCACGACAAAGTTTAACTGCGAAAGCATGCGAACGATTTTTGGCGTCCTTCAAAGAGAAAGATGAAATGTCCGAGGGTCTCGTTTTCGTCGACACTGATGAGTCGTGCGAGTTGTGGCAAGCGAACAAGTAAAAAAAAAAAAAAACACGAGAGACCACCGGATACCAACTCCAGAGAACATGTACGAATATAAAGCTGCTATAAAGGCACCGCCTATAAAAGTTCTTCGGCTTTCTGCTCAGTACCCACTTCTTACTTTTTCTTTTTCTTTTTTTTTTTTCGCTCTCTGACGCTGGTAGAGCAATGCTCAGTGTTCTGTCGTAGAGTGGAGAGTGAAAGAAAGAGAAAAAGACAATTAATGACCTGGACCGAGGCGAAAGATGCTCCGGGCGATGATCAACGCGCCGCGTGCCCGCCCGCCTTCTTTAATCGTGACCGTTTATACGGATATATAACGAGAGCGTGTTAAATAGCCATTCAAAGCATTAACGTATTATTACCTGACCTTCGCTACTAGGAAAGGAAAAGGGAAAATGAATGGCTCGTAGACGATTCGAAAGTTGAAGCCTTTTTCCGTAGACCCAACGGAATGGATATATAAATATATATATTTGTGCTCCCTGGGGTATACCTGAAGAAGCATCGCTTCCAGAAGACATCGTGACTAGATTCCGTTGATGAGTGGCTCATAAAGTTCCACCGTAAAATTATAGATTCGTTAAACTGCGAATATTCTTGTACTTTATGTTGTCCCTATTTTTTATTTTATTTTTTTATTTTACTGGTCTGTCGTGTCTGCTCTATGGCGTAACAAAGGAATTACGAAGTTGTAGTACTTGAGGAAGAGAGTATTCATTAAGTACCAAGTTTCTCAACTAAATAACAGGATTAAACAATCTATCCTCCGAGGCTATGGTAATTAAATGAAAAAGAAGGAAGCTGTAAGAAACGAGCGCTGCCGAGCAATATTTGTAGCGCTGAGAAGCCTTTCGTATCCTTCCTTCATTTATTATCCTAATTAAGCTCACCACTTGGAAACCTTCACGAAGTGAAAAAAAATTGGAATGCATGTTATGATTTAGGCGAAGAGAAGAAATTTTACGTCTGACCGTGCCAAAAAACAGCTACAATCACAGCCTCATGGTATGTCTTGACAGAACCGAACATGACGACCTCCTTTTTTCTTCGGCAATATATTCTCGCCGTATTTTTACACGTAACTACATATTTCCTCCAGGAACTGGTTAATTATCAGTGGAACACATTCTACTTCAACAGCAGCACCATTTACGACCTTGTACATACAACGACAACTGGTCTCAACGAATTGGTGCTCACATGACAAATTAATTTTCTGGAATTCCAGTGCACTCATCTGCACGAAAAAAAATGGTACCAGCTCTTCTGTACCTGGCAAAAAGTTTAAAAAAATGTAATTAGAAATAGAAACACGACATCATTTCTTCTCGCGTCTCGCACAATCTCTTGTTACAAATCGATCACAGCCGACAAGTAAAAGTTCAAGAGGGCAGGACTCTGACAGCTATATCAGATATTTGTCAATGGGAGAAGCGCGGAATACGTCCTTGGGCCTGGTTAATTGTCAGTACTTCAGCAACAACACCATTTATGACCCTGTACAACGCCAAAACTGGTATCAATGAATTGGTCCTCACATGACAAATTAATTTCCTGGTGTTTCAGTGTACTTATCTGCACGAAAAAAAAAATGCTACCGGCTCTTCTGTACCTGGCAAAGAAGTGAAAAAATAAAAAGACGATATCATTTCATCCCGGGTCTCGCACGATCTCTTATTCCGATTCGATCACAGCCGACAAGCGAAAGTTCAAGAGGGCAGCACGCTGACAGCTATATCAGACATTTGTCAGTGGGAGAAGCGCGGAATACATCTTTGGGCCTCACCGCAGGGCATCGAACACGAAGAATACGTGGAGCTCATCATCAAAGAGCCACGTATGCGCACACCTACGTACGATACTTGGATTCCAACGTCTCTCTTCGGGTTTTGGTCCCGGCGAGATGGAGTGATGTTTATATCCAAAGGATTATGCGAGCTCGATTTGGATTTATAATAAAGAGGCATCAGAACACGGGCAGCCACAGACACGGGCATGAAAGGGAAGACGAGGAGGGAAGAAAGAATCGACTTGGTATACGGAGAGAGCCGGAGGAGGGAGAGAAACGCTCTCCGAACTGGGCGCATAAATTATGGTAATCCACTGGCTCCCCTGGTACCAGGCAGCAGAACCAGCAGCACCAGAACCTCGAGCGCGGCAATTTAAATTCAGTTAACGTAACACTTCTGATTTGATGCCGCGGGGGCCACCTGCCAGTAAGTGGCCGCCGATTTTAAGAATGGAGACTCCTAACGAGAGCGCCTACCTCGTCCGGTTGTGGTCCAGCGACATGAGAGAGAGAGAGAGAGAGAGAGAAAGGGTATAACTACCGAACAGGCTTAAGGCATTCGAGAAATCCTGTTGTTGATATCCGTGTACACCTGTACGTTTATACACGTGTGTAATATAAAAGTTAACTGTATTGGACACAAAAGTATATCGTGCACGTGTAATAGTGTTGGTTAAGGGTGTGGAACTGTCGATAAAACCTGGCTTTGTCGTAAGCGAAGCGTAACTTTTAGTTACCGGGCCAGTTTCCGAGGGCACCCGTGGAGTTAAGGCAGCCAATTAATTTAATGAAGTGCGCCATTAGGTTCCTTTCGGTGTCGGATAAACGATGGCGAAATCAAAGGGGAACCGTCGAGTACCCGGTGCTTACGGGTCGTTTTTGATTGAGTATTTTCTGTAGCTATAAGACGATAGTTTTAGCGAATTGGAATTAGCCGGACATTGTTTATTGGCCGGGAGAAAAATAAGAGGATTCTTGCGACGACACACCGGAAGTCAATTATTCGCAAGTCCAAAAAACATTTTTCAACCCAGATAACAAAATCTTATCAGCCCACCTGAAAATATTAGCCTTTGGTGTATCGACAAATCATCTCCTGGACCAGCGCAGCTTTTTTTTTCCTGTTCAGAACTTTCGTAAAGCGAACAAACGAGCTTAAAAAAAAAAACGAAAGTTGGAACTGGACCAGATCGATAAGAAAACAATGCTCGGACCTTCGTACGTCGGAATAAGAGTTGCCTCGAACTCAGCACGATTTTCAATACAACCCGAAACTCCTGATTTTTGGTGGGTTTCCTCATGTTCCTCGTAGTATCCCGAACTTCGGATATAAACATCGGCTTAATGGCACTTTTATCGAGAATTTATTCGTCCGAAATACGGGAATCCAATGATGCGCGACCCGTAAACAAGCGCGAGCAATTCCCCGGTGCGACTTCTCATATGCACATACCAACCTCTCCTCTCCTTCGTACTCTAGCTTGCGGAGTTCTTTTCGTTCGTTTCGCGAGTGAGCTTTATGGTCTCGTCCGAGGAAGAGAGTCGTGCGGCGACTGGCTTTTATGCCGGCCACGTTTTATTGCGATATCTAATTATAATCCCGTCACGGTACCATTGTGCCCGTCTAGCTGACTCTTGGCTAAGCTAGCTCGCCGCTCCTTCATGCTTCTCTCTTTTATTTTTCTCCACAACGATATAGACTTTGGAGCGGCTACGTGTATCAACATTTTGTTATTGGCCACTCAAGGGAACCTAGGGCACAGTCATTGGCATGGCAAACCTTACTCGTGACCTCCGACAACATTTGTTTCATTTTTCTTCAAGATTGTCTTCACCCCTCCTTCATCAAGATTTCCTAGGGTAGGAAAAATGAAACTGTCACTCGATTTGTGATTGGGAACAAACAATTGCCAATCACTGACCGGTGGCCAATTGGTGTATCGCTCAATCGATCGGCCACGAAATCCTTTCGACTCACCAACATCCGAGACACGTACGGATTTCTCGTTGTCAGCAGTGCCGATTATATTCCGCGCGGTATCGCTTCCACGTATTATGGTACAAATCCTACGTACGATAAGCTTAATGGACCCGGATATCTCGATTCAACTGTATCGATTATATCAGGCCTTATATAATTCATGAGATTATAATATAATCGTATTCAAATCCCATTTTTGTTTTTATTTTTTTTGTTTGCTCCATTCGCTCGCGTTATGTCCCTTTCCTCATGTGTCACGGCATGTGAGTGTACTCTTGTGGGTGCAACTCGTCGTTCTGCTTCGGATAACTTTTCCTTTGTCGCTCCTTCAGCCTCGTCGTGCTCGGCGTGCGGCTTATAATGGATTCCTTCCACGCGATACACAACGTGGCGTGTTTCTTGGGCCTATCCATGCCACGGTGACGCCGACGTTATGGCCATTTTAAGCCAACCTTCGCGATCACGCGTTTCTTCGAGTGTAATAATATATTTCGACGCTCGTACATAAACGAGCATTAAAAAATGTTGCGAACCCTATTTATCGAGCACTTCACCAGGAGCCCAGGGCAGCCACTCGTGCGATTTATCCAGTCGATAAGAAGGTTGGACCTTGTAACAAAGCTCGCGTTATTAATTACCTCTGGGTTCGTACTTACTACCACCGATTATTCGAGAAATTTGTGTTTTGCGATATTCGTGCGTGACTCGTGAACAGGAATAAAAAAAAAACAAATTTAATAAAACAGAACCTAAATGTCAACGACTGTGATGGATTTTTGTATTCCACGAAGTCATAAATGACAATTTTAATAAAAATAAAGGGTCCAGAAAAAAATGTATGTCTTTCAGGAAAACAAAGTAATTTTTTTTTTTTTGGACAGGAAAAAAAATTGCACTGTCCGTCAAACTTTTTTCTGAATTTTTCTATTCACATTTTTAACGATGGTTTGAAAGATACACGAAGTCGCTGTATCCGAAAATGAAGTGGGTCGAAGAAAATAAAGAAAAATTGCGAAAAGCTCGTTTTGGCAAGCCACGTATGTTTCTGTCAGGTTGGAGCAGACGACGACGATGGTGAATCGTGTCTCCCTTCGGGACAGGTATTTTCAGGACTTGGGCTCTGACACGGAGACCTCGATTAATCATCGTTGTGCCAGGCTCTTCCTTTCGGCGTCGAAATGAATCTTGTCCCAACGGACGAAAGGGCACTTACCGATGGCGAGATCGATCAACGCCGATACCTCGGAGCATTTTGTCTCACTATTATTCGTAGTAAAGATACAATCTCTCCCCGTGCTGTCGTTACGTTTTGGCATAAGATATGTGATCCCATGGTGTGCGTATTTTATCACAATGAAACAAGAGCGACGAAGAAAAATCGACTTTACGGCCGATCGCATACGGCAATTAATCTCAACTCGCAATCATCACTTCGCATTTCAGTTTACACAAATTAAATAAAACGATGACTCAAAGCCAAAGTAAATCCTTCGTTACTCGGTATGTTAACCCTTTTTTACTACTATCAAAGGTAATTACATTGAAAGATCGTTCGTATTGAAGTAAAATAATAATTTTAATTAAAACCGAGGTGAAATCCGAACTAATCGGTAATCTGAATTGTGCAGAACACTGAGAAATGATTTTTTTCAAATATACAGAAAATTAAGGAAGTTCTATATTTTCTTACGCAACGAATTTACATTTTTTTTCAAATACAATGATTGCCTTTTTTTTCAACTGTAAAATGGGTGTCATCCGGTAGAAAAAAAAATATGAATACCGATTAATCCAAAACCTTGAGTTCAATCTCTTCATCCGGAATGAAATTTTCGTTTACTCAAATTAAACGAGCGTTTACTCAGTCCAAAGTAAATCCTCCATCGTTGCAGAACACGACAAAGATGTCTTATTATCATTGAGAAGGGCTAGTTCGCCGGATGGCGGGGGTTGAGGGAGGGGGGGGGGGATACTCCAATTCTGCTGTTGGCAAAAGCCAGCAGACCGAGCGAGACTTGTGTTCACGAATCGCCAGGACTTCTGTTTCGAAGGACCACCGAGTAGCAGCGGAAGCTTTTCTTCTTCACGTCGCTCGGTGGATGAATTATTTACGGATGAAACGGTTTTTTCAGGCAGCACCATCGCGATATGCCGGGAGGAGTGGGAGCCGGAGAGGAAAGAGTAGAAAAGAGGAGGAATGAATGAGAGTCTAGAGTAGGAAAACGAAGCGAGGCTGTGAGGCGATTCAGGCGAAGCACGAAATATTTGCAGTCAGGACTATCGTTACGGTCCCGCGGGCCTTTGCAATCTATATTGCAGGAGAGGTAAGCCAGGACAAGAGAGAGAGAGAGAGGCAAAAAAATGGAGTAGGAGCCAGTAGAAATGAAGGCAGAGGGCGTCGGAGATCGAGAAGAAGTCGACTGGAGCTTTCGAGCTCTCGGGAATGTCGTCCAGCTCGAAGCTTTACAATGAAAACGAAAGAAAGCACCCGAAGAGAGTCCTTCGCTCATCTCTCTCGAGTTCCACTCTCTCTCGTCTTCGCTCTCCATTTAACTCTGCTTCTGATTCCCGTTTACAGTAATGCCCATAGAGAGTATACACTGTGATCCCCATAATACTTTATAGCTTCAACGTATACAGTAGAGTCCCGCCGTAAAGAGAGGGATTACGTCGTGAGAAATGGTCGCGGACCTTGTAAGTATTTCTTTTTCCATTGATGGCTATTAATTGCAGACAAAAAAAAATGTGGAAGAGCTTTTCGGAATGTAGTAACTTGTTAAAAAAAATAATTGTCGATGATAAATATTCTTGAAGAAAATGTATTTGTTTTATTGTTCCAATATAGGAAAATAATAATAATGTCAGGGTAGCGGTGAATAATTAAGATGATACGCAAGGGTTGCCACGATTTCATATATTTAAATTGAATTCTGTGTAGCTCTTACGAGCACCGTTGATAAATGAGTTCCGAGAGACTTATGAGAATGTCTACTGTATCTATATATTTGACTTTGTCTCTATCGCAATGTCTCGTTTGGTCTCTCGACCTGGCCAACCGTCGAAGTTTGCGTTTGTACCAACATTCAACAAAGCTCAAGCCCATTCCCAGTCCTCGTCTCTCGTCTCGCTCATTCGTTCGCTTTCTTCACGAGCTTTATTAAAAATTGAGGATGCAATTTACCTCCCGGGCACGGCCCGAGGCTACTCGCTCTAAATAAAGAAGCCAAGACGAAGCTCTTACCACGTAGGTCGGTGCTTTTCCTCCGCCTACTCCGAAAGCCTCTCGGCTCTTCGCTCTTTCCCTCCCACTCTCCTCCCTTTCTTTCTTATATTCTTACTCGTGGTGTAAGCCCGAATCCTTCACGGAAGCTGTAGTTACGTGGCCCCGTCACGGGGCTGAACTTTATTGGTTCCGGGCTGGAGCCGTCACCGCAAACCGCGGCCTCTTGCGCACGGATAAGCAAAGCCTCAAGCCCTCTTCTTCTGTCTTCTGTTCCACCACCAGAGAATTAAGGAAAAGTACCCCCAAACACTGTACAATAAAATGGATGTGACGTCTCACTGACAAAATTCGAGGATCCGCTAATAATTGTACGAGGAGACCGCTCATAAATGTCACTTCTCAAGTGACTTTTTTAAAAATTCACTCATTTATTATTTATAATATTTATTTGTTTACAATATTCTTCATCTTGTGGATAATTAACGTAATAAAAAAAATTAATACTCTCTGCCTATAAACTTAAAGTGTACACATTTTTTAAGTCCCGTCTGAATGACACAAATGTCAGCACAATGTTTGTTACTCTCGAAATAAATAGCAAAAGCTGCAAGGGAAAAAAATAGAGCGTAGCAAAAATGGTCTGGACAACGTCAATGACGATTTATGAGGATGGTCCCATCGGCGGGAGGTCAGTCTTCCTCTTCTGGTGTCAGGACCCACGGACCTGCATGTAATCCAGTGCAAAGATACAATATTCTTCATCTTGTGGATAATAATCGTCAAAAAAAAAATTAATACTCTCTGCCTATAAACTTGAAGTGTATACATTTTTTAAGTCCCCTCTGAATGACACAAATGTCAGCACAATGTTTGTTACTCTCGAAATAAATAGCAAAGCTGCAAGGGAAAAAAATAGAGCGTAGCAAAAATAGTCTGGACAATGTCAATGACGATTTATGAGGATGGTCCCATCGACGGGAGGTCAGTCTTCCTCTTCTGGTGTCAGGACCCACGGACCTGCATGTAATCCAATGCAAAGACACAAACCATAGCGACTCCGGTACGTAACTTCGAGTCTGGCTCGCCTTAGGGGGTCTCGCCGGACGACGAAGAAACGTAAAAGGCGAAAGGGAAGACGAAGAGGAGATTCGACGGTTGTAGGCGCCGGCACTCAACACCGAGAATCCCCAGTGCGAGGCTTTCTCGTAAATTAGCATAGCGCCACGGGGTTTACCTCGAAATCCAGGTAAAACTTGAGATCCGCCTACTACCGCAACGTGAAACGTTTCGTTACACGAAACGACACGAGTTAACTCCCGGCTCTCCACACTTTTCATCCCGAACTCGTCATCCCACTCGACGAGCACAACGGGAGACACTTCGCGAGGCACGCTAAATCGGTTCGTCTAACGAGCGCTTAATGAAGACACTTTCGAGACAATTATCGCCTCGAACCTTCGGGGATACGAACGTCAGGCTACTTTTGGCGAACCGCCTTTTTATTACTCGTCTTATGGTCGCGTAATTGAGCAATTATATTTCGTCGAGTGGAAATGGAAATTAAAGCATCCACGAAAGTGCAGAAACAATGAACTCTCGAGTCTTGCGGTCGTGAGAAATTCAAATAACTGCGGAAAATTCTACCACCTTTCATATCAACCGTAGAGTCGATGAGGAAAAAAGTCTTCGTAATGAATCTCAACATTTCACACAATTACAAGTCCAATCGCAAACAAGTGCCTGATAAAAAAAAAAGTATTTCTCTGTACAGAATGAATAAAAATGATTTCCTCCCCAATGAAAATCATTGGAAAATAAGAAAAAAATACATTTTCAACCCTTAATACAGATCACACCCTCTTGGAGTATTAAAAATGAACCTTCCAGTTCGCTGGTCCCGGGGGCAGAGACCCCATGAGAGCTTTCCAAGAGCCTCACATTTTTTAGCCGTACCCTCGGAGCTTCCAATGTTATTAAACGCATTATACCTTCAAATAGCTCAATGTGCGTCCGACGCACACTTTTATATTTACGGTGTAACTTGTGTGCTCACAGCTCGCGTACTCCTCGTGTATATAAACAGGGGCCCATCTGTTGGTAATTTGTAAGCCAAGTCCGGGCAATTAAAAGTTTGATGCGAGCATTAAACTCGTTGGGTTATAAAACAAGACGAGATGGGGGATCCTGGGAGGACCAACTGCGGCAGCACCGCGAGCCTCAGAGCCAGGCCCAGGAGCCCATGCGGCAACCCTGGGCGAGATGTAAGGCCCAAAGCCGGTTGGCTATCGCGTGCTAGACAGAGTATATAATACCCAACCAGCAACTATACTTTATGGCCCGACTGTAGTTGTGTTAGGGCGTACAGAATGTACTTACATATGTGCGTATTACACAAGTACGTAAAATACACACACACACACACATGAGTACTTGCACATACAAGTATCGAAATATATGTAAAAGTCGTACGTGGGTAAAGGCATGCCATGGTATCGGTCGTAAACGTTCCTCTTGTCGGTTCCGCAGCATGAGTCGTGCATCATTTTTTTCAAATATCTTTATTACCACGTCGGGCCCACGGCAGGAATCCATTTTATTTTTCATTTTACTCGTTTTTCAGTATTCACTTCTTCCTCGCTCTCTTCCTGATTATAGGCAGCTATCATCATCATCATCTGCGTCAGGTACTTCACTCGGAGGTCCGAGATGTCTTGATGGGTCCACTGTGGGCTGCTCTTTGTGATGGCCGTCCTAATTGATTGGACATTAACATAAACCGCCTCGTACACAAACTCCAATGGGTTGTTTTAATGATTGAAATTTATTTGAAAAAAATATTGTGAAGATTTGCAATGGGAAGATTAGAGCACGTGTAGCAATTGGGACCATGTAACATTGTAATCAGCAGATGACTAAGTGAATCTCTCACGTGAATATCGGGTGCCTGGATTCTTCTTACTCCCCTTAATATATATAAATATATGGGCACGAGTTTTAATTACAAATCGATAGGAAAATCATCGCCGAGAATGCGAATGAAGGTTGTTCGCAAAATCGAAGACGTCATTGCTCGGAGTAGAGGTTCGGCTGTAATAATTGGGACTTGGTGTAAAATATCGACGAGTTGTATGCTTATCACCGAGGGACATTACTATCTTTCTCTTTATCTTATCCCGACAATTTGCAACCATATGTATGGAAAATACGTTAGTTCGTTGGACATTAGTTATCTTGACGTGCGATGCTAAATCGCGCAGGGATACCGAGAATTGAGACCTCAGCACGCAGGTCTAACCGATCGGGGATATCACGTGAAATTAAGTGACCCTGTAGTCGCATTCGTACCTGAAACTCCATCAGCATAACTCTTCGGGGTCTCGTTAAGCACATACGATTATTGCTTGGTACGCCCGTTAACTTATCAGGCCCCTTAGCTATCGCAAATATTGAATTAATAAAATCCTGTTGCATCGATAACTCCACTCATTTGATATTTTCCGACGGCAAAAATATCCGATATTAATATCCACTTAAGAGCGTTATTGATCGGAGAATATTAAGAGAATGACGATTCGATGTCTCTCGTCCTTAAGACATTCACGTGGGACTCGTAAAATTCAAGGAACCTGAAGACACCTCGATTATTTTAACGCTGTTGAATGTCTGCAAAAATAAATAAATAAATTAAAAGAAAGTTATGAACCGATGGAAAAATGTGGCCTGGGAAAATTCTCAGGATGGTTGGAAGCTACTTGGAAAATAAACTCGTTCTTGATTAATTTTTTAAATACTTTTTCCTGCAGTGCATGATACTAGGAAAAAATAAAAACGTAACAAGTAAAGGAGAGAAAGGCAACTCCGGAATCCAGGCACAAAAAAGAGCCTCAAAAAAGAAACATGCTTGGCTTTGAAAGCCTTTGTTCGTGGCATTCGCCATGAAGTGACAAAAACTTTGTGTATTTATCGGACAGAAGAACAGTGTAGAATATAGTTTGAGCTCGCTCACCCTCGTTTTGCGACCGGCGCGCATTTTATCTAAACTATTTACGGTCGGTATTCGCTGCGTCAGTTATTTTCCAGATGAACGCCGCATATTTTATGTCCCAACTTTCTATTTTCCGGAAAATATGATATTAATATTGGCAGCTATACAAAAGTTACAAACAAACTGCTGTCGGTAATTTTGAAAAACACATGGAAATTTCAGCGGTACCTACTAATTAACAACAAATCGTGGACCTGATTATTCCATGGATTTATGACCGGACAAAAGAAAACTGCAAACCTTTGTGAAGCCCAAGCAAACGCAGAAATTTTCACAGAAAATGAATAAAAAAGTCTACAAAACTTATTTTCATTTGTGGCACTTGTGCCATAAAAATGAGGAAACAAGTATAATTAGGATACAGTTTTAACGGCATTGGAACACTTTCTAAAGGGTGTTTTGATACGAGTGTTAAAATTACCTTAACAGCTCGAAAATCTCACTCATTTTGATCGTGAATAACGTTTACACGTACATGCAACAGTGTTGAAAAAAAAAAAAAAAACAGGCCACCGCAACTTCTCTGCAAGGTATTGGGAAATCCAGTGAAAAGGGTTCAATTACTCGGTGTACTCGTTAAAGCTGTACCAGGATCCAGCGCACATCGAGTTGGCGAGCTGGTAGCAGCAGACATAGACAGACAGTAGCAGCAGAAGTAGCAGCGGCAGGTCTGCCGCTGAAAGGACCGGGGTCCTTGATTGGCTGCTTTCAATGTGCCCCTATACATATTCCACCCCCCGGGTGTCGCGGAATAGTATCTCTCGTGGTATTCGGTGGGTTCGCAGGGCTGGCTCGCGATCCTGGGGTGCGGTTGCTTCTGGAAACGCTAATTGCGTCAGCGAAAATCGAATTTCTGGCGTGGCGATAACGCGCGTACCGAGAGCTACGAAGAGCAAGGGCACCGTGGTATATATAACCCCGAACTCTCACTCTCTAACTCACCCCTCGATGCATAAACGATACGGAATTATTCCCCCAAAGCTAACGTTTCAGCCAATGAACTTTACACCTCCATTCCCTCCAGTCTCGGTGATATGGACCGCCAGGAAATTATTACGATTCCCCCTCTCGCACCTCGACAGCCTTAAGAAACGCCACGAAGTGAATGAAACTTCTTTAAGAATCTTACCACGGACGGAATGACGTTTCTGACAGGAGTTCTCTTCAGACAATGGTTTAAAAGAACATCGACCATGGCAACATTAATTAAGGGCTGAATTAGCAAGGTTCGGTTGCAAGTTTTACCTTAAGATTGCACTTGAGACGAAAGAGGAAGAGAAGATCAAAGTTATAGTCAGCGTGACGACTAAAGTTTGCGGTGATTACACGAATTTCTCATGATGAATCTTGCTATTCAAACCAAAGCAAAGGTCTCCCCCTAAACCCTAATGTCCATTCCGGATCTAAGTCCCGTTTCCAGGGTCTCATTCGAAATCTCGATATCGAAAGGGGACTCTTCAAAAATGGATCCCTCTGGAAATCACACCCGATGAACCTACGCGTTGAAAAAAATGATTTATAACGCGTTTAAACCGTGTACTTCACAGCAGAAAGTGAATTTCGGACCCGCCAATTTTTTTACCGCGATACAGAAGCAAATTTGTTTTGTGTCTGGGTTTGGCCAATCCTGTCTGTTATATTCGCTCGAGACTCGAGGGTGCACGCAGCGAGGGGTAGTTTCATACTGTGCAATACACTACAATATATATGTATATATATATATTTATAACATACCTTCGTACCTGTTAGCGAGGGGCACTGTTGGCGGTTGCCGAAAGGATGCGTCCGGTGCGATGGAAGGTTCCATGGTGCGAAGGGTTGGCGGTGTTAGACGAAGCTCCGGTCCGTCCTGGGAGGGTCTCCGTCATGGCGTCGACGTCGACGCGCTTAGTTGCCGAAGTACAAATTAGATTATGCGACGGTGTCGCCGCGGGGGTTCGCCATCCCCTGAATTTGCCGCCTGTTCACAGAAAAGTTAGCCCTTACTGTCTTGCCGCTCTGTTTCCAGCAGCGCCGCGCGACGACGACGCCGAGCTTGTTGCCCCGTCACGAGCCCTGAAAACGCACCGAAAACCAAGGGAAAGCCCCCCGAAGGACCCTTCCACCTTTCCTCGACACCCCCCGTCGATAACCGCGGCAAAATATTTCAATATTTACCCAAAAGAACACCGCGGATCCGACTAAATTTATGGATTGTTATTATGCGCACCGGAGGTGGCCGTCGACGTCGTTATTCTGGAACCCCACGTTCCCCCTCATCGGCGCCGTTTAATACACTACTGTTCTGATGATTTTTTTTTTCTTCTTCGTCTCCTTTTCGATTTGGCATTGGTGATTCTTCAACGAGGAGTGGCGGAATGAATCCACACGAGATACTCCCTACAATCGATAACCTGCGTAACACTCCTCGTGAATTATTCATTTTATTTGTACCATGTGAGAAACGGCATTCATTTTTCCCCGGGAACTTCATTTATTACTTTCGGGATTTCAATGTTCACGTGTGTCCTGTCCAGGGATGGAAAAATGTTATTTTCTAACGGCATCGACGAATATGTTATTATTCCAAAATATAGGATAATGGTTTTCATGGAACTCAGGTGTCGAAAAGTAATTTTGAAGCTGTCACTCATTGGTCACCAAGGCTATCAAAATTTTTCTGAATTTACCAGGAATACCTGGAAATTATTCTTTCAATGCAGAGTTAAAAAAAAAACATTGCACTTCGGTAGCCAAAAGTAACAGACAGGTGCAAAAAAAATGACGACTACTTTACAGAAATAGAAACGAGAGGCGAATTTCCATTGGGAAAAGCAGGAGAGCTTGAAATCATTGCACATTGCTCTCTTTCTCTACGGTACATTCTCCGCTTTCGGGCATCACATCTCCGCCACTTTTCGAGCCGGGTCCCTCTTCAGGTCTGACTCGTCGGATTATGGACGGGAGAGAGGTTGCGTCGCTCGGCAACTCGCATGAATTATAAATTCATGAATTATAAAACTTGCAAAGCGCTTATTGATCGTCTGCGGCGTTCATTGCTCCGGCCACTTGAACGCTTGCAGCATACTTCACTTATTATCGGTATGACACTCTATATTCTCGCTAAGGGCTCACGGCGAAAGCTTTTTTCCCCGTTTTTTTTCTTCTTCCACTGCATAATCCACCTTCCCGGAGATTTGCAAACGAATGATTTTTCGTCGTTGGTGAAAAGTTTCATATTCCCGTCGTCCGATATTATCCTCTCGAGCGTTACTTTTTTTTTCTCTCTTTTTTTTTTTACTCACTGCCGATAAAATATTCTCGCAATTCATGGAGACGAATGATCGCATATACATACACTTCATGATTCGGGCGTCGAACGAGGCCACCTGAAATAGAATAAGCCTCACTCGGTCTGGAATTCTCGGTTGGTAGACCTTCGTGGTGAAACGAACGCTCGCACGCGAGTCGATATTGAATCATGTTTCACGGCGTCGAGGCACTTGATCCCTCCTTGGAAACCCAACAGAATTGGAATCCCTACCACCGAAAGCCGTGCTTGACCGGGATCCGAAAACCAGGGGGAGGGAGAGCGAGCTTCTCACCTCGGGCTTGCCGATCAATCGATACTCGCTTTTGTACGTATACAATGACAGCTTCCCACTCACACTCGTGTAATCTGGTGTGAGGATTGGTGTTAATCAACCAGCTCCATCTGACTCTCCTTCTTATTCCCGGTGCATTCGTGATCTAGTTTTCCATCGCAAATACAATAGTAGGTAAAAGAGAGAAAGAGAGAGAGAGAGAGAGAGAGAGAGAGGAATTGTTGCTAAGTCGTGGTGCTCGTTACAGCCTCGTTATCATTGTCACTCACCTGGTGATACCAGTCACGTTTTCAGGTATTCGTGGTTTCGTGGTACACTGCAAGTCCCAAGAATTCTTATAGTTTATAGAGGTTAAGAGTTTTTACAGTCTCGAGTATCCACTTGAGAATAAAGACAATGCCACCAGACTCTCGAAAAAATTCTCACCCACACACACACACACACAGACACACTTAGAGACGTTCTTACGTCTGTACATGCACAGACATTCATTTTACATAAGCTTTGATTGCATTAATTATCCTTAATTGAAAACAAAATTCTGATTAATTTGGATCTTACGTATTAAATTTTTTTCATCCTCATTTGTACGTTCTGATATTAATTTTGCATATAATGTATTTCAGCTTGCGTGTAAAAATTCTATTTTTATTTCAGCATCAAATTTTTATTGGATCTTTGTGAAAAAAAAATTTATAGCTGAAAACTGGAATGGTAATCCGAACTCGAAATGGCAAAAACTGACGCAGTGAACCACCGGTTAAGGAATATGAACGGGAAAACGTAGCGTTATGCCATCGTCGCGGTGTCTGCGGCCGAACGAAAGGAAGAGGGACAAGTGCAAGGTGCTAAACCGAGGATGCGCACGTTTAGCAATTCCCACGATTTATCCTGGGGCGCCGATCCTCCCGCGCGTTAAGCTCGATGGTCCGTGGAACGTTACACTTTTTCCGCGTCGAAAAACCACCCCCTGACGCACTACCCTTGATTCCCAAGCCACACCATAACTCGCTACGTGGCTCTTTGTCTCTCCTCAGCAATAAAGTGATTCTACCTCGCTCGCACTTAGTTTCACGAGGGAAAAAAAAATCCTGTGGATCTTTTTACGAGTCTTTTACTAGGTAACAAAAAAAAATTCAACAAATCGTACAATCCAAACAAAAATAGCTACGTCAATAATCCAAATTTCTCTAAATTTCTATCAATCTATTCCACATCAATTACTGCATAATTTTTTTTAATTGTGAAAAATGAACGTGAAACTTTGCTGAGTCATCGAGATAAAAAATAATACAACAAAGATAAAGTGTATAGTCTCGTATCCGGGAGAAAAAAAATTGAATCAGTGGAGTTGAATTAAGGAGTTTCATCATCCAGGTCCTTAGTCCTTCGTCATTCTTAGCCGAGATGCGGTGGCTGCGGCGTTCGCAAATTCATTTACCGGTAAATTCATTGTTCGAGGTGAGGAGACAAATTGTTGTTTCCTCCGTTCATTACCCACATCCCGGAGCCCTTAACTTGGCTCGCTCACTCAACGTCTTCGCTCTCCTTCGTTCTCTCGTTCATTCGTTCCTTCCTCGCCGGTTTTCCTCCCTTCAGTCACCAGAGGCGCCCTCCTCCTCCTCCTCTTCTCCCTCCTCGCTCGCCACTTCGATGAATAATATATGGCGATGACTGTCTGCATTGTTTCGCGTGCCTCGAGCTCGCAAACCAACGAACTCGTATACATACGATTTAACGTGTGGCCACCGGATGCTGCGTTTGCCCGTCCTCGTCTACGCGATTTCCCGCTACGTGCCTCGACGACGCCTCTCCCTTCCTCTTTCATTCTCGCTGTTCTTCGTATTTCCGCTCACGCGAAAAGAATTGACGCTCGTCATCGCCAATCGACAGCTTCAAAGTCAACCGACGTGTAAACGTGTCCCTGGTAAATGCTAACGAAAAAAAAAAAAAAAAAAAAAAAAAATCGTGTAAGAGGAAATCGTTGAATCTTGCAATCCAATGGAACGGACTCATCGTCACTGGAATTACGTCTCAAGGGAATTCGATTTTTCTGGATAGCTTAAGAATATATTCTCATGCATCGCAAATTAAATTCTAGTTAAATATATATTTTTATAATGTCATGTCAATGGAAAATTATTTTTTAATTACGCATAATAGAAGAAGACTCGTAATATGATTAATTGTAATTAAATCAACGATGAGATTTGATCGTAAATTCGTCTCGTGTTATTACAGTGGGTACTTAAAACTTCGTGCTCGTTGGAATAACGTTAAAGAAAATCGTGAGTTTAATGTAAATTATTTGAGTTTGCCCTCGAGTGGCAAAGTGAAAGTCCCCAGACCGTGAAGTGAAATATTCGACATATTAAAAGGGATAAGGGTAGCATCCGCGGAAGTGAGCCAATAAATAACGCGATGCCTAAAAATTTTATTAATTCTTTGAAAATCCAAGTGTATTTATATCCGAACGAGGTTGAGCGTCGAGGAGAAGGGAAAAAAGTTTGTAAAACAGGCTTTGAGTTAACAGAAATTAAGTAAGTTCATGGCGTGGCTCGGAAAGCCCATCTTACAACTTCGTGCCACCCTTTTTCCTCCTCCCCTATTCTCATGGCGAGCACGCTCCGCTGTATCCAAAGAATTAATAAGCTCCGAGAAAAAGGCTATGTGGTCCTATACATAGACTCTCCCTTTCGCACTGTAAACAATTACAAAACTCATCGAGAGCCCGGAAAATAAATGGAGAATGTACGGGAAAGGATTCGAGGTTCGTAACGAAGTGGAAAGGGTTATAAAAGTGGTTTAAGCTTGTAGGAGAAAACTATGCCGATGAAAAATGCCTCTTTGACGGTTGTTGCGCGTGTCCTCGCAGCAATAATATACTAAATCAATTACCCAAGTCACTTGGTCTTGATGTATCGACTGGTTTCTTCGTTCTGTACACGCAGTAATTTTCAAGCCGCGCGCATGTATATCTATATCTCATTGGAGCTGTGCTAACTCGTTAGCATAACTCGTTTTGTCAAGTGGCACGTCGCCGCTTCGTGTCTGAGAGAGCCTCGATACAAATGCTCATACAGAGGTAACGTGGTAGTGGATATAGACCCTGAAGAGGCCTGGGCACCATAAGTAATAGAGTAGCTAGCTAACCTGCTAACTAAGCAGACGAAAAAGCTGCCGGAGCTTGCAGTATTATACGATCTTGTCGACAATCCTGTTGAATTAATCAAACACGGGTTTTGCGTGTTTCGAAAGGCTTGCACTTAAACCGAGTCACGAGGTGATCGCTCATTTGCTCCTCATGCTCCTCGGAGTAATAACAACACAGAGCTTTTACTCTGAAGTGAATTTTCATACAATTTTCAATGTCCTTACGTAAAAAGCTCCGAGTAAAATTGTTCCACAGCAGAAAAAAGCTTCCTCCAGGAGGAAACGAAAGTGAAGTGAACTCCAATTAAACAAAACTAATTTTGTCCGCATTCGTTGCCGTTGGTGATCGCTCATTTGCTCTTTATGCTTCTCAGCGTAACAACAACACTGGAATTTTCAGTACAATGTAAATTTTCATACAAATTTGAATGTCCTGACTTAAAAAACTCGGAATAATATGGTTCCACCGCAGGAAAAAGCTTCCTCGAGGAGGAAACAAAAGTAAAGTGAACTCCAATTAAACAAAACTAATCTTGTTTGCATTTGTTGCCGTCGGTGTATTTAAATTAGTCAAGATAGAGTTGTTACTGCAAAGTGCACAGTCCAATTCGTTGATCCGTTAATCAGTGTACATAAAGCATTTTGTCGAGTGATACTACGACGTTAGCCGGCTCGAGTGCTCGTGGCAATGGTCGATAATGAAATCAGCGACGACGATGAGGACGATTAAGACCGGACGAATGACTGTGAGATACGAGGATGGGCTGCTCAGCAGTCGGTCCGGGTACATACGAAGTGACATTGAAGCCTCGGTTGTGCATTTGAATCGCTTCTGGAGGAGAATGCGAGCGACTGATTGGCAGAGCTCGAGTGCTGCGGAGGGCTGCCCTGAAGAAGCAAAGAGGAGGAAGACACTTCAGGCCCCCATCCGGTACAATAAAACCCACACGCTCGCTCTTGGCGCGGAGTTCCGTTAATTCGCACTGTCAATTGGCCGATAAAAAGTGCGTAAGCTGCGTATCTGTGTCTGATGGGTGAATTCACGATGGAACACTCGATGGATTTAGCAACGAACACGTTTCGCAGCCCGTCATTTTCGAGGCACTCGAGGAGGGTTCCCGGTCGTCAACACCGCAGATCCCAGGGCAACGCAACGTCCAAGTGCCTCGAGAGGGTAGATCATCCAGCCAATTTCGTCGCTATCAAGCCAATCCCGAACGTATTGTCCCTTTTGAGAGTTCGTAATGTCATCTGGAGGCTTTGTGGTGTCATTAACGTCGATTATATTGCTATCCGTTAAAATGTACTCGTTGTGGCAAGTGCAATGATTTTTTTTTCATTCCTGGCAATGAAACAAAACGAAATCACCACAACAACGTCCATTGTATTCGTTTCGAAATACGTTTTCTTAAGTCCTCCGTGTTGATAGCAAAAAGCTGAACATTTCATTTATTCCTTCAAGGCTCAAAGGGATGAAACGTACGTTTTCTTCCCCCAGCGTTGACACCAAAAAAGCTGACCATTTCAGTTATTCCTTCACGGCTCAAAGGGATGAAACAAAAAAAGTCCTGTAATTCGGAAGTGACTTTTCACGCTTTGTACGGCCGAGAAATATGCCCCTTGACACTCACAGTCATGTCTGCCATTTAAGCGTCTTTAGGACTTCTGAAATTTGCATCCATGCACATACTTACCTCTCCCAAGCTCCAAACTTCGCAAGTCTTCCTCAGCAAAGCCCGGAGTGATTCCTCATCCCCTTCCACATGATTCAACTCCCCTGATCTCATCAGTCTCGATCGCCAAACGATCCGGCGAAGTTGGGAAGGGTTCTCAAAGTCGCGAGAGCTTTCCGGCCGACTCTCACCAGTGAACTCGGGCAGTATATCAAAGCGGCGGTTATGCATTTGTTGAGTGGTGGTTTCCTGAGGCAATTAGAGACATCCCGGCTCGCCGTCGCTGCCACATCGGCTGGAGCAAAAGCTCGCGCGAGCGCTTAAAAATAAAACGCTCGACGCTCGACGACGTGTAGTGCTGGCAACTCGGAGACGGAGTCTAACGATCCGTTGAGCGGCCTGACACGAAGAAGATCATGAGGACAGCAAGAAAAAGGGGAACCAAACGACGGCCTAACCCAGAACGCCCCTTGGTCGAGGGATTTGTCTTCGGGAATGCCCATTTGACATCCGATGCCCCGTGCGACACCGACGTGCCGTAAATAATTACCGGCGCCGCATGCTCTGATGCTTTCCTCGAGCATCTTCGCTTCGAAGGCACTCTCCTTCGCTTTAATTCGTCGCCAATTTTCTTCACACATCATCCGTGAATTTTCCCGGCTAAACTCTTGCACACGGGCCCTTAAAGCCCTATTGTATTCGCTACTTTCGGGAGCTCCTTCCTCAGCATTTAGGAATCTATTCGATCTCTTCCATTTTTTTCATGACACGTCATTGGACCCTAACTTCATCCACCTTCCTGCTGATGCTTTTGCAATTTTTTTTTTCAGCTTGTAAATATTTTATGAACTCTGCCCATAGATTTTTTTTTTTTTTTTCGAAATATAAAATTATCGCTATATGACAAAAGAATATGAACATTTACAAAATTCCCAACAACTTCATCCGCTCATTCTCCTCCGGCCCATGAATTGTATATTCACCTGGCGAAAGTTTGGCTCACATCTTCCAAAGCACTCGAAGGTAACCATAGGTACAACGATTTTATATATATATATGCATATAAACTCATATATCGTATGTCAGAGAATTCTGATATTATTATAACGCGATCCCCAGAGGGAAAG
The DNA here is from genome assembly GCA_947507545.1 of Clistopyga incitator. Lineage (NCBI taxonomy): Eukaryota > Metazoa > Arthropoda > Insecta > Hymenoptera > Ichneumonidae > Clistopyga > Clistopyga incitator. The sequence continues at coordinate 9,930,838 of OX382177.1, forward strand.
ATGGTGAGTACTCGAGTTCCGTATATCCGCTCGATAAAGTTCGGTGTTGGCAAGTGTGTCCCTCAGCCGGTGAGAAGCTCAGAATCGAGCGTTTGGTGGTAGTCGGTGACGTGAAGCGTTCTGGCTCTCGAATTCTCATTCCACGGGGATTCCGGAGGGCGTATGTTTGAAGGGATGTGCCAGGAGGCGGGGGGAGACGCGAGAGGGGACGAAGCAGGGCGTTATGTGCCGTAGAGACGTATTAGAGCGTACGATAAGCACCGCGATGCCAGAGAGAGCGGAACTCTCGACTGACAGGACAAAGGGGTGCGCTTTCTCCTCTGTACTCGCCCTGTACCGAGTATATGGCGAGCACGGTGAACGTTGTAGGGTTCGCCAAGGGGGCGACCATAATTTTCGTTGCGATATATGACGAAGAACACCCCCGCGCCCCGACACTTCGGGGCTTGCGTTCGAACGAGCTTGCTGATACGGGAAGCAGAACGGAAAGCGAAGCAACAGAGTATATATAGGTGGATATTGTGTACACGAACGTCCGGGTACGTAACACGTCCTGAGAATACTTGATGGATGAGATGTATTAATGGATGAGAGATGGGAGAGAAAATTCGCTGGTATCTCGCGGTCTGATTGATCCTCGAATCATCACTGCGAAAAAAATCTTCGAGATTGTGCGGAGAATCGAGGGGTAATTTTTTAAAAATAGTCTGATCGATGAGAGATAATAATTGGGAAGGGCGGAGGAAATTTGTAAAGGTTGATTATCGCTCGTCAGCTAAAAGTGTCCCGTGGGAATCCGGTACCAGAGATCATGGGCAGTGATAAAGTAAAGGCGAGCCTGTGATACACAACATCGGCCGCTGGGCCATTTATTCTCAACAGCTCGAAATAGAAAATAAATTGGCGATCATTGATCGTAATAAGAATAAAAGATGGAAGCGAGAGAGCCGAATAATTTACGATACCAATAATCTTGGAGCCCCGGGCTTGTCGTAAAAGCCAGCAGATATATAGACGCGTACACATGCAAAGAGATGAGCGAAGCTCTCTCTCTCTCTTTCGCGAGAGAAGGAATTCTATTTATATAAAAGCTCGAGATTCGCGATCGGCGCTCGCGTGCATTGAATCATAACCATTCCCACTTGATCCCATAAATTTCACTTGGTATCCGAAATACCTACGGTATTCGGTACACGATAACAAAAATTAAAAGAAAAGAAATATTTTACGACCGACTGATAAATAAAAATTAATGGAACGTTCATTAAAACTCTAATTTATATTCTGGCTTAACAAATTTAATTTCTTTTTTTTTTTTTTTGTTAATGAAGAACATGTCGAAAATGAAATTTACAAAGCATTTTTCAAAAGTGAAAAAAAATTGTGATTATTTTTTTACTGTGCAGGCAATTTTGGGGGTAAAAAAAGGGGAAATTCATGAAATTGTGAACAAATACTTACGTGCCTTTATAGCGGCATTCTCGGTGAATTGGGAATTCACTTGAGTAATTAAGGAAAAGGCGTTAGTCCCAATGCTTGATGATGGCCGTTCGTGTCGCTCGACTTATTCGAGAGCTTCCCCAACGAGTTTCACTCCGCTTCCGCTCGCTTTCGTTCCGACTTACGGGCGCACTTTCGTCGTACTCATTTGGCACTGTCAACGTGGCCGTTTGTCATTCTAATAGCCAGAACTGACGGCCGCACGGTTTTTAATGACTCGAGGTCGGACTGCATAGTCGAGTGAGGAAGCGAACTAGCTACAAGCTAGCACGGAGTTACCAAAGGATATCACCAGGAGCAGCCGTGTTTTTCGTCTGATGATGTCTCTTTAATTTGCCCGTCCGTCACGCTCCTTTCCGCTTTATCGTCCGTCTCACCTATTATTCAACCCTCTGGCCAATCACTGTACTACTGACAAGACACACCGGCATTTTCGAGACATTAAGAGTGCTTCTTCGTCCTTCGCAGCAAAATATATATATTTTCGGCCTTGCAACATTCTGATCATTGCAAAAGTGCGCAAAAATTTGTTATAAAAATGTTTAGTTATTTCAGAAAGTGTCAGCTATTTTATAATTTTATTATCAATTACTGGATGAAGAAAAAAAAAAAGTTAAAATAGTTTGCTACAATTTGAAAAGGTCGACGACCTTCGCCCGGTCATTTCGTAGGTCAATATAATATCCAGAGGGTCGTTTAGATGTTGAAGAGTAATATACAGTATAGCGCGTGACATGAACGAGGACAAAAGTAAATAAAGGAAAGGAGAGGAAAAAGAGGGTAAGCTCGTTAATCAATGTGACAACGTAGTTCATTCGGTTCGCTAAAAGTTTTATTTCGTCGAAGCCACGGTGGCGGATAATTTGATGTGTACAGTACGCGATACTTCGTATTCAACTATATCATCTTATATATATACCTTTTGCTTTTCGTTTCATTATGTATAATATATATATATATATAGGTATGTATAGTGTTTTTTTTTGTTTTCTATCTCGATAGCATACAAAAGGATACAGGCACACAAATATCAAATATGCATCCGGTACTCGATATATAATATTTATATATATATATATACATACATACATATATATATGTATATATATATATAATTTTAATAATTACACTCAGTTGCTGGTACTCGTTATTATAATTTATACAGATATTTACAATTATTCGTTCGTTTCTTCGCAATATCTTACTTATCCTCTCACGTCTTGTTCCTTGGGCGCGTATTATATAAATCTATAATACGTAACGTTTAAATATAAATTACATCGTTGCTATTTACATCGAAAATCACTCAGGTCGCAGGAGTTCGTTTATTTCATTTCCTATATGTGAGCCTCGAACGAGAGTGCCTAATAAATCAATAAACGAATCAATTGGTATTGACGGTAAAATCTAAATTAACATTTTTCGTACCTTTAACAAACAAAAACAACTTTGTGGTTAAAATATTTTTGTTAAGGGTAAAAAAGATGTTATTTAAGCTCCAGTGTAAGACCTTGTGGAGAGTTGGGCTTAGTCCCAAAACGCAGGTTTACCTTTTTCCACTTGGTACATAAAGTTGGGGATAAAAATGAATTTCGAACTGTTTATTCAGTGAATTTAATCTCTACCCGACTGTCGCTCGTCCGCGCTTTCATTCTGTTGAAGTCGAAGCTTTTCGCGGTGCGGGGGAGGTATTTAATTTCTCGAATCGTGTCCGTTGCGGGAGACAGGCTCGAGACTCGGGCTGAGAAATTATTCAGGCGATAGAGAAGAGAGGAGCTAAGACGTGGTTCGCCATGCCCGGACTCTACAAACTCTTGGTTGACGGCGTCGCGTCGCAGCATCGACCGCGGCGTCGTCGCCAAGCGTCGTCGTCGTGGGTCCTGCCGAGGTGAATAAAGGATGAGCCACTTTTTCCCTCTCCCTCCCTCGCCCTCCTTTTCCAGGCCACGACGATCCTCTAGCCTCCGCGACATTTCTCTCCAAAACCACTGGCGTCATCGAGGATCGCCGTGGCCAAGGGCTCAGAACGATGAAAAAAAAACGATTGCCGGATGCGAACCGAGCTGTGATTTATTCACGGACCTTCGAGCTCTCACTCGCCAATTCTTCATAAATATATCAAGCTTTTACTATATTCCTCGAGTTGCGAGATTGTAACGCTTCGTGAACACGATCGAGAAATTCCCAACCACATTTAACCCCTTCGATCACAGCCTTCGACAGAACTGTGAGTCCGCAATATTTAAAAAATTATTCATATGCAGATTATTGACATAATTATTATTTACAATATCCTTCTTCAATAGGAAATTATGTGGCAAAATTCATGAGTACAATCTACAGTTTTTATTATCAACTAAATAATACTTTTTCAAGAGTATTAGAAAATTAGAAAATTTTTTTTTAAATGCCGAAATTTTTTTTCGCTAAAAGATGTCAACATTTTAAAATAAAAACTGTAGAGTGCTTCCGCCGAGGAATAATAATTCGGTCAATAATACGATACAATTTGTATGGAATCTTGTATTTTTGTGCAAATTTTAGTCGACGAAAAAATCTTTTGATTTTTATTTTCTATTTTGTTTAAATCGTGAATGAAAATATTGCGGCGAAGGGGATAACGTCCCTGCGTTGAAAGTTCACTTGCCGAAGCGCAACCGTTTCAAACGGGTGCACAGTAGTTAATGCAGTATAGGTAACTATATAGCATACAAACAGGAGCATACTCTCGCTCGGCGACCCTCCTCCTACGTCATTAGACTCAATCACGCGCAATAAACGTACACACATAAATCGAGTTCAATGTAGCTTCGGACAAATCTATCGGATAAATTGACAATTATCGCATTACCCCTAAATATCGTTGATTTCGATTAGCCGAACTGCGGCGAAACGGTTTAGTGGCTCGTAAACAAAAATATCAAATTTCCATCGACGTTATTATTGCGATCTGCAAAAAGATGCGAATAATATTCGATTTTTGTTGTTTTTGTTGTTCGTCAAAAAATTGTTGCTCGTGCACGTACGAAACTACGGTGACGAGAGAGGTGAACGTACTTTTAATCCTACGACGGTACATACGATACTACATATGATATAAACGTATATTTCGGGAGTATCGTTTATTTACACGAAGCACTTATCGAAAAGCTGTGTGTTGTATTGCGTCACTTTACAAAAATTCTACGTGACGTTCATACGGAGAGGGAGATATATATATATGTATAGTGGTGATAATATATATATATGGTTTTTTTTTCTGAAAGGTCATATATATATATGTATATATATGCATCAATAACCGGAATTGAATCGATGGTTCTCGATATATCGTTGTAAAAAAGATCCAAATTCGATCTATGTTTATCGCAAATACTCGCTCGTTTGTTTCGGCAGCTCCCCCTCACATCGTAGCTCGTTCGTTTTTTTTTTCCTTCTTCATTTTTATGTTTTTATTTATTTTTTTTTCATTTTTTTTTTTTTTTCATTTATCTATATCACAATGTGGTCGGGTTTTACATACACGATAGTTATTGTTGCCTCATCCCTGTATTGTCGATTCTCTTCAATTGAATAAACCCCGATTTTTTCTTTTTTTTTTTATTATTTATTCCATTTTTTATTCCTCGTCGTTTTGCGTTGAAGGCGATGTCGGTAGAGATAGAGAAATAAAGTATTGGTTTCACGCTCACCTCCTATTCTGTTTTTTTTTTAACTTTATATACTTGTTGCTGTATATACGCCTAACGTTATCATCATTTACCGTTATTCAATTATCAATATCAATAATAATAATAATGTTAATTATTAATTATTCTGCTGTTTTTTTCTTCTTCTTCTTTTTACTTCTTTATTTCATTATTACTCGCTCGCACGACTAAAGGTATATAAATTATAGACTCACTCGAGAAATGTGCTATTCAATAATATTTATAATAATAATAATAATAATAATAAATAATATTAGATCGCGTGCCCGTGCGAACGACACACGGGCTTGCCGAATGTTTCGTTTGACAACGTCAGTCTTGTTGTATGTGTGTATGTCTGTGCCTATTTATACGAGAGCTGATCGAGCAACTCCGGAGGCGCGACCTGGCCGAGCAGTCGCGTGTCACACGAGAAACACGCCAAAGTCTCGCCAGCGAGAGATCGATCGCGCGCACGCGCGCCAAAAGGGACCGAAAATATAGCGTCTCTGGAACTTTGTGGAAATTCTTTTATTTCACCGCCTCCCTCGTTCCCTCTCTTTTTGTAATAAAGGTAATGACAATTTTCGTAATTACTCTGTAAATTATTACAACCGTCACGTCTGTGAAATTCCATTATTTTGCGCTGCAACGAATAACCAATGTAATTTATAAATAAATGCGTTTCCAAAAAATCGTATTTGTAATTTATTTCAAAGCGAACCAAAAAAGCTCTGATGCTGTTTCATCGAATTTCCACTTTATCATTTGATATAATTTTCACAAAACATTTCCAATATTTTATGAAAATTATAGTCTCAAGGTAAAAACTTCATGAGTCCAAAAAATTGGAAAATTTTTCAAAAATTACGAGGATAACTTTTCGCAAAGTAGACACGAATCCCTTTTATCAATTTATCGAATTATTCGGTTCAGTAGAATTTCCTATAATTACCATAAAAGATTTTTAATGTTTTATGGAGATTTTAGGGCAAAGGGAAGATTTTTATAAAATCCGAAATCTCGGTTCCGATATGTTAAATAAAAACGTATCTAAAGTATTTAACATTTTTTTTATCGACTCCGCTCAGAGACGATGAGGCTTAATGGTGAGCTCCCGGAGATCACGTAGCTTAAGGTTGTGTGTGCGTGCGAGAATGAGCGCGGAGAAACGATCGACTAAAAAAAAAGAGAGAGAGAGAGAGAGAGAGAGATACACGAGGGTACAATTTTCTCGCCCTCGTTGTACCCGGAGAGACATCTCTGATACGCGTGCCCGGGTCTCGACCCTTCACCTATGGACCCCAATTCTCTTACCATCGCTCTTGGTCCTCGAGCTCACGCGGGAACAAAGATTGACGACTTTTCTCGGCAGTGAAATGGCTTTCTGAGTCAGTAATGAGTGTGCTCGAGTTTTACGCAGAGAAGGAGAACTCTTCTGTCTTTTTTTTTTTTCGAGTTCGGCTTCGCGAAAACTTCCAGAAAGTGCCGAAAAGCTAGAGTCGAGTCCTTCGACTGATATGCCTATTAATTTTCCATTTTTTTTTTTCTTTTCGTTTACTTTTTCACTCCTTTTATAAAATCTCCTTTTGCTACTCGGATAACTCGTCGTACCACGTCATACCAGGTACGATTAGCCTATCGTTAGGTAATCGGACGCGCGAGATAATATCCGAGGTATTGGGATTGTGTACCTCGTAACCCGAACCCTAAACTCGCCTATCTCCGTAACGAAGAAGCAGCAGCAAAGGCAACAGCAGCAGCGGCATCAGCGGCAGCTTTTTTAAATAGTCGATGCTATTACGTCTTCCGGAGTATTAGCGATGCATCGATGTTACTTGAGATCGGCTTGGTAGTGCATATTTCATGTTACATTGAATATCTCTCGAAGGTTTACGTTTTTTTTTGTTTCGCGAGTTTCCTTCTACCTATTAACCGGAAATACGTGTTTTTAATCATTTATAATTAATTTCCTCTCTATTCGCTACGAATTCGATGAACGATGATGATGCGCGTGCGACTTCTCAGTTGCACAGGTTTTTTTGTTGTTGTTCTGTCTTTACTTTTGTTTCATTCACTCGGATCGATGGATCTCACGAAATAATTCGCAGTCCGTAGATCACGGGATCCACGATCGTGTCGATGGGATGATTTACCTTTGGGGTTCGTCCTGGTGGCACGATCGCTCCTGGAGAAGGGCTTCCTGGTCCAAATGACGGCAGTGCTTTCCACTTCTTACGCGTATCTGTGCAGGGAATGCTCGCGACGCTTGCTGCCCCTTCGCTCCCGCTCGGTTATCGGCTCGGGACTCGGCGGACTTGAGTAAGTCAGGTTACTTGAGCCTCGAGCCGGCGGAGCACTCATCGGCGGCGGTGGAGGCGGTGGGAAAAAGCTCTGCAAGCAAGCCTAAAGCACGGATTCGATCAAACATTGAACTTGGAAATACATGCGATATCAATTTCTTTTTATTTTTCTCTTGAGTTCAAAGAAATCGATTTTTCACATTCAGATCTCATAAAATATAGACAAATCAAATTTGGAAAAAATCAATATAAGTTTCACTTATACTCTGCAAGCAATTGAAATTGGATTTTTAAGAATCGGGGAAGCGATGAGTTTGTGTAATGTCGTTACGTGTTAAAATGGAAATAAAGTAACCTTTGCACTGCCCCTCGATGAAGACTTGGAGAAGACACTGTCCTGATCGCTGCTGACGCTGGGAACAGGCATCGGCACGGCGTAGTCATATGTAGCATCTGTCAAAAGCCACGAGAGATAAAATATTTATCGATGACAGATAACAACGTGGTACACACGTCTGTCGATTGCCATTCGTTAAAGGAGCGAAGATCGATCGGAGACAAACTTACCAGACTGTTCGATGTTGTCGTGTAGATCCTTGTTGTCGATAACGACGGTGCTGTAGCCGTAGTAAGTTGCGTGGGGTGGATCACGATATTTGTTGTCGTGGAATGGCTCCTGATACTCGTCGAGTCTCACGTCGCTGAGCAAACGATCGTTCAGATCTCTGGGCAGCGTGGTGAGCTTCGTGCCTGCATATCTATCGTCGTATTCCTCCACGCGGTAAGTCATCAACGAAGGATCTTTCTCGGTTGTCCCGTAAGCCGATTCCGGCGACAAGTGCTGATGATTTCCCGAAGGTATCGCACTTTTAGCACCGAGAGGACTTGCGAAATTCTTTCGCTGTCTGTGACGCGACACTATTAGGAAAATAGCGACCGCAAGCAGCAGAATAACCGCCGTCAGGACACCTATTATCACTGCCATGTACGTGGGGTCGTCCTGCTTCGCTGTGGAAACTGGAATTTCCGATTGCTGCAACGTGTCCCGTGCGGAACTTCTATCTTTCGTACGTGGTGCTTCTGTCGAGGGCGGAGCTTCGGGTGTGAAGTTACCGTGAGCCACGTCTGCAAAATGAAGAAAGGGGAAACCGCGATTGGTGGTTGTTCAGCTAGTTCTGTGCTTCAGGATTAATTTTCTACCGGTTTTCATTGACTTCACTTCGATAATCGAATTTCTATGGAAATTGCTATAAAATTGGAATTTTTTATAAAGAGATTTTATACAGGGGACATTTAGATCCTCAGTGAATTAATTTTTGTTATAGGGTTTTATAGAAATTTGTATCATTGGAAGGGATTTGAGTACAAGGGGTAGATTGAGATGGTGATATAAGTATCGTCACGTTTCTCGGTGGAAGAAAGTATCTTCATTCTCTGTGACGAATCGATTTGAGCCACAAGCCAAGCTTGCGCTTCGTTTTTCCTCGAATTGTGCAAGAACTCGTGACCCGTGACCTCTCGAGGGTTAACGCGACCCTTCGTCGTGGTTACAGGGACCACGAGAACCGTGCAGAGACAAAATACGGAGGAGGACAGAGAAGACGAAGCCGAGTGAAGTGTTCCTCTGGGTTTGTTCCCCCAAGGCACTCTTCACCCTCGTGCGCGATCCCGATTACGTTCTTTCTCTGCCCTTCTTCCGCTCTTCGTGGTTGGGAAATAAAAAAACGAACGGAGGAACGGGGGTAGAACGTAGATCTTCGGAGCTGTTATTGCGCCACTTGTGTCTTTCGTTGAAGCGTTAATGACTTCGAAGAAAATACTCCGGTCTTAGAATCCCGCGCGCGAAGAGCCCTATTAAAGTAATGAGAGATTGTTATCGGGTTGCTCACCAGAGTCGAATGTGACTTCGCTGATCATCACCCATCGCGAGGCGAACGAGAATCTCAGCTTCACGAATTTGCCAATTCGGTGATGCAGCTTTATCGTTATGTTCCGAGGATTCTCGAATATTCTGTCCTCCATGTAGGAATAGACGATTGGATCACCGTGGTACCATTTGCCACCGACGCTGAAGAGAATGTCCACTTGGGAGAACACCTGGAACATAAATAGCACGGGACGTTAGGCTTATCGATAAGAACACAGCCACTCAATATTTCAAAAAATGCAAGGACTGCGACAAAAAAATATTGAAGAGGGCATTGATCCCGGAAGTCACGTACTCCAATGGGACGACGGTAAAAGGGGAGCGTAAACAGAAGTTTAAGACAGAGAGCAACAGTCTCGGGAAATGTTAATTCGCTGGAAGACTCGTAGGAAGGTAACCGAGGGACAGAGAGATTACAAAGCCGAGATTATCCCTCGATTCCCTTTCTCACCCCCTTCCAAGACGCAGTAGTCACCCTTCCGGGTCTGATACGCCCCAGTGACATTTCCCACTCCAACCTCCTCACGTTCCCTCATTTCCCGACTCCGTCGTTCATTCACTTCTGATAGCAGAGCCCAGAAGTCTTCACACTGCTATCAAGACCGCGCTGGGTATGGATTTTCGAGGTAACCGCAAGAGCGACTGAGACCACAAGCGGGATATAGACCGCGGGGAGGTTGGAGGGTTGGTTATGTGCTTTGAAGTGCTGTCTTTCAGGCCGACGTGTCCTATCCTCGTGGTGTGCGCGCCCGCGCGCGCCCTTGTTAATAGAAGGGGTCGTCGACGAGGCTCGCGAGCCCTGAACACATACCCCTCCATGTAACATCCCTTAAACCTCCCCCCCCCCCCCTCACGAGTTGCCAGACTGTCGGTATTGTATTTGAATACGTGGCGTATCTGCTCGTCGCGTCCCACCGCTCGACTCATACCCACTTTTCGCTCTCCGGCATTGTCAGGGGAAGCTTTCCTCACTCTTCTCCAGCTCTCACACGCAGCATCAGCAGCGGAGCCTACCCTTTCCATTTTCCGGCCACTGTTGGCCTCGTCGTCATTGAGCGTTTCGTCCCTCCCACTCCTTCCCCACACATTTACACCATTACTTTCCTCTATCTTTATTCCCTAACCAGAACCCACCACCGAGACCATGGCCCCTCAACCCATAGAACCTCAAAACTACCCCCGAGCCAGTTCCCTCGCCCGCTCTGGCATACAATCGCTGAGCTGGGTAATGAGGCGCTCCATTGAAATAAATCTTGATACCACCTCCGTGTTTTTCCGACCATTATAAAATGTGCTCTTTCCCCGTGTGTGTATGTGCGTTTTGTGTGTATACACATCGTACGTCTGGGTTTGCGTTGACGAATGTGGCGAGTGTGTGCGCGGTCGCGGAAAACGGATGGATTCAGGGTCCGGAAAATTTTGAACCACGGCATGCCTCGTTCTTTCCTTCCCGGCATTCTACTCCATCTTTCCTCAACCCCCGGCTTCTCCGTTCCGAGCGTAGCCGTACATAGAAATATAACTCTGGAGCTTTTATCCCTTTCCTCTTTGCCTCAGCCGCGAATGTCCCGCCGTTTCACCGCGCGTTCTGTTCCGACGTCCTGAGACGAGACTAAGCGTCGTATCGTCGGGTGCACAACTGTGCTACTGCCGACATCCACGAAGGAACGTTTCGCATTCCCATTCCTCGGCTCCTCCGCGAGAGCAGCAGCAGCAGCAGCACGCACGACCCTACAAAACTCGCTCGTCCCGGTAACTGGATTTTATACAGTGGCTTGATATATATTTCTTTTTCCCGGTTGTATTCATTTTTTTTTTTTTTCCTTAAGTTTTGTCTCCACGCTCCATGTTTTTACGTTCTCTCTGTGGGTGGATTAAGGAACGACGCGCCAGGAATATAGATGTTTCTCCCTTAACTCTCCAGCGGTCCTGGCTTCAACGTCTCTCACTTTCGTTTTTGTTATTTCGTCTTTTTTATTTCCCTCTCGCTTCTTTTTTGTTCGGTTGGCAATTTCGTGAGGTATTTCAAGAGTGTACGTACCGCAGTACCGGTAACATTTTTAACGAGGTCGGTTCAGTTATACTGAGCTTTTCCCAAACTTTGCTGTGTCCGTTTGCATCTCAATTCGTCAAAGTCATTGGCAACATTTCGACACGATTATAGCGAACTCCTGGGCAAGGAAGTTGGAGGAAAGGACATATATATATAGAATGAAATTACCTGAACGTCCTTGGTGAACTGATTGTTGCAGAATATGTGGACAGCCGAGAATTCCCTGACGTGATCAAACTCAAACTTGATTTCGAGTGGATGTCCGTTGCGAGTGTCGTTCCGCCAGCCAACCCAACCCTGTCCACGGTCGTAGTCGTAATATCCCATCTTGAAGTCGTCGGGACCAGTTCTACCGTCGGTCAACTGGCCGAGACCGCGACGAAGCTCGGCGTCCCAGTAACCGTCGTACGTAGCGTCGAAAAATTCCCAATTTCCACGCTGGTCGCCCTGGGGCATGGAGTACGAGATGATTCCGTCGTTCCACGAGCAGCCGTACAGCTCGACCCTCATGCACACGGTACGCCTGTGAAAGGCGTACGGTAAGAAGCGAATTTTGCTCGCCCAAATTGGCGGCTCGAGTTCGTGCTTCGACTCGAGATACGTGTTGGTGTTGCCCTTTATCACCTGTGGGAGAAAAACACACAAGAACGAGCATTCGTTAGTCGTGCATTAAAAACAAGGTATGCGCATTAAACACTAGTGCAGTCAACTATGAAATGTCAAAAGCGATGAAGCCGTAAATCATTAATTTACTGTCTTACGAACAGCAGAGTATTGTCGAGCCGTAGATCACCTCATTGTTCTGTACCTCAGGGAGATCCTGAAGCGACAATAAAATACATTGCCAGACAAAATCGTGGTTCATTTCTACTTGACCTATGACCTCCTCTCTCCGCACACCTTTCATCCCCACAGTGTAGATTTTCGTGACTCGAAATCATGACAAAAGCCTTTTTTCCGCCCGGACAAACGACTTTGGTAGGTGTGGATGATCAATGGGACAGGGACAAGGATTCGTTTGCATGGGAACTAAACTGGTAAGCGGATTGACGTTCTCTGGTTCACGTTCAGTTTGAATTCCCGCGGTTACTTATTGTTTTTTTCAATACAATATGATCGTTTACGGCGGAAAACGTTGATCCTGAAGAGAACGATGAAAAACGTGGCATTTCCCGTGCATCCGATTGATCCCAGAATCTTGTCAAGAGATATTCACAAAATCTTCGAAGCTCAGGTTGAAGCCCATGGTACCTGGTAGATTTGCAGCGTCGACTGGAAGTTGAGCAGCCGGGGAAGCTTCGCCTTCGGGGATTCTGCACGAATGGTTTCTCCTAAGCATCTACGGCTGGAGGATTGAACGTGGATAAAGTGGCGTGAGGCGATCGGGTGTGCTGCAATTACCCACTTCGCGGCTACGAACATATCCCGTGAAGCTTCGAACGTGCGATTCGAGCAGAAGTCGCTCGTGTTCACGAGTGCACCTAGGCCAGGGGCACGAAAGTCATTTACCTGGAGGTGCGGTACGTGTCCTGGGTACGTACTGCGGCGTTCGCTACGTTCGCCACGTTGTCTGTTGCCGGAGTTAAAGCGGCTCGTTCAGCCGACCTGGCATATCGTTCGCCTCTTCCTCTATTTCACCTTCTCACCTCGTCCTCTCGTTGTGTTGTTAAACGAGAGAGTTTGCACCTGTCGATATCATGAGGCGAAACGACGAGTCGAGAGAAATGCAAGTCGAGAGAAGGAGAGACAATGAGAAAGGAGAAATAGAGAGCGAGGCTAAGCGAGGGAGGTACAACTCGGTCACGTCTCGACCATACGTGAGATCAACCCATGCACCCAGTCCAGACCTCGACTGTATATACAGAAATATATATATATATACACGTATATACATATATATATATATATATTACTGTAGTATTGCACACGAACGAGTCAAGTGGCGTTGCACCGGCTCTGCAACGTTCGGCTAAGTGGGAAATAAGAGAGTCTTTGTCTTTCTTGGCCGCAGGGCTTTTGCCTGGTACTTCTTCGCCCTGGGGGCCGGCGTTCGCCTCCTCGTCCTACGGACCCTTATTCGCGCCGTCTCGCCGCATCGCCTCATCACTCTTTCTCTCTTCCTCTCTCTTTCCATCTCTCGTAGTTGTTTTTTTTCTCTCTTCCTCCCTCACGATCCAGACGCGACTCCGAGAATTTCTCGATGCTCCGAGCGATAATTTACACTTTTGCCTCACAGTGACTCTTGTACCGAGCTAGTTGTAGGCTATACCGTCGAGAGTATCCCAGCGAGGCTCTTACAGAAAGTGCGTTTCACTCCGGACTGCACTGCGGTTCGGCGGTACCGGGCATTTTATAGCACACAGCATAAAGCTCTATCGATCACCGCCCTTGAAGAACGTGTCGTATTGTTGGACGAGAAGGGCCTCAAAGTAGTATGGACGCGGGCGTGCGCTCGGGCGTTTTAGTCGATCACACGAGTGAAATGCACTCTTCGCCACTCCATTGTGTTGCGGAGAACGCCGACTCGAAGTATTACAGAAGTGCTTAAGCTTCTGGCGCTGAAGAGTGATTTACGTCTCGAAAGAATTTTTCGAATTGTGGGTGGTACAAAACCCTCTCTTTCCTGCCAGCTCTTTTACTATCATTATTATTATTATTCGTAGTACCGGGTCTATTATTTTTATGAATTTTCTTTCTGTCCTGAATGTCGTGTCATCTCACCAATTAATGAAAATATTTTAACGCCTGTTTAAACTAAGTTAAACTAGAAAATCTATCAACCCGCGTCAATTTTTTACGCCCCGAGAATTCGATTGCAGCGGCAAACTTCACCGAACTATTTTCGGAGGCGATGATAAGCGATAATGTACTTCCAAAGTGAAACGAGGACGTACACGCAGCGTCGGGAGTCGTGAGAAACACGATGAATGATGGCCGTTGTTTCTCCGGCGCAAAAAAAAAAAAAAACTCGAGAAATCTCAATATTTATCTTTCCACCCACCCGAGAGTCACACACGAGGGAACAGCGAGTCGTGTGGCGCGCGACGTTCGGCGTCGTAAAGAAGGGGACTGCTCTCCTCCGGCTCTTTCTTTCTCCGTATGCTCGGGCATAATTGGTCCTAAATTATACACGACAACATCGTCGGAGACGCCGTTTTCTTCCTCCTCTTCTCCTCAAAGCTGTTTCCTCGTTTCCTCACTACTTTCGGATCGTCCATAGACGAGTCCCAATTGGAGGTGCGGCCAGACCATCGTCCGTGGTACATGTTAATGCACCCCGACGTCTATTACCGCGTATTTTCACTCATTTATTTTTTTTATTTTTCTTTTTTCTCTCTTCTCGGTTCTCGGTGCACGTCGTCGCTTCCTTTGGTGCACGACCCTGGTCACCACCTACAACCAACGAGAGAAATTACGTACTTATCGTGACAGTAGCCTTTCAACGGCGCATGTAAGTCTTTGACCCCTTTAACTGCAACGGCTTTTATAACATTGCTCGAGAGCTTCGGCTTTAGAGTCGGACTCGCGGCAAAGGAAACTTGGCTGCGAGAAATATTATTCTGAATCAGCTTGTGTATAGGTGTAACACGCGATGGGCTCTCGCTGGGCCGAGGCCTGGGACTCCGGTGCACGCGACGACCTTCCCTCATTTTATTGATCCGCATAGGCCCTCCTATACAAATAAGCTTCAAGCAGAAGCACACCCTCATCGCTCTGCTTCTGTCTCCCTCGTTTCTCTCTCTCTCTCTCTCTCTTTCTCTTTTTTCTTTATGGTCCCGTGACTTCAGAAGAAATCCTGCAAGCACAACAGTCGAGAGAGAGTCGAAAGTATGGGAGTTTTCAACGAGCCTTTCTTTTCAACCCTCCTTTCCTTATTTGTACTCCCTTATTGCCTCGATGTCTCTCCGCGTATAACGATCGAATTTCTCGACGGTGCGTGCTCTCCACTTCTTCCCGATGGAACTCTGCAGGGACCAACTACTTCGTAAGAGCTTTGGGGAATGTCTGACAATACTCTGTACTTAGGACTGACACGGTTTAAACTTACACGAAGGGGAGACAGGAGACGACCATTCTTAATCGATACCTCTTGGGTTATCGCCCGAGGCACGAACAATTTGTGATCTACGAGACAATGATTATGATTTCGAATATTTTTTTCCAGGCATTAAGAGCCCCAGATTTTTTTTTACATGTTACAGAGTAGCAAAAAAATGTGACATTGTTTCCAAATGTTTGACTATTTTTTAAAATGAGAAAAAAAAATATTTTACATGGAAAATGTATCGATACATTGATTTGAAATAAAAGAAAAATCATCCCACTACTTATGTTATTAATTTTTAGCGAATTATTGAGAAGGACATTTTTATATTACCTCCTCGCCTCTGACGTCCTTGTAACGAACCCATCTGCCCAGTCGTGGTCGCCAGTATTCCAGTTGGTATGCTTCAGCATACTCGACACCCTGACCGTTACCGAATCTTCCCTGAGTCGCGGTGGCGGTGATCATGTGGACGGTGTGCAGGTCAATTTCCAGCCACTCTTTCGGCTCCGATGTGATTTGTTGCTTCGGGCACCACGCACCTCCGTGACTCTCTTGCTTCAAACTGCAAAGATAAATATTTTTCGACGAATTAGTACCAAGCTGTGCCACCGCACCGACACTTTATTTTCCTCCTTTACCAGCGAGATCTTCCGAGAAAGAAAAATAATTCTCATCCCGCCGCTAGAGCTGCACTCTCGAGGCGAACGCACGAAAATACACAACCCTTGTCACGAGAAACTCCACCCACACTATCGCCGGTTAAATCCCGGCTTGAAAATCTATTACGATCGAAAAATCGGTTTTCCTGATAACGGATAATCCGGCAATTTAAAAAAATCTGTCAATTCACAAAAAGTGTATAAATTGTAACTCCCTCCTTTTTTTCGATAAAAATGTTCATTTACTCTTACTAAAAATGTGCAACAGTAAAAGCACTATTTCCCGGCCAATTTTCGGGTGGATGAAAATAAAATGTGTGTACTTGCCCCCGGCGATAAAGCATCGATAGCATTGATCGATGATAATTGAACAGGAATTTCGGAAAGCCGTGGTAAAATACTGGACTAATTTATTTGGAATAATTTTCAAGAAAAATATACTGTGTTGAAATGTGCATCACCGAATTCGCAGTGAGCAACACAATTAAAGAGGCAAGATAAACAAGTCAATAAAAAAAAATGTTAATCCGTCTCGGAAAAGATGAGTCCGATAATGTGTTAAATGTTCAATTTCTCTGTTGGCAAATAAAAATAAATATTGACTCACATCGAGAGAAAAAAATATGACGATCAAACGGCAATAAAAAGGTGGATTAAGAACGGCACTGTGTTCCCCGGACAATTTTCCCGTTGATAAAAATAATATTGGCGAACTTCCCTCCGGCAATGAAGCAGCGAGAGCATTAATCAGTTATAATTGAACGGGACGTTCGAAAGCTGGGACAGAGTCGTGGGAAGGGGTTCCGGGTGATCGCAGTTATTCGAGTGCACCGTACGTTCGTCCGGGAGTGCGCAACTGGATTTTCCCTCGTGCGAACAGCGCTAATTGGCGAGAGAGGTGCTGGAAAAGCGCGAAACGCGCGCTCTGTCACTGTACTATTTTATACATACATCCATACGTACAGAGTACTATACTCCGGACGTGGGATCGCGACGTCGGGTTTCGCGCCGCGAGGGAAAATCCACCCCATAAATATACGGACGGCTGCATCATGGGCTACTACACCGCGCGCCCAACCCCTTCTCGACATCGCGGATAACCGTCACTCTCTCGCACTCTCAGCACTCCTCCCCCCAGGGGGAGGAACCCCTGCCCCCAACGACTTTCCTCATTTTCCCTCTCGGTCGTTCCTCCGCGAAGAGGCCTCGAGATTTATCGATTGACTCTCGAGGAGCCGGATGACATGAATTAAAGATGAGAGGGGTAGTCGGTTGAAGTACTTCCGCGCGAGTGTGCAAGAGGAACACAGAAGCGGAGCAGACGGGAGGAAGCGAGGAGAGCCCGCGGCTGTGGAAGTAACGGCACACGCCCGAAGCTACTGCTAATAATTGCCTCGAATAGTTTTACTCGCGCATTTCCACAGCCCTCCCGCACACTTTTCTTCACCCGGATTACGCTCGGAGATTATACAAGCCGGAAATCAACGATGCAACATCGGTTACGACGACACTTCGGTGCAAGACTACGAATACTTGTATCAATTTACAATCAAACGATCACGATATTTTTCTACAAGTATACCAATCTTTTTGTGATCCATTCAAAATTTTTTTTTTCATCTATTCCCGATTTTTTTTCGTCAATTAAAAATATTCTTTTAAAAATCATTTATTTTTTTATGCTATATTTCAGTGAAAGTAGATGAGTAATAATCCAAATGTGACGTGAGCAACCGTTACTTCTGAAGGCTGTAATCAATGGTCGCAGTGCGTCTTCATTTGCGATGCGGAGACTAATTTAATCGCACAATTGCTCTCAATAAATCGTCGGCGACGACCGAGGCCGTGTGTATTTTCCGGTGCAGAAATTCGGGGGAAATCCTAGGGCGAAGCGAAGGAGCGATGGGCAGTGCGATGACTCGGTGAGAATGACACGGCGAAAACCGCAAGATACACGAAACCAAGTCATCCGAGAATAGAAATTGCCGCGGAGTCGTAGAATCCGCACGGGTCTCCCGGAGATTCCCAGCCCCGCTGGCCGTCCCGCTGAGGCATCGCTCGGGTTAGCCGCGGAGCGAAGGTTTTACGAGTGTCGGGAGGTGGTAGATCCTCCTCCGGCCTCGGAGGATCCGCGCGAGATTCGGTCTCGAGAGGGCGGCTTGCAGCCACCGTGAGTGAACTCTCGCCGGGAGGCCAACGAAAATTATGGGGGCACCGGGAAGAGTGCGCAAGGAAAAAAAATAAAAAAAGCAAAAAAATCATACGACTTTGCGTCTGAGAAAAGGGTGGAAGGACACGCGGAGACGAAGAGCAGTAAAAGCTCGAAGATTGTGTGCGTGTGTTCACACGTCAGCCTGTGAAGTGCGCGCGGTAACGCAAAGTGACGGTACATGCGGTTGTCGCATTTTCGCGGCAGTAAAGTAATCCATGGGCGAGACTTAGCTCGCGGTCTCTCTTCATCCCTTGAAACGAGAGACTCTTTGGAGGCTCTTTGGCTTATTTCACTGTAATAATCGAGGCCCGAGAGACCGTAGGAGAAGAAACGTGCGTGGGGAGCCATCGGAGCCATAACTCATAGCCCATTAAGAGAGCTCGAACTGCCCGAACCACTTTGATACAGTCTGCGCATCAAAGACATTCCAAAAGCCGCGTGGTCCAGCTGACGTTGCCCGGGACGAAGACGCCGCTGCTGGTTGGTCGTGTGGTGTTGCGCTGTACCAAAGGCTCTTCCGCGGCGACGATAAATCACCGCGGGGGCGATTATGTTCGCGTCTCGTCGCACCCATCTGCTCCCGTCTCAGCGAGTCAAAGAGCGAAAGTGGTCCCGCGCTCTTCGGGGCGACCTTAGGTGAAAATCTCCCGAGGTCTTCGCTGGTAGCCGGGTATTCACTTCCTCGTAAGGGCTCTTTTATTCAATCTAACGAGAGAACTAGATACGAAGACGTAACGACTTCTCAGTATGCCCTTGTATCCCTCCGCCAGGTCGTCAAAGCGACCTAACGCGTAATTAAAGAACCTGCCGTAATCCTCGTCCGGGCACAACTAACTCCCCGTTAAATTACGCGCAGGCATTTACCGCGCCTCCGCGTGGTAACCCTGGGTATCAAAGTGACCAAGGAAAAATATGTCATCCATTGGAGATATGTGAACATAAAACCACCGCTAGACGTAAAAATCTGTAAAAAGCTAAATCTTCAACGGGGGCTCTCGTATAATTGGAACCAAAGCCAATAAAGATGTCAGCCAGTCACCAAAACCAGGTTCACGTGTTACTTCAACTACCTGCAGTGAAGTTGAGCAGCGAATAGTCAACTGGCGGGAGGATGGAAGCTTAATTTTCAGGATTTTAGTCTCACGCGTTATCCGAAACTCGGGATATACCTAGGACACTTTGATATCATCTGGAACGATCGGGGTTTCCAAGTACAAGTCCCCAAATGAGATTCTGGTGTAGGGGAACACTCATCTCCGCCCATACCACAGAACGTTAAGCCGCGAAGTGGGATGTTAAGTTTGCTTAGCAACTTTGAAGTTGCGTTAGAGCGAGACCGAGGGAAAGAGAGTAAGGCAATCGACTTTGCTGGCGTCACCGAGCCTGTATAATGGGATAGGGAGGTAAACGTCTTCCGAAGACAAGCGCGTGCCTCGAGCTTTGCGGAAGTTAGAAGTGCTTCCAGCTCCCGCACTGCAGTGACTCTGTCTCGTCGCGAGTAGCAATAACGAGCCTGGGAATAATGCGTTTATTGAACAATAACATGGTCCCCCGGTTGAGGGGTTGATTGACGGAAATGAATTTGAAAAAGCCACCGAAGCCTCAACTTCACCGAGCTTTTCGTGACAGGATGTCATAGGCTTCCAGCAAAAGTCACTAATCCGACCGCCGGTTGTTTTCGCGGCAAATTGTGCGAGGATTTAAGCGAAAGAGACGAATAAACCGAATGTCTGGGAGCCTCGGTGGTCATATTATTGCCAGGGTCGAGCAGACCGAGAGGTTTGCCTGTAGAACGCAGTGATAAAGCAGGCTGCGTGTTCAAGGTAAATTTCGACGGGGCTTCAGGAACTCGGATGACGTGCCGATCGATATAATTAGGCGGGGCGGCCAGGGCGCTGCAAGGATAATCGCTGGATAGAACCAGATGGTCGTTAATGTCGCCTAAAAGCCTCGACACGCTTGATACCGAGACACTGGACTGGACTGGACTGCTGGTCGTGCAAGCAGCAGCCGGAGGATGAGACGATTAAACGAATACTGTGAGACAGAGAAAGCTAGTGAAAGCAGCAATGATCACACCATGGGTTATACCAGTCACGTGCAGTAGCAGTGGTTCTGCTGGCGCTGCTGCTGGTGCATTTGGACCGCACACATGCGGGACCCGGAACGCGTCATCAATTCTCATTGTGGATACGTGTGCGGTCGAATTAGAGGTGTAGAACTCTCTTCTCTTCGTCGCTTTGCTGAGTGATTAATGCGAAGCTACTGGCGATTAATACAACCTTGCCCATCGTCCAAATCCGACGCTCATTCGTCGGGTATTGTAGGCCCCAAGAAAAATTGTGCCCGATTGACCATTGCGACAACAAAGTTACCGAGCGTTTCCTGATCGCCTCGGAACTACGGATTGGGAAGCGAGCGAAATAAATGAGGGTTTCAGCGAGACGATATCGGTTCTCCTTTCCGTTTTATTTACCCGATCGCTGGAAGGAGAATGGCAAAAGTAATGTCTGGAAGAGTTACCGAGAATCGTTAGGCAAGTCATTGAGCTGATTGGGGGTAATCGATAGATCGATGGAGCTAATCACTGGAAACCTATGGACACTAAAGTATCCCAGCTGAAGAATCGCACGACTAATCGTTCAAGTTTCAAAATAATGATCGCGGCGTATTCAAGACTCTCCAAGCAATCTATCAGGACCAGTTCTGGAAACTTTCGACGGTTCCTCAAGGAAACATCCAAACGACGTGGCTGAATAATCGAAAGTTGCGTGGTGAGGTAAAAAGAGATTTTTCCGACCCGCGAGGCTGAAGATACAGCGAAGTTGTGTGCCAAGTGCTGGGCTTTACTCGCTAACGTTTCTTCAGGGGTATCGAGGACACTGGAGCCCGAAAAGTGAGGCCACGACGGAGCGGAAGAAGGCCATGGACGAGGGTACGGGAAAAGGGGTGCGTCTCGGTTAAGACGAGAGGGAGAAGAAGCTTATCTATAGCACATAGAGAGAGAGGACACTCACCGTCCATGATGGGGTCCAACGTTTCCGCTGTCGAAGCTCGAGCTGGCGGTGATGTCGACGTCCGGTATTACCCCGGCCTCCATTCCCAGGGGGGCGATGCATTGTGCTGCAAAAGCAAAGAGGAAGAATATATATAGTGTATACATTGCAGTGTAGCATATTATGGTGAAGTTGTGTAGCGTATTATAGCAGACTATGGGACATAGTGAACACATTGCACGGGAGGCTATGCCAAGGCCTCGCGTTAATTTTTCATTCCACACCGTACGACGTGTTTTCTCTCTTATGGACTGCTAGGGGATGACGTACAGTCTTCACAAGCGACACAATGATTGGCAGTTACGTAAGAGGCCAAACATCAAGTTATTGGCAGGCTTGGCCGGTTTTCAGTGGAATTGAACCGACGACTGTCCTGTTTATCCTGTCCATCATCGTGTCGCGTGACCATAGTCGTTTAGCCGGCAGACTTTACGCCATATCACGTGCATACAATATGATATAGTTGAAAGTTTTGTCAGCTACGAAAGCCTCTGCATGGGGGGGAGGGTGTCGGGGGTTGTTATTGGTCGGAGGGCTTCGCGCACCTAGTCCACCGAGATACAACGGATCGCGAGCTCGCTTCGTTTTGTATCTCTCGGACTTCCCCCCGAGGATTTATACCATTTTCATTCCCAGACGGCGGGCGGTGTCGCTGCACTCACACGCAATTCTACATACGCCACGCTATCCCTTTTCGTCTGCCGTTCATTCTCTTTCTCTTTGCTTATGTTTGATTGTTTTTTGTTTTTTTTTTGTTTTTTCTTTCCCGAGGTATCTGTGTACCACAGCTCGGTGTTTCACTGCATCTCTGTTTTTACTCTTTGCCACGTCGGGGGCGCGAGTGTCCGCCGTTAAAGCTCACTTTACGTGTCTCGGGGACCGCGGCGAGAGGGACACCCCCGCAAACGTCAAACGGACACGCGTATCATTATTTTCCTAGCGTATAACGTGTATATAAGCCAGCGGAGAACGTGGTCTGGTGATTTCTGTTGGCTCTGCCGACGCCTCCACGAGCATTTCATTATATATCATGTACCAGTGAATACACACACACCGCCGGTGTATATTCTCCTCTCTCGAGCGTCTCTATTCTTTCCTTTTCGTGTAATATATCGGCTGAAGAGGCAGTGAGTCAAGTTGAGAGAGGGTCAAGAGTTGAGAACCCTCGAGACATTCTGGAGACTAGACCCGGAGTATCGATTCAGGTCTTCAGGGGGGCCGCACGAGGCACCAGAACACCAGCCAGTAGCTCTCTCGCCGTACAGATAGTATCACTTCCGGCGTGACTCGCACCCGTCTCGCCACGATGCGCTGCCTTACTTTCGGGCTCGCTCGTCGGTGGGTCGGAAAATTTGGGACGAAACCTTCGAAATACGCTTCTTCCAGGGCTCGAAGGGCTGAAGAAATGGTCGCGAAGAAAGCAGCACGTGATATCAGCAAGTGGAAGCCAATGCGACTGAGTACTCGAAGTGCATTGATGGAAGGGAAACCTAAGCGTTCGTTGCTAGAAGAGAAGCAATGCTTGCGAGGGACTTTCGATCTTTCACATCGTATTTATAGACATCCTGAGGAAAGAGAAGCGAACACGAAGAAAGAAGGGCGTCGGAACAAGGAAGAAGTAAGTTATGCGACGGTTGCGCGCCCGCCCAAGCAACTCACTCCACTACCATAACTCTAGGAAGCGACAGGCCCGAACGGAAGGCCACTGCTCCTCAAATGGCTAACATGGTGTGCGGTAGGCAGCGATGGGAAGTGGCACAGTGGTTGGCCACGCGAACACCCACGAAATTCTTACTCATTGGCATGTCAGCCTCCTTTTCTGTCTTACATGGCTGACAGGAGGACCTCTTCAAGGTGGCCAATCACCGTTCGGTATCAATGACTCAACATCTGACATTTCCAGGGAATGGGAAATTGAACGGCTCAAATATATGCCAAGTCCTTCTCGTTTTCTCCGATCAAGCCTTGCGCACGAGGCCGTCCCTTCTTCAGGAAAGGGGTGGTAACCCGTCTGCGCGTCGCTGTCGAATTGATAAGCGGTATTCGATCTCTTTCCGGACGGACGAGAATCGACTCGGGTAAATCCGATGTCGGAATGTGCTTCGTTTTCTGGTTGTGAAGTGTCCGTGACGAGAGCACATGACCGCTGGAAATTATGGAGGCATCACCGTGGAACCCTTTCCCCGGTTGGAAAGTGGGAAAAGCCCCTGCGAAGAAAATCGCGGTTTCCTCGCACCGACAACTCCGGCTGCAGTTAGCTGCTCGGATTTAAACTTCTCCGACGCTCTTCGAATCGCGATTAAGGCTCTTCAGGGAATACCTGCTCTCGTGTGCAACTACTTCCCGCCGGTTTTAATCTTCCTTTTCTCTTCGTCTCGGCTCGCTCCGATTTTTCTCTCTCCCCGAAAACTCCCAAAGTCGATAATTCGCGGGGATTTCACGAGTTTGCGGTGAAATTGGCGATGGAACGGCGGAATCTCCACGGATGAACAAAGTTCGATAATTCGTGGCCCTGTTTTACACGGTGATATATATATATGTGTATTTCATTCCATCTTTCTCCATTTCACGTGTTTTCGAACACTGCTAAAGCACCGGAACCTCGTTGACCTCCTTGATTTATAGAAATTTATGTGATCTCTGATCACCTTGGGAAATTCGATAGAATAAGAACGAAGTGCATGTGCGTAAAGTAAAAATGTTCCGCTTAAAGTAATTTCACAATGTGCAGAATGATCTTGGGAACGCTCAGTTCTATTTTTTTTTTTTTTTTCCGCGACCCTTAGATCGTTCGATATATCTTGGTGAGCCGGAAGCTCAGCCTCCTGCATGATTTAACGGTGTTTTTATTTCATACATCACCAGGGAACATTTTACCTCGGAATTTAAGCGATGTATCAAATGTAGGATGAAATAAAAAATGAAGGGCGGCGTAAATTGAGAGAAATTTTTCGTCGGTTAAGTTTTCCGGAGGAGAAGCTTCGGTGGGGAAAGTGAGAAAGTGGCGGAGAGGCGCGGTGTGTTAAAGAATTTCCACTCGGTAGATCAAATCTGTATCCTCGCCAGCGAAAACCAGACCCGAGTCTTTGTTGCACCGTGATTACTATTAATGACTGTGTTCGTTGGTTAGAGCACAGTCTGGAGAAGAGAGGGAGAGAGAAAGAGACAGGGACAGTGAGCGAAAGCTATGTTGCTGTTAGCGGTGTTAGTGGTTCGTGCTTTGCTTTCAGTGCTGTTCTCTTGCGGTACACCAGAGCGTGTTAACCGCCTCCTGGTTCTCGCAGTTCTGTACCAAGCGTTTGCGTTCATTTCCCTATCCGCCCAGCCGCTTTTCTCGTACGCGCGGCGCGTGAATGTAAATTAATTACTGGCCTGGCTCTGGCTTTCCATCTCATTCGCGCCCAGTCTCTCAGTCTCTCTCTCTCTCCCTCTCACTCTTTCTCTCTGTCTCGGTTCTTCAGCGGCCGAAAGCCACGTATAAGCGCGAAAAACATCTTAAGCACGGCAGCCGTAGCACCAGCAGCAGCACCGGTACCTTATTACGCAGCGCCGGCGCGATATTAAAGCATAAATCATGACTCACTCTCCAGGGATTAAGCTTGTCTGCGGGAATGAACCCCCGAAATATTATTCGCGCGAGTTCCGCCTATAGCCTAGCTTAAAGCTCGCCACCTCTCCCTTAATTTCTACCCTCACTCTCACCGAGGATAAAATCTTTTTAGTTAATTGATATCCCACTGGCTTCGCCGGACGTCCTTCCCCTCGCGGCTCCTTTTCCTTCCAATTAATCGAACGAGCGAGCAGTGATTAGGAAACGCGAATAAAATTACAGCGGAAGCGGAAGGCTAAACCGGAAAACCTATCCACAGCTGTTTCCACGTTCACCACTGTCATCACCACCGAGGCTGCTGAACTTTTTCAAAATCTCGTCGGCCCTCTGTCCTTTTTTCTCATCAAAGCACAAAAATCCTTTCTCGATTTCCATTTCAAGGCCTTTTTATCCTCGGTGGAGTCATATACTATGCAAAAACGTCGACGACCGGATGAAACCGTGGCTCAAACTGCTTTCAAAAAACCGTCACTGTATCCAACCCATACGACTTTAATTACAGCTCGCTGTGGCCACCCCCGTGGATCCTCCCTCTCGCTCCGGTAAAAGGACCGTCGAAATAGCCGCACCAAAAGCCTCGTTTCAGTCGTCACCTTTCAACCTGAAAGCTTGGATGCGCTTGTGTGGATGGGAGAGCGAGGGACCGGGGAAACACAGCCAGCGGACCAGCGCCAAACAAACCCTGTCGCGACGACGAAATTAACCGGCCAACTCTTATGTCCCTTGCCATTGTCAAGGGTGAACTAATTTCCGTCTCTCCTTGAGAGAGAAAAACCCTGACGGCTTCCAACAAAATGAGCCACGCTACGATGATGAGGTCCACAAGAGAAAAACAAAAATCACAATTAATCGAAAAATGTGTGACCATCTTAAAAATTCAACCACACATTTCACAGCGCTCCAATTTTTTCTGCAATTTTTATCCACGTATTTTCATATCACTCAAGTGGATAGGGGTCGGAAAGTTGAGCTTATCTTTGATGTAAAGTAGTCAGAAAATTGCAAACTCTGTAAATGCTTGCACCTTGAGTCTCGGTAGTTGCGAGGGCTACATTTTCCCAACGTCACGGGGAACAAGACGCATGCGTGTAATCCTGTGGCGCCAGGACGACTGGGTAAGCGGAAGTACTACTTTTACGCCCCTTCTCCGACCTACCACGCACTTCGGGCCTTCCTTCTCACACTCACTAGTCCCAACCTTGTTTCCTCTCCCTCTCGCTTTGAGCCTGGCTTTTGCCCCCTTTACCCTGGCTCGAAATCACCGTCTCGAGTTGCGTGAGCGACGGCGAGGGTTCTTCAACCCCTTCGTGACAAGGACGTGAACGAGAACGTCGTTGTCGTCAACGTCGAGGCCTCTGCCGGGGCAGATTGTATTGCAGCATGTTTGTTTTCTTAGCGTCTAGGCAGTCCACATTCAGCCCCAATGTGCGCTGACTTATGAAAAGACCCGACACGAAAAAAAAAAAAAAGAAAAAATACGTTGAAGAACGATGTTGAAGAAAGTGACAATCAGGAACAATGTGCAGTGACTTTCTCGGAGGCCAGACTAAGGCAAACGTAAGGAAACGATGAGGAGGAAAGCGACGATCAGGTTTAAGAGTATCCAAATTGACAGGGTACTTTCCGAGAGAAGAGAGCCAAGTTTCCGTAGGTCGGGAAAGCGGAATGTTCTATCCTAGAAGGAGGAAAACGTCGTTCTTCGGCAAGATTATTGCGAACGACCGCCTCCGCAAGCCGAGGCTTCCAAAGCGAGGAGTTTGACGAGGACGACAGTGACGAGTGGCGCAACGTCGTCCTCTCGTCATCGTCGTTATGAAGCCTCGCACAGAGAGAGAAAGAGAGAGAGAGAGAGAGAGAGAGGAGAGATTCGCGGATCCTTTGATGCACCGGAAAATCCGTGACTAGACGAGAGCGCAGGAGACTTCTCGTCTCTACGGATGATATAACGTTGTTAGTGTCTCGAGTGGGACGTTCGTATAAACTCTGCGGTACTTTGAGCTTTCGAGGGTTAAGACTTTCCCGTAGTCGCGAACTAGAGACGACCGTAAAAGGGTCGTTTTTGTTTTCATAAGATTCTGAATATAAGATTATATCCATCGCACGTTTATTTCATATTTTCATTCAATTAATCATAATACATTGTTATTGCATTCGTCTATTTGAATTTGAAGGGAAAAAAGTCATTGTGAAATTATGACTACCCTCAGAGTAAGTTGTTATTTTATAAATGACACGAAAATTGTGTGTTCGATCGATGTGTTCGACTCTTGAACACGAATCGATTGTGTTCGGCTCTTGAACTTTGTATCAGGAATTTAATTAGTCAATGTTTTTCACGATTTCGCGTCACTGAATTCTCCCCTTTTGTGATGTTTTAATGAAAAATTGAAATCAACAACACACGTCAATTTCCTGTGCTTAATGCCTCGACTCCCACGTCCACGTTACTGTACGCCCGGCATATACGTCCACGTCAAAACGGTCAGTCTGTTTATCGTCGCAGGGTTGCCTTGTTATGTTAATACCTTCGATGTCCGGCATGCCCGAGGGATGAAACGATCATTTCGGTGGTTGGCGGGGGCCTAATGGTAGCCACGTAATTGGAAAGTGGTTTGGCTGTGGCAGCGGGACGAGGAGGAGAGAAAGCAAGGTGGGCAGCGTACAACGGACAACAGGAGGGGGGGTGGCTGTGGGTGGGCATTTCATAACGCGCGTGCAACCGCGAATCAGCTCTGATTTCAGGGAGTATGAGGGAGACGGTGAGCGGAGGGAAACTGGCGAGTTTGTCTATTGAATCTACGCACACGCGTTTATAGCGTGTCTATATAAATGGTCCAAAATGTATTGACGTATAACACCATTAAAATTATTAATTACAACATAACATTTGTTTCTAGGAAAGCAAATATAAAAATGATAAAATGATTCGTAAGCAGGTTATCTTCCAGTGATTTTTATTCCATGTGGCCAATCACTGTACCTTCTCCCCCAACACCCATATAAAGCCATCTTTCTCACTGTGAAACACAACAATGTATGTAAATTCGTGTCGTACACAACATCGGACTGGTTCTAAGCTTGTTTGAAGCTGCCTCTGTGTGTCTGTACAGCTCGCATGGACATATGTGCAAGGATCTATATGCACATACAATGTACGTGGGTATTCTGGCGTGAGCGTACGTGTACCGCACGTACGCACCAATGTACCTAGTTCCTGTCTATTCGCACTGTGTAAGCACAGTGTAAGCCTTGCGCTCGTACGCACGTACTACTACCGGGCATACGCATCGGCGTACATATGCCCCATGAACACACTATTGTACAAGAATATACGGAGCCCAATGGTTGCAGTATTTGCGCATGTGTGTATGTGTGTGTGTGTGTGAAAGCAACGTGAGTGCACCATAACGCGGTCGACATGCGGCTGCTACCGGTCGCGTTTACACGCGCGTAAAGCCTACCACCTACTATTACCACTACAAACGCCTAGTCGAGTGGGCCGTTCAACGGCGCTGTTACTACTGGAGGAGCGCAGCGCGCTCTCGGACATTGCCTGTTGTGTGAAAGCACTATATACATGTATATAACGAGGTAAACGCAGCTAGAGTTGAGACGTTAAGCAGCAAAGTGAACTCGACACATGTGCCTTGGAATAATTATTTTCTTTTTTTCTTTTTTTCGTTTTTCGCAAAATAAATTGGCATTGAAATTTCTTAATACTTTTTTTTAATTACATGAAAATATTAGGGGAATATTTTAATTTATAAAAATTATGTGAGAGTGGATAATTCTGTGATTGTAATGTGAATGTAGGGTTTTGTTTTTTTTTTTATATTGTTATGATGAGGTTGAAGAGATTGAGTGATATTTTACATGGTTGCCTACAATATTACAAGCGGAGACTCAAGCGGAACTGAACGCCTCGTCATATGACAGGAGAAAAAGAATGAGAGCTTAGAAGCGATGAAAAATGTGTTCTGGCCCGAAGTGGTCCTCCCACCTCGTTCGCCTCGCTCGGGCGAGCGACGAACGTGCGAATATGACACACGGGCCTCTACGCAATGATCGTTCTCGCGCGTACGGTAGCTTTAAGCATCGCTTCACGCGGCGCGGCCGCTCATCGTAATCGTTGTTCCGACTCTCGTGCATTTCATTCGCACGACCCAGTCAAGTGCCTTAACCCGTTACTCCCACACTTTGGCGCGTACGCGCGCACTCGGCTCTCGTGAATAATACGTAAATCTATGTGAGTAGGCAAACCGAGAATATGCGTCTATTTTCATAGTCACTATAAAAGTCGTTCACCCCTAAAAGCAGATAAAATACGATTTTCCAACGGCGAAAATATTTGATCAACCTTATAACCAAAAAAAAATTATTTTAACAACAAATTTAATTCAGTATAAATCGGAAATTTTGTGTTCCAATCATTATATGAATAAATAAAAATTCGAGATCTCGTCAGATAATAACAATAACGATTATCTGATATGAATATAACATGAATAAAAAATTATTCCATTACATAAATACACCGCACCGAAAACAATGAAATTATTTCCCTGCAGACGTTATCTTTTTTTTTTTGACTTATACGCAACCCTGCGTACCGAGCGATATTATGCCAATGTGTCTGCTATTATCGTGCGTGAATTTGGTTTGCGCGGGAGAAGAAACTGTAGTGGCAAGCGGAGGAACGGAGCAGAAGCACGCGCGTGGCCATCGGGCAGACCGCAATCCGACCAACGTATACAACATGTTTATGTATCACCGGCAACATTAACATTGCAATTTATGCGCGCTTTAACTGCATGCGCCCTTCCTTGTCCTCGCGCGTTATTCCCTCCTTCCCTCTCCCTCTCATTCTCTATCTCTGAATACGGACTCGCCGCTGCATTGCACTGGCGCCCGGCGAAGCCGTTCGGCGGCAGCCCCTCACACGACCGCCGATTCACCAACGCACGTACGTTCGCTCGTTTCCAGCCCGGGTCTCGCGGTTTCTGGCCCAATGTGCAAGTGCATCCACCGCACGAGACCCACCACGTCTCCGTGTTCTCCAACTCTTAAGTATCCTATTTATATATCACGGGAATTCAGGCTGTTTACCAACAATGGCACAGTCATTGGCCACCGCTGTTTGTCGGGACTTCCCCCAGTAAATTCGCGTCCACGCCCAGGGAAAATATTCATTATTAACAATTATTTGTTGACTAAATAGTGAATAATGAAATACATTATTTAGATTAATTATGGGTTATTAAATGTATTTTTTTTTTCGGTCAAATAATGAGGAAAACTAATAGGTTGTTTCAGGTAAAACTGATATATCATTTCCTTGTGTGGATAAAAGGAAATATGACTATGCCAATCACTGTGTAGATGCATTTTGCCGAGGCCGCCGATTAGCACGTGGATTATATACCGACGTTCGTGTCGAGTACATCTGTTCATGTGCTCTCAACGTCACCAACGATTTCGCTGATGAATTCGTGCTGGCTGCGGGTGCGGTTCCACGTTACCGCGGAATATCCACTCGTTCTATTCTCTATTATATATCTGCTGATCATTAATTATCGTTTGAAATTTTCGATGGTACTATTGCGATAATTGTTTTACTCTGAATTCATCGGATCGCGCGTAGAGAGAGTATATATTAATTTATCGCTGGCTGGAATATGTTGAGGTTATTACGACACAGTTGACTTACAACTGTAAAAAGCACTAAGGTATTTAAATGTCCCTGTGCAATAATTATATTTTCGACTTAAATGACAACATTGTAAAAAATGTATTTTAAAAAATGACAAATAAAATTATGCGAATGTGAATTTTTAATTCGCATATACGTGACATGTTTATAGATTTTTATTTCGATGATATAAATCGAAAGAGTTTCAATTTTCGAATTTGAGTGTAGCTATAATTCGCACGTGGGTCCGACAATAATTAATAACCACTTAACAGGAATAACAAGCCGCGGAGCTTTTGTAGCATGTTCGAAAATGCAAAACTCATATTAGCCGCTCCTTAATTAGCTCGAATAAATAATGAATAGTCGGTAGGTCGTAATAATGTAGTTCGGGTTTGCTATGCCGGATATTTCATGTCTTGCTTGTGGCTACTTTATGAATGTTCCGCTATCTGTTTACCTGATAAACTCGGGAGGGGCGGAGAGGGTGAGAGGATGTTTCTCAGCCGGCGATGTTCGATCGGTTGGAAACCAAACCGAGCAGAAACCCGTTACAACGAGGGGTCGAGTTGGCTTAATGTACAACCGAGCGAGATAGCTATCCTTCCCTATCCTTTGCTGGAATGAGGTGGCTATATTGTGCCGTGCACCGAGAGGCAAACCAGCAGCATCACCAGCCCGAGTTGTATAGTGTATACACACAGACACAGGATGCGTTGCCCGGTTTTTATCGAGAGATCCACAAGCAGCAGCAGCAGCGAAGCCAGAATTATAGCTCCCGATGCATGCAAACACACCGGTATATATCGTCGGCACGGTTCTTTCTGCCCTCGCCGTTTCGCCCGATTTTCTTGTTGCAACGGAAGAGGAGGGTCGGGGCTGTATCGACGAGAAACCTCGGCCCGATGTACAGCTACACCATTTCTGTATATCCATTTCACCAGGCGAACAGTATATTCATGAGTCTTAGGTACGATTCGCGCCATTTGGCATAAAAGTTTTTCTCCGGGGCGAGGGGTCCATCGTGGCCAAGAAAATTTCTTTTTTCTTTTTTATTCGTGAATCAATAATATCCCCAATTGTGTATCAATGGCAAAGCCATTTGATTCAACTTCGACTGCTGTGCTAAATTCGCAGGAAATTATTTCATTCGAGTGAAATTTGATTTTTTTGTTCCACTTGGTGGATGAAATGATTTTCACTGTCCAAGGAAATTCGTCTTCAGGGTTACCTCGTTCCGATGTACAGATGCACCATTTCTCTATGTCCATTTCACCAGGCGAACAGTATATTCATGAGTCTTAGGTACGATTCGCGCCATTTGGCATAAAAGTTTTTCTCCGGGGCGAGGGGTCCATCGTGGCCAAGAAAATTTCTTTTTTCTTTTTTATTCGTGAATCAATAATATCCTCAATTGTGTATCAATGGCAAAGCCATTCGATTCAACTTCGACTGCTGTGCTAGATTCGCAGGAAATTATTTCATTCGAGTGAAATTTGATTTTTTTGTTCCACTTGGTGGATGAAATGATTTTCATTGTCCAAGGAAATTCGTCTTCAGGGTTACCTCGTTCCGATGTACAGATGCACCATTTCTCTATGTCCATTTCACCAGGCGAACAGTATATTCATGAGTCTTAGGTACGATTCGCGCCATTTGGCAAAAAAGTTTTTCTCCGGGGCGAGGGGCCCATCGTGGCCAAGAAAATTTATTTTTTCTTTTTTATTCCTGAATCAATAATATCCGCAATTGTGTATCAATGGCAAAGCCATTCGATGCAACTTCGACTGCTGTGCTAGATTCGCAGGAAATTATTTCATTCGAGTGAAATTTGATTTTTTTGTTCCACTTGGTGGATGAAATGATTTTCACTGTCCAGGGCGATTCGTCTTCAGGGTTATCTGCAATCTAGATTGTATTTTCGTCCGGGTGGTTATTCGAACTGGGATTTATCGGCTGTCCTTGTTTTGTGAATACGTAAGATCGGTGTTTTCAATTGGGCAGAACGAAATTGGAAATAGCAATCAATTAGAACGAGGGCTTTCGATGTAGGCCGTATTTTGGATGATAGAAGTAGCAATTTGCCCGCGGGGGATAAAGGAACACGCGCTTGATCGAATTAAAGGGCGAGATGGTGGCGTAAATCATCGTGCATGTATTATACTCGAGTGGATTATCTTGGAACGCGCGAAACGTTTACCACAACTTATGTTTGGCTTCGGGAAGGGGAAAGAGAATACGTGAAAGCGAATCGCTGTCTCACTCTCTCTCTCTCTCTCTCTCTGGCTTAGCAATATAACCAAGCTGAGAAACGGCGCGTTCTCCTCGGTAGCATAAATCAATCGGAACGTGGTGTTTCACGTCAGACGATACTTACATATGTCTATGGCCCGTCCGCCGCGGGTGCTGAGAAGAATCAGCAGGTAGAGAACGAGGCGGCACGTCCGCGGGTAGTCCATTATCGTGCCGGCAATACTGGGGATCCTCCCGGTTGTTAAAATCCTGGTGTCGGTCGTAGTCCTCGGACCGCTGGTCATCGGGCACTCATAACAGCTTCTGCAAAAGAAATATCGGTCAAAATGAAATACAATGAGAATGGCAAAAGAAAAAATGATTTAACCCCGTATTGGCGTTAACCCTGTTACACTGGGTCACTCTGGGCAAGCCTAAAATAGTATAGCGATGAAGAGACCAACTTTAGTAGCTGTATGCAAATTTTCCATAGCTCCAAAATTTGTGTCTCTGTTGCAAATGAGCCGGACTCGAACTCATCATTTGAACATTGCTGCGATTACGTCAGAGCTACGAACGAGACATGTCGAAAAGAAAACCTCCGCCAATAAGTCTCAGGTTCCATTGGACGCCAGATCAGCGAGCACAGTTCTCAGTCTCGAAGCTGTTGCTAAGCTGTGCGTGTCCGTCTACGGGCTTTTCCCGAGAAAACCCTGGGTTCTTTCTTTCGCTCTGACTCGTTGGTAAAAACAATAGTTGCAAAAAATAGTCGAGGCACAAGGGGATGGGCGTTTCGCCGTTCCATCGCCTCCTCTTTTCGTTTTACCGTTCCGATTTGCCTCTCTCTCTCTCTTTCTCTCGGTATCGTGAATTCTCAGGAAAATAAACGAGTGGAACGAAAAGGGATATTGAGGAAGGTATAGATATATAGGTGAGGAGCATGTGGGGATGCAGGAAAGGAAGGTGCTTTCGTTGCAGTGAGAAAAAGGGTGGACGGGTGAGACGGGGGAGTGAAGACTCGCATTTCGGCTTGGCCGTATTTTTCGACGGGTGAAATGGCGCAGTTCGAGGCGAGCCGAAGGAGCGGGATGGATAGATTTATATATATATATATACACACGAACTGGCTCTGGATGGTAGACTGGACGCTCGGCTCGTTCAGCTCGCGTCCAAGTTACAGGAGCGACGGACAAAGAGGTACATTCACGCTAGCAGCCATTACGCGTCATTATCGAGATTAGGATCGGACGCGCGCGCGAGCGCACCGCTCTGTATAGTGGCTGTATAGAGCGGGAAAGAAAGAGCGGAAGAGTGAAAGAGAAAGGGGAGAAGAGAAAGAGAGAGAGAGACAGAGAGATGAAGAGGGCTCGAAGCAGCAGCACTCGAACCATGTAGAAATGGACGAAGGGCCCACGCGGCTGATGGGACTGGAAATGAACGACGAGACCATGCAGTCCTACGGCCTCGCTCTTGCCTCTTGTTTTGTTATCCG
Organism: Clistopyga incitator; assembly: GCA_947507545.1. NCBI lineage: Eukaryota > Metazoa > Arthropoda > Insecta > Hymenoptera > Ichneumonidae > Clistopyga > Clistopyga incitator. The sequence goes on from OX382177.1 coordinate 9,965,308, forward strand.
CTTCTTTTTCTTCCTTCCACCTCGTTTTTCTTTCGATCTGGCATGGCAGCCACTTTTATGCGTTCGATGTTGAACGTCCCTCGTAAAGAGGGGGTTACGGTGCTCCCTGCAGGGAAAAATAGAAATAAAGTTGGGGAACGACAACGAAGAAGAAATTAAACAGAGGGAGAGGAACGTGGCGAGACGAGAGGAGATGGGACCGAGCGAAAAGTGCGAGGGAAAGAGGAAGAAGAAAAAAAAAAGAAAAAAACGATAATCAGATTCGGCTCTTCACTTTTCGACCAATTAACGAAAAGTTCTTGCGACTACCGACGACTTAAAAAATTACTCAGCTGCCGAGAATAAATTTGCAATTATTGCGAAGTTATTATTGTCCCGGACGTCGAGAAGTGGATTCACGAAATTATTCGTCTGGAGTTTCGTTTTACGTGGAGACACAATAGCTGATGAGTGGAAGTGGAGAACATCTTCGTATTGCCGACGGGAACGTGGAACTTTCGATCGTAAAATTCGTCGCGAAATCAACAACCTCGAGATTGTGTGTGCGGAGTGTTGTTCACGAGTGATCCGATGGCTTTCTGCGAATCGAGGTGGAAGGAGTGGGAAACATCAACGAGAAGTGCAATACGTGGTGGCCCGAGGTCGCGAACTCGTGAGAGCGAGAAAAAGGAGCAGAGATTCGCGCAAAGTCTCTTTGTGACCGTGTTGCACGTTTCGAGAGGCTGCGCTCTGACTCGTTTGGTACACAGGCTGCGATATGCACGAGATTATGATGCGAACCCCCGGCGCAGCATTATTTCTTGGTCTCTGACTGTGCCTCTCGACGAATGGCGAACCAACGAGACGAGTTCTAGCGATACGGACAACACTGTGGGTGATGTTCCTGGAATTTTGTCTCTGGCTGAAATAATTCTGTCGCAGGACCAAGTCGCATTTGCAAACACTCAATTACCGTCCGCTCTGAAGTTTCAATTCTTCAGCATCATGACACAAAATGTACATCTCAAAGGATTGAGTGGCTTAAAGGCTGAAGATCGTTACAATAACAATATACAATTTTTAATTGATACTGTGAATCAGAATATTAAGTTATTTATTTTGCAATTATAATAAAAATGCCGGGTAATAAATGAAATTTTGAAAATGTCACGTGAATTTTTTTTTAATAGAATTATTAATAGATACTGTATATCAGAATATGAAGTTATTTGTGTTTATTGTTATCATCGATTTCGTTAACTTCGTGGAATATTCATACGGAAAGTTATTTATTTAGCAAGTACAATAAAAATGTCGGGTAATAAATGAAATCTTGGGAATCGCGCGGGAATTTTTATTTTTTTTAATGATGCACGTCACGTAGACGACATCAAGGAAGAACGAGGTAGAGTTCGAAAATTAAAAGTCGACGAACGAGTTATCGCGCGCGCCTCGCGAAGCCGCGAGACACGTGAGTTTCACATTTAGCCTGGAGTGCATAACTCGATCTCTCGACGATTTAATCGCGAGCGGAGGCCTCCGTACGTGCGTGGTGTAGTTGCCACTCGCTTGACACCTTTCTCGTAATTTTCCACGGCTTTAATCACCCTGCAAACTAATAATTACGAGATGTCTGAGGGGATCACGTGGCGCTGTCGAGAAAAGTTCGCGGGGGGAGAGGGGGAACGGGGCCGGAGCGTTGCTCTTCATGTTCGCGCTTTCCCGGCCTCTCGTTTACCCGAACGTTTCCAGTTGGACTCACGCCAGAGTCGTACTTTTGTACGTGGATTTCGGATTCCAGAAGTGAGCGCACCTGTTGGCTAAACAATTCTCCTACGTGTCTCCTCGTTTCTGCTTTTATCTTCTTTATTTTTATTTTTTTTTATCATCCAACGTGTGTCATAATTTTTCCAGCCGGAAATGCAGTTTGCCAACGTGTGTATAATAAACTTCTGGGATGATATCTCTTTCTCTCCCTTTCTTTTTCTCTCTATCCTTACAGCAAGAAAAAAAAAACACGAACGAAAAGAGGAATTCATTTTACAGTTCTAGATCTAGATAGCGAACGAGATTGGCGAAGCTGCTGCTGCTGCTGCTGCTGTTGTAGAGAAAAGCAGAAGCAGTAGCAGCGAAGAGACTTTATTCTTGGTGAAATATCACGGTTAAAGCGTCGCAGGAGAGCAGAGACTGGAGGCAGAATTTCTATGAGGATGAGAAAAAGCCCACGGAGAGATAATCGCCGATTTTATCGGCCACCAAGGGAGAGAGAGAGAGAGTGGAGCGAAAGGAGAGAAAAGGACGCGGAGGATAAAGGAGAGGAAGGGCTGCTGCAGCGAGGAGCACGATGCAGAAGTTGCTCCTGCACGGTGGCTTCACGGTGCGTCTCTCTACGGGCTCTCCTCCTCGTGCACTCCCTCGGTGGAACGATAGCTCGCCCAAAGAAAGAAGAGACCCGCCCGGCTAATTACCAGAGTCTCTTTGACTACCGTGCTACCTGGCTTTGCCGATGTTTATCTTTAAAGCGATGGGAACCCGAGATGGCACTGCGTCGCCTTGGTCGTCGTCGTCGTTCGCATCTTTCGTTATATTCAGCAGAGACACAGCTCACGTGAAACCGGTATAGTAGAGGCTGTTATTTCGCCGAGTCTCCAAATATGAGGAGGCGTGGTTTTCGGCAGTTTGCATACGACCATATGGTCGTAGAATTAAGAGGCACCCAGACTTTTATTTCCTCGTTCGGATCGGTAAATCATACCGGGCTAAATTCTCATTTTTGTCAATGACCGTAATCACAACCTCAAGATCATTGCGTATTTGACATACGAACCCTGAAGTATCTCCTAATTATGAAAATTATACCGAGTAAGCTCTTTTTTTTTTTAAATTCATAGTACGAGTCATAAAATAGCAATTCTATTTTGTACAACGTTGATACGAAGATGGAAAAAAGGTTGCGGTGAGTTTAAAGAATTTCCGGGAAAGGTCGAGGATGCTTCTCGTCAAACTATCCTGGAAAATATGATATATCTTGAGCGTGGCACAGCATTCTTCTCGGAGGAGCGCGAGCCCGGAGGCTCTCTTGTAGTACGACCTCCCGCCATAACTCAGCCAAAATATTCGCCTACATTCTCCACGTGCGGTGCGATGCACCACGAGGGCCAACTTTATCCCTGTATGCGGTGACGTACAATGCATGCGATGCGGTGGTGCAGGAGAAACGGAGAGAGAGAGGAGGAGGAGGAGGAGGAGGAGGAGGAGAAGGTACGGAGTGGTGTGTGAGGGAGGCGTGAGGAGAGCCTGACGACCAACAGAGGGAGTCCAGAGAAGGTAGAGGAAGAGGAAGAAGTGGAAGAACATCGGAAAGGGTGGCCAAGGCAAAGAGGGCCACCGAGGGAAGAGGACGCGGTGTAGCCGAGCCATGAATTATGCAGTTTGCCTTGGGGCTCCTTTATCCCTCACTCACACTCACACTTACCCTCAGCGTCGAAAGGAAGGCTGGATGTAACCTCGTGGAGGTATAGTTCCTCTCTCGGAGCCAGAGGTAAAAAGAGCTGAGGGTGAAAAGGAGGCTTCCCTCATTCCTCTCACTCGCACCAACACTAACGCAGCCTCCATCCGAGTCTCAGTGCCGAAAGGAAGGCTCGATGTATCCTTGTGGAAGCATACCATAGCTTGGTGGTGGATAAAAAGAGCTGAGAGTGAAAGAAAGATAGGCCAGGAGTGGGAAGGGGGAGAGAAGGAGCGTGTGAGTAACACACACACACACACACATGTACACGTGGTATATCTATGTATGTACTACTTTTTGAGAGTTCGAAGCCACTTCGCCATTTCCTCTTTGCTCGAAACTTGCCCCCGGTGTTCCTATTTTTGTCCGCCTTCGGCGTTACTCCTTTCCCTTCCCGTTCTTCCTTATTCAGCTTCCTTCACCAGAGCCTGTCCAACTCGGTCATCCCTCTGCACACTGCACCGAGCAAACATCGCTTGGGTCGATTGAAATTTTCATATCTACACGTTCCAACAGTTTATATTCTGAACATGTGAAATGCCCCGGTAGCCCTACGTTTTTCCTTTTTCTTTTTCTTTTTTTCTTTCCTTTTACACTCCTATTCGGCCTCTTTCGCTGTGTCACCTCTCACTCTTTCACCTGTCGATCCAGTTCAGTGCCTTTTTTATGTACGCCTTCTCGGCGAGCGAAGGACCTCGTTCCGAAAGCAGTTGATGTCGAGGAGGCAGTGAAAAGGGAACGGAAAAGAGGACGTCAAGGCCCTCGAGAGTTTCACTCCGCGACTACACTCGACGGTGAAGCGGCCCGACTGGGCATGCAAATTTTATCGGACAATCGGATGGACAGTGGAGATGGTGCCTACGATGTCCGAGATAGGATTGGCCGGAATAACGGTATAAAAATCGAATTGACCGGCGTGGAATAGCGGTGGACACTTGACCCGGGAATATTTCTCAGGTAGTTCCACGCGTGATTGTTCACGGGGTGTGGGAATGGTTAAATTGGAAAATGAAAGAAGGCATTGAAACCGGACGAGAGTAATAAGGGGAACCCGTGGGGGAAAGCAATTTCGGAAGTGCGATGATTTCACGGGAAGAGCAGATGCGGGAAGAGCTGTAAAATCCGGTATGAAAAGCTTGCGCCTCAACCCTTTGGGCACTCTCAGCACTTTGAGAAATGATGGCGTCCTCAACTTCGGAAAGTTCCGCGCGGAATATTACAGGACTCGAAAGTTTGTTCCTCGCGGTAGATGAAGAAGGATGCCGGTGCAATGATGAGGGATTAAATCGAGCGTCAATTACCGCAGTTTCACGATCGCATTTAAGGGGGCACGAGACAAAGGGCATGAATGGCTGTGGACGCGTAGAAACTTAAGGAACAGCGGCGGATGCGAGTGAGGGTCGGCTCCTGATGTCCTCCCGCAACCTTCTTCTCGCTCTCTGCCTCCTCTCTTTAACTCTCTTGGTTTTATGATCGGGAATTTGATCTGGCCAGGGTGCGCGAACCCCAGACGTCCATGGTGCACAGAGCCCGGAACGTGACTACGGATCGTGGAGGAAGATAGTAGCTTCTACTTATACGCTCCGAGCTACAGGCTGAGTAACCAAAGTGCAAAGCTGAAAAGTCATATTCACGGGAATGATATTATAGTGACTGGCAAGTGAATCCACAGGCACCAGGAATTAATTGGACTGTGCCAATAATGAGAAAACACCGAATCCTGATATTATATCCGCCATCAGCCTGACTAAGTTTGCAAGGTGATTGAACGGCGTTGTCATTGATACCTTGGATGGCGTGTGAATAATATTGGCTACCATGTTTTCGATGCGTGCCAATAATTCAGAACCGCTGGGTCCTCAAATAGCCAATTTTCGAGGTGTTAAGCGAGAGTTGTTGAGTGGGGCCGTTCGGACCGTGCAGTGATTGGCGAGTGAATCATGAATCAGCCGGAGAGTAATTGGGCTATGCCAATAATAACGAACGACCGGGGCCAATAATTGTACATCCGGGAAAAAGGCGAGACACCAACGAAGATTGTAGAGGCGAGATTAAACGGTGCCGCCATTGATTCACTGCGTGTGAATAACATTGGATGCAAAGTTCCTGAAGTACGTCAATGATTGAAGAGTGGTGAGGCCTCAAGGTGCCAATTATCGAGGTGCTAAACAAAGATGATTGGGCCCTTTAAGAACTGGTTAATGATCAGTGTTCGCCACTCTCGGATCTCCTTTTTTTCTCCATTTTCTTCTTGTATATCGTGACAACATGATAACTCGTGGCAGGTGGCCAACGACTGAACTAAATATAAAGTGAGACGAGGGAAGAGGAGGCGAGGCGATGAAATCGCAGGACATAAAACCAGCGCGAAGCTTGCGACGAGACTTCCGTCGTTTCGGTTCGTCGAAGTGGCCCTTCGACTTGGCGAGATTCAAGAAGAAAGAGGACGCCAGCTCCGGACTCTTCAGGGTATCGAGGGCTCCGCGACCGGAGTAACAGAGACGAAGAGGTGACGAGAAGTACGAAAGCGCTGCGATCGCTCGAACGACTGCCCCGACGACGGACAATCACCGCTCGCAACTTATGGATTTACGAGGAGACCCGTTATCATCGCTTCGCGCCCGCCCTCGCTAATTACATTCCGCAGCGTGAGAGCGAACGAGTCACTGAGCATCGTCTCAACAGATTCTCATACCTTGAACCCAATGCCAAAGATAGCGCTCGGGAAATTGGTCCCGCGACCTTCTTCGCTTTTTTACGAGTGACTCAAACACTGCATTAGATTTAACGTCAGATTGTGTAATCGTTTTGCAGATTTCTCGATCATTATCACACTCCGGTAGATCATCAGTACACGACGTAGGAAAATTTTGGAGGCATCGAAAGCGTACGTTGCCTTTCGATTTATTCGTTCATTCGTCGGAATTCTTCATCCTCACTGGATCAATGACCCTGAAGACGTTGCTGATTTATTCGACTAGTGAGGATTACTCGCAAAATTACATGTCCAACCATACCCCAGAGAGTAATCATCTCCTCGAAGATATTCGAGTGCTTTGCATAGCCAGCAATGCAGGCGCTTCTTCAGGTTCTTAGATTAAATCGGCGAGTCCCTCGTCCTGTTTTCTTTCCTCTTCTTCACCGGCGAATCCTCGTAATTCATAACGTCGTAAGTCAAAAAAATTAATACACAGTCCGCCCTTTGTTTCTTGGTGGATATTCGTGATGAGAGAGCGCGATTTCTTGGCAGTGTTCGGAGTGGCTCACGGGACTGGGGGAAAAAAAGGAGGAGAGAAGAACGGCCTCGATTACCTGGGCAACGTTCCTTCGGGGGAATATAACGCAGGAGAAACACTCCGCTGCCTTGGACTCTCGTTCGTTCGGTGGTTTAATCGGTTATTTGCACAAGGCACACCGCGCCGCGCGCGCGTTCGCATGAGCGATGATCGGCGTGCACGCCTCTCTTTGCTACATCCAACGAGAGATGAAGAGGAAGAGTTATTAGCCCCCTTCTGATGACAAAGCAGATAAGACCAGGCTCGTCTTCGCTTCGGTTTTCGTATAAACACTCTCGGCACTGTTGATGCCTACGTGCGAAGGGGATTAATTGTCCGCAGGGCGAAATAACGAGAAGGTCTTTGCTGAAGATTCGGATCAGGGATACTCGAGTCCCAATGAAACTCTGCCGAAGAAAATGCCCGCTTCTGAGTCGAAAGTATGAAGAAATTTGCATAATCGAGAACAAATTGTGAGTGTCGATAAGAAGAGACATTTCATGTTTCGTGAAAATGAATTTTTGTACTTTTTGTTTTCGTCGAATTTTCGTTTGAGACTCAATGCAAACAATCTTTTCTGTATTGAAAAAAGGGACACATTTGTTGCATCCAGATCAAATTGTTAGATGCTGTTATTTTATATTAAGCAACAGAATTTGTAAAAAAAATTCGAACGAATAATTCAGTTTTTGGGTTCCTCAGAAAATATATTCCCTTTCGTTGGATACAAATGACAAAGTACAAAGTTTAAAAATCTAACGGGCTAGACGGTTCTTTCAGCTCTGGCTCTTCGATTCTATTCTTCCTTCCAATTTTATTACAGGTCGCAGGGAGGCCCCGTCCCCCATAAATCGTTTATCCATGTTTAATGCAAAAGACCGAAGGCAGCATTCGGATATCTCGGACTGGTTGAATGCTCCGGGAGGCGAAAGAAGACCGGCAAACTTTCCCGTCAAACCTTTCAGACGGGGCGAACGTCCTGGCAAGCGCCGCGGCTAAGAAAGAGGTAGAAAAAGATGGAAAAGGACGTGAAGGCGGAGGGGGCGAGCCTCGAAGAAACAAGGGAATGCTTTTGCATCGCAGTCTCTCGCCCTCGTATACCTGAAGCGACTGGAAAAAAAAAAGGAGCCAAAAAGTAATGCAGCGAGAAACAAAAATGGTCTCTCGTCGCGCGTTCGAAACACGGGACACGATCGTTGTATTTCGGCTAACGCCGATACAATGGGTATACGTATAAACTAAAAAGACAGCGCCTTTAACGGAAAGGGAAAGATAAAAATCTAGCCGGATGGTGAAACATTCGTAAACTCCCACAGCGAAACCGAACTCGGATGGCTTTCGATGTGAGTAACATCGGAAAACTTTTGTTTCCAATCCTCGAACTACGGCAACATCAAATCCTACACTTCTGGGTTACGAGGAAAATATATTTTCATGAAACTGTTACACATTTACGACGACTAAAAGTGCTACCAGAATTTTTCCGACGGGCAACTCCGTTCGCATTTGCAACCATGAATTCCAACATTTATTGCCACACGACGAAGAGATCAGATGGAACAAAATTACAGGTTGAGAGGAAGTAAATAACGAAACTATTCGGTGGACTTTACGAACAAGCTTCAGACAAATATCATTAATCACAGATTTAGTCTCTCGAGAAAGAGAAAAGTCGTGAATGAATAATTCCTCAGCAAACACCCGAAGAGAGACGCGAAGAAATTTACCAATTCTCAAGTATGGCCTCGAGAACGAGTGGCTCTAATCCGTCGGGCGTTTTTCACGGCGGACCATCTTTCGTCCGTCCACTTGCGTATAGTTGAAGAAGATATCTCGGTGTCCCGGGAGAATGTCATCGTTTAGTGAGCGTCAGATGCACCAGCGTCGAGTTCCTCGAGGTCCGGTCCATCGTCTGTCGGTCCGTTCCTCTGTCCGGGGGTCCTCCGACTCACGAGACGAGTAAATATTTAGGATTTGTTCAAGTGCCTCCAAGTGCCTAAGAAAACAGTTTATGTCGTGCGTTGGGATAGAAAGAGGGATCCCTGGGGTACACCGTACGACGTATGGGGCTCCTCTTCCACGTATAGAGTAGAGTGTAAGAAAGAATTGTCGTCGTCGTAGGACGAAAGGTGACGTTATACGTCGAGGCCAGAACTCCCCGGGGTCAGAATGTACACGCGAGATTTTTCTCTCTCTCTCTTTCTCTTCGAGGCGGAGCTCTTCCACGAAGGGAACGCGTCAAATACGTGTGTACGGATCGAATCCACCGGAGCACTTTTTATCTTCCTCTTCCTTTGCTTCTTCATTCGCTCTTTCCCTTTCCCTTCTTGTCCCCGTCACTTTCTAGCTGTTGAAGCGAGTACCGAGGAAAATCCTCGAGCGCACAGTTTCCTTCTTGGACGATTCGTCTCTCTCCATTCTCGTTTTTTACCCCTCGGTTCCCGCTCGACGTAGCTGTACACAATCGTTTCACTCTACCTCGATATCCGGTGTACGCGCTACCTCGAGAACGTCTGCCGCTTTATCTTCCACGAGAATTGTTCGATCACTTTGCTCCTCCGCGTCGGGGCGAAGGGGGGACGCTCGGTGCATTCGCGAGGGGTGGGTCCACCCCACTCGAGCCCGCTCCCAAGCGGCCGATCCGATCCGCAAGTCATTCTTCGTTCTCCGGGTGGCGATGTTATTGAAGGTGAGAAATCTCGCTCCGAGAATCTCGTCCGGCAAACGCGTCAACCCCGTGGCCGTTTCAGCGGGATCTTCATGCCCGTTGAGAGATGAATCCTGGTGGTAGGCAGTTTCGCGAATTTATTGTACCTATAAATTTAACGGGAATGCTGAATGAGCACGAGTTACCCCAGGGTAAAATGTAGTTTTTTTTTTTTTGTGGGAAATCATCTTCATAAAATCAGAATCAAACCTATAAACTGAGGAAATCCGAAAAACGATACGTCCTTCCAATATAAATAAAAATATTTTTATTGAATATTGATTGAAGAATAAAAAAAATTAACAAAGATAAAAGTGAGTAGAAAAAAATTTTATAAAATAAAATTAACGAAATGGAATGTTATTTTATTTAATTTTTTTCATTAAATTACTAGGCTAAGTTAAGATGTAAAAAAAATTCAGATTCGGAGCTGTAATATTTAGTGATATTGTGGCCTCCACAGAGCGTAGAATTATTGTGACTCGTCACAGCTGCGCCTCGTCTCACGTCTGACTCCAATAACGCCGTGTTAAAATCCTATATATCACTGTGAAATCGTTCCCAGCAGTACGAGGACGCTGAGCGTGTGCGAGCGATAACCATTCTGGAATACTCGAAGAGCCGTGGTACAGTCAAATGCTCGGAGGTTCGGTACGGTAATAGCCGTAGAGGCGTTTATCTATAAATCAATTCGGAGCGAACGATTATATCAGTGACTTAAAACGTGCGTGATGGCCCCAACGACAAGTTCCCTGCCCCTCGCAATGTGGTTCACGCACCGCGGCCGATAAATTCATCAGGCTCATAAGCGAATCCACTTTGATTTGTAAGAAAAAAAAAAAAGTGCCGAGCAGAGATTTGCCTTTACTGCTTCAACGGCGTTTAATAATCCCTCCCGTTTCACTCGTCGCCTTGCTGTTTATCGTACCCTTAAAGAAAAAAAGGAAAAATGAAAGAAAGGGGTGAAAAGGAACAGGGGATAGATAGGACCTTTCCGTATCATCCTTTTTCTCATTTTACTCGTTCGGGTAGTTCGTTACGGTCTGCTGAATTCACTCGTTGCCCTCCCCCTCCTCTCCCTCAGCTTTGTAGGTATATGTACCCCATTCTCGTATGCATATATATATATATTTCCGATCTCGGGCGTTGCTCGACTCGGTATTATCACTGTCGGTGTTCGGGTTGTGTGCTCTCGCGTGTTGCAGGAGCAACTTGCGTGCGTTCGGCTCTGAGAGTTGTCGCAGCAAGAATGCGAGATGCTGAGGAAAGGATGAGGGAAAAAAAAAATCAAAAAATCGAAACGGGGGTGCGAAAACGAGAGAGGGAAGGGGACATGGCGTATCACGAAAGCAGAGCACGAGCAGGAAAATAAAAAGTAAGAATGAAGACTGGAGAAAAAAGAAGAAGGAAAAAAATATGAGACGAAACGGGAGCTAGCACTCGTACAGCCCTGTGAGCGCGCCGCGACGCCCTTCTCGTAAGAGACGAGCTTCCTCGCGAGCCCCGAAGACCCACGAGCTCGTTACGCCCCACTTCCTATCCCCCGTTCCAGACGACGACGATGACGACGACGATGAGGAGCACGACGTACATATACTGTAGTGAAATACAGCCCGACGCCTTCACGAACCAGCCTGGAGATGTTATAGTGGAGCTCAGCCTCGTTCATTATCACCACTGTGCTGATATTATGGCCTCGTAGAGTATTCATGACCCGCTGTTATGTTTTTGGGTGAAATAGTGGAAATGGAGGCGCGAATAGATAAAGTAAACGGTGTGCGGTTAACGGGACATTTTTTTTTTTCGCTTTCCGATGTCTGAGGCGACTTGATTATTGTAACTTATTGACAATTAATGTTTTTTTTTTCTTACGGTTATTTAGTGCTCATGGCATTATTACAGTTTATGAGTTTTCTGAACATGTCACTGAATAATTAAGGATTTAATAGCCAACATTGTAAGAAATATTTTTAAAAATGGCACTTTTGATCATTTTTATTGTCTATTTTTATGTTTTTATGAAATTTTTGTTGGCGAATGAATAGTTTTAGAAAATAATTGTAGAACGTGGTCGGCATGTCCGTGAAAAATTGTACATTTTAAGAAGAGCGAAGGGGTTCTGACCCGAGAATCGAGGAAGTCTCGTGCGCTTTCACGACGTCACGCGTCTCTTTTCTTCGTCTGGGAGACGTGAAGGTAGTGAGAAACGAGCGTACGCCGGATAATCCTCGGAATCTCGAGTGCTGGCGGGGGAGGGTCTATGGAGGGAAAAAAATAAAATAATGTGAGGGCCACCGAGCGCGTTTTTCGTGCGAACCCTTCTCGTCCGATGCTCTCGCCGACTCGACTTATTTTCATTCCTCGTACACCATTCCGATCTATCGCTGGTCGAACGAAAAATGCTTTTCGACCAGACGGAACGCACGAATACACGCTCGAGTATTCGGGATACTGTGCGGGGGCCGAGAAGACGAGAGCCAGATGCGTTAGTCACCCAAACTCTCACTGAACCCAGTCCCTAAATATTCCGTACATGCATAATCATTCCCTGAATATCCTAACAAGAATGCCTCTCTTTTCAATGAACTTCTACTCATTGCCTTTCTCGACGACGAAAGTTAAAAAAAAAAAGTCAACTCTCATTTTCGGTTTATTCATTTCTCCATCTCCGAATCAAGCCTCGAAGGGAAGCTCTTCTGGAAATTAATCTCGTTAAAAGTGGCAAGAAAGCATCAGTCAACTCAACGAAGGCATGAATAAAAGATGTGGAATTGAGGTAAGGCAAGTGCGCCGAAGAAAGCACGGATTTCTTTTTCAAAGAATCTTCACATTTATCGTATTTTGGCCATTGAATGAGTTGCAAGAAGAAGAAGAAGCAGAAAAATGAAAAGAAAAATGTGAAAAGGAATAACAATTGTGCGCCCTTAACGGAGTGAGGTTTCGCGAGGATCGAGAATTCCGGCATTCATTCTTAACGCAGGTACGCCTTTTTGTCGACAAGTCTCGTAAATATGATTTTATCGTGGTTCATTAACTGGCAGGACGCAGGTGACTGAAGTTCGTGAGTGGAATTCAATGCGGGCAATGCACTGGGCTCCTCATGAACGAATGTTCTTCAGGAAAGGCGCGTGGCTCGCGCGTTGGTCCACGGTCGAAGAGAGAAAAACGAAAAGCTGAAGGGACCCAGTCAAATGAGTCACATGGTCACCCCGAAAAACTGCGTCAGCCTCTGAATGAACGGAGCAAACGAACCCTCCCCTTTCTCGTTACAGCGCACAGAAGTCATCTGGAAAGAGATACTCTTCATCTTTTCGTTTTCTCATTCGTGCCTCGTGCTGGATGCCCTCGGCTCGGCTCGCGAAGGAAATAAGAAGACGTCACGTCTTCGCGTGCTGCCAGCTGCTGGCTCTTGTTCGCTCGTCTCGTCTCGCCATGATAGAACAAGGGCATTCGAAGAAAAACTGGTGCAACTGCATTCGCCTTGTCTTCGAGTCTCTCTTCGAGGCTCTCGTTCAATTCTACATTTGTTTTATCCTGTCGTAGGTATCCCCGGTTGGTTTGTTGCCCTAATGAGAAGTGCAAATCGAAATGTGATCCAAATTTGATCAACGCTGAATACAAAAATGTAGAATCCCATTTCGAGTAACTCTGCAAAAGCTCTTCATCAATGTTCTCCGAATTCCTGTTATTGCAATTATGCGAAATATGAAACAGCGTTAATTGAGACATCGCCATCACTGAATATCGGACACCAAACCAAACAGAATCTGAAGTTTAACGGGACGGAAAGTTCACCGCGAAATTGCAATTGATCCGTTCGCTCAACAGCTTTCCTCGCCGCAATGACCTCCACCTTCGTCTTTACCGTCGGTCTATATTTACCGCTATAATAAATTCCGCGTAAGATTTACACAGTAAAGGGGTAACGCCGCCGGCATAAAGGAGAATAAAATCCCCGACGGGATTGCGTTCCTCCTTTATCGAGGGGACTGGTAAACAAGTTAAACCAGATTAGACTGTTTGGTCGTATAACCACCCTGCGACGGTACGCGGAATGGAAAGCTTCGAGCGTAAGGAAAAGCACCTCTCGAGCGAGAACCGAAGAAAGAAAACAAGTCTCTATGTGCCTGCAAACGTAAGTGAGCAAGTGCTGGAGGACAGTGAGGATAAAAACGAAGAAAATAAAAAGCATAGATAGGTACATGGAAAAGCTTGTGGGACGAAGGAAGATGAAAATAGCGCGAGCGCTTGTGTACCAACGGGGGGGACAAGAATAAGGTACGGAGAAATAGAGACAGAATTTCAGCCATTGCGCTTCATCTTCTCGAGTGGCATCGTTACTTTCTTTTGCTGGTCACAGCAACAGTACCAAACTCGACGTCTGGGGACACCAGACTCTCCTCGAGTACTCCTTCCAAACCCTACGAGCCGTTCGAGCTCGTGTAAACATCCCCCTTTCGCCAGACGAGTGAGTTAGGAGGTCGGGCAATCGTTTTTCCTCCGTCTTATCTTCCCCAATAAAAGACAGATATCGCCTTTGCCTACTAACGCACTAACGACTTCAGCAATATTGCCTTGGCATCTTCATCCCCGATTGGCAATGTTCGTTGATAAACGCGATGGCTTCAACGGAGTCGGTACAACGATGGGCAACTCCGACCCTCCCTTATTTTTCTGACGTCTTACTTATTGAGCCAAGTTTTTGGAACAAGGCCCACTCACATGGTTGCAAATATGGAGATTAGCATAAGGACACACGCGACATTGTTGATGACGAGGTCATCCATCGACGGCCCACTCGACAATCGACTCAACATCGATGGTCATGTTAGCCCAGGCGTTACAATAATACGGATATCTCGGTGTTGGCCTGATAGCTTTACCTAAGTTGTCCAGGAACATCGTCATCTATCTCCCCGCATGTAGAACAATAGATTATACAGGCCGTAGGTGATCGATACTGACGAGATCCGACCTCGTGCGCCCCTTGGCTTTCCAGACCTGGCCGAACCCATATTGCACACCGGGCACACATAGATTTCTCGTGGCTCGCGTCACTGTCGCTGGAAAGTGGAAGACGAGAAGCCGGCAAGGCCGCGTAGAGGTGAACTATGAAGGGTGCGAGCTAGCAGAAAGGGAAGGAAACGTAGCGAACACGCGAGCCCGATATTGCACCGAAGGGCATGCGAGACTTGGATTGTGGGACTAAACATAGTCAACGTGTACGAGGCTGCACAAGCGGCTCGTACCTCCAATGTGATAACCCAACTGCGGCGTCCGTCAGCAACTCTTAACTGCAAACTGTGCGAACCGAGTCAATATCACCGTGAGGATACTGCACACAGACGTTAGAATGTGGCGCGTACATCGAGGCCAGCACATCCCCCAGACGTCCAGGCGTCGCGGCGCCTCCGAGTTCACCCGAGCCGGCACATCAGGGTTAATCGATCGTGACCTGCTGCAGCGCGCCAGGTTGGCCTCGTCGACTACCGCTGCAACTACCTCACCGCTATAACTACAACGAGCGTGCATCGAAGCTTGTCTCGCCTTCCTAAAGTGGACGATTATGTACCTGATGGTCCTAACTGAGTTTGGTAAACTTGGTGAACTCACCGGGCTTCAGGATGTACTCTAGATTGATGCAAAGCGCCGAATCGTGATGTGTATTGGGAAGATAATAAGGGTGTAATCGATGGTTGTGCCTGGATGGAGGTCCTCAATGGGCCGGAATACAAGGGACCCAAACGCAACGACGACACTGATGGGAGAATAATGCGGATTACCCTGGATCAATAAGCCATTACCCAATTCCGAAACGGGCCCAAGTCTCTCTTCGCTCTACGCAAACCCGGCCTATCTGCATATGAGTGAATTCACGACAGGGACACAGTGAATAAGCCTCGTCGAGACCAATCCCAACTAATATCACCGTCTTACATCATCCATGGTCCTCCCCGAAGCGCAGACTCGATTGAGAAGAGGTCTAAGAGACTTTGGAAGATGGCCAGAGCTTATCTTCGACATCCTGCCTCACAGTCAACGTATCGAAGGATCTTTCCCAAGCTCATGGATATATATGTTTAGCAGTTACACCGGGATCCGGAGTTTTCCAGACAGCCCTTCACTTTCCGTGCCCTTCTCGAGCTTTTATCCTCGCGCTGGAGCTTTGCCGCCACGCTCGGATGAAGTGAGTCGAATCGACTGCGTTTCTCAGTGGCTGAATGTGGCATTGTCGAGAGACTTTGGACCGGAGCTTTCGAAAGGAATAAGGCATAAGAGGAAGGAAGGACCCTTATTCAGGACGACAGTGGGATCTGCCGACTGTAACGTTGTGTGTCTCTCGTGGCTTCCACAAACTAGCTCGGAACAGTTGCTAAACGTTGCTGCTACGTGAAACGGCGCCCATAGCCTCGTCGTTTCGCATGCTAGGAGTGATTGTCTTGCGCCTGCACGCCTATTCTAGTTTCACCAGACTGTACCCACTGCTTTCTATGCACATACTCCTCCCGTAGCTCGAGCAAATGGTGCAGCAATGTGACGGTGCATGAGAAGCTCCGTCGACGGCGAGGCCACGGCTCTTCAGCAACGATACAAGTATTGGTACTCCAGTTCGGCATTCGTATTCGTCCGTCTGAATCGTAGCTGCCTCGGTACCAACATGCCTATCACGAACAATGCTTCCCGATCCTGGAACGCTGTACATAGTCAATGTACAACATCGCGTATGTACCCCTTGCACGGCCCAGCAAAGTTCCTCCCTCTAGCCGATGGTGGCGGGCCCCGGAGGCAGAACGTCTACCATGAATGACGAGCATTCGAGCGAATGGGACCAATCAGGCTGATTGGCCGACTGGTATTTACATTTCTGCGGGCGTGTGCAAGGCGCGCCAAGCGAAAACGGCTTTATGTATTCTCTCTCCTCCCGGCTCTTCATCTATAGATCCCTCGCAGGGCTGTGCACCGTGTTCGCGTTATTATCGATGTATCTGTGGGGATTCCTTGTGCATCGGTGTCTGCATCGACTTCCCACGGTGAAGTTGACTGAATGAGTCGACATTTCACTCTGGATTGTCCACCGGACCACTGCCACAGGTCTTCCAGTTTCACCGTTTAGCTTTCGGTGCTCGTTGACGTATTGTCCGAATAAAGGAAGGTCCGGGTGATCCAGTGCATTGGAACTTGAGTGCACCCTAGGTTTCGTGCGAAAGAGAAACGCAACGTGAGCGAAGCGATCCGGCTCGCCCGGCTCTAAACGCTCCGCGCACCAGGTGGGCTTATCCCGATTGACTCGTGGAAATCAATCCTCGCTGCTGGAGGGAGACCATGATACACGCTCCGATGTTGCCAGTGTAACGATGCTGCCACGGATGCACAGCGACGAAAGCGATAGCCGCGCGGCGATTGATTGACGATGACTCCTCCGACGGCAGATCTCGGCGAACGCGACAATTTACGATGCTCAGAACCTGCGGAACAACGGACGTGCCAATTCACTAGGATTATGCACCTGCCTCAGGAAAATCATGGCGATGAGTTCATTGAACTTGAAATACGTCATCAATGTTACCCAACGATTGTCACCACTTCAGGATCACCTTCGGTGAACTCGTGGCAATAACCACGACAAACGAAACACCAGCAGCAACAAAAATGAAGTCGAGAATCGTGAAACGAGATCGAGAGAAATGCGATGCTCCAAGCAGAAACCGCACCAGGTGGTCGCAGCCCCGGATGGTCTCGAATCAATCGTGATTCAAGGGCTCCTCGCCCTCTGGGTTCGGTTCCTTTCTGCGGATAGCACCGGAGAAATAAAAGAAACGAAATGGCGGGTCATCGCTCCGGTACTTCCGTGCCCGGCTCGGCTCGCGTTTACCGGAAGTCGTTTTCTCGCCCTCCATTCCCTTCTCTAGCGTGTACAGATAACGGTGGCGCCTAAGCTGGATGGGGAAAGCTGCACTTTTTCCTACTCACGACTTCGGCACTTTGCTATATACCATGGGTATCACTGTATATATATCTTGAGCTGTACATTTAGTGGCGCATGTACTATTTACATATATATATATATATATCTGTATATATCTATTTACGTAGTATACATAACTTTGTATGCTCCACCTCGTGGTCCCCGTCTGGAAACAATCTACTCTACTCTCCTGGCGCCCCCTACCATCGCGGAATAAGACGAACGCGTGCTTCCCCGAAATTACTTTGAATAAATTATACCCCACAAATTACAGCCGTATGCGTAGACGTTCCGCGAGTGAGGCTCTCGAGTGATCGTGAAGCTTTCATTCGCTTTCTCCGTCGGTTCCTCTTCAGCCGCATTCTCAAGCGAACGAGCGAGGTGAGAAAATTAATGCGTCCATCTTTCCTCGTCCCTTCTCTATTCCTCGACAGTGCGGGAGCGCGAGCGCGTAAATCGTAAGCGCTGGAAGGAACGACTCGAGAGCCGAGCTTCTTCGTCGAAACGACGCACCCCCGAGCAACGATCACTGAATGTACAGTGGTATGCACCGAGCTCACGCGCCACGCTCCGTTTAAGGGTTAATTGCATTTTTATCGCCGACAGGTACGACCGGTTCGATGGGCAAGTCCTCCCGTTCCTTCACTCCGTCTCATTCGCCCTGTCTCAATACAGTTCTTCTCTTTCTCTTCGCCTTCGTTGTTTTTTTGTTTTTTCTTTCTCAACATCGAAGAGCTACGCGCATTGGCTGCCTCCAGACAGTCGACGCCTGCTCAAGAAACTGCGCAGCACTGCGTCTTCATTAAATACCGGATTTGTACTCCGTTCATGAGCATCGAGAATGGATATGCACGATTGTGTAAGTGAAATAACTCGTCGACACTTCCAAGTGATTCTTGGAATTCTAGGGATTGTTTTTCTCGGCGTTCTCTCTGATAAGCTGACGTGATAATCCGAGAATATGCTATTTCTGTGATGCTAAAAATGCAATGAAATTTTTTTGTAATTAGGATATTTATTTTATTTGGAAGAATTGTACAAGAAAAATGAAATTCGTTGTTTTTAATATTATCGGTCGATTATTTTATAAAAATTTTATATCGTGATGAAAATAATCACAATAATGATAGTACAGTTATAATGTAAGGTTTTTTTTTAAAATCCGAATTAGAATATTTGTCGAGAGACTTCCCATGAAAACTGTGTGTCAGCTTTTCCGGATCACAAAAAAAAAAAAAAGGTTCATGTAATCCACGAGGGAGAGAAATTGGAAGTTCACGTTGAACTAATTAATAACTTAGTATAACCAGAAGCAGATGGAACGCCTCGAATTCGAGTAGACGTGGGCTCTCGGCGAAGGGAATGCCTGCCCGGAATCCCTTCCAGTTTTCTTTGCCTGTACCGCACCTCTGTCCCTTTCCGCTCGCTTCTCATTCCCGCAAACGTGTGCCTACGTACGCCCACAACACCGATGATCCCGATGCCCATTATATCGCGCACGTGTGGTCCGCATGCTACGCTCAAGCGCGCGTGCATCCCATTAGCCAAAAGAAAGTTAGCCCCCGAAAGTTTCGCTGGGCGCAAATTGAAATTCGAAATGATCACGTGTGGATCATTTGGCCGAGGCTCGAGCGGCGATGCCTGACGTGCATTTAACTGCAACGAAAGTTTCCAGGCCACCCGAGGTCGTTAAAGCGAAAACTAACGTGCAGCTAATCCGGAAACTGAAATAAATTGTTAAATATTTATTTAGCAAAGCGCCAGTTCCTAATTATTTTTATTTAACATAAGAACTAATACATTTATCATTTATAATCGCAAGAAATAATTAGATAAACATTTTTTTTAAATGTCTTCAGTTAGTTTGATAGAAAAAGACAATGAGCTTTATTTAAATCACGGATCGTCGACTGACAGTAGCCAAAGGGTTAAGTAATACGGGTAAAGGCCGCTCAATCACCCCGTCGAATTCCATTACCAAGCGTCTAGACGCACGCCACCTCCATAAAGACGATTCGAACGCGAGCGCGGTATCTCCCTTGACTCGAGCCCTGCGCGCCGATCCCTTCAATTTTCGAGCGGCTAAAGTTGCTACTCGTTCCCGGTGTCGGTCTTCAACGTAGCATGTAATCTTCTCGTTTTCTCGAACCAGTCGAAATAAACAGACGCTGCGTGTTCCCGATGTGTCGGACCGACGTAATTATTATTGGTCGGCGTGAGCAGCTATAATTTTTTTTTTTTTTTTTTCTTTTTTGTTCGCCTTTATTTGTCGGCTCGCTACTTCGCAACACGACAGAACGTCAGTTCGTCCTATTTAGAAAAGAATGTAGCACAACTGGACCATCCGTCGGGCTGTCAAACGTACATGCGAAGCTTTGGGACGCGCCTCAAAGACCATTTCTTTTCCAAGCTTTTGTGTCCAACCTTTGAGGTCTCTGCGCTTTGCTATTGCCTCTGCTGTCGAGGCTGGCGGTGCTCTTTATGCTCGAAATCCACTGTGTATCCGCCTAATAGCGTAACCCTTTGAACAAGGAAAAAACGAAGGAGGGGGAGAGGGAACAAAATGGAAGATAGAGAAGTAGCATTGTATTTGCGAACAATCCAGTGGAATCCGACATGCGGGCACGGCGGACAAAACGTAAAGCAAAAATAAACCGGCCACTCGCCTCCCGGTTTTCGCGGCTGCGGTCAACACACAAAGTGCAACCGGTTTGTTCGCAAGCTACGCTTTGGTCGCGTGCTCCTGATAATTAGACTCCGACAGGATTTACCATTCTTTCGCTTATTCCCGACGGTCTTTGCATAGAAATGGGACTAAATCGCGGAATGCGAAACAAGGCATAACCAACGTCATGAGTTTTTGGTGAATTCACTCGAAAATGGGTTAAGGAAATGAGCCAAAAAAAATCGAGCCTCCGGCGCTCGAGAAACGTGACGTTTCAATTTATTTTCTGGGTTTTTTTTTGGCAAATCGCTTATCGATTCCATGGGAAATATCATTTTTTGCTTCTGGTGGAACGTAAAATAATCTCGACCATTTATCTGATTATTATGGATAATTTGGAGGACATTAATCTTCAACATCGAAATGATAATAACACGGCAATGAATTTTAATCAGCAACCCAAATTCCTGTTGTCGAAATGGTTTTTATGGGAGGTCGAGAACCATATCGTGAAATCTGCATCACATTCAATCAAGAAGACAACTTAGAAGAGCAAGGAAAAAAAAGTCTCGCCCAAAATCCCCGGTACAAATTCGAGGGCAATTTTAAAGTCAACCGAAATGGACACTCATTATTGGAATGGTTTTGGGTGGCGAAAATATTGACGGCAGGTCAAGAACCACATCGGAATCGATGAGGCGACACTCGAGCGTGTAAAGGGACTTCTGGTCTGCGCCAGATAACCGAGCGCACAATCCAGAGAGCGAAGCACCATAAATTATGCTCTTGCGAGGATATACATGCGACAGTGAGGCGGACAGGCGGACACCCCGTGGCGAAACCGAACAGAAAACCTTTGTCGCCCCCGTTGTGCTTCCGCACGCGCAGATCGCGCGGACATTCTGCTGGTTTGCTCTGCTTGGACACGCGTCCTCTCGTACGGCGATTGTCACACACCGAGACTAACGTCGAAACGCTAAAAGCTGAGCTCTCCGGCAGTTCTGATGGTGCACAACGGTAATATTTCCGTTCCGTCCTTTCAAATACCATTTTTCAACAATATACTCACGATTGTGAAAGAGAAAAAAAAATCTGATTTACTATCACTGATTAACATAACGTATTCATTTTTATTTTTTTTTATTTTCCAAATGTAATTAAAAATGTAAGGAACAGAAGTAATCGCAAGGCGAGGAAATGAATATTTTTCCCAGGCTTACGATTTTTTAAATCGTAATACCGTTCCAAAATCTGCTTTGACAAATTGTCCAAAGCCATTTTTGATTGATCCTCAGAAGTCACTTTAGGCCAATTATAAAGTAATTTATTTCGAAAGTATATTTAACAAAGCAAGCTGTTTGCCATAATAAGCGAACAGTGCAGGAGCTCCTGTGATAAACTGAAAATAATTCGGGTTCGTAACCGGGAATTCTTGCAGTTCGTTTCTTCTTACGCGTAGGCAGGACCACGCCGTTTCCTTCCTTCGTAGGTATATATAATAACCTTACGTTGCGCTTTTTTACGATGCTTATCAAATGCAAATCCTTCTTTATTGCGATTGGTATTCTTATTAGGTCCCTGGGCACTGTACATCGCACAATCTTACCCTCGTCGCGGTACATTCTCTCAGAAAAGTCATCCACCCTCGTGGTCTGTTATTCTTTCTCATTTATATATATATATATATACACACGTATATACGTCCACATTTTTTTTTTTTCATTCGTTGCTCGTAAGAGGATTTATGCGAAAGTGCCTCGACGTAACGAGCATCACCACCAGAAAACCAGCAACTGAAACCTCGACAGTTTCTCTGCAATTCTCATCCCGAGATTTCCGACGTTTTTTTACTTCCCATTTAGATAACACACAACCGAGTTACTTTACACTCGTGGAAATTCCCAGCAGTTCACAAAACGAGAACTGTAAATATATATATATATATATATATCGATGATTTGAATGACCAGGGAAATGTCGCGGAATATGTAAGGAAAATATGGTTCATTAAAATGCTTGCAAAAGTAAAAAAAAAAAGACAATTTTTGAGTCTGTTTCATTCATGTGAAAAAAAAAGAAAAAAATTCAAAATTGCCTCTGTAAATCCCGGATCCGTGAACGAACGATGTTCAAAGCTGGTTAAGCTGAACAAAATGGTGTCGAATTGATATCCAAATGGATTACCGGGTCCATTACTCAGGATTTCAGGGGCCATTTCTGGGATCGCGATGGCGATGATAATAACGTCACGCTCGGCTGCTCGGTGCAACTTCGGATCCAGAAAATCCTGCCCATTGATGGAAACCCTTTGTCCTTTTTTTCTTTTTCTTTTGCAACATTGACATCTCCACGTGGAATGGGTTGATGGGTTGGGAATGTCCAGAAAAATGTCCAAGATGTAAAAAGGCCATCGACGACTTTAACGACGCATTTTGCGCCTCTCTCCGTTCATTAAAATTCTCGAGCCCATGCGAAACGTCATAACGTTTGGACATTTTTCGCAGTCCTTTCCAGTCCCTTGAATTCCCCATGACATGTGAAAAAAAGGGGAAAAAATACAAAATAGCTCGTACAATTCTTGGGTCCGAGAATGAACGGTGTTCGAAGCTGGTTAAGCTGTACAAAATGGTGTCGAACTGATAGCGAAATGGATAACTGCGCTCACAACTCAGGATTTGAGAGGAGCTGCGATGGCGTTAATAATAACGTCATGGTTTGAAACTCAGCTGCTCGACACACCTTCGGATCCTTAAAAACGCATACACGGATGTCAACCTCTTATAGTTGGACGTTTTTGCAATATATTTGTACACGTCTGTAGTCATATACATTATAGGGAGGTATATGTATACATATAGGGAGCCGAGGAGGCAGAGAAAGAGTCGTAAGCGTTCTTTTCGACGGGGCACACATGCAATTTGAATAATAGCACAAGTTTCGAGTGAAACTTTGCCGTCTCGGTTGCCGTGCGCCTTCTGGACTCTCCCGAACTAACGCAAAGATGGAGGCGAGATGGAGAAGTAAGCGCGAGAGCAACGAAGAGTTAAACTTTTTTTTTTCCCACGGGATATCAATGGCCACTTGTGACCAACGACTACAACTACCAAACTATCGCATCTACTTTTGCTAAACCGTATGCGAAATGTCCTTCTTGTCCTATGAGGTGTTTAAATTTGACAGTTAAGCTGGCTTTATGACAGGCAGTGAATAAAAAATAAATGTTCACCTTGTTTAATCTTTTTTTTTACTAACTTTGTTCAGTAGGTCCAAATAATTTTTAAAAAAATATTTTCCCTTCTCACTTAATCAGTGAATAAAAAAAATGTATCACAAATATCCTTGGCAAATTGTGTACTCAGCAATAATATACGATGTGGTTTAATTTTTTTTTATATATTAATTTAACGAAATTCATTGAGAAAAATATTAGTTTCCCGAACTCCCGAACAACACACAATAGGACTTGGTTACCGCGTTGATCCTGTTAGGCTATTCAGCCCAATTCGATGACTGCAGTACGACCCCTTTATCCCGGCTAGAGTTTGCCAGCAGCAGCGCCAAAAGCTAGTTCAGCATAGAAACGAGCTTGATTGGCGGTCAGGAGTGATGTGTAATTGAGTTATGCCTTCCTGATTGCAACAGTCTGCTAGTAATAACGTACTAAACTAAATTCTATCGAAATCAACTATCCGACGATCTGTAGGATATACCTCCTATCTCAAAGCATGCATTCTGAAGCAGGGTGTGCGGTACACCCTCCGAATTGCCGATGAATTCGAACGAGGGCAAAAAAAAAAGGAGAAGCCTTTTCGGTTATTCTGTCTGGAATTTTGGAGGCTGAGCTCCAGGGACGCTGGAAGGAAAAGCCCCAGGGCGATATGGTGGAGAGGGAGGGATGCCCGACGGGCTACCCTCTGTTCGGAGATGATTTTGCGTACACCATCGCTCTGTATAGCTAAGCACTCTGTGAAACGGATCTCCTCTGCCTGGTCACGGCGTTCCACAAGGGATATCAAACCTCCGCGTGCCTCGAATTCCTCGCGTAATTACATTGCATGGCCCAACGCCAAAACGCTGGTGGTAACGAATGTAAAATTTAGAGGATATCGCGAGAACACTAAAGATAGCCTGACGAGGAAAGCGCTTTTCGCCAGCCTGTCACATTTTATTTTGCATCTGTAATAATAAAATAAAAAAAAATAAATGCAATAGTAACCCTTTCTTCGATGGATACTTGATGAGATTCATAGCATAAAATTTATGGGTTTTTTAAAAGTATTTTTCATAGGTGAAGAAAGTCACCTTTTTTATTATGACCAGAATTACCTTTTGCGAAATCAAACACCCCATTCTGGTTATCTTTTTTACAATCTTGTTTCTTCATTCTCTCGCGAAATTAGGTTTGCGATGTCGTTTCCAAATTTGGAAAATCTCGAGAGTGGTTTACGATTCCACGAGGCGAAGGCATGCGTAAGAATGTGGTTGTGCAGCGTGAGAGCTCGAGTTACGGAAGCCGTGCAATGAAACGGTACGGTCAGTAAAGTCCACCCACGCCATCTCTACTCTTCACTTGACGGCGCAATTTGAATACCGCGAAGTACGATCTGATCGTGATTTCCACTTTCTTTGGCTCTCTCATCTCGGGCAGAGAAAATGTATTGCAATAATTTATCGACAGTCCGAAAAGTTGAATTACTTTAATCATGATTTACTCATGAAGTTATGTCTCAATGAAAATATTGCTGAATTAATTGAGGGAGACGAGTGAGCCCAAATAATTACAGCTCATTTTTTAATTGGTCGTCGAAGCAGTCATTAAAAATGTATCAAATTTGTTTGTACAAAAATGTAATAATCTTTCTTTCATTTTTTTTTTTTTTGACAAAATATCGTTCCTGTTTCATTTTCTCCATTTCTATTTCCTCTAGATATCGTCCGAGCCCCGAAGGGAAACACGTCCGGAGTTTCTGCAACCGGAGCCTCAACAGTGTCCAGACGAATCCACGAGGGGTCCTCGATCTCGTATTACTGGACAAGCAGTCCGTTGGTTTGCCATCCCGAAATGAAAGATATATTGGCGCGAATGGGCTCACCTTCTCCTCGGGGTGGAGGTGGGTGTGTATACATGCAATCACGAGAGACAACTAACGATACCCACGTGTCGCTAGGGCAAACGTCGAGCCTAGACAAACAGAGAGAGAGAAACAGCAATCGAGTCCGAAACCTGTTTGGACTTATTTGTTTTTGTCCTGCAGTGAAACGTCAATCCGAAGAAACGAAGGGTGAAGGAAAAAAGGGTCCAGAAGTCTTGGTAAAGAGGGAAAAAGAAAAGAAAAATAAAAATAAAAATAAATAGCGCATTCTTGAAAAGAAAAAGAAGATGAAGAAGAAGAAGTAGCAGAAGAGGGACTTGAAGAAGGAGGCGTTGCCATCCGGCGCTAGTGTTCGAGGATCGTAAATCCCTTCTTCTTGCTCGATGCGTATACGTATATACGCGGTACGGCACCTTACAATTAGTACTCTCACGCGTCTCGTGCCAAAGTAAGCTGCTCAAGAGTCTCGGGAAAATAGAAGAAGAAGAAGAGGAAGATGAAGAATAAGAGGAACAGAGGAGAAGCGAGCACGAGAGAAGGAAACGGAAACCCGGTGTACACTCGACGAGGTGGAACACTGTAATACGTCGTGTTCCATCGAGCCTTCAGTCCGTCCTCTCTTTCTTCAGCTTCCTTTTTCTCTCCTCTTCCCTCAGCTCGTACGTGTGCTCCGAGCTCCTCTAATTGCACGACCAGACGATTTAGCTCGTTTCACATCAAACACTGGATTATCGTTGGATCCTAAGCCAGAATTTGGACGAACGCTTAAATTCACTTCAAGTGTTGGACCACGAGATGTTGTTAATCTTCAGCTACCAACTCCGCATATTTTCTCCATCCACAGATTAATCAACGGTATTTTATTAAATGAAAAATGGATTATTGAAGTAATGTCTCTCTAAAAAAAAACAAAGCATTAATCTCGATCGTTATACCAATAAATCTGCTAATCTCAATATTATTCCACTGTAAATCAAATTTCTAACCCGCTCCTACTCTCCGTGTCTATAAATTCAATTTAATTACGTACTTATTGATTAGCGAATGTTCCCAACACAATTTTCTACACGAAGGTTAAGGCGATCGGCGAGTCTTCCGCAATCGTTATTTCCATTAGCAACTTTTTAATCAATCGGGATAACCACTATCATTTTAATAGCTTCGTTAGAGTGTTGGATTGGAGTCGAAACTCGTCTCCGAGAACTCAAGACTCCCGGCGCGGTGTATAATCGTGGCTCCGGGTCTCGTCACTATCTAACTAAGGATATTGGATAAACTACCAACTAATTACATAAATAGTCGACTAATTTTAATGAGACTTTTTGCCCTCGTTTGCTCCCGCGCCTCGTTGATAAATTAATTAATTCGTCGCGGTATCGGTTCGCCGCTAATCTCTAATTTACGGGCCGCGAGAACGGGCAGCGAGCAGGAGAGGGCCGAGATACACGAGGTGCGCGAGAGAGTTTGGTATGAAGGTCGCTCGAGAATATACGAGATAGTTGGGCCGAGAAAAGAGAGAGAGAGAGAGAGCCGCTTGAATTTTAGTAACTAGCTTTACCGTAACTAGCTGGAGGCTAACGAAGCGTGTAAACGCGACCCGGTGTACAGGGCCCGTGTAGCTTCCTCGTGGTGCTCGAGGGACGAGAGGAGTACCTGCAGGATGAGCTCCAGTCTCGAACCCCTGGATAGCTTTATCTCGCCTCTGACTCGACACGAAACTTCTCCTCGCTTATATATCGCGATTATACATAGTGCACCGAGGTAATACGACACGTCTGTCTTCCTCGCTCCATTCGCGAGATCGGTGTTCCCTTTAGCACCTGCTAATTAAATAATTAACCTATTCCACTTCACGGTCAACGTAAACATTCATCGAATCCACTGAGTGATAACGTTGAATAAAATAAGAAGACAATCATAAGCCAATAGGGTAAAAATTAATTAGGCAAAATGATGGAATATATTTTTTCCTTATTAATCAGAAAATTAATTTTTTTTTAAATGTCGGAGCAAAAAATTTTCAGCTTAGGGAGGACAAATTCTACGACCTGGAAGTAGCGTGAAGATTTGATTGGACCTTTCACCTTTGGCTAAATTGGA
The DNA here is from genome assembly GCA_947507545.1 of Clistopyga incitator. Classification (NCBI taxonomy): domain Eukaryota; kingdom Metazoa; phylum Arthropoda; class Insecta; order Hymenoptera; family Ichneumonidae; genus Clistopyga; species Clistopyga incitator. The sequence goes on from OX382177.1 coordinate 9,992,601, forward strand.
TTTATCAAATTTTGAATTAATTATATTCAATAAAATTCGCAATAATTCGATAAACAACGTCTGCGAAATGAATGACGATGGTAGGGTTTCAGTACGTCGGTACAGTAGCTGATGGTGCGAATGATAAGAGCGAAGGTACACTTCACGGTAATTACACGTTTGCCCGAAGGCGTGTAGGATAGGATCGCGGGTCTGGTGAGAAGACTGACGGAAACGCGTGGCTAATTTTATATCTAATAATCCGTGCGACTCGCGTGTGCATCACGAATGTGCGCTGAGAGGATGTTGGACGAGAGCAAAACGGCGAGGATTCATGGGAGGAAAATTCATGGACTCTCGTGATATTTCTCTCTGTGTGTCTCGTTCGTTGGGCTGCGCCTGGTACGATCAGAGCACACGATCTACTCCTCGTGCCCCCAAGGAAGAACTATTGCGCTGCTTTGCTGTTCGCCACTCCAAGAGAGAGCCTCTCACAAGGTCCACGGCTTTAAACCGGCTCCAAGAGAGATAACGTCGCCGTCGTCGACGTCGTCGTCGACTTAGCGCTATGGCATCGCTTCCTGTTCGCCGAGGAGAACTCGCGAGGAAAACGCACGACGTCTGCCTAGTGCAATGCTGTATGTTTGGACATTGAACGCGTTGCACTCGCGAGGCAACGTCATCGCGCGGGACACTTAGCCCTGGGAATATATACATATATATCTACCAGCAGCGTCGCTTGGTATTTCAGCAAAAGCGCGAGTTACACGAGGAGCTAAGTCGACTCTCTCTCACTCTCTCTCTCTCTCTCTCGAGATTGCACATACATACAGCACAAAACACGTAGCTTAAGAAAGCCAGTAAGAAGGAGAGCGCTGTTAGCATCAGAGGAACTTCCTCCACGCCGCGTTCCTCCGACTGGGCTTGACACTCGAAAGGCGTGGACTAGACGGGACGTTGACGAACGATCCGACCGAAAATTTAAATATAAAACACTCTCCTCGGTCTCAAGAGCGACAGGCTCGCTGCGAAGCCTCGCGGCTCTCGCGCTACCATTGAATTAATTAGCCCACGGCAGCTCGTCACCACCTGGCAAGTGTCTCGGGGATTCGTTATTCAAATATCCTCACAATACCAGGCCCAATATTAAACTGAACCGTCAAATTTTTTCCTCACATGCCGAAGAAGAAACAAAAAATGTTAACATCCAAATAACTCACCACAATTCCAAACTGTCCGGATTCAGTGAAAATCCGTGATGAAAAAAGCGCCACCTGCAACAAAACGAGACGAGCGATCAAGAGGCTGTACGAAATAGAGTCGAGACTGTGGAAAAGCTGGTAAAATTATACAGTGTTTCGTAAGACGAAGTAGCCGGTTTCTCGTCACCGGCTTATCGAAGTTACAGAGTGGACAGTTTACCAAGCGGGACAGGTTGGTGGGCGGTGCTGTCGGGCGTTCCGATAAGTAGTCATTCTAACGACGAGCAGAGGAGAGAGCAGCTGTAACGCGAGTACCGATATCCAATGGAGTGCATTATAGTCGATGTTGGGCCCCCGCGCAGCGTTGCACTTGGCTGTCTAGGAGAGTGCACGATCGAGTTGGTCCAACGGAGACAGAAGTCCGGAGTTGTGCTCGGCTGGCGCACGGTCAATTAGCCTCGAAAGATGGATGATAGTCGGGATCGATTCGAAGGGACACAGCAGCCGGACCTGGAGCCTCACCATCCCCGTGTATATATATGTACATATACATATATACACCGAGCTATCCGATATCCGGTTGTACCTGGCGTGCGCGTTCAACGATATTCCGAGGGTGGTCGTGTCGAGCCGTTGGTCCCGCTAACCTCTCCAGCCTCCGATCTTCCCCTCCCGTTTTCACCTCTCCCAAACGTGTATTCCCCTGCAGCCCCTCTTCAGCATCCCTTTCTCACTGTCACGCAACCTGCCTCCGTGCATTTCGGTCCATCCCGTTGGCCATTCGTATAATTAACCACCGTTTTCGCAGCTATCAATTAACGCGAAAGATTCTCACTCCGGGCAATGGACAGACAGACGGACAGACGGACCCGTGAGAGAGACGCAGGTGCGCTTAAGGCGTGTATCCGTCGCAGTCGGTGCAACAAGGCCCGTCCATTTTTTTGAGAGATGAGCGTAAAAGAAGCGAGTTTATTTATTTTTTCACGCTGCCCGTCACTCGGAGTTACGACGGAGAGCCGAGCTAGACGAGGAGATATATTTGGGGTTTATATTTAGAACGTTTTCACTGCGCAACCCCTTCACTTATTTCGTTCGCCACGTTTCCCAGAAAACATAGCCATACGACCGGCAACAAGGGGCCTCTTTCCAGATCTCGTTATCGTCTTGTCTTCCTCGTTCCTCGTTTCTTTAGTTTTCCTCGGATTTCCCAATATTTCCCGCTCGATAAACATTCACCCGAGCGAAGACGAACGGCTGTGGGAGTTTCTTCGGCTTGTTAGTTGAGTCAATAGTTTCTACTGCGTGTAAACGCTGTGAATGTACGTATAACGTAACGTGCCTCTATGGCATTATCGGCATTAGCGCTTCTCACACAACCAACAAGCGAAAGTGGCACGTCGACCTGCGACGAGAGACCGAAGACACGCTGCTGGAAGAGAGAGAGATTGCCGTGGAGATTGCGCTCATTCTTACTCCCGAGTATGTATTGTTGACGAAGTGTCTGGTTGCCGCGATCCGTGTCTTCGAGTTTGAAGTTTCTGGAATTGGAACGAAGGGAATAGCTCCAGAAACAACAAAAGTGCAGCGCTACCAATTAGCCTGGCAATGTGCTTCGTACTCGAGATTTGTTTCTTCAACAAATATCATTGTTTTCGAGACAACGCGTGAATTAGGTCCACGGAAAATCGATGTGTTAGCAAGGAATGCAAACGACAACATAAAAATTTCAAAAGTCCTTTAAAAGGTCTCATTTGTAGGTCCAGAAATGATGTGGCATCGACAACGTCAACGGAGCGCATCAATTTGAATGCAACCACGAGTACATTAAGCCTCTTCGACTCCTCAGCAAATCGGCTCAATTCTGTTAGACGTAATACCATTTCACGAAAGAACGTAGGTGTCTTAAGACGAAAAATCCAGGGCAGAGCAAAAAAAAGTATTGGACAATGCGGTGGGTTGACTCTGAGAGGACAAGACAAGCGAAACCGCATCAATAACAACGCCAGTTCCAAATATCCCAGTGTAAGACAATTAGCTTGAGAATAAGATCCGCCAGTTCGCTTCCTAAACAAATAGGCTTACGATTATCCGTAATGGGATGACGCTCAGACGCCCTCGGGTTCGGAGAACGAGATTCCGGGCTCAGCGGGGGGTTCCTCAGCAGTTCCTGCCTGTAAATCCCTTTACGTCTCCTTGTGTCTCCGCCGGTCCTTGGAGGGACAAAGCTTGTCGCGTCGTTCTCTTTTGGCGCGCAACGAATCCCCTCGGAAAAAGCTTTCGAATGCGCGGGGAGGAATAGAATTGGGGATGAAGGGTTTTGCGGTACCGGGTGTCGGAGCTTTTGGTGTCCAAATGCTTGCGACCAGGTGTTCCGGGGATCCCCCGGTTGAATATGGCAGTTCCATCCGGTTGGGAGCAGCCAGGGATTTTCTCGTTATCTCGTTTCACGTTCCCGTGTGCCTCAACGTTTTGCGATTATGTCCAGGGCCAGCGAACAGCGGTGTCACCGTGCATTTTGGTACGTGTTCCTCTGGTCTTGCTTCACTCCCCGACAAGTATCCCCGCCTCTTCGGGGTATAGAGACCTCGGGGCTAGAGACCTCCGTCAGTTGGCTCGTGTCACCCGGGATTAGCGCTGTTTGGACAGAGGAAATTAACTACCGCCGCAGCATCAGTACCAGGACGACGACGACGACGACGACGAGGAGGTACAGAGCGAGATGGATAGGAGCAGCAGATACTCTTGGGGAACGAGACGAGCCTTGGCTTGTCGTTTGCGAGGGCGTGGACGACACTGTGTCGAGAGGACACTAGACTCCCTCGGGTCTGTGTGTACCTCAGGGTTTAGTGTGTATGTAAACCACCGGTAATTTAGTGTGTCTAGCGTCAAAACCGATCCGAAGTCGCTGTAAGATCCAGCGACTGTTCTCCGGGTCTCTTCAGCTTCCCTCTGCCTTATCACCAGCCGCAAACTGGATTAACCGTACACACTTTCGAGGTATTAACCCTGGAACGTAACCGAACGAAATAACAGAACTCGATCTCGAGCACCGAGCAGCTTCAAAAGCAGCTAAGAACGGAATTGACGCAGACGTATTCACGTGACACGAGGTCAGACGGCAAGCCCCGAGAACGACGCACATGTCAAGCGGGACGAATTGCACCAGATGCGCGCAATTCGTTCACGACGGTGGCGGAACTTATGTGGGTATATTTTTGTACTTGAGCCATGGATATTCGCTTTCTCGTGTGAGAGACACATTCCTCAGCAATGTTTTAGCTCTTTTGGAAACTTCCTCGCTTCCAGCCTCTTTTTTCGCAGTGTTATAGATCTCGGATTATAATGATTTTTGTACCTCTACACTTATAGCTTATATTCATCTCATGACATATTATTTTACGAGTCTCTTCGCACGTTCCTAATAAATTAGGTGTGAAATGATTATAACGAGATACCCGGTCGTTGCATCAGCTGAGAAGGGATTTTATTATTTGTATCTCTATAGAAACAGGCAACCTGCTACACTAGAAAAATCCTCCGCTTGGGAACAGGTACCTTCTTATCGCCGCGACATCTCGACACTCGTGGCATTCATAAAAGGCCCCTTTTTTTCGTTGGGCTTGCACCTGAACTCGACCAGTGGAAGGTGTAAGAAGTGGGTATGAGACCGTCGGACGCGCGCGCCCGTTTGCGCCTCGGGAAAGATTTTCGCACCCGGCGGTAAGCTCGTTAGCGAGAGATTGCGATCAATGACCGAAGATGAACGCGTTCGAAGGAGCCCAGGTATACCGGGGAACGAGGGAATGGGATATGCAGCGAATGAAGGTGGAGGCAAAGGAGCGAGGGCACTATAGAGAGTCGCCCGAGAGACGACCGCGTGCTCGTTAGTACTCTTTCTGCTGCTCGAATGCCGCCGGTGCAACGGCAAACTGCATCCACACGGACCAAGAGTGAGAGAGAGTAAAAACGGTGCCTCTCTCGGAGTACGTGTTATTCGATACCCACCGTAGGTGGTTACTTCGTGGTAATTGCGTTCACACTTAACCGCTTCCGTTCGGGAATAATGCTATAACGATTGACGCTGCCGGGCAAAGTCAAGACGCGCGGTGTCCTCTTCGGGCTTCTGACTACTGTCACCAATCTCCTTTATTCCAAACGGACCACACGAAATTTCGTCGACGTACAACGAGATAATGAGGCTGTGACTAAACTGCCTAGTGGAGAACGCTTCGTGGAGGCCAGACGACGTGGGGAACCTCGTCTACGGACGAAACCAACCGCAAAATTATATGATGATCCTACGCCTCGTGGTCGCCGAGACGAATTATTTTTAATATCCAATTGAGACCGATTAGGGGAAGTGATGCATTCGTGGAAGCTGAGGAACTTTACGTGCCCCAGGCTAAATGACACCAAATCACTTTTGTTCATGTTTATAGCTACAGTAATGTTGAAGAGTTATGTTGCCAGGACTACCCGCAATTTCCTCCGATGATTCAATGTATTTAATTTCGATATTTGCCATTTTTTATCGGTATCGCCGATCTATATCTGTGATTGGCACGGTGTTGCATACTTTACGACCGAGCAGGCCCGCGTTGAGCAGAGTGTTATGTGCATTGGGTGCATTCAACGTGCTCCAGTGCAATCCTGTGCACACACATCCCGGCGTCCGAATGCCCCGGGCATTTATGGATCGGAGCCAGGATTTCGGTTCATACTGTATTCGGCTGGTAGCCTTTGCCATACAAATACATAGACGGATAGGCCAACGGAACACCGGCGGAACTTCATCGAGCTCATCCATCAAATCTTCCGTCCCAGTTGTGCAAACACATAGCCATAGCAGGTACACTCTATCAATGGCTAGCGTAATATGCAGGGCAGCTACTCTCTCGCAAATACAACTCGAGCAACGAGCGTGTACCATAATCCAGACAAAATGATAAATATAGAACAATAAGTAGACACCAAACTTGGAATTTCATCACTCAAATGGCCTGTTCTTCCTCGGGTTCAATCGAAGTGCCACGTTTTTTCATTCTGACCTTCGCTAAAAATTCAACGACAGCCTGATGAAAAAACAAAGGGGCAATGTCATTACCCATCCCGTTCGGTAACATCCACAGGAGCCCCACAAAATTATTCTCTCAACGAGCCTCCGGAGAAGCCTTTCAATCCAAATGATCAAAAACACATCGGCATTGGTGATGTCAGCATGGCGAGGAGCTTCAAGATCCATGCAAACAGGAACATGTGCGCCAAGGATGAAAAACAAGAAAAGAAGAGTGGTGGTGATGTGCCGGTGGTGTGTAGTGCTTTTCCTAGCTAGAATTCTCCCCGGTGGTTGTACCAGTTGAATGCAAATATTTTTCGATGTGGAATGGGTTTGCAGGGTAGCGGGCGGCTGGGGGAGTTTGAGGTACAGTAGTCGAAGGGATGGTTACAGACGTACAGACGAAAGGGCCTCTAGGCCGAGGCTGTGAGCACCCTCGACGGTTCGGTATCTGCATAATCCAATATATGCCAGGACGTTGCGAGATGCCGAACTGCCGAACTGTACTATCCGCGCGGCTATAGCAATACTATACCCAGTGTGTATATATATATATATATATATATATATATATATGTCTGTCTATACGTATACGTATGTAGCGTTATATGGCCCGGGGGTCGAAGGTCCACCAGAATCGTTTGTTAGCCTCTGCTCCGAGTCCTAAGCCCCCGTCGACTCGGTGCTTCTGCACTATAGCTGATGCTGCTGCTGCTGCTGCTGCCGCTGGTGCTGCGTGCATGCCGAGAGGCCACGGACTCCTCCGGAGCCCCCTATTTTTATTACGTCTACGGGGAAATCTAGCCCTATGCTTTCTCGTTCCATCGTTTCTTTCTTTCGTTCCCGGTGTGTGCACGTACCATCTGGCGATCGAGGCTATACCTTACTCTATTACTCTACTAGAGCTCTGGGTTGGTTCTCCGGGTAGCTTTTCTCCGCAGCACGCGCGCTCACGACTCGAGCTCGTAAACATCCGCGGGCTAACTCGGCATCGTGGGCCCCCTTCTCTCACCCACCCCCCTCCTCACACACCCGACAATACCAAACGAGCTGCAGTAAACGTACACCAGTACACGAAAAAGCTCTGTGAGCTTTCTACTTCCCCTCCCATGATCGACTTCTGTACCTTCCCTCTTTCTCTCTTTCTCTCTCTCTCTCTCTCTCTCTTTTGACGTTTGCCAGAGTGGAGTCGATCGAGCGTGGACACTGTGTTTTTTTATCGAGATCCCCGGACGCTCGTTCCCGCTCCCTTAAACTCTGCCAATGTTTGACGCAAACTTCAATAAAGCAGAGAGCGACAGAGAGAGAGGGCCCCATCTCCGCTCTGGCCAGCGAGAGTAATTGCAATTTCGTTGAGTGGATGCGACCGGAATGCCTACTCCACCAGCGGGCTGACAGAACTCCCGTTCGATTAGGCATCGCCGCAAACTGAGCGAATATAGCAACGGGCAAAGTGAAGCTACATGGTACAAATAGTTAATTAAAGACTTCTTGCCGTAGCGGAGGGGCGAGTGGGGTGCAAAAAATTGAAGCGCCCTCTCGATATGGCAGTGGGTGCGGCGTATGATTCGAAACCCTCCGGGGATCGTCGCAAGTGAAACTTTTACCACCGCAAAACGAGTAGGCAGAGCTACGGACAAAAAATTCGAACGCGGAAACAATCAAACATTTTCAGAGCGGCGTATTACGGGCTCGCGCCGACATTTTGGCTTGTTACTCTCGTTCCATGCTCTTTAAAGCTCGTCTTGACGGAGTTGCCGAGTCCGGCAGACGTAGCGAGGCAATTTGCGGTCTCCGTTAGGTAGGCATGAGACGTAGCGGTAGCCGAGGTGCGGTATCACCGGGTGGCACGGCGTTGGATAGCGGCGGGCCCTCTTCGCAGCCCTTCGGAAAGTAACGGAGGGCAGGAGAGCAACGAGGGAGCACGCGCACGCTCGTCTCGACGTTGGCAAGGTCTCGCGCGGTAAAGGGGCTCGAAAGGAAAGGGCTCGCGCGCGCGGATGGAAGGGATGGTGACCCTTATGCGCCCTTCGCGCGGAGCGGCCACGCCAACTTCCACTCGCGGTGGCGGCGGTGGTTATCCTCTTGTTCCCCGCGCCCTTTTAGCCGCCCCGCTCTGTTCCATCCCTTTCACACCCTCGGTCTTCAAGGCGCTCCTTTCTCCTCCTCAAGAGCTTCGCTCGCTCGAATTCCCCGAACCGGTACCGTCGCCGTGACTCGGCAAGGAGGGCGCGAGTTCCCGAAGGTGGGAGAATCGATAATGGATCCGACCTCCCCCTGGCTTTCCAGTCCATTCTATACGCATCATTTGACACCCGATAGACGTAAGAAGAAACGAAGGGAACGTTCTTGAAGAAGCCCGCAGCGGTGGAAGAAGAGCAAGGAAGTATACGGAGAAGGAGTTGTTGCGGGATCGGGGTGAAAAGTGCGGAGAAGCTTTTCGATGAGTGCGCGCCGGAGATTTAGTCGGTGAGGAAGATTAAGAAGGGGGCGGGCGCGAGATTCAATGGATGGAAATCCAAGGCATTGTCGAATTGATTCCCATTGCCTCGTTTCCATGAAAAATATCGACGGGATGGGGGAAAATGAGTCGGCCGAGTGTTGCTCTCGGGTGTGAGAGGAAAAATGATTATGTCGAAGCGCCGGAATCCCTTAAGACTGCGGGGAAAGGGCACTGAGACTTCGACAAGGTTCCACGTAGCTTTCACAGAGCTCAACGTCAAGACGCCGCCGTGTTTTCTTTTTTCCTCGCGTCTCGCGGATGAAGCCGCCGGGGTCAGTGCGAAATAACGAGGGGTCAGGATGCGTTCCGACAGCGGCAAATCCGCCTTCATCTCCTCGCTTCTCCTATGAGGGATCTGTTGCGCTCTCTTCGTCGTAGTTCTCTTCTTCTTCTTCTTTTTTTTCCATTTCTCTTTCTCCGGCAACTGATGTCCCGGCTCAATGTGCGCTTTCGCTTCTTCCATTTGTTGGTTTTTTTTTCTTCTTATTCTTCTTCTACTTCATCCTCTTCGTCTACTTTTGTATTTTATCTTTTCACTCGTACTTTTTCCAGTACATCTTCCGACGTTACGTTCGTCGGAGCTTTAGCTGCCGCGACGCAGCAACGTTACGACGACACATCCTCACCCTTAATCCCTCGACGACGTACGTCTTCACGGAAGCGCGAAACCGGAAGCTTTCCACCTCCCGAAGCAGACGACCCCGAGTTTCTCTCGATACCGCGTATTAACGATGCCTTCGGGCGAGCCGCTTCCTCTCGGAACCACGACTTCGGTATCGAGACACCATAAATATTTTTCTATAGTCCGATATTCTTTTGAAAGCTCGCAATTTTCGCCCTCCGATGACCGAGGACTTCTCGACGTTGGCTTTCCCGTTGGAAAAGCGCGAATAAAGTAGCGAAGAATTGGTATTAAGCCTCTGGTTTTGCCGTTACAGCCGCGGAACTTATTTAAATATTAACGAGAATCTTCTTTTGATGAGAAAAATAAAAATACATTTTTTTTTAATTCGTGAGAAAATCTGATTAAAAATAATACGGAAAATTAAATACAAGCTTATTGTTACTTTCTTGCGCTACTTGAATCGCGACGAAAAAAATAAATAAATAAATAAAAAAGGAAAGAGGAAACTCGAAAGTGTATATTGCGTGATTTAACGTGATAAAATAGCTCATATAAAAGCAGTTGTGTTTTCACAGAGCTATTACTTTCGAAGAAACAAGACTGCAGTGAAACCCGGAATGGAGTGTCGAGTCTCGGGACTCGTTGTAACATCCAATTTCTCTTCGATACTGTTGCCGCCTCCGTCTTCTTCCTGGCAATCTTCCTTCTCTTTCAATTGGCGCCAGCATGAAACACGAGGAACGAGCTTCTGCCGTGGCCGATTTCTGTTGCTCCTGTTGCGCAGCCTCGTTTCGAAGCCGTCGGCGAGAGCAATTTATTATTAATTCTTCGCTCTTCTGTCTTTTTCTTCCCCTTTTTGTATTTTTTTTTTCCTTACTACCCGTGTATTATTATTTTTTTTTTCTTTATCTCACTCTTGAACCTGAAGAGACCGAAACGGATGTTTCGCTACGCCACAGAGTTTTAGAGAGACGCGGAGATCGCACCAGGCGCGAGATTATAATTATGCAAATGCTCCTTGTTGCGGAGAAGCACCAGCAGGAGCGGCTCGAGAAGAAGAAGAAGAAAAAGGACGAGAAGAAGTAGAAGAAGAAGAAGAAGATGAAGTAGTGGTGGTAGTTGTAGTGGAAGACGAGCCGGTGCTGCGGTGAGCAACAGATGTCTGGAACGACTGGGCTTCTCTCTTTCTATCGCTTTCTTAGCCCTCGGGAACTACCACGGGAGTCCTCTACGCGTGTTATATATGTTCTGTTCCGTATAATACAGCCGCGTGTACCGCCGCGACTGCTAAGTCGTTCGGCTTTGCCTACGCGTATCATAAAGATAGAGAAACCGGTATGTATCGCTATGTAAAGATAACAATTACGAGTGTCGCCTCCAGTCACCGCTCGGCTTTGCTGGTATACCTTTATGCCCACTCGGAGACTGGCGACACGTTTGAAAAAATCTTTTTTCACCTGTCCCCTCGCGTGTGGCTCTCTTTTCTCCGCCACCGGCCGCTCCGGAATCGATTAAACCTCGATCGTTAATTAATACGGCAATTAGAGAACGATCTCGTATATTCGTGCCTCGCGATCTCGACGAGAAATCCCAGCAGGTTAATTAGAATATTATTATTACTGATTTTGGAGCAGGGTTCATTTTATTGATGTTTTTGGGAATGTCATTCTTGGGCAATTTAGGCATTTACAAATATACACAGGGATTGTTTTTTTATTTTTTTATTTTTTTTCGGTATGAAATTATTTATATTTCATTTGACAGGGAATTTATTTAATTAGTTGCATTTTAATTCTCGATGGAATGGTGTTTTTTTTTTTTGAACCCATCTCAATGGTCATTTACAACGAATGGCTCTCTGGCACGATCGGACTATTAGCTTTCACATGGCTCAGGAATTTAGCAATGAGAAATACTCGGTCCTACGTTCGATTTTTATTTCTCGATTTGTACGTTTATCTCGTTGTCTGTCGTGTCTCTCAGTGCAAACAGAAATAAAGCGCGAAATAGTTCCGGGATGCTGCGAGCCGTCGAGTTTTATCTGCTTTCTCGGTGGACGGAACCGGAGAACGGGGATCGAGGATCAGCTTCTATTTCTCTCTTATTTTCCGGCATATTAGCTCTTACGTTTTTTTTTTTTTTTTCCCTCTCTCGACGCGAGTCGCGTTCTCTCGTCTGGCCGTTTCGCTCTGTCTTTCTTTATTTCCGACGGCAGTGAGAATATACCGAAAGAAGGAACAGTGTGTGCCGGGAAGGATCCGAGAAGGGTCTTTATCGTGCACTTCTCCGAGTTCGCCGAAGAATTCTTATTACTGAATTCGCTCCCCGAAGAAATCTCATTACTCCGGAGGCGCGCGCGTTCGCCAGCCTGGCACTATATATAGTCTGGAGAGGACCCGAGCCACGGGGTAAAAGTAAGATGAGGAGGAAGACGAGAAGCGTCAGAACCGAAAGAAGAGGAGGGAACGAATTATGGGCACAGGTACGGCCCGGAGCTCGACGAAAACTTGGAAGAAGCAGATCCGAGAGATGAGAAGGCGCGTCGAGGTATCCGATACCCCATAGAAAACTCGGCGAGGAAGAAGAAAAATGATCAACTGTTCTCACGAGTCCTTCCCAAGAAATTCAAAGAGTAATTGAAATGTCGCTGCTGTCATGTATGACGGAAAAATGGGAAAATCGATGACAAAAGTAACGAAATACAATTTTTTTTAATACCTCTTAATATAGATTAAAGTAAAGAAAAAAAAAACGCAAAATACTTAAGGACTTGCTGCACATAAAAAAAATTAGTTTGGGTTCAGTTATAATCCTTCAAGCTCCTAAAAAAAAAATTATTATAATATCATTTGTTACGACCATATATTCTATTGCGAATTTTCAGATGTTTATTACGTCCGCGGCTTTCGACGAATACTCGAGCAGCCGGTAATATTTTTCTATCAAGCGGATGACTCTTGGCAACAAATTACAAGGATAATTGAAATATCTGCGCAGTGCGGTCAGTTCCTGTGTCGTGTTTATAATTGGAACAAATGAGACAATAAAGCACGATAAAGCCATTTATTCCTCCAATCTACGTGCCCGAGTGTTTATGAATTATTATCATTGTAGCGTCGCATCCTTTGATATCGCGGATATCACACGACACACTCATAACATAATTGTGCATGAATTATTAGCGATTATCTCTCGGGTCCTCCGCGGAATTCCATGAATTTATCTTTCCATTTGCGGTGCATCTGGTATGACGTGTCGAAGGGGGTGGTTGTGGGCTGAAGAGATTCGAGGAATTTTTTGATAAGTTAGCTCGGTGAGTGACGCGACGTTGGGACCGTGGAGTTGGGTGATTTCGGTGTGCGGTTGCGAAATTTCGGGTGTCCGCTTGTATGCGTATGATCTGGAGCGCGGTCCATGTCGACCGGAAGTGCACGTACGCGCGTCCCGGTCTCTCTTGGGTTTGCTCATGGCCGCGCCAAATGCAAAGATAATTACGTCGACCGCACCGGTATAATTGATGCGCACCGTGAATTACGTTCGTCTCTCAGCTGCGGCTCTGCACGCGTCGCTTTCCGCCGTTGTTTCGCACACTGGTCAGCGTTTCGCTCGCCCACGTCGCGTCGTCTCTGTCTCCGGCTGTTACGAAAGTGAAATATAAGAATGCGAAACCGGGAGAGAGAGAGATTGAGAGAGACGAGGAGGCGAAGGAAAATAAAAATGACACGAAGTAGCCTGGGAATAACGAGGTTGGAAGCGAGAGGTCCTGCGGTAATTGGATGGACGACGTCCGGTCGAAGAGGCGATTCGAAAATAAGGTATATCCTTCACGCCTCTCATCCGTAATCAGAAGTCACACTGGCGAGAGTGAAAATTTCTCGGGTTTATGAGAAAAGGGAAAGGTACCATTGTCATAGAACATTCGGAAGGTCATTAAAATGAGCTTTTGATCTGTGGTTTTACAGGTCTACAAAAATTGACATTGACACCCGGAGAACCGAGCATCATTCGAGCCAACATTTGCTCCCCGTTGCACCTTCAATCCCTGATTCCCGGATCCACGAAAATTCGACGTCTGGACCGTCTTCAGGGTAAACAGAGCCGAAGTAGATGCGCAACCCCGGAACCCACGAAGGGTACATACGGAAAGATAGTAAGTCGGGAAGCGGGAGCCCGGTTCGATGGTTGGGAGGCTGAAAACGTGACGCGAGTTGGTACGAATTGGGCGAGGCTCGGAGAGAGGGCTACGGGAAAACGCAGGAGTGCACGAAGTGGATGCACACGGGAAGCTCACGGGGGGCGAGAACTCGACCGAAACTTGGATCTAATTACTCGCGTCTACCGTATAAACTCTCGTCTTGTCATAGCTATCTCTTGGTACTGCTGCGTTGGCTCGGCGCGGTTCCTCTCTCCCTCCCTCCCACCCCCTCTCTCTCTCTCTCTCTCTTCTACTCCGGAGGTATAATCCCTTCAGCTCCTTGGCTGCTTGCGTTCGTCTTGCCGCGGGTTCAGCTGCGCCAGCGGGTGCGAAATTACTGTTGCTTCCTCTTGCAGTCTGGCTAATCAGACGACGGCGGGTTTCTCTCGCCTCGCACTGCAAGCTAGCAAGCTAGAGCAAAGCTAGCACCTCGAGGTTATCTAGGAGGTAGTAGCATCACTGATAAAGTAAGAAACCAGTTACCGGTTGGCGAAGCTCTCGACTGGGACTGTGCCTCGTGCCTTTTCGAAGCCGTGTGCAAGCACGAGGACAACTGGGACGAAGAGGATGCTGAAGAGCGGTGGTCCCTGAGGAGGGAATCGCGACGTTAAGGTCGTTAAGGAATCTCCGGACGTTGTCGTCCGCTTTGCTTCTCTTCGTTTCCGACGATTTTTCTCGTCGATCGCGGAGAGACCGATGATTACCGGTTCATCATCGATCAAGTGGATCACAGCTCGGTTGTGCGGAGGTACCGCGGGCCCGAAGACAAGAAGATGAAGAAGCGGAGAAAGAGGTGGGAAGTGATGAGGTTGATTGATCGATGGGTCCCCTGGAGTCTCGGGAAAATTTAACTCCGGCAATAATCAGATTCGTCGATATAGATATTTCCCAATCGTCTTCCCAAGGGCGAATAAAAGTACAGCTATGCACTTATCGACACAACGTTCACACAGGTTGTCCAGGTGTACGCGGTGACTTTCTCCACCGGATTCGATACCTGGATGGTTATTTGATTTTTTTTTATTCCAGGAGTATTCATCTCTCGTACCCGATATCCATATTATATCGTGGATTTTAATTATGTATGCCATGATCCACTGGATGATAAGTACAACGAGGACTTTTTGATTGAATTATTCATCGAAACGAATCATAAATGGAGCAACATAAAAGCCCCCATAGATGTCGTACGGTTTTGTAGTTATGTTCAAGTATGTGTGTGTGCGCCGTTGTCTCTCGAGTGTAGCTGAGGAGAGAAGCTGAGAGTGGTACTCTCGGCGATGTTGCAGAAACTGGGGGCGCGCCGCACGATCACAAGGTGAACGAATCTACGGAGTCCCCGTGTATTTCTCACTGCGAGCAAACACCGAGGAAAGATCGTGGCACATTCTTTCTCGTCGATCGATCTCACCGAACGATCACGAACTCGGACTACGGAACGAAGAGCCAGCATTCGTACCGTCCCTCCTCGTCCTTTTGCCTTTCTCTCTCGTTCCCTCGGCCCTTTAGCTACCACCCGATCGCAATACGTATGTATCGGCGATCATCGCGTGCTTCGTGCCTCTCTGTCCTGCGTTAACACCGTGTGCACACGCTGAAGAGACCGGCGAACCGAGCCAACGCCATGAGGTACAAAATATTTGATCGTCGCGTCTAACGAGTCCTCCTCGGACACACGAGAGAGGACATACGAAGAGGTACAAACGCGAGGAACGCTCGCCATCGCTACCAGGGCATTTATAGCGATATTCCATGCCGATTCGACTCGTTATACAACGCATAATACGTATCGCCCCGTCTCGCTAACGAGAATATTGTGGCTAGACCGGATCATCTCTCTGATTCATTACACCTACCGGCGCGCAATTTGCGGGAGCTTGCATGCTCGACTCCCATAAGAGCTTTCAATGGAGACTACTGTTTCAGTATTTATCGGTAAAAATGTACCGTCATGGATCTCTTCGTGTTCTGAGCATTGGAAGTCCTCGAAGGGAATATTCCAACCTCTTCAAGCCTGATTATTCGGGTCCACTCTTCAGGAACTGGTTACACGTAGGGTCTATTGTTGGGAACGTACTTTCCGGGATCAAAGTACCCAAACAAAAACATCCATTGCCGTGGGTGACGTTTTTGTTTCGGTGAACTTGTGTGTGGTCTCGGTGTTCTCTCAAGTTGGAAGAAGAGGAAGCTGATATTTTGGCCTCCGACCCCCGGATGCGTGGCTCGAGAGGCGCCAGCCGAGTTTCCATCGCTTGTTCTTCGGCTAGGATTGCACGGTGGCTCTTCGCAATCGTCGTCGCGGCTCGGCCCGGAGAGACACACTGCAAATGGCCCGGCAGACAGACGCGACAATAAAGCCAATTGTGACCCTACGTGAGAAACCAGGCCATATATGCGTACCAAGCTGTAGCAGAACTACTGGCAGCAGTAGTTATCGCGTGTATATAGCCACGAGAACTCGGCGAGGGAAAAGAGAGAGAGAGAGGGACCGAGATAGAGATTTCAATTATGGCTTGTTAGGGGCGGCAGATGGGCATAATGGCCCCTTCCCGACGGCGGCGCTCTACGCCGACGCGTTTTCTCTCCGTCCTCAACGACGACGACGACGAAGACGACAACGTATTCTCTTGTCTCTCTGTCCTGCTTTCACTTGGGACACTTTTGAATCTTGGACTACGTGAACTCACTGCCTCTCTCTCGCTCTCTTTCTCTCCTCGAGTAAACGCCTACGCTCCTGTCTCCGTGCGAATGCGTTCCCAACGTCGAATTCACTGTGTCCTCGTCCTCGTCTTCGTCTTCGATCGTTGCCCTCCCTCGGTTTATGCGAGGACCCATAAACCCCGAAGAACTCGAGCTCTCCAGGATTCTACACGGTGAGCTAAGCTCTGGCGATGCAACCGCCCCGCC
Source organism: Clistopyga incitator (assembly GCA_947507545.1). NCBI lineage: Eukaryota > Metazoa > Arthropoda > Insecta > Hymenoptera > Ichneumonidae > Clistopyga > Clistopyga incitator. Next base: position 10,009,068 of record OX382177.1, read on the forward strand.
AACGGCACCGCCGCACCAGGTTCCAACACTCGATCGTTTACCCGGGCCGGTGTTCGCCACCCTCGCACTTAAAGCTCCTTCGACGGCTCCTCGAACCCTGTCTTCCCGCTCGCGCACTCCGGACTCCTCCCACACGATCCACACCGGTGTGCGTCCCCAAGATCCTGACTTTACTACTTGCGATACTGGCCCGGCCCTGTCCTGGAATAGTCTCGCGGTGAAATGAATCGGGTACTCCATTGCGGTTACCGTGTTTTGCTGATAGTACCTGCAGGTAAACAGAGAATGTTTATTTTGCACTGGGAATACGAAAACATTTGATTTCGCTGACGAGGATCCTGAAGAATCCTGGAATTTGCCGGGAAATTTCGGTGGTCTGGAAATTTCAGATGGTTGTCGCAGAATCGCGAGTGAAGGCTCGTTTAATTTCTCGTTGATTAAATTGTCATCAGAATTTTTATTGGTCATTAGTCTCTGATTTTTATATTTGTACATATTTGGAAAAAAGGATATGCATAGAACATTTTTGAATGTGCAGTGAAATTAATTAATTGATGTTATCAATGATAAATTGAATTAGGATCGATCTGTTTTCCTAATAAAGTTCTTGGAATATCGAGATGAATTGTTCGGTTGTCTTGAAGAGGAGAATGTTAAAAATTAGTTGACGGGATGTTTGAAATTATTAAATTAACTTTTCCGCAGCTGAAAGTGCCGCGCAAAGTGCATCTCCGTGTTCGGCCGGCATTCCTTTGGTCTTCCTCGTCGTGCCGAGTTAATTCGTAATGCCGACGGTAGGCGTGGTATTATATCCAGTATTGAAAGTATGCGTTCACCGTGAGCAGCCTCGGCCGCTCAAAAATGTCTCCATTTAACAAAAATTCGCGCTTATGCGGTCGCTGTACGAGGCCGAGCCGCACGTCGTACCTTATCATCGTATAGGATCGTTATCGATTGCAAACGGGCCGGCGGCTTGTTCTTTGATGTTCCCCGCACTGGTACGCACGCGGACGGAGACACACCACGGGTCCCATAATTATCACTGCGCCGTGCGCTTCGCGGAGTTGCACCGATTTCTCGTCGCCAAGCTCTCGCGGCCAACGGGGCACGTTTCTTGCTGCCATCAACGAGACTCTTCCAGTGGTTGGCACTCCAAGCAAATACTCCTCAGCACCTCAACATTTCCACATTTATTTTTGCAAATTAAAAATTTTACTCAAAGACAATCCAAAATATCCTCAAATTTATTTCTTTATAATTATCATTATTAATAATTTGTATTATTAGCCGAAAAATATTATTATTTTTATATTTTAATTTATTACTAAGGATTATTGGTGATAAAACAATTTCAGTGGCCAACGACTGATACGTGGCCAACAATTGTGACTCTCTCCTTCATCGCGATCCTCAATCACAGGCAGAGCGCAGTGCCTGTATTTTATACGTGTATCGGTGGTCGCTACCTACCACTTATCGCCTCTCCGGCGACTTATTAAAGGCGCGTACCGGAGATTCAGCGTGCACAGTAAAAAATGATTACAAAAACGAAGAATCAACAGCAAGGGAGGTGAGACGAGCCGGGAGCTTCCTCGTGCGTTTTTTTCTTTTTTTTTTTTCTTTATTGTGCTAATTACGACGCGTTAGCGATACGCCCATGCTGATTATCCCGGCGATACTTTTATTCGTCGACGAGGCTCGTTGACTTTACCGAGCCTTCTGAGAAATCGCTTCGATTAAAAGCACGCCCTTGTTGTCCGCCTCTTTCGCGCAGCCACTGTTCGCTCCGCTAATCGGTGTCTCGACTATTCTAATCTATCTCTAATCAGCTCTTAATCGAGACTACCATGTGGCGAAATCCAGCATCCCCCTCATTTCGACACTGAACTCAATGTATGGGCCGTTCCACGCCCAATTAAACTCACAACATTCATATCTAACTATTAACAATTATTTTCCGAATTTTTTTCCATTGAATGTGTGAATTGAAAAAATGTAAATGGAATACAATTTGTTTGTAAATATGTAAATTAAACTTGACTTCCGATTTCGACAATTTTATCATTATCGATATAATTTTAATTTAATCACGAATCGCAGAAAAATAAAAAATAATTTTTTACTGTGTAAATTACAGCAAATATGCCCATATTTAAAAAACTTTTTAGTCAAAGTAATACCTTTTCTCATTTTCCAAGTAAAATGAAGGATATATTAATTTTACAGTTCGGTGAACGTGACGTAAATCGTCCAATGTACAGGAGACCCCCTGCAATATCCAAGATATTGTAAGTACAGCTCTCGACGATTTTTCTTGGCGCTGCATTAAATTATAGTGTGAATTCGTGTTATTTTGTGTCATTAACGAGCTAGTAGGACGTGTATTGAATTTTTTTTTTTTTTCTTCGGCTTTCCACAACGCTCCACAACTTTTCCCAGGCAGGAGGAAGTCGCGTCGTGATAAAAAGGGAAAAGTTTGCTTGATATTATTACGTGTTGTGTGTGTGTGAGGTTCGCAACGCTATATTATCGCGTTCGAGCTAATCAGTCCTTAATCAGGTTGTCGCGGTGAAGCAGCGCGACTGCAACGCTGGACACTGGGCGTATACTGGGCGCGAGGCCACGGAGTGTAATGCGACACGCCGTGGCGCCAATTAATTGGCACTGCACGCGAACATTCGATTTATCCGATGATTAGGCTGTATTCGAGCTTTGTATTTGCGCCTCTATACCAACTCGATTTGCAGTGGCTGAAACGCGTCCAGGTAACGTACATGCACTCGTTCCGACGCGAAAATACCGCACCGGATGCAAGCGCACGCGAACCAAAGCCCAATTTGCTTTAGAGCCTCCACGAATCTTTGATCCGTGCTAAAACGAATCGCGAAAAATGAGCTGCAATCTTGTTTCCGGGTTTCGAGGATGCTGAAGAATACACCGAAAATGCGAGGCACTGAAATTTACCAAACAATTGCTGTTTTATTGAACCCTTTCTTCACAAAGTACACACAAGTAAAAACAATTTTTTTTTTCAGACTAACAATTTATAAAGCACGAAACATTTCGATACAATCCTTTTAGTGTATTTCGATACTAGAATTTTTTTTTACTGATGTAAAAAAATTTATAAAAATAAATCGCTTAATTATTCTTCAGCTATCGTCAATGAAATGGTATTTTAATATTGACAAACAGCCCAGATACAAAACCTAAACCAAAAAAAAAAAAATGTAATCACAGAGCGATTATTTCTCGAAATCGCGTGCTTGTGGTTTCTCCACTCCCACAACTCGGTGTATAAGAACGGGAGCACACCGAGCAAGAGTAATAATTTTCTGTGAAATCAAAGCGACAATTCCGTGCGGCGGAATGTCTCTCCTTATCGATCGTATCGTGTACGTATAGTTCACCAATACGAAGCGATATATTGTACAAGCGACAGTGCGGATATACACAGAGGTGATGTCCGTCGGTCCGGACGTCGGGGGGAGGGATATCGCCGCGAAATCGGGCGGTAATCGAGTCGTTTGCGACTCGACACCACCTGGCTTTTTTCCCTGGCTGTCTGTCGATCCATGCTGCCGGAACGTACCGACCAACCGACGAACGAACGAACGCAAGAGAATCGTCAACGCCACTCGATAAAGGATGTGATAAAATCCGCTTTGTCGCCCACTCGGACGCGATGAACGGAGGCAATGGACTCACCGTGGGGTCAGGTGCACAGCAACACAGCAGCAGATCCGGTAACGCCGCTAGTGGCTCTTCGCCGATTCCGATAGAAAAAGAAAAGCTCCATTTTCCCTATACCCACTGCTATGGGTTCGTTCACATTCACCGGCTCTAGTCCAACACCTCGGATAAAAAAAACTGTCTGCTCTACTACAACGATAAATCACTCATACGAAAATGTACGTTATTTTGAAAAATTCCCTCGCCGTGAGTTTATTCACTTTTTTCGAATAATAAATTCATTGAATTTTCATTGGATTCGATAAGAGAGGACAAGTATTTTTTTTTCTCAATTTTTGTAAAGCTTACATTAAATAAAAAAAATAAATAAAGCGAAATACGCTAAGAATGTTGGAACGTCATTCTCGTCGTTTCCAATTTTTTTTTAAGTGTGAAAATAAATTTTACGATTCCAGAGGATCCTTCGGTTCATTCGCCAATTTCGATTGACTTATCGACAATATTAAAGTGTCGTATAATTCAGCGTTATTCTTCATATTGCTCCAGATGGGAGCGTTAAATTCGTGAAGAGAAGAAGGAGTGAGTGGGGGTGTCATCATGAATGGAATAAGGTGGAGCGAAAATAAACATTGTCATATGGACGATCATGGTGTCTTATCGTCTCGGCTGGCATATTCAACCGGCAATGTAACCGCTACTCCTCTTTCCAACAATTTCTTTCACTCCCTCCCCCTCGCACCTTCCTCTTCTTCGCGCCTTGTATTCCGCTCTCTCGAAGCTGCCTTCACTCTTTATTGCTCAGCCTACGCTCGACGCTATAGCTCGAGGAATAAGAGGAAGAAGAAGAAAAAGAAAAAATCGTCGCCATAAATGCATATACGATTGTTGAACTCTCGCCTACCGTTTCACCGGCAGTAGCAGCCACAAGCGAGCGAGTAGACAGTACCAAAGAGTCGAGCACTTCTCGAGGCCGTGTCTCATGTGTATATGGACGACATAACGATCGAGATAGCGCCCGAGCCCAGGAACCGTGAAGAAAAGTGTCTCTATATGTGCTGAGGTTCGAGGCAATAGAGAACTCGAGGAAGAAAAATAAAAGGTCGATAAAACGAAGGAAGACGCGAAGTCACAGCTGTGGAAAATAAGTCAACCCTCCTTCGATTCTATATGAAACTCGTAAATGGACCATTTTCTCTTATCACTGCGCAGTCAAGCCAGACCGTATTTACCAGCCTCCGCAAAAAGCTCATATAGATAAGACCACCAAAAAAAACAATAGAAAAAGAAAAAAAAAATTCCCAACTAAATGTGCAATAAAGCTGTAAAATATTCGATCCTGGAATATTGAAACACGAAAATTTCTCAGCATCGCTGAGAAATATAATTACATATCTCTCAACGTTCTACCGACGAACGGGAGATTAAATGAATTTTGGCAAATACGTGCGAATGAAGGAAGAGGGGAAGATTCGAGATTAAACCACCTCCGGTACATGCACACGTGTTTGTGTGCGTGCGAGTGTGTGGGTGTGTGGTTTGGAAGGGGCTCGTATGTTTCTCTTTATGTCTTTCTCCTGTTGGCCCACACATTTTCCGGATATTCGTGCGGAGCCCCGTTAATATAGGTATATATTATAGAGAATCCTCGTCGCGTGTCTCGCTCGGACGTTTTCCCCCTCGTTCCGAACTGGCCTGTGGCTAGCGAGACTCCGACTCCACCCGATAATTACCGTAGGACGATGGGGCCGGGAGAAACGTCGAGGAAACTCGGTAATAACGAGTATACCACGACCGCGCTGTACTATATTCACCTAGAATTTATATTGTATAGTCGTAGTGAAACGAGAAAACGAGGAGACTAGAAAAGCTGACGTTAATACGAAGCTGCTGACGAGGGAGCGTGGAATATTCGCTACGAATAAGAATCTCCAAGCTCCAACTGCACTCAAAATGTATTCGCATTTATTTCTCCTTCGATTCCCCAAAATTTCGATCATTTTCACTGATTTATCGATTTTTTATCAATTTATTTCGTCGTGCAGAATGAAAAAAATAAATAAAAATTCTATGCAGGACAAAAATGGTCAAAGTGTCACTACGAAAAATGTCGAATTAAGTTAATTGGCTTCAATTGGATGTTTCCCTAATTATATTTTTTTCGGGTAATTTTTTTGTCACTGCGTAATACATCGACGATTGTTTTTCAGGCTTTTTGGGAGACCACTCCCTTAATCTAGCAGAATAGTATACTCAACGAGAAACAAGACCCAGGGTAGACAGTTCTGTGTGACAAATTGAATATAGCACTCCGCACAGTCAATACTGTCCACGTCGCAATGCTGACATTCTGTCTTGCCCAACGCGATAGACTCTCGAGCACTCTTGAGCCCTTTTGTAGTGTCGATCGAATAATCGGATGTCGTTATCGTGTTATTGCTCCACTATGTAGTCACGTAGGCTCGCTATGAAATTACCCCGAGTAATACGGTTACATTGTGAATGATGTGGCCAAACAGCTGAAGCTTTTACCGGACTTTTCCAATTACACTTAAGCCTTAAACTTTTTGTCCTACAATTCGACACGACTTAACCTCGAGTGAGTAATGTCGTATGGACTTTTCAGACAAAAGTAAACGAATGAAATAATTCTCTGCAAAAAACACTTTTTCTCAAATGATTCCAATTTTGGGAATAAATTAAAAAACAAAAATTCATTTATACGAAAATATTTTCAAATAAGCAATAATTTTTTATCAATTTTATATATCAAGGAAAAATAAATTGAGTATTTCCAATAAATTTTTCCCCCAGAATTGCCCATTATTGGTAAAAAATATATACAGGCGACAAAAAAAAATTATTCCTGTACGCTTTGCTAAAGTCGATACACATAAAATTCTGCCAAAGACAAAGTTTGGCCTGACTCACGCCACGTCGAGTCGAGTCGATCGTTTCGATGATAAAGCAGAGAGCGTCGAATAGGCCTCATGCTTTCTTAAATTCCGTATATATATATATATTTTTTTTTTCGTCAGTTCTTCTATCCCAATCGATTTCCTAGAATCTCGGTATTTTTCCCGGTCTCCCGTAGAATCGTGGTGCAAAGTCTCGGTGGATTCTGCCGGGCGTCCACTTCGTTGCGCTAAATGGCTTCGAAAGCAATCCCGTTAGAAAGCAATCTTGAAAAGGAGAAACGCGCTATCTGTCGGCCAGTTTCCTTTGCAGCGCTTTTCGCTGCTGTTGGTCTCAAATAAATTCGTCTGGTTGGTTATTGGTGCGCCGACATAGAAATATATCTATAGTCAAAATCGACGGAAGGATGTACATCGGAGTGCCCATACTCTGTCTGAAAGTGTTCTGTCCGTCTAGACGAACGTCTCGGGATAAACGAAACGTATGGATCACTTCTGCGGATGCTTCATAAAATTTCAACCCTCTGAGTAGTTAAGAGGCGGGGAAATCAATATTTTTCCAACGTCCAGTTAAAAGCCAAGCGAAAACAAACTTTTCGCCCGTATTTTACAACATTTCACGAAATTTTTACGGTGCGCCGTCGAATCGGAAAAATTATTTATGCCGATTGAAAAATGGAGCATAAAAAAGTATCCAATAAAATGAAACAATGATATTATTTTGGGACCATTCGAATAAATTTACTAAGTATTATACATTATCTTGATAGAATCAAATTCATTTTAACATATTTTTTTCCTTTTTTTTCTTGCTGAATTTTTAATAAGGAAAATTTAGTGCAAGGAGCAAAAAGATAATACAGTGATGACGACAGTGAGTACTTGTTGGTAAGTGTTCTCCAGTGCCCAACGCAATCCAATAGAGGCACGAGTAACGGTTCAACGGTGAAGAAAAATGATCGGATTATTAGTTGCAGTGTGCTTCCAATCGAAGCTCAGTGCATCTGACACACGTAGAGAGATATCGTAACACGCGCGTTCAACCGGTCACCGGCTGCATTCGAAGCAAGGCCGGATGTCCACTGGGTATAACGTTTACGAGACACGCGAACTTTTCCTGTCACATACGTGCCAGTTCCTCTTATATTGTGTCCTTTATTTTTCTTTTTTTCTTCGTCACTTGCACATCTCTATTCTCTCTGCGTTCAATTGCATCATAGCCGCACTATATATCTACTCATGAAGAAGAAGAAGAAGAAGAAGAAGATGAAGATGAAGAAGAAGAAGAAGAGCTACGCTTTCCCTTCTTCTTCTTCTTCTTCGTGCGATACGATGCACCGCGTATCTCATCGCACCCACCCACGATTTTCATCAACACCCGTACGCACGTCGTCGTCGTCGTCGTCGTCGTCTTCCTCGTCCCTCCGCTCGCGCGCACGGCATAGAGCTGAGGCACGTGACGCGCATTTATCCGGCGCTTCTTCCAAGCTGGCTTGCTTTGCTATATAGGTTTCTGTTTCTCTCTCTCTCTTTCTCTTCGTCTTTCGTGTATCTATATACCTGAGAGAGCGAAGGCCAATTTACCAAGCTCTACTGAAGCATTAATCATAGAAGCGACGGGGCTAATAACCGGAGGATATGATTCCTCGCCTATATAGATATAGATATACAGATACGATGTACAGTGTATATAACGTCCATTATATATATATATATATATATATATATATATATATATATATATATTTATAGTACAGCCTGCTTTGCGGTGTATTATATTGGCGACGACAGTAGAAGCCGTTGTCAAGAAGACGAAGAAGGAGAGGAGGTGGAGGAAAACACAAACTCTACGACCTGAAGAATATCTATACCATGACAATTAGTTACTCGAATCGAAACGACAAAGATCCACTCATCGTACGTTCCAATGACGAGCACGAGGAGAGGTTCGATCCTCTCTTGGCGATTGCCATTGTCATATGATCATAGAAATGATGGCTAATTAAATTGCTGGTTATATGACAGTTCATTAATTTGTTATCGATTATGTGAATTAATTAGTTATCGATCAAATTCTATTTGATTATTTGGGCTTTTCTGCTAATTGAAAATTGAATGTATCGAAATTTTTAAATAGTTGTTGAAATATTAATATTTCTGAAAATGTTATGGAAAAATTATATTTATTTTTTTTAGAAAAAATTTTAAAAAATTGTCATCGGGATTCTTTTTCGGGGGAATGGAAATTTACAACTCCGAAGTTCACGTGACTCGAGTCTGAGAACCTCCTTAATTGCACGTTAGTTTATCCCTTTGTCATTGCTGACTTACGTAACAACGAGGCCATGGTCTTTGCTCGGGAGGCTCGGAAATTCATCGACACGCGAATCAGCTTCGACGAACGAAGATTCATTCGCACAATTGTCCCTTCACAGCGATTCGTTGCAGTGATTTATTGAATTTTTTTTTTTTTGTCATTCGAGAAACGTTCCCTCTTATTTATTCGTTTGAAAATTGACGTTGCCAATGCACTCGCACGACTTGCACATATGTGTCGATATTGAAAAGTGAGCAAACGTACTGTCGAAATTGAAGCTGAAAACTGACGAATATTATTATTTTTCACCCGTTTCATTCGACATAAAAAATACGAAAAATCGTTGGACCGTCTATTGACAACTTCCGATGGATTGTCGAATCGGGCCGGGAAAATATTCCACATATAGCCCATAAATATAGATCCCACCTGCAGCCACATATGCATTTCGTGTAGTTCGTTGGCTCGATTGGTATTCAATGTTGTTGCACGCCAGCAAGAGAAAACGTTTTTGGAATCCGAAAAATGCACTTGACCACCCATCCACTCACAGCGTTCGTTCTGCTGTTACAAATTAAATAGTTTTTTTTTTCTTTAATTTTCTTTTCAGCCTATCATTGCATCTGTGAAAAATAAAAAATAACGCATTACGAAAAAAGCAAACAGCATTAATCTCGTTTTTTTTTTTTTTTCACTTCCCTCTTCCCATTTTTTGAGCACGTTGTATGCACGTTTACCTGGTAAATCGGGGAATTCGAGGAATTTAACAAACTGCATAAAGTTCGTTGGCACTGACTCTCCAACCCTTGCCTCCGACCATCGTCCATTCGCCTTTCAACGTTCTTCCACCGCCGGAACCATTCACCACAGTCCTGTTTATTTTTATTTTTTTTATTTTTCGTGTGTTCTTTCTCTCCTATTTCAGCCTATTTTTCCTGCAGTCTGCGCCAGCTTGTTTTTGGCTCGTGATTATCGATAATCGAAACTCTGTCTGGGGTGAAGCTCTGATGGGCGGCGGTGGGAAAGGTTCGTCGGTTCAACGACTGGTTTCGCGATTAGACTTACTGCTGTAGCTGAATTGCGCTGGAGAAAGTACAAAACAAACTGGAGAGTATTTGGAGCGTGGAAATTGTGGGTGAGAGAGTGGGTGAGTTAGACCGGGGTTAGTTGATCGAGTCCGCTTAACCCTTTAACGGCCGCACCCTTTCGCAATCGAAAAAAAAAAAAAAAAAAAAAACTCCACTGCACAATATTTTTTTTAATTAAAAAATACTGGAGAAAAGAATTTTCGTCCAATTTTCCACCAGTAAATGCACCTTCGCTTACAATACATTCAAAATCAAAAATGCATTCCCAATAAAATTCCACTCTTCATGATTTTCCTACAGAATTTTTTTAATTAAAATTTTCCATAATTTTCCACGAATATATTGGCATTTTAATAATTCATACTCAACGCCATTGATCAAATTTTCGTTCCTAAAATAATACATTATTTTTATTCCCCTCCAATAATTGATCAAAAATTTCGTCGACTTACGAATTCATAAAATCTCTGGATATTTAATTACAAAATCCGATTACCCAAGTAGGAGTTGAAAAAAATGAGGAAAATCAAGAGCCAATATTGAGCCAACGTGCCCCGGTGTGTTTCCGGGTTGTAACAATCCCGTACATGAATACAATGCTGTACGATCGGAGTTTGGTGCTCGCGGGAGGTCGTTCACATTTAAATATCACGAATAGTCGTGGGCGGAGTTGAAGGCGGTGATTGAGGCACGTGGAAAAGCGCAACGGGATGCTTAGGCAAGCTCCTCTCGGCACCCCCACCCCCTGCTCGCGATATTACAAACTCGGAAGGTCGTCGTCGCCGTCGTCGTCGTCGTATCGTCGTTTGCTCAGGGGGTTTGAGGCTGAGCGCGTTTGGGGGTTGAACGAGTCGACGTGGTAGCGGACAGGCCGTAAATTGGCTTCGGGGCCATAGGTATATATACCCCAGTGGTACATACCCCCCATTCCACCCCCTCTTTCAACTTTTGTGCGAACTGGCTCTGGCGAACAGTCTCTCGTAATTGCTTCTACGTACGTTTCAAACAATCTACTTTTCCCAGCAGCTTTGCACACTCCGGAGGTACAATGGCCAACGTGTGTGGCAGAATAGGTTCATATGTGTAGGTACATGTATGTATAGATGTGTATGTGTGTGTGTGTGTGTGTGTATAGATGTAACAATATAAAATACAATGCAGCAGAAGCTGGTAAACTATGGTGTTTGCACACGTTCTCAATTGGGGGTCGCTTAGTCGGCAACAGAGAGCTAATGGCTATTATTATTCGTCAAACTATTGCAACAATAATGTTTTTGTTTGAGTATCTGCGCGAATAAATGTTCATTTGTTGGTTCAGTTGATGTTGAGAGTGAAATACGTATATAAAAGCGTTTTGAAAAACTATTGAGAGGACTAGTGGATGTTTGCAACGAATAAAAAAAAAAACAATTTTTTTAAACGTGAAAATTTTGGGTTTATGGAAATCTACGTTTATTCAATTTTATTTTCATTCTCTAGGATTATGAAAAAACGTGGCAAACGTCGTCCTCGGGTTTAGTCAAAAATGAAAAATACAAAAATTAAAAATAAAATAAAAAACGCATGTAAATAATAAAATGCCTTGTCGCTTGCCGAAAGTGGCTGAAAATTCGCAGTCAATGATGCACAAGGACGTGAAAATAAAGGAGTGAAAAAATGCATAAAAATTGAGCTGTCCTCGTGTACATCAGCGCAGTAGCAGAGGCATAGCCGGAACGTGGTTGTAAATTAAATTTCGTCGCGAAGGAAGTCATAACGGGTGGCACGTGCCTCCTCCTCTCGTGGAATAGCACACACGCGACGAGGCGGTCCTGGGAGCGTGCGCTAGAACGGGGCACGGAGGAAAGGGTCGAAGGGAGTGTGGAGGGGGCAGGGGAGGGGGGGCGAAAACCCCGTGCGTCTTTCATCTCACTCGTTGCGCTCGGATCATAGAAAAAAGCTCTCGGCACCACGCGCTCACGCGTCAAAGCCTCCCGCAACTTCTCACCGCTACTATAACTATAGAGTTGACTGTTGACTGTGAGCCCTGCTGCGATGGCTATACACGCTTTGCTCGAGCTGTGGCTAAGGCTCTCGTCGTTCAGGAAGCGTGGCTTCTACGTGATTCGAATCCCGCAACGGCCTCACGCAGACTCCATATACGAGTCTCCTGTGTGTTCGTCCTTTCTCGCTCGCACGCCGGTCCCACCCCCTTATTTCTTTTTTCTTTTTTTTTTCTTCTCTCCCTCGTGCGGCGGCAAGGAAAAGAGAAAATAAGAAGCACGGGGGACACACCGCCAAAGTATATCCGATAATAATAAAGTCGTGGGTGGGTCAACGGTAGCCCTGATGTATATTTATATCCGTACACCGGGTATATATTCACATCTCGCCTTCTCGATTATTATTATTATTATTATTATCGTTGTTGTTTGTGGTGTGTACAAAAAACTCGATTCCCCCTTGCATTGTCTGCGTAAATAATTAGCGCGACGCTCTTCGACTATTTCATCGTATAATTTGTACCCTCCGCGATGACTGTACATACACACACTTCCGGTGAGTTTGGTTTGGAAGATTTTTTTCTTCTGTGGATCGGATTGAATCTATTGTCATTTGAAAAATATTTGTCGTTACGACGAAATTTTCAACAATGGAATGTTTTATAAAGAGGAATTTTTTTTTTTGAAACGTCGTAATGACTTAATTTATTGTAACCATTATTTTTTTTAAATTCTACGTAGATTTTTTTGTTTTTTCTAAATGTCAATGCCCTTCGCTGTGAGAAACCGCCTCTCAGCCCTTTCATTTTTTTACCCTCGATCTTCCTAATCCTTGTACAAACAAGGGACCCCGAGTGAAGAGGCGATGGTCGTGGTTCCGATGGTTCCGTGGCAAACACAGCGAGGGACGTCGAGGAATCGAGGGCAAAGAGTAATTCTAGACTGTGTGTGGAATTTTTTTTTTTGTTGCGACGTTATGGTCGCGGCAAGAGTTCATTCGGTGCCGGTAGCGCCGAGGTCTCCACAGAGTTTCGAAGCCTAATGCATTTTAATGCTCGCGGTGCTCACAGATTGATGAGGTCGAGCGACTTTTAAATCGTGAAGGATCACGGGGCCCCCGTTTGATGCCGTCGTGAGGTACAACGACCTGGAACGAAGCCCATGATCGCGTTCCAACTATCAACGGAGTGTAAATACACGGCCGTGCCACGTAGTTGAACTATGCTCCGCTAGGTTTCATTGTAAAACCTCGTGTAGTCGATGTAATCGATCGCCAGCTGAGCAAACGAGAGACCTTCGAAATTAACGGGCCATTAGAAATTCAAGCGCTGTAATAACCCCGCAAACACCAAGAGTTCGATGCCTCAAAAGCCTCGCGCTGTGCACTTATTCGCCCAATTCAACGCACCGTATTATTTCCGTGGGCACATTCGTCCCTTCATGCCTCCATTCATCCGACTTTGTTCCTGTTGTCTAAACGGCCATTTGATATACGTGCACTTTAAATACATAATTACTGACGAAAGCACGCAGGCATTAGATTTATGGGTTGATACAAGGATTTAGGACTGTCATAACATCTGCCAGTAGGTGCGCGTAATGGGCTGATTGAGCACCGGGCTGTAAAGTGCAGGTGGATGATTTGTTTTCTGTCATTCGACATCAAGATCATCCGCAGTGATGATTAAATTTCTTTTATCTTCAAGTGAACCCTAAAAAATGGAATACAATTTTTATTTAAAGATTCGAATGTATAGGGGAATTATTTTGGAAGCACGATTCGAGGAAAATTTAATTTTCCGCAACAGGATAATTGTTTCACGATTAACTGAGCCGCAGGATAAACGTGCACTTTACGTACATGATGACTGAGGAAGGCACAGGCATTAGATTTATGGGTTGATACAAGGATTTAGGACTGTCATAACATCTGCCAGTGAGTGCGCGTAATGGGCTGATTGAGCACCGGGCTGTAAAGTGCAGGTGGATGATTTGTTTTCTGTCATTCGACATCACGATCATCCGCAGTGATGATTACATTTTTTTATCTTCAAGTGAACCCTAAAAAATACAGTACAATTTTTATTTAAAGATTCGAATGTACAGGGAAATTATTTCGAAGCACGATTCGCGGAAAATTTAATTTTCCGCTATAGGATAATTGTTTCACGATTAACTGAGCCGCAGGATAAACGTGCACATTACATACATGATGACTGAGGAAGGCACAGGCGTTAGATTTATGGGTTGATACTAGGATTCAGGACTGTCATAACATCTGGCAGTGGGTGCGCGTAAAATGGGCTGATTGAGCACCGGGCTGTAAAGTGCAGGTGGACTATTTGTTTTCTGTCATTCGACATCACGATCATCCGCAGTGATGATTACATTTTTTTACCTTCAAATGAACCCTAAAAAATACAGTACAATTTTTATTTAAAGAGTCGAATGTACAGGGAAATTATTTCGAAGCACGATTCGAGGAAAATTTAATTTTCCGCTACAGGATAATTGTTTCACGATTAACTGACCCGCAGGATAAACGTGCACTTTACATACATGATGACTGACGAAGGCACAGGCGTTAGATTTATGGGTTGATACTAGGATTTAGGACTGTCATAACATCTGGCAGTGGGTGCGCGTAAAATGGGCTGATTGAGCACCGGGCTGTAAAGTGCAGGTGGATTATTTGTTTTCTGTCATTCGAGATTACCATCGTCTGCAGTGATGATTAAATTTTTTAAATCTTCAAGTGAATCTTTAAAAAAAATACAAATTGAATTGAAAGATTCGAACGTATAGAAAAATCGGTTCGAAATAAGATTCGAGAAAAATGTCATTTTCCGCTACAAGATAATCGTTTCACGATAACCTGACCCGCATTTTAATAATTCAGTGAAAAAGGTGAACGACCGAGGCACAATTTTAATTGCGAATTACGAGAATCCGTGAATGCCATTAATAATATGACATTAATTAGTAATCTCACGTCATGTACGACTTCTTCAGGTGGAAAACGACACGAGGTAATTCTTATTGAATTACTAAAGTCACCTGTTAGCTGCTGGAAGGATAAATTGGCGACGAGATCACGACTCGGAATAGCAAGTTGAACGACCGAGCGAATGGATATTTGGATATTTAGCGACGAAGGATATCGAGATCTTTCCCTTGAGCGGATACACCGGGTATTAAGGGTCGCTATCGAATTATATCGAATCCGAGGCAGTCGAGGGTGGCTTACGGCGTTTCGGGCCGTGACAGTAGCGCGTGTCTCCGAGTTGAATGCACGTTCAACTCGGTATATCGAAGCAAATACCGGCGAAACTACGCACGTGTGTTGGAGAACCGAGAGTTGTACGGTTCACGCGGCTTTGCGTAATCCCCGAGTTATACCGATTCGCAACAAGTATCAGGGTCGTCGTTTTCTCCGGCCGCCCCCCACCCCCCACCCCCATTCATACCATTTATCCATGAATATATATGTGCGGCTGTTGCTGCACCGAATAGAGATCTATGAAACGAAGATTTCGGTTTGTATACGCGGTGGTATAAATAACAAGCTGGATTTGCATTTATCGATAAATCCGCGAGATTGGAATATATATGTCTTGAAGCGATTCGAGGAGGCCCCCCCGGGAATATTCCACAGAAATGGACAAACGATTTACGACCCCGTGGTTAAATATGTATATGTATATATGGACATATTTCCATATCTGTGAGAGACGAATTATTCTTAGTTGGTTCACGATCTTGTGTCAACAGTCTGATCCAGGATTATCGTCCTGAATCGCAAATCGCAAACCGATGTTCCAGGACCAAGACCTCGAGGTACTACGATTAATACCGTTATGCATATATATATGCGCATAGGCGGGTATACATGGTTCGTTCTCTTATTCTCTGTTCCTGAACTTAGTCGGCTGAAAGTTTCTTCCCGGCTGCCTGGAAGCACGAAAACGCGTTTTCAATCCATCCAGTTTCAATATTCGTGAGAAGGGAATACGAAATTCTATCGTGAGGCAAAGAACGAAGGAGGATCCGCTACCGGGGATCCGAGGTAACGATGAATAGCGGAATCTTCGTCAAAGAACAGGAAAGAAACTTGTTACAGTAAAAGCAAGTATCAATCTGATTTCACGATCGTGATGAAAATGTCGGCTAATATTGGTCCGGCGATTTGGAAGTTGAATTGGATATGAAATTGATTGTGAGAGGGATTCAATCAACGCACTTTTTTTTTTTTTCTTTTCTTTATTTTCACTTGAAAGTTCAAACCTCTGCGCAGTTTGTTCAACATTTTTTCATTGATAACCTCGCGTATTTTAAACGCTGAAGAAATTTTTTAAATTTCATTCATTATCAGAGGTCACTGATAAGAGCGTGAGGAAGATGAATGGTAATAAAAATTCCTATAGATATCCAAATGCCTCGATTATGATTATGATTTTTCCAGTGATTCTATTTTTGATTGTGGTCGCCGGGGATGACAAAAAAGTGCATTCCTTTCCACGTGATCAGAGGTCGGTATGCGTTTGGTGGATTCCGGGTACGCAGTCTCGGTGCCCGCGAGTGGAGGAGCTTGGGATGCCAATCAGTCATCGGCAGACACTCGACGGAATATCTCGGTTGAGTCTCGCGGCGCTTTGAATTAGACTGCAGTGCTGAGCCGCGTACAGAGACAGAGGCTTCCTCAGGGCGAGTCCCAGTAGGCGCCAGGAACTTGGAGTGGAAACAACGTTCTCTGTCCAACGCGTGTATGCACAGTCGGCCGTTCGGAGCCCCTCGACAGCAAGTCGC
Source organism: Clistopyga incitator (assembly GCA_947507545.1). Classification (NCBI taxonomy): domain Eukaryota; kingdom Metazoa; phylum Arthropoda; class Insecta; order Hymenoptera; family Ichneumonidae; genus Clistopyga; species Clistopyga incitator. Next base: position 10,025,866 of record OX382177.1, read on the forward strand.
TTGATTATCACATGAAAGTCTCCACGAGTCCGTCGCCTCTTGGTATCGCGACCAGATACTCGCCCAACGCAAGAAATGGAACTAAGCGCTGCAAGAATTCACGCTTACGAGCCGAGCGCGCGTCCAACAGTCACTATAATCTCTCACTGGTTCCAAATTATCCTCCGACGAGGGACAAACACGCAAACAATGTCGCGTGCATACACGGAAATGCAATTTATGAAACAGGTGCATCATTATTATGCAGCTCAATGTAGACATAACATCAAATTAGCCGGGAGTAAAAATGTCGATTGTGCAGAAATTGCAAAAAAAAATAATTGTCCGAACATTGAAATCTTGACTAATCGAATTTGTGCTATAGAAAAGTGTTTTTTTTTATTCTGTGAATTTTAGAAGAGGTACAACGATTTTTGAGTCCTCCGAAAGCCGGAAATACGTCATTGTTCGGTGAATTACTTTGATCCCCTCATTCTCTTCTCAAACCTCGAGAGAAAAAAAAAAAACATCGACGGAGCACAAGAAAATGTTCAGTTCCCCTCTCGGGATACATAATCAATGCAATATCATCGATAAAGAGCGGATTATATTTTTACAATACGACTTTGGAGTCTTGTTCAAAGTGAAGCAGACATTCGCGCGTAGTGTTCCGAATTCTGGAGGGTGGCGATCAATTTTTTTTTTTCTTTTTTTCATCTTCTTTTCTATAAAATAAAATTCAGCTCCCTGTTTCGAGGCATTAGCTCGTCGAGCGATAAACTAGCTTTCATTTAATAAGAACGAATAAAGAAACGCGAGTCGACGGTCGAGAATAAAGGATAAAGAGTCTCCGGAGAATGAGCTTCCATTGTTGATGGGAACTCGACAGAATTTTATATAGAATTTTCAGCCGTCTCGGAGATGAAGTCGCCTGTATCGTAGCCCCAGTCATGAGCCACTAAAATCATTCGAACGAAACGTACGGAGAGGCCCACGAGGTCTACCTACGCGTTATCCGCCTAAGCCTCGGACGTTAATATAATAGGAGTCGCATAAATCAGAGCTCCATTCACGTCTTTATTGCTCTATTAAATAGGACAGCTGGTCCCGGGCAATGTGAGGCGCAGCGCGACGAGATGCGCCGGGAGCGCAGCCTCCCAGTCACCCATCGAACCCTACGAGTCATCGATCCTCCATGGGCTTCTCTGTCCGTGGAAACCATCGACAAGGACGAGCCGCGTTTGTCTCAGGAATCCCGGACCCCGAATTCGAGGGTGAACCGCGTGCACGGCCCATAAAGTTATATCGACCTCGAAGACAATATGACCAGCATCAGTGACCCCGGGGCTAAATTCTGCCCATCACCATTCGGCAATTATGCCATCAAATTCGCCGAAATGTAATTATCGCAACCTACGATATCCAGGTAATTGCCCAGTTTATGGATTTGATGATTTGCTGGAGCTGTCAAAAAAAATCTGTACCATTATTGGGTCAGGCGAAGCAAACGGACCTCGCGAAAAGCCGATAAACAACGTCCCGATCCTTACGAGCATTTCGTATAAACGACAGTGCCATTTCTCCGGGCAAACGAGAAAACGTGATCTCGTTTCCCGTCCAACAATTGCCCCGGCAATCTGTAATGAGATCATTCCTCCGTCGTACGATCCTTCGCATTTCCATCGTCCTCCTGAATCATTGAAGTCCTACACTCGACGACTTCCTCCATTCACTTCGGACAAATGAATGCACATAGTGTGAATATATATAAAAGGTGAATTAACATAGTCGGTTACCAGTTGGTTGGGTAACTGCTGCGAGAATGAAACACAGATATTTCCCAATCTCTTGGCCAGAGCGGAAGTTCCAGCGGTGGTGTACAAATGTGTGTGTGTGTGTGTGTGTCTTACGGTGTGCGGTATAGAGGACGCACAGCAAAACGTACTCAAGTTCCGCTAGGCATTAAACTCTCTCACTCTCTCTGCGAAACACTGAGCTCGTGTATCTCCGCGCAACTACCGCGTTCATTAAGTACTCGTGCACCAATCGTATTTACGATTTCCTCGCCGTGATTCCGAATGCGAATGCGATAGCCCACGATATATCAACTGCCACTTCCGCTACATCTCGGTGAGAATTTTCGCATTTCCATCAATTGCCACGTCGCTCGAGACTCGGCGAGGAGGAGAGCATTTGGCCAATGCATCGCACTAAGACACTTGATGAACGTCGTCAATGCCACCACCGAACTGGAAGCTTTCCAGCGCGGGGCACTCAAGGATCCAGGAGCAATGAAACCGAGTACATCTCTCACGATGCCCCATAAAGTGACGTCGATTACACAGTTCCCGTGGGTTCCGGTTGCCGGTATCTTAAAACCTCTTTTCTTTCCTCTTCAGCAAATCCACATTTCCCATCATAGCAACACGCACAGTGTACGCAAACTGTGGTATACGTATTCGGATTCCGGATTACAAGGACGAGAGAGAGAGAGAGAGTCGTTAGCTCGGTGAATGTGTGAGGTCTCCGGGTCTTAAGTTCTCCTAAACGGAAACTGTTACGGTGTTCTCGGGGTTAAGGTGTATTATCCTGGTTTATTTGATGACCCGGGCTCTGAAAATACGTACGGAAAACGGCTCGGTGTGCGAGTTCCGGTTGTATCTTAAGCCCCGGTGGATCGTACGTCGTTCGATCCGCCACGAAAGCATAGATAGGACGTTAGGATGTAACAAACGACGACATTCGTCACGCCATCGTTCCCTCGTACTATACCATCGGCTATTTTCCCTCGAGCTCACCTACGATTCTTGTATAGCTGTAGCTACAGGACCTTCGGTGTATCGCACCAGGCGATAGTTCACTTCCCCTCTCATTAATAGGTAAACGCGCAGACCCACAGAGTTGCAGGTATTCGAAATGCTCTGCCGTAAACGATCAATATTCTATCCGCCTCCTTCCTCGGCCCCGAAGAGCGTTATATATCGCTACTATTCGCCGCTGGTAGGAGCTCGTGTAGCGCAGAACAGATGCAAGTCGATCTCCGGAGGATCCGTCACTCATTCGGCACGCTGTCGATTTGTCACGATCCCGAAAAATCGGCTACCGGTGCCATCGAAGGACGGACCAATGAAGTCTCTTACGCACATCCGGAATTTTTCACACCTCGAAGGATAACTCAAGGCCACGGTCATTTCATAACTTACCGATCTTGTGGAGATGAAAGTGGACCAGATTCAAGCCAGGTAGTCCATTGAAAAAACCTGGAAAAAAAAATCGAGCGTTAGATATTGCAAAAGTGTGCTTTGGAGTGATGTAAAAATATGATGGCGAACAAATTGCGAAAGTGATTCCAGCGAGCTGTGAAGGTAGATCCGCGAGCGCGTTGACAGTAAAATGTGGACCGATCGGAAGTGACGAAAGGTGAGAGTGCAAAACGGCACACGGTATTCATAATCCAGCTAACGGATTGCAGTGGCGATCGATGGTGGCATTGCCCGAGGGATTTGTACCTTCGTGCTCCAGCGCGGAGTTTATGTGCCTCGGCGTTCACGAGGCGAAAGAAGTAAGGATCAGAGAGCAAGATAAAGGAGCCGTATGGAAGCGAGATCCTAATCGTTGAGAAATCGCGTTTGGTCCCTCGATTCGCCGATCACGAATCACGTCTTCTCCTCTGTATCGCGGGGTGTCTCGCTCCATCGGCCAGAGCTCAAACCACCGGCAGCACCGAGAGTCACGCTTCGCGTTCGCTCTCCCGGTCAGCACATCTCTCGGGGCAAGCAGCAACTTCAGCAACAGCAGCAACCAGTGACTCTTGTGTTCTCCAGCACAAGTTTTCTCATAGACCGAGACCAGCAGCAGCAAGCGTACCATCGACCATCGACCATCAGGCATCTCTGTACAGACCAGGAATTAATGGGCCCTCGGAGTGGATCGCACAAAGCCAACGACGTTTAATGAGGTAATTGATCCGTGATCCATCAACAGGCAGCCACGGTGATGGGCTCTCTTCCACGTGCCACTTAAATTTCGCCAGGTACATAAACCGGAAATTCATCACAAGTGGATCACTCACAGTTCGATGGGTCATTTTGATTTCATCGTTATTTTTAATGCAACCAAACCCCGGGATTAATCCGCGAGGGGAGCATTTCAACGAATCAACTTCCTGTGGAAATTGGAACGCTTGGACGGTGATCAAGGACCAGCCACTTTTCTCCCCGGGTGTAACAACGCATATTGCCATTCGTGTCGTCAAGCCCTCGGGCTATGAGCTCGCCGTTGAAGAAGGAGTAAATCTAGTGAATAAAGAGAGGTAAAGGAAAATAGAAGAGAAATGAAAAAACGTGAAACGTGGATAATGGCGAACGTCAACGCGGCCCTGCCCAGCCACGCTGTGAATTAATAAGCGAGCTTTAAACATCGAGTGTCTGGAGTGTGGACTGGGCTGGAAACCCCGCGGGGATATCGAATGGAGCAGTAGGGCGTGCATAATGCGGGCCAGCTGGAAACGAGGCTGGAGACTCGCTCGATCTGTTCTGCTCTGCTCTGTTATACTCTATTCTGTTATACTCTACGTGCGAGAGTCTCTCTTAGCCTCGCCGGGCTCCTCTGTGACGACCCCGGTGCGCTCGCCTCGGGCATCCTATCCGGCAACCCACGAGCTTCTAACCCCCGCTCTTCCTATGGATAACCACGTCGAGCCTACGAGTTTTACCATTGTCCGCGTTGCCGCGTATAAATTCTAAAGAGCAGCTCACTCGGCGCCTCTAGCACCACGTCCAACACGGAATTCACGCGAGTTTATTGCTGATACGTCTACTTGGGGAAGATTGTCGGATTATCAGCTCATACGATCGCCGAGTTGCCGAGTGGGTGTCGTGGATTTCCACCCTACGAGGGTGAAACTACGACAATAACGGCGTCAAGATTTTTCGAAAGGCTTACCACAATTCTCGGTGATTCATTTTTACTCTGATCTCAGGTGTGAATTTTAATTAAATTCGACAAAATACATGGACAAAAAGATTTTGGAAAAAAAATAACTGATGGCGATATGGTATTTCCATTTTTTTTATGGACCACATTTTCGGACTAGTTAAAAAATGGACTATAAAATTAAGAGTTCCAAAACAAACTGGGAATGCAAAAAAAAATTATTTTTTTTTAAGCAGCAGGAATTTGAATAGAGTTGAACGTTTCGACCCCTTAAGCCTGCTTGACGATGACGTCATGTACCGATCACAGGACACGCGTGGTTGCACTCGGGGTCTGCATTAAAAGGGTTGATACGAATGTTCTGCATAAATCCTACTTCAATGTATACAGAATACAGTTATAATGCTAACTTGGAATTTATTATTAGCCTGATAAGCTTCAAGTGGCTAATACCGCGTGATGTCCTTTGGAACTCCAGCCTCTCTAATTCTTCGTCACCTTCGCATTGTATCGATACGCATGTATGTATGCATGAGCTTTATTATTCGCGCGAGAGGTCCAGCACGCGCAGCGGGAAATCTGTCGCACTCAACGGGGGGACGAGACTATTCCAAAGCTAACTCGACGTTCTGCATGCTCGATGAAGCGTCTCTCGGACGTCAAGCTCGTAAGCCGATTATCTTGAAACAGAATCCGGAGGGTTTCCGGGATCATCTGCTGGGATGGAGGAAAAAATGTATAGCCGTCAACCCCTTCTGGCAACGACCCTTTCGCTTACATGCCAAAAATCACACTCGCACGTTTCGATGTCCGTATTGTTTTTTTTTTTCAACATTCTAAAGATTATTCTCACCTTACTCTCACCTTAGTCAGAGAGGGAATGATAATAAACAAAATAATAAGTAAAAAAACAATTACCAGCGAAGAAAATATTCTCGGAGCACCCTTCAAAAGCCAAGTTGAGACTAAGGTGAGACTAAGGTGAGAACAAGGTGAGACCGCTTAATAGTTACTAGCATTTCGATTTTTTTTTTTTTGTTGTAATTTTCAATATAAGCCTTTTTTATCGCTCGAGATCATATAAAAGTGTAGATAAAGTTGAAAACCATGATTTCGTACGACATAAATCCAAAGTTTCTTCTTGGAACGCAACATATGTGTACAAGTAGGCAGTGTTACGGGTTGATGACAGCAAAGTGTGTGTCGCACACACGAGCGTACATCGGCAGAGGGACGTTTAAGCTCGAGCACAGAGAGAGCACCTATCACACGTGTCAAGTGCAGCTCGGGCGTGATGGTTAAGTGGAGAATTTCCCGTTAAATATTCGTGCGCCTCTGTGTGCGGGGGCCTCGGGAACAGGAGAGACACGAAACGACTACATCCACCGAGCGTCTCTATCTCGCTCTTCCACTGTTCTCCGTGCTCGCCCGAGGAAAATTAATTTTCCACGTCAAGAGTCTTTGTATTGCGTCGAGTCTGCGAAGCACTGTTTATAAAACGCGCCTTGTGCAGCTGATGTAATGAACGCCCGTGTATCGCTTGAATTTGTCGCACACACACACACACACCTCGTTTCCTCGGTTACCTGCCTCGTCGAGTTTTCTCTCACATTGTGCAACGAACCACTATCATTGTAGAGATCCTCGTTGCTGAATGCAATATATGTTAATTGCCACAGCAAAAATCTCAGCAAAGACATATTGAACCCAGTAGTGATTAAAGTGGTGTGAAATAAATAAAAAAAAAGGATACATTTCAATTTCCATACATTAATTATAAACAGCACAATCAATGTGCCTGTAAAAAAAATTGGAATTGTACTTGGAGTTGATTTTGTAAAATATTTTTTAAATACGAGAACTTGAAAATTATGGGAAATTGGAATTTTTTTTTTTTTTTTTAAAGAATAAACAGGTGATTCTTCTTTAAATTCCTGTGGCAAATTGATTTCTTTTTAAGGCAACTCCAATTCAATTCTCGAGCGCAGCATCCGATTCTTGGCCTGTCGTTCTTTTGACCACGAGCAAGAGAACGACAATGTAGTCGATCTGTCGTGATACAGATAAACGTTTCACGCGGACTCGGCGTTCCGGATTCTTTGTTTTGCTTTTGCCGATCCTTTTGGCTTCGAAAAGCTGGAGAGAAGAAAGCTCTCGGTGAAGGTAAGAACGAGTGGTAACGAGTTATACGACGAGCTGCTGTAGCAAAAGCAGCACCCGTTTCCCGATCTTCCTATCCTCTTTCCACGTGCGCGCTTTTCCGGGCTGCCAGTGCGAAGGAAAAAGTGTGACGCTGCCATTGTATCCACGGAAAAGAGCGGAGCGCCCGTGCAACTGTTTCCCAACCGCGTTTCATCCAGCCAGCGTTCCATTTTCTTCTGCTCTTCTCGTTCATTTCGCCTGGACTATGCTTTTTCTTCTTTCTTTTTAATCTTCCATCGTGGAACACGGAGAAGAAAGGGCTCCGCCGGCAATGGTACAGATCTCTGCGGAACGGTTTTCATCGGCGTGTTGCGCCGGAAAAGTGTCGACGCCACTTTGGACAATGGGTCTGGTCGTCCCGGCAGCGATCACGACCACATAGACACGACCTCCTTTTTTTGTTCTTCCTTGGTTTTTCTTTTTCTGTCGTGACGAAAATAAGAAAAAATGGGAAACCACTGGCACGTCTTAATATCCATTGTTTTGAAAAGATTGGTTGGCTACATTTTGAAAAGTAACTTATTGTACAATTGAGATTTTGTTTCACGTCATCAGACTCAGGCATCAAAATCAATGACACACCTTATTCTCACCTTCTTCTCACCCTGCCGCCATTTTCAAAGTGTAACAATTGGTTTCGCTGATAATCATTTTTCTTTATCGAAGACGCAACTTCCAGCCCCGATTCCGGATACTGCGAATCGGTAGGCGGCGAATTTGTCCTGAGGCGATACTGGCTCAACTGGCTATCCCTCGATTTCCTCGCTACGACCCAGCTCCGATTCGTGCTTATATATTATTTGAACAATGCTCGAGTTTCTCCCCCTGTTGGGCGCACGGCCGTTTAACGGTCCTCTGACTTCACTCTCGGTCCATGGCCGGGGAACGTCGACTCCGGAGTCCTCGTTCATCGACGAAATCCTTCCTCGTGCGGATCGCTCGACGACGCCTCTTCCGCAAGAACGACTAAACCCTCGCGAGCATGTGCGAGATCATATATGATTGCCCCGCCCTTGGCTGCTCCAATCCCTACTCACTTTTCCAGGCAGCATCCCCGAGTAAAACGCCAGTGGAGACGGAGCTTCAACGTTTTTATTACACACCTGGCGATCCCGGATTTCGGGTCATGTAGGGAGAAAAATAGCAGGAAGGAAAGAAAAAAAAAAAAAACCGGACGGGCGCAAAGGCAAGCCGAGTGTGAGGGAAAAGCGTGACAGAACGATTTTTGATTTTCCGACTCTGGCACACGTCGTGCAGGCTCGATTAACCAGCGACCCCAGCCAGGCACATTCTCCACACACACACCGGCCCAGTTTTTCCAATAAAGTTCACTTCCAATAACGCTCTTTCTATTTCCTCGCTGCGAGCCCAAAGAATTATCCTTGCTCTGCCGCTGTACTTTACTTCAATTTTATGACAATTCTTTTATTATTTTCCAGCTCATACAGAAACGTTTTATTGAGTCTTGCCAGAGATCGTGAATTTTCCTTGCACATGAGAGTATAATATATATTTCGGAGTCAAATCGGTACATTAGCAGGATTTTTAATATTGAAATATGATTTTTTGCTGATGAAAATATTTCAATCACGACTTTTTCTACGTGAATTTGGACGAAACCTCAAATTCTGTTGCAGGAATTTTCAAATCTTGACGATTAAAAATATAATTTGTGGTTTATCGATAAATTAAATTTTGTATTTTTTAGCGGATCTATTTTTTTAAGGGTGTCTTTCTGGAGTCTTGGGAATGAGGTTGATTGGACGGTTTGGGTTGTGTATGATATCATGTTCTGAGGATTCATTACCGGGTTTATTAATATCCCGCCTCGTTATGACAGTCGACGGTCCTGAAAGCCCCTATTAAGACGTCGAAAATTTCGCTTTTCCTTGGCAAAGCAATATGACTCTTGTATGGGACTATATACAACTTGTATAGAGTGCTATAGCGTGATATTTGAACAGGGCTCGCCGACGTCCCCTTTCAGCCGTTAACGGGCGTCGGACGTCAGGGTCTAGATGAGATTGTTTTCTGGACCCTCACTTATTCGCTGAGTTTCTCTCCCTCCATAGAGAAAGTCGCATGCCTCACCCATCTGCCTCAATGAAATCCACTTTTTTTTACGAAAAAAAAAAAAAAAATGTTCTACTCAGTGAGTCACATTACAATAATCTCTGAATTCCAAGAAATAATGCGGCAAAAGTATGAGTAAATATTTGTAAGCAAATCGTGAGCGTAATTTATGAGCTTTGATGGAAGCCGCCCTCACCCGATAACACTTATCATCTTAGTCGCTTCGGTATTTTTATCAATCATCGAACCTTGTTTGCAGTTTGACGTTTATCTGATTTATTGAAGGCGGTTCAGTGTTTTAACTGATAAAATAACGAAAGAAAAATGCTCCTGAATAATTTGGATCTCAAGGACCAAAAAAATTTCAATAATGTAAACTTGAAATTAAATTAAATTAAATTGATTGGGAAAATTTTTGTGAATAATTCATGACTTTTGTTTTTTTATAATTAATAACTTGTATTTTTTTTGCTGTTATTGTAAATAAATTGGAAAAAGTAAATAAAATTTAAATAAGCCATTCCATGTTTTTTCTTCTTTTTATTTTCAGTTGACTTAATGAACTGTCCATCAATACCTTTTTGGGAAATATCAATTAGCACCAACTATCTCTGACATAAGCTCGTCCTCATGCCCCCGACTCTTTAAATATCGACTTTTCATTGGGATTAACGGGAATCCGGTGCGACATCCGTCCAAAGTCGATGCTTCGCGATCGACGAAACGTCACGTGCGAGTGGCAGTCGGATCGACATCTATCGTGGTTCCGTGATTTCAGCGCATCGCCGGAATAACTCGCCGTGTGCTTGGCCCGGCTCGTCGCGCATCGTTCCTTCCTTTTTCAAGCCCCTCTTTTATTTCACGCTTCAATGGACATCAGCGGCGTCACGAAAGATAACGATCCGTTTCCATCAGATATTAACTGTCCATCCTCAATTAAATCGCCGATATATCGAGATACGTAATTAAAAATCGACCCGTCGATTACATTCTATCAATGCTATGGAACTTTTACCTAAATGGAAAAAAAAATTATCATCGTCTCATATATTTTATTTGCTTCTCACTTTTATGTAATAATTCATAATTCGTTAATAAATGCAAAAATGCACATGAGCGATAAACATACTTCTCATCATATTTTGTGTCATAAAAATGATATTGAGTCCATAAAACCATAAAAAATAAGAAATTTTATTTTCCAATTTTACCAGATATTAAATATCTCATTCTTTCACCAAAGGTTTTCTTTATTAAAAAAAAAAAAAAACAATCTATCAAGCAAATCTGATGACAGGATTTTCCTGCACTTGGGTGCACACTGTGCAATTTTCCAGACGCGGTAAATTCTGAGAAGCTAAGGTTATACGAGTGAATTGGTAAGTAGTCGTTCGATCGACGTCTTCCCTCAGAGAGATAAAATAAAAGAGTGTCCCAGCCAGTTACGCACGAGAGGAGAGTAATACCAATGGGGACCCCTCCTCCGAGCAAACTGGTTGGCATATAGTTAAGGATTGTCGTAGGAAAGTGGACGCAGGCGGAATGCTCTGGGAAAGGCAATTTTGAATAATGCATTCGGTACCCCTCAACCGAGAACTTCATTGCTCCGTAGGCAGCGGCTCACCGAAGGAGTTGAGCACCGTCCAACGAGTGGAAACGAAACGCACATCGGCCTCATCGCACTCTGCCTACCTATCCTCGCTGCTCGCTCCTAAGGACTTGAATCCGAAGCAGATATACCTGCACAATACCCACACACAATACCAATCCCCAACTGCGATAAATAAAACGCTTAACTGGCTACTGTACAAAGTGAGAAGAAAAAAAAAGAACCGACGATATAAAAGGTTAGGCATAGGGCATTCCACGTTTCTGCTATTATTTACATTATTTTTCAATTCCCACGTAAAAAAAAAAAAAGTGGACAAATTGCATTTGAAAAAAAAGGTTTGTCTATTTTCACGTGACTATGCATTTTTATATTATAAATTTTATTTTTTATTTTTTAAATAATTCATCCGAAAAAATTCGAAAAAATGTGTGTTATGAGAAATATGCAGAATTAATTGATTCAGGAATTTTTTTTCGTTTAAGTCGTGATCTCGATTCCATAGAGACATTTGACTCGGAATAGCCCATATAAAAAGGCTTTGGAATGAGGATTCGGTGCATCGGGTTAGTCGAGTTTCGGGGTCGAAGAGATGAGGGTCGTGTCGTGATCCACGAAGCGAGAAGAATGAAAATGTTGGTAGCAATGGGACAATTCGTCGACGACGTTTTCGGGCTGTGTTCTCTCCCGGCTCTGCTATCCTATATCCTCCCGTTCCTTCTTTACAGAGAGCTTACTCCAAAAGAAGCCTGTCTCTTGTTCTGATGAATACGTGTACACGCGTCCTCCCCGTGAGCCGCTGCTGCAGGAGCAACGTGACAGGGAAAGACGATCCTCGCACCACTGGCGGTTGGGAAACCGGATCAACCCCTTCGCTTCTTAAATTCAGCGGCGGGAGGGAGAGAGAGAGAGAAAGGGTACGGCGGAATAGATTCGAGGCACGTGCAAATTTTTTTAAGTGGATTTCAACGCGTCACTTCACTCTCGATTCTATCATCGTGCCCACGGCTGTGGAATAAGTTTCTGTGTTTCTCCGCTCGACTGTAAAACTAACAACAATATCCTGAATAAATAATTCATCACGATTATTCAACCGCACTAGGTGCGATTAGTTTTTTGTTCAATAGAAAAAAGGGAGAGGTATAAAAAAAAATTTTTTTTGGTACTTTATATCGCTTCGGGGAATAAATGTTACTATAATTAAGTCACTTTTGAGGACGTCACTTATTTCGTCGCATAATTTATCGAGTATTTATTCTTTTGTAATACCTTCACTCCTCCATTTTCATTAAAATTTATATTTAAAAATTATATTTTATAATTATTTTCAAATATAACATATTTTCATTTTCTTTTTTTTCAAAAATACGATTATTTTAGAACGTCGTATTTACCCACAACCCACCAACAAAAAATGCACAACAGAGCATTGTCCACACAAGAAACAAACAACAAAAAAAAAGGGATCTTCGCACCAAAGGGTTAAAAAAAGAATGCCCAGGAAGCGTGGCCCTGGCATTTCGTCTCTCAATTCTTATTTGAATATCGGGAACCGTGTCAATTAGCGAATGGCGGTGCGCGAGTTGAAAAACGAGTGGTATTATACGAGTCTCTCACGCGGAGCATCTGACTGGTCCCTCGTCCGATAATTAGGCGTTGGTCCGTGGCCAGAGGGACGACGACGTCTAACTCCGGTCCCTGAACGCGCTGTATGAAAAAGTAGACAATGCCCGAGAAAAATGTGTGTGTGTGTGTGTGTGTGTGTGTCTTTCTCTTTCTCTCTGTACACAGAAGCGGCAAAGAGAATACGAGAGTGAAATGGAATACGGAATGAGGGGTGCGATCTGCTGGTGGCGTTCTCGTTTTCACTCCATATATATACATATATATATATATACACACACACACATATATATATGGCTTCTTGTGTGTCGGTGGAAAGAGAAAACGCGAAAGGACGCTCGCTTGGTCGTTCGTCGCAAACGCTATAGTGTCCAAAGGGTTGCTCTGTGCTATCGTCCAACCACCGACTCCGCAGTCGTCGTCGTCGTCGTCATGCCATTGCATTTCTACGTCCCCAGTTCGTTGCATATCCACCACCACACCACCTTTCTCTCTTTTGCCTTTCTATTTTTCCCTGATCTCCACACCCTTTTCAGGAAACACCGAGGCTTTTCGCTCGCGCGTTTTTTCTCCAACGTTCTTTCTCGCATTTTACTCGGTGCACTGTCGGGAGTAGTAGCAAGTACGGCACGCGTATTATGTCCGGTTGTCCTACTATTCTCACTGTTCTTTTTTTCGTTTTCGTTTTTTCTTTTTTTTTCTCTTTGTTTTATTTTGCCTGGTTTTTTTTTCTGTTGGCTTGCCTTACTGATGAGGCATGCAAGCTGCATGTCGGGTATTGTTATTATGCCTGAAACTCACAGTCGCACTCAAATTTCAGAAGGGATTTAATGCAAATTATTTTTTTATTTTTTTTTCAGGGTTTGGGTTATTAGGGTTTTGAAAAATTGATAAGCCATTTTATCTCTGAGGTTATATTGAGTGATTGTCAATTTTTTAATTACTCGTAAGCTTTTTTTTTTTTTTTTTTTTTTTTTTGGAGGAGGGAAAAATAGATGTGTTGCAATTTTATTCAAAGTGCATTAAAATGGATTTTTTTTTAAATTGGAACGAAAAGCGGCAAATTACAGATTGTGATTACTGGAGGGCAATTTTTTGTACCGAGTAACTGGGAACTGTTGAATTATCATTTTTATGGTGAGCTATTTAGGTATTCACGTTCCTGGCTCCGGGGTAAGTACAGTTATCCTCAAAAGGCACAAAGGACGAGCCCGCATGCATTAAAGGGTTACGATATTTCTTCTGTGTACGGTTGTTGGCGGCGTGCACGCCGGTAATTTGACGTACGTCCGGTATACGCGGTATACGCGAGTCAGTCACGTGCTGGCTTGACCGAAGGGCCGATCCGGGAACCGGTGACGTTTGTCCGCCGGCGGACAACGAGACTGTCCTCCCGTACCTTCGATTCTACGCTTCTGAATATTTTATGACCCGCGCCTTCCAATCTCCTCCACGAACTTTTCCGTCTCACTCGCTCGGCTGATTATTCCGAGCTTGACGGATCTATAGAAATTGTCCTCGCTGTCCAGCGGAGATCCTGATGTCCGAGAGGACGAAAACCTTGCCGCATCGATTCTCCGATGCGTTTCGAGACAATGCGAGTGCCTATACAGGGCATTCCATACTAAAATGTGTTTCACTTATATTACATTAATTTTGGTGATCTAAAATCGATATATCAGATTTTTTTTTATCGACTTACATACATTTTTCAAAATCAATATATCGATATTAAAAATCGGATTTTTTTTTTCTTCATTAATACATTAAAATATTGAGAAAATGAGAGAAATGTTTGAGCAACACTGAAATAATTTCCGCTTTTTGTCATGGAATTTTTTTTTTACTTATAAAAATTAGAATTTGTGAAGAAAAAAATGTATGAAAAATCATGAAGCCGAGGTCAAGGTCCCACGTTCATTCGGCACGGAATGCCCTGTGGTAGTGCACATATTTGCAGTGCGGATACATGTCACACAGACAGACGTACAGCTCTTCACGTGTATACGTTGCAACTTTTACGAAACTGATTGCAGTTTACGGGAGAAGAAAGAAACATGAAAAAGGAGAAAGGCGGCGGCAGGGGGGGGGGGGTGGGAAAGCGGAAAGAAAGGGTGGACCTCTCGGGGAATCGGCCACCCGCGTACGACTCGAGACGACGGCGGCGGCGGCGAAATTCTTCGATCTTTTTACCGTCGCTGCAATTCCGAGCTTCTCCTGTGAGCCGTGAGTCGCTTCAGCACTCGACGAACCGAGCGTACTCACTCGAGAAAAGCTCTTTCGCCTACACTGTACGTACGTACTGCCGTGCATCCAAGTGGCACGAGAAAAGAGTGAAAAAAAAAAAAAAGCGTTTTGGTGAGAATATAAGTAGAACGAACGAGTGAGAGTCGCAGGAAGCGAAACGATTTAGAAAGTGGAGCCGAAAGCGCCCGAAAAGCTGAGGAATTAAAAAGCAAAGAAGAAATTGTCGGACAGAAAAATAATCCGGCGAGCGAATTCTTTTTAACGAGGTAAAAAATGGGCTAAAATGGCGAACTACTGGCCAGCCTCGAGAACTACCAGTGATTTAGTCCCTTTTTGCTTTCTCCCTTCCCTCCCTCTCTCTCTCTCTCTCTCTCCCGATGAGCGGCCACCCTCCGCTTGCAAAAATCGCGAGGCTACAGTGCTTTTACCGTTAGACACTGTGCTGCTCCGCGCGAACGAATGTGGAGCAGGTAAATTACGAAAGGCGGATACCGACCGTAAATTCACCACCCTCGAGATAAGAGGCCGTTTCCTTTTTTTATTTATACCCCCCTTTCCTATGCCGAGCTGCCGCGGGAGAAAAACCGTATTGCATAAGTTTAACTCCACCCTTTCAAATTTACTATCCTAGTTTTTCCAGCGGGAAACGAATTTTTTTTTATTTATTGTTTTTGAGAGAATAATATCATTTCAAAACCAAAATGATAATTTAATCCAACTTTGTTTTAATTAAAATCATGAGATAATTTTTTTTATCCTTTCCATTAAAAAAAAAAAAACAAATTAATCAATCAATCGTATCAATTGAATTTCGATTTTCGGAAAATGACATTTTTTAACCTAAACCGATACAGTCAGTGAATAAATTTCAGTTTTAATATGCAAAGCAGCAGAGAAAATTTGATGTGTCATCTCAATCCAATATATATAGATGTATATATATATATATATATATATATATTTTTTTTTTAGTGCCATCTGTATACCGCGATAAAAGAGAAAGAAATATATAAAGCGTGAAAATAGATAGAGACGACAGAGAAGTGAACCCTTTCGGGCTCCCCAGCCATCGGCTGTCCTACCCTTTCACCCTTCGCACCCTTTACTCCGTAAACTATATATCCTCGTGAAATTATTCACGGCCAGGCCGACGAGCGTTAGGCATCAGCGTACCGCATCAATGCGAAGCCCCGTGACGAATGAATTTAGCGCGGAGCGCACCGCCGGTCCAAAGATTATTTCAATTTTCGTCGTAGCGAGATTGATTGACGGGCCATAACCCACCGGGCGATATATAGAGAGATTCAGAGACAATCGTTGAACGCAACCGGCGTTACATGTGCGGTCCTATCATGTCATTGCATTGCCGATTTAGGAATCCGACTATATGCATTACCAGGACGGAAATTTAGTCAATTCCAAAAGGGGAGATGGACTCCCAGCCGCTACATAAATTCTTCGGTGCATAATGCGCTTACAATTATAATTCCAACTGCGGAGAAACAAAAATAACAATTTTTTTTTAACTTTCAATAAAATTAAAATTACTGATTTTTTAAAAATAAATTATTTGGATTTTCTGTAATTTATTGGAATTATTAAATTAACAATTTGTTCAGGAATGTTCAATTTTATGAATAATGCTTGGATTGAAATATTGTGTTTGTAAATTGGATAATAAGAAGATTTTGCATTTGTGTTACGATGAATTTGATGTTTATTTTTGAAACGTGGAGTGATGGGCTATCAAAAACGATACTGTTGGGTCAATGAAGCGCATTAATGGCCGGGCGTTATAATCATCGAATTCTGGGTACCGCTACATACACAAGGGTGAGATAATACGTGAGCGCTGAAATTCCGTTATCGGGCAATTGTTTGGTACTCGACAGTTCCGATAATGCGATTACCCTGTAAATTCGAAATTCATTAGAATTCCGGGATAGACACGAGTATTAATTCGAATAACACAACTATCAATATTTTATCGAATAATATCGCACGACACAGCTCAAACTCACGGAAATTTATCCTGAATCTATACAAAACAATAATCTCCATACAACAACAAAAATAAATAATAAATAATAAATAAATAAAATTCTTCTAATTTATTTCGGTTTAATCCCTACGAGGCATCGTTGAATAAACCTTTCTCATAAATTCAATTAATCAGAATAACGGCGAATCAGAGAAGATGAAAGGGATGAGAAAAAATGTTGCTCCTCGGCTCATTAATTTAACGGTGATGATGATACCGGGGATCAGTTGAACAAAAGCGGAAGCCACGAGTGATGCTGACTGGTGTTTCTTGGCAGATTTTTATGTCCCTAAATAAAGATGTGGAAAAAAAAGGGGTGATTTAAAGGGAGAGGAGAGCGGAGGCTGCGGTAGCTCGTCGCCGGAGGAATAGTAAATTTCCAGTCGGGCTCGGAGAGTCGCGCCGCGCAGTGCGAGGACGTTATTAGCATACGAGTATTTAGAATGAGTTATGGAGCGGACGGAGCTTATCCCGAAGGGATACGTACTCCTCCCGCTGCTCTCCTTCTCCTCTCGTTTTGTGCATCCGAGCACGTACTGTATACGCAGCACAAGAGAAACCGCGTGCGGTGCATCGCGGTGCATACAGTGGGAGAAGAAAGGCAGGCTTTCATCCCGAGTGCGTCAGGTGTATCCCTCGGGAGAATCCTTCGGTCTCGCGCCTGCATATTTTATGCCTCAACTTCCGTTTTTTATTCCTTTCTATTCATTTTTCTTTTTTTCTATTCTTTTTATTTATCATTGTGTACTGGTATAGAAGACGAGAGTTGAAAACGAGGGAGGGAACGAGAAAAAAAAAAAAATAGTGTCGAAGCTGAAAGCGGATTATTGTGTCCGAATGCACCGAACGTGCACGAGAAAACGGATACTCTCATTTAGCTCGCGGATAATGTCAATGGAAAAGAGCGAATAAAATCGCGTTTCTCAATGTTCGTGGTGTTATTGTTGCGCAGTGAAAATAGGTCTGCTATTTATGTATAACGCAACATATTTTTCTGCCACGGATCTACGTGCGCGCAATATTTCTCCATTATTTTTATGAGTACATCGGATTTTACGTGGGAAATGAAAATGAGGACTTATTATTTATACGCTGACATTTTATCCGGCATATGACTCTGTGATTTTCAAGGCACTGCAGCTTTTTATTGACTCTTCGAGGAATTTGTTAGACATCATTTTTTTTTTTTTTTAGAATGTATTTCAATAGACAAAGATTTTTGGAAACCAATTGAAAATTGTTGAGAATATCGTAACACTAACAAAATTTTTGTTTTATTTCCACTTGTCTCTAGTATTTTTGAATCTTTTTATAAAATAAATGAACAACGTGTGATTTGCCACGTGCGAAATTTCATCGAGTTCATAAAAACCGTAAAAAATTCTTGAAGCATTTGTTACAAAGTGCGTTTTTTATTTTTTTATTTTTTCAAACTGCCTTACGGTGGTCGATGATAAGTGAAAAAGCAGGGTCAAAAAATGGAACAAAAAAAAGCAGGAGATATTACGGTAAAAGTTGTCGAGCTCGTTGCGGTCTCCCCTTTGGTTTCACTTAGCGCACAACGAGAGGAGAGCTCGGTTAGGGCAGGGAGGGGGAAGAGCAGAGAAGAAGGAGAAAAAAAAAGAAAGGAAGAAGAGCAGAGCGTGCGCCGCCACGATCCCTTTGAGCCTCCAGCCGGCCAATCTTTTTCGATCCTTTTCCTTTTTTCTTGCCATTTTTATTTTTATTTTTTTGATCGTTTGAAAGTGAGCGCGAGTGCGAAACGAGCGAGGAGCCCCATATATATATGTTACACGTTATATGGGCTTGGGGGGCATAGCGAAATGCCACGAAGCCTCTTCTGTGGGGAGCAATTAGAAAACCATCATCTCGGCATGCTGGGCCGTTCGCAACACTCGCATTTATACCAAAACAGCCACAGTCCCTATAACCCCATAGTGAAGTTATACTGCACGGTATAACACGCATACAAAAAAATTCCACAATAAATTAAGACACATTCACCTTCCAATTTTATTTTATCACAAAATCCATTCTCAATAAATGAAAAAAAAAAATTTTTTTGCAGCCTCTTGAATTTATTTTTTTCATTTTTCTCAGAGAATATTTGGGAAAACTGGAAAATCAATGAAAGCGAAATGGTGTAAAATGTCTCATTATTTATGGACACCTTCGGGGATCAGTTACCATGTAATTTTCAATTTTCCCAAAAAATGCGTTCTCAAGAAATTAAAAAAAAAATTATTTTTTTCTGAGAGAATATTGTACAAAAATACCAGAAAAATGCTAAACAATTTTGGAAAATTGGAAAATCAATGAAAATGAAATGGTGTAAAATGTCTCATTATTTATGGACACCTTCGGGGATCAGTTACCATCTTTAGTTGTGACTTTCCGGTTGGCTATGCCGGCACAGATGGATGCGCTCGGTAGTGTCCGGGATCAGGTGCCCGAAGACCTCGCTATATCCGTTCTGGCTTCGAAATTTGTCTGCGCCAGCTGCTGGCACTTCCAGATCTTGCATACACACATATATACATATATATATTTGTACGCGTGTACACGCAGAACGTTGACTGGCCACGTCATCGTATTATACAAAAGAGAATGCGGGTCACTCGTGGCCCATCACGCTTACGTTTTCACTAAACTGTCACGGATAGTATTCCTCCACCGGGAATATAACAATCCTGCCATCACAAACCTCTCCGACCTCTGCCGCCACGAGGTCGACGCGTCTGTGCATTGTAATCCGAGGCGTCAAGTCCCCTTCCCCCTTTCCATGATTCAGATATCGAAATATTATCGTTTCATGGGAGAAACCATTTTTTTTCACGGGGGATATTCACCGATGAAAAAAAAAAAATTCCCCGTGAGAGTTAAAAGTGAAACGAAATTTTTGTTCGGTTTTCAAGAAGTTTCTGTCGGAAAGCATGCGCAAAAAATTTTTGTTTGCGTTTTAGGAATTTTTTGGCAAATATGTTTTTTTTTTTGTGGAAGCAACGGTACATTTTTTTTTTGATATGGGTTTGATACACTTTTTTTTTTAAAGCATAGATTTGATTAAATAAATTATTATTTAATAGCTCTCATTGAGTCATGGCAATGACAGAAGCAGTGACTCTTTTATTATTCGGTGTCGCTGAGGCTAACTAAACGAAACGGTCGTTGAGTGAAACTATCCCTAACGTCGGATCGTAAAATCGCAATTGAACAGACGTTAAAGTTTTATTCCCTTCCGGGGGACAATTTTAACGCTCCCGCTGTGCATTCGGAGTGTGCCACCGGAGCAGGTACTCGAGCCCAGCCAGATTATCCAAAGCATTGCGCACCAGGCCCAAAGGTGATTATACGCCTCGTTGTTTAGTGGATTTTCATATGCGAGGCGTTCGAGCGACGTTTAATTGTCCGCCAGGTACCTTCGGGGCTTGTTTCCAACTTAAGTACGCCAAAGTTGGAAATTACGTAGGAATTTGTGGTGAAAGTAAGAAGAGTTACGAATAAATATGTCGTTCGATTGCTTCAATAATGATTATTCACAAAAAGGAAATATTAAATACAATCTAATAACGTTACATTCTTTAAATAGAATTCAAAAAAATAATAATAATAATAATTCGATGATAAATTGATTAATATTGTGGACGGTATTAATTTTCCAATTTACTCAGCGCGCAGAAAATTATTGAAACGTTTAGTGAATTCCCGCAATAAATAGTCGATAACCCATTGGACGATCAAGTTCCACTGTATTTCGCGTTAACTCGCCGAGCCGAGAGCTCAGCCCGGCCGCGAATTAACACTGAAAATCCCGAGCATTAACAGTAGGCACATATCGTTAATCTCCACCCGCAATTCGCAGTCCGGCATATGAAGTACGGACAAACATTGCGGGGAAGGAGGGAGGGGGGAGGGGGGGGGGCAGTTGGATTGGTCAGGCATTGGGCGGCCCCGCTTTATTACTCGAGCGTTAATTATGCGCATGAGTGATTAGCCTCGCGATTATTTCGCTGGCGGAGTTCGATGGCTCGCCGTGGCCACTATTTAATATTCCGCGCACCCAAAATTCTATTATCAATGATAACAACAATACAACGAGATGGTAAATACAATCGAAAAGGGATCCGTCGCATTTACCCGTGAAGTAATAATAACATTATCAACAATAATAACGATAACTAATCCATCACGTTACAAACTCCATTGAATCGCTACGCAAAATTAATTCCACTACTAAAACCGTATTTTTCAAATTATCATCAATATTCAATAATCATACTCAATAAAAAGTCAATTACAAATTAACGAAATAATTCGTTTTTTTTTTCGTCAAATTTTTTGCGGTGGCGAAATGTTTTCAACTCGATGATGCGTAATTTTCGAGACACGGCGAAAAAAAAGCAGTGGTCGATTAATGATCCGCGGGAGAGAGAAATTCGTGCGTGTAGACGTGAAATAGAGAAACAGAGAGATTAATCGTTTCGTGTCCAGCTGCCAATTAACGACTGCGAGGAACGAGAGGAGGTTCGAAAGTGAAAAGCTGCTTTTACAAAAGAGAAATGCCAGCGAGAGCACTCGTAGCGTTGTGGCTGTTATGTGGTAATAGAATTGAAGAAGAAAAAAAAAAAAAGAAGAAGCGATGCTTTTTTACACGGCGCGTGTCCCGAGAGTCGATCGTTTACGAATCTCGGTGCGGAGGGTGAGGATATGAGGTCCGGGTGCGCGATGGAAGGATCGTGAGGAATTTCCGCGAGCTGCGAATAAGAGAACGAAGAATGTTTGGGAGCAGAGGCGCCGAAGGTTACCCAGCGGACTCCCGGAGTGGCAACATCGGCAGGCGATTCACGTTCCGAGCGAGTAACAGCTCCGAGAGCACTTCTCGTGTCTCGCTTCCGCCGCTCTCAAGATTTACGATTTTTCGACAACGTGAGCGCGCTCATAGTTCGGGTCTTAACGAACGGGCTCGATGACTACGGACGCCCAAAGATCCCACAGCCCAGCGCCATGGGCAAGGTGATATTGGCCCGTCGGCACGAAACTGACAGAAAAGAGCTAATTTCCCAGGAAATTAGCACATCGCCATTCTTCAAGGCAGTTTCTTCACGGGAACTTCAACAATAACATTTCAACTGCATTTCCGCGGAAATTCTTCCTGTTGCATTGCTTTTTTTACACGACTCAACGAATACCATTATTACTGTAATTCAAAATCTATATATAAACACATCATTTTCACTCGATAATCTTCATCTAATTGAATATTGAATAAATTTTTAATATTGATAATTAAAAAAATGAATGTCACTGGAAAAATCACTCTTCGAGTCGACAATTGAGCGCTTCGGTGAAAGTAATAATGTAAACTCCCCCGCTTTGATAAATGAGTAGTGAAATGGTGGTGCATTATTAAAGCCCGGGTTAGGGAGATGACTTCCGGCGGTGGGTTCTGGTGCTCAGTCTCACTTTCGGACAATTTGCCACATCGAAAATTTCATTTGTCCCCTCGTCGGGGCTAAGCGATCACGCGCGAGGCTTCGGGACTCGCTAATCCGTGACTCGCTGTTTTCACGTATTCGTGCACTCGCTCGCGGTGCGAGTGAATTTACGCGACGGAGAAGGAGGAGGGAGGGGAGCACAGACGCGGCTTAGAGGATTAATCGCCGTACAACTCTCCGAGTGCGGATGAGATCTCGGCAAAGCGCGAACTTTCGAGCACGGGGATGGTGCACATACAGGCGAGTCTTCCTCGGCGAGGATAATCCTCGGGATCGTTCGGGGAGATCGAGGGAACGTAGCTGTTGGTGATGCCCGCGCCGAAGCGCAGGCAAACAGCGAGGGGACGATTGAAATGAGGAAAAAGTGCCCTTGGCTCGCGCATTATCGAGGCAATTTTGCGATCGGCTCGAGCCGATCGCCTCCCCACGATCTAGATTTAACTCCCGTGCAATTTGCCGGAATCGATCATCCCGCGGTTTCATTTTTATTCTCCCTGTTGCCTTTTCTCGATCGTAATAATCGATGTCGGCCACCAAACGATTATATCCCCCGCCCCCCCCCCCTGCATTGTGATTACGATAATAACGACGATCGGTTAGATCGATGAAAATCGATTTTCTCCACGGCTCCCTAATACCCGACTTATATCACAACTTTCACCTTGTATTTACAATCAACGATATTATTACCAATATTCACTTATCACTCACCTATCATCAGAACTAATTATCCGACTGTAAGATGCCGACAAAAATTCCGCACAGTTTTCACTAGACAAACGACGTACCACAAATTACGCACTTAAAAAAACTTCGGATTTTTCGTTTCGTTACAAAAAAAAA
This sequence comes from Clistopyga incitator, assembly GCA_947507545.1. NCBI lineage: Eukaryota > Metazoa > Arthropoda > Insecta > Hymenoptera > Ichneumonidae > Clistopyga > Clistopyga incitator. The sequence continues at coordinate 10,048,913 of OX382177.1, forward strand.
AACAAAATCCTCGTATACAAATACAAATGAGATTTAATTATTCGTTACTTATTTAAACACTGGCACGGTACGGAAAATTGTTTTAAAAAATAATCGAAAAGGTAATTACGATTGTTCGTACTATTCACGTAATCGATTATCATATCGCATTGTTATTATTATTATTATTGTTGTTTTATATTTTAACACTTGTAAAAAATTCACGCACTTTAGTTAAATGTCGTTTTTTTGTTAATGTTAATCGCGGAACACGAAACACGTTATCGCGACGAGGTGTTTCGATCGTTCGTGAGGAACGAGCGAGCGACCGACAGCAGAACGTTCCGTGGTGGCGCCGCGGCACAAACTGACAGCCCGTTCGGCGAGCGAGCACCGCTGAGAGCCGGTCGCCGCAGCGCCGCCTCGCGGCATCGGGCGCAACTCCCTCAGCCGCTCGTGCACCATCCCCTCGGCGAAAATCGTGGGGCGGCGGGACTTTGAGGGGCGCCGCTCTCGTGGGAGTGCAAGATTCGTGAGGCAAACGTAGCCGGTGTGTTCTCGGGAGGGTCTAACTGGTCGCAAGCCCTATTCGCAATACGAGTCACGTAACAAACAGTTTTTTCTATATATCTCGGGGAAAAAATTGAAATTGAGTGGGCCGAGAATAAAAGATCGCTCGGTTGAGCGAAATAAAATAAATCACTGTCGCGCGAATGCAATCGATTCAATCGATTAAATCACTTCCATTTGGGATACCGTAAAATAAATGGATAATTGCAAAAATAATGTTCAAAGGTATCTTGATATGGATCATTTTTTGAGGCACTCCTATTTAATATCCAATAAATACCGCGGGTGGGAATTCATTTGGGATTCTCGCTGTAAATAACTGAAGGAATAGTTGATATACTTTATACGCGGTCACTGTACGCATATTATCAGCCGGAAGTCAGGTGTTAAACGCGATAATCAAACCCGCGGTGATAATCCAAAAACCGCAGGTGGTCTTATCGCAGAATTTGAGCAATTAGGGATAACCGCAGGTTTCTATCGAGTTACACGTTTTAATCGATCCCAGCGCCGAAAGGATCCTAAAAATTCCCGAAATTCCTCGGCGAAGCCCCATTTCGAGCCATTTCTCGCCGCACCCTTGCCGCCGCGAAGCTTCCCCACGTCGAGTCAGAGCTTCAATTTTGGTATATACCTACGTGTGCGATAATTAACAGTCGACCGCTTGCGTTCCGCAAAAGCGGGGAGCGCGCGCTAAAGGCGAGGAAGGAAAATCAATAAAATCCGTAGTCGATGGGTGGACGGCAGCCAGCCTGGCATACCGTTCCGCCGCTAGCTTCCCATACGATGGGCAGCCCACTCGCTAGACCGCGTTTCTACAACATATTTCGCAACCCCTGCCTCTCTCGCCGACTCCCTTACTCGCTTTCTATCCTCAACCCCCGCTTTCACTGCCTTCTAGCACTCGGCATTAAAATGCCGGGGTAACTTGGGTCAGCGCGGGCAATGGGAGTCACACATGGGCTATAATAATAATAATTTTTTACTATCATTGCTACAGAAATCTCTACTTTTATCAAAAATTCAATAAAAATAAAAGAGTAAATGAATTTTGAATATTTATCTGAATGCAAATTGATTAAATAAAAATTTAATTATAATATAATTGAGTATGTTGAGCCACGAATTATTTACAAAATTACGAGTTGTAGTTAATTGCATTAATTATTATGATAATGTAAAGATGTTGACATAATTTATTGCGAATCGATGAGAAATTATGTTATAGGCTCCACGATAATAAAAAAGCTCTGAAACGTCCACAAAGCGAAGGGTGAAATCTATTGTGACCCATTAAATCCATAATGGATTTGTGTATGGTAGGACATTAGTCAAATTGCAGCCGATAATTTCGAGTTCATTGGCCTTTAAACGGCGTTTGCAAAACGATGATTCCAGACGACAATTCCCATCGGAATAACTCGAACTATAAGAGTAATTGAGGATATTACAAGAAAGAGTTGCGTTCACTCTTCGGGCGACGGAGAATCGATACACGAACTTTGTGATCTTTTTTCTTTTTCTTCTCTTCTTTTTTCAACTCGGAAATCCCGGCGAATGTACCTTTCATCAATGGCAATTTCTATCACACGGAAAACGAGCGTCGCGTGCATGACAATACAACCTAGGAGACCGACATTCAGGAAAGCTTTGAAATACACGACATTACGAACCCGAACGTTACTAACAAATAGTCAACCTGATATTTCGTCTGCCGCACCTGCGCACGTGTAACAAGAATTTAACAAGCGGTAAATTGAAAACCGGAAGTAAGAGCTGAAGATAATAATACGCTTGGTGATGAGATTATTTGGGGGAGAAAAAAAAATTCAATTACTCATGATGAGAATCTTCGCGAGTTCCTCAAAATAATTACGTGATCAACAATTTTCGTGATTATTTTGTGACAGGCTCTCGAGAGAACATTTTACAAGCCTAAGATCATCGGGTCACTCGATAAAAACTCGTTTTCAAGCTAATTAGTTACCCATTCGTATTTGATTACTCAGAGGGAAAGGATTGACTTTCGCTAAGATTGTGAGAGAATATTTAATATTGTCGCAAAGATTACTGAAATTTGACCAAAAAATCAGTAAAAAAAATCAATAAAACCTACGAAAGTAAAATTTTTTTAATATAAAAATAATTATAAATACAATATGATAAAAATGATTTTTGTACTTTATTGTGAAACTGTAAATAGTAAAGATTTTTTTTTTGTCAAGTTGGTTATAAATTTATTTCAAGACATTTCTGTCCATTCATTGTCAAAGGGTTCATGATAAAATGAACGTCGACACAAAATCTGAGTGTAATGTATAACATATCGTGATATGTATGTGATTACAGCATAGGATGAGCGGATATAGGTACGATAAAGACAGACTCGAGTGAATAAAGTAGTATGCATTCGATCGGCAGGCCAATGCAAAAGTAATGTGGTGGTAACGTGATAGCAGTAGTTTAGTATTAAGGTGAGCAGCGAACTTCAGCTACGATCTTCCCATTGAGTCTTACCGAGAGAATTCTCAGACCTGAATACATAAAATATAAAACAGAGAGCATAGCATTTTACTGCTAGGCATTCGCTGCTTACCCGGGGAACGCTGGCCACAGGCGAGATTCTCTTTGACATCGTCCGGTGCTCGCCCAGCGAGGAAATTGCCTTCAACCCCGAGGACATAATCCTTTGAATTACAAATTAATTCTCTCCTTTTCAATATTCATCTGCAAGACGTTCCGAAGCCTTTGACTTCAACATTTCTATTATTTATATTAATCATCAATTTTTTCCCCTGGCTTTCATCGAAAACGCACCATCCAGAAAATTAAAAATCAAAAAATCATCATCAGCATTCGTGAGAATTTGCATTTTTGAAAAACATTTTTTGGAAATTTTCACAACTTAGAAAAAACATTCGAGCTAAATGTGGCGAATATTAGCGAGTAAAAAAATATGAAAAAAATAATTAATCATCCAGCCATTTTTGTGAATAATAACGAGGTCATTTGCACGATTAAAATATGGCATTTATGGTCCGCGCGAGTGAAAAAGAGTATATTTCCACCCCAGCAGCGTGTGGAGTCACAGTTAAGTCGTTAATTCGCCGGGAATTAGCCAACAATCACTTCCAGGAAAGCTTCACCTTGGTTGCTCTCGTGTCAACGACTTCGGGATTAAAGCACAAACATAATATTGCACCAACAGGCAAAGCTAATTGTGAGAGTAGGGTGGACGGTGAACGGAGCAAAGTAGGGCACGAAGATAAGGATCACAGGTCACCTCTTCAGGGTCTGTGACGCCCGGTCTGGGATCCATGGACCCGGAGGCCAAGAAGCTGGAAGCTCAGTGAATGAGCCTCAGGGTTTGTGCCCTCGGACTGAGATCTAGCACAGAGACTGGGTTACATTAACCGGATTTCATTTGAAGACGTCTCTCGGTCTAACGCTGCACCGAGCACAGTGGGATTTGCACCTTCGCCCATTGCAAGTTGAAACTCCGGCACTTTCACCCCTCACCAGCAGAGTCCATGTCCTCGCTTTCGAGGTTCGCGCGTCGTCTCAGCACTTTATTGTAATTGTGCTGTCGCACTCTTGGCCTCGCGGCAGAGAGATCGTTTCTCTGCTTCTCCTTTTTTTTTAATCCTCCTTTCTTTCCATTTTCTTTTTGTAACCGGCGCGATTTTACTTACGTACAAGTCGTATAATAAAGTTGAAGTAGTGGAGTGTGAGATTAGGATCGTAAAAATCGAAAAGGGATTCAATTATTACGTGACGTGGTGATACTTTCTTTATTAAAAATGGCCGCCAACTGTGACATTTGGGAAAATTGTAATAAACAATTTCATGGGAAGGGTTGAAAAATGTAGCGGAAGGAGAAAAAATATAATCTCATGAGATTAAGGGGTGGAAGCCCCGGGAGCAAGGAACGAAGCTTAAGTGAGCAGGAAAAAGGGCTCGCCAGAGGCAAGAAGAGAAACTTACGAGGGCCAGGTTTGAAACTCGCGGAGCCAGGGGAGAAACTTACGAAAACTGGAAGAAGAGCTCACGAGAGCAAAACGGAGGAACGCAGACGGCATACGTACTTCCTCCACCCGAAGTCATGCAAAAGCGGTTACGTGGCCATGAAGTGGAGGGATGGTAAGTGTTTTCAGTGGGTTGGACCAGGAAAATCCTCAGACTACCTCAGGCTTTTCACCTGCTCACAAAAAAAAAGCATACTCAATTCAGTATCGCCCTTAAGTCATCCCCTCCTGAGTTAACCCTCTTAAGATTCGATAATTGTCAAAGTGTAAATTGATATCTGTAATTAAAAAAACGAAAATTACATTAATTCAATATAATCGTTAATAATATTCATTTATATATCTGCAAAATGTATCGAATAAACACTCGTGAAATTCTGTGATTTAGTTTTTTATAAATAAAAGGTATAACATTTTGTCGAATTTTTTTTGAGCTTCCGTTTGATGTCGTTCGAGTGCTCTCGGCTCAGCTCCAGCATCACAAGGTACTCCGGTAGTCCACAATAACGATCTCGGTGGCTGGTATCCGCAGGACTCTCGAGATTTACGAGGCTCGTAAAGGACTGAAAATGTTAACTCCTGCGGAGGAGTGGAGAGACAAGAAACTGGAGCTTCCGACCAGCAGCGTCACCTCAAGTTCTCGCGAGGCCCAGTTTTATGTAATTTACATTGCACAGTTATAAACGAGGGCCCGAGAAACTCGGAACCGGTTGAAAAACCGACGGGTACAGCTTTTCCTGGGTACTTCTCGCGACGTCGACGCGGATATCAAGCTAAATGAAGGCGTACAATGGACATCGCAATTGCGAACTCGCCGTGGATTTCCCCGCAGGAGGAGCGGGACACGGACTCAGCAAAACTGAGAGAAATGGACGAAAAGTTTTCGTGATTTTCAGTGGGCGACCGCTGAGAATAAAGGGAATGGCACTGCAACTGCCCTCCAGTCTTTCCGCTCAGACAAGTGGACCGTTAAGTTTCCCGTAAACTTTCGAGCAGGCGAAAGAAGGACTTTTGTCGCTCGACGAAAATAAAAAAAAGAAAAAAGTGTCAGGACAGAAATGGCAAGTGGATATACGAATTTTTGCACTCAGCCAGCTGTGAGATTTCGCGAGATGAGGTGAATCGTTATTCGCGATGTAAATTTAAAAATCCTGAAATTAAAGAGTATATTGAAATGTCCCGATAACAAAATCACGAAAAAAAAAAAATTGTCAGTGAGTAATTTATTTTTTAATCAATTATTTTCACTACATTTTTATTTAATCAATTTCCGTACCTGAAGAGAGACGATAAAAGTTGGGTTTGTAAGAACTTCTGAATGTTTCTGCTTTGCAGTAATTTTTCCATTTGCCCGATTGCCAGCATTTGTGTGTCCTGGATCCTTCCCAATGGTTTGATGGTGTTCTCATTCCCCATGATCGTACAGAGACGCTTTACAGCGAAATGGCGGCTCTTGTCGCGAAGTTAACGATCGAACTTCCTGCTTATATGTCGATGATCACCGTTGCGTGCGACATAACAGTCCTCGTATACAGGAGTACGAGTCTGAAGACGATTTCGACGTTCCTGAAGACAATAACAATATTCAGCTACTACGTCCAATTTCTCCATGGAGGTACGGAAAAATGTAAACTTTTCATTCTCGAAAGCGTCCACCTATCGAATATACGGCATCATACGGGAGCGGCGAGAGAAAGGGACCATTGACCCATAGAAAAACCCATGCGACCCACGAAGGGAACTTCCTTGGCTTCCGGCGTCACGATGCGAAGATCGCTAAGGACGAAAGGCTCCTATAAAACTTTCTCAATCGCGAAGGAGCAAGAGCTTCGCATCAGCGTCCACCCCTTCAGCCGATATCCCAATATATGCACTCTTGGATCGCATAGTTTTCGACCATAAGCTCGTAAACACAGCGAAGTGCAGGTGATGCTAAAACCTCCCAGGATAAAAACCAGACAAAGGTGAGGTGAAATAAAATCCCTGGCAAAAAGGGTGAGAAGCAACGTATATACCATATATATCATCCAACACAAATTTTCACCCAACACCAATTTTTTTTTTTTTAAAGTACACAATCTCACACACATAATATCTTCACACATTTATTTTTATATCCGAATAAAAATTCACAATTAAAGAAAAAGGTAAGAAAAACCCCTTTTTTTCAAAAACAGCCATTTCAAATTTTTACCCAACGACAAAATGAATAAAAATCGTACAAAGTCCACAATTTCACATGTATAACTCATTTATTTTCGCGTCCGAATAAAAATAAAAATCCGCAATTAAAAAAAAAGGTAACTACGTCGTCAACGAGCTCAAATATTTGACAGACAATTAATTCAGGATCTCTTTAGGTACTGCCGGGTGCATTACCAGTCGATGTCTGTTTACCTCGTCCGGTAATATTTCACATAGTGACGAGCGTATAGCAAATATAATATATAGAACGTACGATGTGCACTGTACGATATATTTCCCCATGGCATATAAATACTGGCAAATCCATAAAATCGCGAAACCGGCGACGTGGGCAGAAAGTAGGTGGGGGGTGGAGGAGGGAGTGATCGAGCTTCGGTTGCGGCAGTTTCAAATTCAAAGTGCATGGCTCACGACACACGACGATCCAAGTACTGTGTATGGATATTCGCTCGATGTTCCGTACGTTATTTACCGAATGTCGCTCGTTAAACGTCCGAGCGGGCGTGTGGCGTGTGGCTCGATCGTGCACCGCGCGGAACCGAGACCGAGAATAAACCGCGAGCCCGTACCATCGCCGTCCGGTGTTTCGTTTCATTCGCTATGCAAATTGGCTCGGCGCATTGGGTGGCATCTCTCCTTCGTGCAACGTCTTTCTATCCATCTGCCTTTCTCACCTATTGTCTACAGACGCGTAAGGTATAACTTCCCCGAGCTATATATCCTCACCTACTAATTTAATATCGACGGAAAATCGACGTTTCCGCCTTCCCTACACTTTTCCCCGGTGAAAAACAAGCCAATGCGAATTTCCAACCGGGTAAAAATTACATTGCCAACAGCCCAACCCAAGTGCATATTAAAATGTGTATTATTTACGAACCGGAGATTCCAGCGAGATCGTTCCACGGGTTCGATGGGAACCACTCCGTGGTTTAATAAATTTCGACTTTTTTTTTTAATCAGAGACGATTATTTAGTTCCATGGTTTGCAACGTACCCTACCCATTGTCCTCGCAAAAATGAACTGTAATTCCGGAAATTTCTGTCACAATACTCGATCGTCGATAAATCATTGGAAATGGGCGATCGGTTTAACGGCATTCCGACAATAAACTAATTCGTCACGACTAGCGGCCCATGCACTTACCCCAGTGTTTGCGTACATACATGGGTTCGTGGGTGAGGCATCGGGTCCAAATTTTTGGGAATTTTTTAGTCCACAAAAAAAAGTCCAAACAATAAAAATATTGTTCTACATTAAGTTCCATGGTTTGCAACGTACCCTCCCCATTGTCCTCGCAAAAATGAACTGTAATTCCTGAAATTTCTGTCACAATACTCGATCGTCGATAAATCATTGGAAATGGGCGATCGGTTTAACGGCATTCCGACAATAAACTAATTCGTCACGACCAGCGGCCCATGCACTTAACCCCGGTGTTTGCGTACATACATGGGTTCGTGGGTGAGGAATCGGGTCCATGGGTCGAAAACAATAATTCCCACTTCACGATTCCTCGGAGCCGAGGCGCCCATCGCGGTCCCCCAGTGATCTATGAATTGTGCCACGCGAGAATCGTCCCCCGCCCAGTGCCACTGGCGTTTCGCTGCCCCAGTGACGGAAAATACTATAAAGCGCAACGGGAACACGAGCGAGGCCCGATCTTTCTCTCATTGTGCGGTCGAACAATGCTCGAATACTTTGAACACGAGGTACACGCTTTACGGCGGATGAACCATGCCGCTCGACCATCGTGGCTATATATATGTGGCTGACTGCTAGATGGACCAACCAACACGTGTCAGGGCGCTGCCAGTCGCTTCTGCTGGGACAGCGACGCGTCGATCCGCGTCGGACGAAGGCACGTGCGTGCCAATCCATTACCCGAATTGGCTTATTGAAATTTTCCCGGCTGACAGCGAATGGATGGAGATTCATTCATTCGGCCACACTTGCAGTTCTTGCAGATGTGGGATTCTGCCTAGCGTCGCTGTGTTGCTCGCTATGGGGGAAACTATAGCTTCGGGTCGGACTGTAGAGAAGTGGAGTGAAATATACATATGCTAGATTTCCCGTGGTATCGCTTTGGGGTAATACGAATCAGTCAATTTTCAGTGTAAAGACTCTTGCACCAAAGAGAATCACTGATTCGTAAATGACTCTTCAATAAAATCCCAATTTCGCACGTTTCAATATAGATTGGAATTTTCGTAATTAAAATACGAGCCTTTCTGCACCGAATGAAACAATTATTTGGCCCGAATTTTGGACTCTTGACGAAAAAATCAAATTTCCACGAAAAAACGAATATTCCAATTGATTTCACAAATTTTTGAAAATTAAGTTGCATAATTTTTAAGTATAATTCTATGAAACAACCGAAATTTAGTTTGCACTCTTTTTTTTTTAACCATTCAATACAATATATAAAAAATGTATAATTGATAAAGGTTAATAATTTTTGTTCTATCGTTAACAGGTCCATCCACATTTATGAGATTTCATTGAAAAATGCATCGAACCGTGGTAAAATGAATGAAATGGGGAAATGGTGGCGAAGAGATATGGAATGTGTGTGTTTCCCTCCGAGCAATGGTCAGGCTATTTGACTATTTCGTCTTGCCCCGCAGAGGGGTTTATATACTCGTATACTGCAGCAGAGGATACACTGGGCAAGAGTTTAATAGTTTATAGTAGAGTATCGTGTACCAATCCCTCAGTTGCTCTCCTACCGAAAACCAAACCCCTGGTAAACGCGTATGCTCTGGCGCACACGCGAGTTCCATTGCCATTTACGTGTACGAGAGTATCGCTTCTCGAGAGACTAGTGTTGTCACTCTGCCATTTCATTTCGGGGCGCACGGATACAGACCGAGTGCAGCCATAAGAGCTGTCTGTCTGTCTGTCTGTCTGTCTATTTGGTGGTGAGAGATAGAGGTTTGGAAGCGAATATTGAAATGGTGCAGAGGGTGGAGTACATAAATAATGTTATAGAGGCTATATCAGCTCTGCGCTACGCTGCAATATACAAACAGCCCATGCACTTCATCCTCAGAATAGATGTGTACATCACCAAGAATTTTAACACTTCTGCTCTGGATAGATTCACTGTACCTGCATCGAGCAAATACGTACACGACTATCCGATGTACATTATTATTTCATAAATAATAGCATCGAATTCAATAATTACCAATTATTTCTATTTAAAAATTTCATTTTTTATAAATCTTCGTTGATAAAAATTTAATGGATGCTTTTGATGAAATTAAAAACCGTATAATTAATTATAAAATAAAAATTATGGTAATTTATATTAATAAATATTGTGAAGGAGTGAAAATATTTAATTTGCCATTAATTTGAATGATTATTAAATGAAATGCAGAGAAAAATGATTTCGAATCATTTTTTTTTTCTTTGCAGTGCAACTAATATTGAATATCGGATGTAATTTTCCAGCTGGACAATACCACGCGAATTAATATACAAAAATCGAAAGGCTATGCCGATATTGAAAATGGCGTATGGAATATTTCGAGAAAATTTATCACTCAACCGTATAAACTCGGCGGGTACAAGAGGCCAAGATTTTTTTCTTTTTTTTTTCTCCTTCAGACCACGAAGAATCCCGAGCGTTCCAACGTATTCCCGGTCATAAATAATACTACTCTGTATATTTGAATACCCCTGACGGATCCCGTATGCCACACTCGGCATATATAAGTCGAGTGCACATATTCCTCTGCAGTCGAGGCTTACAACCCCGAAGCACGTCTCATCCCCCTCGAATTCTTTCCTTTTGTTTATAGCACGTATGCTTGCCATGGACGACGTCAACGCTTTCGGCGAAGAGAAGAATGCTTCAGGGCGAAATGAAAAAAAAAAAAAGAAGTGGACTTTGGCATTTTTTGTAAGACTTGCATTGTGAATATCGAGGTACACGATTAATGTCAATACGTCTAATCGCTTCTGAAAAAAAAAAAAGACGTTGTCGTCTCCTGCAGAATTAAACCCGTCGTCTTGACGTCGAAGTTCGTGATCGTACGGAATCGTCGAGCTTGTATATTGTCGTCGTTCGGAGCCAACGAGGAAGCCGCTACACGAGAGAATCCTCACAAGTATCAATAGCCGAGTGTCAACCATGTCTGCAAGGGCTGAGTACAGGTAGCAGTGCTATGGTTGACGTATGGGACCGAAGAACACGTCACTGTCATCGTGACTCGGAGCTCAGCACTCGAATACCCTGAAGAATCAGTTTCACAGTGGTGAACGTGTCCAAAATTGTATTGCCCAAAAATGGAAAATCTGTGAAACGAAATTTCTCCCGAATATTTTCTACCCTTTTCAAATTACCAAAAAAAATCCCTAGACGCTTGTTAAATTTCCTTTAGCAGTACAAAATTCGAATTTAGCATTGATCTGACTTGGATAAAAATTCCAAATGACTTGAAAAATAGATAAAAAATAAATGAGAAGAGTGTAAATGTTGTTTTCTGGATTCAAACGAACAGTCGTATTTTTATGGGGGCCATCACATTCCCGTAAAGAACATTACAGGCTATGAATAAAATTGGTGTCTATTACACGTTGTATTATTCCGAAGTCGAGGGAATGCGGCGGAAGAGAGGAAGAAAGGGAAGTGAAAGGGCACGACCCAGGGAGTGGATGGTGGCTGTTGGTTAATTATTAGGGATGGTTTTTCACGGTAGAGCGAATCTGCCATAAACACCCTCTGTCCTATTCGCAGCCAGTCCAGGCTCGCGCACTCATATTATGCTGTAGAGCTGCACGTAACTGCAGATAACTCGGCGGAGACGTTTTCTTTCCCTCGGCATTGTTCTGGGCCATTGTCTCTTGCTCTCGTAGCGATTGAATCTGGGCCGGGAGCACAGCAAAGTGGAGTGGCATCGAGGATAGGGGTACAAACCAGGAGGCGAGGAAAGAGGGTCGTATGAGCAGCTCGTTCACGATTTCTAAATACCTATGCCTGAAACTGCTTCGGGGTGAAATTACTTTTTGCCCCCCCGCTTCGTTCTGCAGCCACGTACATTGGTGACTCTATTTTTCTTGCTTTCCCCACTCTTTTTTTTATTCCAGCTTCATTCCTTCATTTCGTAGTTTTAATTTTTTTTTCGCTCAATTATTATTTTTGTTTTTCAAAGTAATTACAATAATTGTTATTATATATCGCGATTTTTATAAAGGCGGTAAATTTATTATTGCACACTCTCATAAAATATGACATATTACACAAGCACAAAAAAAATAATGTCCTTAAAAATTTTGTGAAAATTTCAGAAGACTATTAAAAAAATGCATTTTTTTTATTCGACATTTTTTCGCGATTCAAGAGCTCGCAAGTCGATACATTGTCGTCGCTTTTACTGTTCTGTTTTTCCCGTGTAACGGACAGATATAAAACTAGAAAGGTAGTGAAAAACCTTGCCGGAAAACTCGCTTCTCTATCTCCTTGGCAAAATACCAAAAATGCTTGCTGAAAGATACCAGGAGAGAGAGAGAGGAGCGAGAGAGGGAGGGAGAATTTCTCCACTTTCCCTCGGTCTGCCTTTCAGCGTATCAAAAGGGCCCAAAACGACGAAGATGTCATCGCGAAAGGCGCGGTCACTCCCTTTCCGATCTCCTTTGAAGGTACTCGGTGTCCTAGACGTTTAACGTGGCTTCGGAGATGCTCCTGTTCCGAGATAACGGAACTACTCGTGTTACCGAATAGAACGGGAAAAACCGATGGTGCCCCGGTCGTCGCCAGACCAGATCACCATCTCGAATGCGTTTTGAGCAGACGCGCGACTCGAACTCTCCAGCGCGTGTATAGCTATGCATTTTCCACTGCACCTTTTTGTCGGAACAACTTTTTTCGGTGGGTTACAAAACGGACACCGGTTAAATCCCCAGGGACCCACCCAAATGACCGACCAAAGTGCCGATCTTGTTTTCAAACGTGCCCTCTTCTCGCCACCGGACCTCGACCGGAAACCTTTGCCGCCGCTGGTCCATCGTTCGAACCGATGATCTACGCACGTTTCCCTGTCGACGGCTAACGAGACCCAGAGGCGTTTTCTCCTGTTCTCGCCTTTCTGCGAATGCGATACCCAAGGAAAGGAAATAAATGTTGAAAGAATTTGGAAGCTTGTTAGTCTCGGCGATTTGTCACGCTGTTTTTTGGGGCAGATGCTGGGAATGTACGTTCTGATGTTAGTAATAATTCAGAAGAGCACTAAAAACAAAAATTTATTACCGATATTGGGATTATTGTTTTTATTGGATTGATTTTTGAGAGTCGAGGGAATTTTTCTTTCAATAAATAAGATCAAATTGATGAGCAGATTTTTTCTGCGTGCATTGGAAAAAATTATTCGCATTATTGGTAATATTTTTTTTATTTCTGTTTTATGTCTTTTTAATAATTAAAAAATGGGACAATAGTGTGTTTCACTCTTGTGACAGTGAACTTAAGCACAATTTTTGAGCGTCCTACTTAAGCTCCCTCCCCCACCTGCGATACAACTTATTTCTCAGGCTTCGATATTTCCGTTTTTTTTTCATTTTTTTTTTCTTTGCGATCGCTAGATCGATAAGCTTCCGCTCAGAGACTTAACCCATGTAACACGGCAGTCCGATAAATCAGGTGTGCCAGCCGAAGCTATAAGAGAATTTTTTATGAGCCCGAAACACGATAGCTAAGGAGGCAAATCATAATCTGTATAAAATTATACTACATTATAAAGTAATTATGACAACAAATGTGTCGCGACTATGAAAATATCTACAATTTTCATCGCAATTTAGTCTATACGGCGAACGAAAAATTGCAAATTAGGGAGAAATTTTTTTAATTTCATCAATAATATTGATATCCGAAATTTTTATTTTATTTTTGACACAAAATATTTTTCAAATTTAATTCTGCCCATAACTTCGATTTTCATATCAATGATAAGACGGTCGAATTAAAAAAAATTCTAACATACTATTAACGCGAATGTCTTCCTCGTATTGGTAGCTTTTGAGGTAGGCTCTTTTTTTTTTTTTTTTTTTCAAGCTACCGGAACTTTCCCGAGTTAACCAGGCAGGAAAAAAATGAAACGTTAGTCTATGTTTATTACAGCAAAGTCTCGACTGTACCGCACGATATCACATGCTATATTCAAGCAAAGTCAGTAGCCCTGACAGCTGGTCCAGATGTAGCCGACTTCTGTTTACATTATTCAGTGAAGCAGTAAAGTTTTGAGGATATAAGCATAAACCACTCCATACATCGAGCTACAAAATATATTTATTTGTGTCTATGAGTGTAAATATTTTTTGCCGGGCAATAAAGTGTTCACTAATAACGTCCAGAATGAAAATAAAAAGGTCTCTAATTGGTAGCAGCTGGCGGTCCACGGATTCCCAAAATACCTCCCAGAATTCGACTTTTCATGCTAAACGTGCTAATAACGTTTATTAACCACGAAAAATCCAAGCATTCGGAAGATTAAGGTCCAAAAAAAAAAAACGAAGGTGCGAGGCGGTGGTCCAGGGATTCCCGGCCTATTATCCACTGTGAGAAAAGTGTTTCGTTCCGGAGGATGAATCATCCGAACCCTCGTATCTCAAGATTTTTCTTCGTCTCTTCACAGACTCGTCTGCTGGCCTCGAGATGATCATTCCTTTTCTTTTCTTTTTTTTTCTTTCGAGGAAAAAAGCTGTCAGAGATGCACAAGAGTCTGGAGGACCACAGTGTGGGGAGGCGAGGAGAGCATCTCGTGATCTCGTGGGATCCTCAAGACGAGCGGGCGTTGTTATCCGCCCGCCGGCTGATAGCCACCCGTTTAGTGTTTACACAAACGATCGTAGTCGTCACATTGTTACCCGCTCGGGGTTACGGCCAACGGCGGGTCGGGTTTAAGGAGGCATCGTCGGTACAGTCACGTCAATTGCAAGTACCTCGACTGATAAAAAAAAAATTTCACCCATTTTCCAAGAGGAACAACTCCTGAAAGCGAAACTCAACATTAATTAGAGAGATTGTACCCAATTAACATGATAATTAAAAATTTGAGCTTTTTTATAATTTTCGAGAAAAACTAAGAAAATTATTCGTTAGAACCAGAAACGAGAATATATATGAAAAAAAAAAAATGTTTCTTGATAATTGTTTGCCGAATTTGAATTTTTTTTGGAGATTAGTTAGCGTATGACAAGAGTTACTGTTATAAAAATTGCAGGAATAATTTTTTTGCTCTTGGGCGATTGAACTGACTGTACTTTGGAGGCCTTCTTAAGGCTCCGGTGGCTGGATAACGTCACCCACGTAAGTTCCTTGGGACTCCACCCGACGTTTCGATCGTAAAACGTATACGTACGCCAGCGCACTCTGAAAATAGGCGCGTATAGAAGTGCGTATTTTCGCAGTGTCTCACGCCGGAAGATTTCGCTCGTACCTTAAGCTTCCACCGGGGGTATCCCTTACCTAAAGAGTGCTCGGATCTCCTTACGGAGCTCCGGCTATCGCTCCATTCGAATATCACTTTGATTATCCGTACGCTATTCGGAAGACGGACACGTGCTGTAAAGACCCGAGAAAATATGATATTGATACGCGGGCCATTAAGATACCTTCAATTTCTGCTATCTTTTATCGTATCCCATAAGTGCTCACAGACTAATTGAATACGTTTACTATCTCTCGTTTCTTGGACCCCACAAAATGAATTTCACGCCTCGCGTCGAAGAAGATATTAAGGGTCGATTTTTACATACGTTCGGAAATATCCTCTTTTCAGAACTTCACCATGTAAAAGTGCTTTTCATCCGTTAAACAAAATCATGGAATAAATTGTATCATTTATCATAAATTACATGGACACGGCAAAATTCCTTAATTCGAAGCACCTCGTCACGTGGTCCACTAAATAAAATAGAGGATTAATCGGCGGATCGAATTACAAGCCGCGCCTGACCGCAGTTGAATTGAAAGTCTTAAATATTTCTGTACGCTTATTCCCATGGGGAAAGAACGTTATTCCCATAATAGTATTTTCCCATCAGCCGGAAAAACGTCAGACGGCCTCGACGGGAAAGACGAGAGCAGACAAAATAAATCAAATAAATAAACGACGTGAACGTTGTAAAATTCCGCGCACCCGCGACTTCAACCTCTTTCACGCTTATCCGCATATCTGGAAAAGTTCGCGAGATCTACGTATAGCCACATTCGCTATACTATTGCTATTACCGGAGCGGGGGAGGGGTGAAATGAATGTCTACGGGGTTTGCGCGCTTTTTCCGTACCGACATACGTCCGTACTTCCGTTTCTCATGTATACACTACTGCGTAAGCTCGGTTCCAGCACTGAAAAAAAAAAAAAAAAAAGAGAGAAAAATGTGAATAGTGGGGTTTAAACCAAAGGCGAAAGTGTGCTGCACGCGGAAAAGCGAAGCTTGTCGAGAGAAGGGCGTAAAAGGCGCGCAACGTTGAGACCAAGTGCGTAGCGAGTGAACCTATACATATACCAGGCATTCCATGTAAAGTCAATGACTAAAATCAATTTTAACTCAACTCCGAAAATCCGACAATATTATTCAAAATAATCATATTAAAAATTTTTTAAAAATATTTCTGAAGCGAATTTTTAATTTTTCAAAATATAATAATATATAATATTATTTCTGGTATATCTCAGGTTGCCCTAAGGATTTCAAGAACTGCAAAAATTTCTCTGAATAATCTTAAAAAATAAAAAATGTTATTTGGTGAATTTTTGCTACAAAAAAAAATTGATAAAGCATTTGAAAAAAAAGTGGTTTCTCTGTGGCAGACCTGATATGGAATGCCTCATACGCGCGTAGATATCTATATATATTTTTTAACTCTACACAGGAGCGCGTTATAGAAAAGGGGGTTGAAGCGGAGAAGGAATAGAAGGCGAGACGGAGCGAAAAAGAGAGTTACGAGGCTCAGGTGCTGCGGCCTCGCGGGTACATTATTAAAAACAGGAAACCTCATCATTTTCGCTCGGCGCTCATAAAGATATTAAATGGAAACATTATATTACGAGACTGCGTCGCGTGTGCACCACTACAGACTCTATCGCTCGCTCGCGGTGCTCCTGGAGCTTTTGGCACCAGGACGAGGAAGAAGAGGACGACCAAGACCGGGAATCCACGCCCCGACGCTCACGAGGGACTTCCGCTGCCTTTCCATCCCTGTATACGAGACGTTTCAACGTCTGTATACGCAGAGCTTCTCATACAGCCACGTAACGCAGCTTCGAAACACGGACTATAGTCAACGACACGAGACTAAGAGAACTCTTGAATTAGAGAAGTTTATCTCAACGTTCCGTCACGTCTGGATCGTCCCACGGTTCGGTGGATAGGATTCAATGAAAGTGTTCGGATGAATGCTGGATATCATTTTCCAGATTTTGCACGAAGCCAAAAGCTCACATGATTTTTTAATTAAAAGCAAAAAATAGGATTTCACATCATTTGGCATTCGGGTTCTTTTTCCGGCGAAAAAAATCGTTCTAAGCTGTTGTAGAATTTTTTGCACCCGATTTTTGTATTCTTTTGTAACATTTTGTTATTTAAAAATTAAAATTTTTTTTTACTGCACTCTAAAAAATAGAAGGCTCGACTGATGATGTAATGTCACATAACAAGCTGAAGTTTTACCACCGTGAAAATGGCAAATGAGTGTGGCGACAATTAACTTTAATTTACCTTAATTTCATACCGGCGTGTAGGAAAATCGTGGCTGCTAATTTGTGCTGTGCTAATCTTCGGCAAATATCTCGCAGGCACTTCAGTGTCCACGAACTCTCGTAAAGTGGCGTAAGCTGTCAGAAATTGAGGCTTGAATCTCGAGGCAGTGGCATTGCCTGTGGCAGCGGGGGAGCTAACGAGGATCGCAGGTGCCGCAGGTGATTTTCCGGCGGTACGTGGCTGCGAGGTATAAATTGATATATCAATTTTGATATATTCCTATCATTCAATCCAATAATGTAAATAATATAAATTTGCTTATTAATTATCCTACTTCGTTCGGTCGGGAGTTTTGTAACTAAAAAAATAAATAAACAAGTAAACCACATAAAACAAGTCTGATTGTGATGGATCTATAATTTTTTATTTATTTTTAATACGATCCATCAATCAACGCTGCAAGTGTACGTAAAATGGCGCAAACTGTCAGATCTGAAGCCTCGAGTTTCGCAGCACTGGCATATTATTTAGCAGCAGGGGAGCTAACGAGGATCGCAGGTGACGCAGGTGCTTTTCCGTCGGATCATGGATGAAAGGTATAAAGAGGTATAATGCAGGGTCTTTGACACTTGGCGCGCTACCAGTGTTCCCAACAGTGGGACCCTGCTTAGTGGTTGGCCATCCAAAAGGAAACGAAGGACCTTTATCCCTGTGGCAAGCGGAACTTTTCCATCCACACGAGTGTTCCACCTTTTTTTTTTAACTCAGCAGCATTTCGCCCGGTTAAACTTTTCTCGCACCCGTCGTTGTACTTTTTTTTTGTTGGCGCTCAAAAAAAGCGCAGTACGCGATTCATCGCAGTCCGTGTTTGGCTCACACTAAACTGAGAGAAATACTCGAGTCGAACTGAATCCGAGAGCGGAAAATGTGGGGCTAAATGCTGACGAGTGTGTGCACCTCGAAAACATCGCGGTCCTTGAGCCCTTGGCGCTCATCTGGCGCTCAGGAAATTCCGGTTTTCTCTTATTCTTATAATGCGACCATTTCCAACGGGACAAGAGGCCGTTAAAATCGGTGCAAAAGCCACCCCCGGAGGCTGGTCAACGATCCGTGACACCGAGTTTGCGAAACAAATAGAGAAATAAGAATATTAACGCGAGGAGTGTAATTAGGAATTATGAATTTCCTCCCCCGGAGCGTTACGGGGTTAGATGACTTTTACGACCAAAGAGAAATTAAAACGGAATTACTCGAGACTGGAATTTTTTTTTTCTTTTTTTTTCATTTCCATTCTCATTCGTCCTTTGCAAGGAAAATTTGATATTCTCGAGTACGAATATTAGGCTAAAAATGCTTCAACTTTTTCCTACGATAAGAATGACTAGATGTTTGTTACTGATTATATTTCAATTATAAAAATGTCATTCTCCAAAATATTAATATTTCAGTAAACAGTTAATAATTATTATTTCGGTTCGTCAGAGCGACTGTGAGCATTATTATTATTTCAACTGTACAGTCGCACTATATTATTAATTCATTGAGTTTAATGACTGTGGAAAAGGTATTATTTATGACGATAAGAGCAGATTAATTCTGGTTACGAATTATACAACGAACTCCCTTTGAATTAATCTCGTCCATCGGTCCGTATCATTGTGAATTTACAAATTTTAATGCGTTACCTATTAATTATTCATGCTGGATGAATATGTAACAATGCGATGAACGTTGTTATAACAGCGAATTACATTTCGTATTCGCGTTTGAGTAAATCAGCTTAGCTTTCCACAATTCAGTGTTTCAATGAAGATCCGATTAATTAATGATGAAAAAAACTTTTTTTTACTGTTACCAACTTCAATTTTCTGTGATGAGACTCAGGTGTGCCAATGACTGTGCTGGCTCTCTTCTTGCGCGGCCAATCACTGCACATTTTCCTGTACCGCTCTCAGAGATATAAAATATCCATAGTCCGAAGAATAGTCACACTTGGACGGTCCGCGTGACCTCTCGTTAATTGAGTCTTAGCGACTAATGGCTTTCATTTTCCACGGTGACGAGACGACAAAATAGTATCTCATTTCGTGTGATTGTCGTCAACGGTACGTTCGAAACGATCCAACTCCGGTTCTCTTTCAGATCTCCGTCTCTTCGGGTCCTCGAAACGTCGACAGGTATGCTCTCGGGACAAATGCCCCCGCGGCGAGTTCCCCTCCCTTCTCTCGGAGTATCTTCGAGCTCGGGCATTACGATTTTTTAAGCCAGGTCCCACTAATTATAGAGAGCATTCACAGAAGGAAAGTAGAAGACGGAGACGAAGAGCTGGGGTTTGAGTTTTCGAAGTGAGGGAATTATGATCGGTTCGTGGGCACAACGGCGAACCTTTAACGTCCCTCGTCGCGTCATCTTTAGCCCTAGTTAAGAAAAAAAAAAAATTAAGTCCTCCTTTTCTCCAGTGTTACCAGACAGTCCAATCGTATCTTGAAATAAAAAGAGAAGTTGAAGAAAACTAGCTCCACTTTGAAGGGCTTAATCCTCCATTAATTATGGGAACATCAGAAGACAAAAAAATAAATCTGTAATTGTATCATTTACATGTCAAACAATTTTTAAATGAATAGTTTCTTCAAAAGACATTCAATTTTTATTTTTTTTTAAATACAAATGATGCTATCGTTAGCATTCGTCTGCAAAAGGAAATGTTTGAAATATCTGTATTGAAAATTTTACCGAAATATAATACAATACGAGTATACAAACGTATCGTCCCATCATACTCAACATTCTCATGGCATCGATGACGTCCGTCGGCGCGGCACAATCGCTCCAATGAAATCCGTACAAATATGTACTCCATCGCACACCCAATCTTTCTCCCGAGGTTTTTCCATCTCTCGCGCTATTGCTTTCTCTTTCTCCGTCCCGACAAATGCTCTTTTCCGCACGCGGGAGACGAGAAATATACGGCGACCGTAGATCCCGTCGTGGTAAACAGTGACGGTCGAGTCAATATTGAAATATCTTATCGGGAAAGTGCCATGCATACCTGAAATATTGTAAAATTCTCGTCGCCCCGTGATACACGTCCACGGATCTCGAGATCCGTGTACGCGAGCGTATCGTATAAAATCCGACGTATGACTCAGTCTAGAGAATAATATCAACAGGGAGCATCGGAGCGCCCTTTTTTCCCATTGCACTCCACCGTCAAGCCGACAAATTTCAACGGCCAGCGAGCATTGAGCTCCAAAGCGTTTCAAAAGTGGAGAGACATTGAACGAAAGTGATACTTTTCTCTTATCGTATCTTCCCCCGTTGCATTCCGACTGAGTGAAAAACAAGTGGGAACGATAACAGCTTAAGAGACTTTTCCAATTAATCCAATCATTTATCTGCTGATTGCACGTTTTGAAAAAAAATTTATAATATCGTTCTGCACTTTTTTTGTATATTATTTCAATTTTTTTCTAGTCCCGGACAAAAAATGTTATCAGTAATGATAAAGACACATTATTAGAAATAAATAAATAAATAAAAAGAGAAAAAAGAATTGTACAAAGGGTAATAAAAAAGGTATTGGTAAATGTGTCGGATAAAAATTGGGCGAACCATTGGGTCATCTTCTTGTTCAATTACATAATAACACCAGAAGGCGCGTCGATCAGATGGAACTTAGCACCGCCTACTCGACAATCCGTCTCCCCTGACGTGTATTTTATCCTCGCGATAGAATTTGAGTATTCGATCCATTACAAGAGCCGAAAGTGCGCAGATGTGTCGTTTTCCGAAGAGAGGCAATCGTAATCCCCCAACTGAGACCCCAATGGCGCGAGAAGTCGAGAAATAATATAGCGAAGTGGTCTGATCATCGAAAGATCGTGGGTTAACTCGCTCCTCGTCGATCTCCCGTCTCCACGAGCTCATTGCTCATGGTCCTCCCTCAAACGAGCCACGCGTTCGACTCTCACCCAAGAGACGGAGTTACGGTTTTGCCACATATGAGAAATGCGACATGCTAGTCCAGAGATTTCGCGAGAAAGCCATTTCGCCAAAATGCCGAGGGTGAATGAAATGAGCAGACAGCCTCCACTTTCCGTCTCACTTTAAGGACGGAGTCCTGTACGTATAGTCTCGTGGCGAGAGAAGCTTACATCGGTAAGCTCGAGGCTTTGCCTTCACCGGGAGATCGATGGTCTTTCTGTATTTCCTGTAGCACTGGTCGGAATTCATTTTTCAGCGATTGGCCGCTCAAGCAAAAAAAAAGTACAGTTATTGGCAGGCAATTTCCCAGTTGGATCAGAAATTCTTCGAATAATTTTTGCCCAATGAGAATCCACTAAATATGCAAATTTCCCGGCTTTCCGAAACGATCTATAAGATTGAAGTCTTAATAAAAAAATGATTAAAATATCAGTCCACAATTTTCTCATTTGGATCTGGACGGAACCAGATCGACTGGAACATCGGTAATTATTTTCCATTCGTTCCAATGGAAATCATCTCCAGTTTTGATCGACTGCGCGGAGATTGCTGGTCCATGGTTTCCTTCGGTGAGGGTTCAAGGGTCCAAGTTTTAACTGCAGGGTTCGCGACGGAAACGGTGAATCACTGGGAGGTGGCCAATCACTGGACTCTCGAGGTTGAATGTAGCGATGGGGCAGGTTTTCCGCAGGATATATCTGGACCTATCCTCAGGTCCCTCGTTAAACCGCCAGGGACCCGAAAACACTCCGCCCTATGGCGTCCCCGGCGTTCAGACTGTTTTCAAACGGAATGGGCTACCAGCTGGGATTCCAGGAGCAGTGAATCTGCCACCCTGGGTTATTCCTTCCCTCGTCGGTGTCTCCGCGTTGGCTTTTCCTCCCCAAATGGATGTCGGGACATTAAAACGAATATGCTAATGGTACCGCACCGTGGCGGACAAAAAAAAATGAGATACATTGGATAGCCGGAGTTATATATACAAACCCCTGTATCTCCACCGCGTAGCCTTACTTTATTTTTTCTGGGATTGGTTTATGGAACAAATAATTCAACTTTCGCGGGCCTGGAAATAAGGTGTAGGGCGCGGTTGTCTTTATTCTGTCGCGACCAGAGTTATGATGAGGAAAATGAATTTTATCAAGACACGCGGATTTCGTTTATAAAGTTTTATGGTGTCGAGGAACGAAGCCTCGTTGCAGAGTCTTACTCTCTCTCTTTCTAATATACCATTCCAGTCAATCGATGTGTCCCATGATATTAAAAAATAAAAAATTCCTATTGGTACATCTGCTCATCGATCGAGCGACTCGACCCAACACATTTTTTACTATTCGGACGTACTGCACCGTGGACCCTGACGAATGTGATATGATAGTGCAATCTTATCTCCAAGGGACGTTGAACCTTTGGATATGACAAAAAAAGAAACGCTTGTGCCACTGAAAATAGTTCTGGACTCAGTAAGCCTGACAACTGTCAATACGTGCAACCGATTTTCGTGACTTAATTTTTTTTGGTCCTTTAGAAAATTAGTACAGCGAGTCTTAGTAATGAAAATTTGATGTAAGTGGAAGAATATGGTACCATGGCTTTTCCAGGATTTTTCTAAGTGAAAAAATTCAGCCGATGCTGCCATCCTATTGATAATTTCGGAGGCCAAGCGCCGAATTATCTTTTCTATTAGTGGGTCAACGATACTGCGGACCCAGTGCGTTTCACACTCCACAAATACTGGAGCTCCAGCAATAAATGTAGGACAATAATGTAATCTTATCTCCGTGTTGTAGCCGTTGAACGTGCTGATGACGCCATGGGATACCGAGTGCTCGGAAATTCGAACGAAAACACATTCCGTCCCTACGGACCATGGTCCGGCGTGCATGTGTTCCATGGGATGCCGTGAGGTTGAGTGAAGCACTTCCGCAACTATTTATCCCCGATAAGGTGGAGTCGCCGTTTCCGCGTTATTTTTCTCTTCGGTGGCGACCAACTGCACCATGGGAAAGTTTGAGCTTCTGAATTTTTCCCCACCTAAATATTCTCGCGCTTTCACTAAATTTCCAGGAGGTTTGAAATATCATCCAGACTCCGGGGATAAAATTCTTTTAAAGACTCGAGAGAGAGAAAGCCCTCGCCGGCTCGGAGAGATTTTACGCAGTAAAATCGAAAATCCGCGCATCCGAGAATCATAAGTTCTCGGCTGTTGGCTCACAAGACTTAGAGTTAAGGATTATTACCATTTTTCATGGTATTAGTGAGAATGTTCACTATCCGCTCGCTTAAACAGAAATTTTCGAAAAAAAAAAAAAAAAATGAGGGGATGGGTTCATTGAAAGTGCAGTAATAAATTCCTCGGTGATTTCCACCTCCCAAATTTCCGGGATTTTTGTGTGCGGGTTCTCGAAAAATTGTATTCATGAATTTATATATTATGGGATATAACGCACAAAAAAATCCATATAAACGTTCATCGTGTTTGGCTTCTTCAGGTACGTGATGTCAAATAAGCTGAAATTTCTTTGCCTAGACAAGCGGAATGGGATTTTCAATTGGTTCCACCAATGGAAAATAAAGTCAAAGGGTTTGAAAGGGCACGAGTATCTCTCCATCGAAATTCTGACAGAGTTCATCGAATAAAGGCCGTCGTCTGCGTCATACAGAGTCTCGAGCTCGCGATATCGAATTCTTCGAGTAATATCACAATTCCAGGTTTATGTATAATACCTCGATACGTATACAGCCCGTAGGGCTTTCTTTGGAAAGGGGTTGCCCCGGTACGTGAAATCCACTATGGTACGGTGCGGAGAGGTGAGGAGAATGAAAATCCTCGCCGACGGCTCAATGCTCGCGATCCGGCTTCCCCCTCGCGAGTTTCGCCCTTAACCGGCGCGCTGAATTTTCCACGAGCAAACAGGCGGCAGCCCAGGTACGCTCCCCTAAACTATGCCATTTCATATTGAAGAAAGGTACGCGGTGCAACGATTGCCCCTTTAAAGCACGTCTATATTACCCCCGGAAACTGTATCATGGTACTGCACCAAAATTTCTTCACTAAATTCCGCAAAAAAAAAAAAAACGGAGCGCTTTATAAAACAGCTTGAATTTTTAGTGTCAATGAATCGAAATGGGAACATTGTGTTGAGTAAAACGTGAATATGTACCTGCATTCGAGAATTTCTTGTCTCTCGTAGAAATTGAGTGGATAAAAAAAACAGATAAAACGATAAATGTGCCTCAAAATACCATCGTCATGAAAAGTGGCCAATGACTGTGCCAGGTACTCTAATTATTTCCAAAAACAATCTCGAGGACACCAAGTATTCAAGGTATTCAAAAATTCAGCAAACTTTTGCAGAAGCGCCGGATTCCTGAAGACACAAACCTTAAGGTAGCTTCTTTCGCTGAGGTGAAGAGGGGGAACCCTCGAAGAGAGCGGTGGTATTGCTAAGGGCGTGGTTCAAGTTCTCCAAAAAAAAACGAACGAACGTGGAGCAGTTTAAGAATCAGCGGAGGCTCATTTTCTTCAAGAAGTATTCAGGACCTTGAAGATATTCACGAACCCGGCAGCACTCGAGTTCCCTCGTTCGGTCGATCAACAGGAAAAAAAAAAGAAAAAATACGAAAGAGGGAGGAGATCATCGAGCGATGCCTTTCGCGCCGTCTAAATGGCTGGTTTAGATTTTGATCGGGTATTAAGCTGTCGGAGCGAATCCATTGAGAGTGAAGGAAGGCAAAGCAGAGTTTGAGAAAGAAGCACGTAGAATGAGAAGAGAAAGGAAGAGCCCGATGCCCGGCGATGTGCAGCGAAGCGGAGGGTTGCTGTACATAAATACATATGCGGCTATTCTGCTTTTTCAAAATCTCCTGTCGGCTTAATCCTATTCTCGAATGGAGAACCCGTCTCACCCCTTGTCATGCTGCCTTTATAAACTGAATCTAAGAAAGCGTTGTGCGCCTTGCTTTCCTCCTTTCACATAGCCAAGCTGTGTTTATGCTCGAATCTCCTGACTCCGGTCATAATCCTGGAAGAGCAGATCTCTCCGGTTCTCCTTCGCTTTTCTGCTCGCCCACCCTCGCCAACGTTTCCTTCACCGAAACCCTGTAAACATTTAGAGGCTCCTTTTCACACGGCGGGCAATAAATTTATAACATCCCCGAGCTAAAAATCATTTTTTCAAATTAGTCTGTCAGTTTTCCCGAGTGAATTTTTATTTTTATAGAAAGAAAAATATTCGTAATGTTTTTTTTTTTTTATGGTAAAGAGTTTTGGAAAATTATAAATCATTAATTCAATTTCTAAATAAATGGGAAAATTAATTTTCAGACGAAAAATTATCGTGAAACGTAGAAAAATGTTTGGACTTGATTTTTTGGCTGAAATGAGATGAAATTTGAAAAAAGTAAATTAAGAAATAAAATATTAATTACATCGCCAAGGTTGGTCATTTACCTCAAGATTCGTCTAGACGCACCCTATAGATTTCGCGTTTCCTTCTCTTTTCGCCTCAAGTGTGTGTAAAAGCTCCAATGGCGGCAGTTGACCTGAGAGCAGCGAATGGAGGCTCCATACTATAACTCAAGATGTTGGTAACCGACGCCTTTCTCACATTTGTATGCCGCTTATTAGTTTCGCCTGAGTTAAGCAATTTACACGTGTACAGTGTAGGCGACGAGCTTGCAAAAAGCTCCGCAATTTTTTTTCCACTTGCCACGCCAGCAGACACGCGCACCCTTCGCTTGCTCCGCTGGTGCGATGAAAAGGGCGCTCGGACAGGCGTGGATTCCAAGCGCGGCGTATATATGGGCCATTCCATGGTTATTTTCACAGGTTAACACGCGAACCTCTTTGACGTGTCCAAAATATTTTTTCTCTGCTTGTTATCATTCTTGATTCATAAAAAAAATGAAATAAGCAACATAAAAAAATTGAACTCCCAATTCAATCCCAATATCAACAAAAATAAAATGGTCAATATTGTGGACATGTTGCTAATATAATATTTCAAATTAATTATCTTCTTTTTATCGATTGCATTTTTTTTAATTCCCATATAAATCAATAATCATTTGAAATTAAAATTGAGAAAAATGTACGGATTAAACAATTTTTTTGTTGTTGCTAATAACCAGATAAAAAATATATTGAGAAAATCAAAGAGGTTGAAATTGCAAACTCTACGGTTTGTCATGGAATGCCCCATATGCAAGCTTGTTTGTAGAGTACGTAGAACGTTTCTCGTGCGCGTCTCCATGTATTAACCCTTGATATCGCATGGGCGACCTGGTGGTGCACCAACGGCCCATCAGGAGAAGCATGAAAGCTTCACAAGTTGTCCAACACATTCGCACACGCGCAGCGAGCCCGCAAAATATTGTTGTTTTCCTCTCGTTCGCACAAAATGTTGGGTGCAAAGCCCTTTTCGTATAATCGTTGCTTCGCGGAGTTAAATGCGGCGGGTTTCATATACGCGTGTACCGCAGCAACTCATCTCTTTCCCTTGCCGTCCGCTCTCGGTGCAGTACACCTACTCATTTCACTGGAACGACGAGAGGGTGCGATGCATGCTCAGCATAAGCGCCGGGGCGTTTGCAAAAAATTTCACGGGTAATCGCACTCTCAACAGCACAAACCTCGTCGCCGAGCCACGGATATAATAATTTTTAAGTTGCGCTTTTGTGTAAGAGATAAACATTTTTTGATCATTATTTACACTGGCCCATGAGTTTTATACGAGCTGTCAAGTAGAATAGTGTCTGGTGGTTTCCGCTGCATGCGTGCCTTGAGAAATATGACATAATTCATTTTTTTAACAAAAATCCTAATTTCAAATGTGAATTTGAAGAAAAATTCGATTATTCTCCCATCGATTCATTATTTTCCCTTCGTACGCCCTTCACGTTCCCCCGCTGCCAATTACCGAATCACTGATCTGATTTTGATGAATATCAGAATCGCAGATATATATATTTTCCACGTGATTCTATGGGAGCCATTATTTAGTGGGAAAAACCTAGAGAAATGGAGTGACCCGAATTTTGAGGGTTAAGGAGGTCGATCGATTGTTTTGGGGTGCTAAGGGCGAGGGCGAAAAAGGTGCTAGCAGCGAAGGAAAGGAATGGTCGAAGATTTGGAGCGCTAGAAGCGAGGAATGGACGAAGGATGGAGAAGGTGGAGGTGAAGAAGGGCGAGGAGGTAATGGGGAGGGGGGCGAAACGTGCGTGGACGAGGTGGCCACGTAATAAGGGCCGGTCGCACCCTAAGTGACCGGAATGATGCAATAATTCGTGGCTCTCGTGACGTTAAGAGGTCTGCCTGCCTGAAGGCCCTTTCGGTCCTGACGCTAGCCACGAAGAAAAAGGGCCAAAAGGGCCTGGAGGTCCTGCCACTTCGAGCGAACCCGAAGCAACGTCATCTCTCGCGGTTTCCTTCGAAAACGATGCTCCGAGCTTTCGTAGTCAGACGCACTGCCCTAAATATAGTACAGGCTCGAATTGCTACCAACCTGACGTCCAATTATAGCTCTTTGATGCCTGGCGCCACGTCCTTGATGTATGTGCCCGCCTTTACGAAGTAAATCTATATTCCGTAAGTACTTACTCCGCTTTCTCACCGCGGTAAATGTTTTTTTTTTTTTTCTTTTAAAAACCACAAACGTCATTCACTCTCATTTTCAGAAGGATATTCAACTGTTTTTTTTTTAATTCAAAAATAGTTTTGCTTAATTGCTCTTTAATTTCTAATCACCTTCTTTGGAAACTAAGGTATATTAATTTTTTATCAAAATGATCTAAAAGATAGCGAATCCCAAAAATTATCCAGTTCAAAATTGGTATCCAAAATCTTCAAAATATCATAAAATTTATATGCCTCGATGAATTTCCATAAAATTGACACCAATCAGAGATTAGCTTGTATTTTAGACACAATCCAAATTTGAGCTTGATTCGCGAGCGAGATTTTTTAATTATCGTCGATCGTAAAACTATTTTCAGTTCGAAAGAGACGATAAAATGGCTTTGGAATCTGATCATTTGAGTGTGTGTGTGTGCATGGGCCTGGACTGCGAATTGCTTTCAGGGTCTTTGAGTGGTGCACGATAGAGTTGCGTTTTAGCTTTGATGGAAGGCAGTGTGGTGGTGCATCTGGGCAATGCCTCGGAGCCATGGCCACGGAGATGACGAAGTAAGGACGAGGAGCAGAGTCTTCTTGAAGTCTTGAGTCGATTACCACTCGAGTTTCGCTGCTACGAAAAGACGTAAAATAGAGTGGAGAGTGCGAATCCAAGTAGACGACGACGACGACGACGACCGGTCGGCGGAATTAGAATTTTTTGGTCATACAGTTGGAGAAAAGAAATTCTAACGAAACGCTCCCGTTTCACCCGCAGCTATTACTACTCGCTTTCTTTCTTTCTTTCTCTCCCTCGTTTCTCATTTTTATTCAAATCGATTCGTTCTCCACCCGAGAACACCTTCGCCTTCGTAAGCGTGTACCTCGACGTTTTAATACCTCAGCCAAGCTACTGCTTTCTGCAGCTGCTGCTGCTGCTGCTGCTGCTGCTCTTGCTACTGGGGAAAATACGTTCTCGGGATTTGCCGAGGACTCAAAGGCTCTAGTCGAGCAAATTGATTCTACTTCGTTTGCGGAGAACCCTAGCCCCCAAGCTCGTCCAACAACCAACCAGCTTCCGTCTACCGGTACAGTATGCTCGGTGTGACTTAATTGAGAAACGAGAGCAGTTCAGTCTGGATACGTCTTCGTCGTTGAAAATATTAAATTACTCCGAGGATTTACGTAATTATGTTTTTTATTTATAGTTAACAACAAAGACAAAACAACCAAAAATTCCACAGTGGTGTCAATGTTTTGTCAATCTGAAAAGCGCGATCACAACAAAATCAATGAATACCTGCGTTTATTCTACGCTACGCTATTTTTTCAAATGTCTCCTCAGCAATTCCAAAGTTTATTAATGTCAGAAAAATTGTATACGACAATTTTCCGCGATATCCCGTGAAAAGTAATGTATCTGGAGAATTTTCCAGGACGAAAATGAATCAAGGTGCGGAAAAGGGCTGAAAACATTCGCGATTGCTTTTGTGAAGTGGATAAGCATTCCTTCAGCATTCCCGAGTGCGGAATAACGGAAAATGCGTCTGAACGACTACCGCCCCCGCCCCTCGAATGCACGAACACGAATGGTTTTATTGTGAAAACGCGCGGTGGAAAAGCCATGTTTTCGCACCCTTGGTATATGTGCCATTACATTTCTGGTATTACTCGACAATAAGGGTGGAAATGCAAGCTCTCGACCGGCTCCGGGCTAAGTAGAAGGGGCGAGGGGCCGGGAGGGGGGCTTAAAGACCCCGTCTGTGGGAATTAGCATGCTCGGCAGGAGGAGAAGGGGCTCAGGTGTGCTCGGGTTTGGCCCTCAGGGACGCAGACCTCGCGGCGCGAACGCCAACCCCCATAGACTGGCTCACCCCGCTCGCACGCATATACACACGGGGTAGCTCATTTTTTTACGCTCGAATAACGATTACCCGCGCAGTTTCCTCGGCCCTCGCCCCGCTGGGCCGGAGCCCTCGCTGTTCGCCAACAAAGTACACGCGAACCCCGTGTCTGCCTCGTGCTGCGGATAATTTTCCAACGACCCTTTGCTTTTTATCCCATTCCCTCTCAATGTTTGATTAATCGTTCGTAAAAGTACGCGATTAATGAACCCACCGAGCATACGCTAACGCAACGTGCATTAATATTGTTATGAATGTTTGTGCAAATCCGATCAAACAATGAATTTCATTGGCCAATATTTTTTTCCGTTTATGTTAATACGTTGAATTTGGGAGCTTGAATATTCTGTATTACGGTGTTTTACATGGGGTAGAATTTTTTCGTTGATATTTGAAGACACAATATTTTTCTTCAGCTTTTGACATTTTAAAAAAATGTAAATTGTGTAGATAGAAAAAAATCGCTTGCGAAAACGATTAAAATTCTTTTACTCAACGCACGTGACGTGCAGTATTCTCGGTACATCTTTGCCCTGGAAAAAGTACCCTTAGCTATAAAGGAACACTGCACTGCTCCGCAATGTAGAGACCAGCGAATGAGTGCCCAAGGGAATCGGTAATCGAGACACGGAACGAGGTAAGGGACAGAAATGACGGAAGAAAAGGTGAAGAAGAGAGTGAAAGCATGTGGCCAGGCTCAAGGCGAGGGAAGGTTTGGCGGAAGGGCCGGAGGGATGAAAAGGGCGGTCGAAGTCGTGGCAAAAAAAAAAGTCTGTGAGTCGCTCTTCGGCACGCACGCACCGTCGCGCGTTATGAGATCGATATAACCATAGACCCTATGTACGCACACCCCCTCCTACTTCGCATTCACGCGTTTTTCTACCTTCGCCGCACTGCGCCCTCTCGCCGCTGGCCCACTCACTAATGCGCAGAATACTTTGGATTGCCGCGTGTGCAGCCAATACTCATCGATACTCATTTCCGCAGGCGCTTATAAAGGAAGCATTTTAACAATCGATTTTCATTTTTTTATCATACAATAT
The DNA here is from genome assembly GCA_947507545.1 of Clistopyga incitator. NCBI lineage: Eukaryota > Metazoa > Arthropoda > Insecta > Hymenoptera > Ichneumonidae > Clistopyga > Clistopyga incitator. Next base: position 10,079,950 of record OX382177.1, read on the forward strand.
AATGAATAACTAAAAAAATTGAAATATAGAAAATGTATAGTAATTATAAAATAATAAACTAAAATTAAAAAATATTTTTTCACGACAAAATTTTCGGCTCTCTAGATTCAATTTTGCCAAATTTTATTTAATACTGGTGATTTTTAAAAAATTGCAATATACCATAGAACCGACTTAGTGATTATTTGGGCACTTCACACACACACACACATACATGCATAAATACATATATCTCGACGCCGCAGCCAATACACGTTAATGTTTACTCCTGCAGAAGTATATACGTGCCTACATACGTGGTATGTACAGTGGCACGTACTTAAGCCCGATGCGTGAGCGTGAACACGCGTGTTGCGTGTACATGGAGTGCGTGAGGGTGAGTGGAAGCGTAGTACTGCATATGGAGGGCCGCAGGAAGCTTCGCATGCCGACACACATTACATTACCGCGCCTCGGCATCCCACCATACCAGCCCATAAACCTAAACCGAGTTAATAATGCACTCATTATTTTATCAATACCCGGAATATCGGCTACGGCCACTCACTATATTTACCAGGGAAATATTCCCGACAGTAGAACTTCACTTAAGTCACATTACAAAAATGGAATGACTCAGTAGGAATTTATCGGAAAATTCCTAAATGATTCATTTTATCATTTATCCAAATTAAGGAAGAAAATGAGGGTCAGAAAAAAATCTCTTAATTCATTATTAGGGATTTCAATTTTTATAACCATTTATTATTCACGATTAGAATTTTTATTAATTATATTTATTACCTAAAAATAATGGCAAGCGGTCCTAACGAAAAATAATAAAATTACCTGTACAAAAATACATTGTGTAGTAATTAGGCATTTAAATAATAAATAAAGCAACAACTCACCTAATTGAATTTTGCTCATCTTTCCTATCCGAACGACGAGTGTGCATAGCACAAGAGCTCAAAGTCTTCAATATTCATAGCACTGTTCCAACATGGTGCACCGTCATTTGCGTCTCCCCACTTCCACCCACACATGCACATATCTATCCATAATACCTTATGAGCGAGGGTTCAGTTTCTCGGGCGCGCGGAGCGTTGAAAGTTCGCCACAGGTATTAATATTTCATAGGTATGTATTGTACAGTATACGCGGCTGTATATACGACGATATAGCGTTTGTCGTCTCCCGGAGCCCAACGTTATACTTCCTCGTAAAATGACGAGCGCGGCTGCGCTCGCGAGGCGTTAAAGTGTGCTCGCAAGTTCGCCGGAGAATTTCCGGAACGTCGTTTGTGGGAAGCTCTATATAGCCTCTTGCCGAAAGCGTCCAAAGTCCCAAAGTTCGTACGTCGATTACCCGAGGGCGAAAATATCACGTGTCCCCCATGAATAATACACCGAAAATCACTCGATAATTATTTATCGATTCATTTATATGTTCATTTTCAATTTTTTCGCATTACCATAATTCCTATAAACATCTGGATTAATGCATTTTTTTTAAATCACAAAAATAACGAACCAAGATTTATTTATTTATTAAATTATTATTAAATACAATATTAAGAACATATTTTGACGATACGCATTTGAAAAAAAAAAAAAACACCTTTAGAGAAGGTGCAACTATTTCTTTTGCCTCGAGATCAAGACAATTCGAGAGCGTCGCTGTCTGGGTTTGATTTTTTATCGACACTGCCACGCCAGTCGCTGAGAAGATAATCTCCGTGGTGATCCTGAAGAACGAAGTGGATTCCCTGTTCGTGGAAATTCTGAGGGTCTCGTATCTCCCCTCGTCCTGTTACAACTACTGTTCCTATTTGTGCCTGTGCTCCACGATTCGACTTGTTATTCTTTACCGAGCCGAGAACCAGACAAAGGTTGATGTTCAAAGTGAGTAGCAGGTAGCACGTGTCATGTCGCCACGATCGGTGAACGAGATACCAGAAGGATCTCCGACAGTTCAGCGTTACTTATAGTCGTCGTTTAGCCACGAATAGACACACACACACACACAAATACACATTAGATGTGAGCCTAAGATGAAAATAATGTTATGGCTACGTTTGACATGATACTGACGACTAACCGTTAGCAGTATATTGTCCATAACAAGCTCCGCCGTCTCCTGGAGTCTCAAAAACGCTCAGAGAGATCGTGACAAGCCAGGCAAATATTTCCATTCTAATCTGACCAACACTTTTCATGGTAATCTGAAAATTTCCACCGTAATTTTTCCCCTGGAATCTTTTCCTGAGATTCCTGCTGAGATTCGTCCTGGAACGTCTTGCTGAAATAGCCAATGCCAATGGCTACCAATTAGCAGCCACATTTTTATTTCCGAGCATTTTTCCAAAGTCTATCTCAACATTACGCATTACCCGCGACAACTGCAACCCGAAAGCAGCAATGAGTTATCTTTGTTGGTATCTCTCGTGTCACGAGGCAATTGTGGCGGTGCATTCAAGTGGTGTAAGTAGGCAGTAGCAGGTGTCACGACGCCAGGACGATGGGAGGTCAAGATATGGTGGTAAATTCGAGCACACACACACACACTCCTGGTGAACTTAGGACATGTATATAGCCGAGGGAAGCCGAGACTTCGGAGTGCACACACATTAGTCGCTCGGTGTGTGTGTGGGTGTGGGAGGCGGGGGAGTTTGAGTTGAGCTACGGTTAGGATTAGACATAATCGATCGTCCCTGTTCTATCCTCGGGCCGGCCTAAACCATTTCATACCTTCCGAATGCTACATCGTCAAATAAGTGACCGAGAAGGAGAACGTCACTCGCATCGTTGCCATCGATCTCACTAAAAGTCCCGACACGACTTCGGCCTCCTCAGTGTTTACAAAAGCGATTGGACACTTCGGCTCTCTTTATCTATCTATCTATCTAGGCTACACGTACTCCCCCCTCCCCCCCTTGCGCTTCGCAATACGATCTGGAATATACCGAGCTTTGTGACGCAGGGACAAAATGACGGCATTACGTTCCTTTCGCTTCATTCGTCATGCTTGTCACATTAACACACAGACGAAATATAAAGTGGACGCAGAAATAAAAATGAAAAAAATTAATGAACGTCATTGACGAGGGAAAAAATATTTGCGATCGATGAGTAAGATTGTAATTGGTGCCGATTTATTAAGATTTTGAGATTTTGGGGATAGCAGAAGATCCATGTGCCAAAATTCTATTCTCTCCGATTTGGAATTCCAACGAAAGAGGAAGTCGCGATGGTAATCGGCAGTAAAGATCGGCGATAATTCCCTAGGATCTTCTTCACGAGCGGCCAACGCGTTCTGCATTTTTTTTTTTTTTTTTTTTCGTCGACACTACGAGACCGACTGAGCAACGACAAACGTTTTGATCGTGCCGCGTGTCCCATAGATTCATTAAAACGATCCGATCCGATCGCTGCGATAAAACGATCCCCTTATCGACTGTCAGTATCTCAGCAACGAGGTTAATTTATCCTCTACCATCTATCGACAACTTCCACCACACACACACACACACACACATATATATATATATATAAACATTTTGGTGTATATACGTCATGGGGAAATGGGTTTTACAAGCGATTCTCTGACCTCGGTTGAGCCTCTTGCAACTCTCTCGACAGCCACACGACTGACCTTTCGCGAACTCGAGTTTAAAAAGTTAATGAACTTGGTTGAACACGATGCTTCATGGGTATTTGTTCCTGGGTACGTAACGAGACGAAAAATCGTTGGGAAAACTAATGGCGAGGCTTTTATAGACTGCTTTCGAAAATCACATATCCACAAAACGCTTTGATAATGAGGTGCTACCTTCGGCATAAAAAAAAAAAACGAGAGTCTCGGGCGCCTCTTTCCGCCCCCACCTCAGCCTCGCTCCACGGGATTCATTAATTTCTTCGGTGGGACTTTCTAATTGGTTGCTTAATATTTTATTTATGAGCTGCATCAAAGTTCTCGAGTGGCCGAGATTGTGGAAGTTGAGGACGAGAGAGAAAGAGAGAGAAAAAACGTGTATATATTAATATAAGTAATAGTTCGAACTACTACTATATTCTACCTTTATATATCCTGCCTGATTAATAAGAGACTGTTGAGTAAAATGGGCGAGAGTTGAAAAAGTGTACGATGAAGAGCCGCGGCGAAATTACGAGAACCACCGGAATCTCTATAATCAAATCTCGTGGATTCGTATATACTTCATATTAATGAGAGTTTTAAAAGGGAAATGTCGAAATGTACAGGAAATTATGATACTGCGAAGTTGATGAAAAAGTGTGGCATAATTATCCGAAAAAGTTATTGGATTTCCTGCGACGTTTATACTCTTTCGGAATTAAGAATCCTTACAGAATTCGAGAAGCGACGCCTCGTTAAACGAAAACCATCTACCCATGTAGGTTTTATAGAAAAAAAAAAAAAAAAGTAAGGGAATGAATGGACGAGGATTAATAAAAATCGTATTAATTTTCCCTGCTCGACGAGCAGCTTTCGGCGGAAAGATAAATTATCATTTTCATTAAGAAAGCCAGCAGTCGACTGGATTTTTAACTGATCTTACAGTAGCTTTCACTAAAATTAAAAAAAACTGTGCAATCCAAACGAGAATTTGTGAGTTTTTGTCTCAAAAAATGAATAAAATTTTTGTCTTTTCGAAAAATATTTATAATTTAATCATGGTTTTTTATGGAAACATATTTTTTCGGTATTACAAAAATTGGATATCAATTTTGTCATTGGGATGAATTTATGTTTTGCCCATCAATTTATTTCTTCTCACCTCGCGATTATTTTTGCATCAACATATTTTTTTATTTTTTATCACGAACGAGTGTCGGTAACAATGAAAAAAAAAAAAAAAAAATACGTGACCATAAAGATAGCAGCACAGATGAAATATAAAGTTATGATGTCGATCAGCAACCTAATACAGCGTCTCGATCTTCCGTATCAAAAAGAATGGTCCCTACGAACCTAAAGCCTTTGCCTCTCAGTGTATTAAGAGTCGGCAGAGCCGAGCAAAACAAACCACCCCTTTTTGGGAGAAGCAAAGAGACGCGCCTCGTTAAAGAGCCAAGATTATGATTCACGATCGTGCTGGCACGTTACACGCGCGCAGTCTTTACGCCGAGGAGCGAGGGAGGATGAGGGGAGGGCGGGGGAGGGAGAAAAGAGGTATATATAAGGGGTTTGACGTATTAGCCCAGCCGACGATCCCTGGGGAGGTAATTGGGGGTCTTTTATAAATCAATACGAGGTCGAAGGGGTTTCCTCGCTTTATTTCTATAGACTTAATACGCACCAGGTATCACGTGGGCCGTTCCATACCAAGTGGACCTCTGGAATTTCATCCCCGATTTTTAATATTATTTTACTCTCTCCAATAAACAGTGACAATTTAAAAAAAAATTAAATCAAAGCAATTAAAAAAAAATTAATTATCAATATTTTTTCAAAGGCTAATAAAAAAAGTATCGCTTTGAAAAAAATCTGAAAATATTCGGAGAAGTTTTGACATACAAGGACATTTTTTTTGCCTGCAGTGAAATGATCTTCACGAATTCAACGACTGTTAATTTTTTTCAAGGTCGAGGTAGATTTGGTATGGAATGCCCCATGTATAGGTACTTTACTTAGCAGACTATAATAATGATAATAATAATAATGGTGATGATCTGCAGGGTGCAGGCTTCGATTTATACTGTAGGTAGGTATATCCGAAATAATTGAGGGGACGACTTTTCAATTTAACTCCGATATTTTAAAGGATATAATTAAGAACCCACCCACCTCTCAGCGGCGAGCGAGCGTGTTCCCTCCTTTCTCTTTCACTTTGGGCCCTCCTCATCCCTCGCTAATTGCGCTAGGGGAATTCTTTCCCTGCCTCAACTCTGTGCAGCCTCTGCCGCCGCAACAGGCGGACTAAAGGCGGCTTCGATGTTGATGCTTACTTTTGTCTTTCACGCGGTCCACGCACAATAGCCTTGCCCCATAACGGCCAAACCCCATCGCTGTTTTGTGCCTTGCTTATCTTACAAAGAGATTCTATAATAACCCATGGGCTTAACTCGATGATGAATCTCCGTCTCTAAGCGCCACCTTTCGTCTAATTAACGGTTACCGTTATTTACGATTTTACGATTTCTTACGATAAATCGTCCTCGTCGCAATCAACGTGAATAATAAATATTTCTGCTTTGTTTGAAGAAACGAATTTCGAAACCCCCCTTCTTAACGAAGACAAATAACCGGAAACATTTTTTTTTTCAAAGCACCGAATTAATAAAACATCAGTTTTCAGAGCCCTTTTTTTAGGGATAAATTTTTGTATAACTAAAAAAAAATTACGAATCATCGAAATCAGGTCCAGTGAATATTAAATTAAAGGCGCGAGTATTGAAAAAAAAATTTTTGCCATTTCCCTTTTAGCATTCCGACTTGCGGTTGGGTGTATCGATGTATTGGAGAAAGGGGGAAGAAAAAATGGAAAGCTAAAATTGTTTCGGAAGCAACGAGGAACGCAGCGGCAATAACGGCGTTGAAGCACGCAGTTTGAAAGCATTCAGAAGCGCAGAGTAGCGCGGAGAGTGTAACGCGCTTCGATGTTGGAATATTTACGTCTCTCTGTGTGTCTACCGGCACTTTACCGCGTTCCGCCTCCCGACCGCCGCTCTTTCACGCAATTACGATTTCGTAAATTGCGCGAGGACGAGGAATTGAGGGGGGCCCGAGCATCACCGGCAGAAGCAGCGCGCAGTTCGATCAGCTTCTGTATCGACTCGTTATATCGATTCGCTGGCTGTTCGTGAAAGCGAACGAAAAGTGAACAAGCGAGAGAGAGGGAGAGAGAGGGAGATGGAGAGTCGAACGTTCCCGTTGACGTTCCATCGAATCCGAGGGCCGTGGCCCTCCCGGTTCGATTGGAAATTTCGGTAATTATACATGCGCCCAGGGATAGCAGAGCTTTACGTTTTTATGTTGCGCGAGCGGAGGCAAACGAACGGACCCGTTCGATAGCTTCAATTCGGGCTGAAAAAGGCGCAGCTGAAAAGTTTGATAGAATCAAACAAAATAAAAGGCAATCCCTTTTCGCTGTTTTACGGCCCTTCGTTGTTTATCGTTTTGCATTGTTAAATTCGCCCGGTCGAACCCGTTCAGACTGAATTTAAATCAGCGGCATTAACGGCCTTTCGTTACATTAACTCGGACATTGTCCGGTGGCGGAAAATTCGGTATAATAATTGCGAAATTCCTCGTGTTCACAGCAACAACGTACAGACCGACGGACGCTCCCAGGATTTAGCCACTTTGAAAGGGTCAATCTTTCCACTCTCCTCTCTATTCCAGGCTCCAACCCTCTTACTTTACGCGAATGTCCCTCTGGCATTTCTAATTATATCCCGGCGAATGTGGAAACTATATTTTAGCGATTCCATTAATGCCGGGTGCTACACTTCGCGCTTCTCATATTTGTAGTCCTGGTGAAAATGTCATCCTGAAGAGCTGCGCAAAAAAATGTCCGCATTTATTTCGTAATAATTATTATGCCCTCAATTTTTATATATATATATTTTTTTTAATGCTTAAGATTTTCTTTTTTGAACAATATGTTGTATTTCGCGAGTGTATAAGTAAAAACGAGACATGTAAGCCAAGCAAAGAGAAGAAGGAAGGACGACGGTGAGTGGGGGAGGAGTGCATTATGACGGCGGATCAGACGGGAACGCTTTAAGTCACACTCAGTCGCGAAGCGGAGAAGCCGGGTAAGAGGGAAGACCAAGCGATGTACCGAGGACTCGAATCTCTCGCAGGAGTACCGTGCGCGAGAGCGCACAATGTCGTAATCAAAGCCTCCTCTGTCTTCGCCGGCAGCACAATAGCATCGTTTGGTACACCGCTCCGCACGGTAGCTTCGTCCTCGTCGAGTCTCTCGACTATACGATGGAGCTAAACGGCACTAATCTTCGACCGACGACGACGACGACGACGACGACGACGAGGCAGGCAGTCTCTTGATGTGTGTTATACGCGCTTTGCCCAACTCCAGACGATCCTACCGTGTGAAGTCTCAAAAAGTCGACTCACAGTTTCTTCTTTCCTTTTTTACATTTTTCATCCACGTACTCTTAACAACCTCTCCTCGAAATGGCAGGTGAACAAAGTGTAAAAAGCATTGAAGGAGTTAAAGAATGCGAAGGCTGCTAACAGTCAGCTCGCCAGTCGAGAGCTTAAAAGTCCAATTGACTGTTGTTTCGCTGAAAAAGCAGCATCGAAATGAACCCTTGCGATATTTCATACACTCGACCAAAAACTACGTACAAAAAATGTTCAAAATGTCATTTCTGTATGAATTCGCCAAAAGGCAAAAAAAAATCGTGTAACCAAAATGATTTGTTTCCCAAATTTCGCACACTTTTCGAATTGTATTGTACAATTATACTGCAATAATTAATTGGAGTATCAAATTCTTTTGATACTCTGCTGTAAAAATAGTTGCAAGGTCTGCCAATCAGTGATTATCACTTAGTACTTGTCAGAACGACCACGATTTTCCGGAGTGTATCTAACAGCTTCGAACTTGGAAGTTGTGGTGCACAGAACACTCGGAGTTGCGTTAGTAAGATGAACTGGGAGCCGGTTACGACTTCGAACCAGTTCGAAGTAGTTTGACCGCTGATCAAAGGCATTTAAAGGGTTCGGAGGGGTACGAGGCGGAAATTCTCGTTCACACTAACTGCAACATGTATGTATAATCTGGAGATCCGTGCAAGACTGCTATCAGAAGGCTGTTCCATCACGTCCTAATTTGAGCTCGACCCAAGCACGCCATCATCATGGCTCACGGCGAAAGCAGCGCGACGGGGAGGCGGCGGGCTGACCGAGAAGCACATGCCCGTCCATCTCTCTCCGCTCTCGCAAATGCTCTTTGAGGTCGAACAGACGTTGCGGCGAACCTTGAACTACGGTGGATAGTGAGCCGGGCTAGCGAGTTCCTCATTATCTTGCGGTCTGTGGGGTTGCTCTACCGCGCATGTTCTATACTTCCTCAGTGTCGAACTATCCTCTTTCCTCCAACTTTCCCAAAAGCATATAGTTCGTGCCTGAAGACTTCGGTTGCCTGGTTCGCCAACGGTAAGATCTTACGGAAGGCCATGGAACGGACTTTGGATCGTCACGATAGCCAGCCACTCGACTCATTGATTGAATTCGCTAAGTAGTTGGGCGTTAGTCAAATTTCTCAACTGATGACCTGTAAAGGTGAAGATTGCCTTATCAGTGTGGAAGGAAAATGACTCGATAAACTGATACCAGAGTATCCTTTGAAATCGCTCCGCTAAGATTTTGTTCATGAAGGATCATTATTAATGGGGTTAACATTTTGTTGGGGTTTGTTAAGTGACCCTTTTTCTAAATATTATCTGTTAATATGTTAGAATCAAGGAATCACGAATATTAATTATTGCTTTAATCGATTTCTATTGGATTTTAATCTATTTGCTTAATTGACAAAGTGGCATCGTATGGTCGAGGACAGATGTGTCAGTTTGGCAGCATGTGTCTGCACTTGTCGGGTCACCGCAGTAACGACTTGGTTCCGAGATAAATTGAAAGCTCGCTGTGTGTACTAGGCGCAAAAGGAAGATGCAATCTGCTAATGGTACCCCAGTGGCAGTTGAGAGTGCCTGGCTGGGAGGAGGAAGAGGGAACAATCTTGCTTCTGACTCTGCGTTTACTAGTAATTACAAGCTTTTACCTTCTTGCGAACGAAATGTACCGTTTCTACTCCGCTCGTTCTCCATGATCTGCAACAATAAAACCTGAAAGAGGACGATATCCCGACTCGTTCCTTGACTCCGTCCTTCTTTGAATAACAGACCATGAAATCGTCGTCGCTTTAACCCTTTGTCCCGGCAGCCAAATCAAGCGAATACTTTTAAAACGTACATGCCAATGCCAAGTGTAGTTGCAGGTATTCTTTTCTATATTCCAACTGCTACCATCGACTTTTCATTATCCACGCTTCGTCGAACAACGCTATTTCGTTTTTACAATGGAATAAAAACTTCTGCTTGATGGACTCCAGTTTTTTTTTTTTTTACGTCCGACGGTGCCCTCTGTTTCACATCCCTTTATTGCGATATTCATTTAACTCGATAAATCTCATGATTACATATATAAAACATGAACATTTTTTTGAAAATAGATCATTGGTTGTTTGAAAGATTGCTGAAGGTATTAATTCGTTGTGATTAAAACAAAATAAAAAATGCCAAACTGTTTACAATTTGCTATTAAAATAAGATTTGCAAGGGGCACAAAACAAAATTTCTCTCGTCATCCTAAAAAATATCGATCTACTTGTAATGATCAGAAAGTGAAGAAAAAAAAATGCATATTTTGGTGAAATATTCCCTGTAGTCTATCCCAAAGTCTGGAACTCACTCTGCCTCACCGTCAGACTCCCACCGATCCAGTTCTCCCTTTTCCCTCAGGCCTTTTTTCTTTCTTTACCTTAACTCTCATGCTCTCGTACTTCCTTATCCTTATCCCTCGCCATTTGCCGTCGTCGCTGCCCCTCAGCCCCCGGAACGTTAAGTGCACCTCGTCTTCCTCACCCCTCGATGGTAGAAATTCTTACCACGAGTCACCCTCCCGTTTTTTTTTCTCCACCCTCTTTTTCCTTGTCTTCGTATTCCTTCGTTTCATTCTTCAACTCGCGTTTTTCACCTTCCTGCGATGTCAATCAAAAAATATAAAAATTTCACTCCATTTTTTTTTTTTTTTCTTCAACGTCGCCTCGCCTCTTGGCACACTTACTTATCTTACCTCGGCGCCGCTTTCTGTTGCTCTTTTTCGCGGAATGTGAAATATGCAAAGTTACCCTAGGGTCGAAGGGCCTCGCTGCTGAGGACGACAACGCGTGTCGATCATTCTTCGACGAGGATGGCACGCGAGTCTCTCGAGCAGTCTCGAAATTTCCGGTCTCCTCGTTTTATCGAGTTAGTCGCGGGTGTAATAACGAAGGGCCGTTAATCATCCGTGCAGAAGTAGAGGCGATAGTCTTATTCGCAGATGGTATCAAACACAGCCCGGCAATTAATGGTACCGAGCAAGTGATCGATTAATCGTGAATCCTTGAATGATATTTGCATTCTTTGCCGATGGAATCTTCGATCAGATAAAAAGAATGTACTCAGTCACAAGATTGATTAAGACTCTCAATGTCTTGCGATCATCCCATAGACCTTCGCTTATTCACCATTAATTATCAGTCTGATTGACGAATGATGAATTATTAATTACTCCTAGAATCGAAATGACAAAAAAAATCATTTTGACCATAGAAACTTGCACAAGGAAGTGTCCCAAGACTGACCACCATAAACGACGTTTGTCTTACATTAGCCATTGTCAACATCATAACAGTTAGCGGCACATTCCGCGACCATTACTTTTCATCCTCGCCGCATTCTTCACACTATTACAAGCTGAAATATGTTTTCGTTGGTAAGAGACGTTTGCACATGCATGACATAGCGTCTCTCCTCTTGCCACGGGACATTGCCGAAATACTTTCAAGGAACTTGTGCCTACCGGAGAGGCACATCGCCGTGAGAGACTTTGGGCTCTCTCTCTCTCACTCTCTCTCTCTCTCGCGTGCGCCCGAGGGAAGGAACATCGGCGTGCCGGTTTGCTTGCTTGCTTGCGAAGCTCGCTTGTTCGCTCGCTCGTACTCCTGTGTGCATGCCCCGACATAAAGGATAGCCCGAATGGTTGGAAGCGGTCCAAGTTGAACAGGGTCGTCGTTGTATGCCACTAGCGACGGGCAATGGGCCGTGCTAATCGCTCTACTCCGAGAGAGCAGCTCTTTGTCCCCGCAATGTGAGCACACACCCCCGCTATCGCTTCCACTTTCTCTCTCTCTCTTACTCTGTGCGCACTCCTCGTGCCACGAGTCCCACACTCCAGGGTTCACCATGCAGTGCAAGACCCTGAGGACCCCTGAAGACCTCCATTCTTGCGAACCCCTTCCTCCTCCTTTCCACATACGCCTGATATTCTTGTCTTCAATTGCACCCACCCTCAAATTGCGTGAAATCATATCGACCCCTCTTCCGGTCCTTTCAAACACGACCTTCCTCGTCATCCAAAACGCACTTCTCATTCGACAGAGAGATTTCTCAACCAATGACTGAAACGCTTGTGCATACCGGCCTCACGATTAATCTTCACTTGCACAAATGCTTGTGGACACAGGTGGAGTCTGGATTTTTGTTTGGCGACCATGGAGGATCCATCCGGCTCGAGATTAGGGGCTACCATGGATCTGTGGAGATCAAAAGCACGCACTAACCTCCAGTGGGTATCATGGGCGATTCTATTGGCAATAGATTTTTTTTTTTTTTCTTTGGGAAATGAAGAAGGTAGGGTAGGTAACGTTGGTTCAAAAGAAGACGGAGAATTGAAACCGTACAAAGAAATTTTACTTCTTTACTTCGCTGGTACATTTTGTTTTCCTGGAAATGGAAAATGCGTCTTCAGCATTATTCCGTGGAGCATCTAATTTTTTACGAATGACTCTAAGTGTACATATTATCACTAGGATACAACTGAAAAAATTATTTCACTATACACGTGGAAAAAAATGGTTTGAATTTGTATGGAACGTTTATAGCACGTAGCATTTGAAGGCATCATTGATCTGGACTGAGGGACCAACGTGAAGAGTGAATTCTTGCCTTCACTCTCGCTAATCGAAACCAAGATCTATTATCTCGAGAGTACTCGGTGTAACAGCGGCTGAAAGAACAAGTGTCTCGTCGTCGAGACGCAGACGAAGCCACCGGATCGACCTCAAAGAAGCCTTCATTGAGTCTTGCACCCCGTTTAATAATAAAGTCGTGAACTCTCTCGCCAGTGATTCCAGCCCGAGCCCGAGCAATGAGAAGAAACTGGTAAGAAGAACGAGACAGGAAAGACAGAGGGATACTGAGTTCCAAGAGATAAAACTAGCCTCTAATGGAGCGGATTGAATCGAGTCTCGAGGACGTTGCCAATAGAAAGAGAAGCTGAAGAGGGAAGACGGTAAGCGAAGAAGACAGAAGCCTTCGAAAGTCTTTGATCAAGCTTCCACCTCGAGCATCTTCCTGACTTTTCGACTAGATGAGCTTCAGCAAGACTCAACACTGATGAATGTTAGCCACCCAGCAGAAAAAAATATTAATAATGCTACCAAAAAAAAATGTATAACAAATAAAAATGATTAAAAAATCAACACAATCACCGTCACCAATTTGCATAAAAATTCCTGCATCCAAACTATATCCGGACCTTCCATGGCTAAAAAAAAAAATAAAAGAGTATCGTTCATTAACCAACGAAAAATCAATACAGTCCTTCATACTATATGCAATCGATACCCCAGCGTTGAATAAAACATGGCCTCGTTTTTTCGTTGTGCATATCTGCATCAACTACAGAACCTGAACAGCGCCTCTTCATATCCTTTGAAGCGCATTACTCAAGTGCCTTCGAAAAAGTCCCAGCGTATCCCTATTATACAATCCATCCACCACATTTTCTCCCTCCCCTGTCTCCGCATTCTCTCTCTATCTACTGTTTGTTTTTTTTTTTTTTTTTTTCTATGGCAAACCAGCCCCAATCGATTTATCCTTCGGTTCACTGTAGCATTACGCGCTTCCCATTGTAGATGGGCTCGGGCAATCGAAATCGGGACATCAGCTCGTCTATATACACGTTATACCTATCTCCGATGTATAGTCATCGCGAATGAGGCGCTATAGACGATATGGTGGCGCAACGCCACATAACTATAGTATTGCACACGCGGTGAAATGTAATTTCCGGTGGGCCGTTGTTGCCACTACGGGCTTGACTCGCGGACCGCGGGTTTTCGGGGAAAACGGAGGAGGATAGGCTGAGCGGTTGTACAGTAGCGCAGGGTGAGCGTAAAGTGAGAATAGGGTGAGAGGAGAGGAGGACCGCGCGCTGCCGGATTCGGGGGTGCGATTGCGTTGCGATGACGCCTTGGGGGATGACACACAGCGACGACAAGAGCCATGGTGCTGTGGGTAGTGCTCTCCTCTCTGTTCTCTCTCCCTGCCAACTGCGCTGCGTTATCGTAAGGCCAACGAGCTCCATTATTAATCACTCCTTGTTTGTTAAGCGCACGTACACACCTGCCTTCGTAATATCCTGCCGCCGAGTCTGGTGCTCCCTCTGTCGAGACTATCCGTACGTATATTTGCGCGTGTGGATGCACACACGGTGGAGTCACTCACGAGCGTATGTGCTTATACTCGTGGACGGGGATTCCCTCACTTGCGGTTAGCTCGTTTCATTCGAACCGCCTCGAGACATCACTCGAGATTCCGTCTGATGAAAGCAGCAGGACACATGGGAGAAGGTAGCGGGGGTATGGAGCCGCACCACTGTCTGGGAACGCGAGCCATGTTCACCATTTTCGTATTTGGATATCCGTGGCTTTGGGAGGGAGGTTAATGACTTGGCGAAATTAGAAGGCAATCAACGGTCGAGCGAACGTCAGGCTTTACCGTTTCTCTCTTCAGCGATTTCATCGTATTGAAGAATCATTTATTTTTTTTTTTGGATCTTGTAGGTAAAGGGTCCTCGAACGTTTTTATTCAAAGTCCAATTTATTTATCGACCCAAGACACTGGAATCGAAGGTGAAACAGAAACGTTGTTTGAGTGAATATCGAAATGGCATTATCGATCCCAGATGAAAGCTCTATATTCCCAATTTGTTCTTCGACAATTTCAGTCGGGGGTTGAACTCCGCGCCCTGTGTAAATGCATCCCTTTGACCCGAACGATTTTCTCGCCACCAGGATGAAAGCCGACTCCATTTATTTGTTTAGCCGAGTGTAAAGCTTGAGGAAATAGTGCCGGTGCAGAGAAATATCGAGATAAGAGGAAAGGCGGTTTGGATCCCGGACAGAAATTGGTATTATACGCCAGACAGAAGGAGACGAGGGAGGGTGGTGAGCTTCCGGGACACGGAAAAAGAGCGGGATACAAGCGGCCTCCGGCAAATACCGGCGGAACAACACGAGAAACTCTGTGAATTATAAAGACGAAGATACGGCGGATGAAAAACTCACTTTCCGTACGACCATGCTTCTACTCGCTGTTATCAGCGCTTTAAGCGGCTGCGAACGTGTCATCCGATTTTTTATATCGCACAACGAACCGGACAATTTTTTCTTCGTTCACTCTCAACGCTATCGAGATATCGCTGATCGATCTGCTGCATCGGATATATCCAAATAGGGTTTACTCACTTAAGTCGCACGTAAAAACATTTTCATTAAGGGCTTTTTTCAATCGAACGTGTTATCACATGAATTTTTATTTTCCCTCTACACATTTTTAAAAAATTTTAATCATCGATAGAAATTTGTATTTTCCGTCTCAATAAATTGAGAATAAAATTCAGCAACTGCAAGTTTCGAAGCAACCAATTGAATTCCAAAAAAAATCGATAATGAAAGCCGTAAACTCGTTTCAGTCATCGACTCTCCTATAAAGCAGTATTTTTTTATTTTAGTATGCACGGATCACAATGTTGCACCGAGACGGGGGTAATATCCCAATAAAATCGTAATGAGTTAGTACTTTGGCGAAACGAGAATCTAGAGTCGTGCGTTTGCTTCGCTTCACATCCGGTGGGCAACGCACGTGCGGCTATAAACGGGCACTCGGGAATGCGCGACTTTTAGATCCGTTTTACGATGTATTAATAAAGCTAAACGCGCAGCTGTTAGAGCCAAGAAACGTTTTTACGACTGTAAAAAGGCTTCTGCCACAAATTAGCTCAATCGATCAAGCTATTAATCGGCTCGTTCGCGAATCGTTCAAGTGATCGATAAAAAAA
Source organism: Clistopyga incitator (assembly GCA_947507545.1). Taxonomy (NCBI): domain Eukaryota; kingdom Metazoa; phylum Arthropoda; class Insecta; order Hymenoptera; family Ichneumonidae; genus Clistopyga; species Clistopyga incitator. The sequence goes on from OX382177.1 coordinate 10,095,865, forward strand.
AATCTCCAGGACGAGGAGACGCAGCGAGGCATTGAAAAGGGTAAGAAAAAAAAATGGCAAAATAATAGTTTTTCTATCGTAGCGAGGCGCCTCGTCCTCGCCGGACTTTCGATACACATTAAAAAGCTCTTAATTGCATTTTAAAACGTTTTATCAGCCACTCAACGCTCGCAGTACTGGAGAACCTTCATTGTGGTGGTTCGGCCTATGTCTACCTTCAGACTGCACCGAAGAAATGACACAGACACCACGAACAGTGAAAGCTTTCAGACACTTTTTGAAATATAGTATACGCCATGAATTTTTCTCATGCCTTCCCTGCTTCATTGCATTAAAACCTGCCCCATGACTTCCTCCCTTTTCCCTTTCTTCGATAATCATATTAACCAGGACGTTAAAACTGGCCAGACGTGAAGCTAATTGCTCATTGTCAATTATTTTCTCTTCGAGCTCGGCCATCGGAGATCAGCATGTGTGTCACACATACTAATGACAATAATGAAAAAACGATAGACCCCATGCAACGAGTTACTTTGCCACAAAACTTTCTGATGCTGGTTATAGTTCAGTGCCACAACATTTAAACTATGCTTGCTTTGTATTTTATGACCTCACGACCAAATATCAGTTACCAACTTTCCGTTGATGAAGCACAATTTTTTTTTTTTTTGCTAGAGACTTCCAATTCACATTTTCAATCATCATTCCTGCGTATTTTGGTATTTCGAATGAACTCACACGTCCATGAATGACAAAACGCGAAACCATGACACTTTGCTTAAACAATAGGAAAATCGGACAAAGAGTTCAGGAATAAAAGATCATGAGAGGTCTCTTTGCTTCGTTGCAATGTTCGGTCGTTCGTATTGTCTTCACAGTCCATTCGTTTCTTTGGCAATAAAAAAAAATCGTCGAGCAATGGCAGTGTCATGAATCGCTTGACAAAAACCTGCCTACATAAGCACTCGAGTGATCCTCCTCGTCTCAAGTTTTATCGGGTGTAGGATTCACGAGACCGGTACGTTCATATCGAGTCTCGTGGAGATCGGTACGAGCTCTGCGACACATGCCCACGATCGTCGAGAGAATTGGCACAAAAGATCGAACAATGCCGAGCTGTACGAGGGACTGTATTCATTGCTAGAAACGCTTCACTCGAGGCACAGTGCTACGAGTGTGGAGATGAATAATGTTCTGCAGGCCCCAGGCCATGTACCCACTGTTTGCCAGGGACCGCTAAGCCCTCTCGATAGTTTCGCGATGCGTGAGTTCTCTCGTACTACATTCATTACCCGAAGAACGAGACCCAGCAACGAAACAAGCTCTGTAAATGCAAAATGGATGTGGAGGGATGGAACGAACGATCGAAAGCAAAACTGGGCTTCCGGGCACTTGGATAAATCGGCCCATAATGACGATCGTTAGTAACTGTAGTTACGAACAAGTACACTTTGAAAACAAATCGTGTTTTGCTTATCCATGGTAACGATACCTAAAAGGAACAAGTTTGTAAATGGTAAAACTGTCTCGATCATTTCCATCAGTCCATTCTTCATTCGAAAAGCTGACAAGAAGCTCGTTTTACACTAACGATCCAGTGATCGTCATCATGCCCATTGGTCGGGAAGGAAGCAGACGGTTCAATAATTCGTAGAACTCATTCACGAGTTTATGGTCCCCAAGGAAAATGTGAGATAATCGAATAGGAATTCGAGGAGGAAGGATGAATCCCATCTAACCAGCACCTTGGGTTCGCAACTAGGATCGGCAGGTCAAACAAGTCTAGCAGAGCGTTTAAACTGGCATAGGGGCAGCGATGGTCATAGGGGATTGGCACCGGGTGTCATAGTCGCTTAAACCACGGCAGTCGACCTCAGGGCTGAGCATACAGCCCTCGCAAATGCGACGTTTCACGTACTCACTCGAGAGAACTGTCTGAGTACAGGATAACCCGAGGAAGAGGACTTGAGGGCTCGCATCAGCGAGTACCGAAGGGCAGAGGCGAGAGGTCCAATGTAGTATGCTGCACCAGCAAATGCAAGCCTACCATCCGTACTGCCGGCAGTACTACGCCGCAGTCGCAAACGAGAGACTGCGGCATACGGGGCCTTGCAACCAACGACAGCAACGACGACGCAGCACTGTTTGCAAAGCACTGTATTATAGTGTCAGCGTTGTCGGGGATTAGCAAACGCAATACATCGGGCTTGCGAATCGTGCCGAGCATATGTTCCCTACAACTCCAGGAGCTCCTTCAACATAAATGTAGACGTGTTCCATGAGACATTTCACGCCAAATGGGGCCTCACACACATTTACACTTTACTTCACCCTTTCGACAACTTTTGTTCTAATTTTCTATTTTCACACGGTGAAATTGTTAACGAAAAAAAAAAAAAAAAATGGAATTGAAAAATTTCCACGAAATTGACGATGAATTTTTTTCATGAATTGAAGAAGCTGAAGAATAAAATTGATTTCCGGAAAAGTATCTGCGAAGTATCCTGTAGAATGGGAAAAAATGTTATTGAAATGGCCTAAGAAAGAGGTGAATCGTCTCGTACGCATACCGTTACCGTGTATTGCATAAATATATACGTATATCTATATATGCGAAGTAATATCAGGTTGGTGGGTACAGTGTGATATAGGAACATGCATGCAACTACGTCCTACCAACGTTGCATTGCAATTGACCGGTCCCAGCGGCGACGGTCTCGGCTTCGGCTCCTACGGTACGACCTGGCCGAACCCACCCTCCCTCTTAACCAACCCTATCACCCTTCCCCCCGGGGAATTCGCAAATATCGCGAAAACGAGCTTAACCCACGCGACGTACGAGCCGCTCGTGCTCCTGCTGTTCCCGCTCCATCTTGCATGCACCACATATACCCTCCCGTACATACACAGCAATCCCCAGGGTCCCAGAACCACCGCCCACCAACCACCAAACCCCCGGGATTATATTGAAGCTGGCACCTGTGCGAAACAGTTGCACACTGTCCACAGGGAGAGCCCAAATACAATATCAGTTATTTGTCGTCTGTAATTTGCATGGTAATCGCTCGAATCGATATCAAAGGCATCATTCACATTTTCTCGTGCGTTTGAAATTTATTAGATTAATCGCGAACGTGAGTTTAACAAGGTCCTCATTGTGTATCGTGTATAAATCATGAAAATCGATTTACATTTTTCACACGCGTACAAGCTTTTTAATGTACGTATTTGAAACTTTTTTGGTGTCTTTTTTTTCCCCCTTGTGTCTTTGCCCGGAGCCAGACCTCCAAACCCATTTCAAGCGATTTATTACACCTGTTCAAAAAGAGTTTATGGCCAGGACCTTCGAACACACACAAGCAAGAAAAAGGCGATGTCACTTTAGCGCCTATGGTGCCGTGAACAGTGACGTTGCGGGCATCAAGGGCGATATGGGCATAGGGCATGGGGGGAAGGAGAGAAGCCCGTGGAAATCGCGGTGCAATGGAAGCCGTACGTGATTTATGATCGAGTACGCGGCGTGCGCGCGTTAAGTTGACGTCCCCGGCTGGTTCTGGTCTCGTGTGAGTCCCCGCCGAGCCACGAGGATTGTGCACCGAACAATACCTCACAACCGGACCGAGAGAGCTGGTCAGCCCGCCAACACACACACTGACCAACGCTCACGTCCGAGCACAGTATAAAATGACAGTAAAATGAGCTCGCGCTTTGACCGACCTCCGCCATTACCTTGAATGACGATGCAACGAGCGCTGCACCGAGAACGTCGTTTTGTGTACGTCTGCTATTACCGAACCGTGCCGACTTGAATGGAACGAGAAGCTGTCTCGTTACGTTTATAAATTGATAAAATAAGTGACAGGAGTTATCCGAATTACGGCGTTTCATCTGCTTTCGTCCGCTCATCAGCTGCCGCGAGACCTCTGCTATTTCACTTTCTAATGCATTTCTACGAGCACGAGGAACTTCATTGATGACCGAAATTTACGATTCAAATTCAAGCTATTTTGTCCTAGGTTTGTCACGATTAAGGGCATTGTCAGAAATCAGACTGTCGCGAACTAACGAGGATCTTTATGGTTGCAGCGATACTCTACAAAGTCAGCAATAAGCATGCAATGAGAAACAGACGAGGCATGCTATTTCATCAAGCATATAATGCAGAGGTCGTTACAGGGAACTGTCTCGTTAGGTTTGCAACTAGCAAGAAATATGTGGCAGTTCTCATTTGGATTAGTGTTTCCTCGTGACGACATGTATCAACCAACTGCAATTTGGATTTGTTTCTTTGAGTAACCACCATTTAATAACTGCCTCACTCACAATTACCAAGAGGAACGCCTTGATTTATGGACGAGTACTGGTGATGAGTTACGCAGCTTAATTGGAGGGCACTGGGGTTTAAATTGGTACGAAAGAATATTGGCAGGACACCAACAATGGAAAACAGGTTGTTAGCTCGTGTAGTATCAGGGACGTTGGATCTCGATGCTGACCAAAAGCATCCGGTGTGCCTGCAAGTGCTTCGTTGGTCCCAGAACTTTGGTTTCGAGTGCCAAAAGGGTAGGTTGCGTTAACCCGTGGTATAACAAACCCGAGCATGATATCAACTTGCCGTGGTCTGCGGTTTACGCGGAAGGATGCTAAGGCTTCTTGCCTAATACAACAAAATAGAGGCTCTCTCTCTCTCTCTCTCTCTCTCTTCGACATTGGAGAATTTGAGGCTGCTGTTGACTCTCTATGCCGATAGGTCGCTCGGTCATCCACATTGGCGAGGGGTAAGTGAACCTCGAATGGAGATAAGTAGAATGCCATATCGATTGGGACCGAGCCTCTCTCCGTCTCACTTTCTCACGTCCTTTTCCCTTCTCTCCTTCAACCCTCGGCCGCCAAAGTGAGGGTAGTAGGTGGTAGTCAGCCGCTGGGAGTTCGAAAGTGAGCTACCGTTGCACTCGCGGATTCGTTGGCGAAGGAAGGCCTGGGATGGAGAAACAGAAGAGACCGTGGAAAGCATGGGGCGGCAGGGGGCTCAGGGGCTACAAAGCGAAGGACTGCTGCGAGCCACGAGCAAAAGGTCGACGAGGAAGGGAAAAGGAAGACGAGGTGGAGGATGAAGAGGTATAGTAGCTATGTGCTGGCTGCTACCAGCTCGATGAGGCCGGCACCACCACGAGCCGCGAGAATTACTGGATCGATATTAAGTTGCGGCGCTTCCCGTTTTCACTGCAGGGCGCTCAGGTTTCCAGACTCACCGTTCAGGCCTCTTTTAGGTCTAAACAACGTTCGGGTAATCAACTGGAATGCGGATCAACGATATGACAATTAATTTCAATGACTTCATCATTATCTTCCAATTCAGCAACAAAAATTCTTCTTGACCTTCGTAAGTCTGGCAATGAAACCCAGAATATTGTGGTGGTTTAGTGAATTTGTGGTTTGTCTTTCGGAGATCGCTGTTCATTGTTTCCAATGTCCTTCATCGTGTAGGTGCAGTCATTTGGAACTGGCCGATCCGAGTGCCGATCGAGAGAAAACGAACGATGCACTCTAACAAGGTCGGTCATAATACGTCACTTCAAGGGCCGAGGTTTGATTTCGCTAAAATTCGGTTTTTGCCGGCTCTTCCTCTTCTGCATTCGTGGCTGGAAGCCGGTAATAGGTTCTTTGATTGGCTTTATCGGCTCGAGCTCTCGTGGATAACCCAACCCCAATGACCTTATCCTGCCTCGCTGCCTCTTTCACTCCGTTCATTTCCGTTTTTTTGCTTGGTTTTTCATTTTTCTTTTGCTCTGCTGTTGGGAAATTACTCTATCAAGGCGAGCTGCCATTAACACAGCGGAACCAGAGGACAGATAATCGTTAGGCGGTCTCCTCTCCTTTCCTGCGAATATACGTGGACGTTGACGTCCTCGCTAGCGAGTGGAACTCGATAAGTCTCATTCTTGAGGTATCGCCTGATGCTCTGCACCGCGCACTATTCTGATATGACGATAAAAATCACCCAGGCAAATACCGAGCTCCGGGACGTGACGACGAACCGCGGGACTGTTCGGTCCATTGAAATCCTGTGGATTTGTGCGTCTGTGTGCACGTGAGAAATTGATGGAAAAGATTTGCACCGCGGGCTTGTGAGCCCGAACGGATAAGGGCTGAGGGCTTGAGTGCTGGCTGCGAGTTGGTGCGATCAGGTGCGAAGAAAGCATGGGAAGGATGGGGTCAGGGGCCTCGTGACCTCCAGGTCGTCGAGATATCGCGCGATGCCTTCCTCGCTCGTATGACCCTGAAATCGACCTCCTTGTGGGGAAGTTACTTCCTGAAGTAAGTATGCAGACCTTCAAGATTTTCTGGCCAACAACTGGGAATCGATATTCATACTTTATTCCATGTTTTATTTTTATAGTTTTGATACCATACAATAATTTATTTTTACACCAAGGTCAATAAAAACATTAAGATTTATTTTGAATGATACCAATGCCGAATGTTCTTAATGTATTAGTGACACAATTAATTTCCCGCAACGTTGAGAACATGGTATTTTTATATTTAGGGATAATTGAAGGTCACACGATTTTTGGACATTACATTCTACGTATTCGTACACCATGATGGAAATTTAATGCCCGCTTTCTTCAGCAACTATTATTGTTCGTTGCGCCTGGTGTAAATAACAGCCCAAGCCCATCCTCGGAGAGAGTTTCACAGCAACTTGAGAAATCCAAGCGATGTACCACCGCAACGGGATCCAATACCCCGTAATTCTTATCTGCGATTTGCGATCCTTGATATTTGCTCAATAATACGTGAAGACGGAGAACCGCGTCGAGGCAATGCCACGGAATTTCTGCTATGCGATTGTTTCACCCGACCACTACAATTTTCTCGAGAACTTGATGCTTGTGAGAAAAAAAAATAACATAGACACCTGCGCATAAAACATACGATAAATCTGTGTGTTGCACAAAATCGTAATCGATTACAAAGAAGGCTGTCGTTATTTCGCTACCTTGAGGAAGCTCTTCTCCGCAGCATCGACTTCTTTCATTCCCAATTCGACATTTGTTACCAATTAGTAACCACATGCACTCTTCTCGCAGAAGCAGCGGTGTCCTTTCACTAAATACTTGCTTACACAACATGGTAAGCCCTCGCAAGGTTACCCTACCATGGCATCCGCACCCACGGCTCTACTCAACGTCGTTTTTTAATCCCCACTCGAGTTCCCTCCCCGGACAAATTTTGTAACTGTACCCTGAAGAATATTTTAAGAGGCGTCGGCTCGCCGCCAATACGTCGTGGTGTCGTCTTACGGGGACGCGAAATATCAACAATCCCGTGGTTTAGGGGACCGCGCAGGCCAACGCACGAGTGAGAACCATGCTGAAGAGTGTTGACAGTGCAGAAGCAGAAAAAGAGACGACCAAAGTACGTGCATGTGGGTGAAACGTTCGCACGGATCTGGAAGAGAGCCACGGGAGGAATATCCGAGGTTCACGGGCCACGTGGTGATCGCTGGCTTCGCTTCCTGAAACCAAAACGCTCCTACTGATCTAGACCTTCCTCGCTTCCTGTGTTTACCTCTCTCCTCTCGCTGACTTGGGTTCGCTCGTGTGTCCCAAGTGCGCCACGGGTCGTCCACCGGCAACTGGCAGTCTGCTGACAACTTGTCAGCTACTCATTCGCCCAGTGTGTGGGTGTGTGCTCAATGCTCCATGGTTTTCAACGACTCGTTTGGGTCTCCGGAGGCTGCAGGTCTTCGTGTTGCGCCCTGGACCAGGCCATCGTCCATCGACACTCGTGTCTTTGCGGTATTCGGGCTCTGGATAATTTTAAGTGAAAGTAAATACGGGAGTTCGGGGTAAAAAATAATTTGGCTGACTCGGAGCGCCGGTTTTCGGAAGTAAACGTGACTTGTTGATGTGTCTGTCTTTACTCTTGGTAAATTTTTATTTTTTATTTTTCTTATTTTTATTTTAGAGGCAATAAAATGATGTCGAATCGAGTGACGGATTAAATCTGTATTGGAGTATAGAGGAATTCGAAAATTTTGGAAAAACTTATGGTTTTTATATTTTTCTTTAGTCTTCGCGTTGACTGGCAATGCTGTGACGTTTGTTGAAGAGGTTCCGTATAATGCTCTTCATAAATTCGTCCGACTTTTTATATTAATTTTTTTTTTTGCGTTCATCCCGGAACATTTACGCTAACGGGTTTATGGGAAATATGATTTTTTTTAATTCCACCGGGTGATGCTGACGAAGGTGAATCGGAGGGAATTAGTTTCACCGCGGGCTGTGCATTCCACGAAGCCCGCCGAGTGCGTACTCGGAATAAATCATTTAAGAAGATTACGCAGGCTGGGAAAAAATTAAAGCACACCGCGACAAAGATGACGGAAGCGGGGGCGGATGAAATCGGGAGATGCGGTCGAATTTATGTTGCCGGCAGACATTATACTCTCCGTTTCATTAGTCGGGAGGGTGTAGAGCACCCCGTACTTACGTAACCCTCGTGCTTGATGCGATTATTACGACTCTTCAAAATCTTCTCTGTCTCTCGTAGAAATATCTATATATATACATCTGGCATAATGAGGAATAGGAAAATCTGACTCCGGAAACGGGACGACCGAGTGAGTGCGAGACGGTGATTTTTATTCGTGGCTGTGTAGTTTGAAACTCAAATTTTTCAACCGGCTCGACTCCTCCCCCGCGTTGGAATAAAAAAGTGCTCTTAGTCAACTGGATCGTTCTTCGGCAAAGAAATCCTCGGCGAAAGTTTGAATTCGTTAAAAATTTTCAAACCCTCGCGTTTAGTGTGCCGAGACTTTTGGCGCTATAGTGACGGAATATAGGGGTTCGCTTGACCCAGTTTTACGAACGCACCCCCGCATACTTCTTCCGGTCTCCCCCTCATTCCGCAATGCCTTCGACCGGCGCTTCTATCTATAGATCGAGGACGAACCAAACTCGCGGTGCTCGTTCCCATTCGCGAGCCTCGAGTTTCTCGCACTATAACGCTCTCAGACTCCGCGGAAATTTTTAATTGAGAAACTTTCAGGAGCCGGAGCCTCCGCAGTAAAAATCACGAAACGAGAGAGAGCTTCCAGCTACGTCGACGAGACTCGAGAACCATCAGCCACGTCAAACTTATTTCGGAAAGGCATGCCAATTCTACACTGCTCAGCCTGGAGTTAGGATGATTCCTCATTTTTCTTCTTTTTTTTTCTTCAACATCTCAAAGTGACATTAAAGTCAGTTGTTGCCTTTTTTTTGTTCGAAACCATTTCTTATCGTCTCGGCCAAAGAAATCGTTCGAACTTGGGATAATATTGATCGAGCACTACTCAACTAACTACCTTGAGGTAAAGCCAATTATAATACACCATAAATCGCTACCGTACAGCGCCATAAAAATGCTGCCTTGTTTTCGAAGAGAATTGATTTCGGATAAAAGACAAAATTATTCTAATCCAGATGAAAAATTGCTCAAGAAATTGAACCCCATTTTCACCTGGACCACTCTGCAGATAGAGTTCAAATTCTTTGAGATAACATGCTGAAGAATCCGCTTTGAACATCCGGCGAAGAAATACCCAGCGACGAGTGGCTCCTAAAAAAATCAAGAAAAAAGTTCACATGCGATAAAGTCACAAGAAGCTGAACGTCGCAATATTTTCCCTGGAAGAACCAGCGTAAAGGACGCTGCCATCTCGCGGCCGTTGTATGCCCTTCTCTGGGTCCCAACGTTTCCAGCACTTGGAAGATAATGGTTAACGACGAATGGAGCTATGGAGTGAAACCAGGGAAGCAAAGCAAGAGACACGTACGAGAGCAGAGGTAAAAGATGGAGAACTATACACGGGGCATACGTTGGAGGTGGAAGTCTCGACGTCGTTGGCGCCCCGACGTCTGTAAAGGCCTCGCTCCTGGCTAATTGGGCCAATTTTCGCCGGGACCGATGTAAACGCCACGTCATTACCCCACGCGCGACTAAAGGTCCTGACGTATTACGTATACGCGAGAGAGCTTCCGTACTCTCGGGCCGGTTATGTGCGCTGTAAACTCCGCAAGCGCCAGTAGCCCAGAAATATATACCGTTGTGCACGCACAATGGAGGTTCTTGCGCCTCTGTGTCGCCCCGTGCGTTCACTCCGCACATTTCGTATTGTACTTCCCCGATCCCTTTACCTTTGGCCCTAATGTGTGCCGAACGCACACAGAGCCCTATAAGGGCGCTATTCGCACGTTTCCCAACGACGTGGTCCGCAACCTCGCGGTGGTTGCAGCCTTGCCTCCAGCGGTGTAGCACATGCTGACAAATACATATCCACGTACGTACATAGACATGTAAGCGGCACTGGATCCACGTTTCAGAAGCGGGGAGCTTTCATTTTCGTGTCGTCGACGGTTCTGTGAGTAGCACTTCCACGTTTGCCATTGTAGCACCGTGGATGCCTTCGTTAATTACCTTTGCAGTGGAAGGACGAAATTTGGAGGGTAGAAATTTCGCACGAGGCCATCTCGATGCTGGACGATGGTTCAGCTTTATGGTTATATTCACAAGGTCCACCCGCTCCCGCTATTTATGCCTGGAGCATTGAGACCATGCGATTGGCCATCCCTTCGCCAGTATCTCAGTCATTCACTGATTTTCCAGGGGTTAGTTGAATTTCTAGAGGATAGTCGTGCATTGAATTTAATTTAATTGCTGTTTGAGAGGATACCCGTGGGTGTTGCACGAGACGCGAATCTGGGGAGACACGTGACGTGGAAATTCAGTGCGGTCGAGAATTTGAATGAGGTGAACCAAGAGAACGATGTTGGGTATCCGATAATTATACGGGGACGGAGATTCGTCTAGTCGAAACAGGAAACTCAGTCCCCGGAAAATGATTTGGAAAAGGAGAACATTGAACATGTGTGCGAATGGATGAAGGAGATGGAATCGTGGTTAATTCGACCAATCATGTGGTGATTGGTAACAATATGCGTAGACAAGAGATACTTGAGTTTTCGTCAGGAAATAGATGAAGAGCAATGACTGTGAACACTGATGTTGCAAGTGTATGTGTGTGTGTATGTGCAAGAGAGCGTTGAATTATGATCAATCAATGCTCTTGATAGAGCTTTCCCTAATCATAATAGGAATACGCAGCGGCAAGTTACCCAAACACCCAAACGCGTGTAATTATGTGAAATTCTGTTTCCATTGCAATGATTACTAATATAGCTTAGAATATGGAGGAATCTCTGGCGAAAGCAAATTAGCTTTGTATGGAACTAAAGCGCAACAGTGAATGTCTGCTCGGAATTGAGCATTTCAGTCAAGATTGAGCATATCTGTGGATATGACGTAAACTGGAGTTCTGTTCGTCGTAGAAACCCACATATGCACATCATGCACAAGTTCTGTACATTCTACACCAGGAATAAGCGAACCATTGGCTTCTTCGAAGTTTGGCATTGCTGATGACTTTTCCATGGTCGCATTTGCAAATTAACCAGTTTCATTTTTCGTTCACAGCCTCACAATTCTTCTTAGTTGTCCTTGGCAGTGACTCACACTTGCCATCGTTACTCCAACCTTCAGGGAACGTCTTCAAGTATTCTTCAACCTTCAAACTTCCGTAATCAATGACTGCAGATGATCCGGAGTTATTCCGGCGACAATCAATCTTGTTTCGTGAGTGGAGAACATGAAGAGTGACTTGGCGGTGTCTGCCTTGAGTTACCTGTTCATCCTCGGAAATTCAAGGTCATTGCTTTCGATGCTTTCAACGTTTAGCTGATAATTGATAGCTTTCCGTTAGACGCGAATCATCGTCACGCTCGTCCCGTCAAATCGGCACAAACAGGACCAAAGTCCTGTAGTTTCACCGACGACTGACGATCTCGTCCAAAGGATTGTCATCCGGCGTCATAAAACAATGTTATCAGCGAAGTCATTCTTGAATTAATCCTACCAACGAACCAGGCTGGCCATCAAACCCAAACCATCGGCGCTGGTCTCTCTTCCTGTGACGCTCATTTCTCAAACGCGTGGATCACAGTCACAAAGCACTTTGTTTAGTTTCAAAGTTTCAGTTCCTCGTGTTTACAATCGATAAATCCGCGAGGATTTACGAGGCAACTCGGGACACGGTGCATCCCGTTTCCTCCGAGTCCTCATCGAATCTCAATTCCGTGAAATCGAGACAGAGCGAGACGAATTTCAATCAAGATTCTCCCTCTTGGCTGCGAACGTGAACGGAATGGAGGAAGCAAAGGAGAGGGTATATGACCGAATGGTGCAACGGTGTCCGGCTTGCTTTATGCCCATAGATGCAGCTGACCGGCGAACTGGATTGGCCAGTCGGCACCGGGATAGTGAGCATTATACCGAGCGCCCGGTAGAAGCTGGCAGTCAGGCAACGGACGCGCTCTGCCACGGCGTGTTGCAGTGATTAATGCTAACTGCGCGAGAGCTATCCCTTCCTCTTTGCCCCTCACGCGTTCCGGCCCTCACTCGACGAGCGGGCTATTGCCATCCACCCTCTCGCTCGCCCGTCTCCCTTTCCCGACCCACCGGTAACAGATGTACCCCCTATTAATCAATCCGTTCCTCCGTGCACCATCGCCTCTTCCCAGCTTCCCTGCACCATCCTCGCTCACCCCTTTCACCCTGATTCTCCATCCCTCCTTTGATGCATCTAGACGCATTCCCCAGAGAAGCCCACCTCTGTGAGGAGCTATTCTTGGGATTCTTGTATCATTGTAGGTACCAAAGCGAGGGGAGAGTTACCTCAGCGCGACATGAAAAGGAATAAAAGCCCAAGGGCGAAAGAATAATGTTCACTTGCTGCGGGGTTAATATTTATCGACGTATCGAAAGGGATGTCCCTCGGGGAAAAACTGCCTCCGCGTTATTGTTTTCGTATGTGTTTGAGCTTAGTTCATACGATTCAATATCAGCTTAAGGCTAAGAGGCAATGGCTTCCTTGTTACCAAAGATCATAGGAATAAGGAAGTTATGAAGGATGAGATAGGAAGGAGCAAAAAAGAGTGGCGAGTAAGAAGGTAAGGATAGGAGGTGATTCCAGAGACAAAGTGAAATAACCGCTGACTGGAAATTTTCTTCCAACGGCGCAGCAGCGTTCCCTCGTCTCGCGGTCTTTCTTGTCCGGGCTCTTTTCTCGCCCGGCTATATACTTATACCTATTACAGCTTGCCGGTTCAGCCGTACCGCAATTTCTTGTACCATCGTACCATCCCCGAGGGCCCCTCGCCGCGTTTTATATTAATTAATTAAAGGAGGCGAGTTGGCACAGGCGTGACTTGATCGTCGGTTATTATTAAAGTCGAAGGAAGTCGCGAAATCCTGGTGCGAGTGTACGTACGATGAGAGGAGAAGGCCGAAATAAGAAAGGAGAAAGGAGAAAGGGTCCTCTAAACGGTGGCCAATTTAATGCCTTTCGCGAGAAGGGCAACCGCTGCTGCAGGACACCAAAAGAACACGCCGACCTGCCACGAGTGTCCCGTTCACTCACTCTTCATCCTCCACCTTTCATCGTCCCTTTTTCCTTCTCTCCTTCCCGAAGCCTCGGCAATGTGCTGCCGCATAACATTATCCACGACAATGCGTGTCCTTTATTCGATTCACGCCTCTCCCTTGATGATAATAAATGCCGGGCTATTAATTGAATAATGGAACGAGAATAATAAGCCCGGCCGAGGTAGGCGAGCGTGGCGCTGCAGGCGCGGAAATGGGACGGAGCCGAAGGAGCGGTGGAGACGCGGAGGGAGGGGCAAAGGGATCCTTTTCACTCGGGGTGGCTCTCACGGCGTTAAGTGCCTCGTTAAATCTCGTTACCTATAACGCTACCGCAATATTTTCGCGTCTATTAAGCTCCCCGTGTGATGTGTCGGAAGGGAGAGAGGCCAACGTTGATGCAATGCAAAGTTTTCCGTTCTTGTGCGGCGCACGTCTCGGGGAAACAAAAGCTCCCGGGCTCGGCATTGTGCCCTCTATCAAAACCTAGAAGCATTTCGTTCGCCGGCCCGAGAAAGCACCAGGCAATTCGCAAACTATGCAACTTCCGGTTGCTTTCATGCTTCCGCGTGAAAAGTGAAGGAAGAAGGGAGACTTCTGTCGAGTCCAGGCTATGATTTCTCGGTATTTCATTGCAACCGCGGTCGGATTCATTGGCGACGATAAAAGACTCTCTATCTGTCCTTTCGTTGCAATCAACTTCAAACTGACTGACTTGGAGCATTGTTCGTTGCGTACAAGTCGGAATTGGAAAGCTCCGTTTGTTCGTCGTGCGCTCGAAATGGCCAGAAAATGCCCGTTTGAGCGGAAACCCGTTTGAGATTCCTTTTATGCTCTGCAGAATTCTTACCCTACCTTAAATAGGATTCACTACAATTTTCCAACTGGCAAATAGTCCAAAGACTGTATAGCAATCTATTACATTTTGTTTGTCCGAGATTCAATGTGAAATAAAAAAAAATCAATCGGATCGGACATATTCTAAATCAAATCTTCCGTCAAATTACGTGCGAAATATCCGTTCATTAGTCAATCAGCTAATGAACCACATTGCGAAATTCCCCACAACAAAACCATGCCTATTTTCGACAGCGCACATTCCCGCGTATTAGCGAAAGCGAGCATCGAACACCCTCCGGAATATCCCGCCACTTTCCTTTTTTATCGTGCGTGAATGAATTTTCCGTGTCGCGAATCGGATATCTACACCACTTCACGCGCCCCTGGAGCACAGACTCGCGATTCCATTCAATCGACATTCACAATAGTGCTCTGCGATTTTTTTTTCTTTTTTTTATCAGACTATGAGATCGTCCCTATCGTTTTCCTTTCAGCCCGCTGCTCCTCGATGTCGAATCTGCACGATCAGTTTCAAGGACAGGAGGAGGAGAAGGAGGAGGAGGATATTGAAGAAGCAGAAACGAAGGAGACGCTCGTCTCGAACGCTAACGTCCCCATTCCCGTCCTCTCATCGAGAGGATAATAGAGAGAAAATGCCTTTGGAAAAAATATTTTTTGCTAAAACATATTTCGAACCGTTGGGAAAATTGATTACGCGGCTTTGAGAGCACGCAGGGAAATCTGTCACACAAGCGTGTCACCGTCACGTTCTAGGCCACGGGATACAAAAGCGTTGAGCGCAGTGATAACGCTAGTTAGCGCGAATGCTGCGCAGGGAAGATAGCGTCAGCCAGCCGAGGATCCACATTCACCTTCCTGCCTCTCGCGCGTCGTCTCGTGCCGAGCAAATTCTTTATAACTGTTTGCTAGACCGCAGAGCCAGCAGCAGCAGCTCACGAGGAGCATGGGGCTTGCTTGCATCGTCCCATTCGAGATAGAACACGGAACGGGCTCTTCCCTTCCCACAATCCCTCTTCGCCCCTCTTCCGTCGCGCTCCTTCTTCACTTCAGCTCTCTCGGCTCGCGTGCACATTTTGTTTTTGTTCCCGCGACATCGCAACCGAGCCGAGCCTCTCGAAGCCAGACGAGTGCGAACGATATCGCTGATTTCTCCGCAAGGTTCTGCGCCGTTAGTTAGCGGCAAGAGTGGCAACGCGTGCCAACGCGTTGCCCTCACGGGTTTTTCAATGGGTTTTGCCACGGTGGCGCGTTCCTCTCGATCGATGGGGTTACGGAGAGTCCAACCCCATCGACCGTGATGACACTTAGACTGGGCTAATGAGAGTGCCATTTTTTAAATGCCACGTTTTATCATAGACAAGCCATTTGTGTGACAGCGCGACAGACAAATGAGAAATACTTGGGAGTTTGAAGCTGAGATTTCCGTTGGGGTCAGGAATTGATCTGTCGGATTGTCTTTTATAATTTTGATTTTCTAAATGGGAAATATATATAGATAATTATTATAATAAGAGACCATTTTAAGAATCATTGACCCTATGGGAAATACCTAAATTAATGGTGTTGCATTTTCTAGTTGGTCGTTTGCGAAGTCGAAAGACATTGCCGGTGTTTTTTCAACGTCGCGCGATTCTTCGGCAGCAGAACACGTACACCTTCCGATATAACTCTCAGAGCGAACGAAGCAAGGTCGTGCTTCTTTAGCATTGTGCAGCTGTTGCAGTTTTCACGGATGCAACATGGCGCGCATGCATCAGCGTTTCGGCGAGTGAGCTCCAAAGTTTTTCCGTCGAATAGTAAGCGTCTTCGCGGGTTTCTCGGTACGCACGTACTCGCAGTACCGATCTAACCAACCTGTCTGCGCTGGCGGAACGTTTTCCGAGGCAAAAATTCGAGACTGAGAATATTTGCATAATATTAACGTTTCTAAAACCTCTGACACTTCTACGTGCCGATATTAACATTCGTCTCATTTACAGTCACCAATTTTATTGTTATAACTGACCTACATATACATATTTTTTTATTTTATTAAAAGTACTCACACCCATTCAATATGAAACGTAATATTCCATCGACATTTCATTTAATTCAACCGATAAAACTCCAGGCCATTTGACAATGCACAAGAATCTCGACCCTGAAGAGTTTCGACTTCTCCCATCACCGAAGAAGTCAGCGAAACGAGAAAAGGAAGATCGTAGCGAGAAGGTAGGAGGTTCGGTCGTCCCTATAAGGCGAC
The DNA here is from genome assembly GCA_947507545.1 of Clistopyga incitator. Classification (NCBI taxonomy): domain Eukaryota; kingdom Metazoa; phylum Arthropoda; class Insecta; order Hymenoptera; family Ichneumonidae; genus Clistopyga; species Clistopyga incitator. The sequence continues at coordinate 10,112,498 of OX382177.1, forward strand.
TCAGGCGTGCGCAACGTTTGCGCGTACCTTGGGCGCCTCGGTAATGGCCCTAATCCCGACGTAATTACTCCCGTAATTACACAAATTCAATTTGTATGAAGCCCTCCCCGTCTGGCCGCTTCCGGGTAACCCATATATATCTATCCGATGCACAGCTATCTCCTGGAATAGTGCTCAAAGTAACACACACGACACACGTGCACAAACCTACCTAGCGCTGAGTCTGTACGTGTGGACATGAGCGCCGAGCGTGTGTTCGTACGGCTACGTACAGATGGCGCTGCGCACTTTCACCACGTCGGCGCGCCGGAGCGTGCGGATTTTCAAATCATAGGTTTCGCCGGCGTTACTACGAGGCTTAATGGAAAAGAGAATGAGGAGATGGGACTCCACTCGTTGCGGAATAGCCTCGCGAACATTCGACCGAGTGAGAGAAACACGAGAGCCCGCGAATGATGTCGAGGGGAGAGCGGACACGAGAGGAGAATGATGCCGAGGGCCGAGTGAGAATGAGAGGAGAATGATGTCGAGAGGAGAGCGAGCAGAACGGACCGGTGACCAAAGAGTCGACGAGCTGTGCGGAAACGGAGAGAATAACGAAGAGATCGACGCAGCTATGCGGCGAGCAAGACAGATTGTGGTAACCGCGGGGGAAAAGAGTGGTGGGGACCATTAGCGGACACGGAGAATGCGGTTTCAATTATTGCCGGACTGGGCTACCCCCAGTATCCGTTTTCAATGACCGATACGAGGCCACAGCCACGTACCTATGTACATATATGTGCATGTATAACTCCTGCTATTCCACAATGCCCTACTCCTTTTACTCCATCCCTTGCTCCTACGAATACGTGATTCGCCACCCCCACACGTGTTAAACCGCTGGACACGTGTGTAAGCATTCTTTATTTTTACTTCACCCTGATTTATAGTCGTTAACTGGGTAATAAAAAAATTAATAATGTTTATGTGACAGTGCGGCTTGAAGATTTTTTTTTTAAGTTCAAAGGCTTAATTCTTCTGGGACCATTGAACCCACTCTATTTTTTTATTGGTCAATTTAAGAATCTTTGAAATCAATTGTCTTGGATAATTAATTTCAATAATTATTAGAATAGTGTGTATTGAATTATTAGTTGACATTTTCAAATGATGTAACATGTTTTTTTTTTTTTGTTTTTTCTACGATTTTAACCATTTCCTCCACGTATTTATGGCATTTGACATATTGTACAATATATTCTCATTCAATCGAGTGAATTAGTTGGAGGATAGTCATCGTCACCAGGGTTGGATTTCTCTTTATTTTTATATTCCATAACAGTTTTTCCTCTCGATATACTCTCGAAACGATCGGATATATTTGAGGCTGTGCATGTCTATCTGCAAATCTGTCACGTGCACACAAGCAACGATATTGAATTTTTTGTTTCTCCCTCCATCGCTGAGCACATAGCCACCGCGATGTGCCGCGTACAGAGTTTCTGCGAGATATTCAATAGCCACCACGAGCACCAATGCGTCCCGGTTATCTGTTACCGTTTGAAGTGATACACAGAGGTGTAGTGCCGGACTAGAGCCACGAGGGCGAAACACCGTGTCCTCTTTGATTTCGATAGCGGACAGTATTGTATCCGATTTCAATAAAACCGAGAAAAAAAAATATACATGGTAGACACACAGAAACAAATGGGAACACGTGTGTTTTCGGTGAAACTCATTCACTCAACTACATCTGATAAAACACATGCTCGAAAAATATTAAGGTAATGAAAAAAAAAAAAAAAAAAAAAGTGTAGCTGCCGAATACTAAATTCAAAAGAATTCCGACGGGTCATCCAATTAACTAATTACTTTCTGAACATTGTTATTCTTCCAAAAATGATTTAAATTACAATTTTTTTTTAATAAAATAAAAATTGGTACATTATTTCTGTACATACTCGAGTGTGTTCAATTAATTTTGCTTCCGCTAGAATTAATACGAAAATCACGACTCCATAATATAATTAAATATAGCGATTTGTTCGCGGAAGCGTGGTATGCAACTTTGGATGATTTATAGTTGGAGTAATTAGGCAAGTCGCGGGAGTACACCGCCTCGAGGTATCGTAACAGGGTGCGAGTTGACTAAAATTCTCGCGAGTTAAGCTCTCGGCTGTGCGTGTACCAAAGTCTGGCGTCGTCCTCCTTTTCCTCATCGTCCTCCTCCTCCTCCTCCTCCTCCTCTTCGTGCACCTTACCGAGCACCAAGAAACACCGAGCTCAATTGTGTTTCCTCGTGGTATGAGAGAAAGTCGTGCCCTGCTGGCGGCATAAAATCGCGATATCGGGCAGTGATGAATCGCTCTTCCCCAACTTGCCGCCCTGGCCGGGCTCAGACCTCACCGACGCAATATATAAATCTCATAATTAATGACGACGATCATCGCGTGACGAGGACCTCGTGATTCGACGCCTCGAAACGCCTACTCTCAGCACGTCACACGGGGCATAAAAATCGCTGGCACGAATGTTCGTGTGCATTGTAATAGTATTTACCCTGCTATTACGTGACGTGATAATATTCGGAGCTTTTCCCATGATGCCACTGTCCCATTTTTATTTTTATTTCACTTGCAGGATTCGGTTATGACAAATTTACGAAAGTTCCTCAAATATGTTGTTGTGTAATAATTTTTTTTTAATTCGTATCTGAGAATAAGAATCAAAATTTATTTTGAAAATTATTCTATAATATCTGAGGAGCCAAAATTTCTATTTTTTTTAGTTGGTGCTTTTTTTTATAGATTTTTTTTTACTGCAGTTATTATTACGAAAATAATTATTCCATAAATTTTTATTTAAAAAAGCATTGGAGGCTCGGAGCTCTGCTAATAATTCACAATTATCGAGGGAATTAATAATAAACGCACAACCGTAACGACCACGGCTTTTACTCACCCCCATTTCTCCAAGGACCACCCCCACGTTTATTGACGCGGTGATTGGGTAATCGATGCTTTTGGCCCGGAAAGTAGGGTTATTCGATGTTTGAGCATCTGTCTCGACGATATTGTTCATTTTCTGCTGTTACACCGAATACAACCCTCGAAATCTTGGAGTACCGTATGTGGCATCGAGTGAGCCGAAAGGAAAGCCCAAAGTCAATGTCTGGTCCATGCGATGCGAGGCTTCGTTTGTAGGCCTCGGTGAACGACATAAGGGAGTATAATCCCTTCCGTGTGGGGTAGGTCCTGTGGGACAACGTCGATCCTTCGAAAGCCCTAATCCCTGCTTCTCACCCCGAGAGTCCTTCACCTTTCAGCCAGTCAAGTTCCAGAGGGACTCGAGATTTCCCTTTTTGTGATTATACAACAACAAATATGTCTCATTTTTTATCGGAATAAACAAAATTGAACATACAATAAATGATGTGTCTGTTTTTTTTTATTACCTATTTTACATCAATTTGTCATCTCGCAGTATATTTTTTTCTTGACCTTAACATAATAGCGGGAGCAAAAATTGTCAATGATGAATAGGTGATTGATGAATTCCAATTAAAAACGTGTCATTAATTTTCGTCGCGACGTGAATTCCGACTGTTTCCTCGGTAATAACATTGCGCGTGTCGTTTTGGGCGAAAAGCTTGGGGTACAAATGGATCGCGCATGTAATTATAGCTCGCTACTGCATTGAATAAATGTTGACAAGCTGTCACAATTACACGAAAATACTACATTTACATTCTCGGTCATGTCGTTAACGAGAATTTCCCTCGGAAATACAGAGCACGTACGAAAATTAAGGTCCGCATGATTGGGGATGTTGCTGAATATTCGAAGCGTCACTGTAAACCCCCTGGGGCGTAAGTGATTTTGACATAATTTTATATCGGGAAATTGCCGTTGAGCAATAATCAACAGATATATGGGGGAAAGGGTGTATAATAATATATTTCATTAAAATTTCGTAGTCTGACGCGTTTTATTGGTGTATTATGGCGGTGAAGAGGGGGGGGGGCAATGTCCTCGGTAGCGTAAATTAATCCGGTGATGCGGCTGGTCGATTACGGGATCGACACTGTAATGCATGTAGGGAAAATCATACGTATTTGGATTTCCGTCGGGAGTCGAAATATACATTTAAAAGTATGGGGGGGGGAGGCATTGTGTACGCTCTTTTATCGAGCATGACATATTCGCTCGGACATATTTATGTACATACACGAAAAGCGAGTCAACGTTTTCGTGTACGCCCTTCGAGCAGCATCGGAGCATAAGGGTGTATAAGGGATATTATGCTTTGGGGGGGGTGGGGGTGGTGGGGGACGAATGCGAAGCTTTAAGCGAAAAGGAAAAATCTCCAGGGTATAATACTTCTATGTATATACACATATGTATGTATGTATGTATGGATATATATACGGAAATACATATTTTTATTTATTCCGGGTATGTAACTATTCGTCTCGACACGATGTTATCCATCATGAAAACGCCAACGTGAATTGTGGCCGGAGATTACGAGGAGCCGGTGCCTCCGCTATAACGTGTACTGGACACGTCATATTATATTTTTCGGACTGGCGCATATGCCCATTATTCAATTCCGCTTACTGGATTCTGTCACATTTGTGTGCCCGCAGCCCTCAGGTGCAGTACCAAATCCGCTTGAGTCTTGTACGATTATGCTTCCGATCCGTGGTGGTGCATGCGGGGATTAGGGGAGACGATAATAATGTTAATGGTATGTTTTTCCATTGCGACGATTTGTCAAGAGGGTGTACATACATGATATAAAAATTGGCTACTGTATACCATTCGTAAACATTCCACACACACAAGTTTTTTTTGCGAGTGTGTGAAGGTGTCCATAAAAGTGTCTGTGAGAGTGTCTGTGAATAGTGTCTGTGAAAGTGTCTGTGAGAGTGTTTGTGAGGGTGTCTGTGAGGGTGTCTGTAAGAGTGTCTGTGAGAGTGTTTGTGAAAGTGTCTGTGAGAGTTTCTGTAAGAGTGTCTGTGAAAGTGTCTGTGAGAGTGTATGTGAGAGTATCTGTGAGAGTTTCTGTAAGAGTGTCTGTGAGAGTGTCTGTGAGAGTGTCTGTGAAAGTGTATGTGAAAGTGTCCGTGAAAGTGTTTATGTGAATTACAAGCTTTCTTGCCAATTCACAAAACTTGCACTTTCTCCCAAATCATTCGGCAAATTAGCTCGCAACTCTGGCGTTACTTACATGAAGGAAGCATATGTCTCATGGGCGTTACAGTGCCTTGCAGTGTGTCGTGCATTGGTCCATGCACTGTACTGAGAATAATTCGAGGGGTTAGCTCTCGGTTACAGCGTGGCGACATTAGACGTCTAATACTCACGGGTTCGCTCAGTCGCAAACGCAGACACAATTAATCACTTGAACCTTCTATACAGCATACGTGTTGTGCAGAATCGAAACCCTAAGAGGACCACTGAGCGCGCCACTACGACACATGTGTCAGGGTAACTGTGGAAGAGCTATGGGGCGGATAAAGGGCCTACCTACGACACCGCATAGTGGCTGGGGATAAGTTTCGATCTGCGTTCGCATAATCCGCATATGGTGACGTCAGGATTTTCCTCGTTGCCACAGCATGCACCCAGTATAAACGATTGAGCTTGCAAGCTTACGATATGCACCATATAATATCTTAGCCCTACCGAACCATAATATATATAATATCGTATTATATCATCGTCAGAGAAAATAGCTTTGTGTGCTGCAAGAAGAAAAGTGGGGCAAAATGGAACAAGATATTTTTCTTAACGATTTAAAGATGATCCTGTTTTTAAAAAAATCATTTTTTTATTTCGGAAGAATTTTTTACCAAGACCTTTCACATTGTTTTAAATTATTATGAATTTTACTGTAAAAAATCGTGCAATAGTTTTGCAATAATAATTTAATAATGCAAGTGTCGTATCGATATCTCTATTTTACCCCATAAGAAGACTGTCCCTTTCTATCCCTTTTATGGCTGAAGTATGACGAATCCATGGCGATCAATTGTAATGCGAAAGGGAGAGGAGAAAAAGTATAAGGGAGAGTGGGAACTCAGCAAGCGTTCGTCTATAAAATTTCCGTGCGGTGAAGCAGACTCACGCGGCTACTATTTCTGTTGTAATCCGGTGAACGCCGAAGCCCTCATGGCATATACCATAAGCATCGATGCAATATTAATAACGTCGATTAGATTCGGAAATGAAAGGTGGCCCTGGGGTATTTTTGTGAGCCGCCGCAGAGAAGTTACAATCGCGCTTGATATTTCGTCTCAGCGGGAAATAAACGAGATTCCCGATCTACGAATCCACCCCTGCATCCCAGAATGCAAGTGGCGAGGTGGATATACGTACTGGCCCTATTGTTGCACGAGTTATATGTGCTCCTTGGGTTTTCTCTCGTCTCGGAGGATGCCAACAGCTGCACTGCAGGGGGGAAAGGGAAAAATATAGTGGAAGCTCGAGAGCTGCCAGCCCAGGAGCACGTGTTACGGCTTTCTTCGTTCGCACGAGGACGTGAAGCGTTGAAGAACGGACTACACGCTGCGAGAAGCTCGTGGATAAGCGTCACAATAGGATGGAACCTGTTCCCCGCTGACACTTTTGCTTTTTTTCAAAATTTAACCCTTCGACCTGACACACTTTTGCTCATTGATTCTTTTTTTTTTCATCATTATTATTATTATTTTTTTTTTACATTTTTTGGTGAAGCTTTATTTATTTTTTCTGACACAATTTTTCCAGGTCCCCAAAGTGCCTTGAAATTCGTAATGACACTTTTCACTGTTACTGTTTTTGGGAATCCAATCCTTCGAACTGACACACTTTTGCTCATTTATTTTATTTTTTTCATCATTCTCTTTTCGATATTCCTTCATTCTTTAGTGAAGCTTTAGTTTTTTTTCTGCCACCACCTTTCCACGTCCCCAAAGTTGAATTTCCAGCATCAAGTGCACTCGACTGCCTTGAAATTCGTAATAAGCATCACAGTGAGATCCTCGGTGATATTAAATTCGTCAGCCGCTACAAAATGTCAATCGGGCCTGGGTAATGAAGCTCCCGAGGGTCTAGTAGCCACAGGCTCAACACACAAATTAGCAATAGTTGTATTGCCTTGGCCCGCAAGACAAACAGGCAAAGCGAGCGCAAGTACAACTCCATACATGTTGGAAACCCCTTCTCCCTGCCACTCGAGGGTAATAGTCCTCTCGGCGAGGCATTAGACAGGAGGGCCCGTCGTAACAGCATGTACTTTGTGCAAAAGGGAAAACACTCGAAGCGATAGTGAGTGTTTGCGATGACCCGCGGGGGTGTCTATGAACTGCGCCGATACATCGACTCCGCTGATACGAGAACGTACGTAACTTGCTCTCCGAGCTATGTACCCCCATAGCTATTCTATGGCCCGATATTCTAGGTGTGCAAGCCTCGGTCCAAGTTCAATAAACCGTATCGCCTCACCACCCCCCGGGGGTTATTTCATTTTCGAGCGAGTCATGTGTAAAATATCAAATAAAATGGTGGATGTTTATTTAAGTGGACGAGGCGAAAGCAGCGGCGGCACCAGCAGCAGCTTCCTCGGCGCCGGATTTTGACGCACGGTCATGGTAAACCAATGGGACATGGGGGCTATGGGATATGACGGCAGCGGTGCAAGGGACGAACGTTAATATCGCGGCCGGACGAGCTTGGCGAGTTGGCGGTTCACAAAGTGAGCGAGTGTTGACACTAGCCACTCATTCCAGGGGTAGCTTTGGCTCTTGCCTCCCTTTCCCTCCCTTTCTCTCACTCTCTGCTTCCATGCTTCGCATCATCCCCCGTTTTCGCCTATCACCGACACCGCCACTACTTTCACTGTATTCAACCGACGGATCCTCCAGCTATTCGCTCAACTTCCTTTTCTACATCTTTTCTGGCAACACGTTTTTTTTTTTCTCTTCATGATACATTTCCAGGCAACGGGAGCACGTGTGTTTACGCAGTCCAAATTGGAAATGCACGTACGTTCGAAATTCTAGGTGCTGTAATTACTTTCACAGTGGAGCTGGAATGCGGTGAAAGCAGGTGAAGGGTCGTTGGTAAAACGCGTCGCACGTGTCCCATCAGTTTGTGGTCAGTTCCTGGTCAGGAAAATGTCATGGTGTTTCTCTAACTTTCGGGATTATTTAAGTCGTTCAATTTAAGGTGAAAAAATGTTGGGTATATTAATTGCGAAAATTTTGGTTCTCCGGTGAGGAGAATTTTTTTTTAAACGACTTAACTATAAAGTGAAAATAATTACGGAAATTGATTATGAGGAAGGAAAGTAGGAAAAAAGGAGCATCGGAATTATAACGGGTCAGGGCTTTGGATACAGATATCCCACGTCTGGTTGCAAGGCGGTCAAAGAAGCTGGAATTAAATTAATATAATCTCTCTGGCAGCGCCAACAGCCGCGCCATCGCGATAGGGTGAGAGTGAATGGGTTTATGGGGTACGGGGAGTAGCTTTTGCGGAACCGAATGTACAAAGGGGCTTGAGAGTGGCAACAAATTATATAATTTCATAATTGAAAATGTTCTCTCAGTCACGAGGTATAGTTATATAATACGCGATAATATACTGAACTTCTAAGTAATCTAAATATATACATATATATATATAAGAAAGAGAAAGAGAGGGAGGGAAAGAGAGGAGAGCAATGTTTCAGAAGAACCGACGACGGGGCCATTAAAATTTCAATTTCCTGTTTCTCGTAAATCTGAAGCGCAGAAGTAATTATTGTATTTCACTGTAGCAAGACGAACCATGTTTTCTTGAATCCATTCACACTCGACGAAAGCAAATTGAGTGGATTTGAGCAGGGGTGTAAGAACTCACTGAAAAATAATTTTCTGATTCCAATAATTTATCTTTTTTTATCAATTTTTAGGAATCAATATATCAGTACAAAATCGCAAATATGGGTATTAAACTAAAGACAAAAGTTGATATAGAATATATTTGTAATTCGATTGAAAATCGATAACCGCACTCGTTTGCAGGGCTTAATAATTTTTTTTTTTTTTTTTTGCTTAAGTGAAATTGACAAATTTTTATAAATTGTGTATCAACGGATAAAAAGCTTTTGGTGAACTAGTAAACTCTGAATCTTTGGCTGCATTTTAGCCGTCCTGCCACAAACCAGAAATGAGAGTGGACTTGAAATATTCAGATCACTTATATAACCCATCGTCTTGTACATACGTGGGTTCTTCACTACTTTTTATTCATATCTGTACCAAAATTCTGAAACGATCTTCGCATGTCGGGTGTATAATTCCACAGGAAAACTCCGACTGTGCACTTCCGGTTTCTTCATTGGCAGAAGCTTTTCCGTCCTCGATGCAAATGGAAAGAGGGAACGCGAGTACAAAATTCCATTACAAGTTTCGGAAAATTCGTAACATTAAATATTCATTATTTTGAAATTTTGATAACGTGTTTAATCCACGCGACAAAATAGTCGACGACTCGGTAATCGCGAAGTACGAAAGCTCGGAATATAATGGACGGATCGGCGGTTTCGATATTTTCACCGGTGACAATCGATCCGATATGCATATTATTCCGCATGTTGTTTGAAAATGAAACCCCACAAAGAGATTACGTAAAATCTGACGAATTTACCACATTCACTTTGGAGATCCATTATCGAGATTAATTCAGGCCAAAATACGTTCGCGATTATTATGCCGAGTGCGCAAGCCGCAAAGCTCCCGATAAGCTCTTTACTAAAATAATACGCGAAATACTATTTTGATTAAATGTATTATTTATCAAGAATGTGAATATATGAATAATCTTCTCTTGCTCGAAATGCCAAAATCCACGAATTTCATTTTGCTCTGATAAAAATGTCTCATCACTGTTTTTAAATTATCGATTGACTTGCAGATGCCAAGAAAAATGATCACTTATCGTGGAATTGATGACGTTACCATTTCTGAGATCTCGTGTAACTTATCGATTGAAAAATTGTAGCGGAATATAAAATTCGTTTGAAACGCCACGCGAATACCAGGCCAGCGATTTGTCTCGACTGTTTCCGGCGAACAGGCACCGAAGTACGTCTATGAATTTTCCGCTCTGCCCGTTTCTCTAAGGCAGAGCACAACTCTGTTGAAACTTCGTAGCCTCGGAGTTTTAGCGTGGATTTTACCGCCGGAGAATTTCCTCTTCGTCTCGAATTTCCACGTTCCCATCCTAGACACTCCCTTACGCCCATCTCCGCTTTTTCCCACCGCGCATGTAGCGCGATTAAGCAAATTAAATTTCTCAGAGAGTGGTAACGAAGGAATCACGCCGCAGTTTCGACGTCAATTCGGTAAGACTGAATCTCGTCACAATTTTTTTTTTTCCCACGTTGGAAGTTTTACCAACTTACAATACCTGCAAAATTTTGTTTTCATCAAAACCAAACCATTAAATAATAATTATGAAACGAAGTATTTTCAGTTCAAATCTCATTCAATTTCAATTCCAAATTTCTGTAAATTAAAAAAAAAAAAGTGTTTAGATATTTCGATTTTAATAAATGTCGAGTAGTTCAGGAAACCTTTGGAGGAAAATTGTATTTTGAAGGGTTAACAAATAAGGAGTAATTAAGCGTATCGCGGTGGAAATGTTGTAACAAAGTAGGTTGAGACAATTTGTTTAGGTAAAATTAGTCACAGCCTCTTTCGTTTCCTCTCACGCGATCCGCGTTAAAAAATACGAGCGTGCAGTCTTCGTGTACCATAAGCCAGGCGAGAAGAAAAAGTTTTGTGGGCAGAGAATCCCTCTGGTGGTGGCGAGGCACGTGCTGCCGGTGTGAACACACAAGAGCAGCCCACAGGAGCAGGAACATCAGCCGCACAGTGGAGAAAGCCCCGTGAGGTTTCCGACGAGAGGCTCTGGGCCAAACTCGATTTTCCCGAATTAGCTATCTCGCCCTCTCGCTCACCACGCGCCGCGGTACATGCAAATTGGCACGAAATGAACTCTGGTATATTATATTAGGTCGGGGGCTACCTGGAATTTCGAACGGAAAACAGAGCGAGATGAGAAGCGCCGACAGGGAACGAGCGTGAGCGAGGTGCTCAGTGTCTATGCAGCTATTAAACCCACGAGAAGGAGAACGACGAGGTGGAGGACGAGATAATTGGGGACTGAGACATGCAGATCCGCTAATGAGGGGGCTTGTGTGAGTGGATGTGGATCCGGACGTCGAAAGCGTCAGACCAGATCTCAAATCCCCTTGCCATTTTCTTTAATTCACATTTTCCTTCTTCCCTGCATGTTGACCTTTCGCTGGGATCTGATTTGCAAAGAGGGCACCAATGGCAACGTGAGATAAATCTATGGTTGTCGTAACTGCGTTGTCGATTTTTTGTAGACAGAATGATGAAAATTGATAACGTTGATAAAGGTGCACTGACGAAGTATTTCTTATGTTTTATTTCCTTTACATAAATTGACATATGTGAAAAATGGCATGAATTCCATTATTTGGAAATCCCCTTGCCATTTTCTTTAATTTACATTTTCCTTCTTCCCTGCATGTTGACCTCTCGCTGTGATCTGATTTGTAAAGCGGGGTCCAATGGCAGCGTGAGATAAATCTTTGGTTGTAATTGTGATAATGTTGATAATGTTGCAGTGACGAAGTTTTTTTTTTAAAGATGTTATTTCCTCTGCATGTCATGGATTTCATTATTTTAATATTTAATTTGGAAGCCTTTCCACCCCAAGCTCCTTATAATTTCTCCTCTTGCTTTCTTAACGCCAGTTCCAAGAGAATTCCACATTGGACACGTCGATTTCCCATTCGTTTCGTAGCTAATTAAAACGAGCGGTTATAATAGAGTCCTGGCGTCAGACGCACGCGACACACACAATATCTTTGGAAAACTTTAGCAGTGAACCGTGGAGCGGTATTGCCACTTTCAAGACTCGCCCTCGGCTGCTTAACATACATATACTAGACTACGGTACGAGTGTACGCGCTAAAGCCGTGGGCACGTTAATTAGCGAACAGCAGGAGCCGCAGGTTTATTTGGACCGTGCTAATGAGTATTTGAGTAATGTCTCTCGCCTCTGTCCATGGACAACCATTGCGCCAACGCGCTGGGCACAATGCGAGGACTCGTGTGCTTCTTTTCGAAGTAAATTAACAATTAGTCGGGGCTCCGAAGACAGACGGCCGCTACAGAAACTAATGCACAAAGCGAACGAACAAAAGAAGAGAGACAAAGAATAATATAAAAAGAAAATGGAATGCATTAAAGGATTGCGGCGGAGGAGTCAAGGAATAATTTTATTGCTCGGTGATCTCGAAAACGTCAACGTAATAGTTGAAAAAAAAAAAAACATTCTGACGGAGAAAACAGGAAATGCAACTCTATACTAAATGAACTACTGGTCGATGATTATTATTATTATTTTTATAATTACAGTTCGTTGTTGTTGACAGTTGTATTGTACAATGGAATTTTCATGGTGGTAATTTTGAAGTCTGTGAAATAATGTGGAGGGTCGAAAAGCGGAGAAATGGTTCGACTTCATGGTGCGGAATCCAACTTTCCTCGTCGACCTTTCAAATATAGAGTGGAAGTAATTTGCAAAAGGCTGAATCAACGTTTCACCCTCGGAGAAATGGCGAAGCGAGAAAGTGCACCGAGTTTCGCAGAAGTATACTGTAAGGGGCTTTAAGGTAGTGCCACAACGGCGAATATCCTCGGTGAGGCTCTTACCAACCCTGTAAGCTAGCTCTTCTCTGATACTACAGTCTCGCGGAATCACGACGATACGACACGTTTTCCAGACACGTATTCGTGGTGCGATTTTCACGCGCGGAGCAAAGGGCTCTCCCCGGGACGTCTCGAAATACAGACGGAAACTTCAGTCGAAGTGCTCGGGAGATCTTACTCTCTGCTTTTTCCAATTCTCAGCTCATTCCTGCAAACTCGTACAAATTTCGAGAGACGAGCGCGCGACGTCCAGCCGATCGAGAAGCTGGGAAAACGAGTTCACTCTTCGTGCAAGGAAACTACATTTTCAGGACCACTCACACGCTCCACTAACTTTTGCTGATCTATGTATTGATACTATCTACAATGACCTCAAAATCTACTCCAAGCTGTATTAACCTATAAACCTAAAAAAAAAGAAAAAAAAATTTATAAATCTGCAAAAATGATACACTGGAGAATAAGGAAGACTTCTAAAAAATTTGAGATTTTTCGGTCGATTAGTTCACGAGTTATCATGATTTGAATCGAAGCCTTCTCATCATACGCAAATTTATCATGTTCATTGTCAAGGTCATTAAAAAATCCCAGTATCAAATACGTTGCCGAAATCGATAAGGAAATGAAGAGAGTATGAGATGAATGATAAATGATCAATAAATCAAAGGCCCAAGTCGATTTGCTACAGGGGAATAACAAAAATGATTGAAAACCTGGAGATCAGAAGGCACAGTCCATTTATTGCGCCCATTTCCAATTACGTTAGTTTGTTTTCGAGCCTCCCACAGTCTACATTGGGTTCCCTCCTCCGCTGCTCATTTCCTGCACGCTTCTTCCTCGAAGCTGAGTAAGAAAATATGTGCCCTTGCAGCTCGGAGACTGGTGGGCATGTACAGTAATGGAGAGGGTCGCGAGGGCGTTTTACTGTGGAGACCGGAAAGGTGCCAAGACCCGGAGGACTTTCCGTGTGATATCCGAGAGCGTGCAAGGCGGATAACTCGTGGAGCGTACGAGCTCGTCGACTTAGTAGTCTCTCTTGCGTCTCTCGATCCGCAGTTGCTCCATTTCCCGTCTTTACCGATATCTCTATCTGCCTCTTTCTCAAGCGGAGAGTCTCACCTCGTGGCATCCTCCCGTTTCTTCCCAATTACCAACGAGGCCGCTTCCACCGAGTGCTTCAGCGAGAGAAGAGAGTCCCGGGCGCGACTTTATAGGCCGGGACCTATTACCGCCGCCGGATAAATAACGAGCCGCTATTCCACGAGCCGAATGAGTTTGCTGCATCGTTCTGAGTCTCCGGATCCTCCGGATGCTCTTCGTCTCCAGCTTCTTCTTCTTCTTCTTCTGTTGCTCTCTTTCCTCCGCTTCCGTCTCTTGTTTCGGAGAGTTTATTTTCCGCTCCTTCAGTCTCCCATTTTCCCTGGACTCGTTAAAAACACACACAATTTTTCAATGTTTCCACTATCTTCACCTTCTGGGTGATAAATAGCGAGTGCAGAAGGCGCAGAGTTCAGTGGGAGACTCATGGCGCCCTCTGCTCTCCCGCGCCCTGGCGGAGAGCGAGTGCACCTTGTATCGTAAGGCGCCATCTGCTCGGAGCCACCCGAAGTTGCGGAAGACGTGGTAACTATCGAGCTATAATTTTTTTGGACCATTCGTTACGGTAAAAATCATATGTCGTCAGGAATAATTTCTTTTTTTGAATAGCCGGAATCAAAGGAATCTTGTCAATAAACCCATTTGTCAAAAAAAATAAAAATCTGTAACTTCTCACCATATATGACTGTAAAATCAATGTTTCGAGTGACTCTTTCGCCACGAGGGTAACTCGAGGCTTCGAAGATGGTCGAGTTCCCTAACGAGCCGTCGAAACGAGAATTTAGTTTAACGGCCCCAGTATCCCTGGGCCCAGGAACGTCCGCTGTGGCTTATCTGCCTCTTCGGCTTCGAGCCTCTCGTACACGTCGAGCTCGTTACCCCACTTGCCATTGACACCTGAAAAGCCGGTATACTCCCCCGACAAACATATATATATATATATATATATACTAAGGAGCGTTCCATTCGTTTGCCGCTAGTTTGGACGACTGGCCATTGCAGCGCCAGTACTGGGCTCCCAGTCGAATATTTCCGAAGCGAAAGCAACGACCCTCGGTCTCACTTCTATATAAAGTAGAAGCTGATGAGGATATACGATCGGCGGAACGTCGAAGAGTCACCACACTCACTGACCGAGCTAGCAAAAGCTTTGACTCACGCCAGTGAAGATGGCAGATTCTCCATGTAACCAATAGCGCTTCCCAATAATCATAAAAACCCGAATGCAAAGTAAGACTCTACACATTACTTCCTAGGATTGTTACTTTTTGAAAATCGAAAGAGTGAGTCCATTGATTTTGAATGAAGCCTCAAGTTATTATAATTCTTTATTAAAGTCCATAAATATATACATACATACAATAAAGTCCATGCTAAAAAAAAATGTTCGCATAAAGTTGCAGTCCAATCATGACCATGACAGTTCACGAATTTAAATGATACAATAGATAAACGCAAATAAAAAAAAAAGTGAATAAGGTATTCACACTAATGCTACTAACTAAGTTACAGTAGTTAGCAGAAAAAAAAGAAGAACAGGAATATCGACTGAACGTGGGTGTCGTTGCTGAGGAGGCAGAGCTCTCGGCCGTTGGAGCATACGGATTGGTTCGAGGAGATAAAACCGGCGCCGTGATAATCTATCACCGTCGATTGTTATCGCTTCGCTAAAGTATCATGGTGAACTGCACCGAGTTTCCTCGTTGCTCTCTCGTCGTTCTCGTCGTCGAAGAGCTTCGGTCCTTTTTTTCTCGCACGATGGACCGACTTCATTAGACCCAACAAACAGGATTGTCGTGAAACTTCACTTTTTAAATACACTTTCCGCTTACTTAAGGCCTCCGAGACGGATTAATGGAAGATGTAGGCGAATTCTCGGTACAAAATCGATTTATACACCGAGATCGTTAGATCGACAAAGCAACCGTATCTCCAAGCACTCAATCTCTCGGCCGAGATCACGGCCCATTGAGAACGTTTTACGAAAAGCGACCAACGTGTGGGATTGATGGACACGGACGTGGAGAACGTGATCGCAGTCCCAGTCGCTTCTGTGCCTGTATTCTCCGGTGCATTCTATTTTTTGCTGACTCTTCTGGTGCTACGCTATGCTCTGCTTGACTCTGCGTCACTGGGTGGTCCCCCTTAAGGACAAGGTCAGCGATTCATTCACTATGTGGTACGCGTAGTGGGGTTGTCGTGGTAGCAGTGTCGGTATATAATTATATTTTCGTCGGTGAGCTTCATTTAACATGTTTACAGTGGGGCTCGAATATTTGGAGCTCAAAAAATTAAGGATGCAATTTAGAAATGCATATTGCTGTGGCAATTATTTTTACATCCTCATGGAGGAAGCTTTGTATCGCAAAAAAAAAAATTTTCGACATCTCCACGTTTCAAAATGATTAAGAACGTCGAGAAAATGAATTGTTACAAACCTATTTGTATGAAAAAATACTACTTATTAATTATTTATTCAAGAAGAAAGCTGTAAAGATGAAAGTTTAATATTTTAACAGGAGATTAGTTGTCCCAAATATTTTAAGATTAACGTATTAAGCATAAAATTGTGAGTAATTTTAGAAATCAGTAATAAATTGCACAAGTGCAGTGTAATAATAATAATCTATTAAACGTATATTCATTGCATTATAAACAGCAATTATATTCCGCTGAAGTGTCTAGTGGTACACTTGTACATTAAGTGCACGGATGTGCGGAGCGATAAATTTTCCGTTCGCTTTCTGAGGCGATCGACGAAGCGGAGCATTTACGACTGGTTTCTTGCTTCGTTAATTTCGCCGCTGGGTATCATATTATACGAAGCACGCACCTTCGAACACACGACATATTACGCGTCCTCTTAATTTACGTCTCGGTTTCAACTTTGACATTGGCTGCAACCGAAAGTGTGCGACGTTTTAATCGGGCCTCACGAAAACGAAAGACGAGGCGAAATTCGATAAAAATAAAGTGTCCGCGTGTCGCGATAAGTGAGTTAGCGAATGATTGCTCTCGCCCATTCCGTTCGCCATTTATGGCTCCGTCATCACAGGGCGTACCGCAAACTGTGCGTGGGTCCATGAGCACATCCGTACACAGAGATGCTGCGAACTCCCCCGCGCATTGCCGTACCAGAAACGCAAGAACCATACGTCACCCTTGAACTCCCCGCAGTCGAGAGACACCATAGACCGTATCTCCGCATGTCGATGACAGCGCGAATTGTCAGTCGAGTTTACACGGCGAAACGCCCATGCTTTGCATATGTACCACGCACTGTCTCTCCCACTGTGTAACTTCGCTCTTCAGCAAATTCTATTTCCTCACTTTTTCCGAAATTATATACGTACACATACCAAAACTTAATAAACGCATGTGCACACAACATTTAAAAAAAATATATAACACTTTTTTCATACGAAATACTGACTACCTAGAATTTTTTTTTCGATTCACTCAATATTTTAATATAATACTCGAGTATGGTGGAAAAAAAATCCATTCCATGGAACACGTAATTAAAATTCCAAAAACGTTATAATCCTCATTTTATCAAGTCACTTCATCAATTAACCGCAGGTATGTACTGGGCGCTTAAGACTCATTTATCATACCAAAAATAAAAGCGGGCGCATGGAGAAGCCCAAAGAAAAAGCTCTGAAGCTGCTTAATTAGCGAATAAAAAGTTGCCTACAAACCTGATAAACCACTGTATCTAACGCAGTATTTTTTTTTTTTGGAAAAAAAGTTGCGATGACAAATTGAAGTCTCGGCACATTGTCACCGTTAGCGAGCGACATGATTACTCGTGACTTTTTCTTTCGGCGCGATCGACGACACGCTCCTCGCGCCTCTCTCACGTCCGGGTATCTTTAGCACGCTTAATACATATATATATATATATATATATCTGTAGCAAAGGGAAGTAGCGAGAAAACGAGGAGGAGATGACAGGATATTTCGGAGCTTCCCGGGGGGGTTTTCCATGGCTGGCCACTACCCTTGATGCCTTGCGATCGCGCAAGGGGATGACGACGAGAGAGCCACGCACGTTTCGCTCAACACATTGGCCGCAGTAACGTTGAGGATGAGGGTCACCCGTGGGACGTCGCAACCACGTGTCTCACTTTGCGACACGAGCTTACTTCAGGATCCACAGAGAGAAAGGGAAAAAAAAAACACCATAACGTGCTTGGTGGTCTCGGAGTCGCCGTTCTAATTACTTTTACCCGTGGCCACACCGTTTTCCGCCTTTTTCCTTTTTTTACGGAATGACATCGTGTGGTCATGGTCTCTCTTCACTTATGGCTCCATTTTTATATTGCATTAGGGGATCAGGTGCGGACATTTACCCTGCCCTCTAACGCTATTATTGTAGCGGGTTAGTCACGCGATAAAACAATTTTGAGCAATGGTTTTAAAACCATCACGGTGATTCTGAGCCTCAGCGTGAATGCCATTAGTCACATAGACTTGTTTTGTTATTTTTCGATTTTTTTTTTATCCCGGAGGGAATATAATGATTGATGATTATAGGGTTGGGATAATGAAGGGATGGAAAAATATGTCGGAGGATTCGAGGTGCACCAGATTCAATTACATATTGAAATATTATTCGGTGGATTATTTTATGGGGTTCGCGGTGCTCCTGAGCTCTCGAGGCTATATATTATCGCCACTCCCCTCGCCACAACAACTCACCCTCGCGCGTTGTATGCTCCTGCTTAAAGATTAGTCGCTGCTCATCAATATGGGCTCTATCGGAAATATGCACAACCATCAACCGCCGAACACTGAAAGCTACAGATTATTTTCGATGTACGAGGCTGGGAAAAAGAAATTTTCACCCTCCGTTTTGCAGACGCATGTTCGACCCCCGATACCATGAAGAAGAAGGAGAAGAACGTCAGTCTATTCTGACAAACTTGTGATTTATTGTTATACAGACAATGATCCCAAATATGGCAACCATAACAGTTAAAAAAATTACTATGAATATAAAATTAGTTGCTTGAACTAAATAATTACCTACGATAAATTCAAATTTAATAAAGATTTCATGTATTACAATTTTGTTTATTTTTTTTTTTCTCTTTTTTTACCCAAAAACCAAATGTGACATGTTTCATTTTTTTTAACTACTCCTTGAGACGTGCGAGGCGTAAGATTTCAAAAAATCCCTCATATACGTCTGGTCCCCCGACGCCTCGGTAACGAGTATACGTATCATGTGTTTGCGAGATGAGCAGATGCGAGAGGCCTATATCGAATGTCATATCTCACGTTCTCGGTTTCCTCGGAGACTGCATAGCCGGAGAGTGGATATCAAAGTCACACGGGCTTGACTCCTACTCGTGACGAAGGCTTCACACCGTTGAGTAGAATGCTCCTCGATCGATTCAAACGTGCGCACCTAAATGTGTGCTTACGTGTGTGTGTGCGTTATAATACAAGCTGGACCATGTGTAGATCATCCATACATATATGACGTGGAGCACTCAATGGCAACGAGAAGTGGAGGCCCCAGGTGATACGAACCTTTCGCCCATTGTCATATTCTCCACGTCCATCCGAAAACATGACACCGATGCTCTCTGACACCCGTGCAATATAAAAAAGAGAGGGAGAGAGAAAAAAAGCTAAAATAAGTGATCGTCGAATGGCCTCGTTTATCGTGATCCATAAATTCATTCCGACAAATTTTTACCTCGTCGAAGCACGAAAATAAAAAAAAAAGGGAAACTAAAAAAAATAAATTTGATCGATGGTAATGGCTGATAAATATCGTCCGACCAATAAAAGCGACAGGTCATGCGATTCGTCGGCGACGAAATTTAAATGCCCATGGTAACTGGATATAAACGGAAGGTTCTGTTGATAGTCGTAAAAGGGGTTGCTGTAATTTGCCCTCTTATTTTTATTTATTTTTTTTTTTTAAATTCGGAGCCGATAAGACGTTACGTTTCGGCGAACAAATTAATTCGTCACGAGGATATTCACAACGGCGATATTATATATATTAAATGTGTGGGGCTCTGTTTGTTGGCCGTTTTGCTCGTGCTGGAGAATCGAGATCCCTTTCGGCGATTAGCCTTTCTCTTTGACCCTCCCGAAGCATTCGAGGAGCCTCTTCGAGATCTTTCGGCCTTCCTCTCGGACATTCTTCTTCTGTGCGATGCTCTCCGCTGCTACTATGTGCACGTAAAGTGTCTCCTTCTCTCTCTCTCTCTCTCTCGATCTTGGTTCTCTTTCGAACTCGACGACGACGACGACGAGGAGTGAGTTACGTGCTGCCGGACCGTAAGCAACCGGCCTGTCGAATAAACAAGCCGACTGTGTAGTACCAACTACACCGCAGCATCTCACAGCTGTGAGATGCTAGAATAGACTTCGAATCCGATAAAACAGGATCGTTAACTGATCGAGGCCCTCGCCACGGTAACTCGCGGGCTTCCTTAAGGCTCCTTTCGAGACCAGGTCGCCGGAGCTCCTCTCCACCATCGTTTTGACTCCCATATATAGCTGGTCCATCGCAAGTGCAGTTGTACTTCGAAAAATTGATAACATCAAGGTCAGGGAGCTCGAACGTATTTCAGGCTTATTTTTCATCTTGACGGGAAGTTCGATCTAAATAATGGTCCTAATGGTAGCGATTACATCGAGAATTATATTCCATTAGTTGACTCGTGCATGCATCAAGTTCAGAATTCATTGTTATCCATAATTGCAGTATCGAAAACGAATAAAAAATATGTGATCAATAAAAATAATCACAAAGCAATATAAAAAGTACAGTTCGTATCACAGAATCGATATGGACACTCGAAAATCCAAAACCCAACGATATTTGCCCATGGACACGTATCGAACCAAAAGCAATACCCATAATTTGGGCCATCGATTTTTTTTTTTTTTCCCCTCCAAAGAGAATAATCAAGCGGGCGTACATCCCTCGGGATATTGTGGCTTCTGTGCACACATACATATATACACGTGACGTGGGCGGAAGTTGAGAACGAAGGAAATGCTCGCTACCACCAAGGGTATTCATAAGTCAGTCGGTGCGGTTCGAGAGGGTAGACTTACGGGTACGCCGCGCGTGCCCTCGAATTCGTAAAGGTACTCGGGCCAAATAAATTTCGTGGTATAGTGCCGCGAGAGAAAGCGGCGAGGGTGGGAGGTACGGGAAGGGCGAGGGAGGGAAAACCGGCACTGGAATAGGATGGAGCCTTATCAATTTTGAACGTGCGACTACCGCCCAGTGCCGGAGGGACGTGTATGCCGGTGGCGCGATTCTCCAAGCGGGTTTCCGTTTGCCAGGAGCTTTCCAGCGGAGAAAGCTGAGGGAGAAAGCACATCAGAAGGGCGAGAGAGGGAGGAAGCGACGCGAGGAGGAAGCAGCAGTGAATGTTGGCGAAAGAACAGAATGGAAAGGCGGGATAGCACACGAAAACGAGAAACTGAGTGGGAATCCGTTGGTTGGATCTTGTGGCATGTATCTTCAGGGTGCTATAGCATCAACGTCCTTTTTCCCAACACCTATAGGCTGCCGAGGTACGATATAGCTCTACCCTTCACAGGGTTCATGTCCTTTTCCGCATTCTACAGGGAATTCGAGGCGTTTCTATTATAATCCCGGACAATGGTTCTGTCCGGAAGCACCGGTAGTAGCAGCTGTTCACGTGGAAACAAATTCCTAATATCATATTAAACACACGGGCACAATAAACGTACAGGAGGAACACTCGCCAGCGGGATTTTTGACACGGACGGTATTTCTTGTTCCGGGGGTGCAAATTGGCCCGGCGATTGTCAATCGATTCCGCGCGGCGCGAACAATAAAGCGGAGAGAACAATCGGGTACCATGGATCGGATTGTGAATGGAGGAGGGTGGTGAAGGAGAAGATGATCCTTGACGTGCGGCGTGTGCTCACGCACTTCTCCGGAGACTGGAATAACCAGGACGTGGGGTCCGGAGTCACGCACATTTGTCGTTTGTATAACTATAAGTTGATGCTGTTGTTTGTCCTGCGTGTTCCTGAAATGGGACACGAGAATTGCTTTTTTTTTTCTTTTACTACCGAGCACTAAATTCCACTGAATCATGACAAGGGATCATACATTTTGGACGATTTTCCAGGGCCCACAGTTTTGGTAAGTTTGGTGAAACGGAAAGGGTGATTTCGATGATGGTAAATCAAGGATTTTCGGGTGTGCAAAGCCGTCCATGGTCTTTAAGCCGGACTTATTCACGGGCTCGATATTTATCACCACCGGGTAACACTAATTTTTGACAATCAATCCACACGCCAAGAGTTATCGATGGGATCTATATCTCCAACTGATTTTTTTTCCCCGTTATGCGAGATCACAGAGGATCATCGCGTTAAGGTCACGGAGGTGGTGGGGTGAAAAACTCTTCGGGGTTGCACGCAAGGCCCCTTTTCGAGTGATTCATCCACGGGGACCCATGGATCCGGGCTCTCGACACATTAGCGAAGGATTTTCCCGGATTATGAAATGATTTACGAGCCTCGT
Organism: Clistopyga incitator; assembly: GCA_947507545.1. NCBI lineage: Eukaryota > Metazoa > Arthropoda > Insecta > Hymenoptera > Ichneumonidae > Clistopyga > Clistopyga incitator. The sequence goes on from OX382177.1 coordinate 10,134,898, forward strand.
GCTCGACATCCACCAGGCGTTCGAGCTATTGGGCAATTTTCTGATTTTACCTTTTGGTCACGTATCGGCCCCCCCGGGTTCGCCAATTGGCAGCAGTCGCACGTAACTACTTATGGGATATTCTTTTGTGGATTTGGTACCTGGATTTCTCAATTGACTGAACGTAACGTCGTACCTCGCACTTTGCTTCCTTTTAAGATTCCTATCATCGTTTTCGTTGACCACGCGAGCCCCTCGTCGTCCAGGCAAGACGGGGTGAAAAACGTCGTTAATCATATTTAAGCTTTTTCCGCTTCGAGTCCGTTGGTACGGAGCTCGGTGAATGTAGGTCGAAGCTTGCAAGCTTGCGGCACGTGTACAACGATTCAGTATTGACACCCCAGTTGTGCTTCGGGAAACTGGTTTGCGTAAAAGGGTAAAAGCTCAAGCCCACTGAGCTTTCTTCAGCCACCGAGGGAGCCACGAAGGTCGTGCAGGTGGAAATAGCTCCTTTGTTCTCTACCCGCAAGTGAAGCTCGTTAATGCACGCGTTCTTGCATCGTATAAGGTGAGCTTTTTTGCAGAACATTTAGCACACGTGTCGTACCCGCCGTTAATAGACTACGTCCTACAACTTGGTACCAAGATATTAAAAAAAAATTGCAAAAAAAAATTGAACACCCATGGCAACAATAGCGAACCACGATTTTCTCGCCGTTTACTCATTCCAACAATTAATACCTTCGTACGTTAAATTAAATCCCAAGTGCACAGCCTTGAAATTATAGTTATGAACTGCCTCCGTTGGGTAATCGAGGTGCGCATTCGTATAACGATGTTTCGAATAAACCCACCCGGAAATCTCGGTACAGCCTCGGGTAGTGTACCGAAAGGGAGCTCGGTGGACCGGCTGGCACCAGTTTCATAGCCGTCATCGTGGGCCAAGCACTTTCGTCAACGAGCAGGCCCGAGTTTGATCGCGACAGCTTCGCATAATTTATCGCAATTACGGGTACCAAGCGGCCAAGTGGTTGTAGCCCAAGTTGGTTCGGCCTGGTTCGAAACACACAGGCGTGTAGAGGCATCCGGTGTGGGTGTGAGGACGATGTGGAGTTGCCGACGGTGGGTAATCCAAGGGCGACTAAGGGTCTTCGGGAAGACGCGATTGGCAGCGGCATATTCCAAACCCCGGTGGCATTTCAGGAGAAACAATATACCTCGGTAATGGCTTCAACAGTGGCTAAGCTTTGGAGTAAAGCAACATTCCGAGGTAGGGAAACGAGAGAAAAGGAAGGACAATAGTGGTGAAGGGAAAGTGGACGGGCTGGGGAAAGCTCGGGGTAACTGGCGCACTTCGATAGCGGTAACCGAAGCGCACCGAGAGTAATTTGTATTCACATTAGATGTTGTCTCGCCACCTGGCAGCCGCACGCCAACAGCATCACCCTTCTTCTTGCACGAGGCTCGTGACTGTTAGCCGGAACACCAGGCTACCCTCATTCTAAATGCATCCTTCTTTCCCCCCCTTCACCTCGCTTTGTCTCCTCTCCCTCTTCCTGTTCAGCTTCCACCTATTTCGCAATTCCTGGCCAGACTCCCCAGTCATCTCAATACCACCTTGCAGACTACCCTGGCACACGTACCATCTTCTCTTCCATTCGTTTATGTACTGCATTGCCAGCAACCACCAACTCCCAGCGACTCGGTACCATCCGTTTTGTCCCGTTGACGTATGTCTCCCATCGATCACTCGCGTTACGTTCCTCGAGCCATCGGCAATGTGTACCTTTCCTCTCCGTCTCGATTTCGTTCTCCGCTCGCAAGCTCGTTCACCACCTCCCGAAGACTTGCCATGTCTTCCCTGACGTTTTCCACTTTGCGACTACGCCGCTCATATAGACATTAAAATTCCGGTCAGGTCAGCCTCGGAAAGAAGCCTCGGGAGCCAATGGGATGACCGGAAAGCCGGGAGAAGGCGAATATCCGGTGGAGAGTACAATGAAGAGAGCGAGGAAATAGAGGGTGGAAAAAATAAAACGCAACCGGAGGACCTCGTGCGTTGACTGCGGCAACAACTTAAGAAGCGTGAAGAAATTCCTTCCGGATATACGGCTGGGGTATCAATTGCCGCTGGCCTTAGCGAACCGGAAACCGACAAGGGACAGTGCCGATATGTTCATCGGAAGATCAACTTTCACTCCCTCTTCGTGTGAAACACGATGGCTCTGCATTTTTATCGTCACCTCTCACCAATTGATCTCTCGAAGACACGTGGACTGGGTTGGCAAGTGTTTGATGCTGCTGAATATCCGATGGGTCCAGTGACCTGTCTATTACCGCCTAAGAGGAATGCACCACTTTCGTCGCTTCGACCAATTCAACAACGTTTCTACACGTGATATAGTCGGAATGCCTGATGGAAAAGGCCTCCATTCTCGTTGGTTTTTTTGTTTTTTTTTTTTTCACCATGTTCTTTCCCCCTTCAGATAGTGTTACTGTTCAGGAGGATGAACCTTAGTAACTAGACCCGGGCGCCTCGCCTCACCATCGTCCGGAAAACATCTTGTACCCTCTCTTCACGATCGAATCACTTTGTTCAATTCAATTCTTCAGTATGGCCAGTTTGAGTGTTCGACGCATCACAATTTACTCACTTGCGTAAGGCATTGTATTATCGTGGCAACCCCTCGGGACTCCTTTTCTCCTTGTTCGCAGTTGTCCTTAGCCACGCGAGCTAAACCAGTTATTTGGTAAAGTGGTTTTGAAGATTGCAGAGCTTTTCTCGCTGGTATTGCGAAACACGGCTTTGCCTTTTCGTTACGTACGTTCGCCAAATGCGCCCGAACTTCTTGGTCAGCAGCATAAATAAAACGGGTCCTTTATATCGCTTCACTTCGTATTTCCGGGTTCTATACGCCCTCAAACATGTATGACGTTGGCAGACCCACTCCATCGCCAATTCATATTAAATAAACACGTGTGCCAAAGCGAAATGATTCTTTTCATCGTCCACTAGGCTCGACTCTTTGGGGCATTCGAACTCTATGTTGATTCAGCTTGAGAACCAGCAACCCCATATGATTTTATTGCTGCCCTCACCATGGGCCATGTTGAAGCTTTGCTGTTACAGCGACAATAAGTACTGGCAGTATTTATTGTCGCCACTTTCAGCACATGGTATGACAGCTCATTCAATGCGAAGGTGTTGGGAGAACGGTCGAGATATAAATTTTGTTTGCGTTCAATGTAAAGCCCCCATAAACCTTCTTAAGCACATTCGGAATATGATTAAGATTTTTTTTTAATGACCTTATGGCATTATTGTTTTTTTTTTTTTTTGCCTTTACGTTTTAAATTTAAATATAAATTTTAATAAATAAATTAATAAATTTGAATTTATATATAAATTTAAATACCAAGTGCGAAAATAATGTTAACAAAAATGAATGTACTTTTTTGTTCTGTGTTAACTTGTCTTGTTGGTGCATTATGAGGTTTGGTGGGCACGTGAAATATTTGCTTGTTGCTTTACTATTATAACCATCAGAGAACAGACAGGGCGTAGTGTTCCCGGACTTACAAGTCGGTGGTGCCTTTAGTTCCCTCGGGATTATCCGCTCGGCGCCTTCCCATTTCGTCCATCCACTTCTGGCCCGGCCGCAGACACCGAAAATCCCCACGTCGGCTCACGTACAGTAATATCGTACGAGGAACATCTGCCCATATACCTTTGACGATTTATTTGTATTACTTTGTTCCTCGTTCGCGGTGAACCCAAGTTTTGTCGTAAGCATTAGGGACTAGTTCATGACCCCAGGGATAGCCCAACCGCCGCGGACGGGATCCTGGCAAGGATTACATGAAAAATTCGCGCCCAAATGAGTTTATCCACGACCATTAACCCGGCAAACAAACGGCTCTCAATTTTATTTGAACAAATTGTTTTTTTTTCCGAACCTGACTTTTATTCATCTTATGGGAAAAGAATAAAATTGTTATTTATCTATTTTAAAAGTGATATGTTGAAAATTCTATTATCAACAGTTGATGGTTTGGTTTTTCCATGGAAAAATATTAATGTAGGGAATTCAGCAAAGCCTTCGTTTTTACTTCAATATTTCAAAAATTCGCGGTTAACAAAAATAAAAAGCATAAAATCAAAGAGAATACATTTGTTTGGTGGACCAAAGGATCCGCAGCATCCCTTCGCAGATCGAATTCACTTTCCTCCATAAAAAATATACAGTGTGTTGCTATAAACGGGAAGAAGCAGCGACACGAGCTTTCCGCTGACGATAAGCGAGGAAGCGAGACAAGGTGACTGGTTGTCCAAAGGGAAACCCAACGAGATTTCTCGTTCCCCTTTTCTCTGGGCGCGCGTAACGTTTTCACGAGATAAATCCATTCCGCGGTCAGGTTTCGCTTTCATCTGTTCGTCGAGAGGATAATGGCCGTATTCCCAGACGACTAAACCACGCTCGCGGTACATGCTCACCCTGCGGTTGAGCTAGTGGCGTATATATCCCTTACTTTGCGGAGAATGCATGCTTGAAAGCCTAACAACTGAGCCATGTTTTCGTGCTGATGAGGTAAACATTTATTTTTACAAAAAACATTTTTTTTTTTCAATGCACTTCAATCAATTCAATCGCTTCGATCCATCAATTTTTTTTTCCCGAACAGTTTCATAAGGCCCAAAAATAATTGATAACCTATCGACAGAAAAATTCCAATTTGCAACAAGGCAAACTTCAAAATGTAAAAATCATATTTCGCTAGGAATTTTGAGTCGACGATGAAATTCTCATCCACGATTCCGTCAGTGGGCAATTTCAAAGCGTACCACGTATAGAGCAGCCTCTCGAGGCTAAGCATTTTCTATATACGTCACGTGACGTACGTTTCCGGCGAGGAAAAGAAGAGGAAAGAGTGGATGTAATGGCGGCTGCTGTCGAGTGCTGTCTGAAAGTTTTACGTCCCAATGTGCTGGTGAAGATGATCGAGATCAAAGGATTTCACGTGGAGCTTTCCTTCCCCGTGGTCGTTGCCACGCGTTCGTATGGTCCTTTTTGTTTCACGCGCCCTTTTTGTACTCTGCGTCACGAAACATCACATAGAATCCTGCACATACTACAAGAATTCATAAATAAGTAACATTGATTGTTATAAATTTTTTGTAAATCGTATTTTCTTCGTGAAATATGATTTATCGCTTGTACATGAACAATTTGATCCTGGAACCGATGAATTCTTAATAACGAGGATACAATTCACAGGGCTGAAATTAACAGAGCGAATAATCCAATGTTTGACACGAGTCACCATGTGGCTCGTCGAGAACAAGGTACACAATGTAAACGAACACGTGTACCACATGTTCGCGTACGTATGCGCACGTTTCCCGAGTTAGTTAAGGGATGCAGGCGCCACGTCCTGACTACTGTCTAGGGAAGGGTGAGATGGTCGTTGAGGCAAGCTGCTTGCGGCCAGTTGAAGCAGTTCCGGAGTCTCTCCTCCGCTTTGGCTCCTTACTTGTAAAAACAATATTCCGTCAATACTCGTGGGAAGAGCTCGCGAAGTTCAATGTTGTTTCAGTAAATTCGAGAGACCACAGGAGCGAAGCTCCTCGGAGATTCGGGCTTTACGAACTTCGTGCTCCGACGCTCTTAACAATGGTTATTTGGTTTAGTTCCCCGTGGCAGATGAGCTCAAGTGAAAGCGACATAAAATAAAAAGCATAACTCAATAACAGCAGAATTGTCAATCCTGTTGTCCAGAAGCCAAATAAATAAAAGGATCAAAAAGGAATTTATCAGGAGAGCGAGTGATCCTTGATTGCATCCAAACTCGACCAACAAAATTTCTTTCAATCCAGGCAAAAGCATTGACCCATTCCAGAGCTCGTGAAAATTTCGATCGATTAGTTGGACCAAACGATCGGCGACAATAACTCAATCACTTTTAAAGCCCCTTGGATTGATAAATCTCCCGACTGACAAGACTCGCTGTTTAGTTAAATTTCATTGGTGAGTTTAAAAAACTTGGGAGCTTTTCGTGGCGCAGTGTTAGGAGACAGCTCTTAAATTCCGATATCCTTTTTGGGGCAATCAACTTATTTATGATGACATAAATCTCGAGAGTTTTGACAGTGAGTGGAGAGTTAAGCTCTAGCGGTTGTGCGTCCAGACGAGGCTTCGCCGGAAGCTTAAATGTTTGACGAGAAACATAGGGAGTGTTGGTGCTAGGTACGGTAATAAAAACACGTTCGAACATTAAATTTAGCGACGTGTATAACATATTATTCTCGTTACGGGAGTTAACGCACGGTGGAAAAGGTTGACAAACGTACAATATTACGGTTAAAAGTAGAGATGTAAAGAGAGAGAGAGGAGAGAGAAAGGCTGAAATCGAGCTGAAGGAACGAGTCTCGCACCGGTGACATTCTCTGTAAGGTATCTGTTCGTAAGGTCTGGCCATTACGACGTTACCGCAGTGTGTACAGTCGGTATGGTTTTACGGGTATAAGGACGACGACTACGAAGCAGCTAACAGTTTATGTACGGGCGTAAAGTCCTGCCTATACACCTACCCACCTAAGAGGACACTACACGCCACAGGATCACCCTGCGCACGTACACCAACGATTCGCGTTCGGTTGGTTCTGTGTACAACGCTGTATATTCCAAGAGCGTGCCACTCCTCGCTCGAGCTAATGTCAATTTACGCTGGTATTACCAGAATAGCCCTTTCCAATACACCCACGCTCCTGCGTTTAATAGCTCGGGCCGCCGTATTCCTCGCCGACGTTTTTCCTCCTTCTTTTTCCTTTTTTTTTCCCTTCGTCCGCACTTTGACGTTTCTCGTGTGCGTGCGTCAGAGGAATTGGCAATGTAGGAGGAGTACGAATGCCGTGTGTAGGAGCTGAATAATGATCGTTAAATGTAATTGTTGATATACAATGTACATCGATGGGAAACGTGTTTGAAACATTTTTTTTTTATCAATGGAGGGAAAGGTTGAAGGGGTTTTCTTGTGTGAAGACATTTTTCTTTGGGTTTTTGGTAACTAATTAAAATTGGAGCTCGGATAATTTTTAATTTTTTAATTTCATGTTCAAGGAGCAATTGACGTAAGTGATTTAATTAAGAAAATTATTCATTGGATTGTGGGAAACGTATAATTCATTTTCATTGGCAATTTTTTTTCATTTTAATGTGCCTCTTAGCTATGATTAAAAGTCTTCGTTGGCGTGAAAAAAATAATAGTGGAAAAGAGAATTTTACTTTTAATATCATTCATTCGCTTGAAATCGATATGTCCTACCCTTTTTAATGGTTGCCAGGATTACCGCACTTACTCCAAGTGTCGTTATCCGTAAAAACGAGGGTCCAGTTAGCCCGACGAACGAACAACTGTTTTTGGTCGCGTTATTTTCGGTAAATTCTTGTACTTGGTGGTAGATCATGCTGCAAAATTCAGTGTTATACGCGGGAGACTGATTTGTTGTTACGATGGTTGGATGTGCATCGAGCGAAATGCACTAGGCATCCAGTTGAAGCGATTCCGATGCGCGTATGTGGATGTACAGGGGAGGGAATGCGGAGTGAGGGAGTGCACGGGAAGAGGGTGAGAAACAAGCTTCCAACGGTTTACCAGAGGGTGTTAGCAGCTTCGATGCGGCCGGGGAGTGTGAGTTCTCTGTAATTTATCGCCTGCGTTGCATCCGTACCGGAATTACGCCCAGTTCGGTACAGCGACCGGGACGGGCAACACACGAGCGTGAGCGAATCGTCAGAACGTTACTGCGTTCATATACTGTCTGCAGTTCTCCTCGTTTTCCCGGTGCCTCGCTCGTTTACCGGTAACCCAACCGCTGATTTCGGAGAAATCCACACCCCTTCTATCTGGCAGTTATAGAGTGGTCGAAAACAAAAAAATTCATCGCCCAGATACACGTCGACGACGTACAAGGAAACAAAAATTATTTATCGACACAGCAAATGAGATCGTTAATGTCCTGTAATAATTGTAACCGGCTGAAGTCAATAGCATTTGCTAAAAAAAAAAAGTAGTCCTGCCACTGCCAATATCCATTGTCTAAATTGATTTCCTATACAGAGAAACAAAAATTGTTAATCAATACAACAAATGAGATCGTTAAAGTCCTGTAATAATTGCAATCGGCTGAAGTCGATAGCATTTGCTAAAAAAAAAAAAGAGGCCTGCCACTGCCAATGTCCATTGTCCAAATCGATTTCGTACACAGATAAACAAAAATTATTTTACAACACAGCAAATGAGATCGTTAATAGCCTGTAAAATTTTTAATCGGATGGAGTAGATAGTGTTTATTTAAAAATTTAAAAATTTGCCCCGCCTCTGCCAATATCCACTGTCTAAATTGATTCCCTACACAGAGAAACAAAAATTATTTTACAACACAGCAAATGAGATCGTCAATATCCTGTAATATTTGTAATCGGATGAAATCGGTAGCGTTAGCAAAAAAAAAAAAAACGTAGCTAAAGAATGTTCTCAAGAGAACCATTTGTCCGTGAAGCTACGAATTTTCAGGAGAGTGTGTAGAAATCTCTGGGGTCCACTGAACTATCTCTCGTTTCTTGCGCGGCTCGAGTCAACGGCAGTTCGTTTAACGGTGCCGAGAAAAGGATGAAGTATGCGAGCCTGACATGGCAGGTCGCCATCATTAATTCATTTGTCGAATGAGCGGTCAACCCGTCAGAAAGCAGTGATCGATCGAAGGTTCGCCACTGGGTTGAACTTTTTCTCCAGCTGGTCCCTTTTCATTTTCTCCATATCCATCCATTCCGCGGGCTTTCGAAGCCGCACGCTAATTATTGCCAGTTTATTTTTTATTTTTATCTCAAAGTTGCTTTGTAAAATAATCGTCGATGTTGCGGTTTTCTTTCGTCATTTCGACTTATCATTAGGAACAAACATGGGGTGCGAGCGTGGTGCAAGGGACTGCAGTTGTTGATTGCAGACTGTATGCACACCCTTGTCTGCGGGTCATGAACTGCAGAGAGTTGCACGAGACGGCCGTTTTGAGGGTGAAGTTAACACCGTCCAGATGATTAATGACAACGGAGGGTGACGGTGACTTCCGCCTCTGTCTCGCTCGCCGCGTGATGATGTTACCCGCGGGGACATCAATCTAGATGCGAAACTGTATCCACATACACAGGGTGGATACGAAAACGCGTCCAGGGCAGAGTATCAAAAGCGAGCATCATCACCAGCGCCTCGAATCCTTGCGACTAACGCTCGAGCATCACGAGACAGAGCCTTATAAACCGCCTCTCCACTTATCCGGAGCCTTCCATCATTCCACCAGGACACATTGGCCACACTTGCCTCTTCGTTTATGGCCTCATCTCGAGACTGAGATACACCTTCGGAAATAGCCTCTTTGGCTATTGCGATATGGACGGCTGGAAAGAAGTGAATTGGACGGAAGTTGGAAATAGTCTTCAGCATTGCCTAGCTTATTTTCTGCAAGCTCATGCGATGTGAAATGAAATTTTCGACTTGAGCATTGTCGTTTTAGCAAAAAAGTGTTGTTACATCCATGCTACAGGAGGATGATTAAAAAAAAATGTTGGGTGATTTTGTGGTCATGTCATCGTGTCACAGGAAGTAAAAGGAGAAAAAGCGATGTCTGGTTGTCCTGGAATTTCCAGGAGCTTGCAAAAGGGATGACTGAGCCTCAGGGTGGAAAGCTGCTGCTGGATGAGTAGTAGACCGGTTGGAAAAAAATAAAATAAAAAAGAGAGAGAGAGAGAGAGAGAGAAGGAGTCGAAGATCTGTCGCTCAGGATGCTGCTCGTTCTTGCGAAAGAGATCCAGCGAATGGAGCGGCGAGTGCTCTTTTAATTAAGAAGCTGCCAAACTTATGTACATATTTAATGAAACGCCCGTTCGCGTCGCGAGGTAATTTCCGAGCGGGCTGAAAAGAGAGCGAGAGAGGAAGAGACGGCCAAAGTCGGGCGTACTTTGACTTAATGGGGATTCCCCGCCTAGCGAATAATCCACCTCGACTACTGCTTCTCTTCTATCGGAGAAGTCCACGAGCATCTCGTTCCTCGGACAGCCTGTCGAGCCTCACTTTCCATCAGTAGGAAAACTCCTGTGAGCAATGGGACAGAAAAAAAAATTCAATGGAACGTGAGCATCCAGTTTTCTCTAATATCTACGACGTTCTACACTCACAAACAGAAAAATCAACATCCATTAACTGATGAGTAGCAGAATTATGTCCATGACCAGATTTTAATTGGATTCACCCATCACAGCGAAAAATTAATAATTGCCCATGGAAATTTCCAACTGGATACCATAACAATAAATCATGTAGGAATGCTGACGACAAAAATTGGCAAAAAATATTATTCACCTGAAGAAAATACATTAAGGTACTTTACACTGTAAATTGAAATAATTTAATGTAAATTTTAGAGCAATCGATGCTAAGTATATTTTTAAAGTACCGTTTGACTAATGTCCAGGTTTATGGGTACACATGACACCATACATTTTTCACTGGATGTTTCAACAATCATTCACTGACCATTCATCACTCACCCAATTTCGTGCTCAGACTTAGTGGATATTTTTTCATTCGACTCTCCGTATTTCCGTACCCAGAAAGTCGTGGTCCTGTTGATGTACACCACAAATTCCACAACTCAGAGCCAAGTATAATGTTCCAGTGGGTGTGACGTATGAGCGAGCGAGCTTAACTCACGGTTTCTGCTTATTTTTTCGCTTCCTCGGTATAATTGATCGTTCATTCCACGCCCGAATGATTTATACCATTATTATGCTATGGAAACATTAATTGTTGACCAAACACAGCGGAAACACGTCAAAAGCATGCGAAAAGAAAATCCTCGAGCGGCATGAGAAACGAACGGACTGCCTTTCGTCCCTCCGCCGCTTCTCAAGCCCCCCAGACTGCGATACTAACACATTTCTGTATTTCTGTATAAACCTACAATCTCTATGCGTGTTCTCCGTCGTTTCTACCTTCTTGCTGTTTTTTTCTTTTTTTTTTTATGTTTCTCGGGAACCGAGAAAAGTAGTCGGATCGTTAATCATCCGAAAAACCGCGTTTACAGCCGGGGTAAATATCTCGAGCGAGTGCCACGTCATGCCAGGCAAGTGAGCGAGCGAATATCGTCGAAATCTCCTGTACGCAGGTATCCATATCCAACATGTACCCTGCAATTTTCTCAATACTGCAAAAAAAAAACAATGTTGTCTTGCGATTAATGTAAATGACATATCATACAAAATCGTGGCTCGGAAAAAAAAATCCTTTTTTCGCTTGTATCCGAAGAAATACATTTTTATAATTCAAAACATAATTATACAAAATCACCCAAATAATATTCAAAGGGAATTTTAAAGGAATTAATTGTTTTTTTTTTTTTTTTTCAATTTTGACGCCATAAATAAAATGATGGTACCTTTGCAACAAATCGGAATCGACTCTGTCGTCGCTTATCTTTTCCTTACACTTTGCAATCTTTCATCCTTGTCGAGTGTGGGAAGAAAAGCAAGGCATTTGCAGGGGGACCGGGTGGGCATTGGTGGAGCCCCTCGCACAACGACAGGTAGAACGAGCGCAAGGGGTGAGAGTGTTATAGCTACCGACACATTGTATATCGAACGTTGAGCCCGGCACGACGACCGCTCGAGGATCGATACGACACTATACACTGGTACTATGCGCTGGTGCAACATGGTATGCTCGTCTCAGGGGTACAAGCCGAGGCAGCCAAAGGGGGTGAAAGCATTAACGGTATTTTACGATTATAGGATAGCACCGAGAGCAATGCTCCATTCTTAAGGATTCCCAGAGCCCCTCCAATCTTTCGAACGATGTGAGATATCGTGGCTGGCCCGCGAGGATGTAAGCTCCGGCTGTGCTGTCCTTTACTGAAACCTATAGAATTTACCTCGGGCACAGATATTGGCCGTATTTTATTACTCCATGTGCAGGTATGCATTTTCGTATCGCCCCCACTTCTCACTCCTGGAAAAGATTAAATGAGCTCATAAAAATGTGTAGCTTAACTGTTTCGATAAATAGTTGAGAATTCTCGATAGTAACAAATATAGGCAAATTTCGAAGGCTCTCATATATTGATGTCAATAAATTGGATTTATTTAATGACACTTTGGCAAATTGGTCAATTTTTATTCTGCTGTTAATTATAATGAAATTATGAGGATAATGTAGATACAAAGAACTGGGCTTATTTATTTTGATATGAGATATTGGGTGCGTTTAAAATGCAGCAACTCGATGACAAATTTCACACGTACTTTAAATTTGGAAAAAAAAATTATTCTCGTCAATTACTACAGAAACTCAACTGCTCCCGGACGCATTCGGAAGCAATTGGTGAAGCTGTCATCCAGCGCTAACGACCCTATATACATTTAGGTATCGTTGAAGAGACAAATGGCAAAAGGAATACGCAGTGAATACATTTTGCAGGTAGTAGAGATATATACGTTTCAGGGCAGTTAGTATATCGTGACAGCTCAAGTATCCCCGAGCTCCGGGCATCGACAAATCTTTCAACCGCTCTCTTCTCATTTTTCCTGCATCACTTTTTTTACTTTGGTTTCCATGAGCAACGACGAAAAACAGGCTGTCCAGGAGGGACAGTGTTGCATTTATTTCCAGCGCTAATTAAAACCCCGTCGAAACCACATATGCACATATATATGTATATATATGGGGCAATCCACACGAGTTCGCCCTGGTCTGACCCTCAACCCCTCAGAACCGGTCTCTGATTTTATATGTCGTTGTTTCAACTCTAAAAGGAAGGCTGAAATTTTTTAAGATTTTTTTTACTTGTCGATCATTGGAAAAAAATAATAATTTGTGCTGGTTGTAATGTATGATTTTTTTTTTCTGAGATAAAAAAATTCGTAAACGCTGTTACCCGAGTGCATTTGGCGTGGAATGTCCCGTATGTACATCGATTCGTTCGCGCGTATCTTTTCTCTCGCTGTGGGCGCATTTCCACCGGAGAAGAGGTCTCCGTGCGTAATATCGAGCGCTGCGTAATGCCTGCCTCTCTCCCGTCGTTAATTGGTAAACTCGGCGGTGGTTCGGTTCGTGCGTACTAATGAGAATTTGAGTAATGACTCTCGAGTCCCATCCTCGCCGTTATGACTCCTTTTCGCTCACTCCTGCGGGAAATAGTGGGGTGACCCTGTTCGAGAGCTCGCGGAACAAAATATTCGATGGTTCGTATCTCTCTCGTCTCGCTCTCGTTATGCTGGGATGCTGTGGTACCTGCTGCTGCTGCTGCTGCTGCTGTTTCTCCTCTGTACTTTCAGGCTGTCATATATCAAAGCTTGAGCGGAACCTCTGGATCAATATTTCTCTCGCTTGTCCCGGTAAATGCCCGCGTCACTCTCGCCGACAGTGAATGAATGGCTTTCTAACTGGTGCAGTATATATCCGCTAATAAGACAACTTGCTAATCACCAGCGGAAGCCTCATCCTCTGTAGAGCCTTCAAAAATTTTTTTTTTTTTTTCAAGAGCAGCAGCGCCTGGAACTGATCTGTCAAAAACACAATTTATATTTCAATTTTTATTACATTAATCATGTGTTACCGATTTTTTTAAACTCATTACTTAGAAATATATACTAAATCTTGACGAAATATTGAAGATCAGATCCTGACCTTGTTATGCGAATAGTTTAATGAGATATTTTTTAAAAAATCGACTGCTTTTTGGGATCCAAAATTGAGCAGGGATCTTAAAATCATTTTTTTTCCATAATAAAACGATCATACACTGCCCTAAAATCAAGAACTAAGTCTGTAGATTAATCACCGCCTTTTAATTGACTTGGCGGTCTCGAAATTGGAAAACGCAGGCAGCGGCTCCAAAATTAGACCACTGGCACGATCTACTAGAAAAAGCCGGAATCCAGGCTACACTCGCTGCCGGTTAAAGCGCTTCCGACATTATTCCAGGTTCGTTCTCTACTCTCCGAGAGAATCTTGTGACAAGGGTTTTCAGCAGTTGGTCTGGTTGCATCAACTCCTGAAAAATTATCTGCAGCTACAGAACAGATTCCAAATTGTTCTAATTACCTAATTACTAGTCGCCTGGTCCCATCGATTCATAAAGTGGAATTCGATTTTGTCTGACCTCAAAATCTAATCTTGTTAAGCCGCCCATTTTAAGTCGAGACTTTTCATCCACTCTCCTTTTTTCGTTTACCGAAATTCCATTTTCACACTTTACCCTCGCCAAGCGATAGAAGAAGCTTTATTACCTCTGCGGCATTGAGGTAGTAAATGGACCGATGCTTTTTCGCAGTCATTCAACTTCTATGTATATATATATATATATATATATATATATATATATATATATATATGTATATCTTCCCCTTTCTGTCCCTCCCCTTTACATGTTCTCAAAGATTGTTCCTCAGTCATGGGAAGTCGTATCTCGACGGAACAGACCGAGAGTTCTGCGTCGACGATGAAAATTTCTCGGAGTCTTCTCGCAGGCGATAGCACGTGAGCATGAATTCCAAACGTCGTCAACGGAGGTTGCCTTTGGCATCCACAGTGAGAGGGATGGTGAGACAGAAGAAAGATCTTTCCTCTTGGTGAAGCACGAGGGGCACTGAAAAAAGGGGAATGGGATTATTTACGGTTTCTTCATTCCAAGAGCGACCGAGTTGCGTTAAAAATTCTGGCGATATATCATACCTACCATTCGCCCTTATTGCCCATGCAAATCCTTATTTCGACTCCGTTAAAAATCCATTTTTTTTTTCAAATGTAAAATCCGGACCCTTAAACTTGTCGCAAAGATGACAAAAAAAAGCGCAGCTTTCACTCCTAGAAGTGGTTAATGAGAAGAAATTAGTTCTGGATTAATTTTTATGACGATCACTTGTCCTTTTATTCGACGTCACGTTTACAACGAATTCTGTACGTCGTTGCGGCGCATTTAATGCGCTATAATTACGATTACGAATCAACTGGTAAATTATCATAAATATCATGTCGTAAGACGTGAACTTGCGATTTTTCTCGGCGCAGCGAGGATAATGCAAAGTTTTGGTCCTTTTTCATCCCCTCTCCGTCTCTCCTTACAAAAATATCGTACAAGCTGTGTGTAAATATTTTAAGTAGTCTTCTTAAACAATAAATCTAATAAGATAAATCTTACTATAACACTTTCACCTTACGAATCAGTGTTTCGTACTGAAAACCTGTAAAGTGGTTTTATTAAGTGGCGATCGAATTATAATGTATAGTAGAAAACAGATCTCACTACGTTGGAAGGAAGCGATGATAAAAATGAGACGGACGAGATGATGAATAATTCGTTCGTGAGAATAATGGTCCAATGCAAAATAAGTGAAACGTTTTCGTCTCGTGTTTCAATTAATATCGCACCTCCTTCCAAGCTGAAAAGAAATATCTTCTATGTAATATGTACATCACGCGTCTCGTTACTGACTTATTGGAATAGCCACACTCAAATATTCGAGAAAACACAAAAAGAAATAGTAAGTAAACTTTTATGGTGTGAAAAAAAAAAAAAAATTAACATTTAACGAGTTTCAAAACCGCCCATGTAAAAGGTCGGTCGTATTTTAATAAAAAATAAGAAGAAATTTAAATAATTAAATATTCACGTTTTTACGTCATCTCCGCTAGATTCTAGGAAACGATTCTCGACTAGTTCCTTGATTAATTCTACCCCGATGTGTCGTTACCACGTCGCGTCTTTACATTTATCCTAAAAGAGAGTTCAATTTCGCGAGTTTGAAAAATTCGCCTGCAGTTTAGTTATCTTTGGAAGCGAAATATGTTCTCGGCCCGGTCTCGTTAAACATTTAGTCAGCCACGAAGGAATATTGTCAAATTTCAATCTCTCGTGCTGAAAAAATCGGACAAACGATTTCTCGATTCCCGAGATGAACTAATGCTCAGTTCGGCAAATTCTTAACCTCGGAAAATGCAATTACTACAAAAAAAAACTTGATACAATCAATTCATTTTACAATTCACATGCGCGATAATAATATTTAAATAAAAAATAACTCTTACATAAGAATATTAGCACGAGCTAAAAATGCATAGAAATCGGTGATTACCGTCACCGATTATTTGTGTATAGAGATAATTTTTTGCTCAGTATTGCGCAGTGTCGATTCACAGCGAAATGAGTGGCCGAACAAATATAATCAAGGCATCCCGAACCTTTTCCACTCTTAAGATAATCGCCGTAAAAAGTCTTACTTCACGTACGATTGCATTTCATCGACGCAAGTGGATTCTAAATACTGAATGAATGCCCTGCTCGTCTATTTCTTTCCTGCGCTTATTATCACGCCAAAAAGTCTCTATCTTCGATTTAACTTGCACCAAAGTGCGCTCGCCGTTAGAAGATGCATCAACACACCGACTCCGACAATCAAAACTAAATTATTCACGACATTAGTGTCGCCGATCTCCATCTCGTTGAGGAACTTGTCGGGCTTCTTGTAGTGACAGTAAAAGTCGTCGCAGTTGAGATCCTTCCTTCCGGAGCCGTACACCGTGAACAAAAGACTGTGAAAACCCGCACGGAAGTAAGAGATGTGGAAGAGCCAACGAAAAGCTGCCGGCGTGTCCATGTAACGAATGCAAAAGCCGAACACCGAGAAAAGCACGGCGATTATTGGACCCGCGAAAACTGCGATCTGCAATTTAGAAAAAAATTCCGTTATTTCATACACGAAAATCAAAAAATAAATAAATAAATAATATCACATCAGTCAGGCTCAAACACAAAAAAAGAGATTTAAAAAATCGTCGATAAGGCAGGAATCGTTTGGATACTGATATACGTTCTGTAAAATAGATTCACCAGCGATCTGTTTGCGCTGCATTCACAAGCGTAGATCCCGATTTTATCGGCATTGTCGAAAAATCGGTTAAAATTTGTCCTTTAATATGCATTAACCGTACCTTTACAGGTGTCGTAGCACCGATGAAGAATCCCCACGCCTGAGCTGTTAAGCTCGCAGCGACGCTGACGATCATGAATGTCAAGACTCTTTCCGTCTCGATCGGTTGACCGGTAAGCCAATAACTCACTGCGATATAAGTGCTCGCGCAGGCGGCTTGAAAGGGTATTTCGACCAGTAACATACTAATGTAGTACGGCGCTAATCGATACCATCGATTAAAATGTTCCCGTTTGAGAATCTGCATCTCCAAAGGAACTGCAAACGCAATTGACAAAAAAACCATCAGCAACAAAATATAAAATAGACCGAAAAAATTGATCAATCACACAAACAAGACAGACAACTTACAGGCAAGAGTTACAGCCATTTTTCCAGTATAGACTATGAGTAAAAGAGATCCATAGAGATAGGCGTAATTGGCAAGAACTCCGTTAGCGCGATATCCACTTCCCATGTAGAGGTAGCCGAATATAACGCCGATCAGTAAATGACACAGCAGCCGTATTACCATCAGCGTGTAATCCCTTTTCAGGCACATCAGTTGCCTTTTGTAGAGAAGATAAACCTGAGCGAGAAAACCGGCTGGCGGTGGTGGTTCCGATGTCGGTATTGTCAGTACTATAAAAATACAGATTCGTTATTACAATACACAGGGAATTATCCTGAAATCATATGAAATAAGGAGATATTTTTTTCCTCATTTGCTTCACACGTGCGGAGGTAAAAGAGCCTCTAAATGGGCTTATAATCAATTAACTTTGGTATAAGATCTTACACGGTCAAAAGGCCGTACATTTGCGAATGAATAAAAATCGTAAACATGCAGCTAGCAATTTCATCAGTGCTGCAGTGATGGAGAAAAAAAATGGAATAATGACCCATTTGAAGACACCTAATTGCGAAGAAACGTAATGCAGAAAATTCCCGTGAGTCACTAGCTCAGTACGGACAATGATAAATGTGAGATTCATTGTCTCCCTGTCTAACGACGCAACTATTAAAAATATTCCATGGACACTCACTCTGTGTTTGCTGCGGTTTTTCCGGTGGCTCGGGCGTTTTATTTCCCTCCCAAATTTTCTCGGCTGCAATAGCGAGCTTGTCCACTGTGACCCCGTACTCGCCGATTGCGACTTCAATCACTGCAACCCAGAGATTAAGATGAGCACATAGACTGGTCAAAGAGCTCGACGGAGTACGATTATAACGTAAGAGCGTAAAATACAATTTCGTTGTTTCGTCACGATCGCCAAGTAATATTCCTCAAAGTAGTTGATTATTATTATTAGTTCAATCTCTGGATTTATCTGTTATACACATTTTTCAAGCCAGACCGTATAAATTATTCCATGTTTTTAATCTACCGCAAAGAAAATACAGATTTCATCAAAATACTTTCTCGCGAAGATAGCTCTGCGAAAGATAAGAATGAGAAAGAAGCATGCGACACTCTAATGTGCATCCTTTTTTAATTGCACTGGTGGTAACGTTTGAACAACCGCCGGCTGATTATTGTAAAAATTTGAGCATTTTATCTATACATAAAAAAAGTGACCTACGTGTCAAATAAGATTGTAAGTGGCTGGCGATGTCGTGAAATCACAGTGACGTGAGGCTTTGATTTTTTTCCAATTTTTAATAATACCTAGCAGAGCGATGATACCGCGTAGCTAGATAACGAGCGGAAAGTCCAAGTTCAAAATGCCATCGATCATCTAACCGCGTACGCAACTGAACAGCTTAAACGTCGATTCTTTTTTTTTTTTTTTTTATTGTAATTGCATTCCTATGTATTTTTTATGCATGAGTACAAATTTCTTTGTATGCTCAAAAAAATAAATAAAAGATGCTTACAGAAGTCAGCCGGATTGTGGTAAGGTGGACATTCGACACCAACGGACGTTAAGTGAGGCAGTAGAGCGACTGTTGGTCCTCTGTAGATGCAGTGACCTCCCGCAACTGCGTAGAGCGAGTCGAACATTTCGAATAGAAGCGCGCTTGGTTGATGAATAGTGCAAACGACTGTGCGTTTTTCCACTCTCGCCAATCGTTGCAAAAGTGCGATGCACTGACTGCACGACGCTGAGTCCAAGCCTGCAATGAATAATAAAAGTAATTCGTCACGCTTGTATTTACCTGAAAGGGACAAATAATTTCTTCAACTTCTCTCAAGGATAATTTATTTCGGAGCTCAGGTGCTTTCAGTTTCTTTCGGAGTAGTCTAATATATATATATTCTTGAAATCTTTGTTTCACTTTCTGCTCATGGTAATTTAGAGAAAATTATTCATAAGTACCGGTCGTTGGCTCGTCGAGAAATAATACTGAAGGGTTGCTGAGGAGCTCAAGTGCGACGTCGAGCCTCTTCTTTTGTCCACCGGATAATCGCCCACACAAGGTGTCGTAGCAGCGACTCAGTCCAAGCATCTCCAGGAGCTCGAGGACCTGTGAATGAAAATGTGTACCATTTCGCACGTTTAAGTCCCGCATACATCGTGCATTGCTCAAATAATTATATACACAGTCAACGAAATTGTGGGAGTCCGGGTAACTATTAAGTTATGACTACTAATCGGTAGCTCATGCACCGATATTTATAATTCACACTTTTAACAATTAACGCCTTTACAGATTGAGGATACAAAAAATTACTTTTGTGAGCAGAGTCGTGAGACGAGCGATACGGAGCGGGCCAAATATTTATCCCGATACATTCTCGTCTGGCCTTCGCCGAGACGTGTTTTTACAGTTGACCACAAATTCTCGGTGTTAGATGCGAAAGCGCGGATGAATATTTTAATTTAGAATGCAGAATCGACAAAAACTTGTTATTTCGCTGGATACAATCAGATTCAATGAAAGGATTTTGAAAAAAAAAAAAAACATTTTCGCGGCAACTGTTATTGCGGTCGGTGATTAATCGGGACAAAACGACGAATGAATATAAAGAGGGTTGAAAAACATCGGACCTGAGTGTGTTTATAAGTGGCGCTGATCGTATAGCCGAGCTTGAGATGAGCTGCTAAAGTCATTGCCTCGCCGACCGTCAGTTTGGGCCTCGACAAAGTGTCCTGCTGTATGTAGGACGATGTTCTTTTCCATCTCTCGCTGTATGGCGATCGTACCTTTCCGTTCACCATTATTTCACCGGAGACACCTTGGACACTGAAAAATAAAGTAAACAATTATGCATCTAACATTGTCTACTCCGAATGCATTTATTGTTATCGAGGAGAAAAATGACATTAATTTCAAGACATTTTCGTGATCCCAACAGCAAATTACAGAAAGCAATTCTCTAATTATGTCACCGTTCCTTATAATTCCATAGAAAATTTGAGTTGTTTAAAAAAATGGCGAGAGAATGTTTGATTTTTCGAATCTCGTGTCATCATGTCAATCGGTCAATAATTAAAAGCTTTTATCAGTTCCTCCACAGTGCAAATAATAATTTAGTGGAATTTTTTTAAATATCGCATATTCTTATTGCAGTTTCGATATTGGACTTAATCATTAGCAGGAAAAAAAACTGATATCGACCAATTATCGAACGCTATAAACGCTTGTCTCATATGCTTTTTTAAGATATTAAGCTTAATATGATATATCTCTCCCTACATTGAATCACTGCTGTAAGAGCTGTGACTGAGAAATCTCGCCACACATTTGTTACCCGTCAAAACAAAAGAGATTAACGTTTTTTTTATCACGCCTTATTATTACTTGGCTTTTTAATTATGATGAGCAATTATATTTGAAGGGAGCTGAATGATCTTCGGGTCCACAAAGCGGAGCTGCAATATTTTCCATACATTCAAATTTGACAAGACTATCCTTATTATCCCAATTCACCAACAGGAAAAAAAAATTCACAATTTTTTAAAGAAATTCAAAAGAAAAAGTAGTGAAAGCAAAGAAAAGTCAATAAACGTAGAGAATGGGAAGAAAAAAAAATGGAGAATAAAAAAACGGAGCATCACTTTTGTTATTTTTTGCCCAATTAAGTCGATCACATGATATTTAACCTTCAAGTCATTGAACGGCAATGCACGTGCATCGACTATCAGAGATTCATGCAATTGATGCGAGCGCGTGATTTTTTGCTCGAGCTTTAACCGCGTATATGCGTGCTACGATGCAGTAGCTCCTCCTAGCATTTAAAGCGTGCTATTAGTGCTCATTAGACACACGTGATTTAGCGTCGTGATTTTTTTTACACCAAGTGTTATTTATGCTTTGCTTCTGGACAACAGTAACATTATATCGTCACGCTCATGAGCTCGTTCTAAAACTTTAATTGTTACTTTATTTTTATTTGACTCGAAATCAAAGTTGAATGACAAATTGTTTAAAATTATTTTGCGCGAGTCGTTAACGTACGTTGACCCCATAATTTTCATGCAACGTTAGACTTTTTATCACACTTTTATACATAATATTTGCTCGCGAAAGACTTCGGTAGATAATTAGTCTCCGAAAACAGCTGTGCACATTTTTGAGTAATAAACAATTATAATTGAGCGGATTTTTTAAAACACTCGGTTCTACGAGACAAGACTTTGGTGCAGGCTAAAATGATGAAACTCTAAAGACCATTATCTTCCGCTCGGCATACCTTAAGATCTATGATTAATTATCAATCGTTTATAATTCATGAATTATTTAACGAACATTTGTCGGTTTTTTTTTTTTAAGTACATAACAGACAGTAGTTAACGTCTCAAATGAACGATAGACGAACAATCCTTTTTTGTCAACGTCTTGATGTAATGTGCACAATAAACCGACGATGGAACTTACGTAAAACCAGCGAGAACATTGAGGAGAGTGGATTTTCCGGCACCCGATGGTCCCATAATTGCCGTGAGCTCACCCGCTCGGAAATCACCGCTGACACCATGAAGAATTTCTTTGACCTCTACAACACAAAAACGACAATTTGTCAGAATTTTATATTATTTTTCTGGTATGAAATAACAATTTTATAAATAATATTAGCTAACGCCATGGAGAATTTCTTTGATAATACAAAAATAATAATTTATCAGATCATTTTTTTTTTCCAAATGAAATAACAATATTATACATAATATTGGCCACTGGCCATTTTAGTGACAACTGAAAATAGAGCAAAGTAAATTTGCGGCAAACTTTATTTTTAAAAATTGCTCATAGTGCAAATTTAGAAAAAACCGGTTCTTCGACTTTTCTCCAACCACTTGATAAATCATTTCAGCAGTGTATTTTTAGCTCTATAAATGTTCTTAATGATTATGCAAAATGTAAAAAAAAAAATTTTATTTTCAAAGGTCATTCTTGTCGAAGTACGGGAATGTCAAGGATGACATTCTGACCGCACACAAGGAAAAATATATATATGCAAGGCATGAAATAGATTTCACTTTCCAATAGCCGTACAAAAAACACTCAATCAAATCCTATGGCAAAATAGTGTGTCATACGAACTAATGGCATGTCCTCGTTTTCGATGAAAATTTATCTTCGTGAAGTTGCAGAAAATTCTTGCGAAAACAGTATACATCAAGTCAATTATACGACAAATGATAATCTTACGTAATTATGTAGGCTATTATTCCGTCCATTGCAACAGAATTGCAGTTTATTTATTTGATTTATTTCTCGTTCTATTTTCTTAAACAGAAGCGATGCTCCAACGTCGTCACGTTAAGTAGTCCATAAGATGCAGTAAATAAAGTATCCCCTCCTACTAATTGACAGTACTATAATGAGAAATGCGAGAAATACGGTCGCTATTGAATTTATTTATTTTTCCAGGCGTGCAGTTAGGTCAGCTCCGGCTTTTTTTAGCTCGTGGAGACAACTTTACAATCGCGGTTACGCATTCGTCCGACATATCGAGACGATATTCCGCACAATGTTGAGCACATTACTGAGGAGCGCGGGGAGCGAGTCGCCGTCCCGGTTTTCCTCAATAAGAGAATGCAGTTTCACGGCGCGCCGAGAGTCCGATTTGATGGTCAGCAGAGACACAGAACTGGCAGCGCCGGTCATTATTTATACGCGGTGTATCGACCTGCGAGAATCCTGACTGCAATGTTGATAAGTCTCTCTCTCTTGACATTCTAGTCTCCGGGCGTTTAGTCGCTGACCTTGAGCTCAGTTAAAGCTCGAGTTATTACAGACGTAGCTGCTTAGATGTGGAATTTACTGCACGTGGAATTGCATAATTAGGCGACTAACAATCAATTGATCTACTGTCACAACGAAGAATTTTTGTGATAACTAAAAATGCAAAACACGAAATAAATTGTCTCTCCACGGGCAGAAATATTTGTGGTTGAATCGGGTCTTCAGGTAGGCTTAAGATAGTTGGGAAGCAAAAATTCTCGATGATGTAACTTGGAAATTATTTTACGATTAATTTTATTTCGGCTCATTACTTTCCAATTACCCGCTGATTTAATTTAGAACTTTCACTCTTGTAATTAATAATTTATTAATATTTTGTTTAATTGGTGAATTTTTTTTTAAATACTCGAGCATTTTTTTTACCTCCTCCAGCAATTAAAAAATGATATAGCAGCGTGGTATCTCGGATTAATGAAAAAAATTATGTGCTCTGTTGTCACGAGGTTAGATCGATAACAGAGCGAGTTCAAGGTCTCCGATTGCGTCTAATGGTTCGGTGGACGACGTGTCTGCGTTGGCATATGCGTATAAGTTGATAGTGGAAAGCCATTGGGAGCTCCCTACGTGCTTCCTATCATGAGTAGGATGTTGTTTCGTCGATATCTCTCTCGTTCATTGACGCCAAGAGCTTTTTCTCAAATTTTCTCAAAGGCGTTGCGAACTATTTTTTTCGACAATGTGGGCCGACAAGGCAATTCCGAATTCCGTGAGCTGTTGATGCGATTGTCATCTCCTGATATTACATTGTAGTATTTTTTTTATTTTTTTTTTTAATTGAACTTCCGTATTAGATGTGAGTGATCTTATCATTTTTAGAACATCCAAAACCACTCAACTCTATCGATTTATGGGAAATCAATGCGGCCTTAATTCGCGAAAGTTGTCTTAAAAATTGGGCAATCATAATCGTGACGAGAAAAAAAGTTAAACTCGTCAAGGTCACGACAGCAATGCCTAGGCCGTTTTATCTCCGAGCCATTCGAAAACGCATCGTCGTGAAGCTGATGAAAATAGTCGCTCCTGTACATTTTATTCTACTTAAGGTGACACGTACACGCACTCGCGCCTCTTTTCAAGGCTCAATTTTCATTGAGAGGCGCTCAAAGATTTCATTACCGGCGTCGAATAGTTGACAACCAAATGTTATTCACTGCGGTCACCCTCTGACCTTTTACGTGAAAAATTATCAACACCATTTGCATTTTTCTAATGACTTCAACTGAGAATGTAACAAAAGTTCAGCCTAACCCTGAAGAGCAAAACATATTTCGCTCATAAGCCCACCCAAATTTTCAACTTAATTAAGGATGATATATGAATCCGATTTTTTTTGTTATGACGTATTAACGATTACATTTCACTAAACTCGTTTTTTTTTAAATTCAAAACAAGAATGTAAATTGGTAAAAAGTTAAAAATAACGAGGAAGCAATATTTCATTTTTATTGGTATAAATGATAATTTTTTTTATTTTATCATTGTATAAATTTAACGATATAACATGCATCTGGTACATATAAACAATTTACCGCATTCCGATGCTAATTTGCAGTGTCTATTCACTTATTAGCGAATGTAACTTATGATTATTCATAAACCAGCAATATTACACAGGCCTCGAAGTAATAATCGTTAACCTTGTGTAAGAGATCAATAAACCTCGTTAAACGCTTAAACGACGGCTGCGACGATCGGCCAAAAAAACGAGCACTTAAGCCGTCCGCGTGTGAATGTATATCGCGACATAATCGTTGAATCGGTAAAGAACTTATTAATATATGCTGAATCGTTAGCACGAGGTTGACGATATAATCCATATTTAAAAATCCCCAAATTGTGGATTGCCACATATTATCAGCTATTTTTTTTTTTTTTTCAGCTGATGTGGTAAATGGTTGAACTTGACCCTTTCTATCGTTACACAATTTTTTGGTACCAAAAGGCTAATAAGCCTTCGAGATTTGAAAAATAAAATCGAGCGATCCAAGGTCCCGGAAGTTGGCTCAACGCGCATTTTATTGATTTGGACACACGTGCCCAATAAAAAATCACCAAATGGTGGATTACCTTGGCCCAAAATATCGGAAAATTTTTCTCACTCGATTGCGACGCAACCTTTTTTATCGGAGCGGCTTTGAATTTTGTTAGCTACGCCAATGAAAATAAAATGCCTGTCGGTGAATCGGCAATTATTAGAAGTCTCGACTCGTCCGCACGATACACATATAGTCCCGACCATTCAAGAGCCCGACCTCTTTGAATCGACCATGAAAAAGGACTGAAAAATCTTTGGGCGAAGGTTTACTCGTATTCGTGTCAAATTTTGTTTGTTTTTTTTTTCCAGGGCTGACTTAGTTATTTTTTAGTCATCTCGATATCTTTTACGGTTGACAATTTTCACATCCATGTCTAATTGAAAATGTTCCCTGCTTGCCAACCAAAACAATTTATTGTCACCAGATCAAATAACATTTTTTTTTTAATTCGTTTTAATCTTCCGTTGAATAAAATCTGATTTTTCTCTTTTATCGTCCGGACAATGGGGAGTGACTTATTAATTTGTTGATCTATTCAAACCCTGACATGGAAATTATACTAATGACGTAATAAAAGACGAGCGATTTTCGTTGATTATCAACGTGAAATAATAATCGAATTAACAGGAAATGATGTAAAACACAAAATTTTTTTTTATTAAAAAAAAAGATGTTCTTGTCATTTTTTGATGACGTGTTATTATTCGCTGCGCCTGTTATTCCGGAAATGTTCAGACCGCTCGAGTCGCGTATTTTATTATATTTATTTGTCGTTTAAGGTCGAAAAATCTCGTCAACATTCAGGTTTGGAATTCAAATTATTTAAAATAGCCAACGCGCGACATCGTCGTCGAAGAAAACTGGAATACTTCCTTTATCGGCTTGAAATATCGTTGCATAATGTTGCTAACTTACAGACCCACTCAGCCCCACCCAATTAACGTGCAGCCAGTTCTCTAACGCCCAATTAATGACATCTCATTATTGATGTGACGGAAAATAAATCGATAAGCAAATCCAGACACTCTCGATCAGATATTACAAAAATTATTTTTCCAACGGAACGTGACACGTCGTGGGTGGCAGCGCGACGGTCTGCACCACATATTCCATATCAATCGTTTATCTCTTCATGTTTTCATGCACTTTACGCATTGGGAACGCGACCTAGTTTAATCAAAGCTGTGCCATTGATGCTTTCTCGTCACAGCGTCAAATGCAAATGCCTCAACATTTTTGCGAATTTATTGATTAATATTTTACATCATTTTGATGTTTTATTGGCTTTCGAAGGGCAAAAACATCAAAGTTGAAATTAGTGCCGGGAAAATCATTCTTATGCATTTCATTTGGAAATATGCTATAAAAATTTTTTAAATTATGTTTTTCCAGAATGGAAAATATGACGTTTGGCATGCCTTGAAGGGTTTAAGTTATTTCACAAAATTCCGTGCCTCTATTTTTTTTTTCCTTACGTGGTTCGGTGTTCTAAAAATGACATTACCATTTTTCTGAGGACCAAAAAAAAAAACTTGGAGACAATTAATGGCTTCGACCCATCGGAAAGTTCCTTTGGGAGAAGGGCAGGGTAGAGTTCGGGATTGAATGAACCTTGAGTGTGCTTGAAAACTGACATCGAGATAAAAAACGGGACTCAAAGCCGGTTTTTACAAGCGGGCAGCGTTTACATCGACAAAAATTTTGTGGGCAACTGTGTGAAGGGTTTGAGCGTGTCTGTCTGAGGCGCGGCTGAGTGCATCGTGGAAATTTTCGGTGGAACGAGTTTTTTCCTTATGGTTCAAAGCCCGAAAAAGAAACAAGATGTTTTATTCATTGGTTAGATGTCACTGATCGATAAATTGGACAATTCAAATTTTTCTGGCGAGTGGAAAAAAAGTGAATCGGTACAGTAAAATATTTATTAAAAAAAAAAATTGTTGATATTTAAATAATCATTAATTGAATTCGAATTACTAATAACTAGCGAGTAAATATATCTAAAAGATATTTAATATAGCAAATATTATATTGAAATACCGTGAGACAATTAAAAAAAAAATTACTGTAAAAGTCACATGTAAATTATGTGTTTCGTGCAACGATTGCAAAAACTTTACCGCGTTTTTCCGCATGTTACTTTCGCCTTAAATGACACATTTGTCTACCTCGCTCAGCACTGTAATCGCAAATGGAATATTCGTTTCCTCGTAGGCTAACAATATGGCTTACTGATAGTTAAGTTACGGCCGCTCGTTACTAACGACTATTATACCGAATGCTCGCGAGCGAGAAACTGGCCTTGGGCTTTATCGTTTGCTCGCAGCGCTGGAACGTAATGAATTGTGGATCGATGGTATTGTGGGTGGCAGAAGCGGAAAAGCAGCCAGTCGAGACAAATCCAACTTTTTTCTTCTTGTTTACTGCTAATTCATTATGAAAATAAGTACTCAAATGATATTAAAAAAATTGAGAGACGAATATCCAATTGCAAATTTGAAACTGAATCTTAGGTTTAATTGAATTTAGATAAAAATTGCGAGAAAAATTGTGTCTTGACAATAAATTCCATGCACTTTAATGAAATCCCTGAGAATTCATGAATTCCAATCGAAAAAATGTCATTTCATAAATGTCAATCAATGGGCTATGAATTGTGAATTAAGCACCGTTGTTGCGATAAGGTAAACATGTTTTCTGGAATTCAATTATGGTTATTTTTTTATTCGTGGATAAATTAATAACAGAGTTATAGACGTCCGAGGTTTGCGAGTCTTGGTGGGCGTTCACGCGACCAATCTCCTGGAGACAAAAGATTTTTCATGCGTTTTTGCAGAACCGTGAGCTTCTCGAGTGTCTCAATTTGAATAAATCATTTGTTTTCGAATTTTTTCACACGTCGAACGATAGACGTGCTTTTGTAGCAACAAAAAAAAATTACTCACAAGTACGCCATTGATGTGACGTATCGGGCGACTTCCTTTATCGATATATGAATAATGTACAATGGATTGTCGAGGAGCGGATGCGCGCGTTCTCAGCTCGAGCTGACGCTCTTACATTCCCCGAAGGCGACGATCATCGACGAAATAAACCGTCATCGCGACGAACGGTGCCACATTCTTATTTTTTATTTTTTCGCCCGTGCCCAGATTCCCAAAGCAAATTTAATAGCAGCCGCTGTTGATACTTTCGTTAGCTTAAATAGCAACAAAGCGAAAAAAGAAAGGAAACGAGTAAATGCTGGTTCACATTCTCCGAAGGCGACGATCATCGACGAAACAAATCGTCATCGCGACGAGCGGTGCCACATTTTTATTTTTTATTTTTTCGCCCATGCCCAGATTCCCAGAGCAAATTTAATAGCAGCCGCTGTTGATACTTTCGTTAGCTTAAATAGCAACAAAGCGAAAAAAGAAAGGAAACGAGTAAATGCTGGTTCACATTCTCCGAAGGCGACGATCATCGACGAAACAAATCGTCATCGCGACGAACGGTGCCACATTTTTATTTTTTATTTTTTCGCCCATGCCCAGATTCCCATAGCAAATTTAATAGCAGCCGCTGTTGATACTTTTGTTAGTTTGAATAGCAACAAAGCGAAAAAAGAAAGGAAACGAGTAATTAGCGAAAAGTGAATGGTGGTTCACATTCTCCGGGTGCGTTTCTTGTGAAATATCTGGACGTCAATGATTTTGAAATCGGGTGCATTCAATTTCTCTCGATTATTATTAAGCCCGGCGCGTATGCGCGCAATTATCGGGGCGGATTACGTTCGCTAGCATTTTGCAAGATCTCCGCTGCAGCATTTCTTCTCTGTTTTTTTTATTCATAGAAAAAGGGTCAAGTGAGTGGACACATGCAAGCTTCACGAAACGCGGGCAGAAACGACTATTACCAGATCCGCGTAATTATAGTAAAATTAATATTTCATATTGGTCATTTTGTGAAACCATGAATTTTTTATATTTTTGGATGCTAAACAAAATTTTTTTTTTTTTATTTGGAGCATTTTTTGAGCTTTTACTGTATAAATAAAAATTATGGGATAAATTAGACGGCCATAAATTATCAGAATTTCATAGGATTAGCATTTAAAATAAATGTATGTGTTAAAAATTTTTATGTCACTGTAAAACCAGTGGCATTGCGAATAGTTAACAACTGTCAGGATTAAAGCCATTGTTTCTGTGCAAATACGATTACAAAAAATGTGACGCGCGTGTCGGATACAATTAATGAAACGACTCTACATCCATGCGCGTTTTGCAAATAAGTAAGTAGGATTAATGTGGTAATCCGTCGCGTCGAGTTATGCTAATTTTGCCTGGCACAATATCATTAGTTTATGAATATAGGAAAAACGGAAAACCCGAGAGAAAAATTACTGCACGGTGTCCGGGTATTCTACTCTTTATACTGATCAGTGTTATAGAAAGTTGCGTAATGGGTTAGTGCGCGGGAACTGATTATTCAATTTTTTTGCGTAATCGATCGTAAAAGTGCGATCAATCGCAAAGCAATCATGGAGAGAGAGAAAAAAGCGTCTATGATTACACAGCGTGACCGTGCTGCTGGTAAAACATGAATTCCGAGGTTGATGTCCCACACGCAAAGAAAGTGTGATAAGCAATTATTGAGTTAACTCCATTAATGGGAGTCAATATGTGTGTACATAAAAAACACTTGAATTGAATCGTTGAATCGTTGAATTAACATAAACAGATTTTTTAATACCATTAAAAAAGGAAGACCAGAAAAGATTGTGAAAAATACAGAAACTTCACATCAATATTTACAATGCACGATAATAATAATAATAATAATAATTTCTCTCCCGAACGACACGGTTGAATACCAATTTTTTTTTTTTCACTATTCTTTGTTTTGTTTTTCGACGTTTAAACTGGTTGTCAAATGAAAAAAATTCATGTTTGACGTTTTGGCGCTAAAACGTCGGAACGCCTTTTTTGCATGTATATCGTTATGATAATGTTGCCAAATTCAAATTTTAATTCTCGGCTCGGAGACGATGGACTTTCGGTTAAAAATTCACATTCACAAAATTTGTTTTACCAATTTTTATCAATTTAATAAATTTTTATAGTATCGGTATACTCGATTGAATCTATCGGTTTATGAATTAAAAATTCCAACAGAAGTATGTTAATTTGGTAAATCTTTTTTTAACATTTTTTTTATAGTGTACCGATTATTATGACTGATATAGTCTCTGACCTGGGGAAATTTTTCGGAAGTTCCACTGCCTAACTCGATACCGAATGTTACTGAAGGCCAAATCGACTTCCGGCCGCTTCGGAAACAAGTGTTTCTCCTTCATGAGGTAATTATTGTTTCTCGGCATCGCGGCAACAAGATCATCGACGTCGTGTTGGCTGTTGTGATAATCGCCCTGACAGCAGCTGAGTGAGGTTCGCGTGGGCGAACAATGATTCGGCGAGGCCACTGGAGTCGTCATTTTGACGAGAGGCTATGAAAAATCGTTGAGCTTGAAGGAATCGTGGCCACACGTTGATGAGGCACGTGCGACTTATGCGACCGGCTCGAGATCCTCTCTGCACGAGACTGACTTGTCGCTGTGAAAAAAAACGACCGCGATGACGCTCCGTCGTTCATTTGCCGAGACGCATGACTGGCACGCCCTTCTTTCGGACAGTCTTATTGTCAGGAACGCCAACCCCAGGACGATTACAATCTGCAAAAAAAAAAGAAAACAAGAGAAATAAATTTCACGCATTTGTAATATTTTAAACATTCTGAAAAAAAAAAAGAAAAAAATGTTTTCACGAGTGATTACAAAGGACAAGCATACAAATTCCATTCTGCATGACCCATGGAACTTGGTCCCCCGACACATGGAATTTGGTCCCCCGATTCATTCCTGCCAATTTAATACATTTTTCTTTCGTTCGTCCTGCTACGCAATTTTTTTCCTTCCAGTTTCTTTTCACCTCAGCAGACAGAAATATGGAGACGGGGGAAAAATGATAATCTGCTGACTAAGAATTTATTCGTATTTTTTTTGTGCCCCCACAGAGAAAGTGAGATCCTCTTAAGATTTAAAAAAAATATTTAAATGTCAGGGTATTCAAAATAGTCGGTGACGGTCGAAAAAGTGGTTTTTTAAAAATGAGGTAAGAATGAAAAATTTTGCGAAAATATATAAAACAATTATTTTGATTAAAGTGCAAATATGTGCATTTACTATTTTTTTTTGTAAATGCGTACGCTGTTAGAAATTTTTTTTTTTTTTAGCCATTGTTGCAGTTGCTTACATCATGATCACTTTCCATTCGACAAAATGAGATCCACTCTTCGTCACGCCTACTCTCCGCATCAATTCAATCGAGAATTCTGTCCAGCTGCTAACTCGGTCAACCGGCTCGAGAATCTCAAGGTCCCGGCGATTCCGGAAACCCAGTTTCATTATAGTCGTTCTCGATCATTGTTATGCTGCGGATTCGACGGTCTTATCGCTTTTGCGTTCACCGATGCGTGAGCAGGAGGACAGCGCAACGCCTCAACGCATATCGCGTTTAATCGTCGTTGCAAATTGCACATTAGCGCGTATGACTAACGACGAGTCACTTAGATGCGACGTACGTCCATTACCTCCTACTTCCAATGAATCATCAATTGCATTCAATGACGATCGAGCGCGAATAAAGGTCAATTTGAGTTTTACAACGTAAGTGCAATTTCCACTTGAAAATATTTCATTTCATCTTCAATTGCAGTAAAAACAAATTTTTCAATAGCCAATTTGTTAACAGATAATAAATGAAATTTAATATTTTTGTATTAATTTCGATGATTTGAATTTTAGAAAAAATTGTAATGAATTCTCTTGAAAAATTTTATTGGCGTTTTCAGTATTAATTATTATTTCAATTTTATGATGAGTAATTAGAGGAATAGAAGTGGAGTAAAAATAAAAATTACTCGATAAATTATACATTTTTTGGTGTGTTTCTATCGTCATTTTTCGTATCTCGTTTTTTTTTTTTTTTATAAATGCACATATTTTATGACCATTTCTGAAAGTTCGTACGTGCGATTAATTTTTCTCGACGATTGTGCAAAGTTGATACAATTGTATCATTAATAAACGTCTCGTGATTCCAAATGCACTCGTACGTGCATTAGTGATCATCGTGAAGCGATGAATTTTTTTTTTTTTTTTTCTTGTGTTTCTTCGTGACGGGAATCGTCGTGAAGTAATGAAGCCGGATAACATCACGTCACGTGCGAGCGACGCACGTGCTTTTAGTGCTCATGCCGCTAAGGTGTACATTATCGCGGTCGCGTTTTTTTTTTTTTTCCAGAATTAACGAAATAAAAAGGGGGGAAAAACGTTTGCTGAAGATGTAAGAGATTGGCTTTCACCTTTTTTTCTTAAATCCTCCGTCCACATTTTTCCCCTACTAAGGGGAATCAAGATTTGTTAGTCGAAAGAAGCATAAAAAAAAACGTGTTGCTGAGAGAGTCCTCAGAAAAAAAAATACGACAGTAGAAACCACAGACTTACGATCATAAGGTTATTAAAAAAAACCGTTTCGGGCATATGGCATTCTCTTGGGTTTGCGGCTACAGACGCAGTTAAAATAACCATCCAGACACAGAGACTCGAGTCCGGAGGAACTTTCTCCAGAAGTAATGGACGTGTTCTCGTTTCGGCTTTTCTGTGCCCACCGATGAACGAATTTACGTACTCTAATGCGGAAATAATGGTAAATAGAAATTGAAGGAAGTGCATAAAACCACAAAATCTCAAGCACTTCATTTACAGTAGAATGTATTTTTTTTTTCTTCCTTCTTTACCTTCAGCGAGTCTATAATTTCAAAAAATTGTAAAATGAGCAAAAATTGATTGGAATTTTTTTTGAGCATTAAAAATAGCAAGTTTTTAGGTAGAGGGGATGGTTAATAAGACTTTGCATATCAACGCTCAGTTTCCAAGCAATACATTGTTCCCACATCATAACAAGAGTCAATTTGAAGGAGCGATGATTCATAAGACAAGATAAGGGGTCTGCTGGGGCAATTCTGAAGATCTATGGAGTGGTACTCTGAGATTGCTGTTATAGTGATATACGAGTATGTCTTAAGAGAGGAGAGTAAAAAAATGGCGGTGGTATTTTTTTCGTAAATTTAAATATGGTGCATAGGAAAAAAATAAATAAATTACGAAATTATTGTAATTATTCATCGCCGATATTGTTATAATGTAACCGCGATTAATTCCTCTATCTTCACGAGTACGTATATCTTGCGAAGGTCATCACATATACCGATATATGCGTTGTAGCGAAAAATCTTAAGTCTCTGACTTATTCGTGCACTTTCATAATTATATCAAAGTCCAAGTTCACGATGATGTCTCGCGTTATCACTTCTCCTTCAAAATTGTTGGTGTTGCGGTGAAATTGGCAACATACACTCGGACGAAATAATGCGAAATATTTCCTTTGTTGATTTTCTGCTCTGCCAATTTTTTTAAATTCTCAATTAAAAAATTACCATTTCTTCTTTTCCTGCCAAAAATTTTTTTATATGAAGGCAATTTTGTTGTTTCTGTATTAAAAAAAAAAGAGCATTTCCATAGAAGAAATATCTTGATCGTTCTAAGATCCATAACGTCGACCGGAAAGCAACGAAATTCAACTAATGTCACAATATATATTCGTTGCCGGTAAATATGAATATTTCATAACGCGAAACGTCCGAGAAAGGTATAAAAACCGGCTGACGAAGTTTGGCAAAAAATAAAAAATAAAAACGACGAAGCATGATTACTTCGAATTTACGTTACGTGAAATAAAAGGAAGATTAATATTTCTGTGGCATATGAGAATTGCAATTACGAGCGAGTATTTGCATATTCCGTGTCACGTGAAGCGATTGCACGGTTTATTAAAATTGAGTCATTCTATAGTTGCGATGTGGCTGATCGGTTATTAAATCGTTTGCGGATTCAATTGTCGAGGCTCAACGTGGACTGTCCAATTACGTACTTATTTCAAACGCGGGTCATCTCACGTATCATCAATCATTTCAATCGTCAATAACGCAACCGACGAAAAAAACTCGATTAAATCGCTAATCGATTATTTACAAGCGTTAGTCGTTGCGCTTATCTTCCACGCGTAATTTGCGCTTCGAACATGATTTAATAAAAAGTACACATAAACGTTCCACGTGACGAGGGAAACAATCTACAATAATAATAATAATAATAATAATAATGCAATGACTTGAACTCGATTTAAAATGTGACAATTAATTGTGCAACTAATGCAATTGGTGAAAAAAAAAAATACACCAATTAAAAATTATGATTTCTTCTATAAAAAAAAGGAAAAAACCTCTGATCTCCGCATATTAAATCGCCAAAATCTTGAGACAGGAGTGGCTAAGAGTGGTCTGTATAATTTTTTTTTTTTCGAGCATTACGATGCTTCGAGTTATTACAACGATCTCGATATCTCGAGAAGGAGGGAATACGGAAATTCTGTTATTATTCGAGCGTTGCGCACGAAACTATGATTTAAAAATTGCGCAATGATGAAAATAAGGCTTTTACCGACGCGAAGAGCGGCGGATGAGACTTTGTCACGCTGCTCAATAATATGACCCTCGACATCGCACGTGCACACGACAGAGTTCCCACAAACAGCCCATAGGAATTTATTGCGATAATAAAAATAGTTTCTGAGTACTCCGTGATTTTTTTTTTTTTTTTTTTTCCGAGACACATTATCGGTCAAGTGTCCTAATCAATCAATAACATTGTTCCGTATTGTAATCGTTATCAGTGGCTTAGACGTTCGAGTACAAAATCTACCACTAATCTTAAGTCTAACTGATTGTTTATTCGTCACTCGCAAAATTTCCCAAAAAATATTATCGGCGTGACAAAAAAAAAAGTGGATCGTTGCGCAGGAGATCCCGAAACGCTGTGCGACACTTCAAAATCGAGCTTCGAGATCACGTGGCAATTAGTTACAATAGTTAACCCGAGAAAATATCCGTAATCGACAGTCACTCCGCCTCCCAAGATTCCCACGCAACCGCCAATTACGCAATTGCGGTACATTCGCGGATACATCGAGGCGACCGCTCACGACATTGCGAAAAAGTCGTCGACTCTGCTCTCGATTTCGTTTTAAGGAATCAGTGTCGTTTACTCGAAGCAGTTTAGTTGCAGTTTTAGCAGATCAGCTGACTGCATTTTGACCTTGAAGTCTTAGTCATTAAAAAAAAAACGCCGCGAGCAATCTCTAAATCGTGGAACGTTTCACGGCTTTGACCGCATTTTGACATAATCAAATTCGACTTCACATTTTTTCTATATTTTTCCTATATTTTTCTTTTTCTTCTTTACGAATTCCCAAAAATTGAACAATTAAAAATGCATTTTTGGGGCAGTAGAAAATTAATCAATGCATTTTTTTGCTTCAAATTTTTTTACGGTATCAATTATAACAGTAATCGTTCGACTTTTTAAAAGAAAAATTAGTTAACAAAAATATTAAATAAATCTTTTTCTAGTAGATAATACGTGATAAACTCGGTCGACTTAGTTAATCGAGTTTCTACTGTATGTGGAAAGCGGAGTAAAATAAAAAGTGAAAGATCTGATTACCCGCGTCACGAGTCAGGTTTATTTACATCGTTATTATTATTATCGTGACGACTGGCCGGCGCGGAAAGGGACGGAAAAGGCACTAGGCCAACGGAGAGACCTCTATAGGTCATAAATTTTTATCAAGATCGCGATAACTCGTAATACTCACTTCTGACGTAATAACAAATGGCACAGACGTATTGGCACGAAAGGATTTCATTAGTAATACGAGGTTCAAGTCAGAGGTTTGAATTTTCGAGCAGACGTTTCATTTTTTTTTCTCTCTCTTTTTTTTTTTTAAATGGCTTACGTGATTCTCGGGCATCAATCAACTTTCCTGGCAGTCGGATACTATCCACGAGTATTGCACGCGTTCATACTTATGAACAGTATTTTTTATTGCCTTTCCAGACTCGTGGACGAACGTGCCTGACTTACAAAAGCGGAACGAGCGCGGTCACCGGAAATTTACCGCGGAAAATTCTGATTATGTGAACGTTTCGAGTACTTTGACCTTTCGAAATTGGCGATTTATCAAAAATCCAATAATCCATGTAATTCAAGCTTGCAAAAAATGTTTTCCCTCGTTGCAACTTCTCGTTTCAAGTTCATTCGGTAAATAAACAAGCCGGCGAAAAACTTTTGTTTACAACCGAATGAAAAGCACGTAATTAACCGATACGATCGGTTAATCCACGACAATCGAGATAACAATCATATTCTTACATAATTACAGTGCCCAATAGGTACGTGCTTCACATTCGTAAACCTCAGTCCGGATTAAATCTCAAGTGAAGTCATAACTTTGCAATAAATTGTTGCGCTCTTGGAAAATATGAATTAATAATCGTTGGTTAGTGACGATATTTTTGCAGTTGGTAAAACGATTTTTTTTTCCGTTGCAGTGTCGTTGAAAAAAATGACAGAGTTTTGCTTTCCAGACATGCAGAAATATAGGAAAGTTTTTTTTTTTTTTTAATCGCAGTCCACCGGTGACACGCTCACTTCCTGTTGTCGATAAACCGGAGAGTGATAAATCACGTTCCGACTTCCAGGAACGAGCACAATGTGCGCGAATGTTTTCAGCATTTAATTATAAGGAACGTCAATTAAAAAAAAAAAAGAAAGAAACGGCAAATACTGAAGAAGATCGCGACCCTTGTACCGCCTCAATATTAATACTTTCGCCGATGTACTCGGCCACTCGCACTTTCACGTTCGCTAACTCTCCACGTAAATCCCCAGCCCGGAATAACGGTGATTTTTTTGTACACGGATACTCGAGTTATGTGCAAGACACCAACACCTACGTGAATTTCGCCAAAAAAAAAAATGACGCTGCAAATAATAACTGAGCTACAGCGATAGAAAGTTTTGAAAGGAGTCTGCACGATCCAATTTGTCTTCTGCGGTCATAAATCTTTTGAAAAAACACCACGAGATTAAAAAAAATAATCGAAAGTGATTTTTTTGGCAGCCAACGAAAACTAGACACTCACTTTCACGATTAAATAATTTTTTTAAAGGCTGTTGACTCATGGGAAAATAATTTTTATCTCGAAAATTAACATTGCCGAAAAATATTTAATTAATATTCGTTATTTCGTGATTGCATATTTCGTAGAAATTAATGAATCACGAGTTAAGGATCCACGAAATAAATTGTAATGTATTTTATTGCAGTACAGGAAAATATGTAAATTATATTGTTAATTGACAATTTAAAGAATTGCCTCACGCAAGTGATTGTGAGTCAGTGAAATACTCGAGACTATTTTTAAAATCAAAACAGAAATCGCGAGTTACATAAAAGTCTCCGTACCCGATACAACAACCACTTATCAGGAGTCGAGCCCGCGCAGTTCGCCTCTACACGTGACCGGTAAGCGTGAGAGTTGCACCTGCAGTTGCAGCGAATCAAACGGAGAGCCACTTCAGACGAACACCATTCACGGACTCGGACGAATTAATCGATTTTCCACTTGGACTCGGTACTTTTCAACGCGCCATCATTCCAGGAAGCGAGTAATACACGCAGTCGATGGTGTCAAAGGGGACAACAGGTACGATAGTGCAAGTGCAAGTGCAAGATCAGAGTGCAGCAAAGTCATGGTCAAGAATCTTGCGCAGCATCTTCACGATTGACGTAATAATTTTCAAGTCCAGAAATGAATTATTCTATATAACACGTCATTTTTCAGGAGCTCCGATTATTATGATTATTAGAAATGATTTAACAAAATTTTTAAGATTAAAAAAAAAGATGCTGCTTAATTTTTTTTTTTCTTTTTTCAAATTTTTCTTTGAAGAAACGAGAATTTAATACTTGGTTAAAAAAGAGCTTTTGTGTACAACAGGTAAAAACAATGAGGATCAAATGTACAAGGTTTTATTTTTAATAATAGTTACGACTCTTGGTTATAGCTCGAAACGTCAAGTAATTTATAGTCATCGTAATTACGTTAAAAAAATGGATGGTCTTTAAGTGAAAATGAAAACTGTGATATTTATGTGTGAATTTTTATGCAAGTCTACAAAGTACGCGCTTTTCAGTCCTCACCTACGCAAAGTTCAAACCGCTCGGGTATTTGAAGAAGAAAAAAAAGTGTCGTTACATACGAAATGAGCGGCATAAAAGTCAATCAGCGGTTTCAGATACTTGTTTTTTCATTTAATTACACGATGCATTTGTACGCTAATGAACTTCCGTCGAGAGTCGGAATGGCGGTCATTATGAACGTGACTGGGCCACTTTTCGCTCGGTTGTACTATATTCAATGCTGGCAATCGTTATTTTTGGATGCACTTCGTGAAGCTCCCTGCTTTATTACGTGCTTTTGCATTTCTGTTTCGTCATGCGGTGGAAAGAAAATTCTCTGAGTAAATAAATCATTTTAACGATTAAATCGAAATATTTGTTCGACAATTTTTCAAAACGTGACTTTAAAATATATATTTCTTATAATATGAGCCACAATTTTTTTTTAAGTCACGGTTTTAAAACTAAAGTTAATAAAATTAGTGCGAGATTATTTGAATTTAATTCAATTTTTTATTTTATTTAATTTGCATGGTAATTAACGAAATGGATATTTTGAGAATAAGAAATATTGCACGGATTTGTTTGTCTCACTAAATTCGCCCTGAAATTTTTTTCCGCTTGGTGATTATTTTTCGTGCTGCATGCGATAAGGTACATATGAGTACGGTTCGCAAAAGCTTGAGGAAAAATTCTGTTTGCCACGTTGAAAATAATGAAAACAAATAGTTGCCCGGATCCGAGACGCCAAAAAAAAAAGTGACCCTCGCGCTCGAGGCTTAGAGCGAATAAAAGCGAAATCGAAACCGGCCTGACAACGCAACGAATATTGGCCTAGGCACAGGTTCCCTCGTCTCTACTTTTCTCGGTTCGTCCCGCGACGAAACCTCGGCGCGTTGTGCCTTCTTTATTAATGAGCCGGCAACGAACACGCGCGAGCACTCGAAAATTAGTGAGATAACGCCGAGAGATTGAAATCTATCGCCGGCATCAATTGGCATCAGCGAATGATAATCATTTGCAGAAGGAATCCATTACATATTGACAGTCAATCAAATCACATATCAAATTTTGAAAAATTATTTCCACACGCTTTCAAAGTGAACCTAATGTACAAATTAATCGAAATTAAAGACGTCCCACCTAGCGTGGACAAAAATCGATAAGAAACCCATTCACAATTGAACGTATGCACAAAAAAGAATAAATGATTTTTTCGTTTTTCAATAATTTATATTAGTATTATAATAACGTTTTTGGAAAATATAATGCGAAATTATTCTTCTTGAACATATGCACAAAAAAGAATAAATGATTTTTTCGTTTTTCAGTAATTTCTCAATAACGTTTTTGGCAAATATAATGCGAAATTATTCTTCTTAAACGTATGCACACAAAAGAATAAATGATTTTTTCGATTTTCAGTAATTTCTCCAATAACGTTTTTGGCAAATATAATGCGAAATTATTCTTCTCGAACGTATGCACAAAAAAGAATAAATGATTTTTTCGTTTTTCAGTAATTTCTCAACAACGTTTTTGGCAAATATAATGCGAAATTATTATTTTCCGCATTTTTAACATTTCGAATTTTATTTTTTGAATTTATATCACTTCGAGAAATGATCGCGTAATTTAACATATCTTGACCCACTGCCGTGCCGTTACTGGCTTTTTTTTCTGAGCGCGGCTGCAAAGGAGAGTAATTGTAAGTTCAATGACACGATGACGACCACTCGGTTCGGTTCGCTTCTGGCTTTCTATCGTGAAAGTCGCCCTCGCTTCCTTCGCTGGCTGAACTTAACGCTCGAGCGGAGATCCCGCAAAGTCGCGATCTCAACTTGCACCATGAAACGTTCGTCGCTATCATTGTTATTGAACTAGAAAGTCGCGCTCGCGCTGAGATCAATCTCATTCATAACGAAACGATAATTTCACCTTGATTTCGATAGGCAAAGCAACGACGATACAAAAGCTGACTCACAATCTCATCTCTTCGCATTTCTCGCGTCTGTCGGCAGCGTAAACAAAAATCGTGCGCGTGTGTCGGTGTGTATTTCAGTCAGGGTCACAATCTCACTTTGATAAAATGCTTCAAATTGCATTACTTATTTTTAGGCCTTTAATTACGTCCAATACTTTCCGCTGTCGACGATCGCCGTAAAACAACAAAATTAACTCTCAAGCTCCAAATGATATTATGTAAAATCATACGCCCCTGATAATGAATAATAAACAACGGAAATTACCTGCAACTTCGGAAAATCTAAACCTTAAAAAATCCAATTTATTGTCTATTTTATAGAATTTGTATAAAACTCATTTTTTCCATACTAATTTTTTGTTAATATCCTTATTTGCAATTTTATGTATATTTTTGATTAAAATGAAAATTGTTATTAATTTTTTATTTCGTCTAGCGACATAAGTGAAAAAATCGCTGTACAAAGTGGTTCTCATTTTGCCTACGAACAATAATAACAAACGTAGCATTCTCACAAATGCACCGTAGCAATTTCCGGACGTAAGCACGTAATTACAAATAAGCGAAGAGGCTCACCCTGCAATAGGAGATCCCATCCGTTATATACCCGCGCACGTGTATATCGATCGTCAGGCAAAACAGAGGAAAATAGTGCGAGGGAAGCACGTCAGAAAACGCGCCTTCCGGCCGAGAAAAAAAACAACAACAACAACAAAACCAAGTGCCCGCGTTGAAAAAACGACGCTCCGCAAGCTCGTTCGAACTTGTTGGTGGCTACACTCGAGAGAAACGCGATTGCGGGCCGGAAACGCGTCGATTATGTCACGCGCGTTGTGGGCTTCTGGTGGCTTTTGTCAAAATGTCACGACCGAGCCGAACGGAGCCTCGAAGTAGACTGAACTGTCTGCCGCAGGAAACGCCAGACTAAAACGTCGATCGGTGGCCCGCTCGGCGAGGCGCATGTTCGCGCTGCTGCCTCCCCATTGGATTTGTCAGGGCGCGCGCGTTCTCGCACTGCGTCATATTCACTCGTGGCCGGGACATACGATCCACCGCTGCACGCGCTCGCCTCCACACATTACGTATTTATCTCACCGAGCACGCTAGCAAACGAACTAAACAACGCTGGCACCGTCAAAATAATTTCAAATGAAAAGCTTTTTTACTGCCAATGTATCTTTTATTTTATTTTTTTTTCAATGAAATATTGGATATATATGTACATATATATATATATTTTATCGTAACCCAAGTTCAACGGATAAGGAAAGATATAAAAATGCAAAGAAACGAAGGAATTCGTTTTATTATTGCTAGATTCGTAAATATTGTTGACGAATTGAAAATTCGTGAAATACGTTATTTTTGTTATTGACTAGTTTTGTTTTTTTTTTTTGGAGCCTACAACTAAATAAATCGACCATAAAAGAATTTTTTCAAACGTCTATAAAACGGAAATAAAATGTGGTTTTCGTGTGAAAAGGTAATCTGCAATTTTAATGTGTTTGTCGGGAATCGTATGAAAAATATGACATAACACGGATTTCTACGATAAAAATATGAGGAATTAGAATTGCGGGTTATGCGGCGAAATGCACAATTTTCTATCCATTTTTTCCCGAGTGCGCAATGCACGATAATTCACGAGCGCGCGCAGCACGTGAAACCAGGTGAAACAGTGGCTGAGGCGGTGTAGTAATAACGGCGATGATAATGATAATAATGGTAATACCATGAGAGCCGAGCGATAGAAAAGGACGGCGGATGAAGAGAATCTGCAGTGGGTTGTGAAGAAACGGAACGAGAACGGAAGAGGGAGAGCCACTAACCCACAGAGCGCGACCGGTTGCCAGAACCGGAGAGAGGATAAACCGTTAGCGAGAGCTCTGAAAAAGCCTCACTGCTGCATTCTCCTTCCTTTTTCCTTATAGCCCCTTGCCGCTCGCGAAGTGGATGCGAGCACTTATGGTTTGAGTCGGGTGGCAATTTATGTGTTTACGTATCCCCATAACAACAGTGCACGCACTTAATCGATGGGAATATTGTATTTTCGCTTTAACTCGATGCAGCGAATTTCGAGGCTTAAGGTGCAAGTTATAAAAAATGTATAGCTTTATATACTTTTATTTAATTAACGGTAAAATTTTATTAACGCGGAATTCGTATACCCGACTGATAAATCTCATATATCTTTGTATATTAAATTACCTTGCATTTTTCAGATGATCTTCGCAGGCACAATTATTTCCTCCGAGCTTAAGATTCACTGATATCCACGGATATCACTTTGCCCCGTGCGACATATATTATGTCAAAGGAGGAAATAAAAAGCGTCGCCCGACGACACCGATCAAGATACTCCGCTGTGTCGAAATAATCACCTCGCGCGTAAATGTATAGTCATTGCAGCAGTGTAATCTTCGTAGCGTTAGCCTGGGTTTTTACTACAGGCGTAGAACATTTTTTGCTGCATATTTTTGGTGAATAGTAGCGAGAGGAAATAATTTTTTTTAGTTTTTTCTTTAAACGCCAAATTAATATAATATATTACGATTTCGGTGGTGCATTACACATATCGATAACGTATCTATCGTATCGATAGAAAAATAAAACTAAAGGTAATTCAATAACCACGATTGAATTATAAAATTGATCAAAGTCCGAATAGATAGACCATGGAAGCATACGATTAACTCCCATTCTAATTATATCGATCGGTATCGATTTCTATAATTTATTTTGATCATTGATGATAAGGGCGAATCTTTAGTCAACTTTGTACTGCGATAGAACACTTCATTTATTAATCCGTACGTCAGATTACGCGCTTTTATCGCCGGTTTGTATCCGATTTCGTCCAAGCGGTTTGGGTATCGTTAAGCTGTTTATTTATTTATTTTTTTTAATGGCAGGTATGTAAGCGAAGGTCATGCGCGATTGTAGTTTCACTATACACGCGCTATTCCACGATTATTATTTGTAACACTCGATGCCCGCGTGAAATGATTAATTTTTGCAACCCTAAAAATCCAACCGAGAGCATAAATCAAATAGCCACCGCGGCCAACGGGTTATCTCACTCAATTATTCCCCGACTCGCTCTTAACCCTTGCTAAATAATGTGCCGAAGAAAAATCGATCTGTTTTGACGTCGGGAGAACAAAGCTGCACGATGTTTCAGGGATCGAACAGACTATTGACCCTCTCAAGGTCACGAATCACCGTACAGCTTTATTTCCATCATACACACTTTTGTGCAACAATTGTCTGATGAATTTCAATTTTTTTATCGATACTTTGCTTTGATATTCACAATATTTTTATTCCCAGAGGCCAATTCAACGATGCGTAACAAAAATAATTATCTAGACATTTTTTTTCTAACTTGCATTTTCACCTTTTATGGAAATTTCATTAAATGTCTTCGTGAAAAATTTATTTTTCAAATTATACAAATTTGTAATATTTTATGTATAATTTAATATCGCTGTAGTTTAATTGGTCAATTAATTGCTGTTGTTTTTAATAAATATCTTTACTCTGATATTCAATTAACACGTTTCGCGCACGAGAGATCATAACAATATTTACCGCGTAGATTACAGCATTTTGTTTCCGAGTATTTAGATCGGAATCTCCTAACGGAAAATATAAAGTCGATGTGCAATACGTTTTTGTCCTTGGGTTTCTCGCTCGCGCTCGAAGCGCGACTCGGTCGGTATAGCACATGACCTTAAGGGCTTTCCCTTAAGAATTTTTCCATGAAACAATCACTATAGTGAACGAGATATTGACTGACATTGAGCGGTCAACGACAGATAAGAAAGACGATGATGAAAGTTCGCTCTTCAGTCGGCAAGTGCGATGGATAAGAGAATTCAATCAGTAATCGGCACATGCCTCGATAGGCGAGGTCAGTTCGAAGTTTATGAATTATTGGCGCACCGATTTTCCTTAATCCCACAAATAACCGCTAATTAAAATACTTTTTTATTCCCCAGCTCCGAAGTTTTTCCTTATTTTTGTAATCCGCACGTCTTATTATTAATTAAAAGGGGAAAAAATCGGGATTTTAATTATGACAGTATCAGATGCACTTTGGGACGCACTGCGCGAACGATAAAGTGATCGATTGATCCAATGACCTTGTACTTATTTCCGATTGCAAAAGCGAAGAATTCTTGTTTGTGAAAAAAATCTTTGTATCTCCTATCAAAGTCCGGTATTTATAGTGGTTCAATTATTTGAGGGTAAAATTATGAAATACTGGCGAATTTAGATAGTGTCATTAGGATCTCGTGAGGCGCTCCGAAAAATTAGAGATACCTTTTTACCATCTTTTGGTACGCTAAAAATATCTCTTTGATATTATTTAAATAATTGCTGATAAATGTATTATCATATTTCGAAATAGAGAGAGAGAGATCAACGCGACATAAAAATATCCCTTCAAATCGTGAGATAATCTTATTGTCGGAATTCTTCTACAATCT
Organism: Clistopyga incitator; assembly: GCA_947507545.1. Lineage (NCBI taxonomy): Eukaryota > Metazoa > Arthropoda > Insecta > Hymenoptera > Ichneumonidae > Clistopyga > Clistopyga incitator. Next base: position 10,179,784 of record OX382177.1, read on the forward strand.
GTTTGCTAATTTTCCTGGGGCATTGAAATATGCGCCAGTGTATTACCCAAGAAATCTGAGGATTCCCACGCAAAGCAATTCAACGATCGCCCGTTGGTGACGCTGTCGGCGAATTTCTCTGCGTTTACAAAAGTATTTGAGTGGTTACGACGATGCATCAGCTGGAAAATAGTGTTCGCCGATCGCTGGACATCAAGTGATCAATTTTTCGTTATTTCCAGTATTAATTAATCTGCAAATCTCGACAATTTGTCAATGACAGTCGAACTTTTGATATAAGCAAGAAATCCAGAAAATCTGATAATTCCTCAAATTTAAATGTAAGTCTAATAACAAAATGCCAACAAGGCGATGAATTATTAATTATTAATAAATTATAAAATGCATTGATAAGGAAAAAGTATGAGTGGAAAAGTTCACCGGGTATCAAAATCATTCCAGAATTAACGAATGTCTTTTTATGTTAAAAAAAAGAGGAGTTGGAAAAATTATAGCCAATTAAAATAAAAAAATTGCCTTTCAGCATGGCTCAGCACAATTTTCCACCACTGAAAAACGACAGGCTTTTGAGAGCAGCGAGAGGGGAAGAAGTGGACAGAGCGCCCATTTGGATAATGCGTCAAGCTGGTAGATATCTTCCGGAGTTTAGAGAATTTCGTACAAAGCACGATTTCTTTTCTATATGCCAGAATCCGGAGCTCGCCTGCGAAGTGACTCTGCAGCCTTTGAGACGCTTTGATCTGGATGCCAGCATAATATTCTCCGACATACTGGTCATCCCTCAGGCCATGGGGCTGGTTGTGGAGATGCGACCGGGTGTGGTAAGTTCCTGAACTTTCGAGCTCAATGAATAATTATGCAAAGTAGAAATTTCCTCATTATTTTCTATTTTCGTTATTTCTGTATCTGAATATTTATTTAAAAAAAAAAAACAGAAACTAAGAAGATCTATGTATTTAAAATAAAAAATAATAAGCAATTGGCAGTAATAATATAGAAATAGCTATGAAATATAATAATATATACTGAAATTTTCATGAAAAAAAATAAAAATTTACAGGGTCCTGTTTTACCCGAGCCACTGACAAAACCAGAGGATATGACCAGATTGAGAAAACCGGATGTGGCCAAGGATCTTGGTTACGTGGGTGAAGCGATAACCCTGACCAGAACGAAAATCGATGGAAAAGTTCCTCTCATAGGATTCACAGGAGCTCCAGTATGAATTTTAATTACGCGGCTAATGAGCTGCGGTGTACGAAAAAAGCATTTCGTTGTTTCTTTTGGCGATTCAATGCCGCTTTATTTTTGGTGAATCGCTGTAGTGGACTTTGATGGGGTACATGATACAAGGAGGAGGCAGTTCGACGATGGCACAGGCGCGCACCTGGCTCTACAGATATCCCGAGGATTCGCACAAACTTTTGCAATCGATAACCGACGTCGTTGTCGATTACCTGGTAATGCAAGCCAAAGCGGGAGCTCAGGCGCTCCAGGTGTTCGAGAGCAACGGCGATTACTTGAACGACGAGCTTTTCGAGGAATATTGCTTCAAGTACATCAAGCAAATAAGCGAGAGGGTCAGAGCTAAATTGGATGAGCTCAATATACCAAAAGTGCCTCTGGTAAATTGATACACGATTCCCTATAAAATTGAAATGGAAATCAAAAAAATGTACCCCCTTTCTTAAAAAATGCCGTCATTTTTTCTTTAGATTGCCTTTCCTAAAGGCGCGACGATGAACTCGCTGGAGATGTTGGCAAAGGACCAGAGTTACGATGTTATAGGACTCGATTGGACGGTGGATCCATTGGAAGCGAGAAAACGACTTGGGCCGAACGTAACTCTGCAGGGAAACATGGATCCCTGTGCTCTTTATGCAACTGAGGTTCGTTGAGCCGAATAACATTGTTTCAGAATGAATGCAGTAAAAGCCTGAATCCTATCCTAATAATTTCAGCAAAAGGTGGAGGAGCGAGGGCGTAAGATGGTCGAGAAATTCGGGAAAACTCGATACATCGCGAATCTGGGTCACGGAATTTTGCCGGACGCTCCGATTCCTTCGGTCGAGGCGTTTATCAAAGGCGTACATTCCGTCTGATGATTTTCCCACAATTCTTGTATATTGACAATAATATTATAATTTAATAGAAAACAATTTCAAAAGAAGCATTGAATAATCAGTTATACTGATTTCACCGCTGCATGGCGCGGACCTGTTCGGTGACGTCCTCGAGCTTCGTGGAGCTGCGATCGATGGCGTTCAATTGTATCTCTAGGTGGGAAGTTATGAGAGCGAGCTTTTTCAAATTAGCTTCGGCGTTTTCGAGTCCGTGCTCTTGTTGAGTGAAATTTTTCGCCGAGTGCATGAGTACCTGAAACGACGATAGAATATTTTATCAGCCGGACTATCTGACGCTTAAGGACTAGAAAAAGGAGTTGAGACAAAAACGTGGATTCTCACTTCGCTACTTTTGGAGCCTCGCTGAATTTGCCTAGCGAGTGACGCGATGTTGTTAACGTTCACTTGGACTCTGTCCGCCAGCCGCATCTTCGACTCCACGAAGAGGCTTCGCGCACTCGTACTCGACGCCGAAGCCATACTGTTTTATCGCTTACGTACGTAAGTCCCGGCACAGCGGCGACTATTGTCTCATCTGTTGGAAGAAAGAGCTTTTATAATGCTCCGGACATAGCTGCGATCGCTTGTGTTTGTCCGATTATTGACAGTTGCACTGAGCCTAGCTTTACCTGAGAATATTCCTCAGGTTTAGTTAGGATACAGCGCTTACAATTCAAGCTCACCAACGAGAAATTACCGAGTAAAGCTCTATTCTCAAATTCGCATTATGCCGTCGTTATATGCCATTAAGTATAAAGGCGTACGTTTTTTTACGATTTTTACACAGAGTTAAGACGTCAATGTACACAGGAAACCCAAATTTCGGATTATTTGTTATCTACAAGTAGGTTTAATAAGTTTATCGCTGAAAATTCGACATTTCTCACGGTTTTTTGTAGGTAAAATGACCGAAATTTCGTCATTTATGTCTCGGCAAGCACGTGAAAAATTATTTCGGAGTCTGGACCAATGGGCGACCTCCATACGCTTGCTCCGCCATTCAGAGAGCAGCACATGGCGAAGGGCTCTTCTGATTCGTCAGTGAATGCTTACTAATTGGAGTATCTGCAATGCGCTCGGATTTTGTTTATATTTTGCAATGAACAAGGAGGAATAATAAAAAAGCATGTTATTCATTGAGAAAATGAGGAAAATGGAGGGTGGTGTATAAATGCTGAGTAATATATTCGAGATTCGGTAATTTGGTTAAACTTCTGGGCGGTCAGTAACTGGTGTGGTCACCTTAGCCAACAAGAGTGCCCGAAAATACCTGTTTTTCGGATGACTATGAAGCCGGCCTACTTTTGTTTTTTCCGCTGGTGAATTTGACAGTGGCCTCGAAATTTATAAATATTAACTGAAATATGGGAGACGCGAGTAATACGAAACGACAAGAAAATACAGGTTTTCACGATATTTCAATGATCTAATTAATCGCTAACCGGCGAAGAAAATAACGTGTATATTTATCGTTGCAGAAGTCAACCAAGATGAGCTGATACTTCAGCAACAGAGGCGCATCGAAAAGGAGGTTAATATCCTTCCTGATAAACAGAATTTATCTTATACTCGTTTTTTTGTACAATTTATCATCTGCGCTTTTTTTCCTTCCTTCTGCTTAAAGATATCCGAATCGATAGCCTTGGTGGGCGAAAAAGAGTCGCTGAAGAGTTTGGAGCGCGAGTATGAGGAGGACGAGGTTTATTTGTCAAAGGCCAAAGCCCTCGGTCAAAAATACTCCTATTACAGGAGAACCAGACCCGACGGCAACTGCTTTTTTCGAGCCTTCAGCTACGCTTATCTCGAAAGACTGATCGGCAATAAGGAGGAGTACGACAAATTCCGCGATCTAGCGCTTAAGAGCAAAGACAATCTCGTCGCTCTAGGCTTCCCTCAATTTACCGTTGAAGATTTTCATGACACGGTGAATATATTGACACTCTTATGCATTTATCGTTCTGTAATATCGTTTGGTACTATCTTGTCTCTTCCGAACATAGCATCGGTACTTTTTTTCCTATAAAAACAGAAAATTCTTGAGAAGCGTCGCCGATGCGTTAATTTCACAAAATATGATAATTCTAACATGTCTATGAACTAAAAACGATCTATTTTTGCATTGGCTATATATGTATAAGGAGATTTATCAATACACGATCGTTCTGACTTTTCAAGTTCATGGAAGTCATCGATAAGGTTGGCGGTGGTACTGAGGCCAGTCGTGCAGAGCTGCACAAATTTTTCAATGAACAAGGCTACTCGGATTACGTTGTTGTCTACCTTAGATTAATAACTTCTGGTCAGTTGCAACGCGAAGCTGATTTCTATCAGCACTTCATCGAAGGTGGCAGAACAGTCACAGAATTTTGTCACCAGGTAATGCCATTTTTTCCCCTTTTGTTCATAAATTATCATATAACAATAATAATAATAATAAAAGAATGACAATTTTCTCTAAATCTGATCGATGAGCTATTCGGTTTACAGTTTTTGTTACCGACGGTGCTATCACATTATCATAAAACGTTACCCAACTGGTAACGAACACTGAATTCGACCGATAGCCTGAAGTGTACTCTACGTGGGTGTGCTAATTTTTAATGTTGTTTTGTATTTTAGGTAATAATATAGATAAAATTCGATAAAATGTGAATTTTATATTTATTGTCTTAATCTCACAGGAAGTGGAGCCGATGTACAAAGAGTCTGATCACATCCATATCATAGCGATGAGCACGGCATTGGGAACGGGAGTCCGAGTGCGTTACATGGATCGAGGTGCGGGAACCGAAGTGACCGCCCACGACTTCCCCGAAGGTTCGACGCCAGCGGTGCATTTACTTTATCGGCCTGGTCACTACGACATTCTCTATCCCTGATGTCCGTTTCCGCTCAAAAACGACACCACTTGCCACCCCATCATACTTCATAATAAGGAATCCCACATGCTACGCAATACCGAACTCGCATACGTAAAATGAACCAAATCTCAATTATAACTGGCTTATTAAAAAAAAAAAAAAAAAACCATCAACGATCGTTGCAGTGATTTTGTCATTTAATTCAAAATAAAAATAAGAAGAAGAATACGAAAAAAAAAAAATATAAAAAAAAACAAAAAAAAACGAATAGCTAAAGCCTGCAGCGATCGGTGGGACTTCGAAGCAAACTTTGTCTTCGCGATATATACCGATTGTTAATCTTGTAAGAGAAGAGTTGTAGATCGTGAATGTTACATCATCTAGTGTCAATAAACTACCGAACGACTGTTTTCCTCGTCGTTTCGGCTAATAATAAGTCTGTAGTTTTTCGAACTCGGACTCGAGTTCTCAAAGCATTGTATCCCGACCTGTTACGTATTATCAGAGATGAGTAGTATTATCATTCGTATCTCTATTTTAAAGCGCCAGATCTTGACTATATCTACTCGTATCTCTTTTAATTCGTTTGTATAAAATTGATTTTCATACCAAAATGTATTTTCACGAATGATAGCTCAAAATAATCTGAATGGCGTTGGGAGCGAATTAAAAGCTCCGACCATTATATTAGAAACTGCTTGACGTGCGAACATAAATGATAGCTCAAAATGATCGTTGATCTTAAAGCTCCTGAATAGCTTTGGAAGCGAATCGAAAGCTCTAACCATTCCATTGGAAAGCGGCCCCCGCACATGGATTTTCGAGCTTGGCAACAGCAACAGTACAGTTTTTCTAACCGACCGAGCACATCGTTCCAAGAGTCGCGAGTAGTCGAACCAAAGGCCGCGTCGGTGCGCTGAAATCTCGCGTATCTCCTATATGCATTCGCATTCCTGAACGATGCTCGTGTTTTTCGCTACCTGTTGCTCTGCGTGTCCTGCGCCGCGCTGAGTTACGATATTTGTGTATGATGCTGTAACCGTATTGTTGTGATTGTCGAAGCCCCGCTGGCGTGTATGAAAAATAATCAACAGTTCCCCGCCACTTCGAGGCATCGTAAGCTCTAAGTCGACGCGTTAATACGTTATCCATGTACACGCGTAATATCGAGCGCGGCTGTAATAGATTGCCAGGGTTGAAATATAAACATGGCGCAAGTACAGACGTCAAATCCAGACGGTCTGCCGTCGAGTTTCGTCGCCGCAATGCGAACCTTGTTTCTCATAATGGACGACCAGAACACCGGCTTCGTAAAGTACTCGGACATCGAGGAGCGTTGGCAAGACGATGGTACTCAGGGTCTGCCAAAGGGCGTCCTCGAGAGTCTCAAAAAGGTCACACCTCCGAATGGTCTCCTCACCTTTGAGAGATTTTGCACAGGCCTGAAAATTTGCCTCATCCAAATACAAAACGGAAGCGGCGAAGGCAAGCAGCGCGAATCCAAGCAACCCAATAGACCTCCCTCCGCTCCTCTCCTCGCCGACAATCTGAGTAAACCGGCGTGGACGTCGCCCAATACCGCAGCCATAAGACCGAACAATGCCATATCTCAACATCGCACGCTGAGTATGCCGCAACTCCTCGGCGGACGTAAGGAGAATTCCAATGTTCCGCCGGAGGGAATCGACGGCAGAGGCAACGCCGATCCCAAAGGCGTCAAGACTTTTGGACCGCCGAAACCTCCCAGAACAGGCGCAGCGACCGAATGCAGGGCCGTCAGTTCGGACAGAAATATCGACAAGTCGGAGATCAGAACGGTACTGCAAAATTGGCAAATGGGACTTATGATGGGCGAGGAAAAACGTCAGGCTGCTAGCAACAATTACCCAACTGAATCTAGAACTTTGGTACGAGCGGCGAGAGCCTTGGGCGATGGGAAATTTGTCGATCTGCAGAACAATCAGTGCGGTCTTGCACCAAAGAAAATAATGGCTCGGCGAAGAGAACCCAGACGACATACCTTGCAGAACGGTATTGATTACAATATGGTAAAGGATGTTCACCGTTTGGCTTTCCAACTTAAAGACACCCAAGCTATTCCAGAAATTTATTTGTTCTCTCGTTTCTAAGCAAATATCAAATATTCCAACCAATTGGGTTTCCAACTTAAAAACACGTGATCTATCACAGCTACTCATTTATTTGTGTATTCGTTGAGGTATCGAATATTATTATGCAAAGTTTCGAGACACTGTTTTTAAATATCGGACAGCATTTTTAATTTAGAAGAGGGAGAATCTAATTATCATTAGGATGTCCTTGCCAATTCATGAAACATTGCGCCGCTTGTTACAAAGTTGGAAGCCTTGTTTTACCTCTTGAAGAACGAGCCAGCATTCTAATCGATAATTACAATGTTACAGATGAAAAGAATGCATCAGATTGGCCAAGAAAAAGAACTTTTGCTACAAGGACTAGCTGCAGTGGACAAAGCTAGAGAATGGTATCTGAAACAGATATCCTCGACACAGGAAAAGATGAAGCATCTCGGTCGGATGGGTTCGCACGTGGTGCGTCATTAATCTCGCATTTTATCAGAAAACGTTGAGATGAAAAGGTTCCATTGATCGGCAACAGAGAATTATTTATTTAACAGGAGCAGTGGACCGAGGCTCAACAAGAGCGTTTGGAACTTCAGAGGGCTCGAGTTCTTGAAGTAAACGGCCACTTGGAAGCGTTGATAACGAGTTGGGAACGGGGCGGTCTTCCGCTTCATATGAATTTAGCTTTTCTTAGTACCCCGAGCTCAGCTCAACTCCATCACGATATGCTTTCCCGGCTGAAGCATCAGAATCACAAATTGAACGAAGTACATAAAATTAAAAATAATTGTCTTATTTTCCTTTTTGATCTTTCAAAAAAATCAGGTTTTCCATGGGATTGAGGCCTTCCATTTTCGAGTTTAATATCACATCATACTTTATATTATTCATCGGAATTAGAATGACGATGAAAAAAATTAACAGAAATAATAAGCGGAGAAAAATAGCGTTATTGCTTCGGTTTCTGACGATACTTCCTCACTTTCCAGGAGGTAAGCAAGAAGAGCCACAAGATTGCTCTGCTAGAACAGGAGAAGGACAATCTCATGCGCGAATTGTACAGCAGACAAGCAGGAATGCTGCAGTCCCGAAGATCGACGATGATTCACGAGCAACACGATCAGACATTCATGTAAGGTACTAAAATAATTAGCAATCGCGCGTAACAATATCAATCAACCAGAATGATCAGTTGAAAATTTGCTTTACCGACGCTTTGCCGAATAACAGTTATACGTCGACTTAAATCATATAAACATATATATATTTTTTTTACTTTTTTTTTAGAATATAAAACGGAACATACAATGTTCTATGGGAAGAACTATCCACTCGTTACGCCAGGTGCAAGCTGACATATGTATTTATTATTTTAATTATCTTTAAAGAGATAACAGATATACATAAGTAGAAGTTTTATGATATATCGAAAACGTTGTACTCCGTCCATAAATTGTATTATTTTAATGACCATTTTTTTTTACAATAAATTATTCGATTTATATTGTCTCGAAATCTGGAATTGCAACTGCGCGTTTCTCACCGCTTTGCTTCACTTTTCTTATCGCTCACGAGTCAATGCCCTATTGATGTACTTTTTCGTAACGCGAATTCAGCGACTCTGCACGAATTGCGCTTAAGTAATTTGAAAAATCTATTGCCCTACAGCTTTGTGATTTTAGTTGACGGTGTTTCATTGCAGAGTATCAAATCTGTGCTCCATGCTTTACGGGCTCTTTATAGATATCGTTTTATCACTTCTCACTATCTCGTTTGACCAGTTCAACGCTGATAAGCTCAAACTTGTCTTCCGCAGCGGCGCTGCGGTTCGCCATACGTTCAACTTATCGTTCGTACCGATGTATGATCTCCATTTACCCGGGTTTCAATTCCCATGCATCAGGGTCGTCCAGATCGCGTTTTTTCCGAGACGTAATGAATCGATGCGATGTAATGCAAGAGGCCGCGGGCAAAGAGCACTTAAAAAACGTTTACTTCGTTCAAGTGGGCTGCAAAAAGTTAAGCCCAAAAACCCGGTCAATTGTTCCAAATTTTTGCAGATCATAAGATCTAATGGTTTCTATACGGTTCATTTTTTATACGCATACACACGGTTTAATGACAAATATATAAAGTGCACATACATTGCAATGGTCATCATAATGATTTGCGAAATTATAGATAAGTATTCGGTGATACGATGAAAAATGTCCTCTATTCTCTGTCCGAATATCAAGTGAATCGGAGAATAGATTATTCGGTGGCACTTTGTTTAAATTATAATAACTTCGACGCTTATCGGTATTATGAAATTTAAAAAATTGTAACTTGACAAGAGTATTTATCGGTTGAGGGTAAAATTCCGATGTAGTCTCAATGAAATTAACAGAAAAAAATATTAAAAATCGGCCTATTTTATGCAGACCGCTTAAAAGAAAAATCTTAACATAAATCGTGACATACATTTTGTCGATCTGCCCTTAGTCGAGCGATGTCAAGTGTTATCGCAGTGGCGAGCGCGTCGTTTGTCTATATCGTCCATCGCATTGGCACGGAGTTCAAAGAATTACAAAAAAGTAGCAGCCGGAAGTGCTCCGATTACTTTCATACAACGGAATCCTTTATCTGAATCTCGCATTTTTTTTAGCCATCGCAAGCATCCGGATAGACCGTATTTCCATTGACCAGTACAAGAATCCTTAATAAATAAGTAAAAATAATAATTTCGCATTGAAATTATTAATAAAAAAAAAATTATCACTATCTAAACATTCGTTAATCAAAAATATTTTTTCCAATCATTCTCTTCCATCTATCTGCATAAATAGCCAAATACTAAAAAAACAAAAAAAACCAAAAACTGAAGTTCCTATTCCAAAACCGCAGATTTTCAGTTTCCTCAAAATCGTTGCCAATTAGATAACTATCCAAGCCTTAAAAAAAAACGTCGAATCCATCGACGCGCTATAATTTTATCTCTGGAGTTCTTTCGCATAGAGGAGATTGAGCGGGAGGCGCGTTCAAGGTCGTAAATGATGCTCTTTGTAAGAAGAAAAAGAAAAAAGAAGAAAAAAAAAGCAACGGAGCTGTAAAAGGAAGATCGTTGGCACAGCGCAGGGTCGCAAGTGCAATGCCTCGAGCTCGATTGTAAAGCATGAGATGACGACTGAGCTGGGCTCATATTTATTTAGTCAGCTTTATCGTTATATGGCCGGACGAAGGAGCCTGCTAACTGGGAGCTAGCAGCTAACGAGGGAGACGGCGACGAGCGACCGACCGAACGACAGCTGACTCTTACCCCACGCATGGTTTACTAGCGACTGCTTGCACCAGATATTGTATAGTCGCGTTTAGTAGTAGGTACTCGGCTCTTAGCTGTTGCTGGCCTCCTCCGTCTGTTCTCCCTCATCTCCGGTTCTCCGTACATCTCCACCGCTAGCCACCGTAGTTAGCTCTTTTGCCTCGGCTCCGAAGCACGCGTTGTCTCTTCCCCGCAGTGCGTTCATCCCATTTTCTCCCAGCCGATTAAGCAAAAATTGCGACTCACGTATTTTCAAGTACTCTTCAGGGTAGTTGTTGAAGTGACTCGACTCTGCAAGTTCATCAACCCCCGGAAGATCCCCGACGACGTCATCATGCTCCAAAAATCAGCGCTTCTCTTTCTGCTCCTGACACTCGGTATGTTACTTTTTTGAATATTTGAAAAGCTCTTCGTCCTTCGATTCTTCAACATTGAGAAAAAAATAATAATTTTGTTTCAATTTTTTTTTTCAGTTAGTATTTAGTTTATTAAAAATAGAAGATTATTCGATAATTAAAAATGGAATTTTTAGGGAAGATTTTTATAATTAATTCAATTTCTAGAGTAAATTCAAATTAGAATGCTTAACATTTTTTCTAAGGTGAATTTTCAACGGCATGTGTCAAAATTTTAATTCACTTGCAATTATAGCGTGCGTGGTTATATTGATACAAAGCGAAGCTCGACCCACGCACGAGCATCATATCTTAGAATGCAGCGGCAACCCTATCTTTTCGGAGAATGTGTGGGAAGCGACGATGCATCCGGCGCAATGTTTTCTCTCGTAGTCTCCGTCGGAAACACGTGCGGAACTTGCCAGAAGAGATGTGCATGTGGGCATTAACGAACCTTTTTTTTCTTCTCCTTTCCTTTCAGGTATGTTAGCAATGGCCTGCGACCTCGACCAGATGCGCTCGGGCTGCCGAATTACCAATGCACAGTGCAGTTGCGGCTATGGATGCAAATCGGAGTACAGATATGACAGTAACGAGGCCTGCAGAATGGCTCTCAGAGGTAACATGATAAAACCATTCAGGACAAGATAAAACAAAAGATCTGTTTAAAAAAAGGAATTAAAAAAATGCTTACACGGCTTCTTGGTTTTTTTTAAATAACTTCAAACGTCAAGAGGCAGTGCAACATTTGTTTTTTTTTTTGCAGACATAATCGTTTACTTTCGCGTCAAATTTTAAGAATGAGCAACGAAATTGAAAAAATATTTGCCTCTTTTCAACAAATCTGTAGGACATTGATATATATTTTTTTGTCTTTGACGTTACAGGAAGGCGTCACGATATCTGCAGCAATCAGGGACCCTGCATGCACGAAGGAACGTGCTTGCAAATATCTCAAGAACCGGGATTCAAGTGCAGATGCGAAGGCACTGGATACTATGGCCCTCGATGCGAAAAACGTTAGTTTGCATTTGGAATTTGCGTGAGGAATCACTATATTTAAGTGGTATCGATGAAGAATCAATCTTTTTTTTTAACTTTAGTATTCTCGTCTAATGAGTTTTCTGATTTTTCAAAATCCACGTGATTTCTTATATTTCCCTAATAATTTTAGGACTCTTGTTTTTAGGAAATTTTCAAGTCTGTTTTTTTAATTATTGGTTCAATGTTCCTGCAACTTCTTATATAAAATGTAGGTCAATCTTCTTTGAGTGACTTGCGCACACATATTTAGATAGTGAATTGATAAAGCATCGTTCAATAAAAGTAATGCTGTCATCCATCAAAATCGAACCAATAACAGTTTATTTCATTTTTTTTTACCGGATGACAAAAGAAAACACCGTTTTTTTTTTTCCTGAAAAAAATCACAAAGAAATGCTAGAAGTCGTTTAAAATAATTGGCACCGATCAAATGGCGAGAAACAATTGATCTGTCGCTGGTGCATTTAATAGTTTCTTTATATTTCGTTGTTTACTGACGCCGTTCGATTGTTCGCAGCTTGTCCAAGAGCCGATCGCTTACGTGGACCTTTCCCCTACGAGTGCGTTGTAATCTGAGCGGAACCACACAAGAAATCATCAAGCCATATCGCATTGCACGAAGCCGTGTCAACAGTAGAACTTGGCGCACCGAATGTATTTCTACTCTAAGCGCGCAATGATTAACCATTTTTTGTACATAAAACCGAATAAATACGTTCGTATAATAAACTGCAATACAACCACATGATACCGATCTGCTGGTTATTAAGTGGCATTAAGGTAGAGCTTTCAAAAAATCAATTTTTTTAAAGTAAAAACATAAATTATCCGATTGATTGGAATTTTTTAACATAAAATAAACAGAAAATTTAGTTTAGGGTTGGGTCAGTCTCGAGAAAACGCAATTTGGACAGTGCTGATGATTGACTTGCGAGGTTGCTCCGTTATTTGATGTATACCTCGTTTCGCCTGTGCTCCATCGTAATGAATATATATCTATATGTGGGGTATTCCATACCAATTCGATCTGGATCTGACCCTCGACCATTCGGATTTCATCCCCGATTTTTCATGTTATTGTTCTATCTCTGTCAAAAACTGTGAAGGCCATTTTTTAAATCTGAAAAAATTCTCATAAATTCTGTATCAGATATCAATATTTTTAAGCTTAGGCCCAAAGTGGGCCGGACCACATTTATATTTTATACAAATTTTGTTTCAAAATAAAAAATTATCGCTTGAACATTTCTATGTATCTCAGACTGTGGTGGATTTTTGGAGATTTTTCTCCAGCTATCACCTAGATTTCTCGGTATTGAATTTGTCCTAATTCGGCGGAAAGAAGCAAAAAAAAAAATTACGGACCAGATTCGAGAGATCGAGGGTGAGACTCAGATTGAATTCGTTTGGGTAGCCCCAAATATGTATATATATGTTAAGCCCCTTCAACCCCATATTTAATACTAATTTCAGTTCACAACACGAGACTGCATCAGAAACTTAACAACATATTAATATATTCATATATAATATATTATGTGGGACAAACAGTTGGCAAGCAGTAACTTCTTTCGTTTTCCTTGTTGTTATTTTCTTTGTTACATGTTCGCCCACATTCTCGTTATTTCGCTTGTCAACAGAAAACCCAACGCGATACAATACTCAAGCAGTATAATTGATAAGACGAGCGACAAGTATTTTTGGTTTTCTCATTTCTTGCTTATTTTTCCGTAAATGCTGCGCGGTAGTTCTCTGCTGATTCAGTCATGCAGTTTTGCTTCCTTTTCGTGGATAGTATCAATGTGGCTTGGTCTATCAATCATACACGTACACGGCGCGTTCCTGTGTGTGTGTGTGTGTGTGTGTGTGTGTGTGTGTGTGGCTTCTTTTAATATCATACAACTAATATTTTTCTTTTTTGTTTTTTTTTTGTTCGGCATGTGTACATCATGTGGGTAGAACAGATATTCCAAAGAAATTATTATAAATAAAGATTGTATCAACATGTACGTATATTTTTATAAAGGCAGATAGGACATTGTCTCGGAACATACAAACAGGTAGGACGTCGACGGCCCAATGTCTACTTGCGTTTTTGTTGTTGTTGTTATTGTTGTTGTTGTTGTTGTTGCTGTTTAGTTTGTTTTCTTTTCCACGTTATGTCGTTCTGCGTATTCACAGAGCATAAATAAGTTTTTTTTTTGATAACCGCACAACTTCTGGCAATGGTATTAATTAAAAAATGTTTCTCAATATTTCGCAATAGCTACAATTCATTAAAACGAGATACTTAAAAAAAAACGAAAGAAAAACCGTGTTCATTGTATATTGTTCGACGTACAAGGGGAAACAAATAATATTCAGAGCAGCCGCAAACACTCTAAACGTTTGAATTTGTACTGCTAATTTAATATTGGCCTAATCGCCTCTCCGTTTATGAGCTTTATCGCATCCAGAGATAATAATAAAACGGCATCGTTGTTCTCTAACAAATTTACCATTCAATTATTTTTGCCGACTATTATTATCGTTGGTTTGTCACAAAAGTCGTGGCATTTGGCAAATGTTCATGTTCATGTTCATGCTTACAATAATAATCTCGGCATCGACGTGCGTGGACTAAAAATAAGTAATATGGATACAATTTGGGTACGTGATGGTTTCGTTTTTCCTCTCCTTTCATGATATTATTACTCTTCAATCACACCCGGGATGTGTTGAGAACGCTCCTGACTGAAACCTCGCGTGCCGTCCGGTCCTTTCGGCTGCCTCACCACTGTTAATTTAGGACCCGTTTCTTCCAGTGATATGGTACGCAGTCGGCTTATCAGACGTTCTGGTCGTGCTTGTACCCCATCACTACAATCCAACATAACGACAGATCATTATTGCTTCGGAGTGGCTAATATATTATAACGAAAAAAATTGTATTACCAGAACAAGACATAATAACAATTACTCCGAATTTCGTAGGCTTTTAAATAAATATTTACGAAAAACTATTATTCAAGAAAATACTTATAATTTTTTTACCAAATCTCGAAGATTGACAATGTTTCTTGATTTAAAATATTATATTATTTTCCAACAATACCAAAACAGCATAAAGTGAAATTTCGTGTACCTTAATCGCGTCACGTTGCACGCCGACGATTTTCCGTTGCGTTGATTAGTCACCAAAACAAATTCGACCTGATCTCCTGGCTGGAGAGTCACATGATCTTTGACTTCGGTCATGTGGAAGAACAATTTCTTGCCCTCGTCGAACTCGTACGCCAAAAAGCCGAACGCTCCTTTAACCGCGTCAACGGTGGCAATACGTTTTTTCCTCACGGCGACGATGTTGCAAGCGTGACCTTCGGTGTCGACTTGCAGTTGCACGGGATCACCGACTTGCAACAGTTCGCGCTTGTTCACAAGGCCTATTATTCCGAATTCGTACTCCGGTGTTTCCTCGGCGTCATTCGCCGAGCTGATTTTAATCAGACCAGCGTATTCCGGTTGCTCCGGATTTGCGCTTCTCAACGGTCTCAAAACAACTCCGTCGAGAACCTCGCTGACGGCGGTTGGCCGAGGGAACGAGCCCTTCGTCACCAAACGCACGGAATCCGCGGCTATGCAACCGCCCGTGCTTCTGCCATTCCCCGCGCTAATCGTGCACTCGACATCAGCGCCTAATTCCAAAGTGCTAGCGTCTCCCTCAAACGTGCTGAAAAAGCGATGATAAACCATAATGAATTACCCACTAAAACGCAATCCACTCATTATTTACTTTCGCATTTAAAATAATGAGTGATTTTCCACTCCACCGCAAATTTTCGCGCTATCATTTTTAGTATATCTAACCTTGAGTATAAATATTTAAAGACGGAATTTCTATTAAAAATTCGGCGTTTATTTAACGTAAACGTACCTAAAGTGAAAAAATATTTCCTTCTTTTGGTTCACTGTTTCGATAAAACCAAAGCCATCCTTGAGTGCCGCGATAAAGCCCTGATACGTAGGCCCGCTTGCTTTCTCATTGCCATTTTGCATCTTCTCACCACTAGCGTTCACCAGTGATATGTCTACAGCCACGAGTTCCTTATTTCGTTTAACCTGGCAGATACTGAACTTAACCTGACGAAAAGACAAACGAAGGGAATATCAAATATCGCTGAAAGCCTGTGAAAAATTGTGGACGACTATCGAGCGGCATTCTCGCGTTTACCTTATCCGCCAGCCTAGGGATGTTCTTAGAATCGCAATCCTTGGTAAAGAAAATAATGCTTTTTTGCTGGTCATCTTTGACATATCCAATAAGACCAGGCTCGATTCCACTGACGTCCTGAATTACACTACCTAGAACGTCGCTCTCAATTACGGTTTCGAATTGTACACTGCCTGCTGGCAGATGTTTCAATCTGATGGCGCTATGCCGAGCATTCGAGAACGATGACGAGGGATCCTTTAATTTAAAAAAAACGCAGAACATTTCATTTCAATGATAAAATCATTCTAAATATCCTAACGTGAAAATGTCGAAAAAACAAAATTACGAAAACAAACTCGGTGAAAAAATCAGCTCTTATCGTAATTTTTATTTCGTGAAAAGTCCAGCCGCTTTTACCTGTATAACTGTGAATTCGACCTCATCTCCGACGCTGATCTCCCTGTCGAGATCCAGAACTTCGTTGAAGTGGAAGAATAGCCGTGCGTCTCGATCGACGCATCGTATGAAACCAAAACCGTCCTTCAGGGCGACGATAACGCCTTGTTCGCGCCGTTCTCCCGACACGGTAAAAGATTCTGGCAGCAATGATATCTCGGTGGCTCGCTTCAATTGATCTCTAGTATCGGTTGCGATCAGAAATTGAACCCAGTCTCCGTGTCTGCGGCGAAAGAAGAAAAACACAGTTTTAGAAAGTCCCAAGCGGAGCTACAAACACTAAGTGCTGGAACCTACTTTAGAGTGAAGTCTCCCTTCTGATCCTTGTCACCGAATGGCACTTCGACCTCCGAATAATCTTGAGCTCTATAACGAATTCGACCTGGTAACGGATCATTTTGATGCCGAGCTGCAGTGCCTCTTTCGAGAGGTTTGAGCACCTGGCCCTTCATTATTTCGCTACTAACTTCCTCGAACACTATCGATCCCGGTGGTAGCTTCGTTATATTACACGCTACTTCTTTGTTCTGCGAAATAAAGAGAAAGAAAGATGAGTTCACACTGAAAAATTGATGAAAGATCGTTTATCAGAACTGCTGCTATTTCTCATTCACAATGATTCTTACGTTACGTGTCTGGATAATAAATTCGACGTCATCTCCTAGCCTCAGTTCTTCCTTAACAGACTTTGCCTCGCTGAAGTGAAAGAATATCTCCTTGACTATGTCTGCGCGCTCGATAAAACCGAAACTCTCCTTCATCGAGCACACAACGCCACGATATCGAACAGGATGCGCCGGATTTTCGAGTCTCACATGGCAAGCACCCAAGTTTCCACTGCAAGATAATGGACGATTATATTGTCAATTTTTCGGTTAATTTAACGATGATAATTAGGAAAACCGAACGACCGTACCGTTGATTAGTAGCGATCTGAAATGACACCTTATCGCCAGCACGCAAAGTGACGTTTCCTTCAACATCATCTTTGGTATAGGGCAGGAAAAAACACTCGCCACGATTTTCATAGCTAATTCGACCCTGGGAGTCGCCGGAAGCTGGCAGTTCGGTCGTTACGTTTCCGGTAACTCTCTCTTCACTGAGGACCTAAAATTTAACAGATCAGCAATTGTTTATCATTTGTTTCATTCGAATTATGCAGGTATTTTCAGAATGGCAGCTCTTTTAATTCCGATTTGGCTACTTTCACTCTGTGTGAATAATTGGCGGCTATACTCACTACTTCTGGGGCAATCTTGTTGACGATACTGGCAATAGGCTTGCCCGTTCGTCGGTCGTAAGTCATCTCGAATTCCACGGGATCTCCTATCTTTAAGTGTTCTATAGTTCCACTGAATTGGCTGAAGTGAAAGAACAGTCGTGCCTGCCTCTCGCAACACTGTATGAACCCATAAGAATGCTGAAAAGAAAAAATACGACAAATATTGAAGAGGTAATAATATACGTGAGAAAGTCGGAGCATTTTGCTCTAGTCGAGTTGGAGCTTCATTTTTGTGCTTGTTACTGTACATTTTCACGGAACGATCAGCTTATTTCATCGATTTCGTTCTCCGATAAATGTTCTCAAAAACTGCACAAATTTCCCATTGATGCATAAAAATTTCAGCATGATTAAGGCGGTTCGACTCGAGTGCATAATTGAAATGGTAGCGTTTGATTGGATTCTTACCAACAATTTTTCGATAATGCCTGCCTCCCGAGGCCCTTGATTGTTAGTCTGATCCTGATAGGAGGAAGAATTGTTGGTAGTCGCAGATGGATCTGGAGTGTAGCCCGGAACGTTTCCTTCCATGCTCGAAACGGTGCGAGAAGTATTGAATCTGTTTGCTCCGTTACGGGGCGAAGTGATGCCACCGGGATAAATTTCAGATCCTGGCGGTGAATCCATGATGTAATGATCGCCAGTAGTGTAGTTGCCGGTCCCGTTTCGGTAACTATTAGCAGATTGTTTAGATGCTCTTACGACTTTCTTTGTTGGTATGGCCATTGACTTGTAATCGAGTATAGCCGGATCAGAGTTCATGATTGGCGGCTGGAACGTTTTCCACTGAGGATTGTTGGACATCGTTTATAATTTGCGCAACTGGATTTACAATTGTTTATTTTGTTGCTTTGTTTCTTTCTCTGTTGATGTTTTTATTTTTATTTTTATTTTTTATTATTGTATTGTAGTCCTTTTGTTTGTTTTTTTTGTTTTTTTTTTTCTTATTCTTTTTCTCCGTTTTATTTTTCTTACACTGCTTTAAAGACGGCTTGTTCCTTCCGTCTTTTAGCTCCTCCGCGCAATATATATACTTATATTTAGAAATTTTAGTCTTTTCAATTATTTAAGTGTTAACATAGATATCACAGAATGGTTCTTGGTACCTTATATCTTCTTTTACTATTACGACGTTACGAGAACTTAATGAAGAGGAAGAGAGGTTCTTTGAAGTACTGCAGAAATGCAGGCCTCCTGTGTGTTTGTGTGAGTATTGTTTTTTTTTTGTTAATTGTTAAAAATTTTGTTGTGTTTTTTTTTTTTCGTTTCGGACCAAAAGATGGGGAAGAAGGTGGGTCGTTGTTGACGTCGGTTTTGCTGTTGTTGTTGTTGTTGTTGTTGTTTTATGGTATTTGAATACGTATTTTGGATTATTTTTATCGAAAAGCACCGCTGTTCTTTTGGGCAAACTTGGCACTCGACGAATCTGGATGCGTGTGTCCCGCAATTATTTCGCAGAGTAGCACAATTCAAAGCGGACCACAATCACGATCACTGCACGGACTTAGCAAACTCCGCGACGGAGGTGTATAACGCACACATCATAGAGACGAACGAAGGGACGATGCAGTTTATGTCGGTATTATATGATTCAATGTGTGTGTGTATACAAAATTCTTCGCACGTCATACACCATGGATACTTCCCACAATTATGTGTCAGACAATATCGCAACGATCGCTTGATATTATGTATGTAACTCAATTTAGCGCGTTTGAGAACAACCGTGTTTATCGTTAAACATCAGTCATCCTTTATAAAAGGAATAAATGAAAAACATTGGAGATTTAAAGGATAAATGTTGGCTCGATGATCCTCAGATGTCTTCAATGCGTGCTGAGTGTGGTTGTGTCGTTACAATACAATTCTATATTATTGTTTTTTTTTTTCTTCTTCAGCTTTTGAATGTGGAATTTACAGTGAGCGTTGGTTTCAGAAATGTCCTAAACTAACAATTACACAAGCTGAAATCAGAAATAAACACATGCGTTATGTACAATTAATTATGCTCTAGATATGTGCACGTTCATAAAGATTGCGATCTTTGAACAAGTTTTTGGATTCGATATATTTTTTCCTTTGTCATATATTGCAAAGGACAAATTGTGTCAAATCAACATTATTATGATTCACGAAGATAATATTTTTTCTATGTATTTATTGAATCTTGTGAAAATTGTGTATTTGCTTTGTATGTCAGCTATGTAATTGATATTCAAGTTCTATTGAGCTACGATGATTAGATATCAAATAAAATCAGAGTTTATTTATGATAAAAAATATTAATCGTGTCAAAGTTGAACATCTGATGACTAAAATATATGTGAATTGAATATATAGCTTTATACTTTTAAAGAGTGGGAAGAAAATTGAAGCAAATGGTACTGTGCAATACTTTAGTCAAGCTAACCCTACACAAAGTCTGTGATGACCTACATAACTCTAAGGCAAAACTTTTGGAGCACAGTGCTCCAAAATCAATCAATCAATCAAACTGAAAGGCCGTGGAATAATTTGCTTATTGCTTCTTTATTGTAAGCCATTAATCAACTAATGCAGACTGCGTCTGCAAATACATCGACAAGTCCACCAATTCGGAGCATCGCTCCGTTATGAAAACAAATATGTTAAACAGGACAAAAAAAGGTGATGGGATAATAAACTTCCCTTTAAAGTTATGTGAATTTCGAGCCTGATTGGATAAATTGAATTCTGAGACAAAAGTATTGTCAAAACCAAACAATTAATCGTGGCTTAAAGTAACAAGGATGCACAGCGTTGAAACTAAAGTATTAGCTTGTGACCTGCTTTTTAGTTTTGGAGCTAATAAAAACATAAAAATATTAAGGAATGATCTTGCTAGTTAAATTGTGGGTAGCGAATCAATTGTATTAACGACCAGAGCATCTTTGGGTGGGGGAACTTGACCAAATAAAAAAATCTCAAAGTAATTAGCATTGTTATTGCAAGCTATTCGCTATGAGTCGAATCTGATTTCACAAATACATAGGCATTTTTATACCAATTGGAGTGTCACTCCGTTATTCATCAAAAGTTTACCGAGTCGTAAAAAAGGTATTTATAATTTCTCTAAATTGGAGTCTGATTCGATAGATTGGAATCTGTGATAAAAGTGGTATCAAAAATAGAATAACTGAGCATACCGGAAGTAATAGCAAGAGTGAGTATCGATACAATAATATTAGCTGTTGACCTATTTTTCAATTTTTAAGCTACTAAGAGCTACCCAAAAGTATCATCGAATGACCCTATCAGTTAAAACAGCTAATCAGTATTAACAACAAGGCAATCTTTTGTTAGATCATGAGCCTGGCTCAAAATCAGGCATCAAAACGAACGACTCCAAAGCAATTCTCATTCAGCCTTGTTGACTCCGCACAAATTTGGAGCGTAGCTCCGATTTTCAATCAAACTACATACTCGTCGCGAAACAACAAACGCTGTGTAATGTTCCCCTTTTAAAATTTCATCAAAACCGTTACAAAAACTAGAATAATGGAGCATAGAATAGAGAAAGAGGAACAGCGTCGATACGATAACATTGACGGACGACCTGTTTTTCGGTTTGTAAGCTACCGATCGGCACACGAAAATCCTGACGAATTATCTCGTTAGTCGAACCGCGGCCGGCTAATCGATCGTATTAGCGACGAAAGGATCTTTCTTTGGGTGATAAGCATGGCCCTTGGATCCTTGTGTGCTATTGGGGAATCTCGCTTGCTCGAAAATCGATGAAACATCAATAAAACTTAAGTACCGTGATTAAGCCTACGCATTTCGATAACCCATTTTCCCGATAGACTACGAAATAACGGTTAAACGAGCGTTTCTTTGAGCGAAAGAGCCCGAGGCTCGGAGCTATGTACTCGGCAGTTATGAGAACCTATTTTTTTTGTGACACAGCTCGTTTCGGAATCCAAGTTTGTGGTTGTTATTGAGTTCGTGCGTAAGCTCGATCCAATTATTGTGCTCCAGGAGTTTAACTCTCTCAAATAGTACATACTTTGGTGCAAAGCTCGCAATCGTTATGTGTGATAAACTTTTGTTAAACTCACCACGACACAGCACAGCACTGACGACATGCCGCCATGTTGAATGTCAACATTCAGTTCAGAATTCGCATACAAAACAAGAGCGACTGCGGTGAAATATTATCTCCTCTCAGGTTCGTTCGTAAAGCGACGTTTTTCACCCGATTCCGAGCATTGTCCCGGGGCATCCGTCGCCCGCGTCTTTTCTTCATCCTCCTGTAATCTCATTAATTTCATTATTATCCTGAAATAGCATGAAATTTTCAGCTAACAATTGAATTTCTAGCGTTATTTTGAATAAAGAAGATTTTAGGTAGACGCGGTTGGCAGGCTCTGGAGTACGAGCAACGCGATTGGTCGAAATTTTCACTTTGTCCAACGCGCCAGACACCAATTTTTCTAAATATATTTTCTAAGCGGAGTTATTCCCATTACTCTAATGATCGGGAGGCTTTTATTATCACGTCAATATTTATTTTTGCAATTTCACAAATTATTAAGTATTCCAATTGTATTTTTTTTAAGTATGCAATTGTACGAATTCAGTACACAATTCCGAAAATTACGAAATACAATTATAATCGACAAAGGGTAGAATAAAATTGTAACTGAATTGTACATTATTTGTATAATCTGATTATTAATGCGAGGAAATTCAGCGCGCGTGCTCGCGCAACTTTGGCGCGAAAATTCAAAACGCGGTTTTTATGAATCTTAAGTGCACACAGGGAATATTGTAGGTTTCTATTCATTATTCTATCCACAAATACAATTGCTGGTCGATGAAAGAAACGTACTGCGATAACGTATGGTTCAATTACCAATAGCAATCAATTTGCAGTCTCGATAAGAAGGAAAATAGATAAGCACGTGTGCGTGCCACTTGCCACCAAAGGCTTCGAAATAAAGTCAACAATCACACGCAACACGACGCGAACCGCTCGTAGGTTATGAGCTGAATATTCGACTCACCGACGATCTTGTATATATCCACCGAAATTACAAATTAATTATCGTTATGAAGTTTTTCACCGAATCCGCAACACGTTGCGCTGCTCGGATTGGTACCCTCTCCGAATTGGAGAGATTACCGAGTGTCTCCTTTGAGACACCGCTACTTTTGATTTATACAAAGGTTCGTATCAATTTACAGCCTCCAGAAAATGATATGCAATCTTTTTTTTTTTAATATTCATTGATAATCCTTTACACGAATACTGAGAATTTCAAGCTGCATTCTAAATTGTTATCTCAGCGTTATTGCTATATTAAATATTAAAACGTCACCTTCACTTTTTTATGTGGAGGCAAAATGGAATTTTTTGAAAAAAAAAAGTCATGATTTTTTTTCTCAAATTTAAGTTGTCAGAAATAAAAAATTGTAGTGATAAATCAGAAGATCTATTTTCCAGAATTTTTTTTTCTTTTTTAGAATTATTTTCTAATTCAGAAATACAAATGGTCATATTTCTATGTGCTTTCATAGAGAAAAATTGGAGATTTTAGTTTAACTCTTATATATTTGCCCTCCGATAGTTCGGAAAATTTATATGAGTTCACGCAGTTCTTTATTTATCTCAAAGTAATGAAAATAATGGGGCAGGCAGAAAACTTCATTAATTGCGAATTTATGATTTATGCAGCGAGGGTGCGTGCCGCACCTCACGAAAAGTGTACTACAGATGCTCACTACGGAGCAACATCTTCTTTCCGTTTCACTACCTTCGACCATTACCATGGCAGAGTCCGTAAAACAGTCCAATTCCTTTGGTGATTTTGTTAGCATGAAGGTACAATATTTTTCAGACTTTATCACCAATACGAGTCGTTTGGCCAATTATTGAAAAAACTCTGCACATTTATATTTTTCCCCTTGCAGGAATATCCCAACTTTCTGTCCATACAAGACCCAGCTGAACAAACTAATCACGGGTATCAAAAAAACCAATCAATCGCTGTATGGTCCAAGAACGGAAGGCACTCTCTGAACGCAGACACTTATATGGACCTTGTGGAATCATTCAAACCCGATATATATATGGCTCTCTGTGACGGAGACACAGACGAAGAGAGTTCTGGAAAACGGGTTGAAAAAGCTGTGGACAGGAGCAAAATTCAGTTTCTGAGATGCATGGAGAGACACAAATCTTCGGATGTTCTTAAAAATAGAGGAATTTTAGGGGCTGTGGAAGGTGGCTATGATTTGAAGGCTCGGGAGGAAAGTGTTAAGTATCTGAGAGATCAGGAACTGGAAGGATACGTTATAGACGGTTTGCACGTTAACGGCAGCGATGTACAAAATATTCCGTTTGAGAAAATAAAGAATGTCGTTGAGCACACGATTGTACGTATAAGACTAGCAAATACGATGAATATTTAGAATACCACTGGAATTAATCGAAAAAATTTTGCAGAATCTATTACCCGTGGAAAAAATGAAAGTTTCAATGGGCTGTTGGAATCCCGTCGTTGTTTTGAGCCTCATCGAGCGAGGCGTCGATGTCTTTGACTCTTCTTATCCATACGCGATGACCGAAGCCGCAAAGGCGCTTACTTTCATGTGTGGTTTTCATAATCACCCGAATAGGCAACCGGAACACGCGATATCCGTTGCTGATAAAAGGTATATTCTCAATTTTCGTCACGAATTGTAAGACGTGATTTTATTACGTTCCTCGCTTCATTTATTGCATAAATGAACGGATATGATCGTTGTGGAGAAATATTTTCCTCGGGAACCCATGAAACACACAAAAGTAATAGATATTAAATAATCCAAAAAGTGATTTCTCATTTATCCTTCGTTTACTTAATTTCGAATTGTATTGTTCCAACAGCTTCGCGGACGATTTCTCGCCAATATGTGAGTCATGCGATTGCCTGACGTGCAAAAATCACAATCGGGCCTATCTGAATCATCTCTGCCAAACCAAAGAGCTGTTGGGTCGTGTGCTCCTAATGATGTACGTTTGAATATGAAAAACAAGCATTAATCACCAAATGACGATGTTTCTAATTTTACGCTTATGTTTGTTTTTGTACTCAGACACAATACACATCAGTATCTCGAATTCTTCAAAGCCACGAGAGAAAGTCTGAAGAACGATACATTCAAGGAATTTCAATCAACGATAGCCGCTCAGTTTGGACTATCGCAAAGTTGACATTTGTAGGCAGTCCAGTAACAATAAAACGCCCGGCCTATCGGTATTTTCAATCATTGTGTGTTTATTTAGTCCCCGGAATAAGTTACCTCGTATTTTATGACTCATTCTGGCAAAAAGTTTGGGTCGAGGTAATTGTACGAGGAATTGTCGAAGTTTTGGGGACAATAGTCGGTATCGTAGGTTCTGTGAGATTGGGACGAACGGATAGGATTTAATTTATGTAGCGGTGGATGCACTGGATTTAACGATTCCAATTGAGCAACCGCACAATCTGCACACAGTCCAGTAACAATAAAACGCTCGGCCTATCGGTATTTTCAATCATTGTGTGTTTATTTAGTCCCCGGAATAAGTTACCTCGTATTTTATGACTCATTCTGGCAAAAAGTTTGGGTCGAGGTAATTGTACGAGGAATTGTCGAAGTTTTGGGGACAATAGTCGGTATCGTAGGTTCTGTGAGATTGGGACGAACGGACAGGAATTAATTTATGAAGCGGTGGATGCACTGGATTTAACGCTTCCAATTGAGCAACCGCACAATCTGCACACAGGTCGACTCCGTTCGGACACTCGACGCAGTGCCAACGCGTTCCTTTTAGTGGCTCCTCGCCGCAGACTACGCACTAATTAACAAGAAATACAATCAATCAGTGATTATCAATGTTTCAGTAGCGAATAGTTAAAAATTTTCGGAACACGAGAAATTGTTGCATCAATGGGAAATCGCTAACGAACCTTGTATCCAAAATGTTGATAATTAAGAGCAGCTTGGTCCTCTTGTTTCTCAGCTTTCACTTGACGAATTAATTCGATCTGTCTCAACTCTGGATTCTCATCAATGCCAGTGTTACTGTAATCGTCCTCCTGAAAAAAAAAAAACAAAATGTTTGCGTTGAAACAGTTGCAACGAATCAGATCGAAAGCGGAAGTCGTCGTAATTTTTGGCGAGGAAAGACGCTGAGATTACTAACAGACTCCTCGGTAGGCGGATTGTCTTTGTTCTCGTCGCTTCCACCGCAGGATAATTCCTGATGAGGAAAAAACGTTGAACGTTTGGAAAACAAGTAGTTGTTGCGCTGGTAACGATTAACCAGACTTTTTTTAGCTTCCAGCTTGACTTTAGGGCCGCGGCCGGGAATGGGCAAGCCCGCGCGTAAAAGCTTTATGAAATACTTTTGAACTCTGCTGGATACTTGTTTTGCTGTACGGTTACCTGAAAAAAATAGCCAACAATTCATGATTATTTGTGTACCAAGCAAACTAGTCAATCTATTGGAATACGATTTTTTTAAATTTACCAAGAGCATTGGCTATTTTGGTCCATCGTCGCATTTCCACTTCTTCCGGCGGATATTCGATCAACAGTTCCTCCAAACGTCTTTGCTCTTCCGTGGTCCAAAGTTGATTGAACGTTTCTGGTTTGCTCTCATCGAAAGCTCGACCGCGTACAAGTATCTGCAATTCAATTATCGTTAATGAAATAGCGATATTTTATGGGGACCTTATTTTCCGAAGCTACCTTTCCATCTTCTATTTCGCTCTTAGTTTGTATTTGCGGCAATACGTTTCCGTGACGAGTTTGCGGCCTCATACGCAAGTCCGTGACAATATTGTACCGGGCCCAGTCTATGTAAGGTATTTCCGCGACTTTTTGTGGTCCGGGCAATTCGGGTAAATCGCTATTTTGCAACTGAGCCACGAAGGATATCGGATCTTTAGTGGCTTT
Organism: Clistopyga incitator; assembly: GCA_947507545.1. Classification (NCBI taxonomy): domain Eukaryota; kingdom Metazoa; phylum Arthropoda; class Insecta; order Hymenoptera; family Ichneumonidae; genus Clistopyga; species Clistopyga incitator. The sequence goes on from OX382177.1 coordinate 10,206,486, forward strand.
AGCTCGGGAGTCCAGCAGCTTGTCCAGATCCTTGATGGCTTGCGTGCGCTGCGCTTCGAGTATAACTATGGTTTTTAGTAAGGCCATGTAATCCTTGTTTCCCTTTAACGCCATGTGATCGGATTCGAAGTAAAATTCTTCGTCTTCAATGTCGGGATGTTTCTCTTCTTTTGGCTCCATTTTGGGTAATTCTGACAACAAGTGGTCTAGTTAATAAAAATACAATGCATCTAAACTTCCATAATAGACTAAACTCAACGTAATATAAATAAGCAGCCATAATTATAATTCGTAGATCAAAAAATGATTCTGCGACATGTCTTTTATTTTTGTTGCTTGTAATTCTTCCGTTTTGTTTGGAATAGCAACTCACAAATCTAAACTAAATTTTTATGACAGACTGATGTTAACAATATTAATATTTAATAGAAGCGAAGCTCACAATTTGTCACTTGAGATCCATAAACTATTTGGCCAAATGTCAGTCGTTTTTTATGCTAATAATTTTCATTCTTGCTTCGTGCTGTAGCTTATGTATCTAACCTGAGTTTCTATGATAGAACGGTGCTAATAATAGTTATATTTAATATAAGCAAACGTCATAATACCTCCTACAATTTGTAGATTCAAATATCGTCCAGCGGATTGTCGATCGTTTTTCCTGCTTAATTTTTTCTATTCTTGTTTTGAACAGTAGCTTATCCTGCAGAACAACAATCAGTAGAAAGCCAGCTGGCGTATCCCCACCAAAATCCTCTAACACGTGCTCGACGCGCACTACTGAATAATAACTGGGGAGGAGTTAGCGAGATGAGATTATAGAAAGAAGGATAGTTGATAACACGACTGCCACGCACAGCGATAATTGATAAGGATGTGAAGAAGTATATTACTGTCGAGTGTGCAACTATGTTATCAATGTATCAATCACATTGTCTGCTGCTCATATATATAAACGTATATTCTTGATAGACAGTGAAATAATAAGCTATGTCTCGATTTTGATATGCAAGGCTAAAAGGATTTTTTTTTATGGCACGAATTATTAATTGTTAACATTTTTACTCAATTAAGGATATGTTCAGAACGACCTTAAGTTCTGTGAAAAAATGCGTTTTTTATGGACTGTGAGACGCTGAAAAATAGGAACATAAAAAGGAAATATATATTCATTTGTTTATTTATTTATCCATTTTATATATAATCATTGGAGTCTCAAATGTTTTGATAAAACTTGAGGTTGCTGCTATCATTGGTATCAGATGTTCGTATTTCAAGTGTCTGGTCATGAACAATCTGGAGAAAACATTCTGCACTCAAACCACGGTCCCCCGTGAGCGCATAACCGGTCGTCAGCAATTAAGAGAAAGGACATTGCACGCGTTTGCTTCCTTTGCTAAACGTGCTAACCGCTAATGAAACAGCATTGACTAATAGAATTTTAACTGCGCTCGTATGTACCAAAATGTTTCGTTTTCGTTTAGCAGCCACGCACGAAAATTGCTATAAATATAATATAGATGATCTTCAAAATCATTCTATCCAAAAACTGTATTGAATATGTTACAAAATCAAAGATTATATCTATTTATCTTAAAAACATATGTTTGGTCGTTTCATTTATACATTTATATTTATTCATCCTGTCTTTTTCGATCACCCGAAAATTATACTGCAGATTCACTCACTATAACCCCCCCCCCCCCCCCCCCCGCAAAAAAAAAAGGAAAAAAGAAGATGAAGAAGAAGAAGAAAAGGAGGAGTTTCGTGAAACAAGGTGTTATTATTATTGTTGCATATATTGCATTTACAAAAATCTCCGTGGATGGAAATGCAACCTGAGCGCAGATAAAATGAATGATAAAAGCAACACTTCAAATTCCAGTAGTTGAATGAATGAAAAAAAAAAAAATGCTTCCGACTGCTTCATTCGAGGCTGTGCTCTGTTTGCACTGATGCTCAGAGATACGATCCGCCCGGAGAAATGTGTTCTTATCACTTAGCGCCGATGATCCATAGGGCAGCGGAAAAGCAGCTACCCAGTCGCCGGTTGTACGAATACTTCCAATCAGTCGTATACCGGGCCCTGTGGCGATAAGGTCACACGTACGTTTCGATTCTGCTTCCGTCGTATTTCAGTACCGCACGTTCTTTCCACGTTGGAGGGAACAACGGAAGTATCGCGAGACCATCGGGGAACGTATAGCTTCCGGTTCACTCGAGGTCGTCCGCGGAAAACTGCACGTCGCGTTTTTCACTCTCCGATTTGAATTTGAATTTGCGAAAAGTTATTCACCCTATCTTCCACTATTTCGCGGACACATAATCGTCTAATGCACTGGTCATACGTTCACCGTCGTTGTTAAATTAATTAGTGCAAAACTAGGAGACAAATATGGCGAATACCGACGGAGAAAGAAGCGGGAAGGTGGAGTTGAAACGTGAAATCGGACTTTTCAGCGCTGTCAGCATAATATTGGCTGTTATGATAGGTGGGAGTTTCGTTGTTAAATGAAATATTTCGTTTTACCGCTGAGTATTAAAACTGCCATAAATCCAGTGACGCAAGTGATATTCGCTCGCACTTTGACCAGTGACTCCGAGTTATGGACTTTTTGGAGTACTCCGGAACGTTGGGCGATATCACGCCGCGATTAACTCGCATGTTGATGATGGCCGACGCAATTAACATCCAACAAAGCGGCAATTTACGAGAATGAAGGCGGCGCGATGTCCTGAAAATATAAATGCCAACATGTAGTTGAAACATAATTGCATAATTGCCGGGGTCGAACGAGTTGCCAGCTCATTCTTACAGTCGGTCAACTCGAACGTCTCAATTTTGGCGTGGAAGTTCGCGTCGCGACTTCCCACGCGATAGACACGACATTGACCTTTTATTTTATCGAGTGTTTTTCGGCTCCGAATTAAAACTCAGTTTTTTCGACAAACATCTCGACCGGTTTTGCTCTCTGTCTTCTATAAACTTCACTGAGAGCTTGCATTTTTCGATATCTAATTGAATATTCACAAAATCCGGGGAAAAAATCATTACATTTTTTTTGCAATATCGACAGTTATAGAGAAATACTGTACTATACAAATTTTTTACTTAATTGACAGAGAATGCGTTTTCTATGAGTATATCTGTGACCATATGCAATGAGTTTTTTCCTGAGAACTCCCTTGGCTACCGATGCTCCAAATAATCTTCCCGGAAAATAATCTTCTATGGGGGCCACGATGAAAATTAATAAATTCAATTGACGCAAACGACTCGGTTAATTTTGTTTGGACCAAAGGCTAATCGGATTTGAAGGCCAGCGATAAGAGTGGCGCTCATCGGGATAGAAACGTGAAACACGAGACGATAGTTAATTTTGTAAGATTGTGAGATACGAAACTTCAATGGCACCCACGATTCTTGTTGTTCACTGTCTGATTCTTCTTCTAATCCCTAAAACGTTCGGGGTACTTTTATATTTTAGTGATCTAAGCTATCGTTGTTTCAAAATCTCATCGATCTAAATATTGATTTAGAAAAATATTCAATTTTGCTATACTCAGGGAAAAAAGTAATCGTCTTTGTTAAAATAATTATTAAAAATATGTGCACGAACTAAGAATGAAAAGGCTTGAGGTGATGTGAAATTCCACGGTTCAGTATTGAAAACTGCCTGAGATGCCATTTTGCGCCGACATCTGAGGAATGTTGAAAATTTGTTTATTGTTTTTCATATTCCTCAGATGTTTGCGGTTTGGAATCGGGAGTCGCGACAGTTTCTGACACCGATAACGCACGCAATGCGTGGATTTTTGCACATCATGTCAAGTGCAATTTAAGTTTAAAGAGAAATTTCAAGAGATTCTCTAACTACATAAAAACGTGCGCGTAGTCATCGCGAAGCGTATTTCTTTATCGCACTGTAGCGATCACAATTTCGTATATTTTTAGATACGAATTTAGATGCAGTCGGCAGAAACATGAATACACACATCTGCCGAAAACAAAAAATTATTTTCGGCTCGCTATTGCGAGTGAATACTCTTTTTCTTTGAATTCCAAATATAACATTATCGTCTTATTATTTTCTTATCGGGTATTTAAACAAACAAGAGTCCTGAGTATACGACCTGCTTTTATGTAACCTAAGGTGTTTCAAAAAAGTGAAACAAATCAAATAATGATCTTCTCGTGTTATTTTTCGCAGGTTCCGGAATTTTCGTATCACCGGCGAGCGCTTACGAGAGATCCGGTTCATTGGGTCTTTGCCTGATAGTTTGGGTGAGCTGCGGGCTCCTTTCCTTGTGCGGTGCGCTTGCCTTTGCCGAGCTTAGCACCGTCGTCCCAAAATCCGGTGCCGAATATGCCTACTTCATGGAAGCCTTCAGTCCGCTGCATCGATACGGCGGCCAATTGCCAGCTTTCACATGTTCATGGGTGTACGTGATGGTCCTGAGGCCAGCGGAGGTCGCGGTGGTGATTCTGACCTTTGCGGAGTACAGCGTCCAGCCATTTGCGGGTTTTATGCAGCATATGTCGCCGGAAGCGATGAGCCACGTGAAGAAGATCATAGCGGTAATGGCCCTCGGTTTGATAACGTACATAAACCTCACAAGTGTCAAGCTCTACGTGAAGGTCCAGAACATCTTCGTCGTCTGCAAAGTAGCGGCTTGCGTGCTCGTCATAGGTGGCGGAATATATTGGCTCGGATCTGGAAGAACAGAATTATTAAGAGAGCCATTCAAAGGCACAACCAATTCGCCGGGTAACATAGCATTGGCATTCTACAGCGGACTTTGGGCGTACGATGGTTGGACATCGGCGGCAGTCGTCACGGAAGAAGTCAAGAAGCCGGAAGTGAATATTCTTCGGAGTATATTAATCGCGGTGCCCACGATAACGATTTTGTACGTGTCCATGAATCTCGTGTATATGTCGGTACTCACCATTCCGGAGATGATAAATGCACCGGCCGTCGCTGTTCTTTGGGCCGAAAGAGTTCTTCCGGCTTGGCTCGGTGGAGCGATACCTTTGGGAGTGGCTCTGTCGACTTTCGGATGCGCCCTCAGCATCCAATTTGGAGTTTCTCGATTGTGCTACGTCGCTGGTCGAGAAGGACACGTTCCGCGGGTTCTCAGTTTCGTTCACATCACGAAAATGACCCCCGCCGCTGCTGTTGTATTCCAAGCGATCCTCTCGCTCGCTTGCATCCTCCTTGGGAATATCATCGCTCTCATAGAGTTCGCGAGTTTTCTCACTTGGGTATTTTACGGACTAGCTATGGTTGCCCTGATAGTGATGCGCACGACGAAACCAGACGCTCCGCGTCCTTACTCCGTACCCATATTTATACCCTGGCTCCTTCTTTTCATCGCTATATTCCTCGCGATAATGCCAATCGTCGCCGAACCATCGACGAAATATCTCTTCGCTCTCGTGTTCGTTATCCTCGGGGTTGGAGTTTATCACGTATTCGTTTACAATAAAATGGATAGCAAACTGTCGAGTAAGCTTTTATTGAATTTAACTGATTTGCCATACTGTAGATAAATTGTTCTTCGACACATTACAATTAATTTCTCTTTTTATTTCAGGAAAAATGACGTACCTCACCCAAGTATTATGCCTTGTCGTTGCTCCGGAAAAAGATGAGGATGTCTGAGACTGTTTTAGAGGGTTAAAAGGTTCAAAGTATATGACTTTCCGAGAAATTACGGAAGGTAATGAAGAAAGCCGCTGTTTACAGTGAGATATAAAAATACTGTATTGTCGAAATGATGAAAATATTGTCATCAAACTCCATCGAATCATTAACAAATCCTGTATATTGTCACAGGACGGCACGCACTTTAAGTGCATTCCGATAATACTTCTTTCGACGTAATTTCAACATAGATAACGTACCAATTTCCGTTTAACATAGATATAATATTGTTAAACTTAGTTGCCAATAAAGTTATGTTTGAATAATAATAGTCTAACAAATAACATAATTCTTGCGTACGCATAACGAGACAGGCGAAACTGCCGTTTTGTCGCGATAAATAAAATTAATGTTCTACCTTTTTCGTTTTGTATTCTACAACCGATTGCGCAGCACTCGGGCATCATTGATTCGATAATGCACCACACTTTGAACACATTTGGGGCTCACTGAAAAATAAAAAATGCAATTTCGTTACTTGGTGGATTTTAAATAAGAAAGGCGCCTCCTCTTTATCGTTAGAGGAATCGTATATAACACACGTTTTAAAAGGTGCAAACATACCTCATCATTTGATGAAGTTGATTACTGAGTTGATTGCAGATCGTCGTTTTAGCGTCTAGGGCTGCATCTCTTTCCCGGAGTTGCTGCCGCAAGTGATATATAGTATCTTCCAAAGCCTCAAATATTGCCTGCATTACAAAGAAAAATAGTTCATCTCCAGAGATCACAACTAGAGAAAAACAGAGATATAAAAGCAAAAGCAGAAATTTAAGGATGATTATATAAAAAAAGCCAAAATAAATTCAGAGGGTTGACCGAATTATTTTTGTCACGTCCACAGCAGCGAAATAATATTGATAACACGTAATAAATTACATAGAAAAATTTGGGGTTGCAAAAAAAGTACTCAAATAAAAACGCAATCGAAAACTCCATACGTCATCCCAACTATCAATCGATTCCGAAACACCGACTTCTTTTTTTCACCGCTTTATGTAATTTCTTAAGTTTTCATAGAAAAATATCTGTTCATAAATCGTATATCACAGTAAGACTCTTTTACATTGACTGTATATGCGTACCCTGGCTTCTTCAACAGTATCAGATAAAGCGGGCGGCTCGTCCAAACAGAAGAACTCTCGAACACACGTGTTTCCGATGAGCACAGGGGAATTTAATACAGCGTTCACAAATGCTTGTAGACCTCCTATTCTCTCCTCTAGAAAGCTGGGAGCAAAATTATCGCCGAGCCACTTTTTCTTCGGTAAAGAAAGGTTTTCTATCGGCAGTTTCTGTCTCCGAAGTTGTGACAACAAACGAACAAAGTCTGTGTACCTCCTGAAGACAAACCAGCAATCTCCATTCTTGAGTTCAACACGAAGTTTGTACACCTGGAAATTCCAGAAAAATAATTCAGTCGGTTAACTGGAACTCAGCAGAACAAACTTTGCGTGATTCACAAGTCCTGCTGTGAATGCTCTTAAATTTTTTTAAATGCTTGCCGTACATTCCACAGCAGCCGATATGATTACAAAAATAAAGAAGATAACAGATGCCGACCAACCGTAAATCGAGCTCTCTCTTCCATGACCTCGTAGCCTACGATAGGTATTCTCAGGTCTTTGGACGTGAGCGGCGTTTGCAGAATCTCCGGGTTATCGTTGGGGCTTCCATTGTCGGGATAGCTGAAGCTTTGTACGGTGAACGAGTTGGAGTGTCCGGACGTATCCGAGTCGGGGCTATCGAGCGATCGTGCCGTTCCTGCTTGAGAACCTCGAGCTTTACTAATGGCCAGTGTCACCTCGCTAACGCATCCCACTCCGGTATCAGAACCAGACATTTTATCAGTGGCAAACTCAACAGAACCATGCGGTACTTAAAACAAAAAACACACAACGAAAAAAAAATATAAAACAGAATCTTATGCGAATAAAACTGAAGTTTTCGATTGATGAACCACCGAACGTTCTGTCATCAGAATTGCAGGTTAATTAAAGTAGAACGCGTAAAACGGAAGAAATAAGTAGAATCGGATTCCGAGTGACCGCTTACCTTATATTGTATTATAGGCGAGTACAGTGATAACAATGCACTGATACAATGTGTATTTCTTAGACAATAACATATCTCTGTCTGTTTTGACATATGCAGGTGTTAAATTTTCGAGCGCTGCGTCCCCAATAACAATAATCTTCACTCGACTGTCAGCTGCGTGTGAAATCCGACTCGGAGTCGGTCTCTCTCGCTCCTCCGAAACGCTACCGAGACTGTCTCTCTCGCACTGACATACGCGAGTCCCACACAAATTCGAACACTCAAAAGCGAACGAATTTCTCAAATATTTTTTGAAATTTCACTAGCAATTAACGTAACGTGTTAACTTTTTTGTTTTTCATTCTCTCTCGCTCTTCTACAACTGCCAATGTGGCATACCTACTAAGATTATGAGAGATTATTGCGTGAAAATTTAAAAAAAATTGTAAACATGACTCAATAGGATAAAAATAAATACAAAACTCGTATATTTTGAAGAAAATCCCATGTGGACATTTTTTTTTTTTCAAGTCTAAAAAAAATTCTTTCTCAAGGTAAAAAAAGCATATTAGCTATAATTTTCGTATTTCAAAATGTTCATCAAGGAAGGCACCCAAACGTCCGATATTAAAAACTTGAAGTATTTTATCCGTCATTCGCAGTTTTTATTCTACCAAAACAGATTATATGAAACAATTGCTTGAAGAAAAAATTTGAAATACCGACCGGAAGCGTTTCTGAGCGCGGGTTCCTGTCGGCGAATCGATTAATCGAAATTATCTCTCTCTCTCTTTCTCGCCGAAGGGAGGAGTTGACTGCTGATATTGCTGCCGCTGCTGTTGACCACAACCAGATGAAAGCGTGACGTGAGTCTGCGTCTGTCGCGCTCCTTCGCACTTTTATAATCACTATTGGAATCACGAAATAATGTTGCTACGTTGGAAAAATAATAAACAATTGTGAGCCCATCCGGTAGCGGTGCCTTCGAGCGTCAAGCCTGGATTTATTTCAGGCTCCCTGTAACGAGTTCCCTCAAAAATGGAAGCTGATTATCAACTGTCGCGCAGTCCAGCTCGAGCTTTGACAGGTAAGACGGAGTCACCGTCTTTGTCATTGTTATTATTTTTCTCAACCACCGTTCTCCATAAAAAACCATAGAGAAACGGATGACAATAGTTTTTTTTTTTTACAAACGGTTGAGCTTATTCCAACCCCCTTAATCGGCATTTCTTATCGTCAGCCTCGAAATCAATCTATATATTGCTCAACAAATTCGCGATTACAGTTGTCGTTAATATTTAAACGTTGGCATTAAAAATAGCGAAGACACTCCACGCCGATAGCGTATCTAAATGTATCGGTTGGTAATTTTGAGCGTTCTGAGGCATTCGCCCTGCAGTCGTAGCCGACACACATGTCGTGGGTGTCAGAGATATGCTAAATGCTTTTAGTTTTCCATATAAAGGTTTCCAGGAGGTAACGGCATGCATTTTGCTTATTTGCATACAATTTCCTTGCAGGTGCGAATAACGAGACAGAGGATCCATATCCGAGCCTGTCCGACTATCACGATTATGAACCAAACTTGGAGTTCGATGACACCGAACTGCAGGCCACGCCGAATAATGGTACGGAATTTCTGACGCGAGTAACGGCGATTTTTGGGGGAGAGTGGTTTTATGGTTTATTGGATTTTCAGCTACTCGTCTGCTGGAAGAAAAGCTGGACTTGAGCATAGGAGCTGCGGGAACTGGAATCGACTATCTTGAGAGTCCTGTGAGCGACGGAACGATAGAGGAGAACTTTGAGGAAGCTCTGGTCGATGCTCCTGTTGTTGTAACTGGTGAGCGACCTTTCAGCTTTGTGCCCAATAAGAAGCTTCAAAATGTCAGGATCTTTCCTTTTATAAGTTCACTGAGAGATGACACACTTTTGAGCACCTCTCAAAAGGACATTTAATCATAAAATGGCAGTTTTTATAACTCTACTATTGAGCAGTATTACTACACAGACGACAATGTCCTTGATATAAATGCAGCAAATAATAATACTAATAATAATCAATAATAATATTTTCATATTTCAATTTAAGATGAACTTAAATCTGATACGATCATTAATTGTTTGGAAAATCGTAACTAAATCATTGCAAAAGTTTCGGAAGACGAAAAAAATATATTCAGAATCACGAAATTAATTTAATTGTAAACAGCGGACGATCTGGCCGCTCTCGACGAGGAGTTAGCGGATGAGGAGGACTACCACGATATTTCTCGGCTAGGAATCGTCGAGGTCGTGGGAGATGATAGTGCCGGACGTAAAGTTATCGTCGTATCTGCGTGCAAGCTTCCTCCCGTTGGAAAAGAGGTCTTCAATCATGCGAAGCTCCTCAGGTTCGCGAATAAAAATTACTCCCGCAACTTCTTTCTTTTTCAAACGTTTCTCAAATGATACACGATCATTTTCAATTTTCAGGTATCTCACACATACGTTGGACACATTCGTCGAGCAAGACTATAGCTTAGTTTATTTTCACCATGGCCTTACGTCGAAGAACAAACCGCCGCTTTCCTGGTTGTGGCAGGCTTACAAGGCCTTCGACAGAAAATACAAAAAGAACTTGAAAGCCCTTTATCTCGTCCATCCGACAAATTTCATCAGAATCGTCTGGCAAATATTTAAACCAGCCATCAGGTAACATACATTTTTTCCAGAAGACTCAATCTACCTTTATCGGATTTAATAAAATAGTATTTATTATTTACAGCGCAAAGTTCGGTCGCAAAATGATGTACGTGAATTATCTCGACGAATTGGCGCAGTACATAAATCTCGATCAGCTGATAATTCCACAGCAAGTTATAGAGTGAGTTTCAAATCTGCACTTTCTTTGTGAAATATATGATTCATTTATTATGCTTCACGAATATTGTTATCTTCACAGTCACGACGAGCAATTGATAGCCAAGAATAGAAAGAACGTACCTGCAAATCGTCCTCCAAGCGTACCAGTCGCTACGCCTATTGGCACAACACAGTTCGGCGCGAGTCTTCAATTTATCAAAGATAACAACGATGGCGATCCCATTCCTCCTATTGTGCGTCAGTGCGTCGAGTTTCTCGACACTCCCGATGGTCAGTTTGTAAATCTTTTGTCGCTTAGGGGAAGGAGATCATTTTATTATCGATATTTTCTGGATATCTTATCTCTGCGGCTAAATTACATTCTTTGATATCGAAAATCAACATCAATTCGACTTGGGTTTGATCCTCAAGCTCTTCGATCTGCTCGGTGATTTTTTATGTCGTTATTGCAACTGCAAAGGAAAACTTGCTCAAATTACGAAGAGTCTTTTCGTCTTCGAACAACATGAAAGGATTTCTACGATTTTTTTCTATTCAAAAATATGTACTAACGACTTTGCTTTCATGTAGCATTGGAAACCGAAGGAATATTCCGAAGATCGGCGAACGTGGCTGTGGTTAAGGAACTTCAAAGCCGCTGCAATCAGGGACATCCTGTTGACTTCCAAGGCGATCCTCACATCGCCGCTGTTCTTTTGAAAACCTTTCTGCGGGAACTCGACGAGCCACTTATGACTTACGAACTTTACGACGAGATCACGCAGTTTCAGAGTAAGCTTACGACTTTATTGTGAATTCCGGGCTTTTTAAGGGCATTGGTGATTAATCGAGACACTTTGCAGCTCTTTCCAAGGACGAACGACCTCGCAAAGTGAAGATTCTCGTTCTGGAAAAACTGCCGGAGGATAATTACACGTTATTGAAGTACATTGTACAGTTTTTATCAAGGGTGAGTTTAAGAAGAGATAAATTAACGACGAACTCTAGAAAATTGATGAAAAAATGACTTTTTATTCACACTATTACTTATATTCGTTATTCGTTTTTTTGATGTTGGTTTTATCACTCAAATATGTAAATAACAACAATTGTAGGTAATGGACAGATGTGATCTGAACAAAATGACGTCGAGCAATCTCGCCGTGGTGTTCGGTCCAAATCTCGTGAGATCACCGCCTTCGAGAGGTATGTCTCTGTCAGCGATAGGCCCCATAAATCAATTCGTTGATTTTATCTTCACGTACCAAGACAAGATATTTATTATTTAAAAAAAGAAGAAGAAGAAGATGATGAAGGCAAAGAAAAAAAAAACATGCAAACGGTGAAGAAGATTTAACAAAAGCGTTACGCAGAATTGGTTATTTGCCAAAGGCCTAATTATCCATCTCGCCGATTACGAAGTAGTCGACGGGAAACTATTTTTACGTTAAGGTTGTGCTGTGCAATGTCGCGCAGCATTTTTTTTAGCAACTTTTCGTCCGAGTCAATGAATTTACACGAGTTATCATCGTAACGATCTAATCAATTTGATTTTCGCGACAGATCTAACAAACTGATATAAACAAAACAACAGTAACAACAACTCCTGTCTCGTTGAATCTCCCTTCGTTAATGGAATTGCGACTTTTTAAAAGTAATTGAGGAGCTCCTTCGAAGTTACACAAAATATTTAGTCACAAAATGAAAATAAGGACGCACAATTGTCGAGCGTACGTCTTACGTTGCATTCGAAGACAAACCTCGACTAACGCGATCCGCAAACGTTATTAATTACTACATCAGTCTATCGAGGGTGTTGATATTTATACTGAATTTCTGACTGTATACCAAAGATTAACGAGAATGTCATACCATTAATGTAAATCTTTATATAGATATTACTAACAGAGTAGCGAAATCGAGACTACTGCATAATTATATCATACAGGATAATACCTCCGTCGATCACACTACTTTGTAAATCCGATTTGCGTCCAGAGAAAGCGATCGAGACAGAATGAAAGAGCGCGAGAAAGAGGCGTTAGAAAAATAGATATTTGCTAGCAAACACATTCCAACACGTTTCTTATTTCGTTGCCGCACATTCTCCGACGTAACGATACGTAAATCATCCGAAGATCAGCAATATTGGAATTAAAATTTATTTTTAATACTCATCACGTCGAATAACTGCGAATAATTATTAGCAATGGGCCCAAGATTTTCAAAGAATGAATTATCTTGAATTACATTTTTCATTCAAGAAAATATGAATAATCAGAGCTGTTCCTATAAATATTCCTTGTTATTCGACAGGTATTTTAAATAGACTTTTAGTTGAAATATTGGCCATCTCTGATATTAGTTAATCGCACCAGAAGACGCCGAGAATGCGAGAAACGTTTGTTTTCTTACTGCGTGTGACTACCCCGGCATATCCTGTATTTATAATTAACTACATAATGTGTAAATACTAAATATTCTAATAGTGTATAATAAAACAATGGAAACAGATAGTATAGGTACGTAAATACGGATTTTTAAATAAAATGTGAAAGGGAGCTTTAGTGGAAGATTATCACTGTACGACTAACCGCGGGATTAAAGAGGACAGTCTAATTATTATAGCAATGTGATTGTGTTCAACGAAGAGAATCATGAGAGAAGATAATACATAAAACAGTATGCGGTCCATTTGTGGACTCTGGCAACGCAAAGTATCTTCGATTTCCGTCTTACCTTGTTGATATTCGATTGGCTGAATATTAGAGCCTCGAATAACAGCGAGAACGTAGTTTTTTTTGTATAGATGGATGCCCGGATACACGAGACCAATTTAACAGCCATAATATAAATCTCTTGTACTTCCCTCCAAGTTACTAACTCTGCATCTATCGTACTATTAAAAAATGAATAACAAATATAAGTCCATCACACAACGGAATTGTAAACGTCCTCTTAATTTCCAATTCACTCCAATTGCACAATTTATTCTGTCGATAGTTTGGTATCCATAATTTTTTTTTTTCGAAAATTCAAACAGGGAACAATTGAACATTTTTATTAAAAAATCCAGAAATGACAGGTTCAGAAATATAATCGTTAAAAAAATTATTCATCAATAATTTGTCTCCATTAGTATGATTTTTGTGTCTTTTTTTCGGTTATCTTCAAATTAAATGCTTATTAAACATGTAGAAAATTTGAAAACAATTAATTATCGAATTGTTCATAGAATAAATAAGCAATAAGTTTGGAAGTAATTTGATTGTTACAATTCTGTCACACACCGACTAATATACCGCGAGGTGAATGCAGAGAGAATATACTTTTATTTATTGTACGTGAGAATTTTGGCGTGACTGTGAGGATAGAAATGGCTAACAACGACGACGAAATATGTGTAAAGATCAGTGTGAATATTACGAAGCATGATCCACGTATGTACCTGTGATAGAATAGCACATTGTACCTTCGTCTCGGAATAGCGTACATGCATTATTAAATAAATCCATGAAGGAAACATTTCGATCCTGTATAGATTTATTGCACTACAAAACCATACATGTTTATATCACCACGCATTCTCATTTCTTTTCTTTCTCACCAATGTTTCTAATCATTTTGTCTAATCTCGCACTTCCACAATCTCTTGGCTACGTCAATGTTTCCGTTTGTAAATTACATACATTAATATGGCTTGATAATGTACACGTTCATCGACTCACAATTTTAATAAATTCTTACGATTAGTAGTATAATACAATAGAAACAAATCATTCAAGCGACGATCATTCGTTAAAATTTCTTCTTGCGATTCTTTCCGCAGAAAAATCGAGAATTTTTACTTTCTTCAATAGGAAAGTTATAAATAAACATCCTTCATTACCTTCGAACTGTTAGTTTATTTATTGCGATTCTTGTAACATTTCGTAATCATTTTCTTCAGCGTATCTTACCTTATTAGTAAGAAAATGTATAACAATTCACAAAAAATAAAAATAAAAAGAAAAAATGCCATTAAAACCCAAAGTGGATTACAGGTAAGAAGCAACGTAATTGATGCATCATTTTTTTCATACATTTCTACATGAAAGTCTTTTTTCATCATCAATTCTACTTTTATACATTTACTTACAAATATGTAAGAATATTCTGAAGAATAATTTATTCGTCATCGTTCATAGAACACAAACAAATACAGTTCGAAATTAATGGTAGAATTATCAACTTTGTTCGGCAGTAAGAAATAATGCTTAGTACGTTTTTTTTTAAATCGCGGATACGATTGTAGAAAAAGGAACGAGAAATCCCGTGTCGTACATTCGGGAATATGTTTTATTCGTTGAAATCTCGCCGGCAATTCCAGCACATGCTCTGCCTCATTAGTATTATTATTTTGTTTTAAGTCTACCGAAGGAGATCGAATGGGCTACGCGTGAAGTAGACATTGCAACATTGGGCGGTACATAGAAAAAAGACTAATATATACATCTCTTCATATATATCTGCATGTATAAATATATATATATGTATATATATATCAGAATGCCCTTATGCGGGGTCCGAACGAATATTTAACAGTACGATATTTTGCAAAATATATAACAGAGTAGAATTAAATGCGGCACAATGGATTAATTATTTCGTAGAAGGTTCAAACATTTTTTTTTGGCAAATTTAGAGGAGCCCCACAACAAATTGAATAGAGGTATGATAAAATTTAACGTATTTTAATTAGCAAAATTAAAGCCTCTATCGGCAGGGTCAAATATAAAAATATAAATATTATATGTTAAGAAGATGTTTATTTATTTATTTTCAAACGTTGTAAGGAGCATCAATCTCAAAATTCTTACGGTCCCCCAATAACGACCACTAATATATATATATATATTTATATATTTATATATGATTGAAGCGTGGCAATCGGCTGAGCGACGTCGCGATCCGAAAATGCCCGCCCGTTATTATATTATTTAAAGCTTGTTACACGGTAATCTCTCGCGAGTTACGAGGACTGGGAAGAACCACCGCAACAAGAACTCTTGCTTGTGTGACTCTCTTCAGCTTCGTCCTCTACGACGACCACGTTACGTCGCGTACTGTTTGTTCGTGAAAGCGTTGTTTTCTGCTCCGCTTGGTCCGCGTGCGCTATCATTCGCTGCGTTAGGTCGAGAAACATCTCCTCTATATTCTGATTCTTCTTTGCCGACGTGTGAAAGTGCACAGCACCAACTTGCTTGGCGTATCTGCATAATTCGAATGTTAAAATTTCAATAAAGACGAAATTGATTTTTTATCCATACCGAATTAATCATTATTGTTCATAAATAATTATGGTCAATTCTGCATTGAACTATGGTGATGCAAACTTCATTTTGAATGTTTTTACATATTTTTTATGTTCTGGGAATAATCTGAGATATTTTTTTGTAAAGCTCGTTCCTTTTGTAATGGTTTCTGTTGTTTAAATATTCTCGGAGCTCACTGATAATTATTATCGTTTATGTAAATGTTTTTCACAGGATAAAGTGGACAAAGTGAATAATGGGCTTGAGCTTCTTAAAGGTGAAGCCCTATGTTCAATAGGAGTGTAAATAATGTAAACAACGTTTTACGTTTCAGGAAAAAATTACAGGGTTTTTGACAAAAATGAAAGATAAACAATTCATTTCTGATTTAGTGAAGCAGGAAACTTACTCTTCAGCTTCTTCCACTGTAACATTTCTGTCTTTCTCAAGATCAATCTTGTTACCAGCTATCACCAGAAAAATGTCGCTGCCCAGCATCTTCTTCAGTTCTTTCACCCAACTTTTTACCTGCAATTATTACATAACAATTATAGTAATGAATGAGAAATGGCAATATTTTTTTATTAATTGCAAAAGAAATTTTGTCATGTCATCATGAAATTCCAAACATTTATTTTTCCATAATCAATAAAATCATCATTGACTTTCATCTACATCAACTATTCCCACCTCCAGAAACTCACCTTCTGAAAAGTATTAACATCCGTGATATCGTAGACCAAAATAGCTCCGTTGGATTGTCGATAGTAAATAGGCCCGAGAGCATGGAACTTTTCCTGTCCCGCAGTGTCCCAAATCGCAAGATTGACCCTCTTGCCATTGATGTTCAGCTTCTTCTTGAGAAATGATGCCTGCAGGAGAAAAAGTCATTAATACAGCTGGGCACCAATCCAAAATCGCCAAATCGACTCTCAAGAAAAAAGCTCAAGGAAGTCAACAAATTAAAGCCATCAAATGCGATTTAACAAAAAAATTCAACGATATAGCCGACCCAGCAACGAATTTACTCGTAAGCAAGACAAAAATCGCCACGACACAGTGCCGTATTAATTCCAAGATGACAAATTCGACAGCGTAGCTGCGAATCGATCCAAGGACGACAAATAAAATCCCAAAATTCAATAACGCAGCGGCGCAAGAATCTAAAGAAAGCGAACGAAGCCTCGGTGAACATGTCGATACCTGCACCGTAGTGATATGTTTGTCGTTGAACATATCCTCGACGTATCTGAGGGCGACGGAGGTTTTTCCGACGCATCCTTCGCCCAGGAGTACGACTTTGAAGTCGTAACCATTGCCATTGCTGTTACCAGTAGGACTGGCCATATCTGACTTATCAACCGGTTTTTCCAACGAATCAGGGAGACAACCACGGCCCCCAAAATTTTTCAAGATCTTATCTCGACGTTGGTTATCGCTCGTTATCCGAAAAGCACCACGTCATAATAAACTCAGCCTCCCCAATCGTAAATAAATAACAAAGTCTATCGGTCGCAAGGAAAACGCGCAGTTTGTCGCAACAGCTCGCAGCTAACGTCAAAAGCCAGCAGCCAAGAAATCAGCTGTTCTCACCTGTCCACCTAACAATCATTTGACGCGCGTCGTGAGTTGCGCAAACCCACCACAAAAATACTGGCGAGCCATCGTCCTTCGATCTGTCAAACGAGGCAACAACGCCGGTCTCGATTTTCGTGAGCTGCAAAAGCGACAATTTCAAAATAAACGATCGTCAAAAATTCCCTTAAATTTATTCATTTTTATTTTCATCTATTCCCCTATCAGCCGCGCGAGTAATAATAGACAATTCATCGCGGAATTCGCTATAAAAGCTTTGCCGAAAGCTCAGAAATTTCCGCCAGGAGGCGCTGCCTGATCCGAGGCGCATTGAACCCTTTTTCAAACGTCACTTTCTGTCATCCGCGCGTCATTGTCACGTCCTTAAGGCTTTGGATGACCTTGTCCCTTGAGACTCTTGCACCTGTGACAAAAAATCTCTTCGGCATCGCAACCAAGCTTCAAAATCGCTTGACCAAATTTCGCCTCGTTTATTGACAGTCGCTGGGCGAATCGTAGGTTAGCTGGCGAACTGTCATTTTGACCGGAAGTCGCGTCACGAGGACCGGAAGATGCACTTGCTCGGAAAGAGCGAAAGGCATTTTCGATCGGACGAACGTTGACGAAAACGGTCAACGAAAATTAGAGTAACGGCTCTAGCGACGCGTTGGATCGTTGACGCGATTGCTATTGACATCCGCTGAAGTATTAGCGCGCTCCTGGAGAGAGTCGCTCTTTTGACCAGCCGAGTAGCAGAGCGAAGAGCCTGCGCAACGAGCCTGCGCGTAGAGACTCTCAAATCTGGCCGTCACCTGTATTGAAAAGGTAAGCAATAGCTCCTCGCTCAACAGCGACTTATTATAAGAAAAAGTGTGTCAAAGTCGGGACTGATCCGCTGAACTCGCGGCGAATCTCCCGCTCGATAATTCCCTAAAGTGTCACGTACTATTAAGCCCGATAAAAGAGTGAAATATGTTGGCAAGTGTGAGCGTCTCATACGCGCGGGGTCGCCTGTGTGTCTGCAGCGCATAGCCCACCGCTGGCAGCTTGTCCGTAACGTCGAGCACGCTCGGCGTTCTCACCGAAAAACACTGACTGACGTTTCGTCGCTTTCGCGATACCGCAAACAACAGCAACGCCGGTGAGTTCCATAATACTTTATGTCACAGTTGACCGATGGAAAAGTGTATTGCGCGCGTATGCGACGTGCGGGCATTTTTTTTTCCGCGCGATTGATGATCTGTCGGCTCCGCACGTCGCCAATTGACAGGCGACGTTACAACACTTTAGCCGCGCGATTATAACTCCGGTACCCCGAAGTACGTGGAAAAAAAAACACACACGTTTTCGTTTATATCTTTAATCATCGTATTGACGTTGTCGACGGGAAAATGTAACGACGCGCCGATAGATCGCCCCATTTGGCAAGTGTTGCTTGTTTGTTTGCATGCCGTATCATCTGTCATGGCGTGTTTAGTGCGTATGCACCCGCGACGATGCAGAATATACTTTGGAATAATTGACAGTGACAATCGGCGAGAGTTTGTGTTACGAAGCCTGGGCAAGCGGAGAATTCGAGGGAAAAATCTCAGCCGGATTCTTGGGGCTTTTTGCGTGCGGGCTTTTTAGGGCATATGCAACGTT
The DNA here is from genome assembly GCA_947507545.1 of Clistopyga incitator. Taxonomy (NCBI): domain Eukaryota; kingdom Metazoa; phylum Arthropoda; class Insecta; order Hymenoptera; family Ichneumonidae; genus Clistopyga; species Clistopyga incitator. The sequence continues at coordinate 10,225,588 of OX382177.1, forward strand.
GGCTGGTAACGTTGCGGCGCGGGTGAGTCGGGCGGGGGGAAGGGACGGAAGCCGCGGCTATGGCGGCGAGCGTGTTGTGCCACGCGCCATGTCTGCCTCCTCTCTACGCACGTCGTTTCGCTCTCCGCCGTGTGCGCTTTGCGCTCGTGCTTCGCAATCCTCGCCGGCACGTCCCGCGTACGGTTTCCCTCCTCTCCCCGCGCCATCCCGCACTTCTCTTTTGTATGGGAGTTTTCTCTCCCTCTCTTTCTCCAGCTGGGCTCTCACTGTCATTCCTCTTCCTCCGCGTTCCACTACTCCACTTTCGCCGAGCTCCTCGAGCTTCGCCGCTTCTATGTTTGTCATCCCCCCGAAACGCATTTTCGATCCGGCTAGTCGCGTACACGATCGTCCAATTTTTTGGGGTTTTGTCATGTCATGGAGGACTTTCCGATTTTTTTTTCCCGGCTCTTGAGGCCGATTTAAGCTTCACTGATTTTTTATGGTGAAGATTATGTTGGGATTTGATTTATCAATGGGAGAAAAATTATTGTGGTCGAACGCTTGTTGCGATAGACTCACGTTTAGCATTGACCCCTTAAGTATTTCCTTTCAATAATGGAAGTTGGCTTGTGCGTTGCAACTTACTCCCACGGATCTCGTGGAGAATTTTTATTTTTTTCGTGGCAATGACTCTGATATTAATGGGTTTACAGTTATCGAGAATTTTTCTCTCACGGAGATAATTTAACAAAATTGATTCTGTTGATTTTTTTTTTGTTTTTTTTTTTTTCGTTCATACTGCTTGACACATTTCGTATACATCCATTCACATCGACGATTTTCTGTAATGAACTTAAATTTGACGATTGTTGCATTGAATAAGTTCTTTTTAAATAATTTCAGTTGGCGTGTTTGCTGCTGTCTACGCCCACGATTGTCGTAGAAAATCCTTATTTTAGCGTTCCATGGATATAAATACGCGCAAACCGGTTTTATCATTTTTTAAAAATTCTCAGCTATTTATTTATATCGGCATAAAACGATATGTTAATGCTGCACAATTATCTCAATTTATTCATTCAAAAAACTGTTTTGATTAAGTCGTTTTTTTGAATGAATATAGATTCAGTCTTAAATTATCCAAATTATTGAGTTTCCGTTTTTCTGGCGACACGCTAACAATCGAGAATTTATTTTTAAATCGCGTAAAGTATAAACATGAAACCGTAAAGGTTCTTGAGATAAACGCGATAAAATGTTGCATCCCCAATTTTCGTTGAATTATATTTCGACGTTTTCCGTTTCGAGGCAATTTATTCCGCGGTCTTCGCAGGTTGATAGCCCTCGAACGATGCGAAGAGTCCTTGACGTCTCGTCGACAGTGCCAAGAGGAAAAAGGAAGCTGAACGAGAGGGAGTTGTCCGAGACCAGGGTCGTTTGACAAATTTGCAAGAGAGAAAGACATCGCAAAGGGAGAGAGACGTCAACGTCGTCGGCGCTGCATCCAAAAAGTATATAACATCACGCTCGTGAGAAGAGGCAAATAGAAACGGGAGAACAAAACGACAATATGCCCGCAACTTTAAAAAAGTTATTTTCGGAGCCGCGGTTAGCGATGAACACGCATCGGGAGATCGAGTGTGTGTACGACGAGATCTCGCACCCTCGGATTTGCCCCTCCACCGACTCGCGATTTCCGTTGAGAAGCGAAAAACAACATTCTCCAGCTTTTAAAATATCTGCTGCTCCGAATATCGAAGTTGGACCGGAGCGTTATTAAAAGACGGGAAACATCAGCCGCTGTTGCTGTTATTTCCAACAATATTTATAACCTTCTGTGTCCCAGACATTGACCACGCAAAGAGTGACAATAACATTTTTTTCCGCAAACAGCATTTATTCTCATATTCCGTATATATTTATCAGTAATAAGTAAACTCAGAATTAAATACATTGTCAAATTCACACGCATGTGTTCGTTGATAAAATTATGGTGAAAATAATTGAGCTATGTGAGAATTTAATGATTGAAATGAGCGGGAATTTGAAATTTATTCCGCTGATAAATTGCTGAAGCCGAATAAAAATGTTTTGACGCTTTTGGCTCGCTGCGCCTAATGACGAGTCACGGCAAAGCGTGTCAATGACTGGTACATCCACCCGGTATTATTATTCTCTCACGAATTGCGTGACGCGTGCAACCGAGGTCGGGAACGACCGGCGCGGTGCTCTGCTCTTCTCCTCTGAGCTTCCTCCCCTCTCAGCGCACATTGACACCTCGCTTTGTCAGTGAGTTGCACGCACGCCAGCGGAGAAAGCGATGTATTTGTATATTGCCATTCTCGAAAACAAGATAAGGCGTTATCAGCTTCAGCCTTGGCTTCTCCCCATCACCATAATAACTCGTATTTATCTTTGAAAAAAAAAAAAAGAAAGAACGAAAGAAGGCAAAGAAATCCGTGCTTCGCGATACTTCAACTTCGTCGTGAGCTTGCAACGAAACAACGGTAACGTCAGGCTTCGAAAAATTACTTCTTAAAAGTAATTGCGTTACTTTAAAAAATAACGCGTTACCGTTACCCTCACGGGAAATTTAACGTTTCCGTTACTTTTTCAAAGTAACTCGTTACCGTTATCCTCACGGGAAAACTAACGATTCCGTTGCTTTTTCAAAGTAACTCGTTACCGTTATCCTCGCGGGAAATTAAACATTTCCGTTACGTTTTCATTGCTGATTATCAATCAAAATCGAAGATCACTTAAAACCAGTAAAATAAGAAATAATGTAAAAAAAAACAAAAGAAGGCGTTAAAAAAATAACCATAGCGAATAAACCTGAAACCCTCACATGATGTTTGTAACAACTATTACATTTTCATAAAATCACAAAAAAACGTTTTATTCGTAACGCTGAAAAGTAATGAATTCAGTAATGGCGTTGGAAACCCTGGGTTCTGAATTGGAGAGCGCAAACGAAAGCCCCGAATTTTTCGGTATTCTCGTACCGCGAGACAACGGTAAAAGTGAAAAGGAAAGTTGTATTACTGGGTAACGGTGTCAGGGGCGGAGCGAAACGCGAGAGTCCTGCAGAGCTCTCGAAAACTTTGTCTGGCGTTCCTGTCGTCTTTGCTTCGCTCGGCGATGTATAGCAGCCACGAAGACGAGGAGGCGGCAACGCTGACCCACCTCAACGCGATTCTCATCTATTCGACAAACTTAATCGTTCCTATCTCGCTGGCAGTCGTCGCGAATAATCGAGCCTGCGTTGCTGCAGCTCCGGGTTTACAACTCGGTTGGCAGACTCGCTATGATGCATAGAGAGAGAGAGAGAGAGAGAGCGAGAAAGGGAATTGAGACCGAAAGTTTGGTTTACCGGGTAACGGTGTCAGGGACACGAAGCCATACGTAATGTAAAGAAGGCGTCACGAGCAAGAAGAAGGAAAAAAAAACACATGGTGTTTCACCTAGTTACAGCAGTTTGCTCGATAATTGCCGAGAAATACTGGCGCCCAGAGAAACAAAAACAAAGTTGGGCAACGGTGAAAATAGACCGGCCAAAAGAGCGACATTGCCAATGGTGTTTCCTCAAGGCTAAAGCGATCGAAATCTATGCAGAAGAATAAATCGAGATTAGATAACGGTCGGCGAAATAATCACCGATAATACACTCTTTATCGGAGGATTAAATAGAATGAATAAATTAATTGCTGAGAGATAGGAGCCAAATTTTCGTGAGCGAAGGAAAAAAATGTTACGACAAAATAGTGGATAAAAGAATTTTTTTTCAAAGGTGGTGATCGGCCTTGAAAATTTCTATTCAATCACATCGCACCATTTGATTGAATTTCCATTGATTACATTTAATCGGATCGTTGTAATTTAATTTTTTTGTTACCGTTTCATTAGGTGAGAAGATTCGAAAAAAAAGTACAAAAAATGGAACGTAGGGGAGAACAGCTGTACGATGTTGTTATCAAGACCCCACTGCTCGGTTTGATTGACCTCGAAGAGGGAGATAGAAAGATACGTTGCGCAACGATTTGTGTATTTCTCTCGAGCACCGAAAAAAGGCGTGGATTTTACGCGTCGAAAATCAACCTGGATTTTGGCCGTCTCGGTACAGTCAAATCTAAGTCATTTCTTCATACAATCTATCGATGATCACGTGCTTTTTATTTCTTATAATTGCTATGAAATATTTATTTACATAGTAATACTCCTATTTTTCAGAATTTTTTCCCTGGCCCAAAGTGCTTAAATTCTGGCCGAATTTTCGGCGTGGCAAATTAACGAGTGATCCTGAACCAACTGCGACGAGAATTGTCCAACTGAATCAAAGTTGGTTCACTGCACGAGCCTCAACTTCCCTATAGTTGGTGCAACTTCACTCTTTTTTTCAGTGACGAAACCAGAAAGAGGGGAAAGTCGATGTGTGGCCGCTTGCCAATCGCTGATCTCAATTTCGCCAGCTCGCTACTGTGGATACAGTAAAGAAAGCCGGCATTACACTCCAACACACGAGCCACCTCGCGATAACGCGATTGAACGATAATCGAGAATGAAGAGCGAGAGATATGGATTAGGGGTCAACGGTGCATCGTTTCCACTCGTTATGTATCTCCTCCGAGTGTCCGATGTCGCTAAATTCCCCAGGAGAGACGAACACGACCACCGCCGAAAGAGGACAACTGGGACGAGCCGAGTTTGCGCTTATCTCGTCAGCAACACCGTCTACGGCAAGGTTAACGTGTTCGTCGTCGTCTCTCACGCGACACTTCAATGCCAGTTGGCCTAAGTCACGAGGGAGCATCTAAAACACTTGCTGTTTCATTTTCTCCATCGTTCACTGCGCAATTAGGATCTGGAATTATCCGTAAAGTTGCCACTTTTTTTTCGAAGCAAAATGTTGGTAAACTCTGAGATAACCTGTTGCACACAGAATAATCGTGATATTTATGAAGAGTATTTTGTTTCGTATTTATTTTATTTTACATTTAAAAATACAAGTTTGTTAAGAAATCGATTCATTCCGTCATCAGGGAACACATTGATATCGTTTGTGTTTACACGATGATGACTGATTGGAGAAAGTGGGGAAGAAAAATGTTCGCTCCAATGTTACAATTGTTAATTAATCATGCCAACATTTTCTTCTTTTGTTTTTTTCATTGTTATTTTTTTTTTAATGATCTGCGGTGTTTATAAAAGTAACTTGAATGTTTTGAAAGAAAACTCGAGGTAAATTTTATTCTTATAACGATATCAAAATATTGAGAAAAATGTTGGTGCTACGTTGTTCCCGGTTAATAGCTTCATTATCTCGTTGATTCCAATTGTTAAACAACCTTCCGAAAAATCCTAACTGCGCAGTTAATGCTCAAAGACTCTCGGGGGTCCTCTCCATCATCTCCGTCACATAACTGCATTTTCTATTTGCAGATGCCACGAGTTTCTAAAAAAATGGCAGTAAAATGTTAATCGCATCGGTCGTCGCGATTCTCCGTGCGTATTTTTTTACTTTAACAATAATTCGCCAGCGAATTAATCGGAAAAGCGTTTCCCGCCGTTGAACTCAACTTTCCAGCTGAAAGTTTAATTATCCCGGCGACCCTAATTGTTAAACAAAGTCCCAAAAAAATCCTGGCTGCGCAGTTAACGATCAAAGATTCTCACGACACGCGACAGCCCAACATAACTGCATTCTCTCTTTTGCAGTAGCTACGTTCTAAAAAAAGCGACGACATATTTTTGTCGCGCGCTCGACGGCGTTTATACGAATCGTACGGTTCATCGCGATTCTCTTTGTATTTTTTTGTCGGCTCAACAGCAATCCGCGAGCCAAAAACTTTACCTATTTCATGAATTCTATACTGACAAAAAATTCTAATATTTACTAACTGCAATGTGACAATCTTTCCACGGTTCCTGCAATTTTTCACAGTTACCATGACTATGAAAATAATTGCGTTGGACAAAGACCGAAAAATTGTCACTTGCATGAACACCCAGGATTCCTCTAATTTTATTTATCAAAAAAATAGCAATCCCCTAACGTATGGTCCTCCGAAAAACGCCACCGTCAAAACATAACTGCATTCTCTCCTAAACGTAAGTACGTTCGAAAAAGAAGCATAAAAATATTGTTGTCGGGGGCTCGACGGCGTTTATGTTAATCATAGCGGTCACGATTGTCCGTGTGTCGTTTCAGTGCGTGGAGCGGTCGGAGTAAACACGTTGTTACGGTGGAGACGAAGCAAAGGCTCGAGGGCAGAGAGGGAAAAGAGTCGCGCGGGGCGAGGAGCACCGGCCAGCCAGTGAGAAGGAAAGAAACAAGCCAAAGTGGGACCTGGACCGGCAAGTGGGCAGGGCCCCGAGAGTTTTGCATCTCACTCCTTTCTGCGGTGCGTGTCGTCCGCAACATTCTTGCTCTGATCTCGCGTATGAGAAGCCAGTCGCTGCCGCTGAACCCGGCGCCGTTCGTTTTCACGGACGGGGTGCGCTGCGAGTGTTACCACCGTCGCGGAGGGGAAAACGAGAAGCGATATATAAAATGAGCAAGCGAGGCGCAGAGAGAGGGCAGAGTAACCGGTAGACCGTGGCCGACGGAGCGAAATGTATCGAGAGAGGAGTGGACGACGACGACGACGACGACGAATATCCCGAAGAGCGGTTTTGTCTCGTCGATTAATCGCTCACAAATACACTGGAATAACAGGCAACACCGCAACAATAATACATGCGTGAGCGGCGAGGCCATCGAGTGAGCCCGCGACGCATTATCGTCGCTGTTATTATTATTATTAGCACGTTGCACCGCTTCACGGTTTTTCGGAGCGTCTATTAATAGAAACTTGTTTTTCTGGTGCTCGGGCGCCTCTGCAGTTTCAATTTCTCGATGTACAGGAAGATTTTAAAAAATAACAAGCGAACCGCTCTTCGGATACGCCACGAAGTCCGCTTATCTTCTCAGGGCTTACCGCTGCTTCGAGATAGGGAATAAACGGATCGGTAAACGACCGATCGCTGCGCAGATTAAAAGACACAGGAGGTTTTTATACAGTCTTCCGATCTTGTCATTCGTACGGTGTAACGATTGCTAAAATCGAGGTCACCGAACGATCCGGAGGAACGCAGAAAAATGAGAAAAATTAGCTCTTCGGGTTCAATGTTAACTTTGCTTATTTCGTCAGTCTTTGTTGCTGGTGTGAGATACAGCATAAACCAATCGATGAACGACTAATCACCGAAGAGATTAAGAGACACAGAAGCTTCTGATTTCTTCTTTTCTTCGTGTCATATTTTTATTCTCGATTGTGAAATTCGACATCAGAAAACGATCTGGTGGGACATTGAAGAAAGGAAACTGCTCTTTCGTTACAAATTCATCTTATCTTCTGAGCCGTGGTCGCTGTTATAAGACGGAGAATAAACGGTTCAATAAACTATTAATACCCGGAGACATTGAAGCAAACAGAAGTCTTCGACTTAATTTGTTTTTCCATTTCTTCCAATTTCTGTTCTGAAATTCGAGCGGGCGAAAAGATCTGGGAAATCAATAAAAACAAACTCATCTTCGGTTCCATTAAAAACTCCGCTTATCTTCTCAGCCGTCGCTCCCTGAGACGATAAAAGGATCGATAAACTATCGATCGCCAGTGGCTCCGAAAAAAGAAAAATCAGAAGTATTCGAGCTTGCAAATTGTGTTGTAACGATTGTAAAATTGGAGTTCAGGAAACGATAGTCTGAACGGTCGCCCGGGTGTCGCTGAGCGAATTATGCAGCTGCTAGCGAGTCGAGCGACTGTAGTTATGGGGACCACGACGACTACGACGGGCCCCCGAAGTGGGGGAGCTTCTCTGCGAGGGACAGCTCGTCTGACAGCCATCGCGCTTATGTGCGTACGTGCGTGACTGCATGTATGTGTTTCTCTCTCCCGTGCGATGACTGGCACCCCCGAAAAATGTTCACGATCGACGGTAGCTCCGCGGCTCAACGCCACGAACTTTTTTATTTATGTTGCGCGCGACCCAAACCGGAATGCAATCGAGCCCCCCGATAACTGTACGATACCTATAGGCTTTGCTGAGTGTTTACCAAACGTTGCTTCAGTGAACGCGCGCTTCTCCGCTCTTAGAAAAGGAAAAATCGGCAGCGCTATTCTCTCTGCCGAATCTGAATTTGAAAAAAAAAGAAAAAATACAAACGGGAATTAGATAATCAAGCGCTTAACTCGCGACGGAATGGTTCGCACTGGGAGAAAGTTTTCGCGTGACATAAGGACCGCGCTCGTTTGGAATTTCGTGCTCCAATTTTCGTTCCTCGTTGTATCCTTGACAACAGCGTAAATGTGTCGTTTTCGTTGTGTCATTGCAGAACGAGCGTAGAAGTAGAAGAGACACGTGAGCAAGATGTTCAGCTTCCACAAGCCAAAGGTGTACCGGTCGCCCACCGGATGCTGCATATGCAAAGCCAAATCCAGCAGCTCCAGATTCACCGACAGCGCCAAGTACGAGGAAGACTTCATCGAGTGCTTTCTACTCAAGGAACGACGCACCGGCGAAATTTGCAATGCCTGCGTACTTCTCGTTAAACGATGGAAAAAACTCCCGCCCGGCAGCAATCGCAATTGGCGACATGTAAGTTTTTTCCCATTACATTGTAATTTGAAGCGGTTTTTTGTTGTCAACAAAATTTTGTTTTCATTGAATTCGAATAATTGTCAAAGTATTGTTTCAGCGATGAAGCTGAAATTTAGCGATCAAGTGTAGCAACAGTCTCTGTTTTATTGTGATTTTTCACAAAATGTATAGGTATATTTTTAAAATGTGCAGAAAAAAAGAGCTGACTTTCAAAAAATGTCGACTTTTAGTAAATTATTTGTTATCGCCCTTAATTAAAGGACGTTATTCTAAAACATTTTGGGAAAGTAAACTCTTCAGGATTGCGGTAGTCTGTTCTTTATTTGACAAACAGGCCATAATTAAAATTCACGTCGATGTTTATTTTTCTTTTCGGTGATAAGAATTTGGAATAACATGTTTTTGTTTTTATATAGGTCGTCGATGCCCGTGCAGGACCTGGAATTAAATCGTTGACGAAGTTCAAATCAAAAAATAAGAAAAAACCCAAGGAAAACGTGGAGAAGATCGAGAAAATTGTGAAGAAAAAACACGTCTACCTCAAGCCCGACAGATATCGCGAACAGAGTCCGGCTATGAGCGACGATCTCACCGGTGAGTTTTTAAAATTTTTTTATTATTTTTCTTGTGAGTCACAGGGTTGGGCGTTCGGTTCGAGAGAAAAGGTGAATGAATTGTCATGTCTTATCTTCCACAGCTGAGGAATACCTGCCTGGCACGGGTAGCAAGGGTTCAAGCAGAGCAGGAAGTCCCGCAGGTAGCGACGACACAGCTGTTAGTGAGAAAAGGTTGAATGACGAACCCAGCGTCAATGATTGGATCGATCTGACATATTTTAAAAGGTACGTTAACAAGAATGCAAGAATTTGCAAATTTATATGGTCTATTTCTTAGGGAAAACAAAAAAAAACAAATTTTAGTGAAATATTAGTCGTCGATGAATAATAATAAAAATTCAAATTCTTATAAAATCCGAACTTTGACATTAAAATCTCAACGAAACAAATTTTGAGAGCACAAATGTTCCTCTACGACAAAGCAGAATGATAAGCTCCTTGTCATTGAATCGATATTTCATGTGACAACGTAATAATCGAACGATAAAATAATTTCCTTCAACAGGGAGAAAATTTGTTGTGGCACGATATTCAAGGGTCCGTACGGGGAGGTGATAGTGGACCCATCGCTGATAAAGCCATGCATAGGTTGCGTGGCTCGTCAGCGAGCACAGCGAGAGCGACGAGTGAACGCTCCGGACAGCAGTCCAGCTCACAGTTCAGCCTCGGCAAGTCCTGCGCACAGTTCAGCCTCGGCGAGTCCAGCTCACAGCGTGGACTCGAGTTCTTCGGGTGCGGAAGCGGCGGTGACAAAACCTCTCGGCAAGACCTTCAGCGATTCCTCGTCGGATTCCGGCTACGACGAGTCCTCGAATCCCAGTATCGGTGAGAGTAAAAAAGCAAAGATAAATCAAACCGCAATAACTACGAGTAGTACGAACAGCAACAGCGTTAAATCGGTTCATCAGCAACCGCAGCCTCAGACAATCGTTAAAATACATCCTGTTATGAACGGCGTACAGTTGAAAAGCATCGCGGTTACGGAGACTGTCAGGATAAAAACAGAGGTTCCTATTAAACTGGTGCCGATAAAGCAGGTTGAGAAACTGATGTGCAAACCGTTGGCACTGGCGGTAGCGCCAAGCGGAAACGTTACGTTGAGCAACAGTACTTCGCGACCAATAGTCGCGGCTATCGCGAGTAATCCTCTCGTCGATTTCGCTATTCACGCCTCAGCCAGGCAGTCTGTCACGAATTAATGTTGGTCCCCCTAATAGTAACTTAATTTATTACTGTCCTGTCCTGCTCGTTCCGCTGAAAGGAAAAGAAAACGATGAACCCCATGAAGCCCATAACGTTCCCCGTCCTTCATCCACTTAGTTAGGTACCTACGCGTAACGAGACATTGACTTAGCTCTTAGCTATAGCGTTTACTGTTGCGCGGTCGCGCAACGCACCCAGACGACACGGGCTATGGAAGGGCTCGTTTAAAAGACTATTGAGAAAGTTTAAACAAAACGAAAAAAATGTAAAAAAAACAGAAAGCATTTTTAAAAAACTCTTGTCGAGGAGAAATGCGGATTATTTATAAGGTGGTTTTCGACTTTCGAGAATCCGCGTGTTGTGAGATATATTATGATAATAACGATGAAGATGAAGGTATCGATAGTAGTTGATGGAATGAGACACAAGTTTTAGAAGCCTTCGCCGAGAGAAGTCGTCGCCTGGCCAAATCCTCGTCGACCTGCAGCGTCGACGAGACACGAAGGTGACTACGACACTCGCGTGGCTATCGTTTTTGTAGCGTGTACAAAAGTGCTACCAAACTGCCATGAACTCCGAGCGGCGTTCGTGAAAACGATCGCAACGTTGTTCGGAGAATAAAAGAAATTTTTTAGCGAGATACATCAAGTTGCTGTGATGATATTCTGTAATGTTATGTATAAATGATGTAAGATTCTCTCGATTGGTACGTTGGCAGCTTTAAGTACGGTTACAAATTGAAAGTGCGCATACCTTCGCATCCTTATCGTTTGTTTTCTCTTTTTGTTGTTCTTTTTTTTTCTATTTCGCGAAACAATCAATCACACCCATCCACGGCTTCGGTTATCTGGGCTACGAAGCATCAAAATTATTGTATTTCTACCTACCGCATATAATATTCTGTATGATACATCTATTTTTACGTCTTTATCGTTTTTCGAGAGTGAGAGAGAGAGAGAGAAAGAAATGCCAATCAATCAACTAACGTTTGGGTCCAAGCTGTAACGTCTAGAGTGATTACTTAACTCGAAAGAAAAACACTCAATTTACAATTTGTATATTTCTAAGCCTCGCGATAACGAACCTTCCGAAGCGATTTTTTAACGCTGTTTTTCGGATCATTCGTCGACGCGATTTATCGTAAACTCCATGACGTTAATGTATAATTGTGTGACTTGCGAGTCAGCGACGACGACGACTAACGATGCGCATTCGCCTGCTCAAAACTCCGACATTATCGTCAAGACAAACACACACATATTTTAGCAATAATGATATCGAGAAGATGAGAGAAACTCGAGTTTTTAGAGTGGCCACCGAAAATAAGCTGAGACAAGAGAAAAAGTGAGAGAGAGAGAGAGAGGATGAATAGCATCGTCTACGAATCACGAAGATTCATTTAGGCAGTATTACTCCGTTCAGAGTTTGAAAAAGAGAAAAGAAATAACACAAAAAAGCAAAAATACAATTAGAGATTGGCAGACAATTGAAAAGCTGCAATCGTAATTAGCAGAATGGACCAAAAGATTTTTTCATATTTAAGACGATGTGAAACATGTATAATTACGAGAAACATATGATTAATGGTATGAAAATACATTTTATATCGTCTTAAGGAGGTTGAAGCGCTTTATACCAATCGAATCAGTGCTCTTCACCGTTTTTATCATTTTTTATCAATGAAGATTATGTGTAAAGACCCTTTTCCGGAACAGAATTAGCTATGACAGATTAAAACCTGGGAAATTATAAACGTTGATTTATTCATGCGTCATAAAATTGCGGTAAATGTTAACATTTCTATCTGACAACAATCTATCCGATGAAATGTACAGAAACGATTATAAAAATGCGTCACTGATTCGATGAAAATGAAGTGTTCCAATCTCCTGAGAAAAAATAATGCGAGAAACGATGCGATAGAGCCACGAATAGAATAACGCGAAAACTGTGTCATAGTGAATATCTCGTAGGAAACGAGAGATGCACATTTCCGATTATTCGCACTATCGACCAAACAAACGAAAAAAAAAGCACAAGAACTAAAGGTACCTGCTGTTCGGAGCATAATACAAATCATCGAATCCTCCTAGTGAGCACCCTGCGATATAAATTGTCGAGCTAACGCGCCTCGTGCACAAATCCTTCCGCTGCAATCACTAAATCTCTTTTTTCGTTCGTCCAAAACGGAAGAAATCCAACGCAATTTTGCTTCGCTGAAAGGCTGAATGAAGGCATTTATTGATTTTGAACTGTGCAATAAAACAGTCTCGTGCCGTGACATCACACGTTCTTTCTCGTTTAAGCAAATGAAAGAAAAAAAAAAAAAATACAGTAAATCAATAAATGATAATCTGACGTCCTTTCAACTAGGCTGATTGACAATCGAAAAGCACTTCGCTCGGATAACATCGATAATCGTCTGTCTGACGCGAGAAGACGTGAAATCCTTTTCTCGCGACAGATTGCATTCGTAAAAATTCTTATGCGCCTCGAAACGCCACTGGCATAATCTGAGTTTCTTTTTGCGCTACGTGATTTACACACGCGCGCGAAAAAAAAAGCGTACACAGATGCACATCCACCGGTGGCAACGCTAGGCACATATGTAGAATTAATAAGAACAAAAAAAGCAGAGGAATTGATTTATAAGCTTTTTAAGCTCTGTCTCTCAACTTCCGTTCCACCGGTCATTTTTCCCACTGCAATTTCATCCTCTTGCAATACCTAAGATGCATTCTTTTCTAAAGAAATTTATATACATATATATATATTTTTATACAAAACTTTGTTCTTTATTATTATTTTTTTTTGTGTACAAAAGAGCGTGTTTTTCGTAGACACACACAACACAGAGCCAGAAAACGCGATAACAGGAAGATTAAAAAAAAACGAAAGAACCAACAACAAAAAAACACTCAAGGAGACCAACACTTTATTCCGGGTTAACGCGCTGGCAATATTCCGAAAATTATTTATTTTCAATTTACTTTTACGATTAAATTATCATCGATTTACTTACGTCTTAAGAGGGCCACACCGACGTCCAAAGAGTGATGCATATTAGGGAGAAAGAGAAAGAAATTAGTAGAATATCGTGAGAGGAAGGGAAAGATAAGATGAATAAAGTAAAAAGATCGGCCCTTCAATCGTAGATTAGAAGTTACGTTGACTGAGCCTCTTCGGGTGGAAGATTCGCGTCCTGGGCGCTGCAAAAAGAGCCAAATATCCGCGGCATTTACACAACAACGTGGCATTGATTCGCGGTATTTAGTCTACGAGGAATTAATGCCACGACTAACAAGAAGGTCTCTTTCTGCGCTTTTTGGTACGCCTTGTCTTCCACTAGAATAGGCATAACTTTTATATTAATATGGACGTCGTTTATACTCGCAATTTAATGATATTTCTCGCGTTACCGTGATCGTATTCACTCATTCAAAAACAAACACACACACACATTGATTATACGGATGAGTGAAAACGATCTTGACTGACTATTTGGAGGCGAAGTACGATAACTGCTCTCGTATTATATTCTAAGACCTGACAGTCGCCGATTACAAAGAGTTCAAGACGATTGCTGCAATGCTAAGTTAGGCGCTAATCATAAATAATATTAAGTTCTTCGTACTACCTTCGCGATGTTTTCAATGACACGAAAGTGCACCGAGATGTGCAATGCTGGCAAATGAGAAAGAAAATGAGGGATTATCGATTGAGAGACGTTTAAAAAAGAAACAAAAAAGTAAGGAGAGTCGAGGGATGTTTCTACGATATTTATTCTTCGATTTAGCGGAATCACGCAACGCGGTTGAGCAAATAATTATAGGGATAATTGTAAATATGTATTTAAAGAGAGTCGTGAAAAAAAAACATAATGAAGGCGCTCCAAATATTAAGATGAAGACTTTTTTCATCTAAAGAAAAAGAAACTTATCAATTTACATCAAACAATTTCTATATCAATCTTTTTAATACGATTGTGAGACTGATCGATGTATTGCGAAGATAACTTTTATTTACATACAACTATTGTAGAGGAGGAATTGTGGGCGAAGAAAGATAAGTTTTATAATATTCATATACGATGTGAGAAAATTTATAACAATAATTGATAGCGTTGCCGCTGCCATAATTATCATCTCGTTATCTCTGTGGTTATCCATATACATTGAAACAATTTGTACAGGCATAATACATGTAGTAATAATGAGGTGATTCTAATCATTAATCGATAGTGCAAATGAAACTGAAGTGCACAGCAATCTCGTGGCGTTTGGATCCCAAGCCCTCGCATTTATATAGTACAACTCCAAAATAAAGCAAAACAAAAAAAAAACGCGAGGTGTACGAAAGCCACGAGATTTCCGGCACGCGAGTTAACTGCAATGCCGTTACAAAACTTATTTATTTCTAAGAAACTATCAATCAGTCGCACAACAAGAGTTTTTTCATTTCTTTTTAAGAGAGAATTAAATAAAGAAATAAAATAAAACGAATGATTCGACGTCATTTGTAAAAGCGATACTCTCAATCTTGCCAGAAATATAAACGAAAGTTTGCCCGGGAGTATCGATATATTATTATTGTAGAATAATTATCCCAAAGTTTTCTCAACTTGCAAATGAAGATATGAACGCGCGAGAGTCTTTGATATTGTAGTAATCGTGTGTTATCGAATCAAGTTGTGTGTTATCAATGAAATTGTTTAAGAACCGGATATCGTGATTGAGGCATCGCTGTTTATTGGCAATCAACCGATCTCATGTCATTGTGTTCATCGTCGTGCATTCGGGTGCAGTGTAAAACAGGATTTCTACTGAAAATAAATCACTGCCAATCGCTGCATTGCAATGTGGTAAAGAAAAATATTTAAAGAAATAAATAAACAACGTAATATAATGCGAATTGTCGAGGAATCCGGAGCGAATTCACAATCGTGCCGCGATGGATTATCGACGTTTTTTACATTACAAACAATTATATATTATAAGAATAGTACCAGCGTAGATTTTAATCATCTTTTTTTACTACTCTAAAAACTACCGATTGTCGAGAATTCGGAGTAGCTATAAACAGTAACGTTTTCATTCACAGTTTACACGATCTGATATATAGTATATACCTATGTATTATACTACATATTATAAATACCCTATACATATATATATTATATATGTCAATCAGGCTTTTCTGTACATTGCGATATTTCCAACATTTCTACAGACTCTGTTGGCAGTAATTGTACATACTGTTCGAAGTATTATGTATTATTCCATTTGTTAAGCATTGATTAAAGTATTGTGTAAAAAAATATGCTTTGTTCACCAATTTTATTTAATACCTTACATAAATAATAATTAATTTACCAATTACAACATTTTTCATGCTTTGATGATTTTCAAAAAAATCATCACGATCGTGACTAAAAAATGACCATGGTGCCTCATTTTTAAAAAATGATGATCGAATAATACTCTTCGTGTGATAAATTTTGACGCGAGCTCCTGATGTTTGTCACTCCAAAAAAGAAAATTGAAAAAATAAAATAAAAACGATGCATTTCAATTTCAAAAAAACGCGCAACACTGCAGCCAATCATAAAAAAGTTGTAGTTCGCGCTTTTGACGGTGATGAAGGGGCAGCAGCTCTGCATTGACAACCTTCTTTATGGCGTCGGATTCGCACCGAACTTCGCATGACGTATATTCGGAGATTCAACGTCGAGCTTCGTAGTATGTAATTGAACGAGAATAATGTTGCATCGCGTGCGTCCGCGTCTCGTAACATTCGACGTGACTGGCACTCTGCTTATGACGACGCTCGTGCAGCATTACACGGAGATTGCATCACAGCACGGCGTTACTGTGTCGAACGGTGGCGAATTAGCGCGAAGTTTTAAAACGAACTTTGCGCGACTGGCGCGAGAACATCCGAATTACGGGAGGCACACGGGCCTTGGATGGGAAAATTGGTGGCGGCAAATCGTTTACAATGTTTTCAAGGATCAGGATCGCAGAATTTCCAACGAGACCCTCGAAAAGGTACGCAATTGCGCGCCTCTCTTTCAATGCATTGCTTCAGTTCTACTACAATGTCAGAATTGCATTACGTGGTTTTTACCGACCGAGTTCAAGGTCACACGGTCGGTAAAACAGAACTACGGATTTCTCTGCGATGGTTCGTGACGCTGATAAAAAACGGCCAGTCGCGGCGAGAAATTTGAATGTTCTCTATTGGAATAAAACAATAATTGCTTTCACGAGCTTTCGAATGTCGATGAGCGTTCTCAGGGAAATTTTCTTTCGTATTGTATATCGATTTGTATAGCCCATAGTAAGTTTGTTAAAAAAGCAAAACAATCATTAAGCAATAACTATCGAATAATTAAAAATGCTGATATTTGCAGGTCATTAAAAAGAAACTTCCTACTTCACTTGCAAACAAATCTAATAATACTACTGCTATAGATAAACATCAATCGACGGTTTCCCGCGTTTTATGAATGAAATTACACTGCGCGAAAGGCAAATGACTCAGATCCATCGATAGCATCGTCATTTTCCCTCCCCCCTCCCCAATCTTTTCTCCCCTCAGCTAAGACATTGCCGCGAGAGAGAGAGAGAGAGAGAATGAGCTCTGGTTTTGGAAGCTGCGTTCATATCAATGACCCCAACTTAATCGTACGACCTTTAGGTTGCCAACAGCCTGATAGAGTGCTACGGTTCGAGTAAGTGTTGGCACAAGTATCCAGGAGTCGTCGACATCCTCGAGTATCTCAACGAGCGTGGAGTGATCCTCGGAGTAATATCGAACTTCGACGAGAGGTTAGAGTCAGTGCTTTCGAGCGCGAGGATCCGACCTTACTTCTCGTTTGTTCTAACGTCGTACGCTCACGGCCTGGAGAAGCCTGACCCCTCGATATTCGAGGAGGCGTTGAGACTAGCTCGGGAAGCGCGAGGAATCGAGGTTGCACCGGAAGAGGCCATCCACATTGGCGACACCCTGGAAAATGACTATCACGGGGCTAAAAACGCTCGGTGGAACGCTGCGCTCGTTAATCATCACGGCGACAGTGTAGACGAGAGGGAAGTTCCACCGGCCCAACATTTCACGAGCCTCCCTCAACTCCAGACACACTTCGAGAAGGTCCTCGGCCGCAAATACGAGCGGAAATCGTAAAAAAAGGTAAACTGACCAGTACCCGACCAGGGCCACGATACCCGACTAGGTCCCGACCAGTTCCCGACTTGGGCCGGATTAGCCTGTTTTGAATCTCTGTAGGGCAGAATTACCGAAAGCCATTGTATTCAAGCAATTTATGACAGAAATCACGGATACTTTAACATAATTTGAATTTTTGAGCTTGCGGAAGGTGATTTCGCAATTATGATAATTCATCATGATTGTAGTTCTCGTCTATGAGAAATTTTAGGAAGGGCTTTAAATAAAGGAAAAAACCAAAATTGAGACTCTTCGCAATTAGGAATGACATTGGAAAAAAAAATTTCTCGGCACAACGGTCTTGAGATCCTTAATGTAAATATAATGTATATAGGTATAACACGCCACGACCTATCCTGCCACTGTTTCCTGGTCGGGTATTGGGATGTTTATTTAACGTGGATTTAGTTTAATCAGCTGGTATTGCGATTATACGACGACTTGGAGTAACTGTATATGTATATAGATGTTTCCGTTCCGAATGAATAAATAATTTTGGTATCCCGAGCTTCTGATTTGAGGCATAGTCGTAGGTTCCTATTACTATAAATTCAAACTCAACATTCGTTGTAATCTAGGTATCAGAATAAAATAAATCAACAAAATAAAAATTCGATAAACACCTCAAATGATATCAACTGTCCATCGGACAACTTACATAGAAAAAAAGCGTTTTGAAAAATTCCAAATTGAAAAAGCTCGCAAGCCACAAAACGAATATACTTCGAAAAATAAAAAAAAAATGTAGTGAACAAAAGTTTATGAATTTAAGCAAAATAAATATTTGTGTAAAACAAAATAAATAATTCTTCTTTGATCAGCTATTGCAGAATTCATTTTTCTTCCCCATTTCTCTTTCGATTAAATTATCACGCGCCAGCATAACTTCGCAAAAATCTTTTCCCTTATCTTGAGGATACGAGAAGAGTCATAACAGTATTTTCATTATCAGTTTTCCACTGCAGTGATAACATACTTCGCAAACCGATTTTCTTGGGGATCTCTCTTAAGGGCCTCCGAAAATTTAATTGTGGAATTAAAATTTTTTCGCGGTGATGATTTTTCGGTGAGAATATCATTACGATGACCTGCGATTCATCTGTACCAACAATACTGTAAACTGTTAATGAAAGATAAGTCTAGTCACGAGTGTGCGTTAATGCGTGGGCGGCTCTCGCCAGTATCTCACAACGTTTCCGGGTGAGACACGATACACGCGGTATCGCGACGTTCTCTTGGAGCGTGCATCCGAGTGCACGTATACTACAATGCATTCTTAAGAGTAAAGTCTCCCGGGAGCAAAACAAAGTCGTCTTTTACCCTACCTCAATCAATAGTCGCACTTTAACGCATAAACATTGCAATTATTTTCATAAGTCAAATATTTATAGGAGAAATTGCACTTGATTTTATTTCAAATCAATCAAATTACAATGCGTATTTCGATTTTCAATTATAATACAAATGCAAACAAAATCTTCAACTCTATTTCAATACCGAAGTTTCTGTATATTGAATTCAGTATGAGTACATTAATATTGACGACGTTCATTAATTTAATTGCAAAATCTGGTTTTGAAACTACAAACTCGGTTTATAAATTTCATCGACTTTTGCATAGTAATTGTTGGTAAAATCATAGAAAAATTTAACGATAAATAATATTAAAACACGTTGATCTCTCTTCAGGTTCCAAGTGTTAGCTGAATCGCCTGCGAGGGACGGAAAAAGGGTTGGGGCTGAGATCCCACAGCTCACAAAGCTCAGTACGAGGAATAGGGCCCGAAGAGGCTGCATTGCGAGACTCAAGCGGTGCAGAGAGTGCGGGGGCGGGTCCGTTGAAGCGGGAGCCGACAAAACTCCCGAGAGTGGGGTTGCAGTGTGAGAGCCTCGAGTTCCTTCCATTCGAGAATGGCAGTGCGCGTGCAAGAGTGAATACCAGGTCTGCCCGCGGAATCAAGTGGGTGAGAGAGAGACACGGCGAAAGATACAGAGAAAGAGAAGGAAAGGAAAAAAGAGAAAAAGGGAGTAAGAGAGAACGTGCGAGGCAAGAGATCTCCGAGTCTCTTTAGAGCCCAGTTACAGCCTGGTGGGCAGACTGTGCGAGTGCCCGAGTTTCTCGCGCTCTTCGCCTCAGCGAACTCTTGTTATTATCAAGTTTTTAACAAATTGTTGCAGTGTCGCGATATTTCAACAGGCTAATTCATCATCAGCGTTTTTTGGGGGACCGGAAAATTCAGCTGACAATAAATAAGCAGTGCATCGGTGATTCTTGGGTGAGCGGCTCGAGTTCCTTGCTATCTCTGCTGTTGCGTTGAGTGCTGCGAGTGAAGGGACGCCGTACAGCAATAGTTTCTTCTCCACAACGCCAGGTACCGAAGGAGTTGTGTTTTTTGCTTATCCGCTACGCCGTTTCGTTATTTCTTCATCTTGAAGACATTGAAATTCATAGAGACTCTTTTTCAGGTAATACTCCAAAAATCCTGCTAACAGAAAGAAGAAAATCTGGATAATTGCACGGCAGAAAAATCGAGAGGAATGCAACTGAAGACCTGAGCATTTGTGGAATTACTTCCTTGGGGTTCTACCGAGATATAGAGCTAAGAGGGATTCACGAGAGGGAGACGGATTGGGAAAGAGAGAGACAGAGAGACAGAGAGAGAGAAGCTGCTCTGGATCGTGGGAGGGCAAGCCGAATTGTCCGGCATAACAGAGACTGTAGTAGTCTTCAGTGAGGACCGAGATTCCCTCGCAAACGGATGATCGAGTGAGCAAAGCTCAGTTCTATCGGAGTATCGAGTTCTACTCGGAATACAAACCGCACTATGAGCGGGATTTTGCCTGCTTTTTGGCTCCTGGTCATTGTAATCGCGACCGGAAGTCATGCGGATCCGGATTTCTCCGATGGCCAGTTTAACCGAATCAACAAGAACAGGGATGAGGTCAGGTGCTACGATGCAAACGGAAAACCACAGGTGAGTTCTATTGCTTCTGTAGATCTCCGAATGATTTTAACCAGACGATATAATTTACGCGAAAAAAAAAGTGTAATTGCATTGTAAAAAGTAATTTTTATTGATATCTAAAATAGAATTAACAAAAAGTGTAGCATACGAACAGAAAAAAATACATTCACCACGTGAATAAGCTAGGAATAAATAGATAGAGCCTTTCGTGCATTCAAAGAAGTTAAATTTTCTATTGTTTCTTAAATTGAGTTCTCTAATCTTTTCAAATTCGTCAACGTGGACTTTCCACGTGATACTCAGAAATTTGGAGCACATGTTGCTACATACTCGAAAAAATGAGGTCCAAAAATATTTGAAATATAAATAAGTATGTGATAAAGATGGCATAATAAATTGCAGATAAAAGTTGCATGGAATTTGAACGGAAAATAATTTTAGCACAAGTATCCTTAAGCCGGTTTGGTAGACTCAACGTTACTAACGCGAGGGCAAAGCCACGAAGAAATGATTCCGGTGAATTCTATTTTCGGTCAGTGTACGTCGAGTTTTTGATTTTCGTTACGCAGGAGCCCGCGCACCGACGACAGTGGGTTATCGCTCGCCGGGTTCGAAGTCACTTGAACTTTCGGCGATAAAGAGTGTGTGTGGTACGATAAAAACGGATATGGAGATAGGTTTTTCGTGAACGAAGATTTTAGATGGAAGAAAAATAAAGTGGAGTAGAAAAATAGCTCGAGCGCCTAGAAAAGTATGCTTGAGAATGGAGACACTCCGTATACCTGGAGTTAAAGAGCGCAAGCTACGCTAGCTTCTCTATGGGTGGTCTTCCTGCACCGACAGAGAAAATTTTACGCTCACAAAAACGTGTCGAGCTTACTGAATGTACATGTGGAAAACCGTGGGGATACGATTAAGCCATTGGCAATTATCTCAAATGCGTTTCTTTAACTTTACTCGTCCAACACAATTGGCTAATTTATTAACTAAATTATTTTTAATTTTGGCATAGCTTAAAATTTGTGGAAAACTGTAATTAAACATGTAAATGAGGATGTTAAATTTGTATAATATCTACTTAAACTTCCACTCGATATTTGGTCACAACATGTTTTTCTATTAGTTACTGCAAATTCTGGAAATTTAAAATAATTATTCTTTCCTCGGTTGAATAATCATTAGAGGCTTAAGGTCTATTTGAAAAAATTGTTTATCTCTTGGCCGCTCTCTCTCTACTCTCCATGCGCGGACTGATCCGGTACACGCTGGCTTTCAAAACGGATGCTTCGAAAGCAACGAACTCGCTCAGCGAAGAATCGTGAAGCTCGTGGCTCTCGCTATCTTCACTTTGTGATAGGACTTTATGTCGTTTCGTTTAGTTACGTTTCTCAGTATTCTCAACGACCGGACGAGAACAAAAACGGGCACTGTGTCATTCGTGTTGGCGAACCGGACGTTAATATCTTCAGTCGTTGCCGATATCCAATATTTCCTCTCCTCTTCATTTATTTATTTGTTTTACCATTTTTTCTTTTTTTTCTAGAAATGCATCCCACCGTTTGAGAATGCAGCTTTCAACGTTCTCATGGAAGCGACAAACACCTGCGGCCAAGACAATCGACCGACAGAATTCTGCAAACAAACCGGAGTTCAAAAAAAGCCGTGCGAATTTTGTCATGCCGGAGATCATCCAGCATCTTTCCTCACTGATCGCGACAACAATGAAAACGCCACTTGGTGGCAGTCGGAGACGATGCACGAGGGAATTGAGTACCCGAATAAAGTCAATCTGACCCTTCACCTCGGTACGTTCGCCAATGACGAAACCCTTCGTCCCAAATCGCCCCTCAGCTTCTGTTCCGCTTTCTTGGGATCCGGGAAGAGATAAGGGCAAAACTGTTCATTCATCCGCTCTCGACATCATCGAGCAGTCGGCAGCTTGAACTCTTGACTCTCTAACGTTCAACGGAACGACTGCCTTCATATGAGCTTTCTGATAAATAGCACGCTGGCCTTTCAACGTTATTCAAAGCCTGTGCAATTACGTATTATCCAAACTGCCGCTGGTTCTTTCGGAAAAAATCAAAGATGCTGTACACAAATTTTCGAGTTATTCAATAACATAGTTTCACTGTTTCGAAACGGTAATCCAATTTCCAACTGCAATTAGCTGCTAATACAAAAGGAAAATGAGTGCAAAAAATGTTAGAACGTAGAAAGTACACAGTAAAAACTAAAAACTAAATCGAAAATGTTCTGTCCATAAATGCTTTTTGTTAACTTTGCACAAAGAGCACAAAATAATTTGTGAACACTCCAAATTTATAAGATCTTGTCATTGCTTCGAAAATTAGCAAAAAAACGTCCATAAAACATACACCAACGCTCTTTTTCAATTACCAATTTCACAAAATTATTTTTCACGTGAAATTTAAAAGGCATATTTTGTTTTTGCTTTGCCTTTGATTCAAAATCAAACTGTCGTTTGTGTCCCGAGTTTTGTTTTGAAAGGGAGTGTACGCCAGATTTACCAGTAGTAAAGGGCATTGGAGGCTGGGAAGGGATATCGTGACGTCTGTGGGCCACATGTGTCTCAAGATCGTAAAGCTCAGCATACAGAGAGCAGAGTATCCGAAGCCCGGGCTTTTCCCAATGATACATAGGCGTAGCGAGTCCCATGGAAATTCTTAATAATGCTTTGCTTCCCCTTGCAGGAAAAACCTTTGACATAACTTACGTGAGAGTGTTGTTCGAGTCGCCGAGACCCGAGAGTTGGGGCGTCTTCAGAAGAAAGACCGAAAATTCGCCGTGGGAACCGTATCAATTTTACTCAGCGACTTGCCGCGATACCTACGGACTTCCCGATGGCAAGGAAACTACGCGAGGAGACGACACTCGTGTGCTCTGCACGTCCGAATATTCCGACATCTCACCACTGCGAAGAGGAACCGTTGCCTTTTCGACTCTCGAGGGTCGTCCATCGGCCTACCAATTCGACACAAATCCAGCTCTCCAGGTTGATTGATCTCACAATTTTACTAATTTCCTAAAACAAAAATAAAACTTGCGCATTGCTTCCTCATTGTCTTTCTAGAATATGACACTAAATTTACGTTCAATCGCGACTTCGTCATTCCAACATTTTCATCTTTAAAGAATATAAACATCGTCATATTTTGTGGGCTTCAAGTTCATTCTCCTTAATTAGTAGTTCAATTTCTGGTACCTTTTTGCCAAAAGATCCTAGAAAAGATATTTCTCACCATGTTTTTTTTTTTGTTGCAGGAATGGGTCCAAGCAACTGACCTGAGGATCAGCCTCGACAGGCCGAACACATTCGGTGACGAGCTTTTTGGGGACGATCAGGTCCTGAAGTCGTATTATTACGCGATAGCGGACGTGGCTGTGGGAGCTCGGTGCACTTGCAACGGTCACGCCGGTGAATGTCCGGAGACAATAGGCCCGGACGGAAGATCTCGCCGAGTTTGCCGGTAATTAATATTCCAGTTTGAATCTGGAACGTAAGCAGCATTACGGCTATTAATTGGAGTATTTTTATCACAGTTGCGAACATAATACCGCCGGTCCCAACTGTAACGAGTGTCTGCCGTTCTACAACGACGCGCCTTGGGGCCGCGCTACGACGACCGACGTTCACGAGTGCAAGCGTGAGTGCAATGCAGCTTTATTTCTCTCCTTTATTCTCTGTCAAGAGTCGCATCGCTCCTCGACGACGTGTCCTCACCTTATTTGGCCTTAGTCGCGCCGCGCGATTATAAGTGGGGGTCGACTGTCTCTTCTTCTTCTTCTTCTCCTGCGTTTTCTTCGCGTGTACTCGGCAACCGTAAATTTACTTGAAAATTATTTTGTTCGGTACTATTGGACAATAATTTCTGATAATTTTCGGTGAAAACGAGGTGTATAAATTTTATTTATCGTCATCTGTATATTATATTTCAGTACATTGTACTTCATCGTTGCATAAGTTGAATTTAAAAATAATGAATGCTTAGATACCAATTAGTATTTACATTTACGAAAGTCGAAGTACAGGGAAACGAATTCGGACAGGTTGTTTTTATTTCATTTTACGAGTTGCGCAAGACAAATGTAATTTCGTGTGAGTTTGGAGCAATTTTATTCGCGAGGAGAAAGTCAATTGATATCGAAGCGATTGTTAATTGTTTTTCGTAGAGACTTTGTTACGATATTTTTCACGAAAAAAAAAGTATTTTGGCTTGATCTGCTAAGGAAATGTACTTTTTATTTGAGTAATTTATAGAGAATAAGTAATTCAACGAAAGACATAGTATTGAATGTCCAAAGGCTATCGCTCTTGGCATTGGGTAGGTCGTACTGGAGCCCCTTTACCTTCTACGTAAGTGGAAGCCATTCGTGAGGGGGGATTCGCGTGGAATAACTAGTATTCTCACCGACTCGAGCTCAGTCGCCGAGTTGCATCGGGTTACTGCCGAGATCCGAAGAATTCTCGATATGCATTTTGTCGTATTATTCGCACTGGCTCTCGGTACTCCGATTTGCTTTTCTTTTCGTGTTAACGGATTTTATCCTCGTCTGTCCAGTTGGCGACGTAAGTTTATGACTTCAAACTGGATAAACGATTGAATAGGATTTAAAAGATATTTTTGTTTTTTGCCATTGATTTTGCTCAATTCTAAATGAAGATTTTTCATGGCACATATTTCTTGAGATATCAATGCCAATGGGTTTGAAATGGTACAAATGGTAGATCATGTATTTTTGTAAAACTTTCTATTTCAGTCTGCAATTTTGTATATGACCTACAAAACATTTTTAATTGCAAAACGAGTAATAACATTTGTTTGTCTCTTCATTTTAGCTTGCAACTGCAACGGCTACGCCGATAGCTGTATTTTTGACAAGGATCTGTACGCGGCAACTGGTCACGGTGGTCACTGCACAGATTGCCGAGCGAATCGAGCCGGTGCGAATTGTGAGAGATGCCGTGAAAATTATTATCAAAGAACCGAAGATAAATATTGCGTGGCTTGCAATTGTGATGAGATCGGCTCGAGAAGTCTGCAGTGTAACAGCCAAGGAAAATGCCAATGCAAGCCTGGAATCACAGGCGAAAAGTGCGATCGGTGCGCTGCCAATTTCTACAACTTCGATTCCCTCGGTTGCACTTCTTGCGAGTGTAACGTTAAGGGATCGCTTGATAACGAGCCAAGCTGCGATCCCGTAAGCGGAGCGTGTACATGTAAGGAAAACGTTGAGGGCAAAAGATGTCGAGAGTGAGCACATTTTTTAAAACTAATCCAAACAGAAAAAAAAACTTTGTATCCTCGAGAATGATGCTTATCATCTTGCGCATTTTTTCTCAGGTGTCGCCCTGGATTTTTCAATCTTGCTCTGGAAAACGAATTCGGTTGTACGCCTTGTTTCTGTTACGGGCATTCGTCCGTTTGTCAACCTGCCAATGGCTATTCTAAAATGACAATCGAGAGCATGTTTGTCAGAGGAAACGAACGATGGTCCGCCAGCGTTGTTGGCAACTCAATTCCTGTTCATTACGACGCCGTTACTCAGACCATTTCAGTGGTTGCTCCTGATCGGGACAACGTTTACTTCTTGGCTCCTGGTGCGTTTACGAAACATTCTTCGAAACATATTCTTATGTAAATTATATAATAGACACGAAATTCAACGATATAAATATTCGATAGAGAGATTCCTCGGCGATCAGCGTGCTTCATACAATCAGGACCTCACATTCACGCTGAGAATAGCAGAAAATGGCCCCGCACCGACAGCCCGCGATATAATCCTTGAGGGAGGCAACGGCGAGCAAATAACGCAGCCAATCTTCGGCCAGAATAATCCATCGCCCTCTGTTACGGTAATATTCAATGCTCTACATTCTTTTACTGTCTACAGCTAAATTGTAAGTAACGATTTGGCTATAACTTTGATAATGCTAAAAATACCATAAAATATAGTCGCTTGAATTTTTATATTTTTTTTCGGAGGTAATTTAAATGTTTCGTAAGAGTATCAAATTATTGCGATTGTGTTAAGTTAGTGAAAATCGACTGACAACTCTAAGAATGGATTTTGAATTTTTTTCTATGTCTATTTCTGCACGTAAAATTCAATTGATTTTATTTTCACAGCCTCAAACATACAAATTCAGGCTTCACGAGCACGCAGACTACGGCTGGCAGCCAAGGCTCACTCCCCGCAATTTTATTTCCATCCTCTCTAATTTAACGGCTATCAAGATAAGAGGAACTTACACACATCAAGGCAAAGGTTTTCTCGACGACGTGGGCCTCGAAACGGCGCAACGTGGCGCTGCAGGCGACGCCGCAGATTGGGTTGAACATTGCCAATGTCCTCACGGATACGTCGGCCAATTTTGCGAGTCCTGCGCTCCAGGCTTCCATCACGACCCTCCCAATGGCGGACCTTTTGCCAATTGTATTCTTTGTAACTGTAACGGACACGCCGACATTTGCGAGGCTGAAACCGGTGCGTAATCAAATTTACCCGGAAATCGGTGTTTCGCTTACAGTCAAAAGTCTTATTATTCAATTTTCTTTATTGATATTACTCCAGGCCAATGTATTTGCCAAGACAATACCGCTGGCAGCAATTGCGAGCTCTGTTCTCGAGGATTTTACGGATATCCGCTTCGAGGAACGCCAAACGATTGCAAACGCTGTCCCTGCCCCGACAACGGGCCTTGCATCCTTTTGGGCAACGACCCCAATCCCATCTGCTCGGAATGTCCATCCGGTCGTACAGGTTCGTTATAAAAACGATTCTGTAATTATTTTCCTACAGTTCTGTAATTTTTTTAATGGTCTGAAGAATTTTTAAATATTTTTTGTGATTAATTTTATTACGATTTCCTTTTAAATATAGGAGCGCGTTGCGAAACTTGCTCAGACGGATACTTTGGAAATCCGGACCAGGGACTGGCCTGCAGACCTTGCGATTGTAACAACAACATCGATCTCAATGCTGTGAGAAATTGCAACAGCGAAACCGGCGAATGTCTCAAATGCGTAAACAATACCGCTGGATTCCACTGCGAAGATTGTCTCTCAGGTATCATTTATTCATCAACCCTTGTTTGGAATATATAAAAACAGAAGTTATTTAAACAATGTGTCAGCTCCATGAAATATCGAAATAATCGAATTTTTTTCAGGGTATTGGGGCGACGCGCTTTCTGAGCGAAAGGAGGATGGCTGCAAATTGTGTCAATGTTTCGCGCAGGGTACTCTCGAGCTCGACGACGGATCCGTCGCTCCGTGCAATCAACTTACCGGCCACTGCAGCTGCAAACCGCACGTTACGGGTAGAAACTGTGATAAGTGCGAAGACGGCTATTATCAGATTCTCAGTGGAGAGGTAAATTTTATTTTATACTTTACATTGAAGGTTTAGATTGATGAATACAATGATTTTCTAAGTAAAGAAAAAAAAACCACAGAATTTTTAATGAAGCTTAATTTGAAAAAAGAATGCGAAGTAGAAACTTGTGAATTGCTGCTTCATTATTTTTTGTTTTACAAAGTTACTTCTTTTTCATCTCGCAATTTGTAAATATCCTTAAATTTAATCTATGTCGATAATCTCACGCTTACTATTACTGATTTTGTAAACTTAGGGATGCACCGCGTGTAATTGCGATCCGGAAGGATCTTTCGCTCGAACTTGTGATGCCACAACTGGTCAATGTCAGTGCAGACCGGGAGTCACCGGTAAACGTTGCGACACGTGTCTCCCATATCAATATGGTTTCAGCAGAGAAGGGTGCAAACATTGCGACTGCGACAGTATCGGTTCACAGGATTTGCAGTGCGATGCCAATGGTCAATGTCCTGTGAGTACAGAACTTACTAAACTGCAAAAGCTGAGGATAAATTACAAATTACAATTACTAATGAACTTATAAATGTTGAAAAAACGTACAGCGAATATACGATGATCTTCAAAAAGTTGTCGGACTAAAGTTTCACTTCCGGGTTTCAGTGTTTGACTAATGTAGAAGGAAGACGCTGCGATCGTTGCAAGGAAAATAAGCATAATCGAAAATACGGATGCGTCGACTGTCCCGACTGTTACAATTTGATCCAAGACGCTGCAAATCTACACAGAAGACGTTTAGCCGACCTGGAAAGTACTCTCCGAAAAATCAACAACAGTCCGACGGTTATTAAGGATTCTGATTTCGAGAAGGAGCTGAAAAACGTCGAGGATCGCGTCAAATCACTTTTGCAGATAGCCAAGCAGGGTTCTGGAAGTAAGGACCATACGATTTTAGCGTTAGAATCAGTTTTTCAAGAATCTTCATAACTTCTTTTTCTTTTCAGACGAAAACAAGACACTGGTCGAGCAGCTCGACGAATTGCGCGATCAATTGAACCAGATCGACAAGGTTTCGCAGAGCGTTGATACCACTGCTGAGGACGCTCGCAGAACGACCAGCGATGGACTTACTAGCATCGAGGAAGCTGAGAGCGTGCTCGACAAGATTCACGATCAATTAACTGTAAATAATTTGTTAACATTTTTTTTTTGCATTTCCTATTTAGAAAACTATCGGTCTTCCGTTCCTTATTGCAAATTTTCTCGGATATTGAGAAAATAGAAAGACTTAAGAAAACTTGTTCGTCTGCGAAGTGAAAAATAACCCAAAATTTAAATTTGTTCTCTTTATCGTCAATGTATTTGATCGAGATTTGTTTTTTTTTTTTTCAATACACAGGAAGCTGAAGACTATCTGGCAACAGCCGGCGCAACTGCTCTAGCCGAAGCGAGAAAACGTGCTGAACAAGTAGGTCAGCAGAATAAGCAGATGACCGCTATTGCTCAGGAGGCTCGAGTCCTCGCCGATCTGTACGTACATTTTCAATGTTTCTTCGATTAGAGCCTATTGGTATTTGAAACAATTTTTCTTTGGAAAATTTGTAAAACGGAGGAAAGTGTTCTCTTAGAAAGCCCTCTCGAAAATGTATGCATATTTTTTTTAGTAACACAAACGAAGCGAAGAAGATTCACATGCTGGCTGAACAGGCACGTAATACTTCGCTCGAAGCCTACAATTTGGCCAAGAAAGCAATAACAAAGTACTCGAATATCAGGTAAGATTTTCGCCTTCGATAGTCAGTGTTCAAAGCGCACCCAAAAATCTACGCATAATTTTCCTGGCCGGTTTCTAGTGACGAGATAAGAAACTTGGAGAATCAATTGGAGGATTTGGAGGAACGTTTCAACGAAGTGAAGAATCTCACAAACACTGCCGCCGCTAAATCTGCTGCTGTGCAAAACGAGGCACTGCAACTCTTGATCGTTGATCTTAACGTGCCGGTGGTTGACATAGAAGAACTTCAAATCCAATTGGACAAGGTCAACAACGACGTACGTAAACAATAAAATACATATTGAAATCGAGCATTTTTTTCTTTACACGATATTTAAAATACGTGTTTTTTAAAAATTATTTTGGCAGGGTGTGGCCATCAAAGAGCAAGCTCAACTGATGCTGGAACAAAACAGAGAGTGGCTGGACGAGTTGGAGGAAAATGTCAACAAAACCGAGAAACTTTTGGATCGAGCTCAGGATCAGCAGGCGGCAACTGCAGATTTGCTGTCTATATTGGACGTAGCGAGCGCAAAGGCAAAAGACGCTATCAAAAGGGGAAACCAAACTCTTCACGAAGCTCAGGAGACTCTCAAAAAATTGAACGGTAAATAAACATGCGTAAGAGATAATTTATTGCTTGCAAAAAACAGTTTTCATTATTTACCGCATATCTTTGTGTAGAATTCGACGCTGAAGTGCAGAAGGAAAGAGTCAAGGCCCAAAAAGCTCTGAAAAATATTGATGAGATAAGGAATATGGTTAATGAAGCCATTTCTAAAGCCAACGAAACGCAACACGTCCTGAGAGACGCTGAAAAAGACGCAATATCTGCGAAGGACATCGCCGTCGAAGCGCAGGTTTGTCGCAAATAATTTCCATACAAATACCTTGAAGAATCCTTCATCCTAGAATGACCATAATTTTTGTTAGCTCAAAATATAATGTGTTTTTTAAAATGGGATACTGTAAAACAAAAAATAATCCTCAGGTTCTCATTTACAAATTTAAATGTGCGTTGAAAAATATTGTTTTTGTAAACGTTTTTCTTTACTTATAGAAAAATGCAGATGCTGCAAGCGCCAACGCGAATGTGACGCGCCAAGAGGCGAACAAGACGAAACAGGACGCTCTGCGTTTAGGAAACGAGGCCGAAAAGTTGCATCTCAGAGTTGAGATTACAAACTCGATAGCACGGAAGCACGAGGCTCGCGTTGCGAACGACGTTAACGTGACTAACGACGTAAATCATCAAGTGAGCCAAGCGCGTACGAGCGTAACACTAGCGAATCAACAGGTCGACAAGGCTCTCGCCGAGGTCGACGATATCATGAGGGAACTCAACGCTTTACCCGAAATAAGTGAGTCACGTTGAATTTTTTAATTACCGAATTTTCATAAAATTTCCAATGACCAAAAATCAGCAAAAATTTTAGTTATCGAAAATTTCTGATATTTTCAATCGCACAAGATTCACCAATTTTAATGGAAAAAAGGGCGCAGAATTTCAAGTTTCAGAAAATGACCTGAAAAATTCAAGGTGTTCTCCAAAACTAATGAAAATATCTGTTTCCAATTAAGGCAATGACGATTTGAACCGACTAGAGGAGCGTCTCGAAGTCGCAGAAAAGGAGATTCAAGCGGCGAATTTGGATCAACGTATTCGCGAATTAACGGAAGCGAAAAATCTGCAAACTCAGTGGGTGAAAAATTACGAAGACGAGGTGAGCAGATTGCGGCTAGAGGTGGAAAACATCGATGATATAAAAAAGGCGCTGCCGACGGCTTGCTACAAACGTGTCCGTCTAGAACCCTAAAGGTCTCGATTTAAAACGTGCCATAAGATACTTACACAATGCAAAGGAACTGCTTTTTCTCCGCTTGTTCTCTGTTAAATCAGCAAAGCCTTCCTTCGACGGGACCAATAGTTGATGAACCTCGAGACACGAGAGCTCGAAATCCCGCGTCTTCCTTATTTAACGTAACTCGGACGAGACAAATTATCTCGTCTCTTTTTTCGCTCGTAGCTCCAATCGTTAACGCATAATATTTTTAATCGCAATAATGAACCTCATGCCAAAGATTACATAACGAAAGAGAGCCGTTCTTCATCGGCCGAAAACCGAGCCTATCATCAACGAATTATATATATTTTTCTTCTTTTTCTTTCTCGACACCATTATCTTTTAATCGTATATTGCAGTAGCTGAGAATAATTCATTGAGAATCGAGATTATTTTGTTTCAAACTCGATTCGTCTCTCCTTTTCGACCTTTTAAATCATCGACGTTTGTACGTTTGAAAACAAAAAAAACGATATTTTTATTGTATAAAATAATATAATGAAACAATTTTATACGATTTAGAGTAGTACAAAATGTAGCGATAAGAATAAAGAAAATAAAACAAAGAAGATCAACGATTATTGGACGTTTAACAGAACCATTATGATAAGAGAAAAACACGTGACTGCATGGAGAGGAATAGCGCAAGAGATTATTCCTATTGCTCGATAATAATTGGATATATTTATTATAATTAGTATCGACGATATTCTTCGCCGATAGAAACAATCGTGGAAGCGTGGGATGGAAACTTAACGTATCAAATTACATTCAAGTCCACGAAGAATAAATCGGGGTTTTGTATTCGTAGGTAGGCGTGTCGAGGCGCTCTCACTTGATTATAAACAAAATAATTAGTAACACCAATATAGCAGTCAAGACTCCAATGGCTACCCATTGTCTCCGATCTAAAACAAACGGAAAGTAACATCACATGCGCACACTTGTAAAATTATCGTAATTTTGTGTTTATTTTTTATTTAAATGTTTTATTTTTTAAATACCTACAGAAAATTGTTTCATAACAGGGAAAGAAATGTCCTTTGTTATTTTTTGTTTCGTAAGTTTGCCAGTTGATGCAATGCTCAAATTATTCTTCTTCTTCGTCTGCTTTTTGTTTTGTTTTTTTTTTTTTTAAATAAATGAATCGAAAGTCTCAGTGAATACATCAACAACCGCTACGTAGAATACACTTTTTCTAGGTCACAAATTAATAATGTACGAATACATTTGGCCCTCAGTTTCGTGGTAAACTATTTACTTTTGTCCTTTTACTTGTTTTGTTTAATGGAAGTACAGATCGACCGCACCGAGCACATTTTATCCTGAAGAATCAACGAGAGATCCTGCAGCAACAATCTATCTTTTCTGCTTTTTTTTTTAATTGCCTCCCTGAATATATATATTTATATATAATATACGCTACATACAACAACGGCTGTAATTGCTCTCACGCTCTCACTTCTTTTTTTTTTTTCGAGTATTTTAGAGTAGACGCCAAGTCATTAATTGACGTTTATTTATTTCATTTTGTTAAAACTTCGCAAATCCTTTTCCTACATCGATAACGATACATCGTTTTAAATACGATTTCTTTTCGTTTTCTTTTTTTTAATGTCGACAATATGTTTCTAAATTTAATCTAAAACAACAACTACAATCGTGGTCAGTAAATTCTCTAATATATCCTTCAACAATTATACTATATGCATCAGGACGAAGGTGGAACAATCATTTTTTTTTCTTTCTTTCTTTTTAGTTCACAACTGTATACAAAATTTTGCTTTTCAACCGTCTATAAATAACGAATTGGAGCGTTCTGGACGCCGTTACTTTGTAAATCCTCGGTAAATTCTAGTGCTCGCTGTTTACCAAAAATAATGCATTTACATATTGTGACTCTATATTGTCAGAATTGGAAACAATTCAACCCTGATCCGTTGTTAACGGTAATTCCTGCTGAATCTATTATCTAATTGTCTCTGGTTGGCATTTTGTGGATTATTTGGCATTGAGTATTTCGAGGATCACACAGTGTAGGAAATATTAGTTTACAGCCTCCAACAGTAGGAGCTTCGATCAATGGTCAATTATAATATTCTAGGAAAGTCGATGGAATGTGTAAGTAAAGGAATAGATTGAGAAATTCATTTAGACCGACAGGCAAGATTGCTCGCACTGGGAATAGTCGGACTAGTCAGCGTAACATAGGAAACAGTTTGTAATGGTGGTTGATAGAGTAGCTAGTGAGGATGGCTTGGCCGTAAACTCTGCGACACCAGACAATGAAGTCGTGGGTGCCGGAATGTAATTGCTATAGTTACCATTGCTCATGTGAAGAACCTTTGCCATTTTCTTCATAGTCGCGTCCAGCTTCGAGTCTGTGACTTCCAGCTCGTTACCAAAGTCGTCCAGCATCCTGAAAACAAATATTCATATGCACGTTAGAAAATTCAAGTGAAAAAATTGACCTCCAAAATTTCATATATTTTATTATTATCAATTATTCCAACAATCAGCAAAAATTTTCTTAAAATGTTTTTTTGTTGAGATCACTAACATTTTTTCTAAAACTTTAGAGGAAAATATCTTAGTACATACTAAATGCAAGAAATTCAACAAAAATTCACTCGTTCCAAAAATGAATTCCGAATTTTCATTGAGATTACGATGTGAAAAAATTGATGTTCTCAGTTTTTTTCACTATTTTGAGTATCCGCGCATAAAAAATTGTTTCTCTTTATTTACAAGCGACGCTTGAGGGAAAACTCATTTGCTGTAAAAAAATGTTCTATGTCCGCCTTTGGAGATTAAGGAGCTTGAAGAACTCACACAGCTTGTTCGTCGAGCTCCGAATTGATCTGGTGAGAGACAGTTTTGAGTGTCCCAATGCTCTCGCCGATCATGTCGAGCTGTTCGTCCTGCTGTCGCATCATGGTGGTTTGTTGCTGCATCGTAGACTCGAGAAATTGTCTGTTGGGGCTGTCAATCTCATTTTCCAATTTGCTGTATTTGGTCGTTCCATGATTGAGCGGTACTCTCGCTGGGCTGTTGTCAAGCAGTGGCTAAACGAATCGATAAAGGGGTATGAGACATTTATATTCAACGATATTTCGGCGAGCCTAAGCAATTATCTACATAATAACCGTATAAACCATTCTTCCTAAGGCATCAATGATCCTACGCACTGCACCATAAATATCGAACTACGCGTGACGCTTTAAACCGAATCAATCATCAAAGCTTTTCTTCCCCTTCTCTCCCCAATCAGCTGATTCAACATCAGCTGTGCGCTTCCCTTCGCTAGCAAAGAGGGCGCTGCTCAATTCAAATCGCCGGAAAATAATGCACAACATTTTACGCTTGAAAAACAATTTTTTTTCAACGAAACAAAAAAATTTGGGGTATCGGTTTTCGATTGAAAACTGATTATATAATGTGCAGTTTCGATTATGCACTTTGGGTTAATTAGTAATAATCACATGTTCTTGACGTTCATGCTAATTTCTAGCTTTATCTTTTTTTAATCCTATAAGATAGATGATGAAATCGAGAATGTACTTTCAATCTCTTCAGTTTTAAGACAGACAGTGGGGATAAATAAGTACTGGATGTGAAAGTTTTTATCTTAAGTTTTAAAAAGCTATTTCTCTCTCACAGAAATTTCTTTGGGTGTTTTTCGAATTTTTTCATTGGAATTTTGAAAATCCTGATAAAATGGGCAAGCATTGAATTTCTGTCTGAAATGCATTGGAGATTAAATTTCTATTAGACCCTTTGAAAAATCGTAAGGCTTAATACTGAGATTCTATTTTCACATATTCACAGGAAAGCAAAATTTTTGTTTTGTTTTGTTTTTCAGGAAAAAAATGTAAATAAAAACGAATAATAATGGCAGTACAAACCTGCCTCGCAGTGCGATCGCGGTCTCTTCCACGGCTCAGATTCATCTTGTCTTTCATAATCTAAAACGTAACGAGACACTCCGTTTAATTGGACGGACGAGCCCAGCTTTCAAAGCGTGCCAAGCGTTGTAGCATCTATATATACATATGTACGCGTGTAGAAATCGCGTGTACGAAGAGGAACGGTTCTCGTTTGCATTACCTTGACCTCTTCGCGCGTGTGTTCGATGAACGTTCTGCGAACAGTGAGTTCCTTGTTGTCGATCTTAAACTTTGTGGGGTTTTTCTCTACGATACGTATAATTAAAATGTTAAGGGAAATCGAATAAAATGGTTGTTAAAAAATCGTGATTCAGTGATACACATCAATGAAAATTTCATATTTCTAAACTGGCAAAAAAATCAGCAGATCGTTGCAAATACCAAATGAATAAAAATTCACTAATTGTGAATAATGTAAATAAAAAATAAAAAAAGCGAAATGCAAGCGTTGGAGAAAAAAATTAAATTGAGAATGCAAGTTTTACATATCGATAAAATCATACAATTCTCACTTGTGAGAAAAAGCATTTATTAAAACTATTGTCACGAGAAATTAATATAAATAAAAATTAAGTTAAATGTCCTTTTTTTTTTTAATTTTTGTGTTTTATGCCCTGTGGACAATTGGGAGTTTTAAAAGGATATAGATTGTATCCTCGAGGTCCTCGAGATCCCATTCAATCGAGCGCAAAGCGTTCCGCAGTTCGGTTGTCGTCCAGACGAGTTCCTCGCGGGAAACCGGAAGTCCTCCGGCTCCAAGTGCCGTGGGGGTTGAAACAGCGCTGCCGTCGACCTGCGACTCGGACCAACGACCGTACAATCCACGGGTCTTGTTCAAGGCCTTGCACACCTCGCTGAGAAAAAGAGAAAGCCCCGCTGAGTTATCCCTTCCAATCCCTTCGCGCAAATAATTTCACAGCCGTCGCAGGTATTGCGCTAAATTCATTCAAACCAGAGTTGCAATTACCGCATTACTTTCAAACTCGATCTACTTGTTTTATATTATAAATAACGCGATACAACAATTTAAAGAAAAATGTTAATTTACATAAAACCGCAAAAGTATCAAACTAAAGTGACTTTCGTACTGTATTTTACGACAGTATATTAAATATTTTTTGCACCTTTTTTAGCACATAGAAAAAAAAATTTTAATGTGACTTTTTTTCTCTGCTCTTCTTTTTCTCGAATCAACAAAAATAAAAATTCAAAAACCCCATAAAACCGGAACACATAGAGTGATTTTTATCAAATAAATCCCAATCAAAGTTTGACCACTACTCATTAAAATTTTATTCGATTCTACAACCGAATTATAATAAAATGTATCCTACGCGTGTCGACCATCATAATTTTACTAACATCAACTTTTTTTTATTATTCTTCCTGTAGGAAGCAAATAATAATAACTCCCAAATTATTGCTAAAAAAATAAACATACGGCGCGGGTTTAAAGGGAATATGGGATTTGGTTACACCTCCGGTTCACGTATAAGTGTTTACACATGGGATAAATTTGGAGCAAGGGATGAGTAAGCTCGTCTCAAGAAAGGGAGATGAAAGTCGCGAACAATAATCCCAGCTACGTATCAGCTGTACGCTGGGCCAACGATATATCTATATAATACATTCATACACACACACACACACACTCACACATATATATATCTATATATCTATATATATATATCATAAATGCAAAAACGAAGCATTCTTATCTAGAGATAAACATTATTATACCATACGCATGTATATTTATCTAAATTTTGATACAAACATTAAAAGAAAGATAAGAAAATAACATATTATTCGATACTCACTCTTTGACGACGAAAAATGGATCCTCAAGCGTCATTCCTCCCTCGAATTTAAAAGGGCGGCCAGTCTCGCCGCCTCACGTCTCTCACAGAGATCCTCGCGTTTGATTTACCAAACATCGGTGAATATTTCCGAAGTGACAATTCGTCCGCTTTACACTTGTAGACGATTGTTAAGCTCGAGAAATCGGTTATCCTCAATTCGACAATCAAATTGTCGGTCGCCTGGCGCCCCTCGCAGTGTCCACTACACTCTAATTCCCTTGTAATATTATGACGTCTGCTTCTGTCGCTCTCTCAGCGACGACCCCACTGCAGACGACTATTTATTCGATTTTGACGTTTGCGCGAAACGTGTTTCACAAGAAGGCAGTGCACTATTGATCTTGCTAGGGTTGCCAACAACGAGGCATCGCGGAATGTTCCTAGAGGTCGCCGAAACCGGAAGTTACGAATAATTACGTCCTGCGGGATAACGATTTGATTACGGGGATGGACATGAATGGAAATGGATCAGAAATTACGGTCACAAGTAACTGATCATTAGCTCTATCGAATTTTACTATTTATTTCAAAACAATACTTTGCATTATTTATTCATAATTACTTGAAAAATTGCAGATGCAAATGAAATGGGGAGACACAGTATGAACAATTTTTTTCTACTCTTAGTTTTTTTTTTTAAATAAAATTATCACAATTTTCCCAGCATATTTAATTTCTCCTTTTATCACATTGTTTTTTTTTTATATCAAAAAATTCATACGGATTGCAAAAACAGCGCATTCTTCAGGTTCTGTGAGTTATATACAACTTTTGTTGATCAAATTTTCAAGTGCGCGTTTATATAGTTAATATTGTTGTGATAACAGTTATAATTACAACATTTTGGCGAATGGGCAATAGCAAAAATGTGCAAATGAATCTCGCTAAGTATGACTTCAGACTACGGAAGTCAAGTATTTTTTAAATTCGAAGAGAAAGGAAAACATTTTCCGAGCTATCAAAATAGTACATTCTTTAAAATCCGGAAGTGCACCTGTGGATCGGTCATATTGTTGTTATTGTTGTTATGATAATAACGGTATAATGATGATATTTGGACGAATGAGGAGCGCGATTGGCGTGCAGTTATTTCCCGCCAGAGCACCTCAGACTCTGCAGCTTGACTGTAGTTTATTGCCCGCGTGCGATCAGTAGAGCCGGCGCCGGCAAAGGAAACGCGATATCTTTGTGTTTACGTCTGTCATCCGTCACAACGTCGATGCGTTAACATTCGATTTTGGTTCTCCACTTGTACTTGAGACGTTCTTATTTAAATTGGCATTAGCAGCAGTGTTTTCTTATTATTCCGAGTTCCCGCCAAAAGTTGACAGTTCTTTGCGGAGTTCCACGAGCAAAAGTCAGCAGCGAATGAGGAGTACACGCAGGTACTTAAATTGCTTTGCTTAAGCGAACTTCGGATATCGACAAGAAAATCCGCCCACTCCTTTTCGTACTATTATATTTTTGAAATGTCATTTTTTTATTGCCGACTTTGAAAACATGCTAACCTATGAGAAGCATTTGAAAAACGAAGTACAGGCCTTGGGGTCTGAGATACCCCAACAGCTGATTAGAATGTAAACACTGTTTTACAGATTTTTTTTTTTTTTTTCATA
Source organism: Clistopyga incitator (assembly GCA_947507545.1). NCBI lineage: Eukaryota > Metazoa > Arthropoda > Insecta > Hymenoptera > Ichneumonidae > Clistopyga > Clistopyga incitator. The sequence goes on from OX382177.1 coordinate 10,264,628, forward strand.
GTGGTAAAAAAATGTTCAGATTTTATGACTTCCATGAGGCAAATTTGTTTTAATTCCCCTTTTTCCACAAAACAATATTCCTGTATGCAAATAGTTTTTTTTTTCTCCAATTCTCCGATGAAGGCGATTGAAAAATCCTTTGAAAGTCAAAAGCTTCGCATCATAAACTTTATTGTGTTGTGGGATAATCCAATCATTTGTACAACATATATTTATACATTGTATTCTCGCCCAGACTCGATACGCAACATGCACAATCGTCGCATCAACATAGGAAGCATAAATCTCTATAGAAATAACGATGAACAGAGTTCTTTGAGTGCTGGCCAGAGTGTGATTAACTCGTAGAGAGATGCAGAGAGAGAGATCGCAGGATTAAAGATATACGTATACTAGTCTAGATCTTTCCATTGCCGCGCTATCTGAGTGAATCTCTGTTAAACTCACTGTAATTAAATGCACGAAATTTAATGGCTCGTATGCAAGATCGATTGGAATAGCAACGCCTAAGTTGCATGATCAACAAAGTCCTTCGTCGTAGTCGTCCTCCGCTTCCGGTTTGTCGACCGGAGTTGCAGCCTTGTGTTCGGGAGTGGGAGCAGCTTCCGCAACATTTGCCGGTACTTCCACCTCCTCTTCTTCGGATCTGGATGGTACAGCTCGTACAGGCGTCGCCGGTTCAGCTCTCGCCTCTTCCTTGGCTCTGCTCTCCTGTTAAATAAAGATTAAAAAAAAAAAGCAACAAGAAAAAAAACGTGAATATTGAAATTTAAATGGAGCATGTAGAGATCCAGAATCAATATAATTACGTGATTGACTTCTGCCTCTACAGTCGCCTGACCCGACAGATTATTTGTGTTGGGAGATATATAAGAAGGTGCTGCATTGGCTCTTACACCAACGGGAGGTACCGCGTACTCCTGCGTCGCTGGCAAGGGCAAACCTCTCGCGAGCTTCGCGTACTCAACGTCCATATGCTTGATGAACGGACTGTTGAGAGCCGTCCTCGCCATGTTGGCGTCCTCGTTGTCGTAAGCCTGCAACAGCATCTCCAACGTCTGGACCTCCGAAGCCTCGCAGTAGTTGCCCCACTCCTTGAAGGCCTTCTCCGCCGCCACTTGGTCGCCCCTTGCTAATTGCACGAGGACTAAGACTACAGCCAAACGACCGACCGATGGAGCATGCTCGATCGCTTGGTGCATTCCTATCTCTCGACGAATTGCATCTGCGGCCTGATCGTACATCTTCAACTTCACCAGAATACGCGCGGCTTTGCTCATGTATTCGGCGGCTTGGCGAGGACTGTCTTCTCCCTTAAAAAAAAAAAAATGTTTTAAGTTACACGAGATGGGAGACGTTATGATCACATTTTTCAAAAACATATTTTACGATAAAGTTCTGTAAAATACTATGTTACAACACGAGGGCGGAAAAAAAATGTTTGCACGAGCTGAGCAAAAAAACAGGAATACAGTGACGGACTCAAAGCATTTCCGCACTGATCTTTTAGAACACAAATGAAATTTCGATTTTCTTTGGGACACTTTTGCATCGACCTACCATGACTATTTCAGCTGCACGTTGAAACAGTGGAAGAGCTCCTTCCGGGTCGGTACTCTCGATCATTTTTCCTGCCTTGTCCAGAACTGTGGCTCCTGATTCAGGAGAACCGTGCTGTTGGTACAGAGTGCATGAAGTGTGCGCGAGCTTCGGGATCTCCGACAGATCGCCCGTATCTCTGCATATCAGCAGAGCTTGCTCTAAATTCCTACAAAGGCAAAAAAATTGTTTATAAAGTAACCATTTTTTTGCTTTTGAATAAATTTTTAAAAAATGTTCATAAGTTCTATAAAATCCATTGTCCACTTTTTGTGTGACATGATTCTCATTATAATGCAAGATTGTTCAAAATGAGTCTATAACAGTTTACTGTAATTATGAATTATGTCTAAAATAAACTACTCGCAAATTCTTGCAAATACAATAGAAAATTGAGAGCCGAAAACCAATTCCGCTCTTCTAATCTTAATTATGTTGAACTCTGCTCCTCTTCCGATTCTGCAAATAGTATCTCAAGATCCAACTTACTTAGCAGCATGAAACCATCTGAAAAAATTGTTGAGGAAAAAACAAAAAAACTAGCATTTTGAGGATACAATTGATGAGAGATCTTAGAAAACGAAGGATACGATCTGTTCTGCTTGTAACAATCGGAAGCCTTCATCAGAGCATCCTTGCACTGCTTGTACGACTTGGCGATGCGAAAGCAAGTAGCAGCGGCAGTGTACTCATCGGCAGCCAGTTCAAAGTCGGGTCTCCATTTCAGCAACGTAGTCTTCAGACTGGAAATTGAGATTAAATTGCAAACGATTAATCGCTCATCGCTAACAATGAAGGAGATATAACATTCTCATGGAAATAACATTATCCTCAGAACATCCGACATTTTTTTTTTCTTCAAAAATCCCACCAAGTATACACAACTTTTTTTAGGGAATCGCATTAAAACTAACATCTTTGAATTTGTCACAAAAGTGACGAATCAAACCAAACGCAAAGTCATGTTAAAACGTTTTATCGTGACTACAAAATCAAGGGGTTAAAAATGTCGTCGCTGTCAACTTTGTCAACAAGCAAAACAATCGTAAAACTGCATACGAATGAAACAAAATAAGGATCGAAAAATGAAGTCGCACTTGACTTGAGAATTTCGTGCAAGATTGAGTCGTCGTGGGGTTAAAAAGTGGGAACAAATCGCGACTGTCAGCAAACAAGTGCCTACGCACATACCTCTTTTCGGCTTGCCTGATGTGCGCGTTGCCTTCCTCGATCTTTGACATTTTCCTGCGAATGATGTTGACCGAGTGTAGACCCAAGTGTCAAACTTTCAACGTCTCGAACGTCGGAGAATTGGCAGAAAGTAGACTTTTCCGCTGAGCTGTCAAAAACCTGGTGTGCAGACGACACAGCAGGCGAACTGTCAACTTCAGCTGCGCCCTGTGCTGCATTATTGGTGTCCCCGCCCCTCGCCCTCCCCATACTTTTCTAGGGAAAATCCAAAATCACTATACGCGACTTCCGGTGGCGCTGCGAGCGCTCGTTCATCGTCAACTTCATTCTGTACCTATGGGATCAAAAATCCGCGCGGGAATGTCTCGTTGTGAGCTTTGTTTATACAACAAACCGGTATAATTTTATTAACTGCAATCTACAAGTGTTTCTGCAAGTTTTTCCATTGCAAAGAACTCGAAGAAAGTGCGAGAATCAAATGTAAGTACGAGGTTACGTTAATTATCGTTGTATCATCTTAACGCAGTTCCCTAACCTCAAAAATTAATTGTAATTTTTTTATTTACATGCTTTTCTGTATTTTGAGAATAACAAATTAGATAATTAATTACAGTGAAATTGCCGACGATCCATTTTTGTAATAATTGAATTGTCATATATTTGGAATTCCCAAAAATTTAGATGGCTGAACGTCTAGAGGACCTGAATTTGCCAAACGCCGTTGTGACGAGGATAATTAAGGAGGCCCTTCCGGATGGCGTGACGATTGGCAAGGAAGCAAGAGTGGCGGTCGCAAAAGCAGCTTCGATATTCATTCTCTATCTCACCTCGGCGGCTAACACGATTGCCAAGAAAGGAAACCGCAAGACGATCTCGGGCCCGGATGTTATCCAAGCGATGGAGGAGATAGAGTTTGAGCAGTTTGTCGCTCCTCTCAGAGAAGCGTTGGAGTCTTTCAAAAAGTCGCAGAAGGAGAAGAAGGACGCGACGACAAAGCGGAAACAGCAGAGAAAAGACGAGGATGGAAACGACGTCACGGAGGATGATTGAAAAATTTTTGACAAATTAGCAGTAGGTTTTTCACATGTGATATTTATCAGGAAAAAAAAACACTGTACTCTTAAAACGTTTTATAAGCTTCTGCGTAATAAATTGTTGCGCCTTGTAGACGCAGGCGTTTATTTATATATATATATATATATATGTATATACGTTTTTCTTTCTTTTTTTTTTTATACAATCAATCGAACGCTACGGCACAATCGCCAGTATTAAAAGTATAAGACTAGATCCTTGCGGACGCTTGTGCCGTTATTTTTGTTAAATCGGTCCGTCGTGAACAGTCGGAACTTTGAGAAAACTGGCGAGTTAAACGTGGGACATAACGCTTGAAATTCAAGTTTAATAACTTAGTAACTAGATAGAAAAATCTTTAAGTATTTAATAATATCTAGAAAAACAGATTTTTGATTCTTCAACCACCTGGTTAATTCAGGCGTTATTTAGGCTGTGCTTCGAAGCTACGTCGATAATACGATTGTGAGAAAACTGAAGGTTCTGCGGCTTACTCAGAATTGCGCGTATTGACTGCTCGCCGTTCGTGCGAGATAATAGACGAAGCCCGATTATAGGCGTGAGCGCGGTGCTAATCGAATATAACAATATATAAAAGTCGAATCAGGCTTTCATCGCCTGAACTTTACGTTCTATCACGCCGCGACACATCGGACACTCGGTTGTCACCATGCTCGAGCAAGCGGCGCAACAGCAGAGATGTCCACATGGAAGAAATATCACCTCGCACTGCAAAACGAATTTTCACACGTTAATTATTTAAAAAATGAAGATTAACCAGTTTTAGAGGTGTAAATTTCTTATTATGATTATTTATGGCACAGCTTTTATATCATAATGTAAAAAGTCTGAGTTTAAAACAAATCTGTATTTTTGCAAATACTCAAAACGATTGAAGTAATAGAAGCTCAAAATGTTGTTCGATTTTGAGTCAATTGAATAAAAACTTACGTGCGAATCAAGACACACAACACACTCGGTTGTACTTATACTCTGTATAATCGCAGGTTCGTGCGTTTTAGAACTTGTACAAGGCTCGTCCGTCGGCGCCGACGGATAGACGGACGCTTCGAATGAATTCATCTTCTTCTCTGCCAGATAATTTTCGGCCGCCAATTTTATAGCTGCGCGATCTCTTTGACAGTGTATGCCGATCTTTTGGATTCACAAAATAAGTTTATTAGTCCTGATAAACATTCTTTTTTTCTGATTTTTCATTTATCGTGTGGAGATATTGCATAATTTATCGAGGATAAATAATCAATTGGCAATAATTAAACTTACAGATTCGAGACACTCGTCATCGACGTGCGGTAACAATGATGGTAGAGTCGCCAGGAAAGGCAAACAGTGTAACGCTCCGGCGATAGCAACGTGACGTACTAAAGTTGGTTCCAGGCCTTCAAGAAGGCCTTGAGGCCTCGCTTCCATCAGCGATTGATACTGCACTAGCCAGAAGAGGCTGTCTCTTCTTGTGCTCTTGATTTTCAAAAAAGTTCACAATTATCGTTAGGTAAAATGAATATTGCACGAAAGAGATAACATGAATGGCGGGAAAATGCATACATATGTGTCCCTTCGTTGCTCGATCTGTTGAATCGTCTCCAGCAATTGCTCCCTTCGCTTTTCCTGTTGCTCCAGCAAATTTACGAGAATGGCGCTCAAGGTTACTCGTTTGTCGGCCAAGTCATTCTGGCAGTGATTGTAAGAATACATTTGTTGAATACCAATGGTTTCAATGTTCTCAATGGAATGGTCAACGCTCTAGAAATTTTTCTTACTATCTGCTGATTTATTTCCAGTTTTTTGCGCTCGAGCTCGATGTTAGTGAGTGCAGCCAATTGGGATTGTACCAAATTCACTTGTTGCACGATACTCCACGAGCGAGCGTCGCTCCTCTCCAGAAGCGCAGCCACAGCTGCTCTTTGCAGAACTTCATCTTTTCTCAGTCTGTTGACCAAATCCTCCTGGGTCCTCTTTTGGTCCCTCACCACATCTGCCAAGTGGTGGTTATTTCTTACCTCTCTAAAAAATGGAATATTTGAACAACAGGTGATATTAGATGATTATGAATTTCATTTCTCGTCCAATTTTTTAAGAATGGTAAGATAGTAGTAAATTAAAAATAATGTTCGATTGTAGAAAATAAATTGCATCGAAATTTGATGGACTGTTTACAAACAAAAATTTTACTAACAAACTTAGTAACGATTGTGCGTTACAATCCCTGAATTTCGTGTACTCTTCAATCTTTTTCTCCGTTAGAAGTTCTTCCTCCAACAGCTCCTCCATGGCAACTGTGAACAATTAAAAATAGCTTCAACATTCTTCTTTAATGCTTGGAAGCTGTGCCACTCCAGAATTATTTTCAGAACTTACGCAGAGTCTCTTTGGTTCGGAGCATGAATTGCTCAGAATGGCTCTGCGATAGTAACTTCATCTCGTCTCGTTTCTCGAGCTCGAGAAGCTCGGCCTGACTTTGTCGTTCCTCTTCACTGCTCCGCAGAAACTCTGTTATAACATTATCCGCCTCTTTCTCGGCTGAAAACATAAATTTCGTGATAATTGTACGTTTATTTTACTGAAATGTGTTGAAAAAAATCGGCAATTGTGAATCTCACCATTGTGAATAAAGGAGAGTAATCGAGCTCGATTAAAGTCCCTCTCCTGTTGAACCTTTTCGATTTCCTGCTCCAGTTGTGTTTGTTGTAGCGCGAGATCGTCCAGAAGCTTGAAGAAATACATTATCGTTGACAGACGTCTATTTTCTTCACTTTAATACTGCAATTACCTTCTTTTTGTGACCTTTCAGCATGGATTGCAATCCCAGCTCATATTGCTGTTGTTCCCTGATGTTTCTCTCGACCTCAAGAAGCGCATTCTGTCGTTGCTCCTACGAATGCAAGCTTTCGATTAAAAGTATTGAAAAAATAAAGAAATTCTTTCCAGAAGTGTGGAGGTCGGCGTAATGAGATGTTGATACGGTGAACAAGTGGTAAACTTGAATTAAAAAAAAATGTCCAAAGAGTGCCAATGACTATGTGGATGAATGTTTTGTGCGCACGAGCGAACGCGGGTCACAAAAGCAATAATAAAACAAAATCATAAGGGTGTCCACGTGCCTTTGCTTTTTCTAGCTTCGTTAAGGTCGCCTAGAAAATAAAAAAGAAAGCAAAACGTTAAACGAATAGAGCGAACGACAATTTGAGTGGACGTGCAAGCGAGCACAACGGGATGAGAGAAAAACCTGAACATCGGAATCCTTCTCGCGATACGTTTGGTCGTTTCTTCCATTTATTTCCTCCCGCGAATCTCTCTCAGCCAATGACTTCTCAGGAGAATAATCAATGCCACTTTCGTTTGCTAGAAAAGCGACTATGACTATGGCTCCTCCCGAGAGAACGTCTTCCGGTGGATAAGTCACTTTCAATCCCTCCAAATTGATTTCCATCAACAGTTGAGCCTGTCCCAAAGTCTTTGGCAACTTCTGCAAAGCCTTGTTGTGACTTATGTCCAGAACTGTTAGGTTCTTCAGCATTCCAATGCTGTCTGGCAGATTCTTAAGCTTGTTGGTAGAAACATTGAGAATTGAGAGATTGGTCAGCTCCCCCAATTCAATGGGGAGCTTACGTATACTATTATCCTGCAGGTAGAGTTCCTGAAAAGAGAATAAATTCTTAGTGGCATTTTATCAACCCTCTTCAAGGAAATAGCTTCAACATAAAGTACTTTATGGAAATGGAGATACTATTTATGTAGATAATATTTATCCTTTTGCATGCAATTAACAGGAGGCAATTTTTATTTCAATCAATTTTTCATTGAATCAGGAAATATTAATTAAAATTTAAAAAGAATATAAAATGAATTCCATTCTTAAGCAGGAAAGCTCATCTCTCAATCCACTCTCTTTTTTTCTTCCTTTTTTTTTCTTCATTTTTCAGAGCAGCTCACCTTAAGAGACACAAGGTGAACAATCTCTGGTGGCAAATTTGTAAATTCATTGTTGTGTAGGTCTAATACAGTTAAGAGCGATAGATCGCCCAAGGCACCTCCACCCAAAAGGGATGTCAGTCTGTTGGATTGCAACAACAATTCTCTCTTCCTGAAGACCTTGCAAAGGGAATAAATTCCAGAGGGAACCTGTTTCAGAGCACACTCGGAAATATCGAAAACCGGTTCTGGAGTTTCTCGTGCCTGAAAAAACAAAATCGTGGAATGGAATTAGCCGAAATGACACGTGTAACTCGTGTTAGCCATATGATCTTAATTGACGAGAATTACGCACCAAGTACAATTTGTGCTCCAGACGTGCTTTGTAATCGACGTTAACCCTGCTTCCATGCCTCTTGTTGAATGACATTATTGATGTACCCTCATGACAGCAGCGACGAGTCGCTCGTGTCATCGCAGCACGGTACCCATGTGTCTCTCTCTCCCTTAAGCTCCACTATAGCCCGTTAACAAGTTGGGAAAAAAGCGAATTAAGGTGTCGTGTCTGACAGCATATCATCCCCGTCCAATATCTGATAAAACACTGGCTGATTCATTGCTCCGATGGCTCCAGTGCTGCTATTCTTGTGACGTCATTACCCGAGAGAAATCTGGCGTGCCGACAAACGCGAGACTATGTTTTACGAATCCTGAGTCAGATTGCGCTGCTCCATTATTCTCAGATGCACAGGGTTTTAATAAAAATGCGTCATATGCAATTATTTATGCTCGCTGTTTCCCATCGATTCTTTTGGAATCAACATATGAAATTATAACAATTAATAGTAGTAACTTGGAGCAATTAAATTAAATCAACAGTCAACATTTCTGCTACTTCAATGTTCTCAAGGGCAGCCCGATAGTCGACTCATATAATTTATTATGAAAAAATTCGAATTTATTCTAACGAAATGCAATATGCAACGTAATAATCACAATAGCACTAATATTAATAAGCTAATTTAATTTAATTCAATAAAGTTTATTTCTGTGAGCCTCGGGCTCGAGTAAAATAATCCTTTGCTTCTAGTAAAACGTGACAACTCTTTATTGGCTTGCGGTACAACGTACTCGAATATAAACTATTTGTCAAAAACATTGTACAATTTAATTCTAAAAATCAATTGTTCTTGCTGGCGTTAGAGGAGAGTATTTGTGAGACTATCGACTGTGATAGGCGGAGAGGAGGACAGTACGACGGATGTTTGGATGGACTATTGTGCGAATAGAAGCACCGAGTCCGTTTCAGCTTGTTCGCTTGCGAAGTGGGTGGCTGCTCTGTGGCACGCTAAGTTGTGTAAACGAGTAGTTTGATCGTATCCTCGAGTCGCTGATACGAGAAGATTATCGATGTACCGGTGTCACGATGATCCTGTTATTATTGCTCTCCGCTAGGTCACTTCCTTTCTGCGTAGTCTGTACTCCGTTGGAGTGAGCATACCTCTGCAAAAAAAATGTATTTTTATTTTGTGGAACTGACATTTTTGTCCTCAACCACGTGAATGTCCAAAGACGTCGGAGAATTTTTGGCTGAGCTGGACGAACCTCAGGACTGTGTCGAACGAAACGCAAACGCCTTTGTCGCACATTCTTCTGTAGAGATGCCAACACTCTTTCTCCTTGGTTGTTTGGAAAGCCGGCTCGACGGATTCGGCGTCTGCTTCCTGTTCATCCTCAGCTTTGAAATTTCCGTTCCTTTCGTCTACTAACTGCAACAATATATTCACAAAAAAATGAAATATATATTATTGACACATTTAATTTGGAGCTTTCACATCTGACAAAGCTAATCTCCTATATTATCATTAATGGTAATTCTCCTAGAATGATAAAATTCATCATTGCAATGCTTTTCCCAATCTAAATTGAACATCACCAAATTTGATGAAAAAAATTGTAAACTTATTCCAGAATCAAAAGAGCTATAGTGCAGAAGGTACTGTTATTGGTAATGAAGTCGTTTTTCCATTTTCTGCTTCTAGGTAAAACGAGTGAGTCTTAAGGTGGTAGTTACTCGCGCCATTACCTTCGTAACTGATGCTTGCAATAAAATCGAGGATTGCTGGACGGGCAGAACATTTTCGATCGTAGCTGGAATTCTAGGCCGTGGAGGAGCTTCCCTCGTGTCGTTTTGATGCATCGCCGGCTGTTTCTCGACTTCACTGAAATGCGAAGAGGAAAATGCATGTCGATGAGGTATCGAGGTGCACTTGAACGTGCGAGGACACTCAAGTTTCAAGGACTGAAAGGAAGGAAGAAAAGAGAAACAGAAAAAAGAAGAAAAAATAATGAACGACTCGGCAGAGACAGTGCAGCGTTTTTCTGCTGATGCTATATCCGCGATATCGATATGTCGAAGCCAATATCTTCTGGTCAGGCACACGATGGTACCGGCGCCTTGGCCTTCTCCTCGCTTTAGCATTTTCAATGCGGTAACCGCTCGTACCGAGTCGCTCTCGTCCTCTCCCTCTCGATATCATAAATCCCAAAGAAATCGAATCTGCTTTCGTGTGCTCTCGCGACTATCGTCACGGCCACTGGCATTCGATGTAAACGCTGAAATTGAATGTATCGGGGCTTATCTGAGCCTCGCGAATACTCTCGACTACTCCCATCGATCCTTCCGGGATTTAGGATGCGAGAACCTTCGACAATTTACATCTTATCAGAATAAGGAATATTAATCGCGATCTTCGGTCGAGGGGATGGGAGCTCGATAAAAGAATACTCCATTAAATGGGATAGATATTCCGAAGCATTTTACTCAGTGAAGTTTGCATGTTTGAAGTCGCTTCTTCTTTTTACAATAGCTCATCTTGAACGATTTTCATGCTTGAGGTCTTATTTTGTTTCATATCGAATCGTTTAACTTAAACCACGTTATACTTTGTACATTTTTTAAATAAATGTTACAGATTAATCGTGGATTAATTTTTATTTAATTTAAATTATTTGGGATTAAATTTCTGTACTTTTAGCAGAGCAAATCTGCCGACGGATTTCCAAAAAAATTTGGTGTTAATTTGTTACAATTTTTTTTTGTTCCCAATCAAACATGGAAAATGTAGACTTTTCTTTTCGCTCATCAAAATGAGTATCGTTAAAAGATCGACTTCATACGTGATTTTTCGGACGAGGTGGACAAGGAAAACTTACTTCACTCGTTGCGGTGGAGTGCTTCGTGTTCTCAGAAGTTTCCTCTTCTTATCGGAGCGCGGATCGCCGATAGGAACGACGAGGCATCTCTTCTCTCGATCGGTGAGTGAAATTTCGGTGAGCTCTTGGCTCTCGTACCGCTGTCGAGTCGTCGAACTGCTCGTGGATATGGCGAGGGTTGTTATTTCGGTTCTCCAGCTCCTCGCTTCTTCCGGTGTTGGCAGAGCGCTTCCAGTAACTCGGCCAACCTGAACGCTCTGCGGTCGAATTCTGGCGGATCTCTTGTCGGTTTCTTCCACGTCAAAGGAGTCTTGCTGAAACGAGACTGCAAACGATTTGTCGTATTGAGGTGAATGCTTTAAACGTTCAGAGCTAATATTGAGTAACCCGGTTTTCGGTTGCGCGTGTACAGCTCGTCTAGTGGCTTAACAGCCGGGGGGGGGGCCTGATTTAAGCCACTTTGCGAAAAACTAGGCCGAATATAAATCCTACAGTCTCCATCGATTCCCCGCCCTTCTCAACGAGAGAAACGTCCTACGTTCATTCTCCATCCTCCCCCGTTAATGGGTTTCGTGCTCTACTCGCGCGCTTCGTTCCGAATTCGCCCTTGTCTCATCGCGAGTCTCTTGCTTGAAAACTATTCGTCATCGAGATCGACCGGCGAAATGCGGGAGCGATGACTTTCCGCACGGAACCACAGCGAATTTGATGTTCCCTCTTTACGGCTCCTTTGCGTTTTTCCTAGATCACAATTTTTTATGCGTCTTCATGCATATCTAGAATGTAGAGAACTATTTATGTTTCAAATTAATCAGCTTTGTTTATTGTCCATTCATTTTATGGGAAAGAACAATTTTTTTAAACTACCTGCAATCTTGCGCAGTTTTCTTACGGATCCGGTGAACAGATTTTAGCATTGAAGCCAAATTGCTTCTTGATTTAAGTATCAGAATTATTAAATGTATATTTCAATGCCAGATTGTAGACAACTAGGTCGTCTCAACAAAAGTCGTGTCGCAGTTGATCATACAATTTGGAAGCTCCTTCAAAAATGCTGTGACAGTAAGATTGTCATTCTATTGCTTTACCCTCAGTACAATGTTTACATCGTTTTATAATTTCTTGTCGCTGTTAAAAAATCGACTCTGCATGCAATCTATTGTCTGCACGCGCCGATTCCACATTTTCTATTTATTTTCCAGTGAGTAATGAATCCAAAGCGTTCGATATATCGCATTCATTGATAATCCAAAAAATAAATGGTCAAACAATTGATCCGAATAATTCAGGTCAGTAAGTGAGTCATTGTACATCATAGAAAATATCAATAAACACTTCCCAGAACGGCAACTTGAATGAAACAATTTACACGTGTAATTCACGGTAAAGTTAGCATGAATCGCATCACGCTTGGCTCGTCGTATCCATATTATTCCAGGAATGCGGTGTTCGCGTGTCGCGTCTTTTCTAATTAACGCGGGTCGATTGTACCTCCGTGTGTGCATCCGCCTGACAACACTCGAAGCATACCAGCGACGTTCCAAGAGGGATCACCGAGACCCACCTAATTATCAATTACAGAGTCCATTTACCTGACTTAATGGGTCTCCTGACAATGGAATTCGAAGATCCGCAGGTGGCGACGGTGTTTTTGATAATAGGAGTCGTCGGGAGGTTGCTTCTCAGTTGGCTGATTAATTTGTCATCGCGGGGCGAGTTTTCCTCGACTTCGCTGTCGCTATCAGCGTCGCTGACCAGAGAAACCATCGTCACGACTTCCGAGCTCTTACTCTCAATTTTGGCGCGTCCAGCTTCGAGATCTTTGCCAGCGACGCTGTTGGCTCTTCTCTTTCCGCTTCTAGCGCGTCTTTTGGCAGGAGCCGATTTAATCGGACGTCCCGCGAGTCCTGGAGCTTTGGAAACGAGGGAATTGGCTTCTACGCACACCGGCGAGACACCGGAGTCCTGGTCAGGCTTGCATATACTCGGAGCTTCGATTACAATGCTAACTTGAGTTCTGCTGGAAGCTCCAACGCTGTTGGCTCTTCTTTGAGGCGGTGCAGAATTAGTTCTTCGAGTTTTCAGTTCGTTATTCAATGTCGCAGTGTTATTATTCTGAGGGAGTTCTTTTTTCGCAACTGGAGGTTCGGAATTTGGTAATCCTCCACCGGAATCGTTGACCAACTCGAGGAAAGCCGTGTTAGTGCAGCTCTTGAAACTCGCGCGTTTGCTCTTCGCGCCTTCGCACACGGAGATGGAATTCTCGAGGCGAGATGGATTCTCACTGGAGGTCGTAGAATTCTGTACAGATTTCGATTGACTGTCGTCCGGTATTTTGTCGATCCTCTCATTCTTATAATTTCTATTATCATTTTCAGAATTTCGTTGAGGCGTCGGTGAGGATCTCGCGGGACTGCGTTCGGCGCTGCTGGAGCTGGAGAGCCTGGAGTCGCTTCTTTCCTCCGTGGTGCCGTGCGCCAGAAACACATCGATGTTGGACTTGTTGGCTTCGCGTTGTTTCCAAGCGAGTCTGAGCCTCTCAGCGAGTTCCTGTCGGGAGTACAGAAGAGTGCTGCACGTTTTGTCGTTAGCGGAGTTCCTGCCGATGATCCTCGGCTGTTTTCCGCTGTTCGTCGCTCTGGATTTACCGGCGGTTGCTATTTGGCAAGCCACGACTTCGACTCTGTTGTCGGAATCGTCATCGGCAAGCCGAGCGTCGTCACCCCAAGCGATTCGGACTTTGGGCCGCTCGACGTTGGACCTCTCGGCGTCCCGTCTCGCCCGGATAGGATCGGTCGTTCTGATCTGCAAAGCTCGATCTCCTTCGGCCGATCTCTGTCGTCTGACTTGATGGTGTCTTCTCGGTGGCTGCTGCAGCGAATGTTGCCTCACAGGACCGCTTCCTCTTCTCGGATGACTCGTCATCTTGGATCCGATAAAAGCTGCGAAGAAAATGTGGGATATCACTGAGTGAATGAATGAATGGAGCATCAATTGATTCTCGGATGTACTATATACCTGATAACGATGCGTGTGCACCTGGAAAACTGGTATAGCGTGACGAGAGCGACGCCGAGACGCCCACGTTGGCTCCAGGGGCTCTCGACCCGCGGGACCAATGAACCGAGTCCTCGGGCTTAGCTGATAGAGCGGGAGTCGGTTGGGAAGACTCGTGAACGACTCGTCGTCGAGTCGTCGGCGCTGGCACACGCCGACTGACTGACTGACTCCATCCGAGCCTCGGCTCTTCTCTCTATACATTCTCCCGAAAGTTATAAGACTCATACTGGTACCGTCGACCCTACCACTCGCTTCCTCAACGTTAAAGCCCACCACCCTCGAGGATGGTAGCATAGCTACCGTATCCCAACCCTCCCAACACCATCGTCCCGTTACTACAAGGCTGATCCGTGTTGTTGGCCCTGATACTCCGTAAAGCTCGGTGGAAACAACTCCTATTCACTGCTTTGATTGGTGTATGACTGTATATGCAACGGTATATAACCGAACTCCACTAAACTCTAGTAGTCACCAGCTGTTATTGATCAAAACTTTACCTATCATCTGACAGCTTGTTGTCCGCAGTTGCCATGGAGTCCCACGACCGATCATTCGGAATCGTACCGCTCGCTCACACCACTTTTCGTCCTTCTCTCTGTATTTCCCTTTCTCTTTCTCACTGGCAGAGACGATCGCTCCTGCCGACGGTCTTACACCCTCAAAGCGTCTATTTCGCCCCGTAGATATGCTGCAAAATGTACCTCCGACCCTTGCCAAACTTTAAATGGGTAACTTTTAACTTGGGGGGGCAAGCTCAGCCCCACAACTCGGTGCACAGCCGGGCTCTGCTCTGCTCTAGAATGAAGAGTCCGCCTATTAACCGAGCCACCTTAATTGCCACGGCTTATCTGATAGATAGGCACACTGCTGACTTGATACTGGATTCTCTGTCCAAAATCCTACAGCCGCGATAACTTCTACTTGACTGTGCCAACAATCCTCCGAAGGCCAAACTCTCATTTGAATGTCGCTATTATAATGTGGGTTGTTTGCTCACTCGGTTGCTTGACAGAGGCAATTATTTAAATGGGAAAAAGGTCGAGTTTTTGCCTTTTGTATAGTTGCAGGCCCAGTATTGTGTAAATGAACTAAGGAGTTTGATTTTGACGTTCAAAAAGAATATATTTATTTCAAGCAGAGAAAATATAATTAATATACGTATTTAACACTCTTTCAATCAATCGCGACTTAGGGAATAGCAGAGTTCTTAAAATTATATTGAGAAAAGATAGATTATACTCCATGATTGTTTGAAAAAAACCAAGAAACTGCCAATTGGCAAAGCATTTAAAGTAGCAGCAGTTATGCAATTGGTGAAAGATGAGTGTTGGTAACCGTCCATTTTATTTTGTTTCTCACTAACTCTTCGCATTGACTCTTCTTCTTTTTAACAGGAATGCCTTCGTTGCTCGACGATGACGAATTGCAGAGTTGTCTGGATGATCCATCATTGATGTCTGTGATGCGAGTAGACTCGGAAGATCTGAATATGAGCGTCAATTTGGATACTGTGCGACAGAGCATGTTGCGTTCTTTATCAGCTTCTCCATCCACTTGTCTTCGAGACAAAATCCTATCGGATTCCTTGCCGCTGGCCAGCAAACTTCTTATCGAGGTTCCAAAGCTAATATATAAATAACAGCAAATAATTAAAGATTTATTTGCCGAAAATTCATTTTTTTTAAAGATATCGCCATTCTTGTAAATTAAGAATTTCCAAAAAGTATTTAATAACTTACTTATTCATCAATATTTCGAAGTCTAAAAGAATCTTAAACTTAGCGGAACTGTGCTTAAAATCCCGACTTCGCCATTCCAACACGCGTATCGGAAGAACAAAATGTAATTTTCCATTGCAGAATATCGAGGAGACCGAGAAAGCTCTTTCGAGCAATTCAAATATAGACGTTCTAACAAAGCTAACACTTTGGCAGAATTCGTTGGAGCCCTGGCACGAATTTTTGAAGCACGTAAAGAATCTTGAAGCAGTTTCATCGCGCTCGATACGGAGCCTCCTGGAGTTTCTACCAGAAATAATCCGAACGGTATTTAGTCACTGCAAAAGAAGGTAAGTTGGTTGCTCCAAGTTTTGGCGTGTCCGTTGCTATTCGCCCCATCCCTCTCTCTCATGATTAACGGTTTTTCAGCGAAAGTTTGTACGGCCAAAAGTTCAACGACCTACTGCCACAGCTCACGATACTTTTTCGTCAGGCTAACACTGTCCTCGACTTGTTCTTCTTAATTCTCGAGGCGACAGTGAAGTTCGACGAAGAAAGCACCGAACGAAATGACCTGAAGATCGTCTTGGATAAAATCGGTGATATAGCGATACTGACTTATGGAATGGACTTGAAAACACTGGTGAACACCTGGAAAGCTTTCGCGAAGCTCGCAGCGATTCACGATTCTTTAATCAAGAAGTTGGGCTTGACGAAATGTATCACGGGTCGCTTTGAAGACGTGGCGAAAGACATTCAGACACTTTTGCACGATTCCTTTCGGGTAATTCAATTAGCCGCTACTGTCTCAGCCGCATTTAGCCTATCTCAAACTCCTTGGTTAATTGTTCGTTTACTTGCTCCCAGGACAAAAAGAAAACAAACTACGAGAGGGCGATTAAGTGCGCGGGTATGCTGTTAAAAATTCTCGGCAGACTTTGCACGTTTTATCGTGGATATTGCGAGAACAAAGTTTCCGGCTCTCTCGTTCAACTACTCACGAACCTCTATAGGTGAATTCGTGCTTCCTTTTATTTTCTTATTTCTTATTTCTTTTCTTTTACTCGCCTTCTTCGCTATTTTCTCGACTGAACGATGTTTAACTTTGCAGGTACTCGCCACCGTTCCCGACCGAACGTTTCGTCGGCGTACACTCGAAAATTACCGAGTGCTCGGAAACACACATCATTCCGACAACTACCGAATTATTGAATACGCTCGTTGAGCAGAAAGAGTTTCGCAAGGTTAGAAGCGACCAAAGTTCATCCGAGTATTCATTAAGAGGCAGAGGCCAATTTCAGGGGCAAAGGGTTTTATGTATTTTTAGTACTTTTGCGCAGAAGTATCAGAAATACTCTGTAATCAATTGACATTAAGAGTGTTTTGATCACCCTGAAAAATCCTCCAAATATATTTTAAAAACCGGCAAAGTAAAAACTTGAACATGCTGAATTTATGAGGAACCATGTTCATCAATTGTTCAACAAATTTATATCTGTTTCTTTTTAAAAAAAACATATCTATTTTTGCTTGAGTCGGTGAATAGCTAATGATGAAACAGTTTTCAGCAGAATAAATGTTGCAGGCGTTTTTCGAATACGGTAAATTGGAGCGAGAGGAGCCGATTTGCTACCATCTTTTGACTCTGAGAATTATAGAGGAATTGATGAAGCGACAGCCATTGGACTTGTCACCTTGGCTGCAAACAGACGGCAATATAATCGAAACTGCGCTCGCCAGCGCGAACTATTGCTCGGGGGATTTGTTAGTCAATGACTTGCGAATTCCCATGTGTTCTGAGATAACTCGTGGAAAATCGCAAAAACTGGAAATCTATGAAGTCACTCTGCAATTATTGTGCTACTTCGTCGCTCGAACGTCCGTCGAAGAATTTGAGGCCGTCGAGATTGTTTTGCTCAGGCATTTACTGAGCGGACAGTTTTGGAGTTCTTTGATCTGCTGCGACTTGTGGACTTATTTGGGAAGGTACGTCTTTTATAAAAATGTATGCGACAGAGAAAAATATTCACAACTACGCGCTAAACAATTTGACTCTATATTTGAATGACCCAATGCTTTGATTTTATTGAAAAACCTTTGATAAATCTTATTTAGTCTATTGTCAACAAATTGTTTTGAATATTTTGTAGAATCCATAATACACTCTTCTTTATAGTATAACTTCGCCGGAACTGTGCCGCGAGCTGCTGTCGTTCCTCTTGAAAATACAGCAAAACTTGATAATGAGAGACAAGAGTTTTGAGTTCGAGATCCTCTCGAATTTGATTGGAAGGCTGTACAAGTTGCTTCCCGAAGATACGAAGGATTCAGTCATCAAAGACCTCGGGGATTATTCAAATCGCCGATGCCTCGACCCCTTCAGAGAATCGTTGCCTGCTCGAACCAAGCAATATTTATCGCGGCATCCGTCGATCGATATGACGAGTAGTCTCGCACCAATTTTTCAAGATCTGCGTCGCTGTCCATCGGTAAAAAATTGGACGCGGCTGGTTCGTTTTCTTCTGCTACGTTTATCTCTATTCGCGACTCTTCGGCTGTTTTTATTTCATCGATATTGTTTTATTCAACAGACTTCCCTGCTGAAATCGATCGGAGTGATAGCAATTCCAAACGACAAGAGAATTTGCATCGCCACACTTCGGAGCATTTGGAATTTCAACGCCGCAAGTATTTCCAAAACTCAAGGTGTGAACCGTGAAATGCTTCTCGACCTCACTGTACATTTGCTCAATTGTCCTCAACCCGACAGCGCCAAGAATGCCAACAACGATCGACTGATAGCTTCGGTATGCGTATTTATGAATAATGTTACAGTATTTCGTGACGTTAACATTAGACAATTGTTACGAAATCGATTTTACGTTCAGGAAAAAGATGAAATTAAAAATTCAGTAAATATTCGACCAATTGAATTGCAAATAGCACAATCGATTGTTTCAGTTTTACAAGAGTATGATGGAAATAACAGAGCATGTACCAATTGAGCATCGAATAAGGATGAACGTGTTTCTGCGGGATAATTTGGATTCGTACACGAATGAATGCAGCAACCTCATTTTTCCCGCGATAACGGAACTTTTTTGCTGTCTGGTCAACGACAAAAATCCGTGGGTCCGTCAGGAATCATTCGAGACTTACAGTGAGCACATTTTGAACGGCCCGAGTTCGGATCTTTTCGATAATCTTTCCGTCGGAATGAGCAAACTGCCGCGTATTTGCCGACAAGTGTCTTCCTACATCTCCAACAAGCAAATCCACGATTTTATGCATTACAAATCATTGGAAGATTATCTGCGTGACTTGACCGAAATTTCGAGGCATCATTCGAGCTCGCACAAATGCTACGAGCCTGATTTTCGTCAGCGTGACGAAAAAATGCCCCGAACGGGAACCGTAAATCTCAACGAACGGGTCGCCAGTATTTGTGACGATCTTCAGGATATCGTGACTAAAAAGCATGAGCTGGACACTGCGTCAATGGACAGATTGCGCGTACTATTGTTACAATTACTTGAACCTTAAGGCGCTTCGATTACCAGCGCCATATTTAAGACATTAAAGCTTCTTTCCAATTTTTAATAACAAATCGCTGTTTTCTCTTTTTCATTCTCTTTTTTTCAGGAATGGCAGATTAACGGTAAGACATTAAAATGTTATGGTTTTACTGAAAAAATTA
Organism: Clistopyga incitator; assembly: GCA_947507545.1. Taxonomy (NCBI): domain Eukaryota; kingdom Metazoa; phylum Arthropoda; class Insecta; order Hymenoptera; family Ichneumonidae; genus Clistopyga; species Clistopyga incitator. The sequence continues at coordinate 10,284,116 of OX382177.1, forward strand.
ATAACGATAGTATGCATTTTCAATGAATAAACAGAAAACAAACATATAAACTTAACGAATAAACATCAGCAAAAGATATAATTTTAATGAGTAAACACATGTTTACCGTGTGTGGTTAAAGTAGTTAAAATCAAATCACTACCGCGACGCTCAATAAAATCTTGCCAATAGGTAGAGCCACGTCACGGCTGACTGAAAGTTTTAGTGTAAAAAAAAAAACAATTGGGTGTACGACTTCCTGGCGTCTCCCATTCATGCCCCTGCCACGGCTCATACCAGTGTAAGAGCAGCTGCAGAGTAAAGCACTCATGCTGCTCTTAGATGTGTTGGTATATGTAGCTTGAGTACAGGAGACGCTTAACGTCAATCGTGCCCGCGTGGTATTCAGCTGGAGAGGGAAAATGAACGTGGGTCAGCATTGAAGACCGTGTCCAGAGCTCACACCCGGCAACAGCGGGTACTGGGAAATTTCTTGTAAAAAACTTTCGATCTGAAGTATCGTTATCGTTCTTATCTTTATCGAAGTACGTGCACCATAAATGCGTCTTTAATTCGACTAGGGAGTCGCAACTCCGTTTTGACGTCGTCGTATTTTATTCAGCTGAAAGCGATCTGAAAATCACTTCGTATTTTTTAAGCCTGTTTACCACATCAACAGCAACATGAACGGAGAAACCAATAGTAGAAGATTCAAGGACGACAGAGTGATTAATCTTATCAATACGAAATTTATAACTTTAAAGGACGAAGATATGAAAAGGAACAACAAAATTTTACACGAGGTACTTTACGTCGTTTTTTGTTTATATCTTTGTAAATTTAAGCGCACTCGAAATATTTTGTTATTTGAAATCAAGACGAAACATTTTTTTATATAGATTATACAAAAGGTTGTTACAACTTTGAAAGAAAAGAATGAATTTTTTAACGACCACTTCCGGAATATTAAGTTCGTCGGAAGTTATTACAAGGGCACGAAAGTCGGAAAACCGGAAGAGTTTGATTTCGATCTCATTATCCAGTTGCCGATAAAGTACGAATTAATCAAGGTAATTAATATAACGATAACATTTTTTCGAGATTCCACATTAATAAAAATAAATTAACAGTTCGATCGCAAAGTGCCGGGCTTTACGAAGCTGAAGCTCTGCCCGGATATCTACAAATCCGGTTGGGAACGCCACAGGTAAGTTCACGATTTTTTAAACTCAACGCTCGAAAAAGTAATAGTAGTCATTACTTTTAAGCAAAATCTTGAAAAAATGGGTGACCCCAGAAGGGTACTTAAACCATCGCGAATTCTTCCAATATATGGAAAGCTCCTTCAGCAACAGGCCGGACAAAGTAACGATCGGTGATAAGGAGTACAAGGTAACAGAAGAACAGACGAAACAATTTGTTTAGATATAGTTAGATATAGTATAAAAACAATTGAACTTGAAGGAAGTGTCCGAAAATTTTCACCAACTTTCTACAGACAACATCCCGTTTGTCAGTTTTACATAAATCAGCATAATTATTTTAGTTGGATATGAAGAAGAGCGGCCCCGCGTTCACGTTATGCATAAAAGGAAGCGATTCATTGGAGATGAGTGTGGATTTAGTCCCGGTTTTGGAATTCAAGACTCCACCTCCTGTGTCTGGAAACTTCAGTTCGGGGGTAAATGCGCCTTAGCTGACTTTCGTTTTCAACAAACGAACCTATTTGTAATACTTGGCACATTGCAGACTTGGTTTGCAGTACCAAAAACTAAACGTGGTCTAACCGACGCGCATCTCTACTGGAGAATGTCTTTTTATCATTTTGAAAAAGATATGCTAAGCAAGAGTGGCAGTTTGAAACCTGTTATCAGACAACTGAAGGTCGGTTCTATTCGATTGTTCGTTTCTAAAACCGGGTGAGAGCGGTTTGCGTGTATTATTTTATTTACTTTTTGTTACAGAAACTGCGTGACACTGCGAATTGGAATTCGATATTTCCCAGCTATCACATCGAGACCCTTTCCTTGCACAGAATAAAACTTATGCAGAGCAAGCCCGAGATGCAAAAGTATTCAATGATGGAGCATTTTATGGACGTACGAAATTCCTATCTACTAGAAATAGATTGCTATTCAAATGTTTCTTATAACAAATGTTTCATACAGATGCTCGTCCAACTAAAAGAAGCGTGCGAAACTGAGAAGATCTCCAATATTTGGGACCCGTCTGACAATTTACTTGCGGAAGTCAAACCTGCACAGTTGGAAGGTATCAAGAGACGTCTGATAAAGATAATTAACCAAGTCGAAAAAGATCCTTTCTCGATCGCCGATTACGTCTGTAAGTAGTGTCCTGGTATGCTGACCTCGAAACACCGTTCGAAACAGATTCTTACAGCCTCAATTTTTCAGTGACGAAGGAGGAACGGAGCAGCATTGAAACCGAACTAGTTGGCTTACGAAACTCCGGAAAATCGAGCAAAGCAAGTGATCAGCAACCAATCGAACTCAATGAAGTGGAACTAATGTCGAGCAATTTGTGGAGCAACATTTTCTACGGAATAACATCTGCTCTTCCGAATGGAATATCTCCACCAATTTCTACAGTATCCGAAGAGGAAAATCAAAAATGCTATAACTTTGCCAAGTCAGACAATCAGCAGCCGGTCAAAGCAAATCAAGTGAAATTAATGCAGAGCAAATCGCGCGATGTAATCGCAATAGAAGAATCTAAAAACAATCTTAAAGATCGTATGGAGAACATTCCAACGTCCCAAAATCCTGTTGTTGAACAGAAATACTCGACTTCAAAGAGTGCAGACGAGAATCACGGTTTTGCCCAAATTATGGATATGTTGAAAGCTATACACAGCGACATGGCAGATACGAAAGATGCGGTCAAGTTATTGACGCGCCGCGTCGCTTCTGTCGAAGACAAAGTTGACATTCTTTTATCTCGATCTAATAGGGAAAATAAAGAATGGCCTCGTTTTGGACCACATTCTATCCACTTAGAGGGCATTCAGGGAACGTGCAGTACGGGTACGCTGCTGAATTGACTGAATAATTCTGTGATATTTTTATTGCAGTGACTTAAACACTATTTTAATACAAGCCATGATTGTAATGCTACTAATATTACGTTTGGACGACTTTTTAATAAAAATATGGTCTATGTTAATATGTAACATTATACCTAATTATCGAAATGATTCATGATCATCGATGAATATGATGATAGGGTAAATACGTACCTTTTTTTCATGTCGGTTGACGAATTCTCATACTCTGTCTGTAGAAACCGATTGGATTAACGATCGAAAAGTCAGGACAGCAACCCTGCGTGTTTTCGAAGTATAGCGAGCACGCTTCACTACATTTTTTCTCTCTCGTCAGACTTTTCATTTCTGCGATACCTGAAATTCGGGAAAAACGTGATTGAAATTAATGTCCCGTCATCGGGACACGAAATTTGGGATAAACTTACGATCCGAAGGAATTTTCCAGCGAGTGAGCGTTCTGCCCAGATCTTCAATGTCATTTTGCGTGAAGGGACATCCGTGATACTCGTCGGGACTGGCAGAACTTTCAGAGATCTTCTTGCAATCAAACATTGTGTAATTCCTTTTTCCACCTGCGAGGCCATACAAATGGCGGATATAATATGCGTATTCATTGTTAAATTTTTGTTCGCTCATCTTTTGCGTGAATTCTTTTTTGAAAAACGTTTCGGCTCTTTCTGCAGGAACGCCTATTGCTTTTAGAAAGAGCGTATACTGAACGCGGCCGTGATTCCGAAGATGATGATTTTTTCGGAGGGCTTCGTGCACCTTTCTCATGCACGGAGGAAAGGACTTTAAGGCGAGCTAAACAAAAAATAACTGAATTTAGGTCTGAAATTAGGTGTGCTTATGAATTTAAAAAAAAACTATTTTCTTTTTTCACGTATTTTCTTTCTGTTAGCACTGAAATATAGAAATGCAGGAACAACCGGTTTTATATAAATAATTCATATTGATATTTTGCTGGCCCTCTGGTAATTACCTCGTCGAGATCTTCAATATTCGTTTCTGTTGTCAAATATATCGTTTTCATAAACGCACGAACGTTCTGAAGATGATTTATCAGATCGAGAATTCTTGGATCGTCTCTTTGGTGATTTGCTTCATACAGTGACTACAAACGAAGACTTTCGGTGTAAGTAACAGTGTCACAAATATTCATCGTGAAAATTATTACTACAAATTTAATTAATTAAAACCTTCTTAATCTGCATTTGCAAGTGGCAGCGAAAGCGGCGACCGATTACAGATCGCAGCGTAGAAGTCGTGAGGTAAGCTACTCCTGCCACTAGATGAGCTCTGCCATCTGCTATCACGTCGAGTCCCTCTAAATATGGAACTTTGTAGAATATCGTGTGGTTAAATGTTTCGGGTATGTCCATTAAAGTAATCAAGGTATTTTTCAGTCTTCTCTTCTCGTTTTCATCGACCTGTAAACATAAAATAATGACATACCATTTGCATTTCTTTTTTATATTTAATTATATATAAACAAATACTTTTGAAAGAATGTTAAATTGAAAAAATTCAATCTTGATGTGTTATGAACAGGAAATTAGGGAAAATTTATTCTGCAGTCAATGTGCAATTCGTAAATCATTATTTCCTGAATTAAACGTCATGCATATTTAAGTAACATTCAGAATTGCATCACCATAGGATATTGAATTTTATGGATTCTCATGAATGCTGCGATTCCATATTCATTCAAAGCTGTCAGCCTCCATTCAACCAGATTATTTTCTGCTTTTTGAAACCAAAATTGGTCTTCTATTTTCTGGCTGAGAACCAGACGTGCTGCATTGTGCGAAACATGGTCTCTCCATCTCGCACATAGAAGCTCCTTATCATGGGTAACAGAACCTCTGCTCTTGAATAAATCGGCAAATGAATCCAGTCCCAGTATTCTAAGTCTAAAAATTAAACTTTTAAGGCGCTCCTTCGGTTCTTTCTCCGTGGATTTTTTAGCTATTTCATTCACGGCTCTGAGAACTGCAAATTTGAAAAAATTTTATTATGTTGAACATAATAAAATAAATAAAGAAGCGTGTATGAATTAAAGGGATTTCATTTTATTTTTGGATTTGTTGATCCTTCTAGCATCAATGTGATTGTTATTTCTCAAGCAATTTGGTAATTATATTTCTCCTTTTTTTAAAATGCAGATACAAATAAAAATTACTTATCAATCTCACGACCCCTAATTTTTTGAGGTCCTCCAAATTTATAGTCCCCGGAATTTGGGCACCATAAATTTGTATGTCGTGATTGTATCGGTCCAGCGACACATTTGATAATGGCACCAAATTATCTTCACGACGATATCGAGACTCCATGAGGCAGGCTGAAAAAAAATCAAACAAATTATAAGCACCTTTACAAAATCGAACAGAATTATTGAACCTCTTTTTTTTGTGATTTCACAAACATCACCTGTTGTGAATCAACATAACCGGTGATTTTGACAATGCATTATGTACACTAAATATCCCCATGATTATTATTGATTGATTAATCTTTCGACGAAATCGACGGATCTCGACAGAACTTCGTGCACATCCTGTGAAGAATTTATTATTTGAACCTATCAGTTTACACCGGATTCGGAGCTTTCCTCATGAAAACAACTTTAGTTGTCTGCGGCAGCAGCTATGCGAGACTGCCTTGCTAAAATGCACCATGCCCGAGGTCCGCCATGAGCCTCGCGCACGTGCACGCTTCTCTTTCGATGATGGGAAAATAAATGTGTGTAGGCAGCGAACGATATAAATCTTTATATTAACATGACTCGAATACACTTGCGATGCCAGAGCTGTGGCTTTCTTCGCTGAACAGATAATATTAACTTGGATTAGCAACGATTACAAACTCAGTCTTATTGCACGCGTCTGAAGTGTTCGAAGCGCTTGCCGGAAGAAGATCGAAAAGCTTGGAAGGTTCGAGGCTTGTCGTCGCTTCCGCTTGACGCGGTGCCTTATTGGTTAAAGTGCGCCTTGCTTGGAGCGCATGCTCAGGGCGGAAGCTCTGCGCGCGGGATTAGAATTTGCTTGCGCGGACGGCGCTGGGTTTGGACGGTGCCGCCCGCTGGTGGAGCTTGGTTGACGCTTGGCGGGAGCGCCACAGCTACTCCCCCTCTGGAGGTTGCCTGCTCTGCTGGGAACCCTGGATTTGAGGAGGTTGATGGATCCTCTTGTGATGCTGTTGGAGGAGGCTGGAAGTGGACCGAGCGCCGTGGTTTCGCTTGCTGAGGCGGAGGTTCCGTTGACTCGTCCGCGGTGATGTAACCTGGTACTAGTAGGCTTGTGGAGATGGTTGCTGGACTGCCATTGACGTCGATGACGTAGCGGTGGTCGTCCAGTCTCTGAAGAACTTTGTGTGGGCCAGTGTATGGTGGGGTTAAAGGTGGCTTAACTGCTGCTATTCTTTTGAAGACGTGAGAGCATGTCTTTAAGTCTTGGTGCATGAAGAATTTCCCTTTGTTGTGATGGGCTGTCTGTCTAGGCTGGAGCATCCTGAAGTGATTTCGAAGATTGTCTAGGAAGGAGCTGTGCAGCACTGGTTGGTCGTCTGTGACGAAGAATCCTCCTGGCACTCTCAGAGAGGTTCCCAGAAGTAGGTCCGACGGAGATGCTTTGATGTCGGCTTTGTATGTGGTTCTTAATCCCAATAGAACTGTGGGGAGGATGTCGAGCCAGTTTGCTGATTCGTGGCACATTAAGGCAGCTTTGAGCGTTCTGTGCCAGCGCTCGATTATTCCGTTTGAGCTCGGATGGTATGGGGTTGTGCGGATTTTTTCTGCTCCGATCATTTTTGCAAGGCAAGCGAAGAGCGATGCTTCAAATTCTGTTCCTTGGTCGGAGGTGATTGTTAGTGGAGTTCCGAAGAGAGCGATCCAGCCTGAGTAGAAAGCTGCTGCGACGGTTTCTGCCTGTTTGTCCTTGATTGGAATTGCTTGTGGCCATCTGGAGAACCTGTCGATTATTGTGAGACAGTATCTGTAGTTAGCGACTAGTGGCATGACAATGAGGTCGAGATGGACGTGGTTGAATCTTGCTTCCGGAACCTCAATGTGGTTCGGTTGAGTTTTGGTGTGTCTGTTGATTTTTGATTTTTGACACGGAATGCATTCTCGTGCCCAACGAAGTGCGTCTTTCTTGATGCCTGGCCAGATGAATTTCTCTTTGAGTTGCCTGCTGGTTTCTCTGCCGCTTGGATGCGATGGTCCATGTACGACGTCGAACGCGGTTTTTCGGAGAGAAGGAGGAAGGTAGGGCCTGACTACGCCTGATGAGACGTCGCAGAAAATTTCGACTCCCTCGATTTGGAGAGGTTGAAGCTGTAGAGATGAGTTTCGTGCAAGCGAGAGGTCTTCTTCGGCGGATGATTGCGCTTCGCTGATGGTTTTTGCGTCCAGTTTGGTTGGCATGCTGATGGTGCACACTCGAGACAGGGCATCTGCTACGACGTTCTCTTCGCCAGGGATGTGCACGAAGTTGGTGCTGAATTGGCTGATATAGCTGAGTTGCTGCATTTGGCGGGGAGATGCCTTTTCTGGACGTTGTTGGAAAGCTTTGGTGAGCGGTTTATGATCCGTGCGGATGATGAAATCTTTTCCGTCCACAATGTGAGCGAAATGCTTGAGCGTTGCGAAAACTGCTAGGAGTTCTCGGTCGTAAGGGCTGTATTTTTGCTCTGCCGGAGAGAGTTTTCTGGAGAAGAAGCCGAGGGGGTCGCACTTCCCGTCTACTAGTTGTTCGAGCGAGCCTCCGAGCGCTGTCGAGGAGGCGTCAGCTGAGAGGATGATTTTTGCATCAGGGTGCAGGAAACTTGTTGCTGTGGCGTCTGCTAGCGCCTGTCTGGAGGATTCGAAGGCTTCTACGAGTTCCGGTGTCCAGTTGATTGGTTTCTTGTCTCTTTTCTTCGCGCCTCGGAGTTGGTCGTTGAGAAGTGCTTGGGACTGCGCTGCGTGCTGGATGTGGGCTCGGAAGTAGTTGATAGTTCCTAGGAAGCGTTTGAGGTCCCAGACGGTTTTCGGTCTTGGGTAGGCGAGAATTGCCTCGAGTTTCGCTGGCGGAGGTCTGAATCCGTGCTTGTTTATTGTGAAACCCAAGAAATCGGTTTCTTCTTTGGCGAAGGAGCATTTGTCCCAATTGATGCGTAGTCTGCACTTTAGTAGGATGTCGAGGACGCTGCGTAGGTGAGCCAAGTGTTCCTGAGGATTCGCTGACGAGATGAGAAGATCGTCGAGGTAGATTGTGACGAAATCTAAGTGACCGAGGATGCTATGCATGTATCGTTGAAAGGTTTGAGTGGCATTCCTTAGTCCTAGGGGCATGCCCAGGAATTCGAAGAGTCCGAACGGTGTTGTTACCGCTGTTTTTGGAATGTCCTCCTCGGCGATAGGGATTTGGAAGTATGCTCTCTTCAAGTCGATGGTGGAGAACACTGACTTTCCATGAAGTTGAAGTAGTTGATCGTTGATACGTGGTATGGGGTACCTGTCCGGTACTGTCTGCGCATTGAGATTTCGATAATCTCCTGTGGTACGCAGTTTTCCGCTTTTTGAAGTGACCATGTGTAATGGACTTGCGTAGCTGCTGCTCGAGGGTCTTACAGCTCCCAGTTGCTGAAGGAGGCTGAAGTCGGCTTTGGCTGCTTTGAGTTTGGCGCCTAAGAGTTGGCGAGGTCTGCTGAAGACTGGAGGACCGGTGGTCACGATGTGATGCTTCACCGTTGCTGTGGGTCCGGTTATGGAACCGTCCATTGCGATGAATCGTTTAAAATAGGCTGCGATGAGTGTTTTTATTTCGTCCTGCTCGTTCGAGTTTGTTGATTGGATTGGCGACAGGGCTGAGATGGAGTGGACAACGGCTTGCTTGACTTCTCCAGGAGCGAAGAAAAGGGTTGTCTCATCTACGAGTCGCTGACGTCTTAGATCTGGAAGTAGACCGTAGTAAGCGAGAAAGTCTGCCCCTAAGATAGGTACCTTGACATCTGCCAGAATAAATGACCAGGAGAAAGGGCGTCGAAGACGGAGGTCTATTCGTGCGACTCTGCGACCAAAGGTGCGGATTGGTGAACCGTTTGCTGCGACCAGTGTCTGCTGACCCTGACTTTTGCTGCCCATGCCGATTGTGTGCGGCAGGATTGAGACAACCGATCCACAGTCGACCAAGAAGCGAGTGCCTGAGATGTGATCGGTGACGTGGAGTCTGTTTTCGGTTGTGCGTCTAGGTTCGGGTGCTGTGAGAGAGGCGCACGAGGACGTCTGGGCTACCGTTTGGCTGCTGCTCTGAGCCCGGCCAGGCAACAGCTCTAGTTGTTTAAATGTTGTTGGTTCTGCTGCGCGTTGAAGCTGCAGGGTAGGTTGCATCGTGTTGCTGCTGATGCGAAGCGGTTGTGGTAGTAACACACTCCATTTGTGTGGGGTCGAGGTCTCGAGGTGGACCGACTTCTCCTTGTGTCCGACTGCTGCGGATTTGGTGTTTGGGCTGCGGATCTGGAATCGACGCGGGCCAAGACTTCTTTTGAGACTGTAATTAGATCAGTTATTAAATTTTTTATTTCGGTGAGTTCGCTCGAGCGGTTTTGGACTGCAGAGACGGAGGGCGGTGCTGCGATGGCGAAGGCGGATGGCAGGATTGGCGAGGAAACTAGTGAGTCCGCTGCGGTGAGGAGTTCCTCTGTGCTACCGGCTTTGAAAATTTTCAGGATATTCCGTACATTTTCAGGAAGCAGCCCGAGCCATTTGACTTTGAGGAGGCCTTCAGTTGCGTTGCTGCCTGCTAGCTCTTTCATCTGCCTGTATAGGTGTGATGGCTTCTTGTCTCCGAGCTCTAAGGATGTGAGCATTTTCTCGAGCTTTTTCTCGGCTGATTCTCCGAAGCGTTGGAGAATGCGATTTTTTATTGCGAGATATTTGTTGTCCTCTGGGGGTTCTCGAATTATGTCAGACACCTCGAAGAGTGCTGTGCTGTCTAGTGCCCGAATGACTAGGTTAAATCTAGAACTGTCTTTTCTTATTCGGCATACCTCGAATTCCGCTTCGACCTTGAAAAACCATAATTGAGGTTCAGAACTCCAGAAGTTGGGTAGCTTACATGCGTTCAGGGCTGCGACGTCTTCCTGGTTTTCCTGCATGGTGGCTGCTTCGAATTCAAGCCTGCGTCTGACTTGCTGGGTTTCCTCTGGGTGGATTTCTGTTACTAGCTCCGAGTGGCTGTGAGTAGCAGAGTTGGTGAGATTTTCGACTGAGACGATGGCTCGGTTGCGGATTGTTGCGTTGAGGTCGGGATGCGGCGTGCTGCTGTTGAGCGACTGGTTTTGAACGATGCTCGGTCGCGGGGTGTCCTCGAGCGAGACGTTCGTATTCGAGGGCGAAGTTGGCACTGACATGCCCTATGGGCTTTTGTTCACTTTGGAAATGTTTTTGAACGCGTTTTTCTAGGCGAACATGGCTTTTTAATGTTTCTTTTGTTTTAATGCGCGGCACTTATTGTATGCACGCGGCGAGTGGCGCGTGGTTTTAGGTTAGGCACACATTGTTCGATGACGCGGTGTTGCTGAGCTATTTTTTTTTTTGAACGAAAAGCGTTTTAGCACTGATTTTAAATTCGGGGTCACCACTTTAGTTGTCTGCGGCAGCAGCTATGCGAGACTGCCTTGCTAAAATGCACCATGCCCGAGGTCCGCCATGAGCCTCGCGCACGTGCACGCTTCTCTTTCGATGATGGGAAAATAAATGTGTGTAGGCAGCGAACGATATAAATCTTTATATTAACATGACTCGAATACACTTGCGATGCCAGAGCTGTGGCTTTCTTCGCTGAACAGATAATATTAACTTGGATTAGCAACGATTACAAACTCAGTCTTATTGCACGCGTCTGAAGTGTTCGAAGCGCTTGCCGGAAGAAGATCGAAAAGCTTGGAAGGTTCGAGGCTTGTCGTCGCTTCCGCTTGACGCGGTGCCTTATTGGTTAAAGTGCGCCTTGCTTGGAGCGCATGCTCAGGGCGGAAGCTCTGCGCGCGGGATTAGAATTTGCTTGCGCGGACGGCGCTGGGTTTGGACGGTGCCGCCCGCTGGTGGAGCTTGGTTGACGCTTGGCGGGAGCGCCACACAACTCACTGCTCGAGTTTTTCAAACCATTTTTCCACTCTGTCCTAGTTACTAGCTAGTAGTTACTAGAATTATCGGTAATGTAGTCGGTTACATTACCGGTTGGGTAAGCACTAAAAAGTTTTGAGAGAAAAATCAAGTAATGTTTCGATCGTTTGTAACATGATTACTCAATTCATCGAAAACTTTTCGCTGATTAATAAATAAGAAAGTATTTTTCGAAAAAAATTGATAAATCGTTACGAGAATATCGAAAAAAAAAACTTTTTCCAGGGTTTTCATTGTTTTAAAAATTCCGCGACAAAATGAATGGTCGCGATTTTTACTTTTGAAAAACAAAATAATTAACGTAGAATTATCTGATGACAAAAAGTGATCAATTACCGCGGTAATTGACCGGTAACATATGCGGTTATCAATCGGGCTCGCCAACGCGAGATTCCAAAAGTATTTGCTCGTAGTTGCGGAGCAGCTGGTGACACACACATTCAAAAATGTACATATAGAATAAATACCGTCAGTTTATCGCATTCGATCGGTTTGGAATGCGACTTTCCTTCAAAAAGTCCAGTAACGTTAATTTCGAAGTCTGCGGTATTGAATTTTGCTCGTCGCCCAAGTGGTTCAGAAAGAAGCTGGGCTGGTACCTTCCTCTGTACGACGAGTGAGTTAAATAGCTTCACAATACCTTCTTCTATCTTACTCGAGTTATATTTCGCTTCTACAAGTCAAAGCGAGAGGCATGTCCTCAGCGAAGCGGTTCACGAACAATGGATGCAATTTTTATTTTCTTCGTGTATTGCGAATTTCCGGATGAGTCCTTCAATCGAATGAACCTAACGATTTTAAGTACCCCGAGAATCAAATTCGTCGAGTATTCAATTGGCTGTTTACCAGCAATTGGATTCCAGATATTTTTGTTCGCTTGTTTGATCAACAAAGGAGAGGGTTAATAATAGCGATAAACTCGGCCACTGTATTTGCTTGAAGTCGAGTGTAAATGAAAATTAATTTTATCACACGAGTCGTCACAGTCGAGTGTACGTAGTGAGCAGGATTAAAAGAGTATGCGGAATGCAGCCTGCGACGATGTTCAGATGTCCATTTAACATTGTCCGTCTTCTTTTGTTCAGCTGGTCTGTCATGTCAAATCCAGCGGATCGTCTAAATTATATGCAAGACAGCAGCAGCGACACAGAGACGGACGGTAAAGAGACGGATGGACACGGACGTCACAGAGTTTACAACAATAGATTGAGGTGAGATAAGTTTTGAGACAATAGGGATTGAAAAAATTGGTATGTATCTTATTTGGTAACATATATATTGGCCTTGGTATTTCTGAATTTTTTAAATATAAAATGAAGATTGATTTATGAGCAGAAAAGAAAAAGGACAATTTTTCATGCTCCGACACAATTTAATTGATTCATCTCTCAGTTGTTTATTGTTATACTGGTCTTGGTTTTTCTGGAATTCGTAGACCCTTTTTTTATACCTGAGTTGAAATTATAACAGATATTTATAAGCTGTCCTATGAGATGTAATTATTAGAGATAATTATTTTCTATGATACAAAAGCATGAGAGGGAATAACTTATTTGCTATAAGTCAATGTTCAGTTGATATTCAAAAAAATTTGTGAAACCTATTATTTATATATTGCTAGATATATGGCTAGATCGCTATACTCTTCTGTAATATTAGGCTCTATTACAAACAACGCAAACGTATTAACAATTTACCTCAGATCCCAGCACCCAGACTTTTTTTCTATCTACAATTCAAAGAATTTCACTTGTCTCATTGGCCACATTACATATACATTTCTATAAGCATATATCATCTATAGATCTGCAGCATGCACCTAGCTCTTTGAATTAACAAGTTCACTGCTTTAAACTTAAGCCAAAGGCTTTGTTATTGTGTAATAAAAATATTCACCAGTGAGAGAGCCTGAATAATGAATTGTTGGAATTTATTCGGTATTCGGAGATCAGGATATGATCATGTTCCGTTTGATATTTGGTTTTTCACTTCGTTTTCTGTACAGTTTAATATTTGTTGATTCTTAGTTATGGAAAGCACCATTCTCATTTTTCGGAGCTTTTTGTGAACTTTGCAATCTCTTTTTGAGTCTTTTTCTCTTGCTTTATTGATGAAGGAAAATATATTTTCTTCAAGGAGTCACAAATTGTTTGTGTACTCCAAGGAATTACAGATCATTTAGGCAGTGAACCTGTTATGAAAATTTGTTGTAGTGCATGCAAAGACATTCTTTCACTGGGGAGAGATTTGATGCTGGAAAAAACCACTAAATTGGCAAGTGTGTAGCAAAATAAAATTGTTATTCTTAACTTGGATTGGCGTTGTAGTAACATTCTGGCTTCGATATTGCTACTTAATGTGGACTAAACACAAGATATCTTTTGTTGGACACTACAGCATATTTAACTTTTGGCTACCGGTCTTTTACATCTCCTCCAATCAGTTCTATCAATCAGGAGAATGGGAAGAAGATATTGTCTACAGAATTAATGATTTACGTTTAAACTCGTGAAGAAGAGTATCAGTTGAAATTTGCTTAGGATTCGGTAGATGAATAAATAATGCTTGAACCGAGGTAGACAGATTAGTAAGGACATGTGGTTGTTTTGCATGTAGTTGTGGTGGCTCGTCCAAACCAAAATCTTGTCTGGTACAGAAGGATGGAAGCAGCGAGCGACATTGCCATACCTTCAATTCGAACAGGCAAAACGCAAAACTAGCTCACCGGAACAGGTAATAAAAGGGAAGGTGTGACGCCGCGAGCGATAAAGTTAGGGAAGAGGATCCGGAAATTCAAAATTGTCTCTTTAAAAGTCTCTCGACACTCTCACTTCATATATCATATCAATCTTTTCACTCGAGTATGTATATTTTATTCGCGTCGCCTCGCACCGAGTTGTCAATCTGTAAGGTAGGTTTTCGCACTGAAAAATCAAAATAAATATCAATTAAAACGAAACAATACAATTCATTACGCCTAATAGTGCGCTTTGTATGTCCGCTGCGCATATCGTCTCTACATAGCATCTTGGCAAAGAGAGAGAGTAACAAATCTCAATGCTAACTAGCCAACAGCCTGATAACCGGAAGAAATTCTTTTTCGATAATAACGCATTTACGATTTATGTTTAGAATTCGCGCCGGAATAACGATGGGGAAGAATCAGCAGAATCCAAGTCGAGATGGACTTGGATCTTCCGGTTCGACCCTCGGAGCGAATAATCCTCAGGTCAGCGACGAAAGAATTACGCTCATCGTGGACAATACGAGGTAAGTTTGATATTCAAATTACTGATTTCAGCATTTTAATATAAGCGCTTAACACATTAATTTATTGCTCTTAGGTTCATTCTGGACCCGGCTCTTTTCACCGCTCATCCGAATACGATGCTGGGCAGAATGTTCAGTTCCGGCATCGAATTCGCCCAGCCAAACGAACGTGGCGAATACGAAGTAGCGGACGGTATATCGGCGATGGTTTTTCGTGCAATTCTCGAATATTACAAAGGTGGAGTGATTCGTTGTCCTCCGACGGTGACGGTTCAAGAATTGCGCGAGGCTTGTGATTATCTCCTCGTGCCGTTCGACGCGAGCACCGTTAAATGCCAAAATCTGAGTGAGCATTCAAAAGCTAATGGGGCTCCTCGTTTTTCCTTCTTTATCCATGAGACCTCCGGAAACTAGTGGAATTTATTGCAGGAGGATTGTTACACGAGTTGTCGAACGAAGGTGCTCGCTGCCAATTCGAAGTATTCCTCGAAGATCTTATCCTGCCACTGATGGTAAACAGCGCGCGGAGAGGCGATCGCGAATGTCACATCGTCGTGCTTCTCGAGGATGACGCTGTCGATTGGGACGAAGAATATCCTCCGCAAATGGGCGAAGAATATTCACAGAGTGAGTTTCATTCATTTTTCCCTCCCGCATTTAGTTTCCGCGCGTCGGAGGAAAAAGGGATTCAGTTTTTCCTCCAATATGCGATTGATTAAAAAGTATTACAATTTTTTGAGTGCTCATCAGTTTAGTTGCAATTATTATTTATAAAGCCAAATGTAAAAAACGAGAAAAAGAGAGAGAGAATAATAATAAACTGTTGCCCACGCGCGTCCTATTTATGAATGAAACGAGAGATCGATCGAACACACGCGTTTGCAGCCTTCGACAATATTAACGCTCGTTTTCATCGATATTAATAACAAACTCAAAGCAGCATAGCGAGGTGCATCACTGAATGACGTTCCTTGTTTTATGTTTTTGTTACACGTGCAGCGGTCAACAGTACGGCGATGTATCGATTCTTCAAGTACATAGAGAATCGTGACGTAGCGAAGCAGGTGATGAAGGAACGAGGGCTGAAGAAAATACGGCTGGGAATCGAGGGCTATCCAACGTACAAGGAGAAAGTGAAGAAACGTGCGGGCGGTCGAGCCGAAGTCATATACAATTACGTTCAACGGCCGTTTATACACATGTCCTGGGAAAAGGAGGAAGCCAAGAGTCGCCACGTGGACTTCCAGTGCGTCAAGTCGAAATCCGTGACGAATCTCGCGGAGGCAACGGCCGATCCAGCTCTCGACGCCGGCGGAAATCCTATAAACGCGATAGCGCTTCTCCAGGCCTCGGAACCGGTAGTTCAGCCAGAGGCAGCGCTTCCGGCTGGCGTGGATCCCGAAGCTGAAGGTGCTGTTCTATATCCTGACCCCGACCTCCGAAGATTGCTGCCCGACGAGATAATATGAGAGAAACACCAGCGGAGTGTCGAAAAATCGAAACCTTCAAAATTCTCCACGTTCTCAACAAGGCTTTTTCACCAACGCATCGCACCACGGCCCAAATTCAACGTGGACGACCGCGAGCCACGAAAATGTCAAACACTAGCCTCCCCAATGTGATAGCCAGCGTAAATGGCGTAATTGCCTTAGATCGTAATACTCACGTCTGTAACCGAGCGACGGAGACGCGAAGCTGGCCCGTATTCTCCGCAACGCGAGACGAAGACAGTGCGCAACTGAATATATATAGTAACACACACGATGCATCGATCTTTTTTGTATATATATATATATAACCTCGGTGTTTAATGTGACGACATATCGCTGCAAATTCTGCCCTCCAAACGATGTCATTTATAGATAGGAGGGAGCGGCTTCATTTTTTTTTCTCATTTTATACCATTAATAAAGTTGGGTACTACGACGCTTTTAAATGGAATTGTTTAGTCCATAGTTTTCACGAAAAACCCAGCTTTTTTTCCCGTAGAAAAACGAGATTTCCGAATGACGAAAAACTGTTTCAGTTGTTCCTTAAATCACATGCGCGGGGATTCGATCGATTTTCCCGGTGGAAAAATCGCGCCGCTGCTGGTAAAACCAAGTTTCGACGGCCGATAAGTCGGCGCCGCGGATTTCTTATACGCCGCGTATCCTCGACGGTGGTGCGGACGTCGTGGCGTAGGCCTCGTTGCGTGGGTGGTGGGTTGCGTTAAAGCGGCACATGCGTAACGTCTCGCGGGTTTAATAGCGCCTTCGCGAAACGCAGGCGCCAGATAGATCAATAAATACCCGAAGAAGAGGGCGAGAGTCCAGTAGCATACGGATTCGCGTGGAGTGAGCGAGTATTTTCCGGATAAAGTACCTACGGGCTACCCAGTGGTGAGGCTGCCGAGCAGCTCGTCCAGCATGCAGCCGCCCCCGAGAAAAGTAAGCGTCTTCGAAATTAGCAACTAAATTAGTAAGCGAGTTCGGCGGTTCGCGTAGAAATTTGAGTGGCTCGTTTTTTTTTTTTTTTTTTAAATCTACGATAGCGTTCAGCGACATTGCCCTACTAAACTATCTTCCGGTTATTGTTTATATGTTTACATTCGATAAATATTCTTAATAATAGTAGCGGTAATTATTATAGCGACAAGTCATCTCTTATTAATCTGTAAATTTTAAATAGTGGATAAAAAGGGGTCGAAAGGCTTCCGTGTGCTATATATCGCTCTGCCCAATCCACGGGTACACCAGGAACCCCTGAGCGGGTCGGGAAAATCGATGCGTGGTTCGGCGCCCGCGGAGGATCGAATCGGTGACAAAACTTGACCTGAAAATGCATGTCAGGGGGCAAAGGCCCTCGCGTTATGTTCGATGACATGTTTCGAACTTGTATAATAACTATGTTAATAACTTTGACCCTTCGCGCCGGAGAGTTGATTGATTTATCAGGAAGTTATGTACATTGCAAAATCGGATTATTGTCAGCCAATCGAGAATCATATTGTCTTCCGTCCCGTGGGTGGGTCGGTGCGCTTCGCTGCTCGTAATTGAATTCTTAACGATAATCGATGCTTTGCGTAACTTTGAAGGGCGCCGCACTGCACAACTTTGTAACCCGACGATGCCAACAAACCCGTAGAAAATAACGCTCCCCTTTTCTTTTGTTAATTCTCAGGGAAATTATGCGAAATTCCTTAAAAATGTGCACGCGGAGCAGGCGGCCAAGCTGCAAGCGAAAAACCAGCACGAGTGCGACCTTCTTGAAGACATCCGGTAAGCTTGTAATATATGCAAGTCGGCTAAGTGTTTCTTAAGCTCTTTACCTTATTATAGCGTAATAGTTGTATATAGTGCAGAGTTTTATATCATAATCAGACAGTATTTTTTAATGCTACCCTCGCGAAGACTCGAGGTCACGCCTGTTGTAGAAAAAAAAATTGTAAGCGACGATCGTTCACTCTCAAACTGGTTTAATGTCGAATCCGCCTCACCCGGAAGTGGCGAGGTACCAAAGTGCCTTCAATTAAATTGGGGGGTGGCAGGCATACTTCATACTTAAAATTCGATACTGCGTTATCGGGGAAGCTGAAAAATTGCCTGGGTAACTTCTGTTCGTTTATATAGTTGACGAGGGACTCGGGAAATTCGTGAATCGAAGCACGGGATGCGGAGTACCGTGCAGTGCGCAATACGGTCCGAGCGAATCAATGTCATCGACGCCATTTTCAAAGCCGAGGGCTTGCACTTTTAATCTCGAATGCACATTGTACGATGTTTAATGAATTGCGATTCATGTACCACTTCCTAATTAACCTTGTAGTTGAGTAACCGTAGAAAGTTCGAGTGGAATATGAGCGATGAGATTATGGAAACTGGGTCTTGTCCTGTAGTGCCCTATATCCCATTTTTATGTACACATCAATGTTCCAATGAGCGGCAGCTTCGCTCGCTATTGATTTTAAATTGATCGATTATCCGACGATGTAATTATTAAAGAGACGAAGAATGTTTTGCGCTGTAAATGCTTTATATACGTACCGTCTTGTTGCAGCAACTTTACGTTAAAAAAATCGGCCATCGAAAAGTCCTATTCTGAGGTAATTTTTATAGTTTCTTTACTATTTAAAAAAAATGTATTTAAATAGTACACAGTTCAAATAATTATGCGTAATTATAAGACTAAAATTATAAATGTTATCTTGAATCAAGAGACGTGAAAATAATTGATTTAAAAATATGTTATCATCTCTTAGAAATTGTTCACAGATTTTTAAACTAGTAATCATTTTAAATACATTTTTATATGGGAAATTTTGTTAGCTCGCTCTTCACTAAAAATTTGTGTAAATTCCAGGCATTGCTCAAAATATCGTCTGCGTACCTAAATAAAAAAATCCCAAACATACCGGATCTAAAGGTCGATGGCTCGGACGAAAGATGGTAAGCACTTTCCCCTTACTCTTTTATCTCACTTCGCGTAACTACTCGAGCTCAAGTCGTAATTTTCTCCAAATTAATTGCAGGAACGTGTGGAACGTCTGGCGAACCGTTTTGGAGGAGAACGAGAAGCTGGCGAGGGCTCGGTTAGCAGCGGTAGAAATATTTCAAACGCAAATTGCAGACGAGGCGAAGGTTCTGAAGATGCACAAGGTGCAAGTTTCGAAGAAGGTAACTTGGATGATTTT
This sequence comes from Clistopyga incitator, assembly GCA_947507545.1. Classification (NCBI taxonomy): domain Eukaryota; kingdom Metazoa; phylum Arthropoda; class Insecta; order Hymenoptera; family Ichneumonidae; genus Clistopyga; species Clistopyga incitator. The sequence continues at coordinate 10,303,268 of OX382177.1, forward strand.
GCTTCCTCATAAGTCAAGATTGCCCTAGAAAAAATCTCACTCGCTGATATTATCCGTGTGTTAAGCAGTTAGTTAAGCAATTGTCACTTTTTTATTTTGGTAAATTTAATTAAATGATTTTTCTCTCTTTCAACACAATGAATTTTTTAAAATGTAAATTAATGTAAGCACGCCAATTTGCAAATTTTATTTTGACAACCTGGCAATTTCTCCATAATCGCATTTACAATCAAAGTTTATGGATGTCGCTTTTGGGCAGAATTCACAAGGCCATACAAAAGTTATATATTTTTTTCTTCAATATATAATAAAATTCAATATTAAATATAGATTAAAAATGAATTGTATGATTAACAGGCCATCGACCAATTGATGATAGTACAAAAGGAGCTGCAAACATGCGTACAGGACGTGGACAAGACGAAGAAGTTGTACTTTGACGAAGAACACAGTGCACACGACGTGCGCGATAAGGCGAAAGACATTGAAGAGAAGTACGTGACGTTCTCTATGGTTTCCGATGCTATCGCGTGCATTATTGTATTCTCAATCGTCTATGCTCCGCAGATTGAAGAAGAAGAAGGGCTCGTTCTTTCAATCGATAACTTCCCTACAGAAGAACAGTGCTAAGGTGATGTAATGCATTGGAAATGGTCCGGAAAAAAATTATAGAGCCTCAATTACCTTTATGGGAGTCGTATTCGCGGAGGCCTCAATTTAAGCCTTCCAATAGTTCCAATTATTCCTATCGTGGAAGACTCCAAAAGATGGCAAAAATAAGTGGAGTTGAAATAGAGATTATTCCTAGTCTCCATTTTTATATTTAATTTCGACCTAAAATATAAATGAATTGCAAAAATCGTATTAAATCTTGAAGTATTACCGGAACAACTGAAAGAAAAAGCTTTTTAAAATTTAACGAAGTAGTTTTATCTCGAGCGACCACATTAAAAGTAATTTTACTGATTTTTTAAATCCGACTTGCGGTTCATTGGCCAGACAATAAATTATTTTTTATGTGCAGGTGAGTTCAAAACGGGACGCCCTGGAAGAGAAGTCAACCGGTGCCCGGAATGATTACTTGCTCAGCCTCGCCGCTGCCAATGCCCATCAAAACAGATATTACGCAATAGATTTGCAAAATACAATGCAGGTACGAAATTTTTTTTAAATTACTCGACAGCCTTTATGGCGAGAGATTAATGTTATTATATATTTTTTTCTTTTTTTCATTCCAGTATTTAGAACATGGTGTATATGAAAAAGTAACAGAATATTTAACGCTTATGGGTCGCACAGAGCTTCTCACTTGTTTAGCAACGCAAAGCAGCTTTACCAAAATTCGCGATCAGGCGCAACAGCTTACGAGGGAATACAATATTCAGTGTTGTTGTCTTTATTATCCAGTATTGAAGTTGCATATACAGTACGAATTTGAACCCTGCGACAATGACCCAGTAGACAGGTGAGTAAAGTGGTTTTTCTCATCTTCTCCTCCCCTTTTCACTCTTTTCGTATGAATAATAATTCTATTGTTTATCGATATCTGCAAAAGATTCAATCTTATCGAGTCGAATTATTAATTACCAATAAAATTCTAACTTCGCCCTCTCAATATTTTGAGCAGATTTTTTTTAATTCACATGATTTAAAGCTCCGGATTTTTGGAATTCGTCTCAAGGAGCTCGAGATTCGCTTAAATGGCAAATATTAAACCAATTAATTGAATCCATATTCAGAGTAACTGCTGATCATTCTGCCGCTACAACATTGGGAAAAGAAGCTCGACGATGGTCAGCGAAAATAGCACGCGAGGTGAACAGCATAAGGGAAGGGACACGAAAGCTGCAAGCACTTCAACAAGTCAGAGACTCGGGACACAAGGTTCGTTCTTTTATTTTTATCATGTACTCTTCGAATTTATACATTTTTCTGCGACTGCTCATGAAATTTACAATACGTATTTTGATTTTCAATAAGCAATATATCGAAGGATTTATACACTATCATATAAATGTGGTATTACTACTTTACGCATATAAGAAAATTAATGTTATTAGACCGATCCCAACGATCCGAACGGGCCTGACGTGGACACAAAGATCGATGAATTGAAGCAAACAATTCGACGAGCTGAAACAGCGAAAATGGTTGCTGAAGCGCGCATCGAGTGTCTCCGATTGGGCGGAGGTTCGTAACTTTTACAATCAAAATATAACAAATTGTAGTTGCTATTACAAATATAATATTAAATAATATTTCCATTCCACAAAATAGAACAATTCCTTTAATCTTGCGTACTCAGGTGCTGTGACTTTTTTTTGTGGCATAATTAAGACACTTTTGCGAAGTATAAATCGCGTGGAATTAAAAGAATAATTTTTTTATCGCTAGAAAAAATGATGCTTGCGTGCATTGAATTTTATTAATTATAACGATTTGTTTACAGTGAATGTTGACGAATTCATGCAAGAGGCCGAGACACTGAGTGTAGCGGACATGCCGCGCTCCGCAAGTTCACTTTCCGTGAGGACTGATGCTTCCGGTGCCGCGGTAAATATCTCCGCAAAAATCTATATGCTTATTCGTGTGTACGAAAGCATCGATTTCTGCCAAGATAGAAGGTACACATTTGCTCTGTGCTTCAGGAACACCCGTCCTCCGACTCGTTCTACGACAGTGACGGGGATGGCGGAAGTGACTTGACGACCGTCGAGAGACCTGGAAGCGGACGTAACATGTCGTTGCAACACGAGGAGGACGCAGCTACGGAAGAGAGGGAGAGGCACGATAGCGCTGAAGTTGATGGTGAGGAAAATGTGTTCGACAGAACCAAAAATTTATCATTCGTAAAGATCTGTGCAATATTAAAAATATTTTCAAAATTAATTAACACGTTGACTGCCACGCGTGTTTACAACAAAATCCCCGTCAGGCCACCCGTGCCACTGTAAGCCGAATACGGGTGACGTGGCCTGATGAGAACTTTTGCTGTCACCCGAATACGGGTGACACGGCAGTTAACGTGTTAATTAAGATACTCCTTGCGAATAGTGTTCATTACACAAATTTCAGAGAAGCGAGAGGAAATTGCAAACACTTTTCGATGGCACGAAAGTCTGATTAATATTGCATAATAATGATTCTAAAATGTTACAAGTATTATAAATGTAATTATTCTCAACCTTCGTATTCTACAGCGCTGCTGGAACAAGAACAACAGCGGATAGAACAACTAACCGTTGGCTGGGATGATCCTACTTCCGTAGATTGGGACAACGAGGATAAGGACGAAGCGGCCGAGGCTCCAGAGTCTGCGGAGGTGCCTTCCACTCAGCAGATTTACAAATGCACAGCACTCTTTACATACACTGTGAGTATTCAATGCAAAATGCAATAAAAAAAATAAAAAACAAATCCACGACCGAAATGGAATTCTCATTAATATAATTAATATCAACAATGTATTATCTCAAATTTACCCTTTGTTCCTTTGCATTATATTTGAAATCTATTAGCACATTATAGAAGATGAAAGTATTTTTGATGAATATGCGTTTTAAAAGTGGAAATGCATATGTCATAGATAATTATTATAATTGCAGTCGTGACAATCGTAAATATATTATTAGCCTACTACATTGTGCAACATAGTATCTTTATCTATGGTAAAAATTCTTAGATATTCAAATGTCATTCTGTTTCAGGCACAAAATCCCGATGAATTGTCAATTGTGGAGAGCGAGCAACTCGATGTGGTCGGCGAGGGCGATGGCGATGGTTGGCTGCGTGCCAGAAACTATCGGGGCGAGGAGGGTTTCGTACCGCAGAATTATCTCGATGTAGAGGGAGAACCCGCAGCCCCGACAGGTCTGGCGTCGCATGGACCAGGCCTCGTTCAGCAGATTTCCTTCTCCTCTGTAGATTATACGATCGACGATCATGACGCGGTCGATCCGGACGCTCATTTACATGCCGCAGCTGCTGCCGAGGAACCTGCCGCTTCTCAACCTCCTGCCGACGTTGATATTCCGGTAGCGGAAAATCGCGTCGCCCAAACTGGCCTCACCGATGTTGGTCAAATTTATTGCATCGCGCTTTACGATTACGACGCTACTTGCGACGAAGAGCTCAGCTTCTTCGAGGGCGACGTTCTGCGTGTTCTCAGACAAGAACCGCACGACGTCGATGACGGTTGGTGGGAAGGCGAATTAAACGGTCAACGCGGATTGTTCCCGTCGCTCGTTGTCGAGCCTTGCGCACCGGATGGTGCTCCGCTCACTCCACAGGTTTAAGATTCATCTTTTTTTGCTTTCGCAGAGAAAGTGTGTTTTTTTTTTCGAAAAGAGCATTTTTTTGCAAACTCGCGACTTCCCGAATATATTTTGAAGTCTTTGAATGAACCGAATGCAAAGTAGTCTACAATTCATGAGACACTCGTCTATTTTTATCGCTCGAGCCAACGTTTTATGACAGGCAGCGAAAAGTTATGTTTATTTAAATTCGCGTGAGAATAATGCAACTTTACTTTACTTATCAAGTGAAGTAAAATTTCGAGCTCTAATTTCACCTTTCAACAGGAGCAATATTTTTCTCTCCAAAGTAAATTCATTCTGTTTTAAAAGTGTTCGCTTTTAGTAAGTTTAAACATTCTTTTTCTGTAGGAAATCATGACTCCACCTAGTTCAGCACCTCCAGTATTCACTCCTCCCGATGTTCCCGAATACGCGCTCGAAGAGGAGCTCGCCCAGGCAATGATGAACGGTGCGTTAATTCTCATGCAGTTGCCTTGTATTTCGATCAAAGCTAATGTTCGTTTAATCTGATATTCACAGTGTCAGGACAGGAGCCGCCGGTTTTGGTAAACGGCGAGCAGCCCGAAGGATTTGCGATTAATCTCACAAAGTTCCAAAAGGATCACTACGGTCAGCAATTTGGGGAGGACGAAGTTCCGGCTCCACCAGGAATAATAGGTAACTAATAACATCCATTTTGCCCTTTTTATCAATAGTAAATTAATAGCTGTGCTTGATCTACAAATCGCTGCATAGTCGTCGAGGTTTCGGATGAATCCGGCGATCAGGTAACTACAGAACGTGTCTCAATTGTTTCGACAACCGCTTTCGTTAAAATAATACAAAAATAATTCTTTTGCCTCCATTTTCGAGTAAATAACGAGGTGTCGATTTGATATTCGCAGGTGGATGAGCAGAAGGAGGCAAAACCGTTGAAAGCGGTCGACAAGAAAGCCCCGCCAGGTGAGGAGGACGATTTTGGTCTGGGAGTCGCGCAAATCGTCATTACAGCAGCGACACCGATGGAAGAAATCGAACGTCCGTTTCCGGGCGAAGAAGAGGCTGCGGATGACGCCGCCAAACCCACGGAAGACGCTGAAGAAGATAAAGAACCGGTTCCCGTGGAAACAAACGAGTGCAAAGAGCCTAAAAACGCGGTTGTCGAGGAAAAAGAACCCCCGAAAGTCCCACCCCCGGCTCCGGAAGACGTCGAGGAAAAATCTACCGTCGATGATCTACCAGCAGACTCGGCGCCCTTTCCGATAAGCAGCAGCTCCGGCAGCGAGGCGGACTCAACGTCCGGCCCGAGTACCGCTGATAACTCGCAATCTCTGCCATCGCGCGGCACCGTAATCGAAATGCAAACCGCCGAAGAACAGCCGGATATAATACCAGAAAAAATGCTGATCGGCGGTCGCGCCAGTATTCCCGACGAGCTGCAGCCCGATCAACTGGAGAAGCTCCAGAATCTCAAAGAGTCAAACGCCTAGGATTGACTAGACCTCGGAGAGGACTGCGAACTCGATCCTGCCTTACCGAACAAACTGGCTCTTCCGAAAAATCATCAGAACAAGTTCCAGCATCTGTTGGAATTCTGGAATTCTCCTGAGGTTATCGGGAAAAAAGACTAACGGATTATCCCCGCCGCCGCGTAACTCAATATTTTTATGTTAATATTATGTACACAAAAGATGAAGAGAAAACGAAGAATAACCGAGACGAAGAAGCAAGTCGATAATGTGGAGAAACAAAAAAAAGATAAAATAACAAAAGAAAGAAACAAACAAAAGCAAAATAATAAGAACTTTTTGCTAGGCGATAATCTAGTATCTAATCGAAGCGTAAGTTGCGATTTTTGCAACCTTATTTACAAAAACCAAGAACAAAATGAAAAATGAAAATATACCGTATAACTGTACAGTCGTAAAGTAATAAAGAGAATTGTCGATACCTGTAAAAGCGAGAGCGAAAGAGAGAGAGAGAGAAACACACACACAATACAAACACACATATTTCGCGTTGTTCATGTACATTATTAGGGAATTACAGTGGTGTTGCGTGTGGAAAAAAAAACCAATAACGTATTCGTTCTTTTTATTTTATTCAAAATTATTCAACGTATGGTACAATTGCATGTGTAATTAAAAAATCCGATTATCGTTATCGACCATGAATTCTCAACGCTCATGGCTGCATGCGAATGGCACCGTCCAATCTTATTGTCTCGCCGTTAAGCATCGGATTCTCGACGATCGTTTGTACGAGATGAGCGTAATCGTCAGGGCTGCCGAGCCTCTGAGGGAAAGGCACCGATTTTGCGAGGAAAGTGCGCACTTTATCGGGTAATGCTTGAAGCATCGGGGTATCGAAGAGGCCAGGAGCAATTGTCACGACTCTGATACCTTGGGAAGACAAATCGCGAGCCATGGGAACGGTCATGCCGACTACGCCTCCTTTGGATGCGGAATAAGCTGCCTGACCCATTTGGCCTTCGAACGCGGCGACGCTCGCGGTGTTAACGATGACACCGCGCTGCCCGTCCACGTTCGGAGTGTTTTCGCCCATCAGGCCAACCGATAGTCTCACAACGTTGAACGTACCGACGGTATTTACCATCACGACTTTGGTGAAGTCTTCCAGGGCGTGCGCCTTTTTTTTGTTGAAGTTGTAGGTCTTGTAAGCAACCGCGATACCAGCCGCGTTTACGACCACGTCGAGCTTGCCGAACTTGTCCTTAGTCACGTCCAGAGCCTTAAGAACGTCTTGTTCTGAGCAAACCTGCAAAAAGCGCATTTTTTATTGAAATATATTCAAGAGTTTTCAGAATCGGTAGAATGCAGAATTATCAGAATTTTTTTTTAAGTTAACTATAAGAGATATTAGATTTATTATGTCTTGGATGCGCTGATAGTACATTTTAAAAAATTATTGTTATTAATCATCGCAAGAGGCTTAATCGCGGTTCGAGTGAGGCAATTCTGTACAGACGAAAAATATTCGCGAAATTATTATTCAAACCACGTAGTTGTGACTAATTTTTAATAGTGGAAACTGTGAAAAAGTAATAGTAACTATTTGGTCTCAATAATAATTTCGCGACTCTAATAGTTTTTTCTGAAACGAAATTTCACCATTTCCTTGTTCCATTTTCTTTCGTTTAAAATCATTCTGAAAAAAAAAAAGCTCTGCATCTCGCAGTTCGATTGCAATTTGTCGCTCTGGGGGAGGCGAAGCAAAGCCGGTCAAATATTGAAACGATTAAGCTGCTAACTGATAACAACTCACGTCGAGGGGAGTGAATACGGCATTTTCTCCCAGTCCCTGGGCCAGCGAATTTCCCTGGGAACTGGGCAAATCAGCGACGACGACTTTGGCTCCATGCTTGACGAACCTCTCGACGGTTCCGCGGCCGAGACCAGAGGCTCCTCCGGTAACGAGAGCAACAACACCCTGATGAAGAAACGGGAGAGAAAAAAAAATTAAATACCATCTGTGCTGCGAGCCTCGCCGATCCAAAGTCCACTTCAGCAAACGCCGATTAATCGACATAAAGCCGGCAATTTAAAAAAAAAGCCGGTTCGTTAAAAATTCGATTGTTCTACAATAATAGAAATAGCCAATAAAGCGAAAGATACGTACCTTAAGCATGGCGATTATTGGAATATACGGAAAAGTGCTATAGGCGAATTAACGCGTTAAGAAAAACGATCTGCTCTTCAGGTTCTGCTCGTCACGGTGGCTCGCTGCTTACTGACTTCCACAGCTACTGACTACAGTGTATTAACTCCAGACATCAAGGCCAACTTATCGAATTGTACATTGAACCGGTGCCACTGGTTTATTTCTTTTTAGATAAACACGCGGACGGGCTCGCTCGGTCGGTAAGGTAGCGCGCCGCAATTCGTCGCTCGTAGTTCACACAAATTCCGTATTGGCGACACTGGCGCTTCTGAGACTCGCGTGTTTATCCATTGCGGCGAAATTTGCGCGCTATGATTATCGATAAAATAATGGGGCGTTATTGCGTTAATAACGTTCATTATGAATTACCGTATTACAATTATTCATAGTAACATTAAAAATCTCTTTATTGACGCGCATTTCATTATAAACTACATAATACTTTCGTGCAAACAACAATAGCACTATTTCATCTTCAGCAGTCGATACATTTCATTTTCAAATACTTTTTTTGAGCGTCGCGGGATTAAACTTTTTTTTTTCAGGATATTCTCTACGATATATCCGCGAAAATAGCTAGACTTTTTTTAACTAGTAGAAAAAGAATTATTTTTATCGTTATCCATATTTCATTTGCATAACATGCTGAAAGAAAAAAAATGTTGTATTTATCACGCAAACGAAATAGCAGCACTTTTTTTCGAATTTCCGTAGGCTGGAGAAAAATGATTTATGACATAGTTTGAATGTATAGCGAGTAGGAAATTAATAGTGCAGTTACGTCTCTGCAGTCGAGTACGTTTCGCACTTGCTCCGCACTCACGCACGTCATCTAGTGTGTCATCTCTTTTTCGCCGAGGGCCCCAGTAGTTTACACTGTCATTCGCGCGTTATATTCGTGCATATAACTACGAAGGCTCGTCGCCTACACTCGCAGGGTGTCGTGGAGTTCGCAACGACATCCACCTTACGATTAAAGGTTAACCGAAGAGACGTTTTAGCGAGTACAGCGTTAACCGAGAATTTTGACAGCCCAGCCCGAAAAATAGTCAACAGGGTATAAATACATTGGACAAGCGTGCGGATAAACCGGGAAATGTGGACAATGGAGTGCGAGGATACGTTGCAGTTTATGCCCGAATTAACGAACTCGCTGAGTCTCATAGTGTCAGGTACGAGCGAGGAAGAGATCGACAAAGGATGGGACAATCTCCGGGAGTTCGAGGAGAGTGGGCTTCTTCAGGGCTCGGTGAATCTCTCAGAAGCGCAGAGCATAATGCGAAGTATCCTTCGGGGAAGCATAATGAACCTCCACCAGGTACCAAAGCTTATGGCATATTTCGCTAAATACGTGAAGAAAAAAAGCGACAGTCCCATCGACGACTGCGACCTCATCGTCAATGACTTTGTCGCCTTTGTGCAAATCACAACGGGCAAGGACATATCGCTGCTAACCTCCATGGTGGAGATTCTGCGTGATCATCCCGTGTACAGATCGACACCGAGCAGCAACGCCAAGGCTTGTCGAGCCATCGTCACCAGTCTCGGAGCGTTTTCCATGCCCAAGAAGTGCAATAATATTCAGGAATTCCGGGACAACGTCGGCAGGATACGCGAGGCCCTCGCAGCTATTTGCAAGAGTTTTAACGGGTTCGGTAATTCCGATTTGGTAACCGTTTGCTTGGAGACTGTTTACAGCATGATATCGGATACGGAGCGTACGAGTGACCCTGGACCTGGATTGGTAGCTATATTGGAACTGGTAGAGGATCGAGTCATCCCGCAGGCTGTTAAGTGGATCATGTCCGAATCTAGGCGGGATTCGCAGCTGGAAAGAGCGCTGGAGGTGCTTTGCAATTGGGTGCTGCAATGGCTCCACAACGAACATCTCAGCATTTGGATTGTGGCTTTTATCACTCGTTTGGAAGCGGCTGCCAAGTATGATATTCTGACGAGAGTCGCCAATGCTATGTACGTCAGGAGGCTGTTGACTTGCATTATGCTTCCGATGGCCACTCAAGAAGCATGCCGAATCGCTACTGTTATTCTCTGCAAGCAACCGACGCCTGACGTTTTTCACAAAAACATACAAACCATCCAAATGGTTTTTGGGGCTCTGAAGAACTCGGATTCCGAGATTTCACGGGAATGCGAGAGGGATCTCGTGAACGTCACCAAAGCGCTCATCGAAAGATTTCCCGGAAACAGCGCATACGAGAGCCTCGAAAAATCGTTTCCCGTTGCGCCGCAGATTGAGGCTGTTGCCACGCTCAGAGATGAGAGCGTTTGGGCGAACGATTGCGATTACGATGTCGCACCGTGTCCGGAGATTAACGTATTTCAACCGAACGATCATGGCAAAGTCGGGCTCACGAATTTGGGGAACACTTGTTATATGAATAGCGTTCTTCAGGCTCTCGCTATGACGAGGCAATTTAGTCAGGAAGTCATGCGGCACAAATCGAACTTCCCTAAGGCGGAAGATGGGGCATCCGCATGGGTCGCTTCCGCCGAAGAAGCCGCTTCCGTTATGCCAAAACTCCAAAATCTTTTCGCTCTCCTCTCGTACTCGCGGCGAAGAAGCCTCTCGCCAACGGAGATTCTAGCTGCTTCCAGACCCGAGTACTTTACGCCCGGTCAACAGCAGGATAGCTCGGAGTTCTTATGGTTAATAATTTATTTATCAATTCATTGAACGAATTTCTCCTTTTGAAATTTGTTTCATTATTTATTTATTCTAACTTTTCTTTCAGTTGAACAAAAATTAAAGATGCTTTAATTTTAATAATGTTAATTCATTCGTGTTTCAGTTTTTTAATTCAGAAATGATTTCGTTTGATTCTATTGCTCATAATTAAATTCTAAAGTTGTCTGCTCCAATAATCCTCGACTCGTTAAGTAGCCGTTAAATTCCTTTGCCACGCATACGATTTCTGTATTCTCAATTCCAAAACTAAATTCTTTTCTCGTTCCATATCAGCCATCTTCTGGATGTTTTGTACGAGCAGGAGAAGAGTCTATCGCGACAGAGCGCGAGTGCGGCTGAGGGTACTTCGGGTGTGAGCGGAAAAGGTAAGAGAAGCAGCGACGTAATGTCACCGGATCGCGGAGTCATCAAGAGATGGACGACCGAAGAAGATCTGAGCGAGGGAATATCCCTCGAGCGTAAAACGAGTCAGTCGTTAGGCGATTTTCCTCAATGTAAGTTCTCGTGAAAAAGTCCATGCATCTCAATTCAGCCGAGCCGTATGATATGTAAGAAACGTCTGTCTTTGCTGTTTAGCAGGCGAGGACGAGGAGCAACTGGGTCAAACACAGCCAGGAGAGTCGCTGAGTGATTGCCACTCGGATTCCACAGACAGCGGCATTCAGTCGGTCGACGGTTGTGGAGTGAGCGGAGCGAGCGGCGAGGAGTCCGCGGCAGCGCAATCGATCCTCGTGCATCGAGTATTCGGCGGGGAATCTAAAATAACATACCAATGCGCCCAGTGCGACACAAGTTCCCACAACACCGATCGATTCCGTGATTTGCAGCTCTGTTTTCCTCAGGAAATCGCCGACAACCAGGAGGTATCGGTGCAGGATCTGATGAACTACTATCTAACGCCGGAGAAATTAACGGGCGACAATAAATACCGCTGCGACAAATGCACGAAGCTCTGCGACGCCCAGAGGATAATAAAAATTCTCCGGGCGCCGATTCACCTTATTCTTACGCTTAAACACTTTCACTACGATCCGGAGACGCGGTTGCGAACGAAATTACGTCACAAAGTAACGTACAACGAAACTATACAATTGCCAGTATCGCAGAGCAGTCCACAATCATCGTCTCCCATCGCCGAGACCTATCGGCTTTACGCGGCGGTTGTGCACTCCGGTTACAGCATGGATTACGGTCACTACATCACGTACGCCAGGGACTCTAAACAAAATTGGTACAAATTTAACGACAGTTGGGTGTCGAGAACCAGCTTGGAAGACTTTAATGCTCTCCAACCGCCTGATACTCCCTATATTCTATTTTACGAGAAAACAAATCCCAGCGACGCCTCCGAATCGAATGCGGATGAGGAAAGTACAAAGCCCGAATTGTCGAGCTTGAGTAAACACATTCAAGAACTCGTGGAGAAAGACACGCGCGCTTATGAGGAGGAAGTGAGGCAGCAGGCGGACAAAAAACGCTCTCAACGCACGAGCCCGGGAGGACGTCCTGTCGCACCGTTTCTACGACGGCATGACAATTCCGACGACGAGAATCCTCCACCCAGCAGCTGTCGAGGTCCCATCGATATCCCGGCTAATCGCTTTCTTTTTTAACCCTCGACTCCCCTGACCCAGATCCAAACTTCACAAGTGCTTCCTACGTTTGTGTCCATCTTCCTGTCCACTTCCACGTCTCTCCATCCATTCACCCTCTTTACTTCGAGTACCATCCCGATACTTGATACCCGAGTTAAATTACGTTTTCTCTCTGTAAATACTATACCATAATGTTATGATTCTAACACAAAATAATTAATTTAATGAGAAAAACAAAAAAGAAAAAGAAAAATAACGAAAATAAGGAAACAATTGATTAAATATGGTTGGAAATCTGTGATACATGTAACATTTGTACTGTCGTCACAATGACAATATCGAGATCTTATAAATACAGTATTCGATGCAAATGTTGCAAAATATTTGGTTGAGCTTCTGTCATTTCATCGTGGACCTTTTCACTCCATTCTTTCGTTGACAGGACTAGATAATTTTCAATTTTGCAAGTGCTTTTGCTTTTTTTAATTATTCGTGCATCTGTTATTGATCTTTCAATTTGTAATATTCACGGGGCTGGAATTTAGTTGTGAGAAAAGTTGGATTCATAAGATGAATTGTCTCTTGAGAAAGCTTTTCCTGGGTTAAAGAGCACTTCAATCTTCGGTCATTCGTCAATAGCACATTCTTTAATCGAGACTGTGTATTAAATTGCTTATAACTTTATATAGATTATTCCCAGGCACCTTCGGAGGGTAAATAGATAATTCTGCGACCCCGAAGGTGTTTAATTGACAATTAATAATACAGCGACGAGGCTTCCGGCGCTTTCGGACTATTATCCCTAAACTTGGGGACTAACGCTTATCACTACTTGCTCGGAGTTTGATAGACGTTGATATCGTAGCTCGCACATTAACAATTCGCTTAAACAAAAAATCGGCGAACAATTCAGAGAATCGATTTTTCAACGCGAACGCAAACAGTTGTACTTCTCGTATCCTTTAAATAAGTTAGAGCGTTTCAAGTCATCTTTGCATTACATTCTTACATTATTTTCGAAAAATTGTAATAATTACAAATGCCTCTCAAGGTTCTCAAAAATAATCACGAAAATCCGAAATTCTAACAAACCTAAGCTCCTTCATTATTTTATCCTAACAGAATGTTAAAAAATCCCACAAATCCATTAAAAAATCTACAGAAACTATTACAAAAATAAACCACCGATTTGACGAGCGCGATTCGTTTCAACTTCCGTAAAGTTATTAAAATTTCAAATACCAACGCATCGTAGAATCTGCCCTCGAATGAAGTATGCTACTGAGAATCTTACGCCGGAGGGTAAGCCTCGATACACCGAAATACGTGTAATTATCTCGCTCCTCACAATATTATACAGCGGCATAGAGGTTCCAGCGATTTGACACGTCTATTAATGCGTTTAATCACTGGACTTGCCGGTGTTCCTGCCGTTGCAGTAATTAGCTGTGTAGCAATCCGTCGTTGTAGGCCGGCAAGCAAGTGTAGGCTGCTGGATCACGTAACGTCTAATATCCGTGACAGACCGGCGAACAACTAGGGGATGCCCCCCCCCCCCCTCCTCTGCCGGGGGGGATTATCATAGAGACACTTGACAATGTATCTGAGAGGATTCCGAGAGGAAGGGTCGCCCTAAGGATGACAAGAGCTTGCACAATAGCGGTCACGTTGCAACTTGCATAATATCGGAATGCATATATTGAGATATCGCGAATTTCCGACGGGCTTAGCTTCATTCAACTTCAACAATACTATACACTCTATTTCGTAGATTAATATCGTAATAATGTATATAATCTTTGGGTCTAATCGGCTCGATGATATCTCGCATACGAAAGTGCTATGACTATACATTGACTCATTTCTGCACATCGATCGATGAGGATAACGGGCGAGTAGGCAAGACAATCTGCGAGAGAGTTAATAACGGCGCGGATGGGGCTTCGAGTTAACTAACTGTATCGTCTCGCCATCAAGATTGCGCTTTGTTTCTCTCCGACTCTAGCCGAACTTGCGTTGCGGTCCGCGGCGGCGATAGAAACGACGGCGAACTCGTCGAGACGTTTTCCTTCACGATCGTCGGGGTCAACGTCGCTGCGGTGTCATCTGAAAGTAAATAATGACAAGTTACTTTTTGGGATCGAAGTGATTCAGTGATTTTCGAAAATTGCCCCGGATTTAGTTTTCTGCACACGCGGACCGGCATGTAAGGTTTAGTTACAGATTACACATTATTTCGAGGCATTCCCGATGGGATAAAAATCTGAAAATAATTGAGTTTGCTTAAGGTGCTGAAAAGATTGATTTAACATAATAATGATTCTCAAATGTTATTGAAATATTGCGGAAAAAAATTGATTAATAAATTATGCCTAAAATTTTTTTTTCTAGTGAAAATAAATTGAAATCTCTCTTTAAAACACACACACTTTTTTTTTCAGAATATTGTATAATTTTTTATATAATAGAAATAAATTGGAAAAATACGGGAGTAAATTAAAAAAAAAAATCAGCGGGTGATTCGATACGTTTCGTATGGCTGCACATCAATCAATTAACGATAACTATAGCAATTGACTTTAATAGACAGAGAGTTGCGTACCTGAAGCTGCCACGTGACCCGGTAAGACTCGACAGGTCTGCTGATCTGGAAACTGAACGTGTTTCCTAACTGCACCGATCCCTGGACTGATGCTCTTGTCTAGGAGCGAAGAGATAATTGGTCGTTGGTGGGGAACTGTGGGACTTTGAGCAGGACTCGCAGTGCCCGTTCCGCTCGTACCCTTTGTCTCATTGCTTGTCGTGTTTGTGCGTCTCGAACTCAAGCAGGAGGTTGCAGTGGTCGTCGTTGGTTGTGCGGCGTATCGTATCGCTGGTATCTGCCGGCATTTGTGCGCTTGTTAACTATTCTAGTGACTAGAACTTCACATTGTATGTATATATATATATATATGGGCAGGTTCGCAGCCAAAATTTTGTAATTGTGACGACAAACTAAGAGAAACTGCCAAGCCGATTTCATTTTCGCGAAGGGTTTTCGTGAAGCACTCGCACAGTACGCAATATTTTGAAATTATTTTCAATTTTCATTAAATTTATGAAACACGAAAGAATGCCAATCATTTCCAAAACCACAGATAAGCATTTTACGGTATTTTCGAAAACATTCCTCTTCAATATCGCGTATATACTCTATGCGATTTTATTGCACGTGCCTCTTGTTCTCTGATTATTGTAACAATGAAAAAAATTCCAACTATTACCAACATCCCGGATACGGTATTTCACGGTATTTTTTAAAAACATTCCTCTGCAATGTCGCGTATGTTTCCTGTGCGATTTTATTTCACGTGTTCGATATTCGCTGACTAATGTAATAAATGTTGGAAAAACTGTCAAGCAGATTTCATTTTCGCGAAGCACTCACACAGTTCCGAATATTTTGATATTATTTTCGATTTTCATGAAGTGTCAGAAAAACTAATGAACGCCAATCATTTTCAATATCGCGTATGTACTCCATGCGATTTTATTCCACGTGCCTCTTGTTCTCTGATTGATGTAACAATGAAAAAAATTCCAACTATTGCCAATATCACGGATAAGGTATTTCACGGTATTTTTTAAAAACATTCCTCTGCAATGTCGCGTATATTTCCCGTGCGATTTTATTTCACGTGTTCGATGTTCGCTGACTAATGTAACAAATATTGCGAAAATAATTCACTAAAACACATGTCAAAAGCATTCAAAAAATATCTGAAAAAAAAAAAAACAGAACAAAAAAATGTCTGCAATATCACGCGGATGAGGCATCTTCCCGTATTTTCGAAAAATTCTCTGTGTCATGTCGCGTTTATGCTTCCGTGGGATTTTATTGCACGTACCTGATGCTCGCAGTCATCTATGGCTCTGCCTCTACCGGCCACATATTCCTGATATTGCGATGTAACGCAAAGCAACGAGTACACCTGTAAACTCGGGTTATAGGATCATGATGCGGGTCACGGATCCGGATGGGAAAGGGAAAATTGGAGATAAACGAGTGTATATAGTAAATGCATCGGTAGTAGTAGTAGTAGTAGTAGTACGAATGAGTATAGAGGTTATATGGTCGCCGGACGAATGATGCAGATGACTGATCGTCCCGATACTCACGTTCAGGCACAGCAGAAAAAAGCTGAGCGTGTACATGAGCGCCGTTGTAGGATTGAAGCCTTGCTGAAACACACGAAACGTCCACAGAGCAAGCATTATCGATTGCCCGACGGCTTTTTGATGGGCAGTCACTTTGACAGTGTTTTTAGTCGCCCGAGAGAACTCGATTGGCCACAAAAGAATCGGCCAAAGTATCCGCGCTGCTACACACTTACATTCTCTCTCTCTCTCTCTCTCTCTCTCACGGAAACGACAACGATTTATTAATAGGCGCGCTGTATGTAAACAAAACTGCAGGGGACACAATGGAGGGCCCAAACAATGGGCGATTTGAGAGACGATAAATGCATCGTGACTTACCGAACTGACGAGATAGAGCGAGTGTACGACGTCGAGTAAACTGCACGCTGTGACGTTGATTATCCAAGGGAGAAGGTATAGTCGCTGATCCTGAAAGTTATTAGGACTAATAGCGGGCGTAACGTTAATCGATTATCGTCCAACGAAAGGCGCCGAGTGCACACATGCGGAACGACGGAATTTACGCATGCCGGTAATTAAAGTCACTGCATTCTCAATATATATATATATATATTTAATGAATGTATTGGCATCACGAGGGTGGGATTTTGTAGATAATTAATAAACTGTCTACTGAGTTTTTTGGCTTAAAATTGAAACCATAATTACAAAAAAAAATGTGCGGCCAACTATATCGCATGAATTAACGGGGATTAGCAACTCTGGAGAAAAATTAATGAAAGAGTGATTATTATTTTTCATTTATGATAAAAAATTGCGAAAAAATACAGTTTGCATTATTGTTATTTCTAGAATTCTGTTATCATCACAATAGCAAATCTCTGCAAGATTAGCAAGATAATAAGGACAGTAGCTACGCGTAATGGATACAAAATATATTTTCAACGCTGTAAAATTAAAGTACGCACGCTGTGCTATATTGAGAAAATTCCTTAAGCTCCTCCAAATTGATAACACTCATTAATAACGTCTGATTGATGAGCACAAATGCGCGCTATATGCACAATATCGCTAGGATTTCGAAACCCGTTTGAAAAAATAAAGGGAAAATGGAATTTATGCGTACATCGTGGAGGATAATGCGATATTTCAGGGCGTGTATCTCTGGGCTTAAATGATTTACATATGTAAATTGAACACACGCAGAAATGCGTTACCGGCAGTCAAATTATTCAAAATAAAGCTTTAGAACATTGTTATCCTTGTCGACGCAAAAATATATTTCTCCAATTTATTGCACGTGGGCGCAATAAATATAATAAGGATTACGAGATATATATATAGAATATATCTCGTTGATAAGACGGAAAAAAGCGATAAAGCTATTGTTACTCCTGCATAAAACTATCGTCGCAAATTGAGACTCGATAGAATGACCGCGTGGTTGAAAAGCTGGGATAGAGAATGTTGATCGATTTTGCCAAGCCAAGCGAACTCGATGGCGCAAGGTTTTCTGCGGAAATAGGGTGTGTTCACCACTACACAGCAACCATACAATAATTACCGTGCCTCTGATAACAAGAAAGTCCAGGAAATCGCGAGAGATAAGGGCCAAAGTCAGGCCTTCTTCATGGTCTCCACATATTCACCACTTTTCTCCCTTACACCCTAACACACTATTTTAAACCCCTGTTTCGATATTTCCCATAATTTTCAGTAACCAAACGTAAAAATGCAAACTTTCATCCCTCAAAAAAAAAAAAACAAAAAATAGTCCACAAAATTCGCACAATGGGACATTCTTGTGTGATAAGGAAGCAAAATTGATTAAAAAAAATTGCTAATGCAGAAAAAAAAACGTGATGAAAGAAACCTGAGATAGATGACTATTGTCGATGCGAATCACTGACGTATATGTGTTATCAGGGATATAGGAGAGGGTCGAAGCTCGATAGGTGTTATAACTGTGGATCGGTCAACAAGCGTGCTTTAATTAAGTTGTATGCTCTCGTGGGACAGAGCGTTGAGTTTGATTGCATCCTATTCAAAGGAAATTTCGAGTAAAGAGAGTTTGAATTTTATATGAAAAGCTGTGGAGGTCGGAGGTGTAGCCTGGCGTTTGGGATGCCAGACGTCACGGCGAGACTTGGAAACAGATGCCAACAATGAGAATGGGTTTGAATCGCGGTGCGCGTCGTCTTTGCCGCAATTCAATTGTGAGTTGCGCTTTCCATTTCGCGGGAAATCACCTTAGAGACTGGCGCTCTGGCATCTCGGGATCCGTACATAGGTTGTTGTTAGATACCACTGTACGTTCCGCGTGTACCGGTATGCGTTTCATTTAATAGCTGCAATATCAGACTTATTTCCGGCTCGTTGAATAGCAAAATTGTGAGATTGACCTGATTTAGGTGGATGCCTTAGGGAGAAAGGGACTACTCGTCCGAGGAAATGGGCAAGGGGAGGGATACAATTTATTTGCCCTGTGCTTCGTCGTCCCAAACCAACTCGGCAGCTTAATATGAGAGAAAAAAGAAAAGAGAGGTGGAAAAAAAGAGGAGAGCCAGAGAAAGGGAGAAAAAGGGAGCGAGGGAGAAAGAAAGTGCACGCTCAACCGCAAAAAGGCTTTCATCCCACCTTCGCACTTTGCATGCACTGCCCCGTTAAGGGGGCTTGCTCGGTGAGTCGCAATGAAGATAAAAAGCTTAATTTGGCTTATTCCATAGGGATACACTAAGTCCTCGCGTGTGTTAAAATTCTAATCGGCTGACCCATCACTTTATGGCGTACACGTGGCATAAAAAATCTGTTATTCATGAGCTAGTTATGGCATGAGAAGAAATTCTCCCGAGGCTTACAAGTCCGTTCCGGGATAAAAGGATATCGATCTCTCGCCGCTGACTTCAATTTTTGATCCCTGCACTTTTCCCTCTAACGAGATTCTAATTTCCGGGAAATGGAACAGGAATTTCTTCTGTGAGACAACAAAAAAGGATTTTTTTTTACAAACATGCATAGCAATAGACAATAGAACGACACCATTTAACGACACGTATATCAAAACTACCCTCATCAACGTTTAATTGAATTTTCAATTATCCAGAAACACTTTTTTTATGGGTGTGCAACAAAAACGTTTCCTTAGTGTTCATTTCAATGAGCTGCTAATTTTTTTCAATTTATTGACGATTAACTTATTTCAAGAAATTGAGCTAATTAACATTTTTTATAATATTGCAATTAATAACTCAATGAAACTAGCACAAAAAAAGAATAGAAAATTCTGAATTGATCTAAATAACAAAAAGAATCTATGAAAACGCATTTTCTATGATCAAGCGAAAAAGTATTATTTTTTTTACAAACAAACGTCACAAAGTTTAATTGAAAAAATACTCAGCAATAATGGAAAAAAAGTGAATGCTATTTTAAAAAATGGTACATGGACAATCAATGGGAACACCATTGAATGAAAAATAAAAAAAATGTTCTGAAAAACTACCTTTATCAATCCGTAGAGCAAGAGGACGCAGGAGATGACACCAAAGCTGGAGCAGACGAAAAAGCTGACGTAGAACCTGATGGTGGCTGAAAGAACGAGAAGCAGGATGATGTCTGATGAATGAGGGCCATCGAGGGACATTACTGCTGGCGAGGATTTTACCCGGTGACATTCTCTCCGGCTCAAGGACGCTCAGAGATTCCGGGACAGAATGATTTCCCAACATGTATTGATGTTCGCCACTCAGAGTTCCGCCGGTTACCACGGCCAACAGGGCAAAGTAAATCTGAAACCGACAGAAGAGCTTTTCAAGCGTTCGACTGTCTGGATCCTCGAGTCCCCTCGACAAAACCGTGACTCAAGGCCGTATTTTTTTCCAAACATTAAGACAGTCCTTCCGACCATTCCCAGTAATGGAATCTGAGTGAAACGCGGCTACGTCTCAGCCTCTAAATCTGATTCGCCGCCACTTCTGCACGATCGGATCCTCTCCGACGCTTTTCACGTCAAAGTTCTGCAATTTTATCACTTTTTTTCTAAATTAAATAACGATAACTTATTGTTATTTTTTTCATGCAACTTAAATGTCGAGCACATCTCATTAATAATATTTTTGTACTATTCTACACTATACCTTACGCACTATTAGTATTTTTTTAATTTTTCTACAATTTTTGCCTAATTATTTTTAAATATTTGTCGAAGAAAGTCTGTCCTTTTTATGGGAAAACAAGGAAAAATGTGGTATTGAAAGTTTTTTGTTGACGCCGATTTGTGAAGATGGAAATTTTTTTGAGAACCGAAGAAAAAAAAGAAAATCCGAAAATTCGTTCGACATTTGACAGAAGGAAAGTTTGATCATTTTTTGTGAACAAATCGATAAACGAATAAAATAATTATCTGGCCATACGATGAAAAATGTTGTAAACTATGCCCAGACCGAATTCAAAGTAAATCGACGATGTTCTGTACAAATAATAATAGCTTTATTATTTATTAATATTTTTTAGCTAAAAAAATCTCCAATATTAACGCGACTTTGTCTTAATGGTAACTCAAATTTCGACCTCGTTATTCGAATATTCGCGGCCGAAAAAAAAAAAATTTTAAAAGGGAGGTGCTTTTTTGGACAGGAAATTTATGCGGACCCTTGCAAAGATTCTCGGCGTCGTAATCTTTGAGTGAAACGTCGTGTCGTCGCGACCCGTAAATTTGGTTAGCCACAATTTCTGCTCGATCGAATTCTCTCGGATTATTTTTTTGATCTATATGCGAGAAAACGAGGCACTGTGCCTTGGAATATTGAGAGCCTAGGCGAGAAACTGGAGCGCAATAAATTTCGCGCTCGAGGACATCGTCCTCTTGCCCTGTCATTTACTCGCCTTCGGATTTCTCCCCTCACTTTTATTCCCCTGACACTCGAACGTCTGTCGTATATGTCAATTTGAGAGACAAAGTGGAAGCGAAATTCAATTGACTCTCGACTACCGGAACGAAACATCCGCCCTTTGTGATATGTAATAGCTGGTATAATCTCAAAGCTCTCGATTTACCATCGATGAGCTGGAATACGATGCAGCTTTTCATCAAAAACTGTTTGCCCGTTTCAATTGTTCGAAAACTATGTGCGAAGGGAAGATATTTATCATTAAACTCGTCCGTTATGCTTCACATATTGTTCATCAATTTGCCAAATGCACGTTGAACATTTTTTTTTACGTGATCTGTGGGGATACCCAAAAATCCCATCTGCCTATCCGCTGCGGTATATCCATAGGCATGAAGGGGATAAATTATACGAATCCTTCGGGCAATTTTTTTTCGTTACAGAGATGAGCCTGTCAAGAGCTTAGATCGAACCCTCCTCCAGAAAAATGCGCTCCAGACTCTTTTATATTTCGTCTGGAAACTTTTTTATCTTCTTCATCTAAATGTAAAATTGTGAATTTTTGAAAAATAATTGTAATTTGCCTATGCACATTTTCCTGAAGGGAGAATAATGTTGTTGATAAAATCGTAATGATAATTAAAAAAATTTATCGTAATGTTTAATAAAAAAAATTGTATTCCAAGCTTTCAAGAAACAATTTTGATTATTTGAACAAAAAAAAATTTATTGAGAACGAGGATTTTTGTTAATTCTAAAAACACGTCGAGAGGCTTTTAAGGCGTGAGTATTAATTAATGGCGAAGTTGAGGTGTAATTATTGCGGGTGAAACGTGACTGATTTACTCAAATAAAAGGTTAACCCTTTGCTGAGAAAAGAGAAGGGTGTTATTATCACTGATTATCGCGAACCATTTATCAATCCTCAGGGGTCCGGTTGAAAATTGTGAGGTGTGCAATCTGGGAGATCCCTCGAGTTATTTTTCATTTTTATTTCAACATCGCCCATTATTTTAACTCTTTTAAAGAGTTTCTTTCAACTTGTCGGGGAGTGGAACGTGGTTCAAGTAATTCAAGTTTTCTAAGCGGCTTAAAAAACCTTTAGAAACTCATTGTACCTGAAGAGCTGCTGATAGTTGTCACGTTCACCGCATTTTTTGCTTGTGCACGAATTTATATGCTTTAACAAAGGTGGAAGAGGGAGTTAACGAGTAACTGCGGTTGGTCAGACCACAATGAACTAGAACTTCAACCCGTAAACGCTGGACCGCTCCACTAATCAGGATAGCGCGAAGCTTTTAACATTTTCTTTCAACGAGGTAGAAAAAAAATTTTATTTAATTTTTTTTTTTCATTTTTGAGAGCTTAAGACTTTATGTGCAATTGTAATTAAATTGTACTCCACGTGTAATGGTCATAAAAGGTTTTATTGTTAGTGCAGAGCTCGAAGAGTGATCATATAATTTCGCGAATTATTTTGATACAATTTCCACGCTCGTAAAAATATCTTCTTGACAGAGATAATGATAACAGACACCCTCCGTCTGCTCGCTGAATTTTTTGTTCACTCTCCACCCACACACTGAGTATTTAAAGGCCTGCAAGCCAGTTTTTCAGAGCTCCTCGGTTCAAAAAGAAATGAGAAAATTATTATTATTATTATTATTTTCCCGGTTTTATCTAATAACGTAGAATATTAAAAAATGGAAAAGAAAAATATCCGTTGAATGTAACCCCTGGAGCGGCGGGCACGTTTCGCGTTTGAAATAATTTTTGAAATATTGGATTTGATATAAAAAAATTTAATAGCCAAGTTTGATGAGAGAAAAAATTGTTATTAAAAGTTTTTATTGTGCAGTCAAATCCACAGTTTGCAGGCTAAGTTTCATAAGCCATAAATATTGTAATTCCGAAAATCAATAAGATAACAATTAGAAGAAAAATTAATTTTCAAAAAAACTTAATTTTTTTAAATGTTTAAAATTTGTATAATTATGGGGGTTAGTCTTGGTGGCCTAAATTCACAAAATAAAACGATAAACTAAAAAGCTACTTTCACGTCTTAATCCATAAACCACCATAAAAAAGTTTGAGCGATACACCCACTTTACTTGGTATTTAATGTTGCAGAGTGTCTCCTTGCTACACTCTACGCTCTACAGGTAGCAGGGGCTGAATAATTGACACATCGCCGCTCCGGCTCTCCTTTATTACGATCACCACGATCACATAGACACACATAGATGTAAAATCCACACAAAGTTTAAATAACACCGAGAAAGTATGCATGCACACATAAATTGTGAATGATACAAGTTCGTGGAGTGATATGGTAATCGGAATGAAGCGAAATGGAATGAAAGTAGTGTGAGCCTGATGCCAAGTGTCGACCCTCTATATATGCAGCATATAAAGGGCATTCCATATCACTTCACCAAGCAAAACAAATTTCTTCCACATAATTGATGAAAATCAAGTTCCCAATAAATATGCAGATACACAATTTTTTTTAAAAAGACATTTTAAAGCTTATTTTCAATTTTTCGAAATTTTTCATCAAATAGCAATAATCTCAGGAACGATGAAATTTTCGAATTTCAACAATATATGAATTTTGTGCCGAATGAGATAAAAATTTATTCAGACTCAATTGGGTGAATAAAAAAATCTATATTTTTTTTTAATATTCAAAAAAAATGGATATGGGCGTTTCAAAAATGAGTAAAAATTCACACTTCCTGCGTTTGTTCAATCATTCGATTTTTAGAAATTATTACTTGAGAACTATTTTCAGTACCAATTCCAAGATGTTGAAATGTATTTTGAAAAACGTAGAAACTCTTTAAAAAATAAATGAAAAGATTGCACACATTATGGATTTTGAAAAATGATACGATGGCAGAAATAATTTTAAGTAAAATCATTTCTGCCGCCCTATCTGACGTGAAATGCCTCGTATACGAGCTCCCTCTCCTCGCCGGAGCTCCTTCGTGTAATACAACACAGATCGCAGAGTTAGTTTTTGTTTAGTTTACTCACACCGGTGTAAAGAGCGCACGCGAAGCTGCCCCTGCGCACAGACCTCCAGCAGCAACAGGACTGCATAAGTGCCATGCCGAGAGCACATGGGTACTGTCGCTCTGGAAGCTTAAGTCACGAGTGATATTTTCCTAAACGTTCGAGCCCGCGCCAGTTTCGCTCCTTACCTTCCCCCCCGCTCTGCCGCTCGCGTCTCGGCCCTTCTCCGTTTTATCACTTTGTTACTTTGTCGGTACGCGTTTTTCCCTCGGTTTCGTGTTTCCCGGCAAGATGATACCAACTTGGCGTCCCATCTCTTATTGACGAAGGCGAAAACTCGCTCTGTGTGTATATATATACATATATACAGATATATATATATATATATGTACCGCGCTATGAGAAAACGTGAGACGAATCGGCGCGCGTAACACGAAGAACCATCTTTAAGGAACCGCGATTTCTAAGGAATGAGGGTGCGTTTTTTCTGAGTGAAAATTTTCCCTTTAAACGCTCCCTATTATATGTATAGATATATATATTTATTTATATACATGTATATTCGCGTATTTATTTAGATATAGGCGTATGTGTTTATGTATATTATTTATATATACACATATATATACGTGTGTTTATTTTTTATGTGTATATATGTATATATATATATATTTTTTTTTTTTTAATATATGGATGTATTGTGTATCGCGCTGCCTCTCGCTCTGTCTCTGTCCCTCAAGATAGCTCGTGGCGTACTGAACTTGCCACGAGGAGCGCGAGCGTTACTTGCAGCCGAGACGAGCGGAAAGCAGTCTGCAGCGCGAAGCTCCCAGTACGTGACACCGACACCCCCGACGCGTACTCACAACGCGTTGGAAAGCATCGAAAAACGCATGCGCGTTACCCTCTTCTTAGGCCCTCGGGTATACAGCTTCCTCGCTGTCCTCCTGTCGTCTATATTATCTAACGCTCTCGCCCCGTTTTATTTTTTTTTCTTCGTTTTTTATTAACTATATTTTATTGCTAAACTGACGTCGGAAAAATGTAATATTGTGGCCGAAGCAATTTACTCGAACACCAAGTTTTATTTTATTTTTAATTTTTTTTTTCATTTCGTGGTGGTAAACGTTATTGGTTTTCCCTGAAATTGTGGTTTTTGGGTAATTGCGTAATATTTCTTGAAAACTATGCACTAGGGATACGAGAAATTGAGACTTTTTTTTCTTCTATTTTTTATTTTTATTTTCATTGCACATCGTGGATGGTGTTTTGCACGCTTTACAATTTCGTTGATTTCATCTCGACCCTCCGACGGAAGAAAAACGAGTGCGCGCGCGCGCGCCTGTAAATGTGATCGACTGACGAATGAATTTGAATAAAAATTCAATTACCTCTAGCGGAATGTCGTATATCTTGTATTTTTATTAAATATCGGAGGTGGGGTGTCATATTTAATGTGAAATATTCATTTAACTGCAAGCTCAGGTGAACGTTATTTCATCTTTCGGTTGGAGAAAATTGTCGGGGCACTGGAAATTAACGCAAATATTGATGTAATTATACCGGGTCCAATTATATCGCGTAATCGACGTCGAAATCTTGTAATCTCGGCATTCATATTTAAATCTAATTTATTGCCTCAACGAACTCAAGAGCAGCATGTCAATCATTTCACAGCCGATTATATTTGCCTAGATTAATAATGGCCTGTGTAATTATTGAGAGTCAACACAGAGTTCGTTGACAGTTTTTAATTCGCCTTCCTCTATCCAAAGATAATATCGTACTGCAATGTGCCAATATTTATAAGAGCCAATTATTAATTATCGTCACTACACGGATAAAAATGAAAAATGAAATATTAATGTACTGTATAGGACATTTTATTGAAGATCTCGAGTATGAAATTCTGTTAAACATACATTATAAAATTCAAGTACTTATACGATAAATACGAATGTAATAACGTATTTTGTATATTATACATTTATTTTACACTCTGTACTTTCAATTAATCCTACAATTTGTCCGTAATAAAATTTTCTATACAGTACATTAATAATTCTAATGAAATTTCTAACACTGTATCACTATTATAGTACACCCATAATAATAATAACAACAATAATAATAATGTATTGCTTCAGCGAACTTATCAGCACAGAGATTAACTATTCGGTGATAAATGCCTCGATTAGGAATGACCTGAGTAATTATTGCAGGTATGTAGCACAAGTGTCGTAATTGAGTCTGTTTTCAATTCGTTTTTTTTTTTAATTCCTCATTCCGAAGGAAAAATCGAGCGGTAATGTGTTCGATTTCCGATAGGCAATAGAGGTCGGCGCCTCGATTCGGTTCCGTTGGGAATACAAGATTATCGATGTCATCTTCCATCGGAAGATTTCGCGCGTGTCTCAGTTTCTCTTTGAGGGATTTCACGAATTGAGATACGTCGTTCTTGGTTGTTATGGCGACGACACATCCACCCCACCTGTCGACAAACGGATCGGAAATGAATTTATTTTCCCTCTTCTTCTTCTTCTTCTTCTTCTTCTTCTTTTTTTTACCCCGACTCCGCTCCCCCTTTAAAAACGATGCTCGATTCGACCACCACTCGTCGATACGGTAATAAAATAATGATTAATCGAGTACTGACCCGGCTCCGGTTAGTCGAGCGCCGTGTGCTCCGCACTCAATTGCCATTTGTACGAGTTCGTCGACGTACGGGTGGCTGCACTCGTAGAGTTTTTTCAAACTGGCATGACTCTTGTTCATCAAACTTCCGAGCTGACGAAAACGATCCTCGTCCGTTAAATCCTGGTCCTCGGAGACACATCGGAACGAGTGAACGCGTCCGGCCTCTGGAAATTAATAATTATTATCAATATACATAATTATGTTGGTGTAATTATCACTTCTTTACAAATCAAGCCTCTTTATTATAAAGATTATTATGATTATTTTTTTCTAAAAGTGCGTGTGCTTGCCAGAATTTCATACCGCAATAACTCGCGAACTACTCGACAAAGTGAGCCAAAATTTAGACGAGATGTACATTGCTATCGAATTCATCGTTTCTCCGCGTTTCGTGAAAATCGATTGGATCAATTCAATTTTATGTGAGTTTGGGGATTTGAAAAGCGTCTCTTATCGTCTATATTCTAACTCGAGCAAATTTTCTGCTCTGAAACGGAAACTTTGAGCATGAGCTTCACGGGCTAAGCCAAAATCGATCAACATACTTTCCCACGATGCAAGTTTCATAGTGGAGCCATAGAGCGAGCTTCGACTTCGTATCTTTGCGATTTTTTTGAGCAACTTTGAGGAAAGCCGACTGCTGAAGTGAAACTCCGTTTGCAGAAATCTATTCGGCACGATAGGCGAGACATCCGTCCTATATCCTCCCTTGGCATAACGCTCACGTCGAGGCGCAGCTTCAGGCTTCGCGGCATAGAGAGAGAGTAATCGCGCGAAAGCGGAGAATAGATCCGGACTGAATGCGAATGTGTGTGTACGCGGCTGTCATCCCTATCGCTCCCTCACACTTCTCCCCCGCACCCCGCACCCCCCTATCTGTATTACTACAGGAATTGGAATACCGCATAGTACTGTATTGAATCACCAAGCGCGATCGGATTGCACAAGATGTCAATCGTCGCTGTATATCGTCCAACTCGTGTGAACTAATTGCGGAACGCGCCGGGTAGAAATACACGTGGGCGCAATTCACCTCACCGTCAATTCCAATGATAATTCATACATGAAACGTGTTATACACAAACGCGAGTGAAGCGACTGTCGAACATTGGATTGTAATCAGATACGTAATTATATGCCACTGCTCTACACGATGCACTCTGTTTATTTATCTACTTTGTATGTAATTGTGAAGCGAAACTCTTTCGTAAGTACGAACTCTCCTTTATTTCGCATGTATAGTTATACTGGAAAGCCTTTTCGTAAATTGGATGAACGTTAAGGAGAAAACAAAATATATTTTTGCCGCAAGAATAAATACAACAACGCTACGAAAATCACGATTCTCAATTTAGACCTCATAACTCGAGAACGGCTTGAAGCATCGAACTGAAAGTTGGCGAGGAATTAAAGCAGACATCACTCGACTATTGTGGAGAATTTAATTAACATCGACAGAGCTATTCACGTTTTATGAGCTCTCATTTTTTGAGTAGTTATGATCAATGTGAATATCTTATATTTTCATCTTAAAATTAAATTTCTTATATTTTAATCAATAAATCTCTCAATTAATGTCGAAATATATTGTTGAATGTAATACATTTTTGCACATATCGACCAACTTGCAATTTGAGGTGTCATTTTGAGATAAAAAATTATAGAATTTGATCGATTTTTTTTTTGTAATACCGATTTATATGTGAATTCTTAGAAATTAGGTGCCGATACCGAAATATTTCGGGCCTGTAACACATCTGAACACACTTTCATCTACCATGCTACCAATTTTCGCTTTTGTCTGATATGTCGTAAAAAATGAGGCAGGAGGGAATAAAACCGATATATGGGAGCCGAAAAAAATTCGCCTCGGTCTCACATTTTTGTGGATAGATTGCCTTGGAGGACAGATATGTGTTACCTTGAAATACGTGGAGAGCTCGCTGTCTAAGCTTGAAAGCCTGTTGCGACCCCTCGAATTCACTCACGAGGGTCTTGCTTTCAAGATTCTGCCGCGTCGTCTCCAGTATCTGACAGAGCTGCAAAATGTGGAAGGATTATGCAAGTGCTCGACTTTATAGGCCAGTATACGCGCTGATTGAACGCCTCCACTGGAGTAAATCGTTCGGCCTAGGGATAAGCATTCAATCAACGAAAATGTGTTTAAAATCTCCTCTGCAATAAATAATAATAATTAATCGCTATGCTAAATCAAGAGCGGGTGCAAAAGTGGAAGTAGCACATTG
This sequence comes from Clistopyga incitator, assembly GCA_947507545.1. Taxonomy (NCBI): domain Eukaryota; kingdom Metazoa; phylum Arthropoda; class Insecta; order Hymenoptera; family Ichneumonidae; genus Clistopyga; species Clistopyga incitator. The sequence goes on from OX382177.1 coordinate 10,332,536, forward strand.
CAGACTCATTATTAATCGGATTTAACAACTTCACGTCCCTGAGAATCTTCATTGAAGAACTTTTGTGGAATCTGAAGAGTAATTCTGTAGCTTCCCACGTTCCAGACTAACTCAACACCGACAAACTTTATTTTGACTCCATTGATGATATTCGTTTCCAAATTTTGAAGTTCGCATGAAAAATTTTCACGCTGTTTTTCTTCTTTATTCAAATTAAATTTCCTACAATTCGAATGTTTCCGTTTATCTTGATAAAATTTTCAACAAAAGTCAGGCAGTTTCTGATCCACTTTCTTCCTAGGTTTTGGTTGAATACGTCGAGCAGTTCTCGCGATATAGAAAATAAAAAAAAAATTGAAAAATCTTTTGAACAGAAACGTTTATCTTTGGAACGGTTTTCCCGTTTCTGCCCAAATGAAACATCAATCAACATTGTCCACAAGTGCAAAAGTTGAAAAATCTTTCCGACGGTTCGAGCGAAATTTGCCCGAGTTAGTTTTCGTAATTTTTCAATAATAAAAAAAAAAACAGTTAAACCGTGGTAAAAAATGAGGGCCACAGGGAATTTCGATTAAATTCACAATAATGAAAAAGGCAGTGCTCAAGTTGCGCGCCAATTTTCAGCCTCTTCTCCATGTATAAAATATTGATTAATATTGTATCATTTTTTTTCAGACCACTTTTCTCGACGTTTTTTGAGGGAATTCTTCGTGAATGGATAGCTCAAAAAAAAATGTCACGTAATAAAAGATTCTACGACTAAACTAATCTCAAACTACTTGCAAAACACTGCAATAATAAATTTTTTTTTATTAATTAGATAAATTATTCTTCAACAAAAAGTGATAAAATTTAATAGGCGTGAAAATTCACAGGCATTCGGCACGAAATTATTTAAAATACATTTTCATTTTATGAATTGCCACTTCCGGCTCGGCGTACCTCGTTGAGACTGTAAGGCTCCTCTTTCAAGTCGCTCAGCACCAATCCAACCATCTCGTCGAAGGTCTTGCCCAGTTTCGTCTGGAGGTCGCTTAATTTCTCGATATCTTGCCACTTTTCGTTTCTTCGTTTTGCGATAACCTGATCGGACGCACATGATGAAATACACGAAGATGAACGATCGGGGATGAACGAGGAAAAGGTTGAAAAATATTATTTTATAACGTGGCTCTCGATGAGTAAATAGAATTTTCTTGGGTATCGGAAAATGGTATAACTGCACACAGATGTTACCTTAGCGGCGAATCGGCACTCGGCAACTCGCTGGTTGTAGTCGTTGCTCGAAGCTTTATTGTGACACGCCAAGCTGTGAGCAATTACGAAGACCGCGTTCGCTGGCAACATGACGTCGGTCGCCCGCAAAGGGTTGAACTCAATGAGTTTTGCCGTGCCTTTGTAAAGAAAGCAGCAGCAAAATAAAAACACAGTCATTCATTCCGTCACCACAAAATCTAAACACAGTATATCCCGATTAAAACGGCTCCGAAATGTATCTGAATCATTATTTGTTATTATTCGAATTTTCAGGATGATAAAATGTGAAATTAATTTTATGAATTCATAGCGACAATTAATAATTATGTAATTGTAAAGAAGGAAACCGTGCAAAAAATACACATTGATTCATTTTGGTACCAAAAAATCTATAGTTAGTTAATTACCTTTGAATTAATTTAAAAAAAAAATTTTATAAATTTAAAAAAAAATTGATCTTTAGACAGAATTGCAAAGAAAATGTCATAAAAATGAGAAATTTAATATTCGTGATTAATCAATGTGCGAGTTATAACAAATGATGAAATCGAAACTTTTTTACAGCAAATATTCTTCCGTTTGGCCGGACATTTCGTGAGGTCAATTTTATGGCTGAAGATAATAGAATTCTCGGGAAGACATATAAAAAAATAGGGTTCACAATATTGTCACCCTAGGGCTTATCCCTCAATGTGTGTACACGTATACCTCTTTTTTTTGTGTCTATGTCAGGGATACTTTCTTTATTAAATCCAGTGTGTTACTGATAAACAGCTTATCACAGAGTATGAAAAAGAGATATTGAATTGTTATGACTTGTTAAAATTCAAAATTAATAGTACCTACCAAATACTTTGTAAAAATAATTTGAAAAAAAAAAAATTTAATAGCATTGTCACTGAATCGAGTCGAGAGTGGATTTTAGCATATTTTTCTCAGAGAAGACGTAGAGATTATTGCGGTGGAGTCCACAACTATAACGCGTCTGGAGCTAATAAATAATTGAAGAAAGTAGCTTGTACTGGGCGGTAAATGAGATTTTTTTTTCCTCGGACTGTTGGATAATGCAATAGGTTACAAGTTAAGACGAAAGGTGGCTCGTAGTTCAAAGTGAAGCGTAGTCGGGGTGGAGGATAAACTCACCGGATTTGCCGAGAAAAGCGATGGCCTGATCCATACCGCCTCCCTGAGTACCGATGTACCTTTCGGCTTTAGCGCTCACCGTCGCCAGCGTCTGCTTCGACATGCGACACTGAAAGGGAAAAGGAGCTACTGGCATTCGTCGCAAAAGAATATACTTCGAAACCTAAGCGTTACAGTTATTGGCCACCGACTATTTTCAATCTCTTTGGAAAGGACTTCCACGGAAACGAGCTAAAATATCCAAATAATCGGCGTTCAAAAATTTCTTAAGGGTGCCTCCAACACAAATTCACAATCGACAGCACATTTCCATAAAAATTTCAGTATTTTGCGAGGAAAAAAAAAGGAACGTTATTAAAAATACAATTACCGTTGACTTGGTATTCTAATAATGCCGAAAAGTCATTTGAAAACAGGTTTAGAATCGAGGTCCGCGCTTTTGTTCAAATTGCAAGGTACCCGGTTGAAATTGTGCTGACATGTGGACTGAAATGAAATAAAGTTTGGGTAAAAATTTGAGACAGATCGGTCGAGGGGTTCAAATTTTATGACACTCGGATTCCAAAAAAGTCTCTCGAGGCAAGACAAGCTGAAGAAAAGGGACTTTGCAAATTGCTGTGTCAATATTTTTTGCTTCTTCAAAAGTACTAAAGTTGTAGGCAAGTTATTCGTGATGTTGATCAGCATTAATTTAAAATTTGAGAGCATAGCTGGCGCATGTTCAGTCACGTGAATGAACGAGCCTGCAAAGGAGAACCTTGCAAATTGCTACCTCATTATTTAATACCTTTGACATGGTTCTCTGTGTAAACGAACGCCAAAATTTCCACACATTCTTCCCCATAGGAATTGCTTTGGCGGAGGCATTTACGACGTAACGAGAGACTAATTGGCGGAGCTACAATTTTCCGTTCAATTATTTTTGTATCACTAATTTATTAATAACTTTTTGGCATTTTTTTTTTTTTTTTCGATTTGTTTGATCGCATTCGTATGACCGAATGGTTTATTAGAAAATTTGAACATGGCAATCTCTACTTTTTTCTCCATTTTCGATAAGACATTTTTTAAAAATAATTTATTATTGCATAAAAGCACGTGGAAAATCTTTCGGAATGACGGAATAGATAAATTCTCAGGAAATCAAGCTTTTGATGACGAACGTCAAAAGGATGAGGCAACCTTAAGGTGACGATAACTGTGATTTTTCGAAAGACCAACCGGATGCTTTTATTCATGAAGAAATGTTATTCATCGAGGTGATTCGAAGTGAGGCGAGGATGCGCGTATATAACCTGAAGCCGTTTTCTTGATACATGGCCCAGCGGGGCTTTATACAAATTTCTATAGTGCGGCAAAAAGAGAGAGGAAAAAAAGTCGTCATAGCTGTCGCGGGATAGGAAGTCAAACGGCCACCGGGGGCTTCGATCAACGTTACTCAACTGTGAGCTCGCGATTTCTTCTTATTTTTTTCCTTCGCCCTACGCCATTCTTTTCTTTTCTTCCGTTACGTGACTGGCGTGTGTACTCAACCATGTTTTGCACGAGTTTCAAGTGAATCCGAAGCATAGATTTCTTGGTACATTGTTTATAAACCTATAACTGATCAAATTTAAAAAAACAAAAATAAAAAATTGGCAACACTATGTATTAATCAAATATAAAAATGCATATTTGCCATTTTAATACTCGATATTGTAATAAAAAAAAAACACAAAATAAAAATTGTTTTAACTCCAGCAATGCTTTCTCCAAAAAGCTTCTATTTTTTTTTTTAATTTCAGGTAGATGTTGCCCTTTAAATAATTTTCGTATCGCTGATTCAGCGATAACTTCAACTTTGCTCAATCGTTAGGTCCTTTTTTCCGTCAAGTTAGCCGCGCGTAGGTAAAGTTCTCGGTAGGATATCGCAGTGTCATGAAGTCGGGCACTATCGTATGGAGTTATACCTGACTGGCGTGTGTAGTAGCGAGTACTGCAGCCGATACGAGAGCACTCGAGCTGGAGAGTCCGGAATTGGCGGGAATGTTGCCCCACACCGTTACGAGCATTCCCGCAGGAAGAGTTTCTTCTCTCCTTCCTCCTGTCCCATCGACCCCATTGTGCATCACCTCCATTGCACCCTTGATACCACAAAGAAAATACTTGTGCCACGAGGGAGTCTTCTTTTCCTTCGAATCGTCCAACAGAGTTCTGAAAGCTTTGCTGAATGGAAATTCTTTGGGAAAATATGCCTCACTGCTTTATATACATATCGATATATATGTGTGTGTGAATAAATGATATGGAGTTGTGAGAAGAGAAGAGAAGGCCGATAGCATACCCGACATTTGCGAAATCATCAGAACGAAATTCCGGATATACGTCGTCCATTATATTCGTCAGACGGAATTCGTTCCTATCGACAGTTGCAACCGCGGCTAATATGTCTTGCTCGATCGCCATTGGACACACCGCGTAGCCGCAATAATCGATGTGCTCACCGATTAGATTAACTCTGCGGGGCGTTACGATACTGTAGTCGATCCAATCAATAGATTGCCTTGTAATTGGCAATTAACAGTTGTGAACAAGCTGGAGAAAGGTGTGGACGGGTCTTAGACACTCCGGGATATTTTCTTGTGTTTCAAATTTCTGGGTCTTTTTTTTTTTTAGGAATTATGGGGATTACTGGTTTAAGGTGTTTTTTTCTTATTTTAGAACGTTCCTATTTTTGTATTACTTTTTTGCCTGAAAAGAAATATTTAATTTATTCGGAAAACGATTTTTATTGGGTATTGGGTATTGGGTATTGGATATTCGATTTTAAGGGGGGGGGGGTCGTAGAGAACCCTCCAAAAATTTCGATACTTGCCCGCCGGCCAATCACAACACGAATAAATCGATGACAATGACCGCCGAATTTCTGAGAGCCTCGAGATATCGCGAGACACGAAAATTTTTTAAGAAGATAGATTGTGGATTAGGATTTTGAGTAAAGCCTCGATAAACAAACCCCGACGGTATTGAAACTGCCGATTTCACTTCGACGACTCGTTAAATGAAGATACGCGTGTAATCTCCTGGATCATCCCTCAAACGAATGGCAATACGAACCTACTAAATTAAAGCCGATATCGTTCGGGGCAAAAGAGGGAGTGAGAAATACAGCTTGAAATAGATACGAAAAAATAATTGTGCAAAACGAGCCCGAAAAACTCAAAGGCACTGAATTCAAAATTCTTCTAAGGCTGTTTTATTAAAATCTGCTAGAAATCACCAACAGATGATCGCATAAAATTCAAAATTATCATGATATCTCTCTTTAATATTTAATATCTAAATATTTCAGCGAGGATATTTTATAATTTGCAAGTAGATGAATAAGAAACATAATAATCAGATGAGAGTTCCATAGAGATTCGTGCCACTCGCGCAGTGACTGATAATTCCGGACGAATTCCTTATCATTTCAGCTTCCTTCGCAAATTAGAGTGAAATGAAATCCTATATTTATTTCACGCATGAAAAACAACTTTTAATCCTTGTATCAAAGCTACGAATGCAGAATAAACATGTTATGGTAATCCGGCCTCCCATTGTTATTATTAATTACTTATTTTTCTCCTCAGAAAAGAATATTCCATTAATTTTCAAGCAGCTTCCCTGTGCCAGTGTCGAAAACATGTAAATTATTTTCTTAGGCAATTTTATTTTTTAAATGGAGCGCGTCTGGCCCGATTTTTCTCGTTATTTTTCTTCACTCCGCGTTTCCCTACGTCAATATAACTACGACGACATATCTGTGTGCAAACACACAGTGTATCCTGGATACAAGGAATTTCTCAGCATTCTTACGTGCGCTTTATTGAAAACCTGCGTTTATTTATTTTGTCATGCCATAAAACGCGGTTTGAGAATCAATTTAACGTAAATCGACCAAGGGGAGGAAAAATAATGGCCATTCAATTTTTTTTAAGTCTTATACTTACATAGATTAGCATAAAATAATTAATTATATGAAATATGGCAAAAGGAGCTCATTGCATGAAAATTGTATTGAATAAAAAATGTTTTTTCGACATTCACGTTATTTTAAACAATGAATAAAAAACTTTAGACACTTTTTAATATCCTTGAGGATGAATTATCGAAAACAAATATTTATATTTAGCGAAAATAACAAGCTCGCGGAGCTTAATAATCACTATGAGTACCCCTCTTAATACAGGAATTCAGTGCACCGTAAATAAATTTTAGAGCGTCGATTTGTGGAGGGTAAATAGAGATGGAATCGTAAGAGGAAAGAGGAATAAACTTATCGGTCGATCGGACGGTATCTCCTTGAATGCAGTGAAAGGCGAAAGCTTCAGTCGAGGAGACGTAAAACAATATTTATCTTTCAGCGTTTCGTCATGAAAATAAATTGCAGGACTTTAATCCAGAATTTTCTGTGTCTCGAACGTTTTATTCGCTGGTGTCCGGGAAGAGATTGTGAGCTTCGTGTAAAGCGAGGGCTTTTTATTTTATTATTTCAATTTTTAAAAAGGTATAATCGTTGTTAACTCACCGTCCGGGAACGCGAACGACGAAGTCGGGCTTTGTATTAAAGCGCGACCGGAAGTCGCAGACGAGATCGTTCAGTCGACCCTTTAGAGAATCTCCGCACTCATCCAGCTTCATTATTGGCACAACATCCTCCCCCGCATCCTTCGCAGTGACATTATCCGAGTTCCTTGAGAGTTGCGACATTCCTCAATCTCAGCTTCCACCTGCATTCACTGCGATCCGAAGCAACTTTATAATATCGTGGTGATGTTACACGGGTTTCGCTTACCGAGAACGGAAACTTTGTAACTCTAAACCGCTGTCGAGCACAGACGCGAAAATTCGGGGAAATCAATACGAGGGTTTATTAAAAAAGACTCAAAGCACCCGATTAATCTGGAGATTGGATAGTTCGAAAAGAGTTTTCTTCTGAATCATGAATAATAAGCCCAATAAATGCCGAGGCTAATTTCATTTTTTTTTAATCGAGACTTGAGATTTATGAAAGTAAAATTGAAAAAATTCCGGCCCTTTAAAGGTCCACGTGTGGCATATTTGATATTTTCAAATATTAGTTATTTTCCATAGTACTTAAAAAAAAACATTCACTTCCACCCACATTTACTGGTGGATATAGTAACTCTACAATATCATGGTAATATTCTATGGGCTCTGTTTTTCAAGGCAGGAAACCTTGTGACGCTGAACCGGTGTTAAGTATACATACAAACATTCTGAGAAATTAATAAGAGGGTTAATTAAAAAACTTGACGTAATTGGTGAAATTGAATATGTCTCATCCTGCAATTACGAGCTGGAAAATTTGTGTGTGTGTTTTTTTCTTCTTCTGATAACTCGTTATCAAATGAAAAATATATAAATTCGTACAAATTTGGCAATGTTTCGTGCGCCTTGTCCCACAATTAATCTCTTCACCTCCCTCGCCGTTATGTCCGCAGATTAACTAAGAGGATCTCGAGAAATCCTCAGCCCAACATGTCACTACTCTATATAGCCACTCTATTATTTGGTTGCGGTAGCAAGAGGCAGTAGTTACGTCAAGTCGGACAATTTCCTCTAATCAACCAAGCGCGGTAGACGTTCGGCACGGTATACGTATAGCTCTCCAAGCTTGGGGCCACCAAGAGTCAAGAGTTACGCTAATTGTAAGCCAGCGCTGATTCGCAAGTAGCGTACAGGATAGTCGTAAAGCTAATAAGTTCGCTTACCCCGTCCTGGCGCTAGACTGTATTACTACGTTGACGTTTCTATTATTCATAGAAACCACATATTAACAACTTATGTATGGGCCAATCTGCACCAATTCGACCTTCGACCTCCAGGATCTCATTATTCACATTTCTCACGTTACTGTCCCAACTCCAAAAGGAAAAGAGATTTTCTTTCGTAATTTTTTTACTTATTACTGTTGAAATTAAAAAAAAAATATATATATATATATATATATATATAGTATTGGCCGTAATTAAAAAATGTGACAAACATCTCAAAAATCTCTTGCTATATTTTAGAAATTCGAAAAAAATCCCCTGACTCATTTCAAAATTAAAAGAAAATCTTAAGAATCACTTTTCACATTTCACTCTGAGTCTAGAAATTTTTGAATGCCTTTGAAATTATTTAACTACGACGGAATTGTTTTTTTTTTAACATTGAATGAATGAAATCTGATATAAAAAAAGGGAAAATCTGTTTTTCTTTTAGGGTAAAAACAATAATATAAAATAATCACAGATTCGAGAGTACGAGGGTGAGACCCATGCCGAATTGGTGCAAATTACCCCATACACGTATATATATATATATATATACACGCAACCCTTTGCTATACGAGGTAATCAGCAAAACGCGTCAGCGGTCCAATATTCCAGATACTCTGGAGCAGCCCTCGAAACGTATATACACACTACAACAATATTGTATTGGCTAATAGAACAATATTTGCTCGACATAGTCGTAGACCGTCGAAAAAGTGTTTCGACACACGCGGTTCAACAATGCAACTTGCGAGGAGATAAATCTCATCGGCGACAGGCAAAGTTATCAGTGACAGTTGTGTACACCGACGAGAATATTTCAAGCGATTGTACAGAAACATTGCGCGAAGAGAAGTTCCACGGTGAATTTTAAAACTGGCCTAGTAGTCTAAAAAATCCGTAGATGCTCACGCCTCAAATTTTCCAGTGACAATTACAAATATTTTATTCCCGTTTAATTTCAGATTGAAAATCCTTTTATTAAAAATTCTATATGCCCGCAAAAAATGAGATGACTTCAAGATTGTGAAAAAAAAAGTTTGAATAATTTTAGACCGATATATATACACGAGAATGCGCGGAAATAATAGCCAAACAATTAATATTAGTCACTCGTTAATTACTAAAATGAGCGCGTTGCCAAGTGTGCAATTTCCAAACCATTAACATTGTGACTTTTCACACTTTCGGGCATATCATAAACGGTAACGATACGAGGCCAGGCATACGTTTGTAAGTGTGGAAAAAGTCATGACAATGTGAACGATAACACACACACATATTCGTAGGACTGTCGCCTGTTTTCTCAGAGCGTGCAGGTCATTTTTCCGCTAAATAGAAATTAACGATGCACGTACCAGGAAAACCGGCGTTGCGCAGTATAAAATGCATCTGCCTGAGTTTTCCGTAATTACGGTGAGCTTCTTTTGAAATTAATTAAAATGGGGATTACGGGAGAATTAATCGAATTATGGGCGCATCAGGTTGGACGGGAGATGTGATTAAAGCGGATGCCGGTGTATAGATCGGAAGCTGGATTCCGGCGCCGTTCTGGATCGCCGCAGGCTACACTATACACGCGGCGGACACGAACGAGGCGAATGCGTAGGACGCTACGATTTGGACACCGTAGTGCGCAAGTCGCAAAGGGAGACGACGACGTTCCGCCGCTGACGAGACCGCGCTGGGCGCAGATCCGCCGCACGGCATGGAACACAGCGAATATATCGAGCCCACGGCTTAATATGCTCGAAAAAATTAGAACGGTGTACGAGAAAATAAAATGAAAGACTTACCGGCGACTGACAGCTGTTGATGACACCGGCCAAGTATCGAAACTGAGGTTCCGAGTCTTATCGTTGCCGAGTGTTGATTAAGCTTATCACAACTATTGTCGGGAGATTTTTTTTTCTTCGTTCGTCGTACGCGTAGACGCCGGAGCAACTGCCGCCGGTGCTGCGCGCGAATACTGATTTTACCGGTCGACGCGAGGTAAGGTAGATTCCGTCGTGACCGAGCGTCGAGTGAGTAGTTTCTGAGCCTATCAACTTGGATTTTGTAGCTCGCGTTCGCCCGCTGGAAAATCGTCGCGGGTGATGTACACGAGAATCCATTTTATCGACCGGAACTTGTGTACAACAGTTGCCAAGGTTATTTTTATCCTTATCGTCTGCAGTCGATGTGTGTTATTATTGCTATTCCGAATAGCCACTAGGGATACAGTAGTTTTTGTACCGACAAATGCGTGAGACGTCGATAGATGATAGTGTATCAATCGTTGGACTCCATTTTATGTACCGACTGCGTGACGTCCGGTAGGTTGGCTTCCGGGTCCATCCGCAATTATTTTTGGCGCTCCTTACTGATATATCAACGTTTTCTCCTCTCGCTGTTTTCGCGCAAGATGTTACGAAAAAAAAATACCTGGGCCTTTTTGTACAGACGATTATTTTTTTTTTTTTCAAATTGCTCTTCATTTTACTTTTTGAAATGTCAAAATTCGGAATATTCTTCTTTATTGCGTAGGTATGATGATTGTGAAATTTGTGTTGGGGAGAAATTCGATGAATTGCGGTGGAAATAAAATGTGTGTTGAATCGGTGACGGAAAAGCAGGCGGAGCAAGAAACGAAGAAATAGAAAGAAGAAGAACGCCCACTGTCTTCAGCTCGAGAGCCTATCGGCGCGGACGTTGATGGAGGCAAAAAGTTCTGGGCTATTAACAAGATGGACCTCGGCTCGCGTTCCCCGCGACCGCACGGAGGACGAGGAGGCAGTCGGCGGTTACCGTGACGAGTCACGAGTCGTGAATCGTGACGCGACCGAGCGGCGCCTGGTTTTGCCGCTCTCGTGTGTATACACTCGGATGAATCCCTCCTTTTCAATATGGCCGTCATGTTCTCTGCCCCCCAGGGTCCGACGGGATTGTCCTTGCGGCCTCCAATGCCAACCACTGTTACCACCGCTGCCTGGCACAATCGTCCTCAGCCGCATCCTCTAATCCTCGTTTATCCGAGGAATCCATTATCTTCTGAGGAAGCTATTATCTATCAAGTTCTAACAGGCATAATATTGCCTTTTCACATTATTTGAAGTTTCTATGAAGCTAATCGTCATATACACAAATTTTTCAGCTCCGTTTGCGAGTTAAGAATTAAACTCTTGAGCATGACTGCTTAATCCATTTAAATAAAAATGAAAAGAACAATGCACTTCGATCAATTAAATTGATTAAGGCCAAATAATTTTTTTTTAATTTCTATTAAATTTCATTGATCCCAAAGAAAGTTTTTTTTTCTGTTTTTTCCACAAATTTTTCGGCTCAATTTTTTTGTGTGGCGTCTCGCACCGAAATCTCGAGGAGCCAAGGATCGAGTCCCGAAACGAGGGTCTAACAAGCTTATACTATTTCGAGTTTCAATAAAACTGGTAGTGATACACACCAATTTGCTGGCTCAGTTTTTGTGTCGAGGGATTAAACTCTGGGAGCATGCTCGGTTAATATGTTAAGGACGTAAAGGACGATTAAGGACAACAAAGATGCCGGATGCGAGAGTCGATCGAGCCATAAAAGGGGCGCCAAGCGCGGGTATTACCCGAGTGTATACGAAAGTGAGCCATGAGGGGTTTTAACGGTGTTGGCGATCGGATTTAAAGGAGGCCGCGCTGATCGACCAACAAGTGCCGGCGGTTCCATCAAAGATATTCCTCAGGACGCTCCTATCTCTCGGCTCTTCATGTTTCCTTGCGCGACTCGTTCCTTCGTTCCATTCTCCGTTGTCGGTACCTCTCGGATGACAATTCCAGGTATCTCCCTAAAATGTCCTCGCCTCTATCCGTTGTCGCTCCCATTAGATTAGACGAGACTCTCCAGCAGCACCAACATCTTCAGGAGCAGCAGGTAAGCTGGCCAGTCGACCAGCGTGAGAGAGCTCGTCCTCAACGAGGGATATATAGCGGTGATCCACGGGAAGAGAAAGAGTCAAGACGAGTGCGAAGAGAGAAAAAGAGAAAAAAGAAAGAGAGAGAGAGATAAAAAAGAAGAAGAAGAAGAAGAGGAAGAAAAAAACAACTGGAAGCCGCGTCCGCGACACGAACACTCGGCTTAATGATGTGCCGAGCTGTTGGCGCGATAGAGGATCGTATCGTGACGATTCTTGATCCTCCCGTACACGCGTATACTCTGAACGCTAGCTTCTGAGACACTGGTATTATAATAATGATGATAATGCCGAAGACCGTTACTTTAGATGGTTAAATTGTAAAATAAAGTCTTCGGCCTTCGGTGGACGACTATTGTTTGGCTGCGAATGAAGGTAGGGTTTGTTTGGAACCCGGAATGGAAATTCTTATGATGGACCTGGACAGCTACTTTCTGTCTGATGACCAGTTAGGGCTTGAGTCACTAGTCCCCGCTGCACCAGCCAAAAATGGCAATTACCGGGAGACCCCGACCAACGATGCAACGCTTGCCATGTAAGCCGATGCTAACGACCACTTTTTTTTGGGTTTAAATAAGTTAGTTTCTTTCCGATATGTGGATTTGCAGTAATGTGTAATACCGATTGGGCGTTGACAACTTTTTGGTTTTGTCGGATGGTAGAATTTATAATGGAATATTCTCGTGAAATATCACGTGTGAGAATCCAATGTTTTGGACAAAATTTATGAAAATACCGGCAAATAAATTGGCCGCACCGAGAGAAATCGGCGAAACCGGTTTTGGAATAGCCGCTTTTTTTTCAAACCATCCATAATTCGTTTCGACGGAGAGACTTATGAGACATGCTTGGACTTTGTAGAACATGTTTTCGTAAAAGTGACACGAAAAATGAAACATCAACGTGTTATAAAAAAATCGCGGAAAAAGAAGATTAATTTTTTGAGAATAACGATAAATCGGGGATTTATAGGAATAGTTGAAGCGGAAAGTAAAATCGGAAACGCATGAGATATGGAATTACGAGATAAGAAATATTTTTCTCGATTTCACTTAAAAAATCAATCACAAATATTGGCATTTAAAAGCAGGACGTGGAGCATTGAGAAAAAAAGGATATAATAATCCTTGGAATTTCTCTGCTCTATATAGAAAACTTTTTTTTTTCTTTCACATTTTATGACGGCTATAATATTTTCCGTAAATTTTTTAAATTCCATGCCATTTTTCGGTCGTTCAACGAGCAACGAGGTGTTGTTTCTATGGCCAACTTCCTCAATGTTCGACATCGATAACGTCTATCAAGATTTCTGATAATCAGGAGCAAATTAGCATGTTCGTAAAATGCGCAAAACGATGAGAATTCTTGGATAGAAGATAGCGGCGCATACCGAGAGTCGAGCGAGGATAGCACAGGATTGCGATGACGAGTTGGCGATAGCTGAGGGTAACGCAGCGAAGAGCGACCGTGGGGAAGACTAGCGAGCGCGGAAAGCCCGTAAATTATTCGCTGCCATTAGCAGAGCATTTTGTGATGTGATAACGCACAGGCATAAAAGGTACAACGCCAATCGGACGCTCTGCGCCTCGTCCGCCTACATCTGTTGGCTCCATAATCGTTTATACGGGCAGACCAGCTGATGCCGCCATATAACCAACTTGTATGCAAATTATATTCATGCAATGGGATCTCGTACGATTACGTTGGCGTACGCGCGCCAGTTTACAGCGGCAGCAACACGCGTATGAACCACGGCCGGATAGATGGCCATGTTAACGTGTTGGTTCAACCCTGTACCTCTGTATGGGTTATAACTTGTGTATACGCTCACCCTCTCATCTCCGGCTCTTACTCCTCCATCTGTTACGTACCGATACAACATCCGGAATATTCGTGTGTCGGTGTGACACATACACATTATTGTCCTCCATTGCATTTGCTGCAGTTGCACATAGTTTCGTAGTTTCCATTATGGCAATGTATGCATATACACAATCTACAAGTTACCGCAATATTATGTCGGCATTGCACGCTCTGTATAAAAGGCGAATGAATCTTATAGCGCTGTTTTTCTAATCATTATAGACTAACTATTAAGACAATGTGTCACAGCGAAATAAGAAAGAGCTTATAGATTGATAATAAAAATCAAGTGAATCCGGAATTGTAAGGAAACTGTTCACTGGGAGGCAATGTTTTAAAAATGGTCACCCATCGGTGCACCGGTCACCTTGAGAGACATAACGTTGAGAATCTCACGGACCACATCAAGCGCGCCAGTGGGAATGGAAATAATGCGTCTTCGTTTGTGCGACGTTGGACGCCAAAGTCTTGGTGAGTCTTCGTAATTAGAGTTGTGCGAAGACGAAAGACGAAGGCGCGGCGAGAAGTAAAAGGCAAAAGAGAGGAAGATGCTACGAGAGGACGCTCCGCTCGTCGCTGCCCAGCATAATGGATATTAATTACTCGGAACGCGCGCCATCCTCTGCCGCGCGTATTAAACGCATCTTCTTCGCTTAACCGATCCCTCTTTGTTAGCGGCTAGAGATCCTATAAAGTCGCGCAACGAAACTATGGCTCAGCGAGTGTATTAAGAAAGGAGTAGGATTGAGAGTACCTAGCGTTGAAATCCACCTTCCTTTGCTTGACAGCCAGTACTTTATGGAATTCTTCATATAGCTTTCGGATTTATATTCCGAACGAAGCATATACTCGGTAGCTACTGCCACCATTGAACATTAATACAATATGGCAGCTAATCGTAACGGATAGTCCCCTATAAAAAAAATCATCGATATATTATTATTTTTTCTCAACCAAAAATTATTTAGAGACCGATATTCGTTCGCTTTTATCGTTGAACTTTAGTTTTGTAAAATTCTTTTTAATACAATTACTCTCAATAAATACTCCTAATTAAAAAAAAACTCTACAAACACATTAGTATAAATTCCGAAATGGCAATAAAACGAACAAAATAAACTCGTGCACAATTCCCCGGAGACCGAGCGACACCGAATTTCGTTGAATCGATTTCCGTTGGATTGTCTTAGTCGCTTCTCGAGTTCGTAAAAGCGAGAATGCCGTTGAAAAGGCTCGCCGAATTAGTGCGGATCGTTGAGTCGAACAATGAAAGCGTATAAGAGTCGAGTATATAAGCAACAATCGTACATAGCTCGGAGCTACGGTACAGAAATCGCGTCGTGATAGCGGCGGCTGATCGCGCGCCTCCCAACGCGAAGCGCGCCACGCTCACTTATCACCTTTTTCATCTCACTTCCTTTTCGGTCTTTCCCGCTTCGTTCAACAGCAGCGAGAGCGCTCGACACGCCAAATTGTTCCCATTCGAAGATGAACCGTGGCGTCGCGCGGGTTCCTGAAAAGAGTCTCGCCTTCGCGCTTATAAATCTCACCCGGACTCCGGTATATGTCAGCCAATGGAACGGTTTAACGCGGCGCGCGGGACGCGGGGCGCCGAAAAAGACCGCGAGACTCTGTTTCTCGATGTATGCGTCTGGGGGCGCGCGTGTGAGTGAGTAGCGGAAAAGGATCGTCACAAAGCGCCATCCGCCTCTCGCTTCGGCGTAACTCACACTACGACCACCACCGCAAGCAGCGGCAGCAGCAGCAGCAGCAGCAGCAGCAACGACAACGCAGCCCCTTCTTTATTGGAGTTGGATCGCAAGGCGAGAGAGCAGCTTCGTTCTCGCGGCCTCGGAATTCCTAATTCTTCGAAACCGTCGGAGAATTCCCGAAAGGTCCCATTGAGCAGTGGATCGGGCATATCATTAGCGCTGGTTTCTCACCAGGTATACCTGTACCGGGTTCCTCGGCGTTATGTGAATGGCGCGCACTTTAGTCACTCTTTCATTCTGTTCATTTTGTTTTTTTCGTTTTCCAGCTGGAGTCCTACCCATTTCATCGCTGGTTCCTTTTTCTTGTGCTATCTTGGCTTCTTTACCGAGGCCGGTGTTTAGTCAAATACCTACATTTTTTACATCTAAAACAATAGATACGTTTTTAAGGTTATAAAGGTGGATTGATCACGCTGATGTCGGAGTCAGTCCACTTGTTTAAGGATTTTACCATAAAAAATATAAGTTGTCGAAGATTTGAAATGAGTGCATAAAGAATTAGTTTCCAATAAAAATTGACAAAAAAAAACGTATCATCCTTCATTTACTTTTCGATACGTAAAGTGTGCAGGTTTTTTCGCGAAATTTAATGCTACTTATTTATCTTACCAAATATTTTTTTAAAAAATAATGCAAAATAATAATAATAATCACTTCGTTCATACGATTTACATTGATGTCATAAAATGGAGAAGGGTTTTAACCGTGGCGATAAGATATTGTAAAAAGTGATTAACATTAAATTTAATTACGTAGATCAATTCAATAAGCTTTGAGACGCAGTGAGTGCGAGCTTTCGCAGCATCAGCGATAACCGTATCGGCAATGGCAAGAAAATTCTCGAGTGATACACATTTTCCAGACTGCAATACATAACACACCTATAGCGTGGATACAACTGTTGATTATATGTAAAAAGAGTTTACGCGTGACGTTAATAGAGCCATTGCGATTACGAGATGTTATACGCACGATGTGAGCCAGCCTTCTGTATACGGTCCCCGCGATACTCGTAACACTCTTGTTCGTCGTACTATCGCGCGGCAGCTCTCTTATATTCTCACCTTCTCTCTATACACACGCTTACACGATATATCCTCATGTCTGGAGGCATATTCTTATCTACTGCTAACGTCCGCACTCGCAGCACTTCCAGAAAAAAAAAAAAAATATGTCCTCTGTGAACGAATAATTAAATTATAATAAAAAATTGATATTTTTACCATCAACGAATTTTTTTAAAAAACTTATTTTTCAATTACTTTTTTTATTTCCGTACAAAAATGATTATGTAAAATCGGTGAATGGGTAGATAGCAATGGTTCGACATGTTGTGGAGGCTTTGGCGAGTGCTACCATGAGGGGAGGGGGGGGGGGGGCGGAGGGATGAAGTTCTGCACAGCGTGGCAATTACGCCGAAGGATCATTATCGCAATAGTTCGCAATGGTATAAGCACACGTGTGTACACCGGGTGAGGGTAGAGCGCGCCAGAAACCGCACATGAGCTATGTATCTATTATCCACGTATGTACTGGGTATTCTATATAGCTATATGGCCATTGTAGTACATAGCGTATGGATGTGGTTTGTGTAGCGATGCGCTACGGAGATACATGCATATCGAGGAACGCCGAGTAGATTGTGCAAGGGGTGAAGGGGCCGGGGGCTTGGGGGGGTGCCCCACCCCACCCCACGGCCCCCTCCCCCTTCCCTAGTTGTGGGGCGGCGGCACAGCCGGCGATACTCGCCTGCCCACTGCTGATACGGTCAGCTCGGGATAAAGTAGATATTAACACGAGATGATCCGTTAATGAAGCGTATGTTCTCCGCGCTAGGGCGAATCTACCACCTATTACCCGCAGCCTTTCCTGTTATCTTACCCGGACACCGCTTCTCTCTCGCCGCGCGTTGCGTTCCGAACTTCCGACCGACCACGAATAATACTATCTACAATGAGCCGCCCTCGTCGTGTACGTTGCGTGTATATTGACCCCCCCCCCCCGCCCTCAACCCTCAGCCCTACGCCATGAGCCACACGACACTTTTGCATTTGCTAACGCGCAAGTACTTAAAGTATTAATTGGACGCGAGCGCGGTCCATCGGCTGATGATGATGTTACCCCAGAACAATCTCCAATCGAAAACATACCGAAACTTGTAGATCGGGTTTTACGCAAATTTGAGGTTAAAAACCGAGGCGAAGTTGTGTGACGGTAAGAAGGATACTGTTTTATCGGGAATTTTGGGGCTGGGTGAGTTACTGTTGTGTGGTTATGCATAATGATTTTGGGTTTATCGGTGACGCATTATTTTGTGAAATTGAGTTTTCGGGAAATATTGTTAAAACGTACGTATAAATCGCGACTGAAAAATCGATCACTCTGCATGGCGAATCCGAAAATGCGAAAACCATATGCAAACCACCTTAAGGATTGACCCCCACGGAAACCCGTAAGTACAAAAGCGAATTCCATCCGGTTCACCGTCTGCGACTTGGTGTCCGCGTGACGGTCACGAAATCGATCGCAGCATCCGAGTATCCGGGCTATAATGTGCAGTGTCTAATAGCGATGTTACGGTCGATCGATAGACGGCGGTGAAAGCGTGTAGTATTAGGTAAGAGGCCTATAGGGCCAAGGGCGCGAGTGGCGTTAAGGGTGGCAGAATTAAGAGCGATGAGCAGGGGGGGGGGGAGCGGGCGTCGGAGAAACCGTGAAGGTCTCTACAATGTAGGAGAGAGGCACGAGGCGCCGCACGTTTCGTCCGACGGTCAGTGCCGGTTGGTCGGTCGAGGAACAGCTCCTAGTGCTCGGCTCTGTCTAGCACTGTATACACATGTATATAGGTATATACGGGAGGGCCGTGGTGCTTTGCCGGTAGCTGAGACTATGGCGTACCTCGGAGAAGCAGAAGCAGGAACGCGCCTTTCGTCGGAGAGCAACACGAAGGGCGAGGGAGGAAGGGAGCCGGGAGGGAGGGGAGAGGGTTGGCTAGCTGACTGGCTGGCTGCGCTACACGCTTTTCTACTTAGCGCCCGGCCACCCCCCGAGGGGCTTCTGCCCGAGACCCACCCTAATTGCGTCCGAGAGACCGGACAAAGCGCAACCCGTGTATGTGTGGAGCTCGGGAACGTACGTAGGTATGTCCGGCCCCGGCGGCATTCAGTTCCGGTCTCTACCTCTGTCTTCGGCCTCGTTCCCCGCTCGCCCTCCTCCGCTTACACCACTGCTTTATGCTACGTTTATATATATGTGTATATATATATATGTAGGTGTATGTGTTGTATGTATGAATGTGTTGCATGTATATATACAGGAGTTTGGAGACTCAGAAGCGACTCACCCTCGGCAAACTCGGCCTCGACTCTTGCCGTCGCCCTCCCTTCCGCCTTCGCGTCAAGGCCTCTTGCCCTCCGGCCCTACGGACACGCTGTACTACAAAGTTTCCTACAGGACTGAATAAACTTGGTCGCCACAGACCTTACAACTTTTCTACTGATCCTGTGCGAACGAAATACGAGGGAAAAAAAAAAAATGAAAAAAACGAAAAACATATTGAAAAAATAAAATACAAAAGGAGAGGAAGAAAAAGGCGAGCTTGTTCGGTACATCGTCGACGGTACGTATTGTCGCTCGCACGGAGTTCGCCGCACGGCTATCCATCATTACTGGTGCGTCGTTACTCGCGAAATTTTCATGCCCTACCCATAGGCTTCGGCAAGGGAACTTTTTCTTTTCGTGACCCTTTGTCGAAATGCCCCCGTGTCTTTTTTTTCTATCTGATTTCTCGGATTTGATTTTATTGGGTTTTGCCCCTCCGGGCGAAGCAGAGTTTTACCATTTTTTGATAGAGGTTTACGCGAATTTCGACACGATTTAGGTTACGATGATTTAAATGGCTTTGTCACGGGTTTGGTGGTTCATTTGTACCAGTTGGAATTATTTTTCGATCGAACACTCTATTATTATACGAATACATTTATATGACCGCTCATCTGGTTTGTCAGAAAAAAAAGTGAAATGCTCAATTTGTATGACGTCAAAACTGGAAAGCGATATCGAAACTTAATTTTTAACCCAGCAATTCTATCACACTGTCGACGTACACTTATTGTAAAAATAATCATCACGATATTTACAATAATTAGTCATAAGACTTTTTCGCTTTCTATCGTATAACCTCGCCGTATGTTTTTTCATGCCTTTCTTTCAGAGACTAAAAATCTTTTGAATCCTTCGATCCACACAGAGTTTCACGCCCGGCTTATAAAACAGCAGATCACGTGACCGTCAACATCGATAATCAAGCTTCCGTTATCATGTTACAGTATCGACGCCGGACAATGTTCACATAACCTAAGCGCGTGTGAAGTCGACACTGGAGATCGCAGAATAACGAAAGAACTGTGAAGTCAATGTTAATACTGTCATTATCACGTGAGTATAATCCACGAGATCATTTGAATCAAGGTCGCACCGCAAAAAATGTTAATATTAACACAAAAATCTGCATCGTCCCAAAAAAAGTCGATTTTCACCAGTGTAATCACAGTTATTTATGTTTTAGAAATATGTAAGACTTACGTTGTCGTTATGTCACATTTCCATTTCAGTAAAATGCCGTAACCTTTTTTTTCCCGTGACATTCTTGAGGTTATTCTCAGTCATCGCTTGCGATTAAACGTTCACATAAAAAAAATACCGCTGCATTAATGGCGCCCTGTAAAAATGTATCGTCTCAGTGAGGCTCGATTCGGTGTCGCCACCAGCGGCGGGAGTTCGGAGTACTTATAATACTTCTCCCTCTCGCCGTTCGGGGCTTTCAGCGAAATTTGGCGAAACGCCGCACGAGGAGCATAATGTTTTTCCGTGTATTCGAGATAGGAGAGCATGTGCTGCCGGGTGAGGACTCGCTTACTCGTAGCAATCGTACGAGATCGCGAGCGCGGACGTCGCGGGGCAGAGAAGTGGAAATAGAGTGAAAGATTTGGTGTAGCGGGGCGCGCGCGCCGCGATCTCCGCGTCGGGAACGTAGGGGAATCCCGGGGGCGGAGTCCGAGGTGCGGCCACCGCGTTCGCTCCTCCTCCCGCGAGGTTGAAAGCTGCTCGGCCGCAAGGTGGCTCGCTCAATCGCGACGTCTCGCTGTGTGTGCTGTTTGCTCTCTACAGCTACGCGACAAACGCGGTCTCTACCGGCGACACGTTCGAACGATTTGCAGGTTGGATTCGGTCGAATTAGATTCCGCCGTGTACAAATCGCTCACTGTACTTCGAGACCGCATTTTCACTCAGCCGGATTCAAAATTCACTCAGCTTGTGACAAAAAGAAAATTCATCTCCCCTCGGGCAATGAATTTGATTATGATTATGATGATCTTTAATTATCCATTAATCGAAATACCAGAATTCCAACTTCACGTTATTTCGAACTCGATATATTTATTTATTTCCGACAATAAATTATTTTGTATTGTTTTTTTTTGTTGTGTATTCCAATGAATTGTATTACAGATTTTATCCAGACCCAATTTTTTATGCATCCTCAAACTTAAGCCCTGACTTGCGTAATTTTAATCCACAGTTAACCTTTTTTGTTTGTTTCAGATTTTATCAACATCTTAAACTCCATCGTTTTTGCAGTTTTCGCTGCCAGAGATTGGAGAACTTGTCATTATGAAAACCAGAAACAGCAGTTCATAAACCGAGTATGGAGAAAAATGTGCCTTTCAATTAACCACAATTTCATCGTGTCAACATTTAAACCGTAAATTCAACGGAAACGTTGAGTTCGCGTGTAAGTTGCCACATTGATCTGCGAGGAACCTGCTGAAAGGGGAAATCCGTGGTATTCGTGTTACCGGGAATGGTATATATGTAGTCTGAACGTGCGAAGGCAAAATAAGTTCTTTTGGTCTGAGAGTAGCGGAGCGTATCAAGATCGATAAAAGGGCTTGGGTGGCGGGCGGCGGTGGTTCGTTCGTCGTCGAGGGGTGAGAAGAAGTAAAAAGAAGAAAAAAAAAAAAGCGAACGAACGAACGAACCAAGTCGTTTGGAGGGCAGCTCGCGATTCGACGAGGAGCGGGAGTGGAGAGTATGGTATACACACGAAGTGCGTATACGCGAGCGCCGTGCGCGAGAATAGAGCGGCGCGGCGGGGAGGGGGGGGGGAAGTCGGCGGCAGGAAACGGTCGAACAAAGTGTAAGGAGGGTGCGAGAACGTTGGGCAAAACGTTCTGCGCGACGGCCTAGCGCGCCAAGTGACGCAGTGCACAGACACTTCATGAAATTTACATTAAACTCGTATTACCACTGCGAAATGAGGAAATTCAATTAGGTCCCAGGTTATATTAATACAAAATGATTAATTGAACGATTTCTTGGGAATGGGGCGATGGAAAAAAACGAGGGAATTCGTCTGCTCGGCTATTGGACTGGTTTATGCTCGTTGATCGGGTTCATGATGCAACTTTCACTCTTGGATGGGAGGATTTTTTGGAATACAATTATTATAGACTCGCTGGTTGAAATTTAAAAAAAAGTACTTAATGCGTTTTTCGACATCGATCAAACGGAGACGGTCGTTTTTGTTGAATTCAATACCCTCGAATATTTTAATAGCCTCAAGAGCTCGCTATAAAATTGGTTTGAAAAAAGAAAATCCAAATTATTTGTGTATAAACTATAAACTAGCAAAATTTATTGTGATTAAACAGAAACTCGGAGAGGATATCCTTATATTAAATCTTATTATAAAATTTTTGCATTATTGGAATATTGAAAAAAATCCATTTTTGTACATCTTTAAGAATTTCAATCTGCTATAGACAATGGGACAAATAAAAATGGTGATGGGTCGTTTATTTTGAGTGAAATTACTCAGATCTTGATGAGCAATGCCGTGAAAAATAATATGGGACGTTTTTAAAACCGGTTTAGTGGCTATATACGTCGGTTTTGTGTAAATGAAGTTGATGTGTTTGCTGGAGCATGGAGAGGGAAGAAGATTTCGCGAAAAGGGTTGGAACTGGTACGATGTTGCAGATAGGGCGGAGGAGTACAGGCGACAGATGTTAGTGGCGTATAATATTAAATATCCGGAGGTCCTGCGGCAGTCGAAGCGGTATCTGATGTCGACGCGCGTTTCCTTCAATTTATTTTCTCTTCTGTTTCCATGATGTTGAGAGCAGGTTGCAGATATGGGTATAAGAGCTCACCGACACTGGAGGATATAGACTCTGGCGCACCCGCACTCGAAAGCACCTGCCTACCTCGTAGACAGGTATTAAACTATGTATATATAGGCTCGGGATGCAAATCACGTTTTCGATACTTCCGATACACTCGCTTACACCGAGAGAAAGGATTTTATTGACTCCACCGAAATGTGTGGATTTATGCATTCTTCATTGAAATCAAAATTTTTAATATTGCTAAGACAGATATGAGCATACGATAAAAAAATCATTTCCTTGCTTCAAACAATCGATGCGCATTTTATTTTCTAAATTAATGTAAAATCGATATTTATGGAATTCATTCCACGAAATTGAAATGCAAGAAAGTGAATATTACCAATTTTGTAAATCTAATAGAATTCCCGAAATATCGTTAATTAAAGTCTTAATAATTTATTCAATGCCCCGAAATGAAAAAGCTCCAGTCTCAAAGTATCTTAATTATGATTTCCCTTTAGTGAGCGTTTTTAAATAAATCCGAAGGCCTAAAAAAAAAGAAAAAACAATTTTGGCCGAAAAGTTTGATTCGCAATTTATTTTTTAGCCGAGGAAAAAAATAGGTGGTACTCGGGAGGAGCAAGCATACACAATCAAAGCACATCGTCAAAGTTTCGTAAAAACTTTTCCAATGAAGATTATACACAAAGTCAGACTAACTACTCGGCGAGCCTCGACAGAGGAGTGGGCAACTTTTTTCATTCGTCGACTTCGCAGTGTGTCTTTGAAAGACGAGGCGAAGCGGTATATACGACGATGGGACTTGAAACGGAAAGCCGGGGAGCGGTGGAAAAGGCGAATTATTAGTATAGAAGCCAAGTCGTACACAGAGGAGACCCGGCGAAGGGGGGGGGGGGGGGGGTGAGGAGAAGGAGCCGAGCTACCGAGAAGGTTTCTACGGTTTACGTGGGATAAAGAGAGTGTTCGGATCGCCGCCGGGCGGCTCGGCGTAAAATTGCAATTTATCGCTCGTTAAGTGGCGTTCAAGCTGGGCAGACGAGCATAACGATGCGGTGCGCCGGGGCCATGCACCACGCGCGGCCCCTTCATTCCACAGCACCATTCTCCTCTCCCACGACTCAATGACACCCTTCCCTCGACACCCTCAATTCCACGTTCATTCTTCAAACGTCAAAATACTATTCTCCTAACGTTATTAATTCACGCGTGGATCTATTAATCGTAGGCAAATTTTCTCCTCGTAACGCTGCATTCAACAAAAGCAATTCAAGGCATCATCCTCTGCTTCGTCGCATCGACGGGCATCAATTAAAGGAACATCAATCTAAGACACTCTTTTTCAAAATTTTACGCATGCTTCATTATTACGATGAACTATCGATTTTTATCATTTTTTAAATAATTGCGATACGATTATTGCATAAAGGCGTGGAAATGTTATTCATTTTTATTCAATGGACGCCCATGTCTGTTCTGTTGTTTGAAAGAAGACAATAATTATTGGAATAAAGATAAAGATTTAGGGAATTAGAAATGATCATCGAAGCCGAAGGTTTCGCTTAGGTGAAGTGATTCTCGGTCCTCGTCGGTGCAACGCCATCTTCCGTCCAAACATACCGAATGCATTTAATTTCGCTTCCGTCCCCAAGACACGCGACAAACATAAAGATCAAACATTTGTCAAACACTCGTAGCGGAGTCGGTTGGGTACGAGTTTCCTGCGGGCGAAAGTTGGTCGCGAGAGGCTGCGAGTCGAGGGGGGGGGGGGGGCGTTGACCCGGGAGTGCATGGCTAAAGTGGACAGGAAGGGCTCGCGAAAAGTAGACTAGAGACAAGAACTCTACTAGACACAACCGCTATTCGCGATATTTCGGTGCTCGGAGAACCTAACCTAATCACTCGTCGTCGCGAGCGAAGGAATTGGCGCAATTGAATCCAACGAACGCGGCCCAAATGATCGCCGTACCGGTGCCTAAAAGCGTCGCATCTACAGGTAACTGAAATTACGATTACAAACAGCGTCTACACAATTATAAACTGCAGTAACGCGACGCGCATGCGCAATCACTAGTCACGCGAATTGTACGCGACTTGTCCAAAATTTTCGATGCTAAAAGTGGACGAAAGGTGTTCGAGAAAAGGGCTCTGCTCGATACAACCTCTCTAAGCGGTTTTTCAATGCTCCAGTTGTTCAAGCGAAGGAACGAACTGGCGCAGTTTATTAGAGCGAACACTGCGGAAAGTTAGGTTATGAATTCGTAAAAGTCTATAAAACACGAGACGTAGTATTTGTGTGTCGGTCGATCGAAGCCAAATGTTAGATCGAAAAGTGGCAGTGGCACGAAGTCGGTACTACGAGAGGTGCGCGCGTGTATTTTGTGCCAAGAGGCGTCGACGAACGGCAGCGGCGAAGCAAGACGGGCCTCCGGCCAAGATAGATTCGTGTCGGCAGTTCTGGACGGGTCTCACGGGCACGCTCGGTTCCCGGGGCCTAAATGGAAACGTCACAGCCCCTTGTAAGTGGCTTGTCCAACATTTTGATTAACACGTCTGCGCGAGAGAGCCGCGTGGCAAATTCGCTCGCTACTACAACGCTGTGTGCGCTCGTCTGTACGCTTTGTACATGTGCACGTATATATATATATATATATATATATGTGTTTATATACAGAGTACAAGCGTGCGAATAAGCGTGTATAACAAACGTGGACGCGCATACGCTACTCAGCGACTAGGTTTGTTGGCGGCGCTGCTGATGGTAGAGGCGCGACTGCGAGCGGTCTGCCAGCTACCAGAGGAGGAAAGGCGGTTAGCCGGTAAGCAGGTGGATATTAGGTTGTCGAGGGGCGGGGGCCGACTGACAGTCCGTCACTCAACTCACGGAGAGCGCGCACGAAAATCCTCGATCCTCGAATCGAGTCCTTACCTCAGGCTGCTAAAACACACGATACACTGAGCTTCTCTTTTTTTCTCTTTCGCTCTTTCTCTGTGTTTCTCTACAGATCGCTCGATTCGTACGCGTTGAGTATAATGCCTGGGGGAGAAGTGCGGAAGGCCAAACAGTCGAGTATGTATACTTATACAGTAGAATCTCGCGCATCTCGAGCAAAGCTTTCGACTATCGCGCATGCGCTCATGTTGTATAATGCTTGGGGAAGCAGAGTTTCTCGGTTGTTCATAATATTTCCTTCGTAATGAACTCTACGATTTCGGGAAATGGATTAACAATGGATTGCCGATTTTTCGATACCGACATGATTTTCACATAACCTTAATACACATTAACCTTAGCCAATGAAGCACAAGAAATTTCACTGATCAACGAGATAACACACACATATCAAGAAAAAATAACACAGTAACGAAGTAACATTGAATTCGTGCTGTCGTGCACTTTAAAGTACACGTCTCTATATAACACACTCGTCCTTAACCCCTCGTGCTTTGGTGTAGTACACATTACGCACTATATATAGCGTGTTAAAAGGGAATGCGAGTGAGCGGTGGGTGCGTGCGTGGGTGCGTGCAACCCCTCGAGTTTCGGTCGGCTCAATGCTCAGGGTTGACCCGACGACGTGCATCACGCTAGAGGAGAGAGCCGCGGCATAGTCGGCGGCGGCGTTGGCAGCGCCCTGCCAGTCAGCTTAAATTACCCATCGTTTAAAACTCGTTTTCACCCGGCCGAGCCTGCCAATATATACGTATACGCACGAGCGACTGGCTATATACACAGTCGGTCCCAGTGCATACAAATATATATGCTGATACGGAGGAGATCGACTGTTGGAGGGGACCCCCGGACTCATTTCATTAGAGTCGCACCAACGAATGCTCATCCGATTATTCGAAATGCCTCCAGCTCTCACCCACGATAATCTCGCGCTCTTTTTCTCTTTCCAGCGCTACCTTCAATAACTCACTTTCATATGAAGAGGAGCTCCGAGTTGCGAAGCGAAGAAGGGAGACACCGAGCGCAGCTTATATACGATACGGCGCCGCGCACGAGGGAACGCTCGTGTCTCTTCATATCGCTCGACCTCTATTTCTCTTTTATGTCGGAACAAACAAACAAACGATCAACGGACCTGCAAACACTCATCGAGTTTTATCAAATGAATGGCGCTTTACGACCGGAGACGTCTGTGTATACGGTCAAACACTGATTTCATCAGGCCTCGTGGAATTATTGGTGAATCTTGTTTAACTTTTCGAAAAGGGTTCACGATTTTATGGGATTTTAGTTCGAGACTGCGATCACGCGGTGCGAGGAGATGGGGATATTAAATTGTTACTGCAAACAGGGATACATGGAACGTGTAAGCAGTTATTGCGCATTGGGATTAATTCTTAGGGCTTAATGGAGAAGCGGAATTTCGAAGTTTTTGCTGTACAGCTACTCGCGCTTTTATTTATTTACTCTTATTATTATTTATGGCTGTGGTAGCTATTAGAACATGGATGTCACCTCAGAGAATTATTTGCATAGTACAGCCGACTATATATTTTTCTCAGTGCGCTCGTAAATACATCGAGTGGTCTCTCTCGCTGGCACATTTATAACTCAACCATTAGTTTCTCTACCAAAAAAGAATCCTGCCAGATTGTAACTCTGGCATTATAGGGATCTCTGCTTTTTGTTTTTACAAACTACTCTTTATTATCAACAATGGTGGGCAGATAAAATGCGCTGAATTTTTTTGCAATTGAATGTCGTCGTTTTTTCGCGGGGAATTTGATATTGAGTAATCAGTGCGTCGTCTTGCCGCTAGGTGGCGAATTGACGCGATGCTTCTCGCAAGCAAAACCTTTTTATAAAACCTTTTTACGACTTTTGGATTCCTCTGAAGTATTTATCGATATTAATTACAGGCAATGCTACTTATAACGATTAGATTTTCATTTCAATCATTGAATTGTAAGTATGATTGAAGTTAAAGTATAATAAATATTGGCAACAATCGTTTCAGTTTCACTGAAAACTAACGACTATCGATTCTGAACGATCGAAAAATATTATTCGAAGTACAGTATTTAAAAAATGTAGTACCGCTTGGACGGGAGGGTAAAATGGCGATATTTCGCTGAAATTAATTTATTGAAATGAGTTTAAATGATAAAAAGCTCGATTTATGTCGTGAGTCGAAATAGCAACGAGCAAAACGTACACTATACAGAGAGCGTGCTCGGGTGGTTGGAACAAGTGCTGGATATGATGGAGGATGCAGAAAACGCGGACAAACATCGATGTGAACGCGTTGCTGGTGGTGGAGGACGAGTGTACGTGAAAAGTACGAAATGGTCGCGGTTTATAATGCTGGTAGAGAGCAGCAGTTTATCAGGAGTCGCGAGAGCGCGCCGCTCGCGCACCGACGGCCCTCCGCCAATTTTCCCGTTCAAATTCATTGTACGCGCGGCCTGCAAACAATAATCATGACACGCCGGATCGCCGGCAATGACAATGGAATTGCTATGATATATAGACCGCGCACCGGTGCCGAGCGTATAATTGTTCGACACCGTCCGCGTTGCGTATACCATCGGCTACCACCAGGAGGACATATACAGCATAGTACTCGCGTTTGGCCATGAGAATTTTCATCGTTAAAAAAAAAAGGGTAAAACTCGCCGATGGGTATTCTACCCTCTCGTCTAAATAAATCGACGTACAATATAAACGATGGAGAATTGGGATTACTGCTCTGACGATGATCTCGCAACTATAATAAGGACACAATCGCGGTCCTGGTTGTTTGTTCATGCTACAATATACACAACAGCATAGTACTCGTGTTTAGCCAAGAAAATTTGAATAAAAATGGTTAAAATCGTTGATGCATTTTTCGAAAAAATGGCAGGTTTTTATTCACAAACTGGTACCTAAAATGCAACCTATAATTGTAATATAAAATAAATGTACTTCCGTGGTAAAATTGAAGTAAAGTATAAAATGAATTTTATATTGGACACGAAAAATTTGGAGTAACAGTTTTTGCATAAAAATGTTCCAAGTACTTGTGCATTAAATTTCAAGTAGATTTTTTTTCTTTTACAGACTACGTACGCATGTACGCACAACATAAACGATGGTGAAGTGGGATCACCGGTCTGACGATGGGCTTGCAACTGTAATAAGGACACAATTTCGGTGCTGGTAGTTTGCTTATGCTACGATATGGGATACAGCTATGAAACCCTAGCAGGAGGGCCAAGAACCAGGAGCAAGAGACGCGTCGCAAGGAGAAACAGGTGGTGCCTAAAGGCGAAGAGATTTGTAGTTTCATTAGGCGCAGCGCGTGCGGCTGCTGCTGCTTATGGCACCCCCACACCCCATTTCGCCCCCCCGGGCTGCTGCATGGTTGTCTACAACCACTTACATCGCTACTTACCTGTCTGCCTCGTAAGTAACCGGCGAGCTCATGCCACGTTCAGCCTTCAACCTAATCCACTCGTGCTCCTTCGAGTACGCAGTCACTCAGTGTATATACTTGGGGTACAGTGTTGTTATGAATCAGCCATTCGCACAACGACGTCGCAGTTCTGTTGCTACGGGTAGCCCCGAGCAGTTTAAACGCTCCCAATTTATGAAAACCGACGTCACCGAACTTTAATAATGGTCGAGGAGCAATATATTAATATTATTCTTCAAATAATTTCACTCATTGGGATCTCGGGTAATGAATTATATATTTACAAGACGATCTTGAAAAATATAACAGTTGCAATATACAGAATTTATGTTGATCAACTTGTTTTAAGTGTCGAATTAACTATCTTAAATTTGTCTTTTTTTTTGTATTGTGTCTAATCTTAATATTTACCTGCTGTGATTTATGCTTTCTCTATAGCTAATTGAATTAATCGCTGCCAAAGATCGCCGAGGTGAATTTGAAGCCCACTTGCTCCAGACAAGTGTCACACGAAAAGTCAATAAGTAAATATCTCTATTGGCTGTGAATATCCAATGCCACGGAATGGCATTTAAAGTCCTCAAATACCAAAGTCCTGTAGAGTGCAGATGATCGATGAGTGGGACCTCAGCGTTATCCGTTATGATGCGGCAGCACGTGAAAGATGCTGAGGAGATCAAAGACAGGTTTAAGTAACCGTGAAAGGAGCTCTGCTACGTTATTGCATTACAGGAGATAGAGGTCGCTGTAATAGAGAGCAGGGAAACGCGTGTAGCCATGGATACTACAATACGAGAGAGCATATAGCGGAGCACCAGCTGCTTCGAGAGGCAAGTAATACGTGCGCAACGAAGAAACGTGGATCCTGAAGATTCACCGTCTCGATTCACAGTGAGTACTTTACCTACGTGAGAATTTAAGAGAAGGGCGGATTTGCCACGTGACGTAACACCTTTGTAACATTACAGGCACTTATACATGAAGGATATCCTACACACACCAACGTCCTCAACAAGCAACAGTTGCAGAAGAGAATTGGATGCGAGTGAGTCGTCCTCACCACCCAACAACCCACTCGATCGTCTCGCTTGTAGATATACTACACAGGCGTACGTGTTTCCGCTGCAGAGCTCTGTAATTACGGTTATGCGCGCGAGCTCGTATCTTTTATGGCCAGGAATAAGATATTTATACAGCCGTCGCGGGACGGATGATCGAGGAGCTTCTTCGTGCCCCGTACTCCATTGCCGCGGATGACGAGACGCTTTCTCGACACTCTCCGACGTGAATTCTCTCCATCCTGTACGACTAACTCGCACGACGAGGGTCGCGCACTTCTCGACAGCTGATTCTGTCACGCTTATACGCGCCCGATTCCTCCGCAGTATATAAGTCTATTTATTGGCTCTTCTGCCGGCGTCTATCTCCGAGACTCCGACCCTCGACGTATCATGTCCACGTCAGAGTGAGAACGGCAATTCGTCTCGACGATGGAAACATAATTGCAACTCCTAAGTAGGTGCACATTCGGGTCGGTGATTACATACTATTTTTTTTTTCTTTTCGTAATCCGTGATGGGACATTTTCTATTTATCAACGATTAGAGATTCGTCATTTCAACTAATGATCAGATATTTATTTTCTCAAAACCTATTGATTATTGTTCGAATATTTCGGACAGTCGTTAAGTTCAATTAAATGAGAATAACAGAGTCCTGGTTTTTCATCAATTATATTGATAATAACAATGTATATTCTCGAGAAAATACTTGATATAATCAATGAAAAAAAAAATAGCTAAACGTAAGATCTTAAAAATTCGTTCGGTAATAGGATTGCAACTTTTGTCCTGTAGATCAATGAGAATTGCGGATGAGATTTAAAGTTCCAAATAGTCTGAAGCAAACAGAGAAGTGTCCGAAGACTACGACATGTCCGAGCATTACTACCATTACTTTACCCGCAACTATCGATTTTTGTATTTGCAGCTCCTGGTCGTGATAAAAAGCGAACCTCCAAGCAAGGTTTCCGAATCCACAAAACTTCGGTTCGTCAAGGCTCAGGATCTCAAACTAATCAGCCAAGTGCCATAATCACGTCTTGGGAGAAGGGGGACGCACAGAATCGGGATTTTTGGTTCACCCTTGGAGGTGTAGGCGAAATCTGGTGTTCCGGAGCTGCGAGTGGAGGGAGTCAGGGGCACAGGCATCGCGCCCGAGACCGAGCGAGAGTTAATTTCATAGCTGATCACCCCGGGTAATCCCCGGCTCGCCCGGACGAGACCACTCATGCGGAAAACAAAGCTGCACAGAGAGAGTGCTCGGTGGCTCGCGCACGAAGGGCGCTGGGTCGACGCGGAGCGGGGCAACGAGGGGTTGGCTTACCGCGATGCTTCTGTGCCGCTGGTTGGAGGCGCAGAACGCGGACCCCCCGACAAACTCGTCTCGTGGAAACACTCGGCCAAGTATCCTCACCGGGAAACTCTCCTGTCGCCCGCCAGCTCCTACGTCATAAGTGCTTCCGCGCTAGATTCATCATCTTAGTCGAAGCGGATCAGTTCTAGCCGGTGGCACGGGGAGACTCGGGTTATCCTCTTCTTCCGGCGAGCGAGCTTGCTTTCGACGTTGATGCCAAACGCGAGAGTAGAGCTGACGGTGACGATGCTCCGCGTGTGCCGGGGGATCCTCTTCCGCCCGAGTTGCCACCCACTGCCAATCTCATCCGACCTACGCCTATGTATCTAGGTTATATCTACTGTGTGCACATACTATACACTATTCGGATATCAGTCATCCCTTCGGATCGATCGCTCGAACCCTCTTTTTCGTAGAAACAGTCGCCTCGCGCGGATCAGTTTCTCCTCGTAATTAACCCACTTTATTGATGAAGTAAACACTCGAGAACAAAAATCGGACTACCTCCCACTGACTCGTATCGTGAGTTCCAAACTGGGATCAGACTCGTTCAATGAAAAAGCGTTCTAATTACTTCTTAAATAAATCTCGGAGCGGACAGTAAGAGAGAAATCCAAATTTAGGTACTTTTAACCAGAACTTGCAGAAATCATTGAGGAAAGTTTTTGTTGAATTTACAGAATAATTGTTGACCGGTTTCTTATTTTTCAATAGAAGTACGAAAATAATTTTTGGTTGTTTAGCGACAAAAACTTTTTACCAAAGTCACATTACTATTTGATTTTTATTGTTATATTAATCCACAACAAATTATTTGTTCCTCGTCCCATTTTCTGGCCTGAGTATTTGCTATATATAGTCGCAAAGAAAAGTGTCGAGGGGTCAGTGGATTCAGGTAAAATCTTCCAACGTAAATTCGGTGGCCGTTCTCTAAAGGACAATCGCATTCTTCTCCGAGTCTTTGGTTATTCACCAACTCGTCGATTGCCAGTTCCTCTATTTAAGGAATTCCTATTTCTGCACATTTTTTGCCGAATCGAGTGAATTCGAGGGATTGAAGATTTGGATACGCGTTACGGTGCCTCGTCTAATGCTCTGTTATTACAAGGCTCGGTTATTCGCGGGGGCTATCAAATACCGCCCTTCCGCTCGAGAATTTACCCTCGACTATTTATTACAGCTAACACGAGCCATAATGTGTGTTATGTGCTTAATGTGCCGCATCGAGATGATCCGAGGGCGCGCGCGTGGGCGCTCATCGTCGCTACTTTCCCATAGCCCGTCCATTCGACTAAAAAGTATATTCGCCACGGATACGTGCACGGGGCTTAAGTGTGATTTTTGGCTGGCCCCGTGAAACCCTGTGATTCGTTGCGTCCGCAGTATTGTACTACGTGTGTAGTTAGCGCGAGAAAGATACACACACGGGGCACCACGAATTGCATCGCGTTTGTGGGGTGCAGTCGGTAATCCGACGAGTTTTGATGTTTGGCTTGTGCCCTCGCCACGCATCCCTCCACCCCCCACGCAGTTCGCCAGCGGCGTCGTCCTGTGCTACACACCAAACACGATTCGTCGTGGTTCCCGCAACACTCTGCACGATAAATAAATCAACTCGTAAGCAGCTAGCTAACGTTGATCGTCTGGTCATTCCTTGCCTTTGGGGTAATCGGGGTCAACGATTTATTCACTCAGATATCGTATCCGAATGAATATATTACCGTTTATTTAAATTTATTATATTATTATTACCATCATTATTCATTTTTCTATTTGAATGAATCGAATGAAATTACAAGTACCTTCATTTTCTGTCACGTAGATTGTAGATTAAATTTAATTTATGGGCTTACGCATAAAATCTTCCAATTTTTTTCTGACAATGTTTTTTTTTTCTGTTGCAGGCGAATTTTTTAAAGCTCTATTTTCCACTCGCACGGAAAAGCACCAGCCATGCTAGTTACTTTTTCCTCGTTAATTCACAAGTGCAGCTCACGCACATGATGCGCCCTCTCTGCGTTTGACGCCTCGCATGAAAAATGCTGTGTAGTACAATGAAGTAGATGCGAGAGTGGAGGTGGAATGGGCGGGATGAAAAAAAGGAAGACATTTGATCGACGCGCGTGAGGAGGGGACGGGAACGGCTTGCCCACCAGCGACGCTTTTATTTAGAGCTGTCCGAGCGTCGGCAACAGAGTGAACAGAGAAAACAGAGTGGTCACTGCTCTGGAACTGCCGCTAGTACTATTGCCGGGTGTCAACGAGATTTCAGCATATTTTTCGGCAAGTGCACATGCAGCGGTGAAGCCTACGTCAAACTCTATGGCTCCCCGACAATGCAAGCCAAAAAGCAGCGTTTCCTCCCCCCGCGTCGACGGATATACACGTATAAAATGTTCCCGCGTGACTCTATCCATCATGCGCCGCTATTCGTAACTACTGTATCGTATGTACATACTTTAGTTGGCTGATACGCGGATATGCTTGTGGTTATGCATCTGTATATTACGAGGAGAGAAAAACGAGGAGATTACGCGCACGAGTAGCGGATCATAAAAGTGAAGCGGCACGCTCTTTTCCGCCGAAACATTGGAGCTTCGCAATGAATACGCAGCAGCAACTGACGCTCGTATAAAGAATTTTGACAAACGCCTCGGATGGACTGTGTTCACTGCATTCGGTATACAGTCTCCCTTTTTTTACCAGCTACTTTTGCTACTTCAGCACTACCGAGTAGAAAATACCACAGTATTTCGAATTTAATCAGCGTAATCATTTAATTAATTGGAAAGGCATTTTTTTTCTCGTTTTCCAATAAATATGCATAAATTAGTGATGCACAAGTAATTAATTCATACTTTTCAAATTCTCAATTATAAAGAGAACATTGCAAGAAACGGTTTTATTTTTTCGAGAATCACTTGATTTAAAAAAGGCTTTTTCTTGATTCCAAAAAAGGATATATTTGTTCGTTTAAATCAATTATAAAATTTTTTAAAAATCTTTTTACATCTATAGCATTGAAAATTAGAAAAAAGTAAACTCTGCCGTGCTTCAAATTTTTTAACGACATGTTATTAAAATTCAAGAACATAATTTCACAGGCTCATTTTCTTGAATCAGGAAATCTTTCTTTCGGTGTGTGGAAATTTTTCCTGCACTTTCCTCTCCGCGATGGGACTCGCTATTGGTTGTCAGGCGTGGACGTATATCTTATTGTATTGCATACACACGGTAGAGGGTGAAAACTGGAGCATGTGATCGTATGAAGCTGTGGAGGCGTAGGAACTCGCGGGGAGGGGGAGGGCCGGCAGGGGGGGGGGGGGCGAAAACGGGAGCAAAACAGGAGGCAGAGCGAAGGAGGGGATCCGAGCAATGAATACGAATAGGTTTCGAGATACGATCGGGATCCTGGGGTTAAATTAAATGATTTGCATAAGTAGGTGGGTGTCGACACTGGCAAACATTGACAAACGCGTGCTCCCGCGGCCCTCGAGCTTATAAGAAGAATATATTATTACGGATAATAGAAACATAGCGAGGCCGAGAGATGGTGGCAGTCGAGACGAAGTTGTACGCGATTGTCGCTGTATGAAGCAGCGGCGAGTGTTGCCAGAGCACGAGTTTTCGGGGCGTCAGGGGGGTCGCGATAAGCGGGGTGAGATCCGACGGTTCGCACGCGCCCCCCTCTTGTATACCCGCGACACGTGTCCCATGAGTCTGCGGACCACTGATACAGCCATTCTCAATTACCCTACGTCCGATTGGGCTCCTCGATTCGTTCGGTGATTCGCGAAACTCAATCTACGCTGTGCTCCCAAAATTCTTTCACCCCGCGACTAAAGAAACGCTTGTGTCATTGGTTTTAACAACCGGAAGACAATTGTTGTCAACTTTGGATACTTAGTGATAGAAAATAGGTTTATAAAAATGATGATCAATTAATTATCGGCATATCTGTAAATTCATCACTAATTTCTAATACGATAAAAAATAGAAGAAGGGTTTGATTAATGGCCGATATATAAATGTAAAGATGAAGATAATTTTTGTTTTTATTACTCGTTGTTTTTAGCATTGAACATTTTGTCCAATGGACCACCGAAAAAAATAAAACGGAGATATATTTGTCGGGATAGAATACTGTAAACACTTTTGGCAAACCCCTGACGATTTCAAGATGCAGAGAGTCTGCTATATTGATGGTATAGCACGTATATACACTGTGTAGATACAACCGAGTCTCCCTCGATTGTGACTGTTTGCCTTTGTTGCGACAACGAGCCCGGCGACTCACATGTCGATTCGCATTATTGCTATTTGCTAAGAGTGTGACAAAGCTACGGGCATATGCAGTATATATATATATATATATATATATATATACAAGAACGCCCCGGAGTTCGTGGGAAAAGCCAATAAGTACAAACAAAATAAACTCAAGATAGATAAAGTGACGACTATCGTCACCCCTTGGTTATCCCCTCCCCCTTCGCGCCGCCGCTATTCATATCTACATACACATCCCCATAGACGCACTCTCGCCACAGCAACCCTCTTATTCACCGCCTTAATCCCGGATTGACTCGTGTCACTTATTAATATTTTATGTGCAAACAGTGTGATTTACGAGGGCGAATGGCTCAACGCATGGTAATGACTTCAAGGTGCGATTAACGATAAGAGCTCGCAGGCTTTTCATCCCTCGCTCACTTATTTCATACTTGTCTCCGTTTATCCGAAATGCTAAGCGAAAACGTTGATTACTCAACTGTCTCAGAACTTTCACTGAGCAAAAAAAGCAAATCCACCTCCAATATTTTTTTTTTTTTAAACATTGTCTGATACACCCCACAAGCTAGATCGCGACTTTAATCGGTAAGCGACATACAATCGGTACATAACCGATATCCCAAAGCCCCTTTCAGTAGCGACAGTCTCTATAAGCATTTGGCCTAGTTTATCCGTAGAATAGAATCGCCGAATATGGTACATATAGGAGAGCCGCGAGATTCTCGAGAGGCTCGAAAGAGGATGGCAGTCGAGTAGAAAGAGGAGGAATAGGTGGCTTCCCCCGTGAGGGGGGTGCAGTGGGAGGAGGAGGAGGGGGGGGGGGAGTGGAGTACAGTATTATACGAGGAGAAGAGGGTGGTCTGGAAAAGGGAAATCTGCAAGCCAAAGCGAATCAGAGTAATCCTACTCTCCGGCGCGTTTGGAAAAGCCCCAGGAACGGCGGGCAGAGAGAGAGAGAGAAAGAGAGCGAAAGGATAGATGTGCAGAGAGAGTGAGAGAGAGAGAGAAAGGGGAGAGAGAAATGAGAGACAGAGAGAGCCCGGCCGATGCCCGGGTGTCGCTGCTCTACGTCGCTGCTACTCGGCCCTACCAACGCGACGCGCGGACGCGCCGGTCGATGAGCATTTCGTAAATGGATCCTGCCAGCGTACCTACCACTACCACCACCACCACCGCCATCCACCACCTACCCTTCCTACAGGGTATAGCCCTCCACCTTCCTTCCGTCCTTCCTTCCTTCCTTCCAACCACCCACAGCCACCCTTGAATTTTCTCTTTTTCCTACCTCTTTCTCTGTTAGTGCGGGGGGTGGGCGGTAAGGGGGGGAGGGTCGGGGGGTGCTCTGGTGTGGGACTCGTTGGATAGCTCGTTCGTCGCGCAGAGCAGAGCGGCAACCACGGTGGCTCACCGCGCCCCATCCCGTGGCTCACTCTTGCGAAACCTGCTCACCGCACCGACCCATCCAGCGAGCGCGGTCGCTCTTCTTCTTCTTCTTCTTCTATAATTCCTCCGTCTCGTTCTAACCCTCTCTTTTTACCTCTATCTATGTGGCTCTCTTTCTCCTCCTCTCTGATAGTGAGGGCGACAGAGAGAGAGAGAGATAGAGGGAGAGAGCATCACTGTGCCTGTTCCCCGGCCGAGCGTTCCCTTCCCTCCTTCGCGCCTCATCCTTTTCCTCGTCGCTTTAAATTGCTGATGAGCATTTTTAGATTGGTTACGTTAAGTGAATTGGTACATAGACGGGCAGCTGTGTTTTCCCGATAAAAGTCTTAATGAATCCGCGAGACCGCGAGGAAGACGAGAGTGCGACGCGCGCGCGAGCATTCCGCTCGAGGGTTGGAAAAAAATTGACTCTGTTGCCAGTGGCGCTTTCCACCGGATTTTTCACGTCTCCCTTATTTATTTAATTCGTTTTTCTTTTTTTTTTCTACCCATCCGTGCGTTCACGAATTTTCGTGAGGACTTATGTTTGGGGTCCTTGCTCTTGGGATTATTTGTATATATTTATGCATGCTTGATTTTGTATTTTATTGCTGCAATATTAATTGTCTTATTGTATGTGCTTTAGTGATGCGGTCGACCCTCAGGACGACACGAGTTTTCCCGCTGGTAGCGGCGAACCCGAGACGGAACGAGAGACACCGGCAAGACGCGGAGATGGCGAACGAAACCCGCGCAACACTCGAGAACGAAACCCGCTGACACACGTAAATACCAACACAAACGAGGGAGGATTCCGTCGGGTTAATTAAAGCCCCTCGGCATTAGAGTGAAATCGAGAGACGTGGCCCACGGGGCCGCGCGATCTGCCCACTAGCCCAAGCACCATACCACCGCACACCGAACTCAGCGATACTATATACTACCTCGAGTCCCTCATCCTCGTCCTCTCTTTCCGGCCGCACCACCGGAGCTTGCCCGAGCTGAGAGAGGACCTTTTTCCCCCAGAGTTACAAGGGTGAGCATGAGAAACGGAGTGAGCTCTGATAACACACATAGTACCAACCTCTACCTATGTATATATGTGTCTTACACACGAGAGTCGTATAGTAGCTCCCCGAGTAACTTGTGCGGTGTACAGTTCCGCTTCTCTCAAATTCTCGCCACTTTCATAATGTTAAGTTCCTATTCCAACTGTCAATTTTATTAATTGCTGAAAAATGTAAAGAGGGGGACTGAAAATAGTACATTTCAATTCTCGGGAGAAAATACTTATTCTTCGTAACGTTAATTTTCAGCTGAAAACTGCAGTTTTAGTAAATGAGAATTTGGGAAAATTGCACTTTTGACCGAGGACTGAAAAGTAACTTTTTCAAGTGATGCATTCACTTCAGGTAGGAATGCGTGAATGGGCCGAAAGGGTGTCGTAGAATCTGTGCCCTTATCGAACTTTGTACTGTTGCAGGCGAGAAACGGTTGCTGCACTACCGATACCCTCTCCTCGTGCCTCTTGCTGCTCTCATCCGATAAAAGGAGAACGGGTAATACCTCGACTCTCTCGAATCAGCCCATGGCTGAAGGAGTACCATGTTGTTGGTCCGCAACAACAATAAACTGTTATAGTCACTTCGTTAAGGGCATTTCTCTCAATCCACATGCGCTCGAGAACACGCACGCATACATACACAAACGGAGCCTAGTCTGCACGTAAGCAAAGTCTGCAGACAATCTCGGGTGTACGGCGCCGTCTAGTTTTGACGAGGGCGACAACAACAGATGCGAACACGTTGCAGCAACGCCGAGGGATCTGCAGGACGTGTCAAGAGAAAGAGAAAGAAGAAAAAAAGGAAGGAACGAAAGAGAGAGCGAGAGAGAGAGAGAGAGAGACGAGCTTGTTCATCGTAGAGAGTAGCCGGTTTTCTGCCCTCCAACTCGTATGATTGACATATTTTTCGCGAGGCCACCACCGGCACTACCAGCATTGAAATCCCCTGGTATTAGGCCTCTCGGGCCGTATCACGGATCAGACTCGGCGGACCACGCTCAAGACTCGAAACACCAAAGCCTTCACTATATATATAAAGCCCAAGCCGATCACTCGGTTCTACCAGTGACAGTCGAAGCGTGCGTGCGTGCCAAGTAACGAAAGTGGAATGGATAAAGAAAGAAATGAAGGAAATAGAGAGAGAAAGAGACAGGGAGATCCTCGCCATTAATCTACATGATTTATCAAATAAAATTAAGAAAAAAATAGAGAAGCAGGTGCGTCAGCTCTGCAGGTACGCTTATATTGCACGCACCTTATAAATTCTGAATGCGAGAGGCGTCAACGCAGCATCAACGTCAACGACGAGAGGAGCGACACGTTTAATTGGTAATCCGTTTAAAGGATTAGTCGAAGCTTGGCGAACGGTACGTGTCTCCATGCTGGCAGCGCCCCCTTTCCTCTCCTCATCGCTGTACTGCTTGTCCGTTTCGCAAAAGGACATGGCCCAACACCCTCATCTTGACACGAATAGTATACAACATATAATAATGGTCGTACACATGGATTTGTCGGGACCATACCGCATGGTTCGCCGATGGGAAGTCTATATACACTGCGCCTCGCGCATACTTGGATCTCTTTTTCTCCCTCGTCAAGTCCCTTTCGCGCGCGTCACTTCACTATTCTCCGGTGTTGCTGCTCACTTTTCAAACGAGCTTACTCTTTGGTACTCATGGGGTAGGACGGGACATCCACGAACCGGGGGCCATGCCCGGGGAGACTTGAAATCCGGCCTGATCTAATAGGGATTAAGGGAGTGACAAATGTAAGAGTTAGTGCGATGGACGCTTGCCGAGGGGAACGGCGAATGGGGATCTCGGTAACTGTACGTACCACTCTCTTACAGAGTCGTACGTCGAGCCTATTAAAATGCATCAGGAAGAGGTCTAAATGCAAAGCAGTTTTGTCATTGATTTTTGGATACGTTCGCAAGTGTATTGTGTATAGGATTTATTGCAAACGAGCAGCTAACTAGATTTTTGAAAATGCCGATAATTTCGTTGGTATTTGATGTCGAAAACCCTAATCGATAATTATCGATCCTTCACCATCGACTATCTAAATTCGTCAACTGCCAAAAAAAAAAATAACGTAATTTCTGAATTCCACTAATAGTGAAATTTTTAAAAAATCACGATGCCTCAATTTCCCGATCGCGTTCTCGTTAACTTTCATTTCCCCAAAGCGAAGTAATTTTCGATGGTATCGGAGGGGGGCAATATTTCTCCCCTCGTTAGCCAATTTACGGAGCACATTGATGTACACGCGACGATAATTGTCCGTACAGAAACATCTTGATTGGTTTAATAGTCGGCGGTTGATGTTCGGAAGGTTGTTCGCTTCCGTAAAAGAATCTCTCTCGGTTCGGCCGGTGCGCTTCGGTTCATGCGGCGAGTTATATACGGAACCCGTTCGCTCTTCCTTTTTTATACCCGGTCATATCAGTTTCGGGGTTGATGTACTCGTGCATGTACCGTAATAGCGCTTAAGTATACAGGCCGAGGTGGTGGCCGAGGCACACGTTTGACCTCTGGCAAACTCGGCCGAGTGATCGATAGCGAGACTAATATAATAACACACCTAATAGTATCACATATAGTGTATATATGTAGGCCCTCTTATGTAAGATCGGTTGAGATAGGGATAAGTGGACGGTGAGGAGCAGCCGGCGCAGCTTGCGCCTCTTGCCTCGCTTCCAACCATCGCCACTAACACACCGCTCTCCAAAACAACTTCGCCACGCTCTCGTCCTCTCTCCGACAACGTAACACGCTCCACATTAAACCGTATTATATATTACACTTTGTTGCGGGCCGTATCGTTTCCTCTAGTGGCATTAGACTAAGCAGACAGTGGATCGGTAGTCTCGAAGCGCCAAATTCTGGCGGACATCCATCATCCGTTCCACCGTTTGTTGGTTGTTGTTGTTGTACCGCACCTGGCGAAATTTTATCGAGATCGCTTTCGATGAGGCTCAATTTATCGAACCTCCCAGCGATATAGTGCTCAACCGTTATGGGAGCTGCCTAATAAATAAGTAGGTGCACGCGTCGCATAAAAATTGAGAACGGTAATTGGCTCGATTAAACCTACTGAGGGAAAAATTTTTAACAACGGAATATAGCCGTTTGCTCGCGTTTCTCATCGTTTTTTCGGTAGTTGCCAGAGTACTTTGGTGCTTCTGTTACAATGAGAGTAATTTCGATAACAATCGGTCGATGGAAGTGTGTACTTCTAAATATCCAAACTGTATCCTGTCAAATTTTATAGAAAAATCAATTTGTTTTAAAGAAAATCTTGAAAAATATTGTGAAAATAGATTTTGAAATTAAAAAAAATATTGAACTATGATTTTGTGCGTATGCCTGTGACAGAATGATTCAATACATTTCCATAATTTAAGGAAAACTATAACAAACAACGAAAAACTTGCGGATAAACTAAAAATAAAGAGTACGAAAAATGATTTGATTAGAAAAGTGGCGAGCGATTGGGTTATATTGGATCGATTGTCAAATACGGAGACACAGAAGTTGGTGTACGGCACGCGGACAGTATTTGTATTTACGATATGTTCGAGAAGTTGGCTAGGAGCTATGGAGAGAACTGGAGAGCCGCGTGGTTCGCTGACAGCCTCTGGATGACTCGTCTAGATGCGTGCCAATAAATCAAATTGCTTTTTCGGGCCGAGGGATGCTGGGACGGCCGGGCGGGGTATACATATACCCCCGCGTTCATCGCGACAGATGAAATGGTAATGAAAACACAGGCGATCCGATGTCGCGATAAAATTCTCGGGGCTCGACAAGCGAGGACACGCGTCCTCGATATATGTACGATGTGGATCGAATGGTCAGTCGTCAATGGTGCCGGCGGTTCGTCACAAAACCAAACCGCACTGGCAGTTGGCTTTTGCCAATCGTATATGTGCTGCATATTGTTCGGCATGTATAGCAGCAGCAGCAACAGCAGCGGCACAAGTAGTAACGTGTGCTTCGCGGGCCATTGCCAAGCGCGTAATTAATGCGAGCATACTCGTGGTCGAACATCGAGTATTCGATGCCCCCACGGCGGTCCATCATGCTCAGAATGGCAAGAAGTAACCCCTATCTCTATGGCACGTGTATATATATGTATGTATGTATGTATGTATGTATATAAGCTGGGAGCCTTTAGTGCAAACAAGACTCGTGTATTCGCTAGTGTACAGCAGCTTTGACAGCTAGCGTTTCGAAACGCGACAATCTCGTCGTTGCAGCTTTTTTTCTTCTTCTAATGATCTTATCTCATTGTACTTTGGACGATTGATCGTCGTGATTTCGATACAATTTTTTGACAGACTATTGTCAGGAATATAAATATCTGAGAATCGAGATGCTTGATTTAATGTCAAGAGTCTACACTTTTTTTTTTAAGACTCGGTTTTAGCGCTTTGGAAACGACAAATAGGCAGTGTATTTTTCAGATAATTTGTTTATTTTTTGCAATCGCTGGAATATTACAATTTTTCAAATACAAATGTCTGGCACAATTTACTTTTTAATAATGATCCTTATTATTCCTCTATTTGTTCAAGAGAATT
Source organism: Clistopyga incitator (assembly GCA_947507545.1). Lineage (NCBI taxonomy): Eukaryota > Metazoa > Arthropoda > Insecta > Hymenoptera > Ichneumonidae > Clistopyga > Clistopyga incitator. The sequence continues at coordinate 10,375,693 of OX382177.1, forward strand.
TTGTAAAGCTGTTCAAATTCCATGTCCAGAAGACATTGAACATTTTTTATGGACGGCGAATAAATATTCGCACGAAAAAAAGTGTTTTTCAAAATTCTCGGTAGCCAAACTTCCACTTGAACTTGAACTTTTGGAGCTTCGACCGGAATTCTTCACAATTATAATTTGGAGAGTGTGTACGGAGGTTCGCGTGGTTGGGGCTTTTCTCGAGCATCTCTCGGAGCGTTCCTCGTGGCGTCATTGGAGCGTCGTCCTGCGCCAACCCGAGCCGTTTCGATATCTTCAGGAGCGTCGAGAGGCTGCCGTTGTTATTGATAGTAGCCTCGTTGTGCGGCTTGTAACATTTACGCCGGACACGGTTGCGCCTGAGATTGCGTATGGACGAATGTGTGGAGGTGTATGTGCATATATAATATCACGTGGAGAGAAAGTGCACGGACGGGAAGGAGGAAGAAGAGGAGACGAAGAGGTAGAATAAAAGAGAATAAGAAAAAGAAGAGGGAGTAGGGATCAAGGTCCCGGGCAGCCTGGTCCGCTTCCAGCTACGAAACGAAGGATATGCCGCTGCCGCTGCGCTTCCAACAGACCCCGAGGAGACTATAAGCCACAACTCGTTCCCTCGCGACGGCATCGGTGCTCAGCGAACCTGCGAACACAGTTTGTTACGCGTACTCATTCAGATTAAACAGCCTCATGAAAATCATACCTCAGTTGATACTCGAAAGGCTCGTACATCGCACTCAATTATATCATTTTTGTGATAAGTTCACCACCAGTGCAGTTATCAGTTGTTAATTACATTTGCAAAAGTGATCATTGGAGAAAAATGTATTAATTTCAAAATGTTAAATTCCTTGCATTTTTTTTCAATTAAATTAAAGCAGACATTATTAGAAAAAAAAAAAAATGCGCGGTTATTTTTTTTTTTTCCACCAATTCTATTTACCGTGGGACAATCATTGTCCCATTTCCTTTCGCTCCGATGCCCCCAAATGACATTTCAATAATTTGACATTATTTCTCAGCATCGAATACCGATATTTTTGATCGTTTCGCTGATTGAAACGAATTATTGGGAACGATTCGGTGATAGGTTCATATAATATTGCATTGACGCGTGGACAATGTTCGAGGAGGTATGGAAAATAGAGATCCCTCGCGGTTTTAGTATAGCCATTGTCTGGGACGCGTGACGTATACGGGGCAATACCAAGTGGGTACGCGAGAGATCGCAGACGAGATTCGCTCTCGGGAGGCGCGCTCCCGAACGGGACAATAAAATCTGGGAGCATTATTCGAGATCGGATGCTCATTGGAATGCGCGGATCAAACTTAATAATGCAATGCTTCGCTGAGGATGAAGCGGGCGAGCGGCTGCTCCTCTCGCGGATCTCTGTGCGACTCTGGGCCCCGGGGATGAGGATCGAATGAGAGAGGCCAAGCAAGAAATGGGGAATGCGGTGGAGCGCGTGGGACGCATGCGGAATCGAGAGGAGCCCGCTCACGGTGGTATACCAGTAGTACTATACGTCGGGGGCGCGAGAGACGCCACGACAATTAATACGCCCAAACGACTTATCCGCGAGAGTTCGCCAGCATGCAATATCAGAAGCCCCGAGCGCTGTGCAACCGATTCCGTCCTTTTCCGCGAGCTGAGCGAATAAAAATAGTCCGCAAACCGCACTTTAACAATCTTTATTATTCCAATTATTGCAACGCTATTACGATTAATTAAATTACTTAAATTACACTTTTAGCATCAATTAGATTGTAATTAGATTAATTAATATCCATTGTTCGTAGATATAAAATATTGAACGATGGAGAATAAGATTTTTATGAAAACTGAACAAAAAATCTTAAACAACAATTTTGTAGAATCGTTTTTTTTTTTTCAATATTTTTCATTTCGTTAGAATATTAATTGCATATTCGTGTCCGCGGGTCAAAATAACGATTTTTCATAATCGTCGTTTCTTCAGACGACAAATGTACAAATGTATTTTAATCCACGAATCAGGAGCACATAATGAAATTACTTATTTTATTTTTATTTATTTGTTTCAGATTGTAAGAATAACAAATAAATATTTTCGGTAAGCCAATCGTTGTTTCGATGCAATATCTTGCGGTCCCACAAAAATCGAATCGAGAAACCAATGGAATACAAGCGTTGACAATTTTTATTTTCAGAAAAATCCAGATTCGCCTAAATTCACACCCGAGCCTCGGAAAGGCCTCTGATCTCGTTTACGCCGAATTTCGCCACCAGGTCGCCGCGCAAGATTCGTATACGGATGCACGGTGGATATTTGTGAGCGGACTCGAGAGCGAACGCGATTGAGAGCGTCAACACGTCGAGTATAGTTGAAGAGGGGCACGAAGGGGTATGAGGCGCGAGTACACGTAAGCCGGTGCACAGAGCGGGCCGCGCTTTCGAGTCTCGTCTCGAGAGGGTCCGCGGTACCGGCACATATTTGTATTCTACTTTCGTCTGTTTGCCGAAACATAATATTTCGGTTGGAGCTACCGCGGGGACAGCAGCCGAAGCGGTGACGTCGAGTTACGTATGGAGCGGGAAGAGAGGCATCTTCCCTCGCTCGTGTCCTTCCGAGTCCCTTCCCAGCATCGCGGGCCCCCTTTCCATCATCATTATGATGCTCCACCAAACGACCATCCAGCTCAAGTTTTACTAATTAATTAATCAGCCTCGGAACTTCGATGGCTTCGCCGAAGTTTCCGGACGTTCAACTTTGACATCCCCGAGCACGAATCGATGTGTTCCTATTTTTATTTTTCACTGGCAAAATATATATAATTCAATTTGGAAGAATTTTCGGGTTCAACCCCATTGCAGTGAACGCGAATCGACAACTCAATTCTTAAATTCGAACTGACAACAGAAAAATATCTCTTCTGCAATTTAGAAAATAGTAACAAATACATTTTGCGATAAATAATAGCCTTTGGTAAATGTATGAGGTAACTTTATGCTAAGTCTGCAAACAATTGATTTTAAAAACTGCATTGTTACCGATGTTATGGGAATTTCATTTTTTTTACGAATAAAAATCGCCAAACGTTCATTTCTCTTCTTCGATTCTCGACGACAATGCAATGCGGTAAAAAGCAAAGTTTTTCCTTTGACGTAACACGAAAAGCCTATCTTTCCTTGCTGATGCTTCGCGATCACCGCCAACCCTCTTTCCATTATTATCGCGATCCTCCACCAAACGAGCCTCCGTATAGCTCCCGTTTTACTAATTAATTAATCAACTGTCGAGGTGGAGGAGCTGTCGATGCGCAACGTGATGAACACGAGTCGATTTGAGACTCGATATAGCGGGGCTGCTGATAAACGGAGGCTCGAAGGGCGGGTTCGAGCGTTTCAGTAATATTCCCTCGAGACAGAGGCGTCTCCTGGTAGGGCGGAATCGGAGTAACGGCGCGACTATCTATTCAATACCGCGCTGTAGTTGTATGAGAGCGGCGCGTATATGCCGCGATTATTTGGTAGCTAGGTGATAAGAGAAAACGAGCGGGCGTATCGTCGTCCCTCCGGGGAGCCGTCCGATCCGTCTCTCTAATACCCGGAGTTCTCGCTTTCGCAGCTCAGCCACCCCGTCCTCGCCGAGCGACCCTTTCATCTAGGGCTTTTTTTTGTTGCTTTTTTTCTTCTTCTTCTGGCTACTGGATCCATACTTTGCTGCTGCTCTTATCGGACATGCGAGACCTGCTGCTTCACACGAGGAAAACATCGTGTCCCGCGTGCTCGCAGTCTTGTGTATATCTTTCCCTGCTCGCAAGCCACTCGGTGAAGCTGATTGAAGGATAGAAAGAGAATTTATACCCTCAGAACTGTATACCCAAAACGAGCGCGACACACGCGAGCTTTATTACACTTTGCCTGAGACTTAAATAGTCGATGGGGGTATAATTTCACTTGTACATTGTTAACAGTGGTAATTGAATTCAATTTTCGTAGCCGAATGAAAATCGACGGGGATTAATGCTTCGAAATAATTGCAAATACAATTTTCACTCTCGCTCTTGATTAGAGAAATTTTGGGAATTTTTTTGGTAGATGGATCATCGACAATTTGGGTAACGGCAGATGGAAAAATTGGGGGCCAGTCTTTTTTTCATTACTTATAATTTCTTGGCTCAATTTTGATGGGGAAATTTTTTTTTTGCCGATTTCTTATCGATGAGCTAATTAATTTGTTTACTAATAGTGGAAAAGTGGGAAAGTGTCTGTTGTTTGTGAGTTAGTTATGGAATTGATAGAGGAGTTAGTTGGAAAGTGAGGGGATGATTGTAACGTTGAGTGCGAGGAAATGGTACGGAGTCAGTCATCTTCATCGCACGACTTTGATAGATGTACACATCAATGGCGTTGTAGGTGTTGCATACACAGTGTAGTAGCGTGTAGGTTGGAAGTTACTCGGGGTTAAATCCGCAGGGGGCTTACGAGTTGGTCCTTTGGCCTACACAATGGCTCCCATATGTTTGCGGGGGTGTATAACGTTCCGCTCGAGAACCGTGGGTCGGTTATGCGCGCGCACATCCTTCACCCACTATTCCGTATATCTCACACACCCAACACACACACACACACCCGCGCGGAAAATAGTTTTCCGAAATGTTATGCAGCATATAAAAATTCAGTGATCGATCGGCTCTGTGCACCGAGAAAAGCGATAAGTTGGTGCCACTGAATCTGAAGACAGACACGAGCTGTCGGATAAATTTCCAGTCAACTCTATTTCCGGTTACCTCAAACATGTGTTGATCCGTTGGCCCATATGATTTTTCTAGGATCGAAAAATTTTATAGTTAAATACGAAAAAAAAAAAAAAAAATAGTACATATGTATATATTCAATTAAGAGTTTGATTCGTTGATAACGTCTGGATATTCTGCGTCAGATGTAAAAAAAAAACACATTTTTTTACTGATTCATTAGAGTGGCACTTTGTACCAATAACGATAACTTCATTGGTTATCTTGCATTTTTTTTTAAATCATAACTTTGCAAGGCTATTAATTATGTGTAAACTTTCATGATAAAAAACAAATGGAAATTGACTTATACCTAAGATCCCAAGCTTACGTCCCGCATAAACACATTTCATTAACAACTGTAAATTCATTAATTACCGCTCTTCACCCAGGCCGTTAATTCCGCATAAATTGTGTCACGAAATGCCCTTCTTCCCTCAGCTTCCTCCCCCGATTTCTTAATTACCAATTAAAGCCACTAAAACCCAAGCGATTCAGCGTAACGTCCATCACAACTCGTGCCTTATCTCTCCATAAAAGCGAAAAAAAAAAGAAGAAAAAACCATCGCTCGTGTCTGCGTTACAATAGGCTCAGCGTCACATTGTGTTACAGTGAATCGAAGCGATACAGTTGAACGTCTCGACGGTTGAAAAGCAAATAAACAAAGCAGCGCGGGGGATAATTCACCGTATAATTCCACGTCGAGTGTGTCGCTTATAGCGTAGCACGCATTTGGAGAGAGTGGCCGCGGAATGCGAAAAGCAAGTAAGTACACGATACACGATTTCGTGAACGTTCGCCGCGGCGAGACTCGAGTCGTTGGACCGATCGTAAACGATTATCGCTCGTGCAAAATGACTTGCACGCGCGAGCGCGCACAAGGTATGAGGCTGTTGCTACTCCTGCCGTTGGTGCCGCTGCTGTTGCAGTTGGGAGTCAAAGAGAGAGAGAGAGAGAGAGAGGGACTGCGATCGGCACTTGGGCCCATTACCAAGTCCATTAAAGCGTAATGCGTGCGGCTCGCGAGGAGTATGTACGTGAGCGCAGGCCCAGCCGAGCAACTCGGTATCTTCCCGTGCTGTTGGTGCTTCTCTCGTACGCTTTAGCCATTACGACCTCTACACGAGAGACTAGCCGCGAGTATAAACAAAGAGTGACTGGCTGCGCGGACTGCGTCGCTTTATTTGGGAACTGCGCGGCGACGACACGCGGTGGACGTTGCGCTTGTTGCCCCAGCCTCGAGTGAGTTCGGTGAAGGGTGATTGCCAAAGTCCGAAGTTCCGATGATTCGTGCGAGAGCCATCGGCTCCGTTGGCTTCTTTCTCCCGGCAAACATCCTTCAGCCACGAAGTGTAACGTACGAGTCGAAGAGCAGCGCGGCACGCTCTGTCTTCGGTGCGCGATTAAATACCTCCGCTGATCGCCGCCGCGCCCTGTGTCACGCGTATATATGTATACCTATATATATATGGGGAGGTTAGCCGTATGTAGGTGATATGTTGTAAGCACGTGCAGCCATCGATCTCTGCGTACACTCGAAAATCGACACCTCATTGCGCGACTGAATTGCGGAAGCCAACCGACTTATATGGAACATACTTTTTTGCAGGCCATTCGACGGAGAAATTACGCGGGTTATGTAGACTGGTAATTAGAAAAAACTGTTGGAGATGGAGTTGGATAGAAAGTGGACGTTATTTCAATAGATTTTTTCAAAATTTTAGGCATCCAACGTAGAAATTAGGAATAAAACGAAGTTGAATGTAATGTTTCACATTCTTTTATGCGAATGTTTTGTTTTTTAAGCCCTTCGTTTCCTAGATTTTTGCGACTATCGTCTCTGATTTACACCTTTGACTCTGAATAAGATGTGATACGTGATAATGGCAGGAATGTTTTGAAATTCGTTTATTCTAAGCCACGTTAAAATATGCGTTAGGAATATTCGAAATCGTGACGATAATGCAACCAATTCTTCACGCCAACAGCACAAACGATAAGCAGGTTGACATTGAAGCGCAATCTTCGCGAGGGAATAAAGGTGAAAAAAAGAGGAACGATGAGTTCGCAATTGATGATGGAAATATCGATGATCGCCGTCGATTTGGGCATAATAAATGTTGGCCTCCACTTTGGCGTAGTAATTGGGTCTCATAATAAATACTCAACGTAGACAAGGGTATAAGGGGGTCGGGTGGTCAGGTAGCGAGATACCGGAGGCCCAATAGCTCGGGCATGCATCCGATCGTATCTCGAGGTTGCGCGTATGCCGCATCAGCTCCTGAATTAATTAGGCCCAATCGACGTCACTCTAATTGGGCTAATTAAGGAAGAGGAAGAGCTCGTATCGTGTGGAGTGAAGTTGGCGTACGCGAATACGAGGCCCGTCGTAGGTGCGATTCGGTGAGCACGTTCCTGTCGTCGAGCGTATTTACGCGAGTCTCGTGACATTGAAGCATCGACGCTCCCATGGATTAGTCGTTCTGTCAGTGCGTCGCTCTACGTGTATAATACCTGCCAAACGTGGTCATTCGCTATTCCCTTGAACGAGATATAAAAACGGACAGCCGGACAGGTCGCGGATACTACAATTCGAGATCTCGCGAGTGCAGCTGCACACGCGACTCTCTCGAATATTACTATGTATATACACGTAGTATATATATATATATGTGTATATGTGTATAAGTTCATCGGTAGTATGGCGCCCATGTATATCCCCAGTTATTTATGTTTCAGTGGGCAAGATTGAACTGGCACATCGAAACGCTTGGGTCCCCGGATCCTCGGCCAAAAAACTGGTTCTCCACTGGCAATTCCGATCGAGCAGTGAATTATATGGAAGTTGTCCCGGGCCGACGGGACCGTTCGACAGAGCGTGACCGCGCCGCGCTGCGACATGTTCGACTTACTCCCGGCAGCCCCGGCGAAAACCACTGTCGACGATTCGTCGCCGCTTAACAACAATATCCAATCTTTATTCATCCGAGCGAGGGATCTTGGGATGCATTGTTCGTACCGCGCGTTTCTTATCGAGATCCGCGTACTGTTTGACCTTTTTCACTCGTCCAAGGTCGTCTTTTGCCTCGGACCTTTGCGGGGCATTTTTTTTTCTCAATTTTTTCCTCCAACGCTGAAATTCGAATTAGTAATTACCGATTTCGTTGATAAGCACTTCTCATCGGTATCCGTGAATACATAATGGTGGAATTATTTTTAAAAGTCGTTATGAGAAACCGAAGAAGAGATTTGTGACATTCCAACGCGGATCGCTGAAAGGAATTCTGTAAAATTGTTAACCTTGCCGATTAACTCAAAATCTTTGTCTTTTTCAATGCGAATTTCGATGGTTGTATAAACTCGAGTTTGAGTGGAGGGAATAATTCGACGATCTCGATTAAGGCAATTGTAATAATAAGAACGATTTGCAATAAATAATGTCATTTGTTACAGGTAATCCATAATGCAACCTCAGGGAATAGCGCAGCTGTTTGCAACCGCAGAGGAGGGAACGCATAAAACGTGACATAAAAGTGACCTAAATAGGTCTCCGGAGACTCCAGGTTCTTTTCCAGCATTGCGAAGAAAAAACGAAAAAGAAAAAAGAAAGGGAATACATCAACGATAAAACGAGTAGGCGATCAGGGCGCAGGCCAGCTGCGTACGTATTAATCGTGTATACATATGTAAGTGCTTCCGAGCAAGGGACCACTCGTACTTAAGTTCGCTTGGGTTTTCACTCGTTTCGTTCGATAAGTTCGCTGCGAGCCCGAGCCTTGATAAGCATGCTAATGACGCACATAATAACACAGGTATTGCTTGTCGCTGTTGTCGAATGTGGCCAGCGACTACCACACGTAAATTTATATACAGGAAACGATAGGGTGAGTGAGTGAGTGAGTGAGTGGGTAAAAGCTTCGGTCCTTATCGCCGCCAAGATAAACCAGTGTATTAATACCAGCGAGCCAGTATATCCGCCAGTCAAAAGTGTGCAATTGTCTATGAGACAAAAAGCGCCGTATGAGTTTACGGCTTCAAAAGCCGCGTAACAAAATGCAAGAAAGGAAGATGGTGTGAAAAATTGGCGAGACGAGTCGTCGGGGCTGGAGGCCATCGCCTTCATTAAGAGGCCTTCAATGCCGCGATTTACCATTCAAACGTCGACACACAGTGATTAAATAATGAAAAGACTTTGGGGGGAGGGGGCGAAAAAATAAAGAAAACGAAGGAGAAAGAAAGAAGGAAAGGAGAGAGAAAAAAAAATCACACAGAATAAAAAGCGAGCACGCTGTGAATGAGCCATTAACGGAGCAGTTGGTCCACGCGAGAGAAATAATTATCGCCCCCGAGGATCGTGACAATGGGCCTCGAATGCTGATTCTCACTGGCATTGGCGATGCTCCATCCGCGTCACTTAAAAAAAAAAAAAAAAAAAAAAAAAAAGGGAAAGCGGAGAAAAAAAATTGTCGTCGTCTTGCGGATCGTAGTGTCTCGCACTCGGTGGAAAGGTCCTCGTTCTATATAATGTAGTGGGTATATTTCGTCGCGTTCCCACTGGGCCGGTCAGGTTGCAGAGCTCGAGCCAAGTACCCTCGCAGTTTCGAGGGATATACGCGATAGATTGTTTGTGTTGTGTTGTTTGTTCGTGTGTTTGGGTAGTTCTCCGGGCGGGAGGAGGACAAACAAGTGGAAACAAATAATATCCTGGGTGCATTAGGCGAGCACGCGCACAGTTAGCGGAGTGGAGAGTCGAGTTGATGAGAGTAGCGAGGCGCTAGTGGTGAAAACGAGTGCGCAAGGGTGCAACGGTTGATACGGTGAGGAGGGTGCATGGCTGGTTGCTGAAGGAAACCGTCGGACGAGGATGAAGAGGGCTGCATGTGAGGAAGGAGAGCAATCGGCGTGGCTCCGGGCCAACAGACTACGACGACGATGACGACGACGACGACGACGACGACGACGAGGACTACGACGAGGACGGACTGGCTCGCAGTCTTGTGTGCGTATGTGCATGGCTCGCATGGCCCAGGGCGACGGTAACGAGAGCAACGAGTGGCACAACCCAAGTGCCACAACGCGTCATTAATGCCGGCCTCGGGCTCAACCGACACCCGCCGCACAACTGCAGCCAACTCCTATCGCTACTTCCTTCAAGCACGTACACACACCAGGCTCTCCCTATTAATGCTTTCAGCCCCTATTTCGTGTATACATGTATATATTGAACGCGAGAAACAGAAAGAGAACGAGAGAGAGAGAGAGTTATTTCATATATACTCGTCGTGTATCTCGAGCGTATTATGCGTATTGGAATAATCAACCGGCGGATAGTTGACGGAAGTTCCAATATCGTACTACACACCACTCTCGTGCTTTGCTCTGCTATGTTATCGGTGTCTCATAAGGGGATTTATTAAAAATACGACCGGGAGTTCGAGTCTCATAGGTCTTATAATTGTATTGTTAGGGCCTCGGAAGATGTCTCATAGGTCTCGGAACAGTGCATAAGGGTTTTATGGATTTCATCGAGGTCTCGAAGAACTCTGAATTGTCTCAGGTCTCGTAATTATATCTTAAGGATAATTATATCTCATGGGTCTCATAAGTGTCTCATATTAGTGTAAGAGGTCTCACAGGTGGACATGTACAATCCAGAGTCCACATGTCTCATAGAGAGGTTTACAAAAATTCGGATCTGGTCTCATAAGGGATACTGAAAAATACTCGTATCTCAAGGATAAAATACATATTCGAACAATTTACTGTCGGATAGATGACGGAAGTTCCAATATCGTACTGCACATTGCTTTACTTTTAATTTGATATGAATGTGCATATATATATATATTTTATTGGTGCATTTCAGGGCCGCAGACGATGTTGAAGTAGCTGAGAATCAGTGGAAGCTCTGAGCCCTTTTGCTTCAGGAGAAGCATCCCCCTCGAACGACAGAGAGATTTCGCAGGAGGACAAGCAGACAGACGACAAAGCCGGTCCCTCCCCCAAAAGCCTCGTGCCCGCTTCGCCGACGTTTCCGAATCCCAGCTTGCCGCCCTCGCGGCACTCACTGTGGAGCACAGAGCATTGATTGCAGCTTCAGTCTCTCTCTCTGGAACTTGAATTGTCACATCTAAGGAGAACGCTTCCACGCCTTGAACAATTGAGACGTTGCCGCCGTCTCTATATTACCAACTGTACCGGTTTACCGTGACTGTTTATCTCATGTTAAAGCGGTACAGTCACAAGGAACTCCGACATACATTTCCATCGACAAACATTTTTTTTTTTTAACATCCGGTACATAAATTAAGATTACATTAACACAATTTTTTAAAAATCAGGACTAATTGCCCAGGCATATTTAGCATCACAAAAATTTTTTTTGCACAATCTTAATTTCGTCAAATATCAAATCTCACATTAAACGTTCACTCAATAAAGGGCATTATTATTCTACCAACAAAAAAATGCAATAACTTAAAAAAACACACACAATCTGCCTCAGAATGAAATTTTCCAGTGATCAAGGCGCTGCTAATTTTTATAAATCCACAATGTACTGCTTCACAGGGAGAGTGTCACAAAAAGCCCTTGTAACTAAATTCGTAACGCACCGAAGTTCGCTCAGTGACGAGTTTATGACAGAGACAAATTTCGGTGGCACGCGCAGCGAGCGTGTACACATACATAAATGTATATACGTGTATATATACACACTTCCAGCAGCAATAGCAACACGAAGCGAATCATAACGCTCTCTCCCCGATACTCGGCTGTTGATTCTTGGTTCTTGGCCCTGTTCACCGGCTCGTCAGCAGTTGGGGCAACTCCAGAGTGCTGGATAGCTCCGCTTCAGCACGAGGGTAGTTCGCGGAGAGATGCCCGAGGCATCAACGAGGAAGGATAGGATGCAGCCGCGCCTAATGCGCGTTTCGTGTAAACGCGTCGCGGGTCGGCGAGGGCGGGGAGCTGGGGGCTCGGGGAGAGGCTGCAGCACTGCGAGAGCCACGGAACTGTGACGGGGATGCGGAGGAGAAGAGAGCACAGACGAGAGAAGCGCGGAGAGCTGGCACATAGGCCATTGAGAAAGCGATGCTGGAGCGAAGAGAGCGAGAGAAAGCGGAACGTGATTCCTGTACCGCGTGTGGGTATATATAGTACGGGAGCGAGCTCGCAGTGGATACGCGAGGCGCGTCAACGACTCAACGGTTCGTCGGTGAAGCCGAGGGTGGTAGTTGGTAGTCGTGTCAAAGTAGCAACGGAGTAGATGCCTCGGGACGGCTGGAGAACCCGTGTGCGGTGCCCGGGCGCGCGGGGATAGGTGACACGTGTTTCCACGAACCCGATTACCCACAGACGCGCCTTGCACCACCGTACGCCTGCTTACACGCGTATTCCCTCGCCTCGCAACCACACTCAGCGTATAATATCAGCCTGCTCGACGCTACGCCCAGGGCTCTGCACCTTTCGACGTCTATGCACGCCCAGAGATGGATTCCAAGGCCAGATCCACGAGTCACCCAGCTTTGGGTGTTAAATATTAATTTTTTCACGCCGCTGGGAATTGAAGCGTATTCTGTAGCTTCCTGATGCGGGAAGCTTCGTTTTCATGGAGAAAGGGCCTTTTTTTTTTTTTGGATTCTCGTGTCGGGAAATATCGTTCGGAATATGGAGGAACGTGGGTTAGGAAAATTGGGGAATGTATGTGGGAGTGTGTGTGAGTGCGAGTGAGCGAAGGGGAAAAAATTCATACTGCTATGACGCGTGAATTACGCGAACGAATCAGTGGAAATTTTAATGCCCTGTGGAGAACTGGTCAATTTTGAATTTTTTTGATAATTTGTATTTTTTGTTTTTTTTTTTTTAGAAAAATCGCTTGACGCATTTCGCTTTTATGAGATTTTGTAAAAGGCCGAACGTTCTAAGTTTTTACAAAATTCAGCTGATTTTTACTTCGGATTTCATGGAGTTATGAAATTTAAAAAAAAATTATGTCATTGCTGATATTTAACACAGAGAAAAATAAAATTGGGGCACATAAATCCATCAAGAAGAAAGAAGAGATTCTGTTGTATATAGAAAATTTATCTTATCGAAGTAAATGAAAAAAAAAAAAAATTAATATAAGTAGCGCGATATTGCGCCGCCGATATTTCGAATAATATACATATGCTTTTTGCTTTCCATGTTAGGTGCTCGTAGCGGTGTCTGCTCGGTGGCTGCATAAGCTTGCGTCAGAGCTTTTCGGGCTGTGGCTTTTGCGTGCGAGAATGGTCGTCAGGGTCCAGCAGAATCTAGTAGTGACTAGTCGGAGCGAGCGGAGGAAGAGGATTCGCGGTTGCGGTGGCGGAGAAGAAGACGACGCCCCGATGCTGGGGCTACAAGAGGGTGGCAGGGTACTCGAGAGGAAGCGAGGAGGGAGAACGTGAGCTGTATCGCCAACCACGGCTTTAATAAACCCCTCGGATTCCCGGCGACGTACCATTGTGGCGGCGGAAAACCCTCCACCCGCTCCATCTAAGATGCCGAGCTGCTGCTGCTGCCGCCGCTGCTTCTGCTTCTGCTGTGCCTTACCGCTCTTGGGAGTCTCTCAATATCCCTTTGTTTAGGGTGCTTACGAGCGAGGAGTCGGGCGTGGATGTCGCGCCGCTAGCGAAAAGCCAAGGGACGACGACCAACCGCCCCCTCCCCCTCGTACTACTACTTCGCAGCTATCTTCTGCTCCTCGAGCACCCACACACCGAATCCTTACAGTGTACTATGTATTTTGCACAAGCCGCATCCTCGTTCGAGTTGAAATACCGTCGCTATCAAAAACGAGACTCGTACGCGCACAAAAGCTGAGCCAAGTACACTTTTGAGTCCATTGTCCTGCTGAGCAAGTGCATTTAACGTTAGATTACATATTTTCAGCTTGTCATTTGAATTTAAAAAATTAAAAGATATCCGAGGGATATGAAACTCGGAGTCCAAGAGACATGTTGATTTTGCATTTTTCTTTTGTGTATCATTTTTGTTTTTAAATTTAGAAATGTTTATAGACAATTATTATTTGAATAAATTGCTGCCGGGTAAATAAACTTTGGCGTTTTATGTCGTACGACGAATATTTGCCCATACGTTTTACGTTTCGGACTAATTAATTACGAAGAAAAACGAAAATGTAGTACGACAATTCGCTGAGGCAATGTTCCTTCGAGTGATCCACACGATTTTGGTGAAATTTCTTTGGTCGAGCTGTTCAAGTTTCGCAATAATTGAATTAATGAACTAATTAGACGAAATTGTACACGACGATTTAATGAAAATCACAAAGTCATTAAATCCTCGCGGAAGAAGTTGCATTCCGGAGGCAATGTGAGGTGAATGAGAGGCGAGCCGCTCAGGCAGCCGATTTCTAATTGGGATTCAAGGGCGAGAGAGCGAGGGAGAGAGAGAGAGAGAGAGAGAGAGACTCACACACGGGATTCCAATCAATTGGCCGGAGCTAAGGAATCGTGATGGCGCGTTCTATGCGAATCACGTAGGATACGATCGTTCGTGCACCTCAGGAATCTCCTTCGAGTATATATTTCGCGACCCTCGATCGCGCACCTCCGCCTCTCTTATTGCCACCCTTACGTTTGGCTATTAACGCACCCAATCGTATATCGAGGGTGCGAGTATTTATACGCTCTCTGTATGGTCCAAAAGCTTCCATCCAATCTGGAACGTCAAAACTCGAGCTCGGTAGGACTGATTGAATGATATTAGAGTGCGCAAGGGTGGAGGTCCTTAAGTATGTGTGCGAATGCTCAAGATTTTCGAGCTTGCTTTTCCCATACAATATACATACAGAAGCCCGTCGGCATTAAAACGCTCGCCCGAATTGTTCGCGGCCTGAATACATAATGACGCGGGAGTGACTCGCTAATTCATGCCCGCAGAAGTTGTGTAAGACGTATTAAATATCACGTCGCTCCTGACATCAGTGAACACTTTGGGGATAGCTTTAATGAAATTCAAAAATTTTACATTCCAAATCTGCTCCGACGATTTTATCGATTACCATTAATCCAATTTAATGTAATTAATTATAACGTTAGTAAGCATAGTTTTATAATTGCGCTCTAGTAAATCACACCCAAAAGTCTGCCGTGATTTAATCGATAAATTTTAATGAAATTTTGTGTATGTTAACATCGTGCAGAACAATTAGGAATTAAAATACAAATTATTGAAAAATTACATGTCAAATTAGCCGAAATTGGAGCTCAAGTTTCAGGCATACGAGTAAATGAATAAATTTTCGAGTTTTTATTTTCAAAATGTAATCCAGGCGGGGATGATAAATAGACGATAAATATATCGAGCATAACGTTATAACTAACGTATCAAAATTTATTGTGTCATATTCAAATACGCGTGTATCAATTGCAAGCTAATCCTTTACTCGATATACACTCGAAACAAAATTGATACAAGCAATCTGTCGTCTCGCTCGGGGCCTCGTTACTCACATTTCAACGATAATACTGGGATGAGTGGCTGAACCGAGTGCACCACACATCACTAACGGTAACAGTGTCTGTAGCCGTTTACAGCAGTGGCATGGAGAGCCGTATGCATTACGAGGACAGAGAGCCGTGGAGATATATAAGCGCTCGGGGCTTTCGACGCATCCCTGCTAATTTATGGCCCTGCCGCCAATTGCTGATAATCATTCGACGATTGTGGTACTGATAATCGAATAACGGGTACACGCCATTCACCCACACAGTCACATGCTTACCTTCACACATACGAAACAGAGCTTTCAGCCTCGTTATAGACACATGTGCACACCACTCATTCGCTCATACTGAGAGAGCCCCCCCCCCCCCCTCGCCAGAATAAATAATGGTTGCCCGGTTCAATGTATTTCCGGGTATAATGTAAGCGAACGTATCGATAAAGGCCCATGGTCATTTTGGGATGTGGTATTATGCAGTACTGGGGTTGCATGGTCGCTGCTCACACACCGAGGAGGGCAAGCGCTCCCCCCTTGCCACTTTTATTACTATATACTTCTCTCCCTAGTTTGATTTACTAGACACTCAATACAATTTTTTTTTTTTTTTCTATCACATTGTGGGGCGTATTTCAAGTCGATTCAGAAAATTTTTTATTTATTTTTATTATTTTAAATCTGTGGAAAAATTTGGCATATCACAAAAAAGCGATTTTTTTCACCTTTTTAGATTACCTGTTTCAAAAATTACAGTTTTTTTTGTACCGTAGTTTTGGATTGGTTTTTTAATGGAATATGAAAAATAATTTTGTACAGTTCATTTATGAATGAATACGTTCTTGGAGTTCGAAAATATTCGTTGTAATTATTTTTTTTTTTTATTTGGGAAAAAATTGCTAATTTTAGAGCGTTTACACTGAAATGGTGCGCTTTTCTCCCTGGTTCGTTTGATTTACTGCAGCCCCTTAATTTTCTTTTAATTTTTTTTCAGATTTTACAAAGACAGTTTATGCGCGTGTCGGAGAGTCGTGTGAGTGAGAGAATCTTGTATCTTGAAGTACTCGAGGATTTTAAGAGGCGAATGCTTGAGGGAACTAGAGTAAAGGAGTAGAGCCGAGATGTAGCGACGTTCGGCACGGACAAGTACTTGTCTCACTCACGCCCGCGCACGCGGAACCCAAGCGTCTGGTTAGTGTCGCTCGTATTCCGAGCGACTTATCGATGTTTATGTTAAACCGACACATTTAACAGCTCGGCAGTTTATCTGAGCGATAAATAAGCGAGCTCCACTGGTCTGTTGGCCACGATCCACACACTTGAAAAAACCTCGCGCTCCTTCCTCTATTCCCAACGTTTCTTGGGATCCCAGGATGCATCGCAAAATTTGAAGCGTTTTGACAGCCGTGACTTACGAATATTCGTATTTGAAAATAGCTCGCTACTTTCGACTACTAATGCCTTCAATTTTTCATAATGCTTCTCTCAAATCTTTTCCTATATATATATATATATAGCATTAATGTAATACACATTTTGTCAGAGATTTTCGCTTCAGAAAATATAATAAATAAAAATAATCATACCGATTAATTTACGAAATATTTGTCAATCAACATTCATTTATGACCCATCTTTTTGGCGAGCGTTTTATTCGATATTGAAGAATACTTGGAAATTTCGATGACTGCAAAGTTATTTTATTTTTTAACAAAATTTTATTAATAATCAACTCTTTCTATTTTTTAAAAAATAGACGAATTATTTGTCCATGGAATAGAAATTGGTAAAAAAATTGCCGAATAATGTTTTTCTCTATGTTTGATTCGACTCGATAATTTAGTTATTCTCCTGTTTCATTTGATTAGTAAATTGATGAATGATTTTGTGAATAAATTACAGGCGAAGGGATGAATGTATATCGATGTAGTACTAGTAGGCAGTGGATTATTAGCGAGGAATATTGCTTTGACAGTAGAATGTACAGCATCGTTGCCTAATAGGACCCTTTTGATGTTGCAGTTGGTGTACACGAGCTCCGGCATTATTCCATACTATGTGACGGGAGAATGAGCCCTCGCTCGTAAGCGGTCGTTGAGAGAGAAATTTTGCGTGCGTCGGAAAATAAGCAATCGGGAGAGGAGATGAGACGCTCGTGTACAGCATGCTGTAGTATACCATAAACTCGGCAAGTCGGAGCAGCTACACGTATGGATATGTATCAGCGACAGTGAAGCAGATATTTTGAGACTGTCGGGCGCACAGACACACACACGTGGTCGCAAGAAATGCGCGAGCTATTCGTTTGACGGTGAAACATAAATTTGCACGGCTACGCGGGCTTATACGTTGGACAGTTTTCTCGCCTTGTCACCTTTGTCATTTGTTGCTTATAAATACTGTCGCGACGGTTATTCCCGGTTCCCAAGTGCCAATGTCCTGAATAAAATTACCAAAGATACAGACACTTGGAATAAGTACAATAGAACGACAACGGATTTTGCCACGGGCTCCAATAAATTTCCTGTTCGAACCATCCACGATCCACTTTTTTACCTTCTTTCATTCATTTATTGTATATTACAATAAAAAAATTTACATTTTCATTGGCTTTCAAAGAAAAAAAATTGCTTCACTTTAAATCGTTCACTGCAGCAAAATAATCCAGTGCATATTTTTTTTTACCAATTTTTATTTCTCAAAATCTAAATTTTTGTAAGTACGAATTTTAAGGAATCGATCGGGTAATCCTGGGAATGGAACTTGCACATTTTTGGGGTAAAGGAAAAATGGTTTGTTGTATTTTTGAAATTCGAAAGATGTAAAACCGGTGAATTTTCAGATGGAGGAGCGCCGAAAGTGGAGAGTCGGGTGAAAGCCATCAGAGGACCGAGGAACAAAGGAAGAAGGAGAGGCTGGGAGTTGGACGAGGGGCCACCAGGGTGTACCCTGGTACACCGTCGAGGATGTCGGGTCCCCGGCGAGCGATCGGACCTCGAGGGACGCCAACTATGACGCCACTAACGCCGGACGCAAGTGACACGACGAGAAAAACACGGACAGAAAGAGAGAAAGCTCGTGGGGCATAAGAAAAGGGAAAAATGAACGGCGAGGACGGACAGAGTTGGAGGAGGAAGGAGGAAGGAGGAAGGAGGACGAGGAGAGAAAAATAACAGAAAAATAAAGAGCAGAAGAGTCTGGGCCGGAGTACAAGCTGTCGGGGCGACGATAGCATCGCCTATCGACCCCTAGGATCGCTTCAAGAGGTTTTCCGTGTTCTTCCTTCGTTATACGATCTTGTACGTATTCGGTACGAGGGTGTGTGCAGGTAACAAACACCCCCAATTATGTCAGCCTGAATTAGTAGCGCCCGATCTATTTCGAGCCTAACGAGCCGGCCAAGCGGTCCGCTCGGCCACTAGCGCCAACAGCTCCACGACTACGACGACGACGACGACCCACGAGACTCCCTCGAGCTCACTCTGCCATGAAACCGAGCCGCTCTCTATGAGACGCTGCGATCAAACGATTCTTCATTCCCACAAAGCTGCCGCGGCACCGACACGAGCTACGAGAACCCGGTAGCCCCGGTTTACCTGCCCCTCCTCCCACTTATCTCACCACTAATTCACTTTTTTCCTCGACTAATTATTCACCCAATCCGTCATTCTTTCGACAACATCACAACCTGGCTTTTGCACTTAAGCTCCTTGACAGTAAAGGTTTCAGGGTTTTTTTTTTGTTTATTTTTTAAACGTTGAAAATTATATTACCATTCGAATGCTTATTCATTTCTGCTGTCTATTGAATAATGTGAAACTGAAAATGGCTAATTTAAGTATGAATTTATTTCAAGGCTTTGAAAATGCAACAATAATTATCGTTTGCGCCTGAATTCAAAGACCAGAAATGTCTTTATTCAACGACACTCCACAATTTTAGTTTTTAGTGTAGAATTCTATGTTTATTTCTGTCGAATCGTCAAGTTTTTTTTACCACCCGTGTCCCAAGCTGTCTAGCTAAGCAGACAGATAAAAATATAGCATCGAAATAAAAGCCGATACTTATTTTAGATTTTTCGGGCAAATTATTTCGGTGCCTCTCGAAAATATACTTTTGTTTACTCGTTCCGGAATAATATGAATGGAATACAGATCTGCAGGAAGCTGCATATTTAATGACGAATTTATAAAGAGCACTGAAATGAAGAAAAATAAATGATGTTTATAGGAAAAGCGTGCAAGCTGAGAGCAGAGTGTCGCTGTAACGAAATTAGCCGAGGAGAGTAGCGAGCACTAAAAATACAGAAGTCTAGTATATCTACAGCTAAATAAATCGAGATATTAACGTCAAATATCAAGGAAACCAAAGCGCTAAAAATGGGCGAGAATTCTAATCCGAAATTGGCTCTCACACTTCGATCAGTAATTCCGGTAAATTAACAACGTCGCAGGTTAATTTACCAGCCAGATTTAGCTCCTTGTGTCCAATTCGCGATGCTGTAAATGTCCTTAAGGACGTTGGTGTATAATCCTAAAGTGTCTGTTGCAGAAATCGAGATAGTAACTTCAAATATCAAGGAAACCAAAGCGCTAAAAATGGGCCAGAATTCTAATCCGAAATTGGCTCTCACACTTCGATCAGTAATTCCGGTAAATTAACAACGTCGCAGGTTAATTTACCAGCCAGATTTAGCTCCTTGTGTCCAATTCGCGATGCTGTAAATGTCCTTAAGGACGTTGGTGTATAATCCTAAAGTGTCTGTTGCAGAAATCGAGATAGTAACTTCAAATATCAAGGAAACCAAAGCGCTAAAAATGGGCGAGAATTCTAATCCAAAATTGGCTCTCACACTTCGATCAGTAATTCCGGTAAATGAACAACGTCGCAGGTTAATTTACCAGCCAGATTTAGCTCCTTGTGTCCAATTCGCGATGCTGTAAATGTCCTTAAGGACGTTGCTGTACAATCCTAAAGTGTCTGTTGCAGAAATCGAGATATAGTAACTTCAAATATTAAGGAAACCAAAGCGCTAAAAATGGGCGAGAATTCTAATCCGAAATTGGCTCTCACACTTCGTTTAGTAATGCCGGTAAATTAACAACGGCGCACGTTAATTTACCAGCCAGATTTAGCCCCTTGTGTCCAATTCGTGATGCTGTAAATGTCCTTAAGGACGTTGGTATATAATTCTAAAGTGTCCGTTGCAGAAAGTGGCACTCGCCGAGTGTGACGAATTGCTTTGGTTCCTCTCATCATTCCATCCACCGGAGGAAGAGACTAAAAGCTTTTCCAGGCGGGGGGTCAGTTTGACGTAGCGCAGCGAGGACCTGGCGCTTCACGTCCACAAAATTCGGCAATCTGCTTGCCGAACATTCGTCTCGGTGCGCTCAGTGCGGTGTAAACTTGCGACGTCGAGCTCTGACCTGGTGATGCTCTTGGAAAGTACCTTTTTTTTCCACTCTGACCCGGCTACACGCGACCCTTCCTCGTCTCCTCTCTCTTCTCTCTATCTCGACCATCGCTTTTCTGGCCTGCTGCTCCTCCGCTGTCCACGAACCCTCCAAACGACACAATTCTCGTAACGGAACTCGGTTTTTCGAATGCCGGCTTCAGCTGGCTTATGTTTCAATCTGACGTGGCGATCTGATAGTGACTATAAGGGAGCAGACGTCGCAGTGTCAATATTGGAACATTTTGCTTCCTCGGGTGAACGAAATTGTCGGACATTTTTTTGAAATCTCCAATGCCACTGGGTTAAAAATGTGTCCAAATCCTCAGGAAACATGTTCGGGAAAAAAATGTGTGGACGAGTGTGGAATACTCAAATCCTGAAGAGCGACCACTTTGTTCACTGTTATTTTTATCTAAATTCATATGAGGATTTATGAGAAGTGTTATACAAAATATACACATTTTTGGAATGCAAATATATGACATATTTCTTCAAGTGGATTACGAGGATTGTGAATGACTGGCCCACAGAAGGAGGAAGCAATTTGCAAGGTTCTAGTTTGCGATATTTTTTTTTTTTTTTTTTTTCGACGCATTTTGTTACATTGAAATTTGATGGGGTTTTTCTCTTGTAGCCGAGGAAAAGATTGGTGTAAAATACACACAGTGGAGTGTAAAGAAGCGGGAGAAAAGAAGGCAGGCTTAGAGCACTCGAGAGGGACGGAGACTCGCTCAAAGTGGAATTAAAAGGCGTTCGCGCGAGAAACGAGCGAGTCGTTGAGAGGCATAATGGCCTTAGAGTCGAAGGAGTGCTGTAAACAAATCGTAAAAAAAAGGTTGACGCTGGTAGACGTTGCGTTTGGCTCGCACGACAATGTCTCGGTATTGAGAGATTGTATACCCACTAAATAAAGACGCTATATCACTTCTCTTTCATGGATCGCGTTATTGCCAGATCACGGGAATTTTGTGAGGCTTATTTTTCATACAGTAAATCTCGTACTATCGAAATAATAACAAGAGGGACATTTTTCTCCATAGTTTATTAGCTCAGAAAAGTTAGTGGCTTGGAAAATATAGCCTCAGGCGCTCTCTTAAAATGCCACTTTTCACAACAGAGAATTTCATTGTTCCACGAGGAGAGAATCACTCATCCGTACTATTTTCCCAAACAGATAATGATTTCTATTTTTTCTTTTCAACAAAAATCACTCAAGGAAAACTCTTCAGTTTAAATCCAAAGTCTTAAGGTGAAAGTTCAATAATTGCAACTTTGCGTTCCTAGAAGTTTTTATATTTTTTAAAAATAGCATTTGTCGTATATAAAGCATTGAATGATTTTGTCGACAAAATGATCGGTTTTTGCTTTCGGAATACTAATTTTTTAACTTGGCGTCGAGTGGCTACCGCGACTCTTGATTTTAACAATTTATGACATCTGCTTATTTTTCATGAAAAAAAAAGAATTGTTGTCCAATCATTAAGAAAATAGGTACTTTCTTGTGCGGAAACTTCTCAATATAATCAACGCTTCACTGTATCGTCGTCCAAAGAAACAGAGAGGGTTTGGTTATTAACCTCATGATCTTTTTGCCCCGTATTTACGTCCATACGAGCATTAATACGTTCCCACCGGCTCGTTATACTCGAGTACACTGGCGAGTACTCGTTTGTACAACACTGTAAGGCGGTTGAAGCGGACGACATACAAATCGGCCATTACAAGCTTTTATGGTCGAACTTCTTACCTCCGCTATTTCGTGCCGGGGAATTTATTTCGCGACCGGTATATTTGACAGTGAGGAGCGCCATAAATATTGCTGCGAATGCGTACCGAGCCTCGTAAAGAGTCCGGTAGCATAACGAGCCACGAATAATCCCCGATACAAATTCGTCTTCATCTTTCTCTTTGTTTCGGACGTTACGAACTCGAGTCACGTGGCGAAAAACTCTTAATGGTTGCAACACGTACGTGTAACATTACGAGAAGTATAATAATTCGCATGGATCGCGGATGGAGTTGCTCGGCTGGTAATAATAGTCTGTGCCGGTGATCGGACCCGAGGAACGGCTCGACCATGAGGGAGAAGAAGCGAGGGAAAGCCCAGTTGGAGTGGCGCTCACATGCAGAATCTAATCAGAAGTCGATGAGAGCACGCGCGGGCCTGATGACTTCATTAGGCAGCGGAGGTACGCCATCCGCATTCCGATACAGTGGATTATGTGTACAGAGGTTCGGGGGACCCCGTGAGACACTGATATACCAATACCAAAAGTGGCGTTCTGTCGAACCGCGCGTACCTCTCAATCGACCCTACGTGCCCAACTTATTGAATCAACTTTCGGCCCCGCACCCGATTAATATCGTGTTATATCAAGGGGCCTCGTAGCTCGAAATTTCTCGGCAATCAACCGGACGCGATAAATGACCAATCGAGTTTATATTCGTCTAACTCGTATTTGCGGGATGCAATTCGTCGTGTCATATAATTATGAAGGATCACTCGATGGGGTTAATCAATGAGATTCGATTTAGCTCGTACGATGTTATCGATACTTCGGTATCGGTTCTCTCGAGCTGGTTATCTAGTTATTATTAAGTGGTTTGTTGGGGGGGGATCAATTGATTGGGGTGTTAGAAATGATCCACTTAACTGGGTTATTGGCTGGGTATTTTTTTTTATGAAAAAAATTTGCAGTCTCCTATTACGTTGACTTTGCGGAACAATTTCTGTCGATGCTCCGGACATCACCAAATTTTGGAACATCAGGGTTAATGTTTAATTGCAACTGAAGTGAAGTTCGAAGAGACTAGAGATTGAATTTGAGCGGAATCTATAAAGAATTTGAGATTCTATGAGGTATTGAATTTTTTAAAACGTTATTTCGATACTTCATTTTTTGGCGGATTTTATTTTGATTTAAATGATGTTTTCGACAAAAACGAAATTAGGCATCGTCGTGCCATTGCTCGATTAGTGTAGTACTAAATAATGGCTCGGAGGTCGAATATTGACGGCAATCCGCAAATCGGTGGAGCGAAATAACCAATCGAGTTATATTCGTCTATCGAACTCGTACGAGTTAGCTCAAAATTGGCAATGTCATGATTACGAAAAATGATTGGTAGCCTGGACATCAATGGTATGCCAATAAACTCATCAACGAAAACGTTGCCGATACATCGTTATCAGTTCTGGAGCCAATAATCGAGTTATGATTATGTTGCGTTATAATTAACGATAATTGGATTATTTTTGGATTCGCCCAGTAAATTTTATTCACACGTCGGTATCGAAATAAAATATTATATTAAAATATAATCCGCCGTGAAAAAATCGGATAACTATTAATTGTATTCGGAACTTGTACTATATTTACTCGGGCGATAAATATATAGAAAAATATGTCTGAAATATGTTTTTAAATATACATATTCGATATCCTCTCAACGTTTCGGGTACCACAATGTTTCACCGTCTCACAAAAAAAATGTCCTTGATATAATTAGATCAGCAAGGATTAATGGAATATGGAAAAGTCCAAAGTTGTCGCATTCCCTAGCAACAGTGTCACGACAAAAGTCGCTCGGCTCTATCGAATTAATGGTTGCGGATGGCGAACCAAATATTTATTTAATTGGACGAAATTATTTTGATCACAAATGTTATAACGTTCGATTCAACAATTCATTTGATCAACTAGGTCTTCCTGGAAATCAGCGAAAGATATTTTAATCCCCGACAACGACTAATTGAATTAAAACGATTTTTTTCTCTGTCTGTAAACTTTTTCAATCCTACACCAAAAAAAATCGAAATTCACAATTTCGTAGCATTCATCGAATTCCTTGCGCTTGTTCAGCGTGCATTACAAAGTTTCAAGTGCATGGAAATTTTTTTCGGAATAACCGAACCCCCTTAAGCTCATCCTCGACGCATTGATTGCCAAGTGCCCATTACGACTAGCGCTTACGTACATGCGCATATATTGGGCCCCTGCCGAAGCTGTCTGTCGTGTCGGAGCATCAATACAGTGAGTATTGGTATGCCATTTTGTTATATATACACACACACACACAAATATATATATACATATATATCGAAACAGGGAGTGAATGCTAATAGAGAAAGAGTAACGTTTGATGGGACGTGAGCGTTTCGATCTAGAGGAGTACACTCCCCTTCGGATAAATAATTCGCGAGTAGTTACTCGGAGTGGTGAAATAGGTTGAATAGCAGTAGGTAGGGAGTATATCATCAGAAGAACGACGGAGGTAGAGAGGAGAGCGTTAGGGGGAGGGGGGGGAGGTGCAGTCCTCGTTCAGGCTGCTTTGGCCGAGCCTCGCCGAAACTCATCCCGACATATCTATATGTATACCGATTTCATTGGAGGCCCAGAGTGAACGTCGGCGTTTGACCGACGTGTGATATGCGCCAGATCGGACGATGAGAACGTCGAGGTGAAATAGTGTAGGTGGAACAGGGAGGCGGAGGAGGAGGAGGAGGATGAGGAGCAGGACTACGAGGATGAGAGGCGATGCGGCGAGAGAGCGTTGCTGGCTGGCGTCACACGTACTCTCTGCCTCACCCCCCCCCCCCCCTCCTCCCCTCGCTTCGTTCGTCGCGGCGTTTTCCTGCTGCTCTGATGCGCCGCCCCATCGTCCGGGGGCCTTTTAAATGCGCGATGCAATATTCAGCGGCTCTCACGGGGTCCCCGACGCGACGCCAGGCTGCACCATCACCACCACCACGACCACCACCACCGGCATATCCTGGCGCCCATTCCACCGAAGCGCGCCAGAGCTGCTAAACTGCGAGAGCGAAATAAAGGGGTGATCGGGGTGGAGGAGGTGAGCGAGAGAGAGAAAAAGGGAGAGAGTGAGAGTCAGAGAGGTTGGAGCATCGGAGCATCAGAGCGAGCAACCGGCGGCGGCGGCGGCGGCGGCGGGAGCAGAGCAACGATGTGCTGCTGCTGCTGCTGCTGCTGCACAGGAAAAAAAGAGGCTCGCGTGGCCGAAGCCTCGAAGCGTCAAATTGGCGCCGCTGTCCATCACCGGTGCGAGAGCACAGACTGTCCCTGATGCTGGTGCGTCGGTGTCGGTGATGGACGCCGATCCATCGAGGTCCTCTTCCTCCCTTTCTCCTACCTCTCCCCTTTGGCCACCCTCCCCCGCCCGCCGCCCAACGCCGCAGCAGCAACAGCAGCAGCAGCACATCAGCACCGAGAGCAATGTAGCCTCGATGGACGTTCGACGATCGACATTCGACGTTGATACAATTCTCGAATCCGGGCCGTTTTCATTGGATCTCGAATCTCGCCTTTCATCCTTCGGCCCACCTATTACATTTAAACTCCGCTTCGGGGCTCTCGAGGCTCGGCTTAATTTGCAAAACAGTTCGTCAACTCTCTTTCTCACGGAGTACCTTAAACTACACCTCCTGGGAATGAGGGCCCGTGCAGAATGCGAGGGATAAAAAAAGAAGAAAGACAGAGAGAGAGAGAGGAAAAAAAAGAAAAGGAAAAGGAAAATAATGAAATCAGCGTCGCGCAGTAAGAAACTGGGCGAGAAACGAGAATTGCTATGGTAAAGAAGGAGCGGAGAAAGAACGAGCAAAACCAGTAGTCACTGTAACAAGGCTGCTTCTCGAGCTGCCGCTACGTGTTGTGGAGAGCCGGCTCTGTGTATAAGAGCTCGAGGGACGAGGGAGGAGGAGACTCGAGGAGATGGCAACGAGACGCGACGAAAGGAAAGGCGGGAGGCATAAAAGACTCGACACTCCGTTATAATAAAGTCCACCCTGCTCGAAAGGCTTTCGTTCGCCTGCGGAGCCAGAGAGAGCCCCTTCTTCGCGCGCGGCAAGGCAGTCGCCCCGGCATTACGCCAGCCAGCAACTTACTTTGTTCCTCAACTTTATTAATTTTTCCCTCGGTCGTATGAAAAGGGGGAAAACGCCGAGGAAGAAAGAGACGAGATTATAGTTCGGGGGGTGTGAGGGAGAGAAAGATCGCGGATGCTCGGAGCTATGGAAAAAGGGGTGACGACGGTGTGTTCGATCGTTGGAAAGGGGTGCACCCCCTCCCCGCCTCCCGAGACCCGGCAAATCGGAGAGCACCTTGTGACGGGAAATTTTAAAATCTGTCTACGCGTTGTCGAATCACCGAAGGAAACTTTATTATTAGCGGCTGTGGCGGTGTCGCTGCCGGGTTATACTCCCCCTCCGCCCACCCCCACCCCCATGCTCGCCCCTTCGACCGGCGCATTTACCTCTTCGCTATATACTTATATATACTCGCTGCTTTAGAGAGAACGACGAGGAACTCAGTGAGGTGGCGGAGAAGTGAGGACAGGCGGGAGGGTCGACTCCCTCACTGAGATATTGCCTTTATAAACTCATTTGCAGCCGCGGAGCGTTGCGCCTCCGCGGAGGGCATCCTCCGCCCCCGACGACTCTCCGCAGCCACGTCGATGTGCCGGCAAACTTTTGACCACGCACACGAACCTCGTCGAGATGACCCGACAGTCTACAGATTTACCGGGAGCATGTGACAAGCCCGGGAGGGTGATTGATGCCCGAACCCGGCCCACCGATTTACCCCCTCGTCCAACCTCCGCAGCGTTCAACTAAAGACTCGTCGATGCCGAATAATTAGGCTCGACGATACTTGGACACTTTGCTGAGGCTGCGTTCGTTGCTACGCGGCAACTTTGAGGACTTCCCTCCTTTGGCCTTGGCCACAATGATAATAGCACACTTTTTTTAACACCCTTTTTTAATACTTGTTTCGAGGCCCTTCCTTTTTACTTTGGCAGATTTTTTTTTCTCCAAAGAATATTGATGTTTCTTGTTGAACTATTAGTGGCAAGGAATTCTTCTTTTTTTGTTTTCATGGCTGTTAATTCATGTAATTTAATTCCGATGACAGCGGAATTTTTTTCAAATTCGTTACTGACACAATAAATGGTTTTTCGTGTTCAACTCCGAACATAAAGAAAGTTTGCAGTTTTTTGAAAAGTACCATTGTAAAAACGAAAATAATTTATTCAAAATCGATTTTGACGTTGTTACTCTCTTTTAGCAGTCACCGAGTGATCCGAGTACAGGAAACTGGTTTCAAGAAACTTGTGCGGAATAGACACTTGCAATATAAATTTTCTCTTTGCGCCGCGAGTTTTTTCCACTTTCGCCTTGTAACTTTTGCGAAGAAGCTTTAAATGAAGTTTTCTATATTTGGGCCACACCGAGTCTTCTCATGAAGAGCAACGAGACCTTGCGAAGCGAATTTTCCACACGTTTCACCTGCGAAGTTTCGTAAACTGAATGCGACGAAAAATATTTGCATCTTTGGGACTTTCAAATAATTTGCATCAACTTGCATATGTGCAAGTTCGATACTATTTAAAAGCTTGTAATCAGCGCCAAAAAATTACTCATCAATTAAAAAATTATATCTTCACAAACAATCATTAAAAACCAATAATACCCTTAACATGACCATAGTCATTTCTCAAAATTCAACGTCAAACAGCAGCGCCACATGCGGCATAATGGGAACTATAAGCCATGAGCTATAAAACACGGGTTGAGTAGCCGAGAAATGAGGTTCCCTCGTTACAACGAGCAGCAGAGACAACAGAGCATGACAAATAAAAGCGAAAAACCTAAGACACTAATGCCAACATTATTTTTCTTAAGGTTGTAGCGCGAGTGTAGTTCCTTGTAAGTTGGCAAGGTGGCGCGCACGTAGTAAAGACGCGTATGTCATAATCGCGATTCCCCTCTCGGGAGCCCCTATAATGCAGTGTTAGCGATAACAGGCACAATAGGCATATTACTCGAGTCTCGTTTCGCTTGATACACGCACAGTGGTACATCCATTGAATAGGTAGATGAGGAGAGAAGCTGCGGTCAAAGTAGGATACGAAAGTATATCCTTCTTCGAAATCCGATTGTGACAACATCCCCGTGAACCGATTAGCCAGCCACTTGCCTGTACGCTTCTCTCCAACATAAATATTTACGACTCATTCACGTAGCTAATATAAATGCGATTTGGGCGTTTGCTCTTTTTAGTGCATGCTCTAATCCGATTAGGGTCGCACAATGCTTCGGTTGCTGCTACTGTATTGTGCCGAGGGTTCTTCCAGGGCCCAGCACCTTTGCTCCCCCCACCGACTCACCATCTATACCATAGATCCCACTATAAGCACTATTCCCGCTCGGTGACGCGGATTTAGTCGCTTTACAGCTTCTCTCAATAGAATGCACAAGTCGAAATAGTGCGGGACTACCTCGCGCCCCCCCCCCCCTGCCCCCCTCCATTCTCAAAACCCGCCAGAATCTGTATCTGGGTAGTTATAGTTGCAGCCGGAGCCATACACCAGAAGCCTCACCCGCTCGAGTGTCATCTCGTTGGCATTGTTATCCTCGCTGTCGGATTAACGAATACGTGCGGATCTCCCATTCGACACGCATTTCACCGTTTCCTCTGTGGATAGTGTGTATACACGATGGAAAATTGTATTACTCTTCTCATTGGCTATTCACGATCGTCGGATATCGAAGCGCGCTCTGGTGGAGATTTCGGGAAGCTCGGAAGTGACGTTAGAACACGATATTCTTTCGGGATAGTTTTATCCATTACCAGAAGATTAAATAAGGTTCGTACGGATGTTTTTTTTTTGTTGGAGGAAATTATGGCTTACGTAGAATCTATCAAAGGCAGCTCATCGACAATGGACGAATCTTGGTGCACGCTCCAGCGGCGAATTCCTGCACTAAAACACTCGCGCATCCGAAATACCGCATGAGGATAGTTCGGTGGATTTCCGCTAGAGGGAATGAGGTAAGCTACCAACCTACACGCGTATGCACAATTATGGTAAAACCGTGGCAATATAATAAAGTTAACCAAAGGTGGAGAATAAGACGCGAGTGAGAATATAAGAAAGGGATATAAATGCACTCTGCCGCTGACTGCTCGACTGGGGCGCGCTGCTCGCGCTCGAGATTCTCCGGGTACGTGTAAGCGAGTCTCCACCCCATTGTCAGCCCGGAGGCTTCTGCCCATGCAGACACGCATTTGTTATCCTTTTGAATGAGCGGAACCCCGCTATTATTTATTCCATTCTTATTTTTTGTCAGACCAGGCCACCAGGCTTGTACACTCAATGCCCGTGGCTGCTGGATATAAGATATAAGTCAGCCCGGGCGAGCAGTGGCTCTGTCATTTTTATCGCCTCTCCCTGAATTAAGAAGGTGCGCGCCGGATGCTCCAGCTACGAAAGCGCCCCCCCCCCCCCTCTCCTCTCTCGCTCCCGCACCTTTCACTTCCTCTTTCGCCTCTTTCGTTCCACTGCCGTCAACTCACCGACCGTATAGCGCATTAGTATAGCGTAAGAGTTGAGTTGGTTTTATTATTTTTTTTTTTTCTTCTCCTTCGTCTTCCTCTTCCTCCCGGGGTCACAACAACTGAGGTCAAATCCGAGCTTCTTCCAGTTCCATCCTCGCGTAACGTCCACTGGGATCCAATAACATATTTGACGCTAGCGAGTCGAGCGAAATCCGATTGACCGCCGTCCGTCGTACCGACACTCGCATATTGACTTTTGGCTCGGTTCTCCACGCTACCCGCTCCGGATTACCCGGATCCCTTCCTCCGACCTTTCATTCACCGGCCCCGGACTCACGGCCCGTGGAAAACTTGATTTCCATTTTACTACTGTAAATATCCAGTAAGTATAGTGATATAGGATCGTTGTTACCGCGTGGAAATGAAATTTATATCGTGAGGAAGATGGTGCTTCGATCTCGAAGTAGGGAAAATTTACACGGTCCACCGGACTCGATGAAAGTGGAGGGACAGTGGTAAGCATGGCAAAATATTTTATTTCATTTATTATTACTTCCCGTTTTTTTTTAACATTTTAAAAAACGACGTGCTGAGTTACATGCTTGATAAATTTGTCAGCAAAGTGTTTTATTTATTTACTATACATTTTTATCAATCATTAATCATTTTATTATTTCAATATAGTTTTTTCTCAAATCTTCACAAATGACAAATAAAAATGTTTCAAACATTTCTGCGCTACATTTAACTTGTAATCTGATATATGAACAGAACAAGAGCACGATGACGAGGTGAGAAAAAGCAGTGTCTTGGCGCAGCGGGCGAGACGACCACATCCCAGCGCGTCCACGAAGTTGGCGGGCGCCGATTGCGCCCTGGTGCGACGTTCCGAGCTTTCGAGGAGTGAAAACTACGATTCGACGACAAGGAAAGAAACGGGAAAGCCGGGAGAAAGTCGGGAGAGGAGGGTGTCGCCTCGCGCGCTTACAGCAGGGGAGAATAAATTGATTTCGTTGACTCAACCAGCCGTAACGTTCCCCTCGGCACGATATCAACCCTAAGCCACGGTTATCTTTATTTAAGCTTTACGAGAGAGAGAGGGAGTAAAGGGACTCGGAAGTAAGTACGTATGGGCTGACTCGCCTCGAACGCGCGGAAAATACGCCACGCTAAGTTCCTTCCATCCAAAAGATATGTAATATACTGGCCTCTTCCACTCTACTCCATAACTATAATAACGCGCTTATGGTACGTATATACTGTGGACACCACGAGGGGACCCACGAACCTCGTAAAAATGTTTTCCTTGCCCGCGACACGGCAGATTGATCGTCGTCAATATCGTGTATTGCAAACCGTCAATACGTAAAACAAACTTTCGTATCAGAGCTGTAATCAGAACCATGGATCGTTAAATATTTTTAGGTCCTCACGGCACGTACGAAATCTGTCAAGCTTTTGTAATACATTGATCTTATACACATGCATAATCATGAACTACAGTATACAATTTTGCGAATACAATTTTTTTCACATTTTTTTAAAGTTTCAATTATCAGTAATCGATGTATATTCGATTTGAAATTTGGCAAAGAATTTTTGAGAATTAAAAAAGACGTACGTAATAGTCAATACTATTTTTCAAAAAAGAGTAATATGTCAAAAAAATCTTTAAAAAATTGTGCTTTTTTTTTATAGTTCGAGGAGCAACGTGAAAAATCACCGACCAGATCTGAGGATGCAGAGGGCCAGATTCAGGCGAAATTAGTGCGAATTACCACGTACGGTTCGTGCAAAAGAACATATAGTCAGCTATGGGAGTAGTTTTGGTGAACGCAGACTCGGCCAGTGTTCGGTTAGTTAACCGTGTTCGCACGCAGTAACATGCAGATCTGGCTCGTTGAGACGAGGAGTGCAAGCGAAGCCGTTGCTTGCCACCATGACTTTGATAGCCAGATATCTGGCTGCAGGGACGACCTCTCGACGATTCGACAAGCTCTCTTGGACGGTGAACGTCACTGCTCTGATGGTGGAAGCCGGAGGAGGAAGCACCTCGTGTCGAGCAGTAACGCGTCGAAGGCTTTCTCGTAGTTGACACCACTGCTGCGTGTAAATAATGGCACGTGCGAATGATGGTCTCTCGTTAATATAATGACGCGTTGCTCCCTCGTAGCGAGCAACGGATTTGCTTCGACCTCTCGATCCTTGCCGCGTCTCATTCCGCACCCCAGTCTTTACTGCTCTTACTCTGTTCCATTAACTCTTCCCTTGGAACAATCCCCTGAAGGGCAGCTATCAGCTCAGTTACTGGGAAATACTTGTTCATATCACTTTTCAAACTGACAACCATTTGGAAAGATAAACGTTGCAGAAACGCGTGAGTAAAGTCATTTTTTTAAATCCCTCTCTATTTTATTGTACTAAAAAGTTGTTTTATTATTCTCCACTCCCCTAATTTTGCCATAAAACAAAACAATGTTCAACATAACGTTCATTTTCCATGGGCATTATCGACCAATTCCATTCTTTTTTAATTTCTTTTTTTTCCAACCGGTGTTTTTATGCAGTAAAACATGAGCTATGCGAAAAAAGAGTGTCTCGACCAGTGTCACTCTTCTACGGTGGACGAGTGAACGATATGTCTATTGTCTGGAACAAATGGGAAGGAAGCGTGCGCATGAATACATAGTACACCCTCTCGGATAGATAGAGGCTCTGAAGACTCGGGGACGAAGGAACCACATACTCGCCAAGAGCTCCCTCCAGATACACTAATAGTTATAGAGCATATATATGTATGTATATATATATATATATATATACAAGGATGGTACAGCAACGCAACCTAATAGTTGGCCAGACTCGACAATATTATAATAATGAAGCACGTCATTTCTCAGAGTGTCAACTGCACTGAATTCGCAAGGAGCTCTGCGGATGGAACTGGCACGTCGAGCTAAGCTGCCCTATGGGCGTATACGTGTATACGTATAATACGTATATGCATCGTGTGTCCCAGAGGTATACAGACCCCGTTGTATACCCGGGGGAGTCGTCAAGTTAGCCGAAGGGCGCAGGCTTCATCAACGGATATTAAAGGATTTGCATCGAGTATTATATTGTTATAGTCGTTATCCACATGACTACTTTGCACCGACCCGACTATTCCTTTCTCCTATCTTAATCGCGTAATATATCGTCTGATATAATAATTGATAACATCGGAGTTCGTAATTGATATTAATCTTGGAGAAATTTGTTGTACGTGTATATACATATATAATTTCATTATAAATAAGCATGAACAAAATTATTCAAAAATATTTTAGAGCCTGCAAAAGTATATTACCGTAATATCATTTTTTTTTCGAGATACGCAGTATGTGGATAAAATTGTTTTCGATAAACAACTTATTGTCTATTTTTTATGTTAGTTTGAATTTTTTATTCAGTTGCATTTAAGTAAATGTAACAAGTAATTGAATATGAAAGCTACACGCAATATTTCCATCAATGGTTCTTTGGTATAGAGATTCAGATTAATTTAAAAAAAAAAGAAATCGTGTTAAAAATTAAGTATATGATTTTATTGTCATTTCGGCGAATCAACGAAACCTTTCACTCTCAGTTTACTAACACACACACACCAGTGCCCAATATGACTAATTAAATTGTTGTACATTTTCATAAGACCGCCCACAATGCAATCAATTACTATACACGACGAAAAATTGAATAAATATTCGCGTACACTTTCGCAGTACGGCTGAAGGGGAATAAATTTATCGAAGGGGCTTTAGCGAAGCTGCGTTTAATACCGTATCGGTAGGAACACTTTGGACGAGCTCCTCCTCGGCTACGCAACGATCGAATGACATTCAATCGGAGGAAAGGAGCGCAGTCTCGAATCGTGGACGATTGTACGATATGCCGCGAGCGACGGAAGGAGCCCCGTGGATGCTGCGGAGGAAAGGGGACCTCGTTCACCGGCGGGAATGGCAAGCCGCGCATCTGTGGCCCCGCGCGCTCTCTCGTCGAGGGTGTAAACCCTCTCCCCCTGCTTATAAGGGCGCTCTGTTCGCCAAGCCAGGCTCTCAGTCACCTCGAGTCTCGCGCGGCTCTTCGCCTTCCCGCCCGCCAACTTTATTGCTACGTATACCAATTTGCTTATTAACTCGCAGTTAGCCTCGGCTGTGCGTCGATTAATTAATAGTCGACGAGTCGCCAGATGGAGACACGCCCAGCACTCGCCCAACTAGCAACTTGGTAGCACAACACGTCACGCTCCCGAATATCCCAAATTCATCGTCCCCCGAATTCCCTCATTTGCAAACTTAACGTCATCTCATTTCCTCCCCGACAACTGCGCTATTTTAATTCGATTCAGACGAAAATTTTACTTCATCGCGCTTATTAATTACGGCTATTGTTACTTTCTTCCGAGATTTTATTCACTCATCGAAGACTCTGTTAAAAATTTATTGAAACAATCATGGTTTAGATTGCTTATTATAATTCCATTTTTATGGTGTTTTTAATAAGAAACACATATCTGCGTTAAATAGGTGCTAAAAATTAGTGCAAAGCTTAAAAAAATAAAAATAAACAGGAAAAAGAGAACATTTCTCGTCGACTTCAAAATGATAATTTATACAGCTTCCTATTCAATCTCATTTTTATAGTATTTCAAAAAAAAAAAGAAAAAACACATATCCATTGGATATGTGCTGAAAATTTGTGCAGGGCTTAAGAAACGAAATAAATAAAAAAGAAACAGGAAAGGGGGACCATTGGTAGTCCAGTTTAAATCAATACGAATGTCCCATGGCGATTGAGTCAGTATGCGCGAGGGGAGGAATATTTCAAAGATCCGGCCGGTCTCGTCTCTCAGTAGGTAGCGATTCTCCCTTCCGCATCCCTCCAAGCCCTAGATGCTTTCTCTATCTTTCGCTGCTTCACAATTTCATCATGAACCATTGCGGCTGCCTGCGTCCAGTTACCCACCGGCCGCACACCATACCGCTCCTCAGCACTTATTCACACTTTTATTATCTGGTGGGCGGCTGCGAGAGAAACATTTTTTTATCGCGACTGCCCCGGCACGCCACCGACACGGGCTGTAAACTCGGGAGCTTCCTTCGATCGCCCCCGCGCCTTTTCTTATTCTCGCACCCACCGCCACGGTTCCAACTTCCTATCAATGTTTTCCACCCATCCCACCGCCATATACTCTCTCCCATTTCTCCTTTCTCATATCATCGCTGATGTTCGCCTCGTTCGATCGATCAACCGCGTTTTTCCCCAACGATACTATTTTTCCTTTCTTACTTTTACACGCATGATGGGCGTGACAATTGTGTAATTAAATTCTCATTAGGCACGATCATGGGTTTCGATGGAATGCTTAGGAAAAAGGGTACATTAAAAATTTGGTCTATTGGTTATTGGTTCGTCTATGGGTTATTCTTAGGACGAAAAATTTCACAGTGCTTCCTATGAAATCCAATTTTTTATTTTGATTAATTTAGAAGATGCATTTTTATCAGCAATTAATTCGGAGACGAGGAACATGCCGGAAGAATTTCTGTAATTTTCTGTACCTTTCGACTCATGTAAAATGAACAAACTGGTATTTACAAAAAGGTCTCTATGCGATACTTTAGGAAGTTGAGTGAACGTCGAAAAGTCCGGTTTTTCGTCCCACCGCCATGAAGTTCGCTGATTAAATAATCGCGAACGTTAATAAAATTTCACGTTGATACATTTAATCGGTGACCTTAATCAGGACCTATGCACGTCCGAGCCGCTAATTTTGTTCTTGAAAAAACAAGTTGGCTTTAATCAGGGAGAGAAAAAGGGGATTTTGCATCGGGAGTGAAGGAAAATGTATTTCTTGGAAAGATGGATATTCGCCAGTGGGTCGACCGGTGGCAACGGCGTGTCGCGTATCTTCCGGACTGTCCGAGTGTCCGAGGAGAGTTAGGGGATGATGGTGGATTCAACGGTGGCCGGTTGTACGTCGCACCGTGGCAGGACGGATAGGTGAAGCTATATGGGCGTAGGTGCCCAAGGGATGCTGCCGACATTTGTCAACTAGAGGAGTGCTGAGTGGAACTAGGGCCGCAAGGTCCTTTGGCTGAGCTCTCTCGCACTCTCCCGAGGTTGGCGTTAGTGTGACCACGCCACCCCCATCAACCCCAATGTATATATGTATAGCCATCACGCGGGACAGAGGAGAGACACGTACGCGTCTCTCTATATCCTTACGTCCCTCGGCGACCCGGAGTCGACAGTGACCTTTTTCCCCACCCCCCGCCCCCTCGGACTTTCTCGGACAATATTAAACCGCATACATCTTGGGGCCCTCGATAGATATTCGCGGGAGCTTCCCTTCAACTCCTGTCCCTTGTAACACCAGCGACACTCACTCATCTTTCCTCAAGCTGCTACTTCCACTCTGATCCCCATAAATGCCTCATGAGGTACCAGTCTCTGACCGTGTATCCACACTCGACACTTATATCAACGCTCTCCATAAGATTTTTTTTTCTTCCCCATGAATACGTATTTTTCTATATTCCCATTTTTTCTTTCCTTTTTTTCGTTTGTTTATTATACGTTTTTGATGGACGGCATTGGATTTTTCCACAAATTGTGAAAATAAAGAAATTTCACAACGACACCATGTGAATTTAGTGAACAGAGTAATTGAAGATAAATATAATGGATATAATTTTTTTTGCAGAATTTTTAAATCGCTCTTTAATTCACAAGATGGATTTAAGGATACTCAGATTTATTCGAAAAAATAAAATGCTGCTCGAGTTGCAGTTGTGCGACAATTTAGTGAATCGCATACATACACTGCCTGACGCT
This sequence comes from Clistopyga incitator, assembly GCA_947507545.1. Taxonomy (NCBI): domain Eukaryota; kingdom Metazoa; phylum Arthropoda; class Insecta; order Hymenoptera; family Ichneumonidae; genus Clistopyga; species Clistopyga incitator. The sequence continues at coordinate 10,412,646 of OX382177.1, forward strand.
TTCAATGCCGATAATTTGAAAAAATCTGCGTACAAATAATTTCCACTATATTTATCATAATTATTGCGAAAGCTTCTCCATCACTGAAACCCATAACCAAATAATCGACATGGTGCGTTGAATGGAATGGACTCGAGAAAATAAAATGTAGCTCAAGTCGGAGTTGTACCGCAATTTGGTAAATTGCGGTACACTGCCCGCGGTATCAATGACTGGTACCGCAATCCGATACGCACAGAGAAGCAAAGGGGGAAAAAAAAGAGAAAAGAAAAAACCGTGAAACGGAGAGTAAAGAAAAAACGACATCGAGTTTACCGCGAACGTCGAAGAACCATTGGCTCGAAAGTAGAGTTCGAGGGGGTTGAGCGGCACACACTTGCGAGCTCGGAACCGAACCACGAGTATATAGTAGTCGAATAACAGCTAGGCTTCGCTCTCGGTTACGGTGTGGGTGTGTCCGAGACAAGGAACGGGCGGGATCGGGATCGCGATCGCGTTGCTGAGCTGGCTCGGCTCGGGCTCTCGCTCTCGCTTCCCTTCTTCGCCCAACATTGTTCCCCTTTATTTGATTACGGAGCATTCGTATACACGGTTTTGCCGCGAAGCGAGAAAACCCCTCGCTCCATTTGAGAGGTAGTACGCGCGGAAGGAGATATATATCCTCAACGATTTCGTTTCTCCAAATAATCTCACTCTCGTGAAGCGCTTCGCTTGTAGAGTAGACAGCAGCAGCAGCAGCAGCAGCGGGAGTAGCAGCGCCGCTAGGAGAGATAATATCTGTGATATCGCAACGTTAAACGTATACGTTACTCGCGCGAGAACCGAGGGATGTTCGTATAGGATTCGCGAGTGCAGAGATAGAGGAGGCTAACAGATGAGTTGCATTAACTCCCGTAATGGGCCGTCCTTCCCCCGGGGGACTGGAAACGCCACCGGGCGTTGATACGCGCGCGCCCTTAGGGCTCGAAATATTTCAACAAATCATTACTTTTAATTCGGCCCTAGTCAGTCCCTCTAATCAAGACTGATGTATGCCGGCCACATCCGCTTCGCCCTTTCTCTCCCGCTCGGAGCCCTCCTCTTCATCGACACATACATCCGCGATATGATGTAGGGAAAATAGGGTCAAAATGAACGGGACATATATGCTACAAACGAATTTTCGTGGGGATTCCAATTATTTCCGTTATTTTATTTATGATTAATTTACGGGAAAAAATGATGTTTTTGTTATAGAAAAAAAAAAGGGTAAATTATTTTATATTAAAAAAATATTCGCCAGTGGAAAGTTTGATTTAACGTATGAAGAATGAGGTTTTGTTGTAGACGGATTTTTTTTGTTATTGTGTAATCAAAAGGAATAGGATTTTTTTTTACCAAAATAATCGAGGATTATCGACAAATAATTTGAACCAAAGTTAGGATTTTTTAGAAACCCGGTTCATTTTGCCCACATTTCCCTAAGTACACTCACTCAATTCGATCGGAGGGAGAAAATGTTGGGGCAGAGTCTTGACGTCTTGCTCGGATGCTCGGTTGCGCGAGACCACAAGAGATGAACGCGTGAGCACGAGAAGAGCTTAGGACGAACGAGCGCGAGGGACACATACACACACAGCAGCTGGCTGCGCTGCGGGACATCGCCACACGGCGGTAGGTCCAACCTGGCGCGGCTCTCCGCGAGAGCCTTGTGCGCCAACAATAATTTTTCATAGGCCAAAAGAAAAGGGAGGATGCCATTCATTAGCCCCGGCTCGGTTGGTTCACACGTTGTTGCTACTGCCTCTGACACCTCAATAACGACGAGATTTTACACCGCGTGTGCTGCAGTCGTCCCTAATACATTCCTCTCCCAGCTCCTAATACCCGCACTTCTCCCGTTTTGTTGTTGTACACAATGGCCCCCATTGCCTCCCACAACGTTGTGTAAAACTACTCGTCGACGTTATCCTCGTTAATGGGAAATTTATACGATTACCGGACTGTCCTGATGGACGGTGATTATCGATATAAGGTAGCACGAAGAACAGATTAGGAGCTGGACAATTTTTCCCATTTATTCCGTTGGTCCTACTGACGAAAGGATGAATCCCGAATGTGGGCATCATTTTTTATTTCATGAACGGGTAATTATTTTGACGGGATATTTTTATTATTTTGCTTAGAATTGTGTAAATATTTTAGACAAATTGTCAAAAGTGCCGGTATTAATCTAACGTGAAATCTTCAAAAAGGGAACAATTATTTTCCTCATCCATTTTTCCATTTCTTCATGTAAAATTTATGCGGTTTTTTTTTTAGAAAAGAGAATGAATAAAAAATCACATTTGTGGTAAATTTTTTTTGCACGATTAATAAAATAAAATTTCGGATTAAATATTTATACATTTCTATATCAATATTAATTTTCAAAAAAAAAAAAATTGATTCTCAATTACTTGTGGCATCAATAAGCGTGTAGATATTTTTAAAAAAATGATGTTGACGTTGATTCGACGACGTGCATTTATTTGGCGAGAAAAATAGGATCGTGTGAAAAAAGTGTAGTATCGCGTGTAAAAGGTATGCGCAGAGCGATACAAATGTTTGGTAAAACATCTTGGTCTCTGCACAGCGGGTATACGGTGGCGGCTATGGCGCGAGGAACGAAGGCCCGTGGGTCGGTGGAAGGTGGAGATAGAGGGGCGCCGGTGGTTCTAGCTCTGGGAGGGTATAAGTCACGGACACCCCGCGGCGTACCATCCGGTAACTCGACACCGTCGTTTGTACGTGGCTACGAGAGCACGCTGAGCGAGCGGCCGGCACCTCTCTCCGCACAAAAACACACGTATGAATAACCTACGACAATGGCAACTTCGTGGCCATACACAAACGTGTCCCTTCGCTTCTCCGTCTCTTCTTCTGCCCTCCCAATCGGACAGATCTCTCGCCAGACTGGTGTGACATTAGATACCATTTAAGGATTAATATAGCCATAAATAAGCGTGACTTTTGGCTTTTGGCTTTTGGCCGTGCGTGCATCCCGTGGAAGACAGACAATAACTGCGCGCGTATACATATATATATATATATCTATGGGATCCGTTGCAACGCGCTATTGCAGCCGCAAAAGCCTTCCTTCCCTTTCAGCTTTCGCTAATAAAATAATACATAACCGATCGCGTGTATCTGCCGGGTAACATCTGTCAGAATTAATTCAATAAAATGACGTTATTAAACCCCCTTAATCCCGGCAATATTATGACGGGAAAATTCCTCACGGGGGGATCAACGCGTTCAATCTCACCGTATTTATACTTGTTTATTGTTCAAAATAATACCGATGGAAATTTGTACTCTTATGTAAAAATTTTCTTCAAATCCTTAAATTTACAAGAACCGCATATATATATATACATATATATAGAATTCATACTCGATTCGTAAGTCGTTTTGGATATTGAATTTTCTCCTTTTCGACTATAGTTTGATAATGGCTTAAATATTGATGCGATATTTGGAGGTAAAATATCGAAAGACGATTTTTCAAATGATTTTGTTGACCCTGTTGAATAATCGCCTATTGAAATGTCTCAGTTAGCACGATATTGCTTCGGCGTTTATCATTCCCTTAACACGCCGATAATACAATAAGGAGAAAAGGGGCCGCGGGGGTGGAGGCCGAAGACGGAGGCACGAGGCGAAGGAGGCAGTAGCGACGACCGCGGGCGTGCCGAAGGCGCGCCGGCATAAAACACAGCTGCCGCGCATGCAGCTCGCAATCAACACCTCGGGGCTTCGGGGGGCTGAGGACGCGCGGTGGAAACGGCGCCGCTGCCAGACCCGCTATTCCCAGAAGCGAATAATTTCATTCATACAACGCGCACCGGCAAACATACCCTCCTCTCGTTATGTTATTCGCTGTATATGCTTCGTGTGGCACGCTTGCTATTGTTACAGAGGCGCCCAACTACCACGAGCCTCCGGCTCGCTATTCCAACGTGTACTCGCCCGATTAGTAAGAGCCAGTGGCACGTTTCGCTCGCGCGGTAATTTTCATACCCGTCAAATCCAACGAACCGCTCGCTGCCTCGAATAAATGCTCGATCAAATCTTATTGGCTTATTAATAGTCACGCGCAACCTCGACGAAATTTTTCCTTTCGATACAACAAACTTGCGATGCTTTCTTCATTTTCCGATTCGATATCCATCGCTTTGAATTATTCAACCCTCTTCGCGAGATATTGTTCATTTTTTTAAAATAATAATATAACAATTTGGGTAAATTGAATGATTAATTTGAAAAAAAATATATATATATTATATAAATAATATAAAAAGGAATGAGAATTTATTATTTATCGAATACCATTTAGATATTAATATTAACGGCTATATTTAATTATTCGCAATATTACAAAACGATAGAGACATTCGGAGGTAATGAAATAAGGTCGGGAAAATAGTGTAGGGGAAGTTGATGAAGTAATAAATGAAAATGAAGAAAAAACGCGTTTGAATGTAGAGCTAACATCCGGTATTCATCGAGCAAAGTTGCGTCTTGAATAATTAATGTCACTTGGAGAATACAATTGAGTTTTTCACCCGCAGTTGAGCATAATGCGGGGAGCATTTTATCGAGATTAGTTTAGTACCGGCACAATAATTGCCCCACTATTTTCCGACGAGCGCTTTTCTTATTGCGGGCCAACAGAAGCTCGTTCTCTTCGGTGCAGGCGTCACCGAACTCATCCGGGCTGTCTGGAGTCCGGTAATACGCGCGAAAGCCAAATCCAATTGTTGGCTCATCTTCATGAGTGATTCTTGGCCATCTGTGACCGCTGACCCGTGTCATTGCTGACCAAATGATTGCATCGTTATGGACCGAGACAGACCACACTTCCCACTCGAGCTCACGATCCTTATTACTTAGTTATCCGGATTCGAGTCGTCCGCGGTGGGAATGAAGGCAACTGTTTACGATGGCAGTTGGAGATCGTCGAAACAGCAGGACATAAACGAGTTCACCCTCGACCGGATCATTTTAGCCTATGAGGTCCTGACTAACTCGATGCCGTGTAGACAATTGGTGGGAATGTGGGGCGAGTGATTTTCGGATGAGTGTTTCGATTGGCCATCGTGATCAGATCCATTGTCGGGCATTCAGAAAAATAGAGATGGCTTATCTCGACTAAATCCAGCGGGCAGATAAATTTTTCACTGGCACAGAATTAACTCAACGACGTAAGTTCGTTCGCTGAATGAGATGATTGAAAAATAACGAAAGATTTTCTTCATCCACCCGAGCCAACCGATCTCATTTCACGTGGCAAGATTGTATATCCTCGATATCGATAATGGATCACTCTCATCATTTGGACGTGTCTGCTGAACGTTTTTACAATTAGTGATAACGAAACCGACGTTTGCGAAAAATCGCATTGTAACTTTTGTCGGAGAGCTGATGAAAAAAAGGTACGATTCGCCATTTACCAGGAGGACAAGGTTCGCATTTCGACCCGGAGCCCAACGAAACAAATGTCTCTTCGACATCCCCGACAGATCGTCACATTCGGTAGAAAGTACTTGTCAAAGCATTCGACGGAATGTTGAAATGATTGAACTCCGTCAAGTGGCATTTGAAAGATGAAAATGTTTGCCATGGGTAACAAGCAAACGGCGTTTGTGACAAGCGAAACTAGCGGTGATTGATGAGCCGATCAGCCAAGGTTTTGCACGCGTACAACCAACAGCGGCCGATTGATTGAGACAACAATGGAAGTTTGTCGGTGGAAGGCACTAACAGCTCTTTAACGCGCGAATAATCGCTGACCGGATGAGGCCGGACCATCGCTGTGGTTGTCTGAGTGACCGCTCGACCGCCCTCAGCTATTAATATCCATTTTCACCATTGGAATGGAAAGACGCGGAGAGAAACCATCGTCTATCACTCAATTCCTCCTTTCCTGACTTATCTTCCCGCAAATACCAACGTTAATTAGTTTTCTGGCATCTGCTAATTCCTGCGGAGGATACGTGGCCACGGTTCGTTGCATAGTCACGCAGAAATAACTGAACGCGTGGGTCACTTCCGTTTTCTCCGGAGTTCAGCGTACACGGCGAAACATTCTTCAGCGGTGGAACCCTTGTCTCATTGAGACTCGCAATTCCCTGTGCGGTTCAACGCCAGCCACACCTACGGCCTCTCAACATCCCCTGCAAGATGATTAACTGCGTGCGCCGCTTTGTGCAATGTGTTTGCTCTCCACCACCTCATCACATTATTCTCTGCAGTATATCTCATTGTTTCTAGTGTTTGATCTTATATCGTGGTGATCGTTGCATTTGCAAAGTCAATCAACATTTTTTAAACGGACAAACAAATGTTGAAGAAAAATGTTATAATGGGAATTGAACGAAGCAGAGAGACTGGTTTTTGAGGTGTTGATACGAAATTTCGTTGCCTTCTCACATTGTTGCATTGTTTTCTGCAGTCTATCTCATTGTTTCTAGTGTTTGATCTTATATCGTGGCAATCGTCGCATTTTGCAAAGTCAATAAACATTTTTTAAATCGACAAACAAATTTTGAAGAAAAATGTTATGATGGAAATTGAACAAAGCAGAGAGGCTGTTTTTTTGTGGCGTTGGTACGAAATTTCGTTGCAGTGCATCTCGAATTTTCGCTTTGTGAGAAGCATAAATGGTTTGCAATGAGCGAATATTGAGAAAAATGTTTGATACAAAAAATTCGATGAAGTTTGGCATTAAAAAAAACACTGTAAATCTCGTGTCTGCAGGAAGCACGAAAAAGATCGAGCCATCTGCGGCATTCCAGAGATGAGTTCAAGGGCGAGGGAGAAGGGTCCTAAGAAGGGGTTGGGAGTGCGGATACCTCCATTGCGAAGAGGGGGAGCGAAATTAAACAGTATATATGAGATGTTGACAAATTGCGAGGAGGCGTCGCTACAACGGATATTAATGGGTCCGCGAGATACAAAAACGGGCGCAACTCCCTCAACCCCCGGGGTACGTTTTTTTCTTCTCCTTCTCGGGCTTACAGCTGCGGATGAAGAGAAACGAGGCGGGTGGCATCGGCGGTCGTGTCAGTGGACCTCTCGCCAGGCAGATGAGCGAGAGGAGAGGAGAAATTTTTCGCGACGTTGATCCTGTGGCGCCGGCGAGGATGTCGATGACAGTGTATGGACAGGATCACTCGCCCATCGGTCAGTAGCACGTATATAATTATATATACGTTATATTATTGTCCCTGGTAGTGGTGGTCGCGAGAAACGCGACGCCTCGCGCTCCAAAAGGATCCGGACGGTGAAGCGAGGAGACCCAAGGACCAAGAAGAGGCCGTGTAGTCTTTTCCCGCGGTAGTTTAGTATGGGAGCCTTAAGCCCAAGACGGAGCTTTCAAAGAAGTCTCCATCAATAACGCGAGCCCGCGCGCGCGTCTTCGCCCTGAGACGTGGAAGACCGCAAGATTAATCACCCTTCTTCTTCTTCTTCTTCTGGTTATTCGCCTTTTCTTCTTCTTCTTCTTCTTCTTCATCTTCTTCCTTCTTTTGGTCGTCGTCGTCGTCGTCGTCGTCTTCGCGTTGCCGCTTTTCTGTTTCTTTCCACGTTAGGCTCACTCGATTCTTCGCCAGGTCGGTTATACAAGCGCGTGACAATCCGGCGGGAGGAGCTTACGTTCTCTCCTCCTCCATTCTACCATGGCTAACGCGCGGTACATACACCTTGATATATCGAGGTACGGTACCATTAAGCCACTCGGCGTACAACGATGGGACTCCGGTAGATGCGTGAGGGAAGCGCTTTGTTCGAGCTACTTTGCTACTTGCTCTGTGAGGTTGCGCTGCGATCGTCATACACGACGGGGGTTTGATGTCGTGTGTGGACTGCACGTTTTCCTGGCAGATTTTCGTTGAGTGTGGGTGGTGGAATGACGTGACTTGGCACCGACTGCGTATTTTAATAAATGGTCCGCCTCTGGAATCTCGTGGTTATAATTTTTACATATGCTTCAAGTGCACCAATCACGACACCTTTCGACACTGATTGCGCAACACCCTGTTTTACTCACATCGACTTTCCGTAATTGATTTAATTTTTTTAGAACTCCGCTTTGGCCAAGGGCAGTTTCACGTGATAAAAAAGATCTTTGAAAAAGTACGAGTACTTAGCAATACTCAGCAACACTCAGAAACACTTATTATTACTCAGCAATACTTACAAAAACTCAGCAGTGCTTAGAAAGGCTCAGTAAAAAATCCAAAAATTTATGAGAAATTTTACTGAGCCACGATTCTTCGGTTCTCGACAGCTGCGGATGATGCTTCGATTTCCTGTGACCATGGGTGTAACGTGGATAGAGATTGGAGGGTCGGGGATTCTCAAAATTTATCGGGTAAGCGTTGAACTGATAGAGGTCCTCATGAATAGATCGAGGCTTTTCCCGTAGCTCGGAAGAGGAGCACAGCACAAGCAGCGGAGGAGCACCCGGTAGTCGCGGGTATTCGACCGGGTGCGAATATCTAGCGCGGGTGTTCGTGTCGCTGGGCTTCTTCTCCTATACACCATCGTCGTCGTCGTCGTCGTCGTCGTCGTTGTCGTCGTCGTCACAGCGCACGACCGCGCGTTCCCTCGAACGTCGACGGAACGGCGAGACGCCACGGGACACGGTTGTAGGTGGAGGCACGGTCATGAATATTTCGCCACCGCACTTATTTATGCAATACTTTGCGCTGGCAGGTTTACGGCTGCCGGCTCCCTCGGGTTCGTACGTCCCGCTCCACCGCAACCCTGCGCGGCGGCTGCACCGCATCGGCCCACAGAGCCGGATAAATACGCTACCGTGCCAGTCCTTGCGGTACGCAAACCCGCCGCGAGGATAGACACGTCCATGCACAGAGAGATATAAAAAAATAAAAAACAAAAAAACAAAACTAGAGAGACAGAGAGAAAGAGACGGAGAAACGATTTTCTCTTCGCAAGCGGAACTGCGAATCGGCACCTGGAGCCACTAAAAAATATTTCGAATAATAATAAACCCGACGGGCGATGAGAGAAAAAACAATATTTTCCTCAAGCATCAATTTTAGTTATATCTTTATACATATTTATACCCCCCACCCACACACACACACACACACATACATCTACCTGTGTGTGTATATATATATATATATATATAAATCTAAAAACGCACAGAGTGGATATATACGAACTGGTACATCCGCTTTGGTTTTGCATGAGGATTTAAATCCGGAGGGAACCCCTTCGGGCTACATCCTACCTACGATATATTACGTTCGAGCATTTTCGAGCTGTTTTCGAGAAGCACGGCTGCGGGGAAGCGGCCGGGGCACCCGTGAGGGGGAGGGCAGGTTGAGCTGCAGAAGCTCGAGGCAACTCTCGAGGCAACGCCGGTAGATATACGCGCGTGGGCGGCATTTAGTCGAGCACTGCTACGGGTATCCGTATACGTAGTCGTGGTGCAGTAGCGGTACCGCACCAGCACTCGAATCCCTTTCTCCCTCTCTCTCTCTCACTCTCGACGCGCGCCCGGGCGTGCAATAGTTTCCGAATAAATCCCCGATTCTCGAACGCGCCACGCTGCTTCCCTGCTCGGATTTACCCGCCCATATCTACGTAACTTCCATGTGCGCCGTACGTGCGAAATGCTCGAGGCCTGTGTTTATGTGTATCCCATGTATGTATGGGGTACGCATGTAACGCGGAGAAGGTGTATCGGTGCTCGGTCGGATTCTCTATTCTCTATATCCCTCTCGGTTGTGCCGGTGTGTGATGGGAGGGGCGGCCGCCACCGGCACACCGACCTTCCTGCACGGAGAGAGACCGAGAGCCGCGAGCGGCCATTACTCTGGCTACAAACAACCCCTCGCCGGTCGCCGGCGCCCGTTCAACCGACCCGTGGAGGGCCCCTTTGTTGCGCCAATTGGCTAAACGCTCGCGCTTCGACGAAACAAACGACTATCGTGCCGCGATATGTAAGACCTAGCTCTCTCTCTCTCTCTCTCTTCCCGGCTCCCCTCTCCCTATGCTCCGCTCTCCCTCTCTCTCTCTCTCTCTCTCACTCTCTCTCCCGGCCCTTCGACCGCCGCACTCTAAAACCATAATACACCACTATATTGTGATACTCTCTACTCTATAGCCACTTTCTCCCATTCAAATGACTTTATTCGATCGTATTGAATTAACTGTAGTCGATATATCGGCAGTGACTACTCAAATTGAAGAATAAATTTAAAAAATGACGTTTCACGTAATTAAGAGGCCGCTCGGTGTGTTCCTGGGCATGCGGTTTTTTGTTTGTTTCACGTGAATGGAGGAACGATTAATTTTCGAAGGTAAATTATATTTACAAATAATTACTTTGTGCTTTCACCGAACAGCGAGATTTTCACGCAAATACTCCCGGAAATTCGCAAATTTGATAGGACAAAATTTTGAAAATTTCGTTAACGCAGTGTTTAAAAACAAGTGAATTAAGGTTTGGGTGGAATTTCTTTGAAGGTTCTGCGAAAATAACTGTTAATGCAGACGCAGCTGTGAAAAAATTCTCATACCGAGCGAGCTTTTGCCGAAGCGAACGGTGGATATTTCGGTGAAATTTCGGAGTTGCGAAATTTCGCTTGACATGTAGCACGCACTTCTTTTTACGAGGGGAAACCTGAAAATTCATAAAAACCCCTTGTCTGTAGTACAGCCGGGACTGGCAATAATGATTCGCGTCTATTGGACCGTTTGTTGACACGTCAAGAAGACCGTAGAGGTTATAGTCCGATGCATATATGTAGTAAAGCGCGTTATTCGGGCGCAGTTTGCCAAGCGAACGCCAGCAGCCGATCGCGATCGACCCCGCGACTCGCACTGACACACCAGTGCGCCAATACACAGCCCAACACGCCAGGAGATAGATACACACATTTACAAACGCACACACGAACCATATAAATATATATATATATATATGCATGTGTATATATTCGCCGAGAGTGAGGAGAGGACGAGTGGCCGTTGTGATTGACAGGAGGCAATATGCCTGTGAAGGCTCCCTTTTGCTCTTTGGCGAGCGCGTTACGCAAGCTGTTGCACCCGCATCTGCGCATTCATGCAAAGTCAAACCGGCGTCCATGCACCCGTCGATCCGTCCGTCCGCTCATCCGTCCGCACGTCCGTCACTCTCCGCGCGTTCTTTTTCGTCCTTTCCGACGCGATAATCAAGCGTATGCCGCTATTACGCGAACCGCTGATGCGCGCTTTTATATTTCACGCTCCCGAGTTTTCGTATTTTTGCAGATTTCGGCTATTTCCCTTTTGCGCCCCTTTCGCCCTTGCCGCAAGAACAAATTTTTATTCCCGCTGATTATTTTCTCACTTTACACGGACGCCCCGTGAAATTCACGTTTTTTCCAAAAAACAAGTTGATGGAATACTCATTTTCATCATTTTTTACACTCCCTCCGCTGAGGGCCCATTGGCTGCGCGCGGACAAGTTCGAATACATCCGAAAATCATCAGTCACGGTCTATGATTGTTGAACTGCATTTTGTATAGATGCATTCTTTTTTTCAATTATCACAAATCATGGCAAATGTGATATCTTTAAAAGTGTTAATTTGCCAACCTATCGTTGATAGTCGATATATATATATATATATCATCATGATTATGACGAGCAAAAAATGATTGTGTAAATTTTTGGAATATCATACCTATTACGGTATTCGATTAAAATGTTTTTCTATTTTTCCAAATTTTGTGTTAAACATTTTTATACATTTTTCGAATTATAAAATATAAAAAAAAAAACAAATTTAAGTGGGAACTTAAGTTCAAACTTGCCCCCGCATTTTCGAGTCTGAGAACCGGCAAATTATCGTGAAAAACAGAATACGGGAGTAACACGAGTACGGTAAACCGCAACGTGTTCGACGATCGTTCTCATGACACGAAAATAGCGAATAGGATTTGTAGATGCGAGGATGAGTGTACGCGTAGACACGAAGTGAACGGAGCGCGGCACTCGCACGCTGAGATGGTTCCACTGTGTCGATTGACGAGGGGGACGACTCAAGAATTATCCTGAAAGGAATGAGCGCCCGACTGATTGACGTTTCTATGCCCGGAGAGCCTGTTGTGTACGTACACTCTTGTGTTGTTGTGGATCCCATGCAGAGCAGCTTGGCGCGCTGGTACACAACGACCGAACACGAGAACTACGGATAAATACGATTTGAGAAACGGAGCGAACAGCCTATTCAAAGGACGCACTCGTCTCCGCGGTATGCCGGACATTTTCGCAGTGAGAAAATACCACCCACGTGCAAAGCCAACAGGAAATACGAAATACTTCCTTTCCTATTATTTTTCAGCCTGCAAAGCGCTTAAGTATATTATGACAGTCGATTTAGTAATCATTTTTTTTTTAATTGTCCAACTGTCTTTCCATTATTTCGAGTATTTATTTATATTTCATTTCGTGTATAACATTGTATTTTTGTTTTACTCTAATCTCATTTTCTTAAAAATCATCGATATTTAGTTTGATGCGGAATGGGAACTATTTTTTTGCCAATTTTACCAGTGACGTTATTGATAATTGCATTCGTTACAATAATTCACAAATTATTACAGGAAATTAATTACATACATTTTCGCTCTTTTATCAGTACTAAAATATCAACGTCTGGCAGAATATAATTGACGCAATGAATTTCTGAAGTAAAAGAATAATAATAATAATAATGATAAATTGGTGGAAACGCAATAGCGAATGGTTGGAAATGTGTTTTCAACTAAACTAGCGGTTCATGAATAGAAAATGAGATGTCAAGAGTGTAGAGAGCAGGTGGTCCGCCTTGGGAGGACACGAAACGACGGAAACTGTAACCACGAAGAGTCACGTGGAGAGAGAGAGAGAGAGCGACACATCAGTTACTGCATGTAGGACAACGAGGCTCACATGACGTTTCACTTTTCCCATTCGTTGCCCTCCATTATTCCGTTAAACGCGGCGTGTGGTGACTTCTTTTTATTCCTCGAATGAAAATGTTTGGGGCCGTATCCTTGGTTCTGGGCTCACAATCCTCCACGCAGGCACAAATATTTCTCTCGTGAAAGAATCGGCTCGCTATACTCGTGGACCTCATAAATCATGGCGCTCGGGGTGGTCAGTAGCTGTAGCCCGAGCGTATAGCATCAACATCAGCCCGGGACTTCCTTCCCTCCGCTCTTTCGTCTTTTCGTGTCCATGCGTCTCTCTCTCGTGCTTTTGGCCATTGAGTTCACTGCTTCGCCTCGCAGGTTAGATGAATGGAGAGTTTATTAGAAAGAAATGGCCCAAGGCAGCTCGTTGGTAGAGTCATCATGGCCTGGCACCGAGATGCGTGGGTATTTGAGGCCGGGAATGACAACTGTGTCTGAATTTACCTGTACTCACCATTATCTTACATTGAACGATCACTGGACCGCCAGGATGCTCATAAAGTCACACAACTGGATGGTCCACGGTACCAGCAAAACGGGACAAAAGCATTGCTCCACCGTGGACATTGTTGGCATTGAGAATGCAGTCGAAATGATTTCCCGTTGCGGTCTCGTTGCGAGCATCCTTACGACTAATGCACGAGAAAAAATGGTATTAAGATCCTTGGACGGATTTTTGGATGTAACTTGGCAAGAGTCATGGACGAGGCCAATCCCTGTGTCTTTCCTCAATGTTTCTGAGACAAAAGGATCAAGGATTTGTTAATTTCAGATTTGGAAATAGTTCAAGTTGGTCTTTACAGGATTTAGCAAACAAGAGTTACGAAGCGACCCAACAGCTCGGTGTATCTTTTGATTACAAATGTCCAGCATCTCCCTGAAATTTTTGGCCATTTGGCTCACCGCTTTGGCCCGCATTTTGGGTGAATGGCAAGTACATTAGACCAAAATGAGCCAACAAAGTTCCCAGGAATGAGCCATCACATCCCGGCGCGGAGGTGCGTGGGCATTTGGGCCCGGGGATGACAAGCGTGTCCGAATTTGCTCGTAGCGTCCGCATCCTCTCGCATTGAACGATCGCTGGACCACCGGAATCCTCATGAATCTGGTACCAACAAACCAGTACAAAAGGATGTCTCGAATGTCAAAGAGATTGTTGATGTCGAGGATGCAGTTGAAACGATCCCCCGTTGCGGTTGTCCCGGTCGACGGGGGAATCCATCGGACAAAATCGCTGATCGTAATACCATTCGTTTCTCGTATTAGGTGTATCCAGGCCGTTTGACTCGAGTAGGCCCAATGGATCGCAATGGGGGTGGAAAGAACGAAGATCTTCTGTTCCGTGAAGAGAGGATCGGTCAGGAAGGGGAATAGCTTGCTTCCGGGAGCGCTTTTCGGGTGAAATACATCTGAGGTGTTTGTGTGACGGTGGAAACGAGCCGTGGAAGAGTGCCGACCATGGTGTCAGAGGTAAGCAAGCGCTGAGCACAGCCACTCTCCGTTTATAATGGTGTACCTATAGGATTTCCACCACCGGGACCGCCCGCTCGTCCAGGCTATCCCATCTGTCAAAAAGTCAAAATATACCAAAGGGGCGTCATTGTCCATGGATCCTGTGGGATTGCTACTTAGCGTTCTCGTATTTTTCCCCGGCAGCTTCTATTATAGCGAACGTGTGGCTCGGCCTCGTTCTTTTGTACGACATCTGTATATCCCCTCGGACTAACGTCCCTGCAGTACGAGGCTTTCTCTCTCTCTCTCTCTCTCTCTCTGGTTGATCCGTACACGCATTTTCTATGACAAGCAGATCCGAGAGTGTAGCAACAGTAAATGCGCAGCCATCCACGACCCGACATCCTCGTTTCGACGATCACCTATCTCATTCAATGATGCTAACTCAATTTCGGCGCAACGTCCTCTCCCAACGTATCACCCGCCCGACGCTCTTTTGCCTGTCAATCTCGACGTGTATATTACTGGTGAATAGCGACCGTGATTCAATTTCATGGATTTTTTTTCGCCCGTGGGTTTTTCTGATTTTTTTTTCATCCAGTTACTTGGACGTACACAAAAACGGTTGTAAGGGAGATATACAAAAATGTGTCGAATATTGCGGGGTAATTTTTCATCTTCACAACGCAATATCTATATCCCAAATATTACAAAAGTTTCCGTAATTTGTCTGAATAATTGTCGAGCTTATCAGCGAGATTTTCTCTCGTACAGAATAAAACTCCCTTCGTGTGTTGAATTGGTCTTTTCTGGCCCCGTCCAGAAAAGACCAATTTTCCGAATTCGTAAAGTGTCGCTCGATACTCAAAGACGTTTTTCTCCCCGCTTGTGAAATTCGCTATTTCCACATTCACGTTACCGAAAGGTAATCGCGAGGGCGCGAATTTAAAAAAATGTAAAACACTTTTGCGAGGAAATTCGGAGATTTTATTTGTTCAATTTCGCGGTTGGCTCGACTCCCTCGAATCGCTTTTAAAACCTTAGCGGGAGACTAAGGTTTCTCTCGCGAAATGAGCCCTGTATATAGGGAGAAGAAGGAAGAAGGTGAGAGAGAGAGAGAGAGAGAGCCAGTGGCCTATAACCCAATTTGATGTCCCTCAAGAGAATGAGATAGCGGTTGGACTCGCGGCGAGGAGAGGGGGCGGGTGGGGGGGATAATTACCGATTAAAGAGATTAAATCGTGCGGGCGGGTATCGATTCCCCGGTGGCTATAGTTAGCGGCCTATAATCGTCGGGAAGGAGGCCCTAGGCGGAAAGTGCGGCATCGGGAGAGCCACGAAGAAGCGCACGGGGTGACGAAGAAGGGGCGCGTTGGTTGAAAGGGAAGAGAGCGGAGAAGAACGAGGAAGGAAAAGAGGAGGCGAAGAGAAGAGGTCGGCTCGGGCTGGTTCGCTCGTTCGAGTGGGTCCGCCTTTGTTTCTGATTTGAGGGGCATCCTTACGAACGGGTTAGCCGCGCCACTGATCACCGACGCTAATTACAACGGATCAGTCCCGCCGAGTTTAAAACTCATTCCCCCCTTTTAAGCGGTACGAAAGAGGCTTCCCGTGCCGCTCCCCATTGGCTACCCGGGATGACACGAAAGTGCTCCAACATGGCGTCTTATCTGATTTCACTAGTGCCTGCTCTTCGCTCTTTCGTCGTGTATCATTTTCAATTCATTAATTATGGTACATTCGTCAATAAATGCCATTTTCTTCAAGGTAGTTGCAGAAGAAAGTTCGCTTGGATGATTCAACGAAATTATTTCGTCCAATCAACGTTAATATTCCGACAATTCGGCGAAATAAAAAAATTGGGCGAATAAATCAGTCGGTTCGCTGACAGCGAACACATCGAGTGTCACGATCAACTATTTTGTCGGGCCGAAAAATTGGTTAACCCTGCTCGTCGCCCGGAGCAATTATTTCTCCTCGTGTGTAATGAAATAGAATGGACAATAGACGTGTTCCATGACAAACATTCGATATTGGCCCCCGTTTAACCCTAATAACATTGAGTTGTCTTCAGCATCGTGGCCCCGACCTGTGTAAGGACAACATGGCAACGAAGGGAGGAAAATATACGGCTGCAAGAAGGGTGCGCGAATAAGAAGAAGAAGAGAGACAGGGAGGTCGAGTTCCCGGGGAATATAAGTTGGCGAAGGTGCTAAATCAACATTTTTATAAACTCCTTACTATTCATAGGATTGGATGGGGAAGTGTAAGGCATTGGTTGGCTATGCACCCCGAACGGGGTGGTGAGCCTCTCCCAATATGCATGCGCGTTTATCTCTGCGTGTGTGTGTGTGTGTGTGTGTGGGTGAACGTGAGTGTGAGGTCGCGAGGGAGCCATCACTCTATAACGACTCCACTATCGAGAATCGTTTTCACTACGCTCGTTGATTCGACTCTCCTAAACGTAGAATTTCCGTCGTAGCATGAAATATGAAATATGCGAAGCCAATAACAGGGCTTACGATCGAAAACACGCGAACCCTCAATAATCTACACTGTTGAAAGATCCACGGTGGTAAATTCGCCAGGTGTGGAGATTTTTTATGGTGTTAAAAAAGTGCTAATTTTACACGGGGTCAATATTAACACTTTTCGCGGTGTACAATTGGCAAGAGCGATTTCGTTGAATTTATTTTCGTGTAAACGTTTACCTATCACCATCGACATTAGTATTTTTTTCTTCATTCTACGAACTACAGTTTTTTAAATTAAATGTATTGAAAAAAAAAAAAGCAATAAAACAATTTCATTGTTATTGTCATTTAACATCTTTTTAAACCACCGATCGTTATCAATTGCGATGCAATTGGTGTGACCTTAGATCAGGGATTATTCCGATGTTGATTTTACCAGGGTATTTTTAATAATGCATGTCCATATATAGACACGAAGAATTATAGTTGTTGCCACACGTTGCTGTGGGCGAGTGTGGTACCAGAGCCAGAGGGCAGATTATCGCGGAGGCCCGACGCGAGAGGGCGTGCACTCGAGTCTCTCATCGATATTCAACATTAAATTTGCATCAGAGGCACGCAGCGTGCTCGCGTGCGATTTTCGCGGACGATCACACACTTCCTGCCTCAGATTTGAGAGGACCAGGGGTAAAACAATGACGCTCTCGCGGAGCCCTCATGCATGTTAATGAGGGTGGCGCGCGAGGCTGTTGGGCGCGTGAGAGAATGGCGTTTGGCCAGGATCGAATGCCAGCGATATTAGCGTTTCGGCAACCAGCGGCATACCGGTTTCGATGGAGAAATAAGGGAAGGCGAAAGGCACGTTGTACAGTCGCGTTGCCATCCTCAGGAACCTTCGTGTTCCTCCCGAAAGCTGCAACCCTCGTTTCCAATGTTTGCCCTCGAAATACCGCTGGAAGTTTCGGTCTCGATTTGGTCAGAGCTGAATTAGAAATCTCTCGCTCTCTCTCACTCTCAATGTCTCTCTGTTTCTCTTAGAGGGAAAATCTGTATATATATGTATATATATGTGCTCATGTGCGTATTGCTGAGGATCTATGTATAGCTGGGGGTCGAAGGTTAAACACGACGACAGCATGGACACAATGAACATCAAAGAGCTTATTTCATGCCCCCACTCAAACTTGATATGAATAAACAGTCCTCAATGGCGCTATTAAACTTTTAACTGTCATGTGTCATTAACACGTAAATTGGGTAAAATGCAATTACACTATTTTCAACGCCGATGCTTCTGTGAAGTGAAAATCCAAAATTATTGACACAATATTTTATTTACTTCACCTGGAAAAATAGAAACTGACTGAAGTGCGGATGTGAAGTTAAAAGAACATTTTTGCGCACGGCATTTTAATTCAATATTTATTTATTCATATAGAAACCATGAGTTTATTTTCCCTCCCAATAATTCTTCATATTGCAACCCTTCTTTCGTCTGGCTGGACCCGAAATGCTCCTTGAAGTTCGAGTCTCGATTTGGTCACCGATGAAACAGAAATTTCTATCTCTACCTCCGTTTCTCTTAGCCTCTTCATCTATATATTCATATATATATATATATAGGTGCGTATTGCTGAGGGACGAAGGTTGAGCAAAGCACAGGACACGACAGCACCGACTCAATACACATCAAAGAGCTTATAGCCGAGCATGCCTCCACTCAAACTTGCTCCGTATACGTAACCGGTGTAATGGTGCTGGTGATTGTCGGTGCGCGAGGACAGCTCAAGTGTTACTGCCCCCCGTCCGAGACTAGCGTCGTGGCTGTCTACGACCACCATACCCATACATAATCATGCCTCGTCTTTGTCCCCCGAAATTGATTTATTATTCAAAGCGACGCGTGTTTCACAATGTGTATTTACCATCAGCACATAGTTCGTGGGTAGGTGTAGTCAGGTATTATGCATAGCAAGAGCTGATACATTGTATGACTCGGTATAACACGAGACCCAATCCTATTCTTTGCATCTATCATCTTGTTGATGAAAACCATATTTTTCAGTGCTCCTCGTCTCTCTGTCCACCAATGACGTTATATTTTACGTTTTCTCATTCGATTATTCTTCGTATATCAACTCGATGTCATCGTTATTGTCAATACCATTTTCTACTTGATTTTTACGTGCCAAAATGATAAATAATCAATTTGTTGATGGAACTGATTTCCTTCAGTCGCAAGTTAGAAATTTGAATTGAAATTTTCCCCAATCATTTATTAATCTAATAAAAAATTATAAGATGCGTAATTAATATTAATAATAATAATACAAATTCACTGAAAATTGGAAGATTGTGCTCTTCGAATTTACTGTTTTGTTTTTCTTTAAATTTTTTTTTGCAAATAAGTCACTAAAGATGGGATAAAAATATATTTCGAATGACAACATATTTCCCATTCGTCCATCTATGTACATGTATACATGCATATCTATATACATGTAGGGAATGGGAATCGATATATCACGTCTACAAGGCGGGACGTCGATCGTGTTTCGACGCCAAGTTTTTCCAGGCTCCGTCTAGGAAAAATATTGACGGAAAACAAGAAGTGGGGATTCGCCGAGTTAATTAAACTCGGAGCAAGGAGCCCCTTCGACGAGTATCCGCGTGCCGGCCGCTTCGAGTGGTAATTTCCTGATAGCGTGTGGCCGAGCGAACGAGCTCGACAAACAGAATACGCGCCGCTTCTGTACCACCGAGCTCTCTATTACCCATTACTACTGCTGCTGCTGCTGCTGGGCTATTCCGAACATTCACTCAACCCCTCACCCTTTCTTTTTCCTCCCTGACGTAACAATATCCTGCTCATGACAATGTTCCATGTCTTCGCATATAAAAAAAAAAAAAAATTCAAACGAGGAAGGTACGAAAAAAAAGATAAAATGAAACCAGACAAACTTATATTCATTTTATTGTGAGACTTTCCGATTGATCGCTAACATTCGTTACTGTAATATTTTCGAAAGCTAAAATATTTTTTTTTCCTGAATTTTTTGTAGATTTTCTAGAAACTCGATATAAATTTTACTGAAATTCGGAATTTTCTAGCTTATGGATAATTGGATTATTTAATAGATTGTTGAGAAAAAAAATTTGTTGGAAATTTTTTTGTAAAAATATAAATGTTCTCATAGACAAATATCATTTCGATGAAAACTGAATGCCAAATAAGTTATTTTTTCTACTTGTTTATTTATTCTTCACCAGAGGATACGGATTATGAATGAAAAGAAAAAAAAATGAACACGCTTTAATATTTGAAAAAGAGGACACGAATGCAGACAATAGTCGTAACTGCATGTACAAAATTCCAAATATTGTACCGTCGCTTAACTCGGTAGGAAGTAATATAACCCCGTAGAGTTTAATCTCGTTCTAATAACCGGTATAACCCGTGTATATGAGTATCTAGTCGTACGGATGCGTAGTTTCGCGAGGTTTCTTAGCCACGAGATTCCAGGAGCCTTCATATAATAGTTGGAATACCACAGTCTGACGCCGGACGTCTCTTCCTCAATTCGTCGAGCTTCTTTCCGTCCCATTTTACAACCACTTTTCCTTCACCTACGCAAAATTGTAGCAGAAAAAAAAATTATTTAAAAAAATGAACCCGACATTAATCCTGTTAAAAAAATTTCACTTTATTTTTCCCAAAATTATGAATACAAAAAAAACGCAATAAAAAAAATATAGAATTTCTGCAAAGAGTCGAAAAGCTCAATTCCGTACGGAAATGCAGCTCGATTATTAAGTACGTGAATTATCGGGAGTATTTTATATACAGTCGTCCTTCGAATAAGTCACGGCCCTCCGAGCGGCCCTCCGTCGTCACCTCGACCTCGCCGCTCGGGGCGCTGCAGTCTCAACGGATTCCCCTTCGCTCAGCTGCTGCAGCCTTATAATCCTGAGATATGAGCACGCATTATAGTCGGCAAGAGTGTGTGCGTTCGCGTATGTACTTTGAGCGGCAGAGGGGAGTGGGGAGGGTGGGAGAATTCGTCCCGGTTTGGCTTTCGTGTCAACTGCGCTCCGCGTGTATAACGCTGTGATGAACATGTATAATATTGCTAGATTCGGTGTGCTACTGTTGACGTTGAAATCGGTGTGGGAACTGGAATAAAGCGGATAAAGAGATCGCGAGGGTGGAAAGGTTGGCCGATGCGTAAAACCGCTCCCCACCATCGCCGCCCATACACCGAGAGATTACCCATGGTACGAATGCTGTGTATCATACTATACGCTCATAATATATATGAGATCCAGGCGTAAATCAAGATCAGAGGCTGAGAGTGAGAGTGCCTACGTGATCCGTGGAATCGTGTTACTGCGACGACAATGATGATGGTTATGATGATGTGGCTTATCGTATCGATAAAGCGTCCAGTATTCACTCGCATATAGTCGTTATTACCACCGCCGAGATTAACTACTGTTATAAACCGAATAAATATCCTCGTTATTAATATCCCCAACTAAACTGACGCTGCTTTTAAACAGATGTTCCTGTAGAGGATATCAAAATTATTGTTTCACATCGATTCGTTTCTTTCTCAATTGAAAGCAAAATATTTGTGACGTAATAACGAGTATTGGGAAGGAAGTGTACGTAATTTGTTTTTTATAATTGATGTTATTTT
The DNA here is from genome assembly GCA_947507545.1 of Clistopyga incitator. Lineage (NCBI taxonomy): Eukaryota > Metazoa > Arthropoda > Insecta > Hymenoptera > Ichneumonidae > Clistopyga > Clistopyga incitator. The sequence goes on from OX382177.1 coordinate 10,434,268, forward strand.
TCCCGCGGTCTTAATGATTTTATCGACGATATTTTTATTATGTTTTAAATTAATGAAAAAGTGAAACTCCGTGTGCATTTGTATCTGGATATTTAATTCTGAGGCGATTTATCGTAGGAATCTGAAAGACTGAAATCGAGTGAGAGGGACAATTGATGTTGAGGTACGCGTGTGAAACATCATTTTAATCGGAGCGATATGACAGTGTATTGGTCGGAGCTTTCGATTAAATTATGTTCGGTACTGGTTAGCAGGTTATAACTCATCAGGAGTCCGGCCCCGTCTTTGGCCCTCTCTTCTCTTCTTAACACAGCGATCGAGGGGCCATTAATCGAGTGATTCACGCTCGCGTTCGCCTCCCGTCAGGCTATTTATAATATCATACAGGCGTAAACGCGGTGGGATGCGGAGCTCCTGAATCTGATTGTTGTGAGGTCCTGTTGGGATGCTGCGAGAGGAGGCGAGAAGAGAGAGAGAGAGAGAGAGGTGGGAGATGAAAGAGAGACGAGAGAGGGAACGAAAGCCAGATGATGTGTCAGATAAAGCATGCTTAAGCTTAGCTTAGGTGGCTACTGTGATGCTGCTGCGTGCTGCGTTCTCGGACCACCCCGAACACACTCGGACCAGAAGAGAGTAACTCGGACTCGTTTTTCTCTCTCTCTCTCTCTCTCTCGGCCACCTCTAGGATTTCAAGTTGAGTGGAAGAAAGCCACGAAACCACGTGGCCTACTCCTCGCCATCTCGTATCGTGTCTCCGCTACTGGAATTATCATAACACAATGAAATGCAATGCTATAGCACGTTCGGTATCCCACGCCCACTGAATTTCCTGCGCTCTCGCCCTCGGCCAAATCGAGCGCTCGCCGCTCGTACCACATTGTTGCTGTCCTTTGGTTTCTTGCCTTCTCACCACGAATCAGTAGCAGAAATCCCGGAGGGAGTGGAACTCACAATGCCGGGCCCTATCACAGAAGGATCAACCGCGAGGATACGTAAACCCATAAGTCACGAGCTCGAGGAAGCGATCCACTCTCACCCTCCCTAAACCTCTTTGATTTTCGACGATATCTTTCAAAATTGTACTGATGGATTTACTTCCTCGGTGATTTCTTTTTTTTTTTGTAATTTTTCAGGTATAACGTAGAGGCTAGGTTATGGGTTACGGTCCCAATGCTCGGTATACTTTCATTCATCACCCATTGAATTTGGATATTTTTCCTGTCCTCTGGTTTCTCACCGCGAACAAGTGGCAAGTATTTCGGAGGGAGAAAAACGCACAATGTCGGGTTTTATCATAGAAGGATCAACCAACCGAGGATACGTAAACCCATAAGTCCTTCCTAAACCTCTTTGATTTCGACGATATCGCTGAAAACGATGCTGATCTGTTTCACCTTGTTTCACCGGGATATGTTTCCGAAATTTCTTCGGGTTATGCTGAAAAGTTGGATGCTTCAGGTGTGACCAATAAATTGGTCACCCCGATCAACTGACTTTAATGAAAATTTGATTGCTTGCAGCTAATTACATTTTTCAGTGCGGAATAACATCAATAGCCGCCGTCGGATCATAATAATGAATACGAAAATGGTCGCAACGAACTTTGACGTCTCTCGTGTCGCAGGGACAGTACGTACAGAAAGGAAGAAGAGATTAGTAAGCCGGCGAGAGTTCGTCACGATCTATTCGCCGGCTGGTAAGCGATATGTGGGTACCGGGAACGTGCCCCGAGGCTATCGCTCATTGTCATGTGAAATTGTCGGGCTATCCTTTTCAGGTGGAGAGCCACGAAGAGGACTAGCTTATGCGCGCGGCGGCGGCGGCAACGGCGGCGAGTTGGACGTGCGGCGAAGAAGAAGAGGAAGACACGAGGCCACCAGCAAGACCGTTGTCCTTTCGTGTTCCTTCGCCGAGAGCGGCAACCGCGAGAGAGACTCGTGAGAGTGCCGAGCGACGCGGGCCACGTTCGAGGAGAGCGGAGAAGCCACCGGTCGTACCGAGGAAGCGGAATCTCTCGCTACTCTCTTCCTCCGCATCACAATCTACGAGGAAGCTGTGTAGGAGAAGCTCCTCAGCGCTATCTTCAGCTTCTCCTCTCCCCAGGAATATAATGTGTGTTCCGCGCGAGTCTCTTTCAGCGAGACTCGCTTCGTCGTCGTCGTCGTCGTCGAGTCGAGTCGGCGGGACCGCGCGCGCGGTATCCCAGTGCGTTGTTTCCTTTGTCGTGTCTCTGCCGTGACCCGCGGGCCCGCCGGGTTAGATTCCTACGTAAAACGTATACAATGCGAGTTATTGCAGCACGGGACTAGCTGCGGCCTGGCGCCACTGGCCCCGATGCCGCATAAATCCCCGCGAACGCGATTCCTTCTACCGCAACAGTAACAGCCCCGCGCCGCGAGCAAACACAGAAGAAGATTCGAGGAGCGAGTGAACGAGGGAACGGAGAACGCGAGCGGGTCAGCGACGAATGTCGGTTCAACTCAACGTCACGTTTTCATTTTTCCGGAAATTCTTTCATTTTTTTGCGAGCCTTCGTCGAAATCAAATGCTCGAAAATCAGGATGTCCTCTGGTGATTTTTTATGGTTCTTCTGAGTCGAAAAAGAAGCAATTACAAAAAATAATTAGTGTCGATGGTAATGTGATTTATTTTCTGATGAAAGTTGTTTTTTTTTTTGGAGGATAAGGTAAAGTGAATTATCTGTCAAAATGGATGAAATTTAAATTTTTTCATAATTTCAATTATCGGAGACTCGAGGGACGTATTATGATGAATTTTTATTTTTGTGCATATTATGATACAATAGCGAATAATGAAAAGCGTAACGTTTCTCTCATAACTCGATCCTCCCACGCGGGAAAATGCGTTTTTCTTGAAAAACATAAATAAAGCGTAAATCACAAGAAGAGGCTGTTATAAGATTTCGCAATATCAGAGGCTCGAGATGAGTTATGAGGGAATGCTCGAGAGCGAGCTCGTCTCGCGGCCTCGGTTTTCGCGATGCGTCAACCCCGGAAAGCTGTCGCTCGTCGAATGCTCCGCCATTTCCACTTAGCCTCACGATCCATTAGCCGAATCCAACGGGCGCGTCCACTAATTAAGGCTATTTATCGGGAAACGGAGTGAGGAACGATCGGTAGAAAATCCGCCGTTTGCTCTCGGCCTCAATGTCTTTTTTTTTTTTTCTTTTTTTCGGCAATTGCTTTTGGAGTCTCAAAGCGTGGTCCAATGAGAGATCATTAAATAAGCCGCTCGATCCATTTGATCGGCGCATGCGTGGAGCATCGAGGCAAACGGTAATTGAGAATTTAAGGGAGTCCCCCGTTCCTTTGAAATGCGAGGCGTTGAATATATGTAAGTATTTGAAAAAGGGAGACAATTCCGAGGGTTTCTGTCAGTGAGATTGGAAAATGTTGGCTTTATAGCGCAGGTTGCAGGGCGAGCGGAGCGTATACGCGATCCGTGATCTCGACGCCGGGGAATAATTCATTCCCCGTTCCCGAGCCACTCCATCCTCGACGGAAATCGCATTCGAGTGATTCTTGAGGATGGGGTGGGAGGGGTATGGAAGGGCCAAGGGGTGGAAGGGCTCGGCGGCAATGGGAGGGCAATAGCGGGCCAGTGGGAGTCTCGGGCAGATAATATACTTGGTCGAAGTACGCTCGTCAAACACAAGCGCGAGCAAGCACGCGGATATATTAGGATGCATCTCCATAAAAGTTGGAGCCGTGCGGCGAGAGGAGAGCACCGAGAGTCAACAGAGAGTGAGCGAGCACTCGGCGGGGAGAGGCTCCTTCCGGCTCGGCAACTCTCGGCGGGCCGCTGAGCGTCTTGCGCCGCCCCAGCAATCACCGATATTGAGGCTTTCATTTCGTGGCCTGGCTCCTTGTAGCTTCCTGCACTCGGCACTCGCTAGGCATGCCCTCCTTCCTCCCTTCGCAAGCTCTCGCGACCGGCTCGTCTTGCTCTCTGTCTTCCTTCACTCCGAACTCTATCCACTTGCCTATAGACCACTCGTCTCTGCTTCACAGTTTCAAACAGCAAATACTCCCTTTTTTTCGTCCCTCCTCCTCCTCCTCCTCCTCCTCTTCGCCCACTCGCCTTACATAATTTTTCGGTATACCTATCATAATTCATTTTTAAACGAGCTTCCTGCTGATTCAAACTTCTCAACATCACCAACTTAATAGCAACAGAATATTTACTGGCTAAAATCCAACGAAATTCTAAAATTTCGTACCTTTTTTTATTCAATCCCCAAAAAAATGATAAATCGATGAACCATACGAATAAAGAAAAATCCGAGGGGCTGAAAATTCTCCCAAATTATAATCTGGCATTACTAGTTAGCTTGTGCGTAGAAATCTTGACCCTAACGTGAACGATAAAATTCAGTTACCCTGACCCAAAAATGTGTCGAACGAAAAAGCCAACAGAATTTCGTTCGCGAGTGGAGAAAGAAAAAAGATGTTTCAGTGAATCCTATAAATATTTTCCAATCTTCGAGATGCTATTCTGGAGCATGAGCGCATATTCCAGCAGCTGTCTGCCGCGGGGGGGGGGGGCATGGCAAAACTTAACCTTTCCCGCTCCCTCATGAATAACCAGTAAGTAATGCCGAATTAAATAAATCTCGGCGCGGGTTATTCGAAGCTGTTTGGAAAGCGAGGATCGCTGACTGCGGGCACCGGCGGAGGTGCGGTGTGTGGGTGTACGTACCTACCGCGCTCGTATATAGTTGTGCGGAAAAGTTTCTTCGCCGGGGGAGCGAGAGAGAGTCGTAGTTGTAGTCGGTCTAGCATGCGGCGGGTCGGCATGGATGCCCGCCCCGTGTTTACCCCGCGGAGACAAAGCTCTCGTCTTATCCCCGTACCGCCCCGCTTGAAAAGTCTCTGACTGACGCTCTCTGTTCTACCCCTTCTACGGACACTTATATATCTATACACGTACACACAAAACACTCTTGCCTACAGAGTCATTCCGCAGCTTCGTATATTTTCCCTCTCCCTTGGACTTTTACACCAACGGGTGTCACAGAGAACCGGTGGCAGAACTTGCTAAACAATTACGGACTCTGGCTCTCTCTCTCTCTCTCTCTCTCTCTCTCTCTCTCTCTCTCTCTCTCTCTCTCTCTCTCTCTCTCTCTCTCTCTCTCGTGATTGTTGTTCGCTCGAGAAAATTCACACTGCCAGTTTCCAGGCTCATTTATATAGGAGTCACCCTCCTCGCCGGAGATTTGTATGCGCGCAATTAATCCGATAGATAATGCAGCACAATATGCACCGGGAGAAAAAGCTTTGGGAAAAGTGCGCAAAAGGTTTTTTTTTCGTATAAATAACAAAAAAGAAAGAAAGAAAGAAAGAAAATGAAAATGTGAGGCTCGCGGGCCCCGAGCTTTAACGCTTAATCCGCATTCATCAGCCAAGCAGTTATAGGGGAGATCGGAGAATTTACCCGTCGACGGAAATGCCTAGATTCCCTTTCTCTCTGTCTCGCTTAATCCGGCTCAGCCGCGCTCAGCCCGCAGACCTACGCATCACGCACCGGCATCAACAACACCAGAAGTATCCGCCTCCGCTGACGCCTACTCCTACTGTCACTCCGACTCCAACTTTCAGCTCGCGAACTCTCTTGGACACAAGGGCCGAAAACGTGAGTCTCCCGCGGACACCACCCTCCGCATGATTGGCTCCAGTTGCTCAAGTGGTCCAACTCTTTACCGCATGACAATGGACCCTCGGACACGCCCTACTTCTATCACTCTGAATAATAACACGGTGACACACTTTCCGACACCTGCTGGTGACTTTTCTCGGAGAAGACATTTCTCTAAATATTTTTACTGGATTCTGTCGGATAATCACACGGTTATATATTTTGCAACTCCTGCTGATGTCACTTTTGTCAAGGGACGAAACCCTTTGATTACATTTTGACATTGTGATTCATAATTGAGATGAATTTCATAATTTAATTAAATAAGATTGAAAGAAAGCCCTATTTTTTTTTTTTAAATATGCGAAACCAGAGAAATTTAATATGTACTACGGTCCATGGATTTTTCGATGCAGGATAACAGAGCAGCGAGACACTCACAAAAGTATCCACAAGAAACTGGGAATACTGCAAAAGCTCAAAGTCCCCGCGAGCATAAATCTATAAAGACCCAATGTTCCAGCTTGGAGCACGACAGTCCCACCGCGCAAATTTGCTGACAAGCGTATATAACACCTCGGCGGGTTGTAAGGTGAACGCGTCGCGTTACTGCCGCCGCCGGAAATGAAAACTTGTACGTACACTGTTAGCCGCTGCCAGGAAACAGGAAGCGGCGTTGCAGAACGCCTGCTGGCAGCGCTTGAATTTCATAGCGCATGCAGTACTAAGCAGTAGCATATCGGCAGTTATATATACATACCTAAATATATATATATATATGTGTATAAAGCGTTCCACATGAATTTGAACGCTCACAATCCTGATCCTCTCCAATATTTTTTGACCCCGCTATCAATTGAGTTCACCCGAAAGACGAACACGCAAATTTTTTTCCAATTTTCATCCATACTTGACATAATATTTGACATACAATTAAATAAAAAAAAAGGTCAATTCATGTTTCCAATTCTCTTGTGTCTCTTTTTCCATTTTTATGAATGAAAAAAATAATTCTTCGCACACTCTATTCAGAATAACAACTTTTACCCACTATAACATTTTTTCCGGAATTCCATATTTTTCCTGGACTCCAAAATAATAAATAAATATATTTTCCAAATAAAATCGAATCACGTACACACTTGCACATAAATCATTTTCAAAAACTGCACATCTTTCAGCCAATCTTAAATTCCGGTGAAGTAAAGAAAATTATTGTAAAAGTTTAGTCCTTTGAATTCGTGGAGAACGTCGCATATGTGCAATGCGTCCGATGTAGCAGACGATCGTACAAATTTTCGCTGATACGCGTGTCGCCTCTTAGCGTAAAATCTTAGGCGGGCTATCGATTTCAACGAGAGGAAGGAGAGTAATGTGTTCCGTTGTAAAATGTAGCAGGCGGATTTGAAGAGCGTGTCGCCGTCTGTAATGCAACGCAACTGTAATAGTGGGAGTAGTGGGGGGCGGGGAGAGCGTGACGCGTAACGCGTTACGCGTGTCGCAGTGGTGTATGGGCTTAATGAGTGGCACGCGTGCCTCTTGTGCCCCCGAAGAGAGTGAGCATCACGAGAGGCTCCATCGCGTACGCCGCGTGCCCTTAATACAACGGCTTTGTGCTCTTTGTAGGCGAGGGCCCTCTGGAGGGGCCAACATCGCGTTATGATTATTCACGGGACACTGTGTTTTATTGTTGGGTGGGCCGGAGCGCGTGGCTCGAGGAGCCCAAAGGGCAGCCGGCGGCCGCGACTCCGCACGCCGAAAACTAACCAACTTACAACTCGCCGGCATATTCGCCCTTCTCGCGTCACCGATTAAGTCTAATTCGACGCGAGCGATGTGCGTGTATACGTTACGCGGATAAACGCGACTACGAATTGGGACTCACGTGTTTATTCGACTGCTGATGAATAATTAACACTCTGAGCAAGTGGAATTCATTGATATCACACGATACGAGTTATCATTTTTATTAAACGTTAAAATTGTAAATAAGAAAATCGATAATTGATTTTATTGATTTTCCAAAAACGTGCGCGAATTTTAAAAAAATAGTTCATGGGTGCGCATGCAATTTAAATTCAATGTCCGAAAAAAAGTCTCTTCTTTGGCAACCGGAAGAGAGAAAGAGAGAGAGAGAGAGAGTAGGCATATATATTCAGAAATATTGCGTTTCGGAGTGGGTATAGCTGCCGGTTGAAGCGGCACGGTATGAAATGAAAGCGATGAGCGTTCCCGCGACGTCAAAAGCGCGTTCGCAGCGTGTCCGGCGTGCCAAGGCTCATTCATCGCATATCGAGCATGTTCGCGTCCTCGATATGAGATATCGTCCAGCGCGATAATCCCGAGGACGAGTCGTCGAACGTACAATATTGCCTGCCGATGGTCCATACCTCACGGCTTCCCGGGACTCCCGTGACATACCGTTCGACACCACTACACCCACGCACCGCCGGACATTACTTAATCCTCATCGGGCTTCTCCTCTTCTCCTTCGGTATCCCGTCCCCCACAAATTCTGCGCTGAATTCTCGCCGCTCGCGGTATATACACGCTACAAACCGAAGCTTCTTCATCTTCGTGGTGTGTATACGCTCGCGGCAGTCGCAAGTATGCAACTATCGCGGGCAATCGCCGTCCCGAGGTGGCCATTCGAGCGACCACTTTTTTTATTTCTTCTCTTTTATTGGATTTCCGCGACTGCCACGGCCTTCTCTCTATCTCTCGCTTGTATATATGCAACACAAACGCTTTATACACCTATCTCTCCAAGACTCTAATCGTTGAATCAGCTCGGAGGCACGAAACCATACGATATTGCCGAGCCGCGACGCGTTTTATCTCAAGCCATTCGTACATACGGGATCGCGAACCGATCCGCGGCAGCCCCGGCAACAATACAACCTCTTCCGTAGGGTCGCGGGGGTGAATATGAACCATTCCCGCTCTTCGACTTCCGACACTTGCCTTTCGTACCGGAGCGCGTGTAATTATTGACGTAGAAACGAATTTTGCCACTTCAGCGAGGCCTGAAATATTGCCGATATTTCGTTTTTCAGCGTACATTTTTTTTTCTAGGTTCAATCATTTTCATGATCTTCTAACAATTTGTTGTCCTCGTTATCAATATTTCAGCGAAAAAAATGTTGGTCCAGCAAGAGCATTTTTTTTTTTTTCGCTTTTGAAAAAAATTACCGCAGTCATAATCAAGGCTTTGAATTATTACAACGCGGAATACTCACTGGGCCATATTCCCAGCCTTTACATTTGGATACCGATATGTTGTACTGCTCGAGCATAGGTGAGTTGCATCTACGACCTCCCGATGACCCGACTAGCATTCGAGATCTTGAGCTTTGTATATGTCCCCGCCGTTTTCAGCACGACCCAACGATAACTGTGTGTGTGTGTGTGTATGTGTGCCCACGGGACGTTTCTATTCCAGTGCATTAGCTAAAAAATAAATAAAAAAATGAGAAAAATAAGAGATAAAGAAAAAAAAACGGCAGGATAAACAAACAAAAAAGGCAATAGGAGAACAAGTTAAAGGATACCGCGAAAGCGGAGCCCCTGTGGTGGCGGCGGCAGCGAGTCGATAATATCTCAGAATTCAGCGGTTGCTGCATTCGCGGTTGTCAACACCGATGCCGGCTGCTCCTTCACGTACATCGGCATAGTAGCCATAGCTCTAGTTTATCGAAGAAACGAATCGTACTCTGCGTTCCATAGATATATATATATATATATATGGATATATACATATATATATCCATTTATATATATATATGGATGTGTATCGTATGTGTATAAACACATCCTTAACAATATAAAGTACACTCTCTATTTTATCTCCTTTTTATTTCCAGATTCGTCGTACATATTAGTGTATATCTAAGCAATCGGACGTTGAGCGGAGAACGAATGGGAATAAGAGTCGCGCGCCAACGACACGGGACAGTTGGTCACCCCGAGCCACAAGGCACACTGGCAATTTCCTGCTTCACTGCGGATTTCTAAATAATGGCACGGTGAACCAATGGGAATTTCGTCAGCTTCCACCTGTCGGAGTGAAAATCCAGTTCTACGTAAATTGAAAAATTTGGACACAGACGCCTTCGGACAATTGTTCCAAATTTTGATATCCACTTAAACGTGTAGCGATTTCGAATGCAGTGACTTTTTTAATAAAGACATTTTTTTTTGCACATTCAAAATCATTATCTTCAACACAACATCCGAAATCGAATCCTGAAATTTCTTCGTCACTTTGATTTGAAATTTTTACCTCCCACCTTCCCGATGCACGCAATCTTTCCAAAATTACAAAATAATCATACCTACTGTACTTGAATCAGTATCGGAAGATATAATATATTTGAAAGAAAATAATCTCCATAATTTTCCTGTGCCTATCTTCAATGCAACTGAACGTATCCCCTTAATAAAATATTCAAATGTACCCCCACACAATAACTTGAAAGGTGTACCTTCATTTTTACAGATTGCCTCACTCCAAAAAAATATAAAAAATCTGCTCTCCCTCTAAAAAGTAGCAACTGTACAAAAACACATAAAAACCAAAAAAAATTGCCTCATTGTGCCCCACTCTCCCTTAAGGGTCGCGCGCCAACGATACTGCGATCGGTGGCGGCGGGTGCGGCCACGTATACACGCCACGAGGCCATCAAGCGAAGGAGAGCAAAACGTGGTCTCGGCTATAGGTACGTACACCACGTACTCTGTGTTCTAGCGAGCAAACCGCACCACTGTATGGGCTATATAACATACCGGTCGAAGGGTGGACTGAGGGTGAGTGAGAGAGAGAGAGAGTGTGTGGAGAGGTCGGGGGTTCAGTCGTATTAATATCGCATATCGGACAGCCACGTAGGACAGAGAGCAAGCAAACTATGGTGTGCTCACAGGCGGAGAAGCAGAAGCAGCAGCGGCGCAGGGTGACGGCGAGCGACGATTGCGAAAGCGACCGATATGAAACCATCCCGGCGAGAGGGAGTGCTCCGCAAATACTAGGGTATAATTGGAAGCCATCTAACAAACACGCTATCCACACTCCAATCAATCTGTAGGATTATGTCGCCGCTCTTGCTCCGGGCCACTCGTCTGTCCGCAATCCACTTTGTCTTTCGACAGCTACTTCGAGCTCCTATGTATATATATATTACCGAAATGCAGATCCAAGACTCCGAAAGTTGTTCTGGGTGACCTGATCTGTTGGATGCAAGATTAAGCGACTGTGACAGTACAGCTCGATGAGGTAACGGAAGAGCTTTGGTTAAAATTTCACGCGACATTTCGAGCGAGGAAACAAGATAGAAATAAGATTAGAACTGAAGGCCCAAATTTATGGTTCTGTGGTTTTCGATTTTTCACTTTCGTCTTACCTTTTGTTTTTTTTATTTTATTTATTTATTTTTATTTTTGTGTAGTTATTGTAATAATTCACAGAATGTGGTATAATTTTCGTGAAAATAAATAGAATTATTTATTTTGGGGCCACCCCGCAGGTATGAAGAATTAATTAAAGCATTGTTGCATCTCGCCTTGCTTTGCAACTCTCTAAGTCTATTTATAGAAAGGCTTAGTAGAACTTCCGGTGTAGTTAGCGCAGCGAGCGACTCAGTCTTCGCGACGTTGCACAATCGCAAACTACTGAACAAGCCAAAATCTATAAACGCGAATCCTTACAGAAGTTGCTTTTGTGAACGATGTAAAATAGTGATCCATTTTTAAGTTTCTATTTCGCAGTTTTGGTATTCCATGGAAAATCTGTTTGCTGGAATAAATAGAAAAGTGTATGGAAATTTCATTTTTCAAGTGCAGACAATAAAATATCGATATCCACTAAAATAAATGAATTAAAATTTCAACAGTTTGTCATTTCGTCGTATCGTGAACTACACTCGACGTGGAATATCTCGCGTATTCCGCATGACCGTGAATTGAATTTCGAGAATATAAGATACGCGACAGCTCATCACGTTCTCTGACCAGAATATCCGACCGGTGATATCTGGTTAGGGTGACTATATTCCGGAGACGCCCGAGCACCCTCTAATATCCTCCTTTCTCAGCAATTTCCGAAATTAATAGCTGGCTAAGTGGCGGTTAAATTATTGCCTCGTAAATATCTCGGCGCCCTCGACTCGACGTCGTCCGCGATTCCGTTTCCGTTTCTGTCTCGGCGTGCGTCGAGGGTGAGAGTGTCGTCGGTGTGCGCGGGCGGGTTCTGGTTCTTTCCCGCGGCTCGTTCCGGGTCAGTGGCTGTCCAGTGGTCGGGATTTCTCTAGTAGTAGTAGCGGGGGGCTGTTCGCGCGGTGTTTCGGTTCGGAAACGTCGAGGGAACGGAGAAATGGTCTTCGTCCCCGAATTGGTCCACTCGAGGGAGTCCCTCGTCGGAGGTCTTTGCATCGGGGAAGAGTTACAACTCACGGCGTGTCCGTATCTGCGGTAGACGCGTCATCGGCTCTTCTTCAAGAGGCGCCGCAACTGGGCGGCCATTTTCTTCGAGCCATCTCGGCGGAGAACAATAATTCCAGCAATTAGATCGTGGCTATACGTTACCTCGTCTCCCGTCATTTCTTTTCCTTGTTTTTCGCTCCCCCCGTTTCTTTTCCCTCCACTTTGTGTGTGTGTTTTTCTCCGGAGAGAGAAGCAGTGGCATTAGTGAAAGGGCTCGGGAGTGTTGGATCGGGAAGGAGCGAAGGAGAGTCGCGGAGAATACTACACATCGGTCTGGGGATAAGGGAAAGGGTTGGGAAGGGGTTTTCGTAGCTGATGCTGCTTGCGGAGGATGGAGGACCGCAGGAGTCGAGTCCAGGGGATGAGGTACATGGAGCGGCACGGGCATGGCGGCGTCTCCACCTTTTTATTGTGAGCGCCAGAGGCAGAAGGCAGTGAGAGAGCGAGGTACGTGCCGCGGGTTTGCTCTCTGGCATATCTACCGGTTGCTCGGTGCTATAGGGCTCGGAGAGTCTGCGTCGACTCTCGTCGACCGCACACTTATTCGCTCCTCTCGGGTTCTCGGCCGAGTGAGCGAGTGAGCGAGGGCTTAAAGCCTCCACAGGCCAACACTGCCAGTTGAGTTTATTTATCGGCGGTTGGCCGCGCTGAGTGGCGCTAGCTCGGCATTTTAATTGCGCTCTTATAGCACCAACAGGGGCCTACGGAGGCACCGGCAACTCGGCAGCAGCACAAGCAAAAGCAAGACCCCCCCCCGCCCTCGCCGCTGGCAGGAGAAACGGTGCACTAACCATGGTCGCACACCTCGTGTCGTTCTCTCCGATATACCAAATGGCCACCCCCACTTTCCAACGACTTTGCCCTTACTTCTCCCTTCACTATTAACCGAAACCCTCTCCCTTTGTACGGAACATACACGACGTGTGCAGGCATTCAAAACTATTTTCCTCCCTCCTTTCCCCTTTCTTCTCCATTGTTTTATGAGATCGTAATTTCTTTTCTTCACGTTATTCTCCACTTTTTTCGTAAAGTCAATGCTGATTTATATTTCGTTGCAATTTATAATAAACAATGCAAGTAGAATTCATTAATTAGTTATTGTACCTTTGGTCACGCGCTTGAATATCGTTTCTTGCTTCTTAATTCATGAACTTTTTTCTCACGATACTCAAATTTTATATATTCGCTGATAAATTTTTTTTTTTTGAACCCTGAACGATCCTGGCTTTTCGCAATAGCCATTGTTTCAGCGATCTGAGCGGCTGACAAAGATCTATTATAATGTCAAAAGAGCGAATACCTCAATTCCGAATCATTGCCAACAATCTGGTAGGAACAGTTTCCTGACTGCTCCCTTTTATCCATCTCTCTCTCTCTCTCTCTCTCTCTCTCAGGCGGCAGCGAAAATCCGCGGAGGTCTGGGATAGTATTAGCTGTCGGACGGCGGTCCCTCAACCTTTTGCTTACCGCTGCGGCGAGAAAGGAAAGCTGAATTGTGTGAGTCCCTACTCTCTCACACACATTCTCACCCACCCACCCACACACACACATATATATATATAGACACGTATATAAGCCTGACTATATCCTCGGCAACTCGACGAAGGACTTCACGGTCGTGGCGCGCGTTGTCCCCGGCGTATTTTAGCCGGTTATCATCGCCAGATCTACAGGGACTACGCGAGAAATTATTTATTAGAACGGGACACCTCCTTCGTCACCCCTGCTGGACTTCTTCTTCCAGGCTCCTGTCGTAAAAAAGATTAACGAGCGGTAGAGCTAGCGAACTCTCTGACCGCGCGCGGGAAACCGCATGGGGTGGAGGGGGCGGTAGCGCGGTAGAAAGAAGGGGGGGGGGGGCAACGGCACTCGCCAAATCACAGCCACACACTCTGCTCCATAAACGCGACCGCTCGGAAAATTGCAGGGGCCGGAAGTACGAGTTTCGTCTACGAGGAAATAGAGAATTGATCGCTATAGGGCGTCCGCAGGCTCTCAAACTAAATTCGTACAAAAAGAAATATATTAAACAGATCGAGTCACGAGTGAAAAGGGAAAATGAAATCGCGCTTCGTTGGCTGATGTACAGAGTGATGAATTTATCGAGACTAATTTAGGCTTGAACCGCGGAGGAAAATGAAAGTGGAGGGAATTATATGCATTTTTTATTTATTGATATATATAATGATACATATTTTATTAATTATTCAATGTACTCGATTTTTTATTTCCTGTCCCACTAACAATAAAATATTCACACTTAATATCACTTTTAATATTCATCTTTTTTTTTGGGTGGTTTCTCGATATTTCGACACATTTTTATTATGCTCATCCGGAAGACACGAAATCTCGTTTTTTCTCCACAAATTTTCATCGATGAAAAAGCCCAATTATTATTTTTATGTGACAATAATAATAATACAATGCATCGGAGCTTTTCCTAATATGTTGAAATATTTCTCAGCACGAAAATTCAGTGTATTTTCAAGCCGGGACAATGACAATTTATTCCACAACACTATTACTAACAGAAGAAGAGTAAGAGGTCGAGGTTTTTGTTTTTGACCTGCCAGGAAGCTCTTAAGTCGTTGGAGATGTGGGAAAGAGTATATGACAGGTCGTGCCGCCAGCCACGCGATACAATAACGTTTGTCGAGGTGTTTGCGAGAGGCTCTCTTCTTCCTCATCTCCTCCAGCTTTTCCGACGACTCGGAGACGTGTCTTTTTCGCACTTTCGGATAATCCCTTCGTCCGGGAATTACCGACGCGGCCGCGCTCGCCGAGCCAAACGGCAAGGTCTTGTTGTGCGGCAAATATAAATCCTACGGGAATATCGGCAAGCCAAATATTTGTCGGGCGTGTCGGGCGTGGTGTATAAACAGATCCAACAGAGGCATATCCCATTCTGTTGACCGCAGAGGCGGCTGCATCTCTTCGAAGCTGAAGACACGATGAGCTCGCGCTCTCACGCGCTTCTGGTCGCTTCTGCCAATGATTTTGCTGTTCAATCTTCAAGTCCCGAGGAATTCTCTGCCAAACAGAGCCACGAAGAAACGCTCTTCCAGATTCTGGCTCTGGTTTCTGGTTTCCGGTTCACGTTCTGGTTTTGGCTCTTTAAATTCTTCAGGCCCTTTAAGCTTACTCGTTTTTACACATTTGGAGCACGCTTAATGATAATTCTTTCTGAATTTTCAAAGCCACGTCGTTCCCATTAATTCACTTAAAGTGTGTAACTATAATGCACTTGTATTTACAGTGAATTGGCTGGAATTCGATGCCGCGATGGACTAGCAATCAAGCGAAAGAGAGAGAGAGAAAGAGAATTGTGGAAGAGCGTCGAAGAGCTGAATTATTCAGCGAGTGTCGCGTGCAAGTTTTGCTGGATTTGTAACACGCCCCCGCCGCGCTCAGCGGGCACTCTTCGGGGCCGGTTCGAGGGGCATTTAGAACTCTCCGGCTACTCTCCGAACGGAAGAAGGATCTCGCTCCTTTCCCCCATAACTCGTTGCTCTCTAGGAATGCGTTAATGGCTCGATCGCCTGCTGTCTGACTCGGATCGAGAGAAGAGCTCTCTCCTCTTTCTCTCTCTCCCTCACTCGCACCGCGGCCTCTTCCATCTCCCGAAGATCCACATTTACATTTTCAGCTACCGTTATTGCCCTCGGATCAGCTACCTCGAATCAACATAAACGCTCGCGACGAGAACTTCCCAGAGACTCGACTCGACTCGGATCTCCCTACTTAGCAATGCTTAATTTTTTCGAACACGTGTATTTTATTATCGGCTCGTTCCGCCAGCTAATGGATCTTGTTTTCAGGAATCCGCTAATATCGTCCCCGCTAAATCAATTTCATTAATTTTTTCTCCTCAAATCAATATTTTACACGGTTTTGTAAAGGCAACATCGATGTCAATTATGGGAATTGGCTTTCGTCACTTTAGTCCATTAAGATCCCGAGTAGAGTATGAATTATTTCACGTTTCGGTAATTATTATAATTTAACGAGTGGATGGAATTATGTTCGGACTTTTGTGTATCTGCAAATAAAAATGATTTCAGGAAAGACAATAAAAAAAAAATCCAAGCGCATTTTTGTTTTGCGGACTAATGAAGTTTGTCTTCAGAAATCTGCTAATTTAGTTTTATTAATTCCTTGCGAGTCAATTAATATTTCCCACGTTTTGTCCTATTTCGAAAGATACTTTATTGAATTTATGTTTCGAATATAAATTACATGTTTAGTTTAGTTGAGAGATAAAAATAAAATGCAATATAAATGTTTTCACCGCGAAGGGACTGCGAGTTGACTTTTGCGAGAGTCGATCAGAATGATATGCACATGAGGAGGTGGCTGATGAGCTCGTAAAGATTCCTGCGATCGTTACGACGCATTGTTTCACGTGAAAACAATTAGCCATAATAGCTGTAATAATAAGGCGTCACGGACGGTGATGCGCCGTCAGCCACGACAGGATTCGCGGCGACGCGATCGAAGGGTCATCGTCGTCATAGCCACGATGAGATCTCGAGTCTCGGTGGCATACCCGTGAGATCCAGGCCGGAAAGTACGGATGATGAATTTTCAACTCCTCTCCACTCTAACAATTGCCTATAAACCGAAGTTATCTAGGATCAGATCGGCAGCTCGTAATTAGCAAGTCATACGTACATTCGTGGTACAGTTTGTTAATCAAAAATAGTCATTCAAGGCAATTAGAAACTTGTCCGCTTCTGGTGAACTCATTCTTCAAAAGGTCTTCGTCTCTTCTTTTAGGTTTATTAAATGACGAATCACAGGCATATTAAAATGATTTTTTATTGTTATTAACTACAATAACATCGCATGGTTCCAAAAATAATTTTATTTTTCAAATTTGAAATTCTCAGCATCATTGAACTTTTAATTCCAAGCCAATGAAAATTTTTTATTTATTTTTTTCTCTCTGAGAACATAAAGTGTCCTTTCTGATTACAGAAGTAGCAGCGAAGCACAGAAGGAGAGAAGCGTATTCGGTCTTTTAGGTCAATTAAATAACTAATCACAGGCGTATTAAAATGAATTTTTTATTATTAACTACAATAACATCTCATGATTCCAAAAATAATTTTTTTTTTCAAATTTGTAATTCTCAGCATCATTGAACTTTTAATTCCAAGCCAATGAAAATGATTTATTTTATTTTTTCTCTCTGAGAACATAAAGTGTCCTTTCTGATGGCAGAAGTTGCAGCGAAGCACAGGAGAGAAGCGTGTACGCTTCGCGGTAGACGCGCAGATGCTGAAGCCGTTGTGAAGGTGCGCTCATAACGCTGACCGCAAAGGTCTTCGTCGAGGTCGGTACAGCCGAATGATAGCGGTGTGGAAAGGAAAGCGGACGGGCGGGAGGCGAAGGCAGCAGGTTTACACGACTGAACGTTCCGTGCTTCGTTTAGTTGGATCGCGCGAACGAGGCTGATGTCACCGTGGCTGTTCGATCGGCTATCGCGAATTTTAATGATGGTGCAAATGTCCGCCGAGGACGAAGAAGCGGTGGCGGCAGCCCAGCGCGTTATATTATCTCGGTTTAGGCCGGATGCTGGGGGCCGCCCACGCTTCGATTCGCGCTCCTCGGCTGGCGTGCACCAGCCGCTGAGACTTTCACACTCGGCTTATACTTCTACTACTACCACCATCGCACCTCGGACCTCTGCGCCTCCGAACATCCGCGGAATTCCCTCGTTCGATCATTCCCGATCCTTTGTTTCCTAGAAACACTCAAGGATCACTCAGACACCCAAAAAACGGCATTCCTTCGCGCGCTGTTTATTAATTGAACATCCAATTCGAGCCTAAATAACAGGGACTCGCGTTATCTCCGCAAATGGACAATAAAACATTCTGCCACTGTCAACAAATTTTTCTCTTCGAGTTGCAAATTACATGGACCAACATTTTAGAACTTCGTAGACACCTTCAAGTCCATCGTTTCGCGTTACAATTTTCTGACATTGCACTTTCCCATTCAATTCATTTCATACTGTATCAATTAATTCCATAATAATAATAACAGTACGTAAAAAAAATCTTCGGTATTCAATGGGAAAAAAAAGTAATCGACATAATCGCGCAGCAAAAATGAAAACCGAACACTTGCGGATCGGATCTCTTAACACTTTTTTCAACAAAGTCTTCGGAAAATAAACGCGGACTCATCGATGACCGAAAAACTGACCACTGCCACGAAGCTGATTGTTAAACGCGTACAGAAACTCCGGTATTCCGCAATCACAGTCACGATTCACTAATTGATGCCGGAGAAAAAAAAGGAAAGAAAGAAAAAACAGAAAGAAGGAAAAGTAAAGAGAGAGAGAGAGGAAAAAAAAAGCGATTGTACCCACGAATAATCGCGAGGATCTTTCGTATACAGAATTGTCCAGGCTCGACGATTCGTCTTTCTCACGCGCGTACGTTCGTATGTCGCGTGATCGCGTGAATGTGAGTCCTCGTGATAAACGACGCAAAGTCGTCGGGTCCGCCTCATACTTAATCAACGCCCGGGCAAACACTTTTCCTCTTTCTCCTCTCTTCTTTCTTGTTCCGCGCCGATTCGAAGCCCCCAGAGCCAAGCCTTTAAAGCGATAATAATTTATACGAGTACGAAGTGTTACAGACAGGTGTGTGTCTAATAGTTTATGCATCTATGCACCTTTGTATAACACAGCATGAACCGAGCGATAGCGCTGCTGCGATCGAGAAGCGAAACGACGCTTCCCGCCTCGAGATATCTCCAGCACGTCGCTATATAGCTAACGCTCCGCTGTCTCGTTTAATCAAGGCCGAATGTTTTACGCCCTATCATTAAAGCGCGAAATGGCTCGTGTTATACTTGAATGCATAAACTCGAACGGTAATATCGAGGTTTACGCCGGTTTTATTTAAATAAAGTTTACCACGCGCGCGGTCTTCGCGACACTTCTGTCTGCCTCTCGTACACTTGACTCGGATTCCTCGTGTCTCCCGTCGCACACCGTCCCCGTACAATTTTACTTCTTCGTCCCCGCGGTGCCTCGCCCACGCGAGCCTCCGTCCTCCTCTTCCAGCACGGACTATCGCAGGATCTGCGGTAAAACGGAACATTCACGACTTTGTAATGCAACTCCGGCGCATAGTTCAATAATTGAGGGAGCGCTATCAGTCGTAACGCATCTAATGCGGCCACGGGGCTCGATTGGAAAACTTGTTCCTCTCGGAACTTGCCAATCATCTCGAGATGTGCTTTTCGAGCGGCACTGCTAAAAAAGTTGCCCGGGAATTCGCCTCCCTCGGGTTAATTCTCACTGTCTCGTTTCACTCGCGAGTGTCGTGTACAACGTTATCATTCACTTAAACATTTAACTACCGACTTGGAATATCTGTAAGATTGTAGAAATAAACAGGATTATAGGCTGTTTATAAACGACTCTTCTTTTTTCAACATTTTTAGTTTTATTCACCGGTTCCGGGATAGATTGTCGAGCTGTTAAATTTTAGTGGCAATGCAGTTTACGGTTTTCCGACAGAAAAACGCATTCGTGTGGAAAATTGAAAAACAAAATATATATATATAGACGTATGTATATATATATTTTTTTTTCAATTATATAAATATATATTTTCGCCATATTTGTCAAAACTTCCAAACTCTCAGATTTCTTAATTAATTTACAACTTAAAAAAAAAAAAAAATCACTGTTTACCCTCGCCTTGGGTGAGTTAACAAAAACTTTGACACCGATTGTATTCTGTGTAACACGGTGAAATTATTTGTTTTTCTTGTTGCGTGAATGGCTAGGCTTGATTGGCATGCAGAAGGGAGGCATTGAGGATGTGTGTTTCTTTTTTTTTTTTTTTTCATTTTTATTTTCAACCAGTCAGCAATTGACGGACGGAGATTCGAAAGAAAGAAGGAAGGACACGTGAGGCAGAAGGTGCAGCGGAAGGCGAGGGGGGAGTGGGAGGGGAGGACGTGAGGCTCGCGTGAACGGCATGAACGGCCGCGTAGGCTGGCTAACGAGCTCCGTCCTCGCCGAGAGACGTGTAAGACGCTCTTGCCATGCTCTCGTTATCCGGCAGGTATAGCAGCAGCAGCAGCAGCAGCAGCAACCACGAAGAGGCAACCTCGCGAGAAGCATCTCCTCGCGCACGCTCCCGGACCCTTTATTGGAGACCTGACTTAATCACCCTGTCGCATCTATGCGATCACGCAAAAATCTTTCGCTAATAAAATGTGCCCGGAGGGAAAGACTCATTGTCCGTAAATCCATCAGCAGCCCGGAGAACACGTTCCTCGTGATTCTCCCTTACTAGGCTCTGGCACATCGACCACTCGATACACAACCGATCTGTATCTCGAACAACTGCTAATGCAATTTTATATTTACTCTATCACTACAAAAAGCCAACACTTTTTCAAAAAAAGTAAACCAGCCATTTCTCGGTATAGGCACAATGATTTAATTAATGCATACTGTAAAAACGAAAATGAGATTCCTGAACTTTTAACAAAAGTCCCCATGGACAGTGAAAGTTTGCCTTCATTTGGAACATTTTTCTTATTTTCAATTTTCCGCTTACAGCAAAAACAAATGTTACTTTACAAATAGCCTACGATTTCCTCAATTAAAAAAAATTATTTCCCGTTATAACTATTTTTTTTTTTCTTCAAAAATATCCGCCATCGAGGAATTCAAAGAGGAACAAAAAGGTGGTAAACATTTTCCTCTCAGAACTAATGTCACGGCGCTACAGCGTGCCAAAGTTTTTTTTTCGAAGATGCAGAAATTTTGATGGTCATACATATACATGGGAAAGCCAGTGCGAAGCGCGAGCGTTTTCGCATCCAGCGAGTTACGAGTAACGATGGCGCTCGGTCATTGTCTCCGGAGGTATTATCGAGCCGGGCATCTCGACGACGCCTCTTCGAATGCGGGGGCGAACGAGCTTCTATCCTCGAGGAGCTTCTCTCCTTTATTTCTCTTATTTACACACACAATACAACGCGGCATGCGATACTACGTATGCACGTGGCTGTTGGTCGCGGAGGCTCTCGGCAGGTTTCTCAGCGTTTCCACGTTTCTGCGACGTTTTGCTTCTCGATACACTTAAAACAAACAAACAAAGAAAAAAAAAAAAGCAAAAACAAAAACGAAGAAAAAAATGTAAAGAGAAGCCTACGAAGAAAAGATTCCCGCGAAGCTGTCCCATTCTCTTAAGGAAGTAAATACAAGGGTGCAACTGTGCCTCCGGAGACGAAGCGGAAAATTATAAATAATGACGAGTCTTTAAAATCTCGTGACCCGCGCGCCGCCAGAAGCACAACCGGCGGAGAATCGTCGCCTTACCCTGAGATATCCGCACGCCGAAGGGAATATGAAAGGGAATAAGGATGAGGACGAATGAGAAATAAAAATAAGCGAGCGTGGTGCACCGGCAGTCATCGATCTGCTCTCGCCGTTCCCCCCCAAGATACCGATATCTCCTTCGTAAGAACTCCTTCGCCGAAGCTGTACGATATATTTACAGAGAAGCGGTAGTATCGTGTCCACTCAGCATGTATAACACCGAGACGACGTTCCCGGTGGCGGATAATGTAATCGATTTAAAAGAATAACCAGAAGAGCAATATCGCTTTACCGGTCACTCCATATTGCGTCGCGCACACGACGGCGACCGAGATAAGGGAAGAGGAGGAGGAGGATGCGAAGAGGAGGATGAATGAATGAAAAATAAGCGAATAAAAAGGGAGAGGAAGAGAAAAAGGACACGTAGAAGAAGCGAGCGGGTATTACAAGCTAGCTCGCGACTACCGTCCTCGCTCGTTTCTTCCACGAACGCGCAGTCACGCTCGGACATCTCCCTAACGATCGGTCGGTGTATCGCTCGAGGATAATCGTGTCACATCCGGTGCGATGGACGCTCGGGGAGTCGGACGTACAGAAGCGCGCGTCTGTACGCCAGGCTCGTTATCGCCTCGTGAGCCCGTACAGCTCGATGCTCCGAGAGCCGTACCAACTCGGGATACCCCACTTACGACGCACGAGCTCGCGATGCCAATGCATCAACTTTTAATCGTTTCCAACGGATGACATGAGATGTCTGCGTCTATTCGTACCAGAGCTGCGGAGGCTCACGACTACTTCCGGTGCAGGTTATCCTGGTTTGGAAGAAGGACCTCATTTCGTGGACCTTTTAGATTCATTTGCCAAAGGTCGTAAGCTATGAAAAAATGTATTATGAAAATTAATATATTTTTTTTTTTCGCACGTTTCCATGCATAAATTCGCGAAATATTGTGCTGCCTCTTCAGAGAAAATTGTATCTAATATTATAATTTACAATTATGAAGCTGGAAAATGAAAATGTACTTTTTTTTATCCCTGAATATAAGCGATCGATACAAAATTCAATTGCCTTATTATTCCCTGATCGAAATTTGATTAAAATATATTATTCTACATTATTACAATCTTAATTGCATTTTTTTTTGTGTATGCAAAAAAAATTGAGTCTTTTGTTCAATGATCCTCATTACCTTCGTGAGTACTTGAAGTATTCCGTACATAGTAGAGATACATTGTTAGGTGAATACGCGACGACAGCCACGGCGGCGGTGTAGTATTACATTCAGTATATCTATATATATATATTGGAGTGTCTTTGGTGGCTGCGACAAAGAGTTGAATCGAGAAGCGCTACTCGGAGCGCCTCTCTCTCTCTCTCTCTCTCTCTCTTGCAGAGGAGAGGAGCTATCACAGAGAGCCTCGGGGCGAGTATCCCGAGGTATTCGAGATACTTGTAGCTGTCCCACGTGGATGGACCACGGGCCACTTGGTCGTCGTGCCCGTCGTGGCTCACCGGTCCCTCAAAGGAACCGCTCGCTCGATCGCACCACTCCTTCTGGGCCTGCGGCACTATAGGGTTACACTGACATAAGCGAAGGAGCATATACACCAACTTCTCGGTGTACACTGTTGCGATACAGGCTCATTCGATTCTCCGCGCGCATGGAAAGCTTTAACTTCGCTTTCGTCGAGCTTTACGTGTCCACCATCGAATACCCCCCGTTACAGTATACAGGGGGGTCACGTAACGTCAAGTGGCTTCTCCCAACGGACAAATAACTCGCCTCGAGTCAGTCCGGTCAATTATATTCGTATATAAATTAATGGAAGACATTTGCAATGTTCTAAAACAAATAACGTGGATGCATGATTTTATTTTCCTATTTAACGAGGTTACATGATTATTTTTGCCATGGAATTATTGATATGGAAGTTTGAGTATTGATTTCATAATTATTATATTTTTTTAAATATTATTTCTGACGCTTCAAATTTTTTATCTGCAATGCAATGTTATACAATTTTTAAGAAAATAAAATAATCAAAATTATTTAATTAAATAAGAAACAATTACAAATCAATGCGAATCACTTCATTACTTTCTGATGGAGGCATTTTTACGAAAAATGAAAGCTAACGACAAAGCAATGTCCGAAGTTCCACTTTGCATTATTTTTAAGCGCGATAAATCAATAAACAAAACGCCAGTCAGAGCGATTAAAGTGGGAGGTACAAAGTCGTTGATTAAAAGGTGAATTTCATTGGTACAAATGCTCATTTCCGGTTAAATCTCGCACCCAATAGAGCTAGATCCGCACGGTTCTTCGTGTAGGCAAAGCTACAATGTACACGGATCTCTACAAGGCTCTATGCGCGCTCTATATCGCTCGTAGAGGGAGAACAGTGGCGCGGTACACTTGTACGCGCTTGGCTCATGGCATCTACTATGCGAATAAGCGGAGCTTAGTCCCACGTATTAGCATATGAGCGTCGCCTAATTAACGCCCCGGAGTGTGCCTTGTGCACCACCAGGGCATTAAATAACGTAAACCTCTGGGCCAACTCTCCATTGTCTTAGCTAAAGCCGTTCGTAAAACTCGGTTTAAGTCGACGAATAGCTTTGGATTATAGAGCGCTTCGCGTCATCTCGCATCTTGTCCGGCTGCAGTAGCAAAACGTGCGTATGCTTTCGCAACACATATATACAAATACAAATATATATATATACATAGTGTATGTGAAAGGGAAAGAAAGGAAGAGACGACACGTTACAAACTTGGTTATAAATAGTACAGTATGTTGCAGCAGCAAAATATTATATATATATATGTGATATAGCATGCGCTTGGGTGTGGGGGCGACGACGTACACGAGGCCTACGACGCACGAGCTGCGCGATGATGAATGATCGAAGGAAAGACGTCCATAGACCCTCGCAATGGAACTGCTGGTGAAGACGAGCGTGTCGGATGCACTCGCGTGCACGTGATAGACAACACGCAACATGGATTCTTCTTATAGTCAATAAATACTCTAATTTACGACCTCTCACTGTCAGCGCAACCTATTTCGTACACGCAATTCCTTAGTCCTTAATCGGTTAAAATTGAATGTCTGTTATGTAACGTGACAATAGGCTTGTAGGTTGAAATAAATTGCAAAAAAAAAAAAAAAGAAATTACGACAGTTCGATTATAAAAATGTGTTTCTTGCTTTATCAAATTTATAGGGTAAAAATTATTTAATAAATAATCATCTTAATGGAGAAATAATAAATGAGGCTTTTAATTGATCATTAGACTGAAGGATAATGAACAAATGTCATAATTTTAATTGAGTAGAGTAAAATCATTGAAAAATCATCGAATCGCCCAATATTTGATTTCATTGAAACGGAGCTTTGTGATAAAAATGACAAGGAGACGCATGAAAAATAGAGCTCGTTTTTTATGAGCGCAGATGTCGTTCGACGCGAACGGTTGTGTACCACCGCGACAATTAATTATAAATAATTAGTGGCGATTCGTTAAATTATAAGTGGGATTGGTCGGATGGTCGTTAGGGATGGTTCGCTCGATAGGAGGAATAAGGGACAGGGTTCAAGACGAGGTCTTGTGGCTGGCGCTCGAAGGAGGCGCGAAGGAGGAAGCGGCGCGTCAGCAAGATCGTTACGATGACGGATCCGAGAGCGAGCGGGTCTCTTTTGCCCGGGGCCGGAAGTCGTAGTGGCGGCTCGGCATCAGCGGGACGGAAAAACCCTCGGGGCTCGCACTGCCCGAGAGAACTCCGATGCTCCGGTTGAGGGCCAGATCGAAAGATCCCGTTCTACTAACGAAAGCCTTAAATTCGACTATCCAAACTCACATTTTCACTCCTGGAATCCTCAACCCCGGAAAGTAACGATCGTTATCTCGGGAGCTATCGAGAAGCATTCCACATTGCCGCTCATTCATCGACCGGATCCTCCCGAGCGACTTTTATCGAGCTTCCATATCAGCCCCTCGATAAATCCAACGACAATTCTCTAATTCTTGGCACACTGAAAATAGGGGATATTCATTTCAATTGGAAATGTATATAGTATCATCGAAAGCATCTACATAATAAATAGCACATTAAATACGATAAAACCGTTTGTTTTACTTTGTACGTTAAATTTAATAAACCAAATTTATTAATTTTTGAAAATAAATTCAGTAAGTAATAAAAATAAATTGAGTAACATAATATTTTTCAAAATAGCTTTGAAATCCTCGATAAATTCATTCATCACCCAAGTTCTATTACTATTTTTTTATATTCCTTGAGAAAACTCATTGACTCGAAGACATTTTTTTGAAAATGAAGATCTGTTCCAAAGGTCCATGGTTTTTTTTTTGTTTTTTATTCAGAAGAAATATTGAGGAAAATGTGTAGTTACCAAAATTTCGAAAATCCTGATTAGTGTAGTATTGTCCGTTAACGTCATGGACTAATTTCCTAGCCTCGGTTTTGCAAATGTGGCAATGTATATTATATAGAGTATACACAATTATTGAAGAACTCGTGTGATCAAAAGAGGGCGACGATTAGTTTAAGGCCGGATCAGCGAAAGAGGAAAGAGTCTGATGGTGGATTCTCGTATAGACATCAAAGGGGCTTTACTTGCCTCCGGCTCACTCAGGGGTAACTCAGCGCCGTTGTGGAAATATCATAAATCCACTAGGAGCGACACTCGGATCGCTTAGCTTCACCCGATGTTGTGACTTGGGACGTGCGCGCGAGTCTCCCTCGATCCTCTCATAATAAAGCTCATTTATTTATGGTATGGCTCGTATACTCTGTCGTTGGCAACGGGCAATTTGGCTAAAAGTTTAAAGGCCTGCCGGAGCGTTTGAGACGAATGACGAGCGAGAGGAGGACGAGTGTTTGCCGAGATAGACTTCCTCAGCATTTTATCCTACGTACAGACATAACTAAATAATCTCTCCACCGGAGACGTCATATTTCAACCCATTCAACCCGGCTTCAAGATATTTCGATAAATAAGCAAAAGGCATCATCGAGTGTCTTGACGCAAGCAGCTTTCATATAATTATTTATTTTTTTCAAATTTTTCTGCCTGAAACCCGTTGAGTGAATATTTTACAAAAATGCATATCCATTTGTTAATGAAAGCGAAATTAAAAGCACTTTTTTTTAAGCAATAGTAACCTCATCACTCATCAATATTTTTTCATTTTTTTAAATGATTGAAATCGATATACATATATTTTTTTAATTAAAAAAAATAGTGGGAATGGATATTTTTTATTTTGAAATAATTTGTCTTGTAGGAAGAATAAAGTGAGAGCGACTTTCTTCAGCATT
Source organism: Clistopyga incitator (assembly GCA_947507545.1). NCBI lineage: Eukaryota > Metazoa > Arthropoda > Insecta > Hymenoptera > Ichneumonidae > Clistopyga > Clistopyga incitator. The sequence continues at coordinate 10,461,110 of OX382177.1, forward strand.
GGATGATCCACGCTGCCATAACTGAAGAATCTCCTCACGAGAAACATCATATATCATCTAATTTAGGAGGCCTTGAGATTTTTCGAGATAAATAAGCAAAATACATGATCGCAGCGACTCGACGCGTGCTCCTCGAATGTGAGCGCCGCTGATTGAGTCGTCATGGGTCCCGATGGAGGCGATGCTCTCTTCCACACGGAGTAAGCCACGGAACGAGCCCGGGGTCGAGTTCTCGTCGCCGGGCCACGAAGACAACTCGGAGACAAGGGCCCGGGGAGTTTTTGCTCGCGATCCGCTGGCTAGTCGAGAGAGACTTTCATCGAACCACTCGAAACCACCCGGGGGACTCATCGAATCGTCGCAACATTTAATTAAATACATTTTTTCGTCGTTACCGATGCAGTCTGATGCCGCACTGATCCTCCGGCTCCAACTAGCCCTCGCCGGTGCTTCGGGAGCTCTTCGTGACTTCATAATAAATCAATGAAACTCGGGGCCCGAGGAGTGCGAACCGAAGACTCCGTGGAAGCCCGCGATTTTGGCCGCGCTCGGATTTGCGGGTTGTCGAATAGAGCACGTCGCGCTCGACGGCTTCGTGGAAGAGGCAAACACGCGTCTCGCGGGCTCGACGATATATAATTAGTCGTTCGACGGGGCACCCGGCGCCCCTCGTGCCACGCCAGTTGCAACTCTGTTCGCTGATCGCTCGAATTTTCGTAATCGATTTTGTTCGATTATTTAAAAAAAAACGGAAAATTCTTTTCTTACGCTTAATATATCGATTTCTGACCTTGATTATCTTCATCGAGCCGTACATTGCATCACAGGAGACGCACCAATTTTTTCTACTGCTATTTATACAAAAAAAAACGTTAATTCCGATCGTTTCCGGTTTCAGAAATCCCTTGACTTCCGGTCGAAAAATTCGCCTCTACATTTTTTGTTCTCAGAGACACCGACTCCACTCAACGGAAGACAGAAATGTTTTTTTAACGTAGTAAAAAAATTGAAAATTTTTATAAAAAGACTTATTCCCTAAAAGTCCATAAACTCGAATTTGACGAGTACCGTAAAATCCATCCGTAGGTAAAGACAGGCCATCCTTACATACAGCCAATGTGCTCGCCGTGGTCCACGGCTCCCATATTTATTAATATACTACCCCGTAGACTACGCGAGGAAAGTGGTGTGCGTGCACGTACGACTGGCAGTCATTGGTAGAGACGGTGCGAAGAGATGCAACGTGGTAGGTAGGCGGTGGGTGCGGTGAATGCGGGTGGTGCTGGTATGTAGCCAGAAGAGCCTCGTCGGTTAAGAGTTGGCCGTATAGCGTGCTAGCAGTTAGCTCGCTAACTCTCTCTCTCTCTCTCTCTCCGCTCATTCGGCTACTTCCTTTTTCTCGTGTCGTCGAGTAGTAGTGAGTGCTGGTGCTACGTGTAGCGGGTGCGCGTGCGTGCTTTGACAGACGCGCCTGGCGTGAAAACGCTCGCCAATTAACCCCCGGTGAATTATGCACCGGCTCTTTCCCACTAATTTAGTAGGTGACTTATGTCGTACTTGCCAGCCGACAAGCCGAGCTTGCCCAACGAATTTGTGCCCCAAGCCCAAGCCGAGCGCAGCTTGTGTGCACAAACTCGAACACATTTATGCCCACGAGGACACGTTTCCACTGTGCGGCTCGTCTTCCACTGTTTCAGCTTCTTCGGTATAATTCAGCCTAGTATTGCGTCGTCACCGCGAGCGGCAAGCGTCGCGCGAAGGCCGAACGGATATCCGGCAGCGCAACGCGGCCACTCTCTTTGATGTCTTTGAGGATTGCTTTGCTCGGCATCTCCGCGTGCCGAATGAAATATCGGCAGCGCGAATACTCGCCTGTTTCGTCGCGCTCCTTCCAAGTAGACTGCAGGCCAACTGCTCGCGTGTTCTCGTGGCTATATAGCCTCGTCCTATCGCTTCTGGCTAAGCTCGAGAGAGAGAGAGAGAGCTTATAGGTGTAAATAGAACCGCAATACGCCGATGATCGCAACGCAGACCAAAGTGGGGACAGACACGGAATTGTCGCCTTTTTTGGCGAGGGGCAACACTGCATTACGATTTTTTATCGCCTGCGCTGGGGCACTTCATTTTTTAAATAATCGCAACGATGCGAAAGAATGTTTTTTTTTTTTAGTTTTAAGATGAGGAAGGAGATTCGTAGTTTAATTTTTTTAAAATTAAATTAAATCTCAAGTCTTTTATTTTTATTCCCATTGTCGACTGACTATTTTTTGAGAATTTTGAGCTGCTGGAGATTCTGCATTTTGGATTCGAAAGCAAAGAAGATTTAATTTCCAAAGCGAAATTAAATTTGCACCTCGTTTGTAGAGAGTTAATGAAGAACAGGCGAGAGATCGTAACACAAAATAATGTGTGAGATTCTCTGTCCGAAGAAGTGTCACTCGAATTCCTCCTCGGTCTCTCTCTCTCTCTCTCTCTCTCTCTCTCTCTTTAGCCGCTGCGAGAGCCGTCGAGACAATCTATCACTTAGTCGTACAAAGAAAGTTTGACGCGACGTCAAAAAGCGGGCTCGTTAATTTTTCATACGGTAACTCGTCCTGTGAAACTCGTCGCCACGTCGCCAACAACTAACGCGTTACACTGCCACGGGTAGCGCTCATTATTCAGCGCTTTCACGCCGCTAACGTGCTCGCGCGGACGAGCGGCTGCTCCGCGTGCTCCGACACCTTCGATTCTCACATATCCCTCAGTCATAGCCGCGCAAGCAGCGCTGTAACGTCAAGGATAGCCAGGCAAAAAATGCTCGTCACCGGTTCAGAAACAAACTTAAGAACCATCGACCAAATTACTTTCTCGATATTCCAATAAAAATCGCGTCTTCCTTTTGTTTTTTCAAAAAATCAATCCACATTGAATCAGCGATCCTATTTACTTTTGCGTATCGAATTATTAATGCCAAAAAAAAAAAATGCATGTACAAAAAATTCCTCTATTCTATATTTAATTGATATGTATATGAAAAAATTCCTTTCTTTTGATTAATGAACAGAATAAAAATAAATCTCACTTTCTCCAACGTGTCAATTACACTCGGATAAGTATGCCTGATAATATTCAAGCTTTTTTAATGGGTCGTATTTTTAATACGAGGAAAAAAGGATGGTTTTGCGGGGCAAAAAACAACCTAGACGTCAAATCGCATTTACGAGTTTTCCGCGTCAATTTGGCTCAATGGGGGAAAAGGTAATGAAGTATAAATCAAAGGAATGCGCGGAGGGAAAGGAGGGGCAATAATGAATGATTTTACGAGGTGAAGATCGTGGAAAGGTGGGGAGTTGATACTTTGCCGATGCGGTGGACGAGGTGGGCCCAGCGTTGGGCCGGTGCATATAATACGCGTCGCCGCAAGGATAAATGAACAAACGAAGACGCGCGCATTAAAATTGAATTAGCTTTGCGTCTATCAGCCGGATAAGAGCTTTCCTTGGTCGAGGCTAGGGCGTTAATTAGCTCGTGGCGTTAAAATTCCCGGTCGCGCTGAGCTTGGATGAGACGAGCCTCAAAAGTTATGGTGCGCGTCGAGGGGTATCGAGGAAACCTAGTAGGAAACATCTCCCGCTGTTCCCTAGCATCAGCCATCGTATATTTAGTATTTACGATGGAAACTTTCCTTTAAGCCTGCCGGTGTTTTAACTTTATCGCGAGCAAAGTATGATTTTACGATGGTGAACTAAATATTCGTTGGCCAGCCGTAAAACAAACGCCCACTCCGACGTTTTCCGGCATAAACCAACGGGGTTATAGCTGTTAGATCGTATAAGGCACTCTCGATGAAGGAAACCACTGCACTCTGATAAATATGCTTTTATACAATAGAGAAATATTCTTCGCTTGTGATTAGGACCTCGGATCCCGCAATTTAAAGTCACCCTGCTGTCTTCCGTCGCCTGGTCATCGATTTAACATTTCTGTTCCCGGTTACCAGTGAGTAACTCTCAAAGCAAAAGCAGCGGAAGTAGCGCAGTGAATGATTACGCCAATTCTTGAAGAGCTCTATTCTTGAAGATGGTGACAAACGCTCTGTTCAACTTCAACAGCACAAATCAACGTCGATATAGCTACTGACTACTCTAAAACAATCTCGATGACGGAGAACATTGCTTTTTGATCTATAGAAATTTCGTCCTCAACCGATTCTTATCTCGCAAATAATGAAAAATATTTCTCTCAGCTCATAAAAAATTCCTGAGCTCTCGATGATGGAGAACATTGTACTACTATACATAGACACGTTTTGTATGCACAAAAATATCTTTGTTTCTGATTACGTGCGTTGGACTGCGCCGTTCAAAGTCATCCGGTTTTCGCGTTTAGCCCGGTCATCGATTTAACGTTTCTACCTCGGTTACCAGTGGCTATCCCTCGAAGCAGAAGCAACAGAAGCAACGCGGCGAGAGGAGGGGGCAGCGCACGCATAATTCTCAGGATCCGGCTTCTGCTTTGAAGGTTTATGCCGATTCAGGAGGAGCTTGATTCATGAAGACGGAAAGGACCTCCTTGGGATCGGCTGCTCGGTGCTCCCAAGGCCGCGGCGGGTGGTCCACCGTCTTGATTTCTTGTTTCCACTCGTGCGGAGCTGCCTCTCGAACGAGCGAGTCAGCGAGAACGCGCATAGCCACGGGTTTCAAAGCTGCAGAGGCCCTCGCGGAACCGAGACGCAACAGAGATGCAACGATATCGTGAATAAAGCGATGATAGAGGGGGGCAGAGAAAAGGCAGAGGGGGACAGTGCACCGCGTATATATCCCGACGAGCCCGATTGTCGATTTAAATGTTTACTAATAACCAGGCTTGTCCCGCAACCACCCAGAAGTCGCTCGCTTTGCATTTTTATAAGTACACATCCGCTGGAGCGCAAAGGGGGATTGAGAGAAGAGACTATGGCCATGATTCCGAGAAGACATGTTTCATATTCATCCGTCGGTGCTGCAACTCTTCGGCTCTAACCTCGAGCCACCGAAGGGACAACTTCGGCTAGCAACTCTGCGCTAGGATAATCGAGCGGTCACGACAATCGTTGATACTAATTTTTCCATATTTCATTCGTCCTTTTGTCGCGAGCATCGCGACCGTCACTCGGCATGCATTGGAGAATAATCTTGGAATACTAATCGCGGATTTTTCATTCGGTCTTTTGGATTTTTCGAAAAATATTTTCTAAGTGAACGATTTACTCAATGATTCAAAATGAATTGGACAGAATTTTTTTATATACTTTTATTCAGTCACAAGTTTGACGAATGAGGAATACGTGATTAAAATAATTGGAGGTTCCGTCGATTAGATACAAACCCAAATTCTATCTCTAAAATCTTTCTATTCGTAGTCTCGAAGTTATAGATCATGAAATCGATCCGTGCAATCCTCCGTTCCTTGTTGAAAATCCTCATAAATACAAGGACCATTTTTTTTTACCAGAACCGCTGAATCCAGTAACCAAGTTCCGAGAGAGAAATTAAGCGTAGCGAACCATTTCAGTTTGAACAACGAATCCGATGCTTGGGTTCTCCACAGTTGCGCAGTAGATTGTGGAGAGTGTGGAAGGAGGAAGGGGTTGGATTGAATGAACGATCGACACATATTTTTCTCATAATTTCTTTTCATAATGGTTTGTTTATTGCGAAAGGACGCGCAGGCTTCACCTGTTGCCCACGGTATACCAATGTGGTATCGGAGCAGGCCTGAACGTACCAAATTTGGATACGAATGACTAAGAGGCAATGGGCGTTCGTTCGTTCGTACGTTCCGACGTGTCGTCGCATGCATCATTGATATGTAGACATTGCGTAGACGCGTGTAATCGATGAAGGTGGCCGAGGGATCGGGCACGACGTCGATTAATCGACGACGATTCCGCAGACGACGGCTGCCAGTTAAACCGGACACAATATCAGCCTCATTCACGCGACCATCGTTTCCGGAGTACAAAGTACGCTCGTTTCATTGAATAGATAACACGTCGGATTGGGATTTTTGCACAATCCTCCAAATCCACCGACGTTATTCGACAAACAAACGTTCTCCCCACACCTCTACCGATCCAACTACCCCGTCCAAGTAATCGATAGTACGTTAAACATTCCAATAACAATAATAATCGTTATAATAATGATAATAATTAATAATAATTAATGGTCGTCACAGTGTTGTCGTCGTTGTCATCGCGGTATAGTAATCATCATCATCATAATCATCATCATCATCGTCATCACGACGCTCTTCATTATTAGCACGAATTATAATTCAGTTGTATAATAATCATGTACCTAATCTACATACAATACATACACGGGAGCGGGGGTGTCGGGTCCGGGGGGAGGGGGGAGGGGCAGGCATGGTTATCGCACCAGCCTTCGACTACTATTTACAAACGCATAAATAATATAATAATAATAATCATCATCATGATAATGACAATAATAATAATAATAATAATAAACGCTATCTGTATAATATCGATGTGCATATACGTGCATATATACATAGTATATATAGTCATCGCATTACATGTATCGTACTATAGACACACGTATATGTACACGTACATCAGCGTACACATATAGGTATCACCTATATCGTATCGACGCGCGAATCATTCAATATTTATGGATTATGGTTGTCGTGATATCTGCGTCTACGAATTGTTTTTCATCCTCATTTCATGTTTATCTGTGGGTTAGGAGAAATTGGGAATGGGGGGCGGGGGGGAGGAATAGCGAAAACGGGAAATTTGGAAATATCGCCGCGAAAGAGGTAGAGGGTTTTATTGTGTACGGTGATGATTTCGCGGGTGGAGGAGGAAGTGAGGAAGATGAGAAAGGGGGTGGGGTGGGGGGGTTGAGGGGGGGGGGGTTATAGATCGAACTGTACACTAATTACAAGATTTGTAGTCTGTTATTGTCAGCGACGAGGTGGACGCCCCGCCGAGGGGTCATACCCCGAAGAATCCACTTGCGGATCAGCGGTAGGCTTCCTTTTGTCTCTTTGTTTATCCTCATCCTCTTATTCTTATTCCGTTTGTTTTATTTTACTTTTTCTTCTTCTTCTTTTACTACCGGCTATCACGAAATCACACTCGTCCAGGCGATTTGAGCTCCGACGGTGGGTGATTGTTCGCCGGGTGGGGGGACTGCTGTTCGGATCTTCCGGACGAGGCGGTCGACGACGAGGACGGCGAGACCCCCGAAGATACCGTGGTGAGTAGGACGCCGCCACCAGGAGGCACGGGACCACCGGCTCCGCTTCCGGACGTGTTGCCGTTCAACGCGAAGGCCTTGACGTTTCCCGCGGCGACGGACGACGACGAAGAGGACGATGAGGACGAGGCAGCGGCCGCGGCCGCGGCTGCTGCGGCAACCACCGACGAGGCTACCGTGCTCGACGACAATATACCTGGTGCGCCGCTTGTCGCCGGAGCTATTACGCCACCGAGGCCGCTCAACGTTCTCGAATACGTTTCCAGGAGGGACATATCAGCGCCCGCGCCGAGATGCGAGGCCCCGTAGAAATTACGATAGAAGTCCGGATGGGGACGCACGAATTGGGAACCCGAGTGCATCGCCGGATGGAGCGGATGATGAGGTGGTAACCTACTCGCCAGAGGACTCACGATCTTTCCGCCGCCTCCTCCGCCACCCCCGCCACCGCCTCCTCCTCCTCCCGCACTTCCGTACACCGAGGACAGGCTGCTCAGAGCCGCGTTCGTACTGTGCTGCTCTCCGTCCTTACTCGCCATGTCCGCCAATGACCAGATTCGCGGTTTCGTTGGGGCTCCGCTGTTACCCGTCGCCGAGGCACTTCCGCTCGCTCCCAAATGATGACTCGTACTACCGAGAGCCATTCCCAAAGGCGATGTACCATCCGGGGAGGGATGCCGGAGTAGCCGGGGATGACCACCCGCGCCCAGATAGGCAGGATGTTGCTGATGGTGCTGCTGATGGTGATGGTGCTGTTGCATATGGAGCGGATGCCGTGGTTCCCGCTGGTCGTAGAGACACTCCGGACTGTCGGGACCACTGTCGGCGCGGGACTCGCTCCACTCGCTCTCCGTTCTACCCTGAAGTGCACCCGGTGCTCCGCTGCCACCGTGAAGAAGATCCAGCCGATGAGCGGGTCGTTCGCCGTCCTCGCTCGAACCGGTTCCCGAATCTTTCGAGTCTGTTAAGAGAGAGAGAGAAGAAAAAAAAAATTGAAGGAAGGATTCCCGGTTAAATAAGATAATCCGTGGTCCTGGTTGAATATGTGTTTGTGGGTATGTGTGTGTGTGTGTGTGTGTGTAAAGCAAAGCGTTGTTACTGGTGTTAGTGGGTATTAGGGTCGGTGAAGGACGAAATTCTCGTTTCCAACGTGCACGAAGGTAATCCTTTGGATTTTGGGATGTTGTGGTGGTGGTGGAAGAGAAGGTGTAAGGACAGAGGACTCACCTAATCGATCCTTATCGTCGACGCTCTTTCTTCCACTGTCATCGTCGTCGTTGTTGTTGTCCTCGTCCTCGACTCTGTTTCGCGGCTCCCACGTCATCTTGTTCTCCTTCTTCAGGCGTCTCCGGGCGTTTGCGAACCACGTTGACACCTGAGTCAACGTCATTTTGGTGATTATCGCGAGCATTATCTTCTCGCCCTTGGTCGGATAAGGATTCTTCTTGTGCTCGTTCAGCCAGGCCTTCAGCGTACTCGTCGTTTCTCGGGTCGCGTTTTTTCGTCTCGCTCCGTTTAGGTCCATGCCGTAACTGCAACAGGAAAAATCAACACGTTCGTGAAGGTGGAAATCTTGGACGAGGGATCTATCGATTAAATGGCTACGAGCCTGTCCCATTTCGGAGATGGAAGGGGCTGCGGATAAAGGACCTGAGGAGACACTACGGGGCCAGGAAGACGATGCTTGCTGGTCAGAGGGGAAACTTATCCAATCGCCCGGCCAGCACTCGTTTATACGCTCAAGCGCAGAGCTATATATAAGTATAAAAAAAAAAAAAGAGTATGCTCCGGGTGCGATGGTCGGAAGATCGGCCACGAAGGAACCGCTGCTTCTCTCCTCGCTGCTACTTTCAATCTGCGAGCAGCCAGCTCAGATCTCTATCTAACGGTTTAAGCTTCTTCTTCCTCCCTCTTTTTCTTGCCAAACGAGGACGTCGCCCGTTCCCCCGATCGGCCAACCCCTCTGCCTCCCCTGCCCCCCGCCACCCCGCCCAACTCCCCAACCGAGCACCGAATATACCCGTTCCTCAACGCGGCAACGAGAAACTCTTCTAGCGACCGAGCGAATACCCGCGCGGGGAGAGACAGAGTTGAATCCGGCCGAGCGACCCTCCGGGATCCCATTACTAAAAGACTAACCCTTATCAAAGATTAAACTTCGGTATAACTGCTGAATCGACGGGATCGAAATTAAATTTCCCAACGTCGGTAGAACCGTGGCGTACACCGAGCTCTGGGACCGACGAGGATTCTCCCGTGGAAAGGAACACCGAGATGAAATACCGAACTTTACTGCACCGGTGAAAATCATTTTGGAAATGTCTCCTGCAACACCCAAATACATTTACCATTCTTCACTTTTCATACCTCGAACGAGCGAATCATTGACAAAATGTCATTGAACATTAATTAACAAATCTCTTATCCATTACCGATTGTCATTCGCACAATGACAGAAGGAAAAAAATTACTTCTTTTTATTTTCTAATCAACACTACAATGTTCCAATGATATTTTCCGATAAACCGAATTCAAAATGACTTCTTTTTGTATACTCTAATCAAAATACAATGTTCCAATAATATTTGCCCATAAATCAAATTCAAAAGATCAATACTCCCGTAAGTTCATCGATTATTATTTCGCAAGACCCGCTGGAACGTAATATTGACCGTACGTGGCTCACAAATTTCCATTACCCTGGAAAATTGATTAACGTTTCAGTTTCACCGTCAATAACGTACTTTATTGACCCCTCGACAGGAGCGAAGTTCCGGGGGACGAAGTGTCGACGTCGAATGTCGTCAGCGCGTCGTTCAATGGGTTGAAACAAGATTGACGGAAATTCTTGGGATCGCTGTGAAAACCGGACGTGATAACCTCGGCAGCTTTTCTCCTATATTCACATCGGGACAAAGTAACGCATCACCTCTGGACTTTTCACGGCATTATCGTATACGTTACTTCGTATAGATCAGCGAGACGAGGGAACGGGCTTGCGATATACGAGTGTATGAGCGCAACGTGAGTGATGTACGTGCGTGTGGGCTTTTCCCTAGACCCGAGGTGACGTCGTCGCGAGCCACGGATGCGCGGGAGAGATGGGAAATTAATAAAACTGTCACTTATCGCTCGGGGTGTTAGGGGCTCGGGGTTAGGAAGCCTCAATGGGACAGAGAGAAAGAGAGCGGGGGGCAAGGGTGTGAGGGTTGCAATGGCGATGATATGCCCGCGGGACCGAGGGAATCGGGGCGTCGCGGCTGTCTCCAGCTCTTTCTCCCTTTCACCGGCTTTTCAGCCCTCTTTCCTCTCCCCCCGCCCTCTCTCTCTCTCTCTCTCACACGCCGCACACGGAATACCGTGGAGCATTCGGTGGAGATCACGCTGCGGAGCCAGGACAGAAAGCTTCGCATGCGAGATCACAGTCCAGCAGTTGAAACGATGCGCGCTAAACATTTCAATTTGGCATCAGGCGTCCTTTCCATATATGTGCATACATGTATGTATATGTATAGATATATACACAGTTGTGCACACGGACAGTGCACATGCATCTCCCTATCTCACCAATCGTATCCTATTCTATTTTATTCCATGGTATATATATGACTGTGTGTCCTGTGTGAAGGATGAGGACAGAGGGAAAGGTGGAGATGCAGAGACACAGGTGTGGGAGGGCAAAACGAGCGGGCGGAGGGGAGGGGGCAACCTCGCTTCGCTCGAAACCGGAGGACAGATAGATAGACGACGGATGGACCGACAGGAGGAGGAAGAGAGGCGAACGCGAGAAACAGCGAAAAAGCAAGAGAGCAGAAGGTAACCGTTGTGCTGTACGAGATAGAGAGGGAGAGCTGAGGGCTGGAGAACAGAGAAAGCTCTACAGGGTTGGTGAGTGCAGAAGCGGCGAGCGAAAAGTGGGTGGCTTGGAGGGCGGCTTAACCCCCCGTCTCTGTTTGCGAGGAGCAAATGGCGTTCTGCAGTTATTTTAAAATTCAACTGTGGAATGGGTGGCGGATTAAAAAATCAGAGTGGAAGCTTGTTTCTCATGATAACAGCCCGGACGCGCCCGAGGGAGCGGCAACTGCTGGTGCTTTTCTCCCAGTGGCAATCCTCCGCGAGCGCGCCCAACTCGCACCACCACCACGACCATCACGACCATCACCTCCACCACCACCACCACCACCTCCACATCCACTCTCATCGCCACTCTGCAGCCATTCCTTCGTCGCCAGGCCACTCTATACTTCGCTACTGTTTCTATTTCTCTCTTTCTTCGGCCACCATTCGGTTTAGCGAGCGGCGTTCTCTCTCTCTCTCTCATTCTATCGGCGAAACTGTATGTACGGCGAGGGCTGTACCCGCGGCAGGAAGACTCAACGTCGCGACGCAGCAATTCTCTCTCTGCCCCAAGTTCGCCGAGTGGTATCGCGCGCAGCCCCTTGTCTCTCATGCGCGAACGAACCGATCGCATCAACTGCCGCTTGTTTCCATGGCAATTGCTAATCGGACTCTCCCGGCTCTGTGATCCTCCAATGATGCTCCTCCAACGCCACCAACGCTCAGCCCTGTTTCGTTGCTCAAATGGCGACACCGGGTTGCATTCCTTAGCTAAGTTTATGGGGATACTTGCGACGATGAGGCTTGGGACTCTTCGTTCGATAGAACAACTCCGCCGGGATTCAATGACATTTTTTTATTTGTTGATGTTAGCGTGGGAAATGCTTTTGTGGTATGAAATTTTTATTGAAAAAAAAAAAAAAAAAATGTATATATTGACGGACTTTGAAAGTTTGAGGGAAAGACTTGGTTTTATTTACAGGCGAAAAGTAATTGCGGCGAATTGAGATCACAGATCGACATATGATGGTTCGTGAGTCATTTAAACGCAATTGGTCATTTGATTTTAGCTGATTTTATAAAGACCATTTTATGGCGGTGCGAAAATCTCGTTTGACTAATTCGAGCGCTGTTTGAGACAAAAATTCGCTCAAGCTGCTGAATAAACAAAATCTTGGCATGAAATCGACCTCAAAATCGCTTTGAACTTTTCTAAGATCAGTCGTCTTGAGGCTTCTCGAAAATGGCATTTTTCGAGGGTTTCAATTAACCATCACAATTAGCCATAATTATTTCCCAACTAATTCGACCAAATATCGGAAAAAGGGTAATACATTAATTCTGTCATCAAACATACATTTTTCCTGTCGCCATTTCTGAACCAAAAACTAGAAATAATTTGTCGAATATGCAATTGTAAAAAATGATAAACAATTAGGCCTTAAAATCGTGGTAAATGATTTACCGAGTAACTCAATTGTGAAGGTAATCATCGCTGCGATGACGTCGCGTTAGCATGCGGTCTGCGAATATGTGACAAAAGGCGCCATCGCGAGGGACTTTATTTAATCTACCCGGTAACACCCTCTTTTCATTTCGCGGGCTTCCTCGACGCAGCAAACGAGGGTTCACCAACCGGTAACCGGAGAGAGGTATAGATTACGGTGTAGCGAGTTCATCGATACGGTTTGTCGGCTCGGGCAATCGTTTCGCTTGTCGAGGGCGTTGAGGGCGAGTCTCCACGCGACACGTAGTCCTCGGCAGGGTAGTTCGCACCGGGGCAGGTGCGACTCTCGCGACTCTATACGACTCCGCCCCTTCGTTACCAGTTCAGCTCGCACGAGGGTTGATATCCGAACCGGTGGCACACACACTCCGCCCCGCGACGATCTCCCCTTCGTTACTTTCCTTCTTTTAAGCACGAAACAGTCGCCATTTCGATTGCTAGAAGCGGCCATCTTCGTATTCCCGCATTTTTACACCAATCACTTGATTCCTCTTTCCTCCATCCTGTCAGATATCATTATCCGCCTCGCTTAGTTAATTCGTCGGGACAGTCTCGCCTTATCAACGCATCGCTGTACTGTTGAATTCGAAATCGTCGCCATTTTCATTGGTCGTCTTCTCTGAGAACGGCGCCATTTTGATTGCGCACGGCGGCCATCTTAGCGAGCTCACGTTTCTCCGCGAATCCCATTGTCCCGCCGTCTCAAACGCCATTATACATCATTATTCGTTTCGTTTATACCCCACGAGAGTCTTTTACCTCGTCAGGCTATCGCAATACTGGAAATGAGCCAGGCAGCAATCAAGATTGTAGATACATAGATATTCGTAGAGGTTAGGAGTCGCGCCCAGTCGCGTTCGGTGAGTGAGATCGCCCAGTCGATGCATTAGTCTCCGACAGACTCATCAGCTGGGAGATAGAAGAGTCTCTTGATAAATATTTGGACGAAACGAGAGCGTTATCTGGTCGTTAAAGCCAAATTACATTCCTTCTCTCTTGCACTCCGGACGTCGGTTCAACCTATTCACACTGTTTCTCTGGGCTGTCGCTGGGGAAACGAAGCGAGCTTCGAGCTGCCATCCTTAGGCTCGTTAATCACTGCTTTGCTGCTCTTCGAGGAGGGGATTCGAGCTGAGATTCCTCAGACTCTTTCTCGTCTTTGCCTGCCAACACTTGCTTGTTTCGTAGCGCGATATGACGAGAGCTTATGCTCCCCGTCGTTTCTATATATACATACATATATACGAGACAGTAAATCGACGCGAGGCGAGATCGATACGTGACTCGTGGCCAGACCACTCGTTGAATAAACATTTTGTCACATGACGCGGTGTACGTACCGCAAACATTCGTACAAAGTAATATCTCGGCTATCTCGACGTCTGACGCGACTTAATATTGAGTGTATACATAATAGACCGGGAGAGTGAGAGGAATCGGTTAAACGATACCGCAACGGACTCGATGACCAAAGTATACGCTGTATCTTATTCACTTATTGAGCTTTTAACCTTCGGATAACTAAAATAATTTCTCTCCCGCGGGTCACTTGCGATCAGAGTTGTAAACCATCGTCATTTCGTTCGATAAACATTTATCGTATCGTTCGGTTAATAGTTATTATTTTGCAATAATTATCAGGAGCTTTTATAAAAAGATTTTCTCATTTTTCAACGACTCGAGGAGAAATAATAAATATTATCTACACGAAATTTTGCAAAAATTTTATTGGTCTCGTTTTTTTGTGGCCGGTTTTGTTTTATTATTTTGAAATTCTATTAGAGTTTCTTTGTGTGCAGTCATCCCGATGAATACACGTCGCCTTTTTATTGTTGATATAAGTTCTTGCATTATGGGGACAACTCTCGCAATAACAGTTATGAGATACATTAATTATCGGCGCTGATTATAAATAGTTTTCAATCGCGTCTGAGGGGTTGGATTATCATGGCGGATGCTAAATTTGCGGACTCGTTGGAAACGGCGAACGATTTAACGAACCTTATTAAATATATTCATTTTAATTCACGGTTTTGCTCATTTTAATCCGCTGAACGAAATATTTCGATTTCACGATGCTATCACATTAAAATTAACTTAAATTACACAGGCGATAAGTATTTCCGTAAAATAAAACCAAAAGGATCATTCTAAAGAAAATGATATCATAAATAAACTACAGACAATTAGAGGTGGAAGAAAATACATAAATGGGATCGACGATTATCCAGAAACATGAGAGAGGAAAAATATCGTGAAAATTTATTCTTCCGGACTTGAAATTTTTTAATCGGGTTAAAAAGTCCAGATAAACGATTGAGAAAAGATGCTTCGTTGAATGCGTGCGAGCGTGTAATTGAAACGATCGGAAAATCAGAAAAAAATTAACTAGCTCCCAGCGTTCATGTGGCATGCGGCAAAGTATCCACAGAATGCGGTAATATGTAGGGTACAAGACGGGAGACGGTCACAAGGGGCGTCGAACGTCTCTTAGGATGATGTACGGCCGTTTAATGACCCGATTACCGTGAGGGCTGTACCGATTTTTGTGTGAACGGGTAGAGGAAGCATATTCCCCACAAGGGTTAGTTGTGGGGACGGATCACGTGCGTCGCCGTTCCGTTCCACGGTCACTGACGACAGAAATGTGTCCCGAGAACGCCTCACGATATTTCCCAGAGGAATTAAGCCGTGCTTGGTTATCCACCTTAATACATACTATATATATATATATATACAACTATTTACTTAAAGTCAACCTCACGCCGTACATTATTTCAACGTCTGGGAATTTGTTGGGCGCAAAACGGACAAACGGACAAACTATACCCGAAATTCTCTGCCAATACAGCCATTTTTTTTTCACCCACCTCAAATTCGGCCACGTCAAGGCATCACTAATCAAATCGAAATCGCAAAAAATTATTTCGGGTTTACTTTATTTTTTTATTACCCTAGAACGTAAATTTCCCGGGCGATAATTAAATTACTTTGAATCTACCGTAAAATAACAACTTTTATGTATCAATTAATTTTTTTCAGTGACTTCGAATTTCCGAAATATGTTCACTGTAAAAAAGGGCGTTTTTTGGAATAACGGATTGAAAAATCTGGGACAAATCGATTATTTTTTAAAGGTACTTTGCTGTGGCCAATTATGCTTGAAAATAAAAAATGACTGAATTGAGAGGGAATACTTTGTACATAAAAGTGATCTCACACTGTGTATTTTTGAAACGCCTGGGAAATTGTTTGTCGCTGGATGGACAAACGGTTACAAACGGATACAATAAGCGGTACGTGCGAGTCTCGGGTGACGATGAGCGCGGAATATACAGCGCGTGGAAGAGGCTTGAGCTCGTCGTGTAAGTGCGCACGAGCGTTGCGTCTCGGACGCATTCGTTTCTTATTGTCTACCCTATATGTCCCCGGAAGCAGGGCCAATCCGCCGGAAAGACGGGACCATTGACCCGCGCGATCCCGACCTCGCGTCCGTGCATGCCAACGCTGCATTACTGGCTTTTAATATGCTCGCTTTAATAAAACAAGCGAGCGACGAGGATATCGAAAAAGCTTGTACAACGCGCGCTCTCGCTCGCCACGAATTTACGTAATGAGTTCGATGATCGCTTACGATATGCTCCCTTACGCTCTTCCGATTCTATTGCATTTGCATGCCTCGAGTGCCACCGCTTCCGGCGCTTGTAGTCGCGCTTGTAAATTTCAATGACTACATTGAAGTTCGGCAAATTCTTACCATTTATTATTCGGTGAGAATCTACCTTGTGACCCCACGACGAACTTGGAATTAAATTCGCATGTCATTCATAGTTTTATACAAATCCATGAACGCGCGAGTCTCAATCATTACAACTTAAAGGCTACGGACTTTGCAACTTGTCCTTGAAAACAAAGTCAGCAAAATGCACTTCCTAACTAAGACCGAGATGCACCAAGAAAAAAAAAAAAAAAACGTATCGTGAACTAAGAATAGAAAAAAAAAATCAGCTTTTTAAATTGTCACTCTTATCGTACTTGATAATTGACAAAAAGATTTTCATAAAAATGCATATTACTAATTTAAATAAATAATGTTTAATATAAAAGTCTCCATTTATTAACAATAAAAATTCAACAAAAATATATTAATCTTGCGAAAAAAAAAAAAAAAAAAAATTCTACCGTTTTCCTGTAATTCCTGCACTTTGATAATGAAGCAATAGGGCATTTGAGCCCTAATAAAAATTTTCCATGTATCAATGAATATATTGATAAAATGAAAACAATGAACGATTTATCGACGTGTTATAATTGTTTCGAGAAACCCGCGGCGGAATTGGCGGCGGACGTGACTCCCGCTTGGCGGTAGGTCGCGTACGTCTTGTGAGCGAGCTCTTGCCGAGGAAGCGGAGGAAACACAGCAGCGGCGCACTCACAATGCCTGCTATGTGCCGCGCGTGTTATAACGCCCGATCGGTATAGCACGGCAGCGATCGCAGAGCGAATGGATGCTAAGCAAGCTGTAGTACCCGATCGCTTCCTTGAATACGAAAGAGCCTGTGATCGCGCCCGCCGGAAGTGCGTCACGTCCCAGAAGATTCTACGAGGTGTGTGCGCGCACTCGCTCGCTCCATCACAACCTCTGCAGCGTTTTCGAGAGGCACACGTTTTCCTCCTATACCGAGCGTTACCATACGCGGCCAGCGAGAGTCTCCGATCAGCCAGTCAACCGGAACGTGACATCGAACATATTTATTCCATTACATGACAACATATCACAGCGACAAGAAATTCCTAATAACAAAATGTGCGAAATGTCACCGCGTTTAATTTTTTCAAGTACTTTTCATTTTTATTCTCGCGATTATTTTTGTCTTTTTTCTAACTTTTATTTAATTTTATGTCAGAATTATAACAAGCTGTGCATATTTTATCTTATTTTAACTCCAGTGTTTTTTTTTTAAATTTGTGTTACCTTTTATTTGACAATTAGTTATAATTGAAAAGCAATAGGAAATCAAAGTCTACGCGATGAAAAATAAATAAAATAAAATGAAATCACTGGTTACAAGTCGCTATCGAAGACGAGGGGCCACGACACGAATATTTCTCGCTTGCGAGTCGGATACGCTTAATGCTCGGAATGGCTAAATTAATTTATCGAAATGTCGAGCGGTTGCGCTTACACATACATATCGGTAATCTAATTATGACACGCGTTGTGGGGCCGTATTGTAACATCGGAACCCGGGGAGTTATAAATGCGAGTGGGTGATAGGGATGAGGAGAGAATCTCGGGTCAACTAGGCGCTAATTTATTACAATGTTTATGTGTCTCGCGTCAGCGTTATCTTTGAGGTTGTACGCTCGGTGTTGCGTTCCCATGACTTGCCGAGGCGCGAGATTTACCCGAGGGATGCTTCGAGCTTGTAGTGCAACATATTAGTCGTCTAATGTCTAATATCTAATACGCCGCATGTTATCGATTCGATAGCCATGAGTTCCCATGGAATGAAGTGGTGAATATGGGCCAACTTATATCCCAAACCTTCCACGAATTTTCTTACATTTTACACATTATCGCAAAAATTATTTTTTTTATTTAGCGCAAAAAAAAAACAGGTGGAATTTTAAATATTTTTCCGCAACAATTTAGAATTTCGAGCAAAATAAAAGCAATAATAATTTATCATTAATATGATGATGCAAATATTTTTAAAAAATTCGCCTGTCACACAAAAATAAATGTTGCGAATTTGTTTGAATTTGATTTCTGCATCGGTTTGTTTGAAAATAATAATAATAATAATTCCACTTGTTATCAATATTTCGCAATAAAAAAGAAATGCAAACTAGCCCTCTGTGGTAATTGCCTACAAGATCCCGACCTCGTTAGCCCGATACTCTCGTTAAAAAAAAAAAAAATCTCTAAGATAGATCAGCGCAGAACGAAGTGATGTCGCGCTTATTTAATTAGTGGAAATATTTAGTGTCCACATGTTCTCCTGGAGCTTATTTTCAGGACGAGAATGCGACGATCGCCGGTGATGCGGACTGAAAGGTTATCGTCAGCCATATTCGCGACTTTTGTCATTAATGTACGGATAGCGGCTAATCTCGACTAGAAGCTCGCACGCCTCGCGGCGCGTATTGACCTTTTACCCGAGTTTAGCCCGCTCACGATAACGCGAGAGCCAAGACGTGAGATAAGCTCAGCTCGTAACGAGACCCGCCGATTTGGCTGGCTTGTCCGGCTCGCGACGCAATCGAACCTATTTCCGAGGAGGCAAATTGCTGTCGAGTCTTCTGGGAATCGTCTTCGACCAATGCCCACCACTAATATCGCCGCTGCTACATCACGCATCGATGCATCGTTCCTTCCTCCGCCCGAACGCTCCCGCGACCGGATGTTGATTCATAAAGCACGCGCGCCTTTTAATAAACGGCTGCGCGAACCCAACGGCAGCACTCGGAAACGATAAACGCCAAAGAGACTCACCCATTGAAGGGATAACTCGCGAAAGCTGCGTCGTAAGGATGGTAAACCGAAGGATAGGGCCATGCTGCCGCAGCTCCCGCCCCGAGATTCTCCTTCAGCTCGAGTCCCGCCGCCTGAAAACAAATAATTTCATTACTATTTCGTTCACAATCAAATTCTTCAAATTTGGTTTTGTTCCAGTACAAAAGTAGCTTAACTTTGTACCACAATTTAACTGAACGCCATTGACTGGCAAAAGAGAGAAATATCCTTGGCTACTGGACACACTACAATTTTTTTTAACACAATTAAATCCACGCCAAACGCCCAATAATTTAAAAAAATGTTTGCAAATAAATACTTGTATAAAAATATTTTCAATGTTGTGGATATTCAATGAAAATGTGCTTAAAATCCTTCTAACAATGTTTCCAATAAAAGTGCAATTGTTTCATTGACACGCATTAATTTCATGAAATTGCTCCCCTTTCGATGTACCAAAAATCGTGCTTGCGAAATCGGCGGTTAGGCTTAACGGAGTATAATAATTGCGACCCTCGATGCTCAGTCAAATGATAGATCAAGAGCGCATGAAGAATGAAGAAAAAAAAAAGGCGAAATTATTTTTCGCCAGGATATATAATGGCTCGTGAATAGGCTCACCTGGCATAGAGCGCGATCGATCATACGGTGTGCGCTGAGCCGGCGGACGTGGCCGCCGCGAGCACCACGTCATCGGGCATGAAACGCTTCGCGCTTAAAAGACTATCTCGTATACGCGAGCGGCTCGTTATACTCCCGAACATGCAATTAGCGTGCGGACGTCTGCTCTATAGCGTAGTTAGTTACCAACAGGATTTCGCCACCTCGAATACCACGCAAGCTCGGATACGCCGAGCCGAACGACCCGAGCGACGATATATGGAAAACGAGAGCGAAAAATCTTCGCTTGTCGACGCTCGTATTAATGACAGATAACAGTAATTATCGAACGATAATTGGAATAAATGCGTGTGGCCGACCGGAGGTTTTGTTTTATTTTCCCTTCTTATTTTTTCCAAGCGACGCTGACCTCGCGAACTGCCATTCAATGATCGTCCTGTGAGCGAATCCATTGTCTTTCGAAACTCGTTAAAATTCTGAACGGACTCGTAATAAATCGCTTCGTTAATGCCGGGATACGAAACAACCAACCGTATCTTAAGATATCCAGCTAGTGTAGCGGTTTTCGAAGCATTTCCTTTTTTTTTTATTAATGTTTATACCACTGCATCTTTGTTTTTTTTTTATTGGTAATTAGGTTTGTAATTATCCCTTTAGTCTCCAAGTGACACAATTTTTTTAAAATTAATGAGGTGTCTATGTTTCAGAAAATTCTACGATATTGATAGAACAATGAACGATCATTCGTCCAAAAAAAAATTGCATGTTTATGAGAAACGTCTTTTCCACAAAATCGTAATAAACACTTCTTCCAATTCGATTCTCCCATTATTCGATTTTTTGTGAGTAAATTGAATATTCCACAAGGCCCTCATAAAAATGTCTCCGCTTAGCGCCCACAGAACGATATTAAAACCGCGATGAGAAATCATAGAAAGCAATCTTGTGAATCGCGTTCACCCTTGAAAAATCCTAAATCCGATCCACGAGTGCGAGTTAATTTAGCTCGCTTCCGTAATTCGAGAAAAAGTGTTCGATTGTTAAAGAATAAATTTAATCAAGACTTTAATCAGTCGATGCGAAAAAAAGTCCGAACGAAAATTTTTCATTTCTCTCTGTTGAGCTAAAAAATAAATAAATAAATAAATAAAAAATCTATCGAGTTCGGAGTTGAAGGAAACAGAAGGAGGAAATATCGGTAGCTGCTGATTGTTGAAAATGTTTACCGTGGACGTGTAGAAAGGTGGTTGTTCGGCGCCGAGAGACGGAAAGTAAGCGATGCCCTCGGACGCGGCAGCGGCTGCTGCAGCGGCGTAGGCCGGTGCGCTGTACATGGATAATGCACTGGGCGGAAGTCCGCCGAGTCGTTGGTAACCTCCTATGATGTCGTATTGACAGGAACAAACGGTTTGACCACTGATCGGATCGGTGAAGAGAGGTCGGCCGGTGTCGCAACATCTTCCCCCGGGAGGGCCGCCCGAGGAGGTCGCCGCGGAGGCGACCCCGTGTCCAGGTTGCGACGGACTTACGGAGGACGTCGGGCTGCCGGGCGCCGGTCTCACGACTCCGCTGGTCACAGCCATTCTCGAAACCTGTCCCACACTTAGGGGATGACCGCTACCGCTACTGGACGCACTTCCGGCACTGGCACTTGCACTGAGTATCGGTTGTACCGACGCCGCCGGCGATGGCGAAGACGACGCTAACGACGATCCGCTCACTGTCACTGCAGGACACTGAAATCAATAGAAAAACAAAAAAATGGGTTTTAACGATTGTTTGGATCATTGCTATTAATTAGGACAAAAATTATGTATAAGAATGATTATAAATAAATTGGTTTAAAAAATTATTTTGTGACTACTAAATGTAATTCCGTTATTATAATCCACAAGCCAAAACCGAAATAATAAACCGCAGTAAATATTTGACTCAATTCTGTTATTATATTTTATTATATTTATTACGATGAACTCGACCCGCATTTTATGAAAATCAACTCGTGTCAATGTGTATGCAACGGTTCACACCAGCCTGCGACATTGTAGCATATATATAGTGAGCAGCTGCTTATGACTCGTAGCGACAAATCTTTGAAACCTCTCTCTCTCTCTCTCTCTCTCTCGCTGTCGCTCTCTCCGTACGTGCCACACAATCCGGGTGTGAGAGGTTCTCGCACAAAAAGGTAAAGCCGATATAAGCAGGAGAAGCACGGGGTCCCTCATTAATTCCATATCAAACACCACGGCTAAATAGATTAGCGACTCGAGTGCCTTTTGGGTTAGCTGCAGCAGGCCTAAACAAACCCGCGTGTACGGGCGCGAGATGCCACCACACACCGCACGCATCCCATCCATCCATCCTGTTTCAATGCACCCATCCATCCACTCCCGTCCATCCCCCGATTTCTCGATCCCAGCGCGTATCGCCCCATTCAACCATCGACTACATACGTCCGTCCGAGACTATGGATGGTTATATCGGATTCATATGTGCGTATTCCCCGAGCGAAAACGTGATCCATTGTTACACAGCTCGTGTGTGTATATGCTTTACGTGCGATCGTTGTATGGTTTTGAAACGCGTTAATGCGCGTGTCGCTGCTCTGAATTGACAGGACCAACTGTCGTCCATTCCGAGGTAACACGCGTTAATGTCGACTACACGCGAAATTCGTTCTCTTTCACGACTCAAAAACGCCATTAAACAAAAATGGGTAGTTCGCTGGATTCTCCGTGCCATGATTATTACCCATCGCTGTTTGTTTTAGTGACGCGTCCGATGGACACTCTTTTACTTTTTTCTTTCCCCTTCTTCTATGCTTTGGTATTGTGCAATCTAGGGAAACGATTATTAACAATATTGGAACTTTAATAATTATTCTGTCTGTATTCAGTGATGAAATTTATTGTAAAGTTGATTTAAAAAAATGTCAATGCTTCTGTTGATTAATTGAAAAATGTTAAAATGTTGAAAGAATTTTAATGTGCGTATCAAATACTGTATTTCGATTAAATCGATTGGCAATTTTTCGCGCGGCAAATTGCAGTTGTTAAAACACCGCTGAATTATTATTCCGCTCAGATGTTGCCCTTAGGGCAAAAATAATCCCAAGTTATAAAATAAAGAAAAACAAATAACATATGTTTAACATAATCCACCCGTTGTAATTTGCACATAAACATTTCTCAACGTGAGCATAATGGTACCCTCACTTTCCACTTAAACGACCGATAAAATCATCCTGATAACGAATCTCATAATCGACTCGCGTACTAAATTAAATGCTGTAAATACAAAAACCGCCATAAACGGTCGCCATAGATCACTACCGATGTAATGTCAATCCGACAGTCAGCAACGTACGAATAATGATACCCTCACTTGCCTCTTAAGCGTATTAAATTATTGCGCTCAACCAATCCCATAATCGATTAGCGTTCAAAGCTAAATGCCATAAATTAAAAAACGCCTCTGACCCCGTTATCATTCTCGTCACATAAACTTATCTGAATTCACAAATAACGGTACCCTCATTTCTTAATTACACGTCCTATAAAATTATCCTTACAAGGAATACCGACGTAATTTACCTACGTTAAAAATTAAGTATCGCTTATACTAAAACCACCATAAACAGTCATCGTAGCTCAATAAACATGTTGTCCAGGTGTATCGATGTTAAGCGGAACAAAGTAAAAGTGTCGGAAGAAATAATTACATTCCGAGCTGAACTCGATAAACTATAGAGCCATTAGTCTTGGCACATTGGCTCGTTTGTTTCACTGCGGGTTAGCAGCTAATTGCAGGCTATATGCCGTGTGTCGAGTGAAGAAGAAGA
The DNA here is from genome assembly GCA_947507545.1 of Clistopyga incitator. NCBI lineage: Eukaryota > Metazoa > Arthropoda > Insecta > Hymenoptera > Ichneumonidae > Clistopyga > Clistopyga incitator. The sequence goes on from OX382177.1 coordinate 10,484,689, forward strand.
ATATATATATATATATATACATGCACACACATTTAAGCCCGAGCGGCGAGTGAGTTCCTCTCGGATCGTGCATATGGAGTAAACGATAGAGGTGCTAGAGTGAGGAGAGGTGCGTTCCCGTGGCCCGTATGTTTATATCTGGTGTATTGCCGAGGCATTGGTAGCGTTAACAGGACAGCGTCGTTTCCGTGCATCGAGGATAGCAGCTGTGCGCAAATAACGACGTACGAAAAAGCTTCCGCGCTGCAGCCTGATGTTCGCCCGTCGACTCTATAAACGCGGGGCTAAGTGTGTGAACGAGTTTGCTTGAGTAGTGCCCTCTGATCAGAGGCTCGGGACTCAACAACATCGCAAATGCGACCGAGTTAAATGATATTTATCGAACGAAGCAAGTCGTTGAATGGATTCCGACCATTTCGATTGGGAGTGTGCAGCACTTTGGCTTGCGACAAGGTAACGCGGATCGAGCACTCGATAACGAGGCGAATAGTCGGCTCGATGAAAACCTCGTGGGGAGAGGGACACCGAAGAGAGACACCACCGCGGTGAACGAGAAAGAGAGAGAGAGAGAGAGTGGGAGGGAGAAAGTGCGCTCGCATCGCGCAGTGGTCGTCGTCTTAACGATCAGCTGGTTCAACGCCGCCGAGTAACCTGTATGCCGATGGACCGGTGTGTATCTCTTTCGTCGGATAACTCGACCATTCGCTTGGCACTCTTATCTCATGACGCCTCCGAACCCGTTGAAGATTATCGTAAATTCGAGAGAGCGCCGGGCCAAGGTCAAACGGGAATTTTCCCTCTCTCTCTCTCTCTCACTTTCTTATGTTTTTTTTTTCTTCTTATACTCGACTACCCCCGCAAGTAGCGTGAACAAGTAGTTGGCATTCGGTGTGCTTTCGCTGTATCGTCGATTCTCGAGGAAGAAGAAACGCGAGGAGGCATCTTGTCTCACTCTATATCCTATAGGAGCTATAAAGCCAGCGCAGCTGTCGCGCCTAGTGTCGTCCCTCGGGCCGATCGAAGAGCATACCATGAGCAACGGTGCACGGCACCTATACCTTCTCACTTCTGCTGTGCCTCGTGCTCCTGCTGCTGCCGCTGCTGCCGTTGGTAGGTACTACCACGAGATGCAACACACGTATTATACTTGCTAGCTAGTGTCCGATAGCTACATAAACCTGATGTTGCTCGAGTCGCCCTGGAGAGCCGGTATTTATCTCTCGCACCGTTGATAGCTCGATAGCTCCCCCGGTCTTGTTTATGGGTGCGTTTTACGCGACTATTCGCACCCGAGATCTCGTCCAAGCCGATTCTCGGCCGAGATTACATTTCTATCGGATTGTGTACACGTTCGCTCGAAAATCTTACAACTCCGTCGCGATTCTGTCACTGGCTTGTGCCTACTGAAAATTCCTGGCTAACGCCCGAGCGATTTTTCAACCTTAATCGTTGAGTGCGTTGCGCGGTCAACGATTCGCATGCGTGCGATTACGGGAGTCTCGTTGATTCCGGTGGGTGGGAGATATTTTTATGTTTTTAATCCACCGGAAAATGTAAAACACCTTTTATATAATTATTTGACGTATTGGCTCCGCTTATCGAATATTACCAACAAATATTCGATCGGCTCTTTAACCTTAATTGCGAAGTTTCTTACCAACGTCTTGAAATATATTTCGAAAATCTAATATTAATTACCAGACGTGGATTCTTGAACCGGTATTTTGTCTTTAATATCCAATTACAAAGCTATTAAACAGTGGCATATTAAAATCGATTTTTTCAACGCGTTTTATGCTTACGCTTGTTGATTTGACAGCGTGCACATTAAATTCAGTCTGCTTCGTTATTTCTGACATAAAAGATCTTTCAAAACTTTTTTTACGTCTCCTAACCCAATTTTATGTGACGTCGTCTATAGAAGAAGCACTTAAAAAAATCGGCTTCACAAGCGAAAAATATTTCTAAGCCCAGTGTTCTAAAATCGATAATGTCTTGAATATATTTCATATTCTTTGGGGCGATAATTATCACCAGTATTTCCCACAATGCATTTATTGTAGCCCGGCAAAGGGGATTACATCACGCATACACGTAAGTTGTGTAACGAATGGATGTTGTGGCAGATCGGATTGATATTTGATTTATAATTGCGGTGAGGAGGAAGAAATGAGATGCTTGCCGGTCGTTCTGGCTGGGATGAGTTGTAGACACAGATGCATCGCTGTTTACACTCGGAGCATTTGTCACGCGTGTCCTGCAACGAAAAGGTGAAAGGAACCGCGCGCCGCCACAGCAACAGCAGCACCACCACCAAACCGCGCTTCTTTTCTTTATGTGCCGATGATGCCCTCTTTGCAACGAGGCTCAGCCGAGTAAATATTGACTCCTGGCCAGATTGATGGACCGTTCTGTGTGCTTAGGCATCGGCCCGGTACTTACTTATGTTCCCACACGCCGCGCCGCGCGCTGTCTCGTGTGCTCGCCGCTTATATACCCTCCGTGGCCTATATGTGCCCTATGTACCCTATACTCGGGTTCGCTGAGTGCCCTCTGCCATCCTGCGACCTCCGAGCCCTCGCCCAGGCCATGCATCGGCACAACAGCTTGCACGACTTACGTGCATACAACCCGCCCAAGTAAACCGCTCGGTTTGCCTCCAAAATCTCATGTTTTACCAATGAGATAAGTTCGACAATATTTTTCATGTGTAGCGCTCTTAAAGTCACACACACACACACACAGAATTTTCGACCATTTTTAGTGGCATCTTTTTTTTTTCTTAAAAGGATGACTAGATACGAAATTTAAATATGCACTTTTTTTCGGCACGATATTAATATTACGCGTATGATTTTATAATGTTTATGTGCGTTTGTTTTTTCTGTATTTTGGGAGGATTGAAATTTCGCTGGATTTTTTAAAATTTATGGTACGGATAGAATTAATGGAAATATTTGTAGAACGTGTGGATAAAATATATCGAGGGTAAAAATGATTTTGCAAATTTGTGTACTTGATAATTCGAGCGAAAATTTTACATGTCTGAGATACGTATTTTTGGAAGTCTGGATACACGAGGCACTGAATTTTTCTTCGATTTTATTAACGAATACGATTTCAAGATTTTTGCATATTTTTTAAGCGCCGATAAACGGCGTTAAAAATGGGTAATGAAAAAACGATATCTGCGAAAAAGAATATTGTCTGTGTCCAACAGACATCACGAAATGAATTATTTATATATATAACCGACAGACAATGAATTATAAAATTAAGGGGTTGTAAATAGAACATATAGAAATAATTATTCAACGCCCAAGAAAACATTGCAATATTCAAACTGGACGACAAATATTATTATCTAAGCTGTCGAAAAAAAAAAAAAAAAACTTTTTACCTTGAAACGTGTCGCAGCCTTCGAACAATCCGTGCGAAACGTACGACTAATTGCAAGTTTGAAAAGTACGTGAGGCGCAACGATAAGATTACACCGGGGAATAACAAGTGATTATAGTTTCTGATGCTGTGTGCCTCTCCTGGTAATAACGGCTTCCTATCTGCTCGGACTGGATTGCCAGGTCTGGTTGCGGACCAGAACTAGCAAGTATGTTGCTTTAGTGGCAACAGCGAGCGAAGGAGAGACATACATTCGAATACTTAGTTGCTGGAAGCTGCCGAGGATTGTCGTATATAGCGGCGGGGTGAAACCGGAGTGCCGGAAGTGGCGTCGACGTGACTGTCAACAAGCAACGGGCCCGACTCGCCTGTGCGGTATTCGATCGTCGGTATGCACGTGTGAGTGTCAACATTTTCGCTCTCCGTGTGTGTGTATGGGTGTGAGCATGTGTTAGATGCGCTGGTTTTCTCAGTTCAGATCCTCGGCCACACATGTGCTCATGTATGTATGCACATAATGGAGACCGGGGCTAGTCGGTTCACTTTTGTGTTGTAATTTTTTTATTAACATAAGGATGTATACATGTGCTTAAAAGTGAATCCATTTTTTAGCATGGATTATTAGCTAGATAATCTGATTTTTTTCGGACCGATTCGATATACGCGTTTCCAGATAAACAAGAATAAGAGGAGACCGGGGCTAAACGGGTCCATTTTGGAATGTATTTTTTTTCTTCTAATACTGAAAAAAAAATTCACCGAACCCCATGCCATAAAAATAAGAATGTTGGGAATAAATTTGTGCAATCAATTCTTTTTTTAGACCTTACCAAAACAAAATCATGAATGATCGGAAAAATTTGCTTTTACCGCGAAGTGAAATTCTAAATAAAATTGTAAAAAAAAATGGCAATTGACTGGAAAAAAAATTTTTGCCGCCCGTATCGCGACCTGCCCCTGAACCCGCTAACCTCGGTGTGACTCCTGCTCGGACAAAACCATCCACGTGCATAAATACACACATATGAAGCGTCGAATCCCTCTGAACCTCCCGCTAAGCGAGAGCACGAGTGAACGACGTGAAGCCACTGGTGCTCTCCGCGTGGCGCACATGCATGTGCTTCCTCTCGACGGCCAGAGGCAGGGAGAAGGAGAGAGAGGAAGGAAAAGAGCGCGGAGCGCGCCGGCCGGCCCGAGGGCGGATCTGAGTCAGCGCGTAGCGCATAGCTCCTCGCACCGTTTCTCGTGCGCACCGCCGAGTCAGCAGCTAACGCGAAACAACGCGCCAATTCGTCGTGACATACCCCACATACATAATTCTCTCTCGCACACACGCACACACGTGTATACGTATATCTGCGTGGCAGAAAGCATTTCGCTCGGTTCATTCTGCCAACTTGCAATAATGCGCCATTCATAATTTTTCAACGGTACTGAGGAGGGGGAGGCCCTGAAGAACAGTCAATGAAACGGCGTTGCTCGTTATATAGCTCAACGATAAACTCGATTAACCGAAAGAACGGCTTGGCTGTCGTCTTTCGCTGACTCGTCAGGGAGTCGACGTTGCGCGGCTACGTTACTTATACGTATATGGTGAGTATATGTATCTGTGTATATATGTATATGTAGTATATTCGTCGCGTCTCGTTGCCTACCGCTGTCGCCACGAGTTTTGTATATCTTGACGAGAATTTGCGTTTCACTTGCTGTGACATTCTACCGGGACGACGTCTCACAATGATTTACCGAGAAGCCGAGGGAAGGAGACTACTCGACACTGGTACACTGCCGCACGGAGCTCTCCTAGCTCTCGCTCTGACAAAGCCATGACAGAGCTAAGAGTAGACCATGCAGTTCAATGTCCCAACTCGACGCGTCTACTCGACAGAGTTTAGAATGTTGCAACACGAGGCACTACGAGCTGGAACAATGTAATGTAACTTTGAGTGAAGTTAAGTACGTTGTAGTTCGCGTTTAGCCAGAAATTGCAATAGAAACAAACTTCGGTAGCGGTAATTTCGAGCTAAGCGCGCGATGAATTATCACCGGGTTTTTTTTTTTTTTTTTCGAAAGTAACATTTTCAATGGGGCATGTTATTTTCCGATTCGTGAAACGCTAGTGAAATATCGAGACTGTGAGATATATCTATTTTCTGATAATTTATGGGGAATTATGGTAAGATAAGTCATTACGCATAACGCTTATGATAATTGCTCTAATTGTTTGCATTACCTTTAGCATAACTGTTTGCATAATCTTTTGCATAACAATTTGGTGGTGTTTGGTTTTTAGAGACTGAACAATAGGTGAGGTTCTTGTGGAACGATAAATTCAATATTCGAGGCTATTTTTGCGATTGGCTTGTTTACTGCGCTGCGTTTTAATTAGTGAAGGTAGGACTCGAAATATTGGGGACGATTTGGTTAATTTCAAAAGACAGTTTTTACGGAATTTCGAAAATTCGTGACATCTTAATATCCGGTTGAATAATTAGCTTTGAGCGCAGGAATTAATTATGGAAAAATCAATATTTATGAGACACTAGCGCTGTTGCAATACCATTCAATCACAGGAAAATAAAATTGCACTCACTATTTTTTCCCATCTATCACTTCAATAGAATTAACTCAGCGGAACAAGCTCTGCATTCGTCACTATTACTATGCAAACACATAAAACGAGAAATTGATAGTTTTTTAACAGCTTATTTCATACTCGATTCGACGCGAACAATAATCACCATTAAATCCACTGACCCTGAGAGCCTACAATACAAACCCGCGTTCGTGATTTTAATTTATGGGGATATTTTACAAGCATTTGATATTTGTCATCCATTTACATCCGTCGCAGTTAGTTAAAAAAATCCACGTGCTTCACCTTCATTTTTTTAGTCTTCTTAAAAGTCGACATTTCAATAAAATCAATTAAGCACAATAATAAACGTATTCCGACCTTGGATTTGTAGCTTACAATACAAAGCTTACAAACTTGACTATCGAAACTGCTGCTTTATAATCTTTCACAAAACATTTCCTAACCTCACAACACAATGTCTGATAAATCATTTCGAAGAGTAAAATAATACCCGATTCAAGCCAGCGATTCAAAGCGCTCTCGGGTAAAAAAGCCTGAGTCGAAGTTTCGAATTTATCACAGTCCGAAATTCAGCGGTTTGCGGAGGGAGAGGAAAATAAGCGAGATGACACGGTAAGTGGTTCGCCGATATGCGCGTCAAGTTGAGAAGCTTCTCTCGCCGAGTGAACCTTCTGGGAAAGATGCAATCCCGAAATATCCTTAATGCAGCAAGATATACCAATAGTGCCGTGAGCAATTGAGGGACGAGACGGAGGAGTTATCTCGCAATTAGGTTGACTGACACGGAAGATTACACGGATCTATACACACACACACACAAACTCGGACTCTTCTGCACACAAGCTCTATATTTAATGCGTTCCCTGGATTTATTCGCCGCGACTCGTTTAATATACTCCAGTGGTGTCCACCGAAAATTTAATAATAGGCGACAAACGCGCCTCGTCCATGCGCCCTCATTATTAATTGCACCTAAGCTGAGGCTCTCGCTCGGTCATCTATACCGACGATCTAATACGCAGCGGCAGTAGGACCGAACACGAATACCGCTAAACTCGCGGCACCTCGAGCTTGTTTATGATAATGTGCGAGCGTGCGTGCGCGTGTGTGTGTGTGTGTGAGACGTGGTGGGCGCGTGCACAAGGTACAGCGCGAGGCGAGCTCGTCGCTTTGACACATTCGTTAACGAGCCAATGCGTACGCATACACGTTTATTTCCACAAACGAGTGTCGACAGTGCGCGCTTGAATCGGACTCTCGCCCAACAGCGTTAGAGAGTCGAGGGTTGCGTCATCGTCGTCTGTCCTGTACGAATTGCATGGAATAACTAATCCCCACGAAAACTTATCGCGTCGTCATACACCGAGAATACAAAAAAAAAGCAAACGCTCGCCGACTTACGAATAAGGCACTTCGAGCCATTCGAGTCCAAGTGCGAGGCAAAGCGCATCGCAATTACCGTTAATGAGACACGGTTACATTGCCGAGGGCATGCGATTATGACGTTTCGTCGTCGCGGTGTATTTGAACAAGCACGTTACGCACGACAACGCGAAGACACTTATTGGTAGCTATCGCTTTTTCGACAATGTCACGGGGCCCACACGATCTATTCCTCACCTGCAAGTTCGGCGATCCTCTGTAAGAGAACTGTGACATGTTGTGTCGGCCACTGAGGGCCGTGATTATCGGACTCCGCTACGCGAGCATCGTGGCCCCGCGTCTTCACCGTAATCAATTATCGTGTCTTGCTGTGCACGTTTCACAAAACAAATCACTAGCTTTTTTTTTCTCTTTTTTTTTTATGATCACGTTTTATCACAAAATCCACGCGTCTCGAACGCTTTCCTTTTTTAGTTTTATTACACACTGTTTCTTACTTTCGCGAAGAGGCAGCGCGTTTTTTTTTTTTGCTCTCGTGCTCGCGTTGCTCTCACTGTCCGGCTCGCTGAAAAATACACACCTGCAGCAGCCTCTCGAATCGCTATCTCCGATCACGTTTGTACACTCACTGTCGCGCGCACTGTCACACAAGTATCCGACTGGCTTGAGTCGCCTCCCCTCTCGGTGCCTCCAGCGGGTTTGCCACTTGCACTCAACGCCACGAGAGAGAGAGAGAGAGAGAGAGATATCACGTCGCTGGTATTAAACTAAAACGCTCGAGTGTATGGAGAGACGCACAAAGGCGCGCGGGTGTGGATACAAACTAGTGTAGCACAGCGGCAGGGTGGAATATATCCCCCCGCCCTCGTGGCTCTATGGTGGTGACTGGCCGTAGTATCAGCCGTAGTGTAGTAGTAGTATTCGTCGTAGCACGAGTAAGTGGTGGTGGTAGTGACGTTCGCGATTCACCGGTAGAGCGGGATTACTCGATAACAATCCTGAGAGCGTTCACTGTCTCACAATCGGCACGATAACTGCGAGGTATCGATAAATTCGGCATAGTAGATTATCCTTCATAGTATCCGTTCACTGATCGGCTGAATAATAGATGCACGCTGTTACAACACAGTGTTAAATGGTAAACTATCGATGTTGTATCTTGTAATCGCACGGGGCACACTGTTATACTCCCACCGGGCGGCTCGTCGGATCACTGTGCGATTCACTGGTAACGACGTCGACGTTCACGACAACGACGACGACGACACGGCGACGACGACGACGACGACGACGACGACGACGAGCAGGTAGTCATCCGGTAGTCACGGAAGAGAAGCAAGAAGTAGAGGACTGAAGAATCCCGAGCGGGTGGAGCACAGCTCCCCGTTGATCCCCGATCGACGCGCCAGCTATGATCGGTCGCGACTATCCTCCGAATCGTCGTTTCTTTTCGTCGGAATCCAGTAACGCGGGCTAGCGGGAGCGCGCGCGAGAGAGAGAGAGAGAGTAAGACGGAGATAGAGTAGAAGAGTGGGAGTGAGGAAGCGAGAGAGGCGGTACTGCTCTGCGCTTGGGGCCGGGGTCGGGGTCGGGCTTCGTGACGGGGCGTCCCGGGGGCCGAGCGGGGCGAGCGGGGGGGGATATACACACGGAGCACACCACCGAGCGCCTGTGGAGGGAGAATGAGAGAGAGATTTGCCGCAAACACCAAGAGAAACAGTGAAGGAGAGAGGTGTACGTGAGCGCGCGCGACAATCGCTGTGTCTCCCTCTCTCTCTCTCTCTCTCTTTCTCTGTGAGTGAGTGTGCGATTGTGTCTGCGGGGAGCGGGCGACGTGACGACCCGACAAGGACAGAGAGTCCAACTTAAGTGAGCGTGTGGGAAGGAGAGAGAGAGAGAGAGAGAGTGAGAGCGACGCGAGGCTAGGAGAAAAGATAGCGGGGAGAAAGGACAGCCGTTTCTTCCTCTTCTTTTTCTCCTTCTTCCGCTTCTTCTCCTCCCCGGTGTTCTTCCCCCTCGTTGCTCCTCCCGCCGTTCAACTTGAGCTTCTCTGTATCCTCCTTCCACCGAAGAATAACACAACTGCAGCTTCTTCTTATTCCTCTTCTTCTTCGTCTTCTTTTCTCGGCGTCGTTTTTTTTTGTTTATTCCTCTCTCGCTGCTTCGTGAAACTTACGTCTTTGCGGGCTCGCACCTCCCGCGACCTTTCTCGTTTCACGCGGCGTTTCGATCGTACTTGCGGGGCCTTACGAAACTGCCGATTTCAGCCCGAAAAACCCTTGGGCCGAAAAGTACTTATACACATAAGTACGTACATATATCATTTGTACAATACACACGTATGTATGTACGGTGAGTAGGAAAAAAATGTTGCAGCGATCAGCGATACCGCTCGCGATCGAGGCAGCGCAAACTCCCGGAGGGCGCCAAGTACAAACTGGCGTGACGGTGCCGGGCGGTAGACCGCGGCGCGGCGTGTAACGCGGTGGCACTTGTCCCGTCTCGCTCTTATCCCCGTTGCTCTCCCACTTATGCAGTAGTTTGCCGTCGCGGCCGATAGTGCGTCTCTCTCTCACTCGCTCTTCTTTCCCTTTTGCTGGGGTTTTTTTGTTTTTTGTGTGTTCCGCCGTGAGAGGTCGGGGCGGAGCGGGTAGGGTGGTGGGCTGGGCGGAGCGGGGTACGGCAATCGGCGGAGGTGTCGGCCCGCGAGTCCGCTCCCTCATTGCGAGCTCAGCTACCAACACGATTGCAGAAGTGTATCGTGCACTTTGTACGCCGGAGAAACCGTGAGGTAACGAATATTGGTGTGTGTGAGGAGAGATACGGTGTGACGAAGAGGAATAAAGGTGTTGGTACGGGACGGGACGCTTTGGACGGAGTTCTCCGGTGCGAGTAGCCTTCCAATATCTCCGCGGGGTTCACACCAACTCAAAGCACATATACAAGCGATATGGCGATGATGTGATCACGAGCGTGTCGCTGCGTTGGTGTGTTACCGATACAAGCTCGGTTGACGGCGCGAAAGTGGTGGTGGCAGTTGTCGCCGTGGTTCTTTTCCTTCTGTCCGGTGGGTAAATGAGGTGGGAGGTTGGGTGCGTGTGTGTGTGTGTGTGTGGGGATAAATGGTAGAGGAGTGTGAGAGTGCGGTGATTTTTGCGAGATGGTTTGCCCTCGTCGGTGGTGGGTGGGTCCAGAAGCCGGCACGCCGGGCGTACGTTGCCGTGGCGCTTGGTGGGGGCCGATAGAGGGGAAAAGCCAGGTGCCCACCTCTGTAGTTTCTTCTCTCGCTCTGGCGTTTCCCCTTGTGTCGCGGGGTACGTGTTAGCTCGGCGTCGGACCTCGTAGATCGTGGCCCGCGCGGCCAGAGTACTACGCCGGCGGTTAGCGTTGGCAAACGCGACAATAAAATATGGTGAGCGGAGGCCCGTGGGGCCACCAGCGTCACACAACTCGAGAGAGAGAGAGAGAGGAGTGTGTGTCTCTTCCTACCTTTGCTCCTATCGGCGTCCCTCGTCGGTTATATTCCCTCTCTCCGTATATGTAGCGCACCCTCGCGGAGTCTCTCAACCCCCGTGGTACAAGCTATGCCACATGACGGGCTACCGTTGGTATCTCTTTCTCTCCTTTCACTCTTTCTCTCTCTCTCTCTCTCTCTCGGGCTCACTCGTTGCTTCTTTGTCCCTTTCTCTCGCTCTCGCGCGCGCTCTCTTTCAGCTCGTCGAGTCAGCAGCAGCAGCCCCCACACGCAACAACACACCCCACCGTTCTCACTTTCTTCCCTCTTCGTTCGCTTCTCGTTCCGGTGGAGGGGACACGTTGACGTTCCCTGAAGTTGCTGGAAAAGCCGATGGAGGGAGAAGTAACAACGAGGCCGGCATGCCCAACGAACGCCAATGGTAGGGGAAAAACTACACGACAATTTTAGTTCGATAGATCCCGAAGTTTAGCTTCGGCGGCGCTGCTTACTTGCCGCTGACTTCTTCCCGGTAGTTTGTTCAGAGTTCCCTTCTCTCTGCTCCCGGAGGCCACCCCATTCCATTCTACATACCTCTCGCGATCTCCTCTCTTCTCGCTTCATCCTCTTTCATCATTCTCTCTCTCTCGTCCTTTTCTTATTCTCCTCTTCCCCGGGGCACCCCTTCCCCCAATGGCACCGCCGCACCGTGCGATTCTTCGTCCATCGACACATCCTTCCGCTCCTCGAACAAAATCCCCGCACACTGTCGCCCGTTCTCCCACCCACAACGGCCACACTTCCTGTTCTTCCTCTCCTCTCCCTCTCTCCTCTTTCTCACTCTCTCTTAACGCTCGTCGCTTCTCCTCACGCCACCCTCTTTCTACTTTCGTCGAGTGACTCTGTGCTTGCTGTACGCATGCCGCAGGCTTATACACGGACGCCTCTTCGATTTCTTCCTTAGTGCTATACATCCTTCCCTCCCGTTTCCTCACGGTAGCTTCTTCCTCGAGCATCATGTATTAGCAGTCGAGTTCTCTGTAGGGACGATAAAATACCATCGATACGTAGACCTACTCGCAAAACCGTCGATACACTATAATCAGTCTTAGAAACGCCCTAAACAAAAAAAACTAAAAAAAAAAACAAAACGCACCGAAACAAAAGGCATTGTACAAATGAACCTTCTTTATCAAAGTGATTGTTTCCAGTTGGAATAATTCACGGCATACAATCGCAACTCACTCAAAATATACGAGAAGAGCATCGCCACATTGTAAATAACAGAAGCTACATCGAAAGAGCGTATTATAGCGGCAGTTTGAGCAAGCAAAGCTACTCTGTAGCAATATCTGTAGAGGTTGAAAGATTTGCTCGATTCCGCGACATTGCAGATAGCGCGGACGAGCGGTTGGCGGGTAAGGTGCGCGGGGTGAAGTGCGGCAGAGAGAAGGAACGTGTATAAATCGGTGAGTGTGTATAATCCCCTTCCCCAATTCTTTATTCCCCCACTGCGCGGACGATATTAGTCGCGGGGCCGCGCTTTTTTCCCCTCCGTGGGCGCGTACAATTCTTGGCCCGCCCTCCGCAACCCACCACTACACGACGGTCCGACGGTGTTGTGTATATATATATCCGTCACCTCGGTGAGTACGTAACAGCGAGAGCGGCGCGCAGCGGCGGCAATAACGGAGTTGGAAACGCGCGTGCGAGAGGCCAGCCCGGGGATCGCGCGGTCCTCTCTCTACGCGCGGTATTGCAACGTAGCCGCGCTCGCCTCAACGCGGCGACGGTACGTACGGCGCCTCTCGGCCACCGGCAGCTCGTTCGCGAACCGTTGAGAGCGATCTCACGCCGCGCGCGCGCGCCCCGCCGACTTACACTCTCTCGCTCGTTTTGCTTGCTTGCTCTCTTCCTCCTCGTTCTCTCCCTTCTCTCTCTCTCTCTCTCTCTCTCTCGCTCGCTTTACTCGTGTAGCTTCTCGAGTCACTCTACTCGACGCTCTTGCTCTCGCGGCGACGGAACACTGCGGGGGATAGCAACGGCACACAACGAAGCACGCTCAGATGTGAAACATTAGTGTACCGTTTGTTAACACCGCGGTCTACACCGCGCGCGCACTCCCTCCCGCCGTCCTCTCGGCGATCGCGCACACACAGACACACATAAACACACTGGATAGGCTGTCGGTTGGAGAGCGTGTGCGCGACTTCGTTTGTGTCAGTGTGCACATTGGTGTACACACCGCGAGTGAGTACGTGTTACATGTTACGTACATCTTGGCTCACCCTCCGCGACTATCTCGCCGAACTCCTAGCGCTCCGCAGTCCTATCTTCCACCTCTTTAGCCGTTTGCCCCCCCCCCCCCTCTCCCCGACCGCCCTCTAAGGCACTTGTGTTGAATCTTGCTAGGTGGCATCTACGTCTAGCGTTAGGTTTTTACAACCCGACGAATAACGATGTCTCTCCGTAAACATTCGGGACCTCTGGAACGTTGGGAGGGCATTTGAGAAATAAAGTTGGCACAACTGCATTACCTTCTGCCGCACGTATGTATTAATATTACATTTTCCCTAGCACGCGTTTTGCCAAGCGGCGAATAAGAGTTTTCATATTGCTTGTACGTTCCTCTTTGTCTTGCACGCGCTTTTGAAGTTGGTGGCAAACATACGGTTCGTGCATCTTGCCGAGGCATCGCCGCGCTCTCGAGTTATAGATCTCGTAAAAACACTCCAACGAGCCATAGTGGAAACCCTCGTATAAAGTGCAAAGTCAGTCCCCTATTCGATAAGCGGTAACTGCTTCGACAACGAGCGCTCTTTCTTCTTTTAAACGGAACGCGTTTATTGCCAGTCTGTTATTCGAGCAAACGCTTTTCGTTCCGATGGCTTTCGCTTTCGTTGAATTCCCACTGTGCACGAAATTGCTTGCGTGTTTGTGTGATTACTGAATGGCAATGTCACTGGAAGCTGGTAATTGGCTGGAGCAACACGAGATGGCTCTGTTTTTATTCAATCAACGTTTTTATGGTTCGAGTCTCGGCTAAGTGAGGTCAATTGATTTCGTTACGGGCCTTTTATTTTTTTCTTGTGATCCTGAAAAATAATTTAACGCTCGTCAAAACATTCTAGTCGTGTAAGACTGTGAGAAATATTCTGGCCCCATGAGAAACACGAAATGTCAAGATAAACGTCATTTTTGTGGTTCGCGTCTTAGCTAAGTTATGAAAATAATTTTTTTATTACTACATGTTAAAAATATTTCGAATATGAATACAATGTATGGATAAATTTTATTACAAATGTCGCGGATTCAATTTAGTTTAATGCAAACTTGATAATGAATCTCAACACTTTTTGGATTATCTGTTTATTTAATTTAATATACGCTGTATATGCAAAAAAAAATCCTCTACACTATACAAATTTTTATAAGGAATTTTTTCGCAGCGTAAGCTTACAATCACTCATTTCGTAGTATTATAAAAAAAAAAAACTGATGGAGATGGTAATCAATGTATTACTAAACCACTGAAGAAAAACTTATGCTTTTACAAGTTTGACAAAGTTGACTTTAAGATTTGTCATTGGATGAAATGTCGCTGAATGATGAATTTATATTCAGCGAATAGAATGTTGATGTGACAGATCTTTTGAAAAGTGTTTTCGGAATGGACACTTTTTTGTTCAATTTCTCTTGAGTCACTGGGGGACAAATCCATTGATGTTGGCCAGACCCTTGCGGAGCTAGTCTCTCGGTCACTGTGGCTGGAGTGATATCCACGAGTGAAGGTGGATGCACAGATGGCGCGGAATCGTTCAGGTGGCAGCACAGGTCGAGGTGTGTTCCGGAGCTTTTACAGACGCGGTGTTCTCTCCCTTCCTCGTGTCTTGTGTTCTCTCGGCTGGAAAGAGGAGAGAGAAAGCTTTGAGGAGGAGCGAGAAAAGTGGGGACTTGCGGAGTCGTCGAGTTGATTCTATGGCAAGGGGTGGGGCACGTTATCCCCACCGCACCAATCCTGAGTTTCCCCACTCTCTCGACGCTCTCTTTCTCTCTCTCTGTGTCCTACTACCACCTTCGCCACCCACGAGGACGTGGAGGCCGTCGGCCCCTCGCGCAAGGCCATGCTGAGGGATGGAAAGTGCCTCTGTCGCCCCTCGCGACTTGTGTGCTTTAATACTCTCATACTGTTGGTCGCTCGTTTCTACCCTCAACGTAGACAGTTTTTTTTCCTTCTTCTTCTTCTCCTTTTTATTACCAACTCGAGCAAGAGTCCTTCGAGTTTCCTGATGCTCCTGACATTAGTGAAAGAGCAACGCAACGTGCATGCGAATATACCGAAGGTGTTCCAATAATTCACCATGTTATTGACAAAGCTCTGAGCTTTTTTTTTTATTTGAGTAGATATAGTTTGTTTCTAATGACACTGGAAATCCTGTCGAAGGGTTTTGTCTGTGCGAAGTGTTAAAATGCGATTGAAGTATTTCTCACGCACTTTAGTTTTTGCAATTAAAATTTGCAACGCACTATGCAAATTTCTGTAGTCGAGTCAACGTCGACATTTTTCACTGCCTACGGAATAAATATCATTTTTCTACACCCGCGAAGTTTAATGACATAAAACGATGGTTCAACTGCTTTCATATATATATATATATATTTTTTTTTTCAAAAAGTTTTTTGACTCTCAATCTTGACATTTTTTTTTTCTTAAAATTTGCACCTTGTTGTGCAAATCCCTCAAGCCTTCGTCAACATTGACATACATTTTTCCCAGTCTCGATAACAACAACAATAACAATAATTTTACAACACCGAGGAACAAAATAAAACAAAACGACCATCCCTTTCCAATTTTTCCTAATTTTTAAAAAATCTTTTTTTCTAGTCCAACACGAGGGAAGATTTTTCGTGCTCCGATGGAAAAAAATGAGTGTATCAATGAGAGGAGCATGAAACAGACGACTTGGCGTTGTTAACAGCGCCTCCCGAACGTGGCAGACTTACAGGTAGCTCATATCTTACATCCCTCGGATATATAGATAGATAGAGCATAAAATGTAGCTCGGGCGTAGGGAGAGTCGGTGGGAGGGGCGCGGGTCCATAAATCAAGGATAATATGCTGCTGCTGGGGGCCGATGCACAGGAGGCCACCTCCAATCTCCCGTGTGCCGTGTGGAGCGCTGTATAGTTCTGAAGCTACTTATAAGCGCCGTCAAGTGGATGGATGCTGGGCATGGAGTGCCTAAGGAGCTAGTGGGGCCCGACGTAGCCTCTCCAGTGATTAATATCCCACCGGATTGATAGGGCCGGCTCGTTGTTTCCACCTTTTCCCTCCCTCCACTTCCTCGTTTGCCCTGCTTCGCGCGCGTTTTCCTCTCATCAATTACGTTATAAGGAGCCGCTCCAAAAGAGCTACAGAGATGAACTTGCTTCAATGAGCACACAATGGGCAAAGAGATTTGTCGATTCAGGCTAGCGATGACCTTTTGTTAGGTGGAGTGTAGATTTTTGAGGTAAGACATTTTTTTTCGTCCCTCAAAGAAGGGAAAGAAGAGGAAGGCTTAAATAAATAAAAAACTTGCAGCTGCTGCAAATTTTTATTCGAGGATTTCGGTGACCCAACTAATTTTTCTGTGCATGGATTCTGGATCCTTGTTGGAGATTTTTCACACTCAAATTTTGCTTCTAATCAAAGATCAAGATGATCATGGCGCCGACAATTGCAACAACGAAAACCAATGGAGCCTTGTAATTCGAACTGAACCGCGAGGTCATCTTCACCATCGAATATCTCAATCCTGTTAAACTCACGTCGAAGCGACAACTCCGTCGCTTTACAATCTCCTTAATATCCTCGTTTACGATGTTTGAGGATCGCGGATAAACTTCGCACTTGATTGCATTTTAATTAAAGGCCGTAAAGATTAAAGAAATATTTCAAACCTCTCCTCCCGGGGAATTATGATTTTTTAATCTTGTTGTTTATCAATTACAGTGAATAATGGAGAATTTTGTTCGGCGACAAATATCCTGCCGCGGCCGGGCCTTGCGCTCGAGTCAACACCGAGAGGTTCCCTTCTTGCCCATAACATCGCCGGTTTATGTATCTATATAGATAAACATTGGTGTCGGACGAGCTCGCCCGGCGAACGCGTCTCTGGCGATCTGACCGCGCGCGCGTTCCGCCATCCGCAATCCCAGCGGACGTGCGCGACTACTCTCCCGCGTGTGTTATCTATCTGCCGCGAGTGCTCGCCCCGTGTATTTGCCGCAAATCAAACACGATTTGTAACGATACGAGATTATCTTCAAAGCGTTTTGGCCGCCGTGCGCGTCCGTCTGTCAACGAAGCGGGAACGCCGCGCGGCAGATACCGACAGCTCATACTTTTTAATCACGTTTTATCGGACGACACACTGGAAAAATTGAAAAGGAAGATTACCGCTGACCTCGAGACACGAATATCGCGATCGCCAGAGCTTTGATCCTCGCCCGATTAACGCCAACCTTGTGATACACATTGTAGCACTTAATAAATGTTATAAGTGCGCTTAAATGCACAGCTGTAATGGATACGTGTCATTTGGATTACTAGACTCTGTACTCACCCCGAGATTCTTCGACGATTTCGCCCGACGGATTCTATGGTGCTGGAAATTCATTGGTTTTTTTTTTTTTTTCAGAGTTCGTTTTATTTATAGTTTTTATTTTTTTATTGTATTTTCAGAGTCGTACAATTTTTCTTTAAAAATTTTTTGGTGATAAACATTCAAGTCAATTAATTTTTAAAAAATATGAACTTCGGTACAGAAATTCAATCGAAAGTTCAATCTTATTGCGGACCTTTACCCAAAGTACACATGTTACCGATCAAAATATCATTTTATTCTTCACGAATTTTTTTTTCTTTTTCTCAAAGTTCATTATTTCGAAGTATCCGAAGAAACATTTCCGAGTGTCCGAGGGAGCATTTATCCCGAAGCAGGGATCGATGTGCGAGCGACC
The DNA here is from genome assembly GCA_947507545.1 of Clistopyga incitator. Classification (NCBI taxonomy): domain Eukaryota; kingdom Metazoa; phylum Arthropoda; class Insecta; order Hymenoptera; family Ichneumonidae; genus Clistopyga; species Clistopyga incitator. Next base: position 10,502,532 of record OX382177.1, read on the forward strand.
GCTCGCCCAGCCGAGCGCAAAGGGTCCTCGTCGTGCTTGATCTTTGGAAAATAAAAATCGGTCCAAGTAAAAGGAGACGGACGGTCCTGCTGTCCTTCGGGAGATTCCTCCGCAGATACAGCCTCTGCCTACAACTTAGATAGATGGATAGATAAGGAATGTGAAGCGGATAAAGCGGAAAGAGAGCGTGGCGATCGAAGCGTCGCCTGTGAGCGCGCGGCGACGTCGTCGCCCTTTCTCGCGCCGGCATTCATTAATTAAACGAAGCGTGAGATTTCCTGGCCTCAAAAAATCCACCGTATAAAGAGCTCCGTGCATCTCAAGACGACGATGAAGCCGAGATGCGCGAGCGCGCGCACGCAAAGGTCCCACGAGGTTCCAGCGGCTATCGGGCCGAACTCTTTGTCAAAGCCGCGCGCTCCTTTTCGACGATGAAAATAAAACAAGACCCCTTCCACCATTTCACTCGTGCTCGTGCTCGATTCGCTTCACTGACAAATCGCTCCATCCATCATCGAACCGTATTAATTCACATACGTATTTATTTATTTCGACACTTTGTCGAACAGCCGATTGATTTCACTCCAGAGCGCCCAATTTATCGAAGTCACGTTGTCAGGGTGATTGATTTCGCGGATGTCTATGCGTAAATTATTATTTACCTGCTGTACGAAGGAACATATCGAGTGTAAATTGACCTGCCCAAAATTGTGGCTTTTGGAGGGGGTGTAGAAATCGAGCGGCAGTCAATTATTGCATCAAGTGTTTAATTATGAATTTCTGTAAGGGTCGAACAATGCTGTGACTTCGTTGAGAATGCAGCCTAAATTTTAATGTCACTTATTGATAACGCATTTAAACGTGCGGTTGAAATTAAGTGGCCAAATTGAAAAATAAAATTGCTCCTTCAACCGCGACCACATTTGATTGTTAACGAGTCAACGAGACGACCCTCCTCCCAATCTTTAAACAAACACATATTCGAAAATCAATTTTCTAAACTCTTTTCCCCAAAATGTCGAGATCCAAAACCTCGAATTTCTGTCTTTCCTTTCGCTGACTTTCTCCGTGTGGAAGAACACCCTTAAAAATTTTGAAAATTTTTCGTGCAGTGCCCTTATATCGAGGGGGGGGGGGGGGCTTGATCGTTAAGGGGTTAATGGGAGCATAAAGTAAGGGGTGGGACATTTTAATCGACTGGTTCTCGGGACGTCAATGATAATGCATCTCTGTCGCTCCTTCCACGTCCAAGTCCAGCGAATGTGTGTGTGTGTATGTGTTTTTTTTTCTCTTCTTTATTCCCCGATGTTTGTTTGGTGTTTTTTATTATTATTTAGTCGACTCGATGGAACGGAAAGGTAGAGGCGCCGTTGAGAGGCGAGGTTCGGGACGCCGGTTCGTCCAACCAGGAGTACTCTTCACCAGCTTCACGACCAATCGACGCGAATGATCTCAGGACCAGAGCAGCCTACAACCTCCACCTCCACACCTTGGTGCCCCCCTCGAGTCCTCTCGATTCCAAAGTCACCTGCGGAGCACGCTCGACCGCACCAACCTCATTATGGTACCACCTCCGACGCCGGACTCCATTCTTATTATTATATGCTGATAGAAAACGCGTTGGCGTTCCCTCGACGACTCGGTAACGCCCCTTCGTGATACCACAGAGCGTACGTCATGCTTCATTATTTCCACGTAATCATTAGAGAGGGCAGGCGAGTCATCCCCACCGATGGGGCTTCGGCCCCCCGAGGCTCACAGTCGAGAGACTGCCTCCCAACGCCTCCTCTTATTTGCCACACTGGGAGGAAGATGGGAGAGAGAGAGAGAGAGAGAGAGGATGAAAGAGCGAGAGTAACTGCAGCCAAAGCTATAGAACTTGTTGTTGTTCTTTGATTTCTCTTTGGCGCGCTTCGAACGACTCGTATATTTCTCTGTCTCTTCCTCGTGTGCAGCACGTCGTTCTCCTCTAGCTCCACCTCGTCCAGCCCCCTTTCTATCACGCTTAATCCCTCTCTCGCTCTCGGGTTTAATTTAAACCGGCGGCAATACTGGCACGGTACGTGCTGCCATCTCCTATCCTCACCGAACTAACCGGAGACTCTTTTTTTAACGATCAAATCGATCAGACCGCTCGCTGAATCGTGACCGCGAAATAACAGTTACAGTTTCGCTAAGTTCGCTGTGGCGAACGTACAAAAGTCTGGTGGTACACGGAGATTTTTTTTTTTTTTCAATTACATATATCTGTGTACGTCGTTCAAATGATTTTTTTCTTCTTTCGCGCGACAAATATTTTATGGAAAATATATTTCAGACAATTTCGATGATTATTGAAGAAACGAATTTTTTATTATTGATTTTATTTCCATAGAAATGCAGAAAAATGAAAGTTGGAAATAATTTCAGTGAAGAAAATGACCTTCGAAAATTTGGTTTCTTTAGTTGAACGCATAATTTTTTTGACTGAATGTAGAAAAATTCAAGTGCCAATAGTTGATTTTCCTTTTACGCCGAGTGCGTGATAAATTTGATTGGGCAACGAAGAAATTTCAACTCATTGGAAGCTCGACTGTAGCAGCTACTTGAGATTACATTCGTACATGTGCTACACGCCGAGAAGCTTATATACCTCGCAGTACATCGCGGCAATCTTTCGTTACGTAACGTTGTTGATTCCTAACGAACTACGCCGGATCCCCCCCTCCCCCCTCTGCCCCTCCCGCTGGTGTATCGGCCCTTGCCAACGACACACGAGATCGATAATTCCTCGTAACGAGACTCTGTCTATGTACTTGTATATACATAGAGCGCATGTACTTCGGCCCTTACGACTGCGCTGAGGAAATCGAGAGACACTGCGATCCCGACGAAGCAGATATATACGAGGCATTCTCCACCAACTCGGCCATTTTTCCTCGAACCGCTCCGATCTCTTTGATAATTGACCATCCATCAGTGTACCAATCGAAATTACGCTCTGTAAATTTATTTCACATTTTTTAAACCACCCGTTTCGGAAATAATTTTTCAAGGTCGCACATCAAGGAAGATCCAATTTTCTGTCAAGTGTTTCCCCAGCTCTCGAAATTCCCGAGCTCCACGATGCCCATTTTTTAATACTCTCTGAATATCCTGCGAAATAAAATAAATAAAAATAAAATATCCCGTCAAATCTGTCGCGAAACAAAAAATACCGCACTGAAGTAAAAAAAAACAAACAAACAAATCTTATTGCTTTTGATTGATGAATTAAATCGACCATGGACCTTTTTTTTTTTTTTTTTTCAAGACCTTAATCTTCCATTACGAAAAAATGGCGTGCCAAAAAAAAGTTCATTTAAAAAATAAGTGAATTAAAAATCGAAAAAAAAAATCACTGTACTTTTGAGGGCAACTGATGACGAAATGCCAAGGAGATCGGGAGAGGGTTAAAAAAATGTGGCCGAGTTAGTGGAGAATTCATCATATGTACTTCATTATGTGTAGAATTCAGCGTATGTAATTCACATATATGTAGACGGAGAGAGAAACAGAAGCCAACACTTTCGTATATGTACTCTATTTATTTAGTAGGAGTAGCAGTAACAACACGGAGTAGCCAGTAGTAACGGACGCTACGAGTCAGCCCAGCCACCGCGACGCCCGTGTCTAATCCCACTAACGAAGCTGACACGTACGCGCCAGCCGGTCATCCCGCACCAATTGCTCCAGCAATAATCCGGCGTGACGAGTAGTTGGCCGGAGCAGCATCCGATCGCGGTGGCTTTTCTGCGATTGCTTTTCCCCCCGCCCCCTGCCCTGCGACCGTGTCGTTGCTTATATCTACTGTAGGACATCGTTTCGTCGCTAACAAAAACTCATTAACGGTCACTCACGCTCTCTCCTATTTTCATTGCGGATAATGGTAGCCGTGCGCCACTCGCCACCGTCCAAATCGCATTTCCCAGACGCGATAAATAAATGTTTCGCACGGCGTCGAAAAATTGAGCTTCTCACACTTTTTCATGGAAACAGAGAAATCGCTTTGCGGTAATGACATTTTTTTAAAGCTCGCCCAATTTACTTCGCGGCATTAAAATCTTCCCCCAAAGCCATCATTTTTTTTCATAGCAATCAAAAGAATTCGACGCGATAATAGTTTTTTGAATTTTCCACCCAAGTTATAGAAATAAATAAATAAGAAAATGGGTGTTTAAGATTAGATTCAATATTAATGTTAGCTTGATAGCTTTAATATTAATATTTAGCTATTTATATTAGCTTGATAGCTTTAAAATTAATATTTAGCTATTCATATTAGCTTGATAGTTTTAATATTAATATTCAGCTATTAATATTAGCTTGATAGCTTCAATATTAATATTCAGCTATTATTGTTAGCTTGACTCAATCAGGAAAATGAATACAGTAAATGAAAAATATTTTTTTTCGCTGATTCGATTTTCTTAATAATGTAATAAGAGGCACCTGAAGATTCAATATCTCGAAAATACAAAATGTCATCATCCATTAGAATGATGACATTTTCTCTTGGATTTGTGTTGTTTTTCGTTTTTTTTTTCTTTCTGCTTTCGTCGCATTCGCATGTATGTACGGTAGAATGTATGTTACGTTTGACAGCTTTGGAGGCGAGCGTAGAGTTTGCAAAAGATTGCGAAAAGGTTCGCATGTGAATCGGTGTCGGGATCCCTCGAGCGCTTCAAAAGTTCTCGGCAAAAGTTTCCACGTACATGCATATACAGGGTTGCGAACGATACGCTTCCGCGCTGTCGAAAGACGTCTTGTACGTACAGTTTGCATGAGCCGTGTACCAAAGTTTCGTGCGAGCCGAGCTTGTTCTCTGCGTGCACATACGATCCTCTGTGCGCCACGTACATCCGTAACTCCTGCTATTGTCCGTTGTTGCTTTTCAAATATTATACAACGTCAAAATTTTGCCTGTTCCAAGGGTTGAATTGAATAGAAACAAAAAGAAACATTACACAGCACATAATTTTCTCGTTGAGCGAATCGCCGGCAAATTACTCATATTTTTATTAACTGTACAGGGGAAAAAGGACATTAGAATTGAAAAAATATTTTTCTACTCAATATTTATTTTTTAATCATGATTATATGGTCGAAGTTTTCGAAAGTAATACTATGTTTTTCTCTCAGTCAATAATACAGAAATTCATGTGTAAATATCTCGGCTAAAAGATGGTCAAAGTTTTTATTTATTTTTTTACAAATATTTCGATAAAGTACTCAAAATTCTGTGTGCCAATTTTTATTAGATTTTCGGAAAATCTGGTAAGAATAATAATCTGAAAAGTGTGAGTAGTATGTAACGTGTACGATTCCTTTGAATTCGTGAGATATGTTTATATATCGGTAAATGTAAATATGCTTAGTTATAGAAAGTTATATAGGGATAGTTACAAGTTCGTGCGTCTGCTGTTTCGAAAATTTCCGTCAGCCGTCGTACTTTCTGCGGTATTCCCTTGTATTGTTTATCCACCTCTGTATATGCCGCAAGATTTCCTCGACTTTTCCCTGTCGCCCACAGCTCGCATCCCCTTTCCGTCTCGTCTTAATACGAGCAAACTGTGAAACTTTTCCTTCGCCAAAGTACACAAAGTGCGCGCCGCCGCCTTTACCGCCGCACCGCGGTAAAGTTAAATAACCAAGTTGGCCCAACGCTCCGAGGAGGTCTTCTCCTATTATACCTACCTACCCTTCCCCCCCCCCCCCCCCCCCCCTCTTTGCGAAATATGTATTCTACTCGTTGGTGTCTGCACCATTTTAGCTCAAAGTTTGGATGCTGAACGTCGCGAATAGCAGCCGGAGCACATAGCGTAGCTTACCGACAAGTCTGCGAACCGTCGGGGACGTTGAATGATAGAAAAATATATAGCTCAGCTCTTACGGGGTTGAAGATATGACAAATGTCCCAGTGGTTGACCACCTACCGGATTAATACGTAAATGTGTAAAATGAAAAATAAAATTCTTCAATCTGTCAAAGACCAGAGGAGGCCAGAGGAAAATTTTTCTTGTTACTGAGGAGCGTAATTATTTTTTTCCGTGCAAGCTGCAATTTTTTATTTATTCAAACAGAAAGAAATGTAATTAAATATCTAATGAATATTGATTTTGAGTTGAATATCTTACAGATATGAAAGTGCTGATAAAAATAAAAGGGTTTCATGTTTTTCAACGATTTTTTTGTTACAGTTTCAAACGTAAAGCTCTTGACATGTGGAAAATCGTCGAGAGAAATATTTGGCTAGGTCAGTAACCGGTACATCCCGTCCCCGATGGGAAAGAGGGCACGAGCTCAAACAATGCGTTCGTGTTTCTGCATCTCAGTGCCTGTTTTCGCCAGCTTATGAATTTATCGTCGGCCATTCGTTGGACATTAGGGTGAGAGTTGGGAACGAACGAGGGCGAGGAGTTGGCTCCGAGAAAAAGCGCCGTATGAATTCTCCCCGCGGGATTCACGTTTTCGCCCACAAACTTCCATATTCCATCCCCCGAATGTCCGCATTATTGCTTCTAGTGGCTAATCCACTACTCCAGGGAAATTAGGTGCTCATAATGGAGTTCATCGAGTGGTGTCCGGGATCATCAGCCGAATCGTTGTAATTATAATCTTTGGAGGATCGTAGTCGTGACGAAACCTTATCGGACCCTGGTTCACGATGGTTCAGCCATTATTCGCGTGTTCGGAGATTATCCAAGCGAGAAGTGTGCGTGAAACACGATTTCACCCAAAAAAAGTTTCGAATTTTGTTGCGCCAAAATTTTACCCATCTTCCCTTCTTGCATCGCTTTTTTTTAAACAGTAACGAAATTTGCAAAATCGGTTAAAAATAAAAAATCGCATTTACAATACAATTATAAATCCAATATTCAGATGATTCAGTGATTCAGAAATAACATTCATTTGAAATACAACATTTCTTGTCTCTTTTTCAGTGACAATTTTTTATTAACCAAAACTGAAATGAACAATTTTGCAATCACAACGGGAAACTTCCGATATCTTCTTTCCCCATAGAAAAATGACCACCATAGAAGAGTGCCCCCCAAATGTCCCTATTATTGATCCCAGTGTCTACACAAGGAAATTAGATTTTTCACAATGAAATTAATCTTCGGCGCTTAGTAATCGCGACGGAAAGTTGCCGGTAACGTGGTCCACGATGTTTCAGCCATTATTCGCGTGTTCGGAGATTATCCAAGCGAGAAGTGTGCGTGAAACACGATTTCACCCAAAAATAGTTTCAAATTTTGTTGCGCCAAAATGTTACCCATCTTCCTTTCTTTCGTCGCTTTTTTTTAAACAGTAACAAAATTCAAAATCGGTTAAAAATAAAAAATCGCATTTACAATACAATTATAAATCCAATATTCAGATGATTCAGTGATTCAGAAATAACATTCATTTGAAAAACAACATTTCTTGCCTCTCTTTCAGTGACAATTTTTTATTAACCAAAACTGAAATGAACAATTTTGCAATCACAACGGGAAACTTCCGATATCTTCTTTCCCCATAGAAAAATGACCACCATAGAAGAGTGCCTCCCAAATGTCCCTATTATTGACCCCAGTGCCTACACCGGGAAATTAGATTTTTCACAATGAAATTAATCTTCGGCGGCTTCTTAGTAATCGCGACGGAAAGTTGCCGGTAACGTGGTCCACGATGTTTCAGGCATTATTTACGTGTTCGGAGATTATCCAGGCGGGAAGTGTGCGTGCGATATGATTTCATAAGAGGGAGGTACAACAGCACTGTGCATACACCGTTGCGGCGCTCTGCCGGCCGCTACATTAAATTAAGTCGGCTTTACGAGGTTGGCATGGAAATGAATACGCCACGGCATGAGCGGTACAGCTTGCTGCCTCGTTGCGTTCCACCTCCCATAAACTCCAGGCGAATAGAGCTCCGGTCTCCCCGCGCGGGTTATAACGCGACTATAACTCTGGCAGAGAGCCACTCCGGTGAGCGGATTCGTTGACGTCAATTCGACGAGCAATTCGCCTGAATACCGGAATTGTACAAAACCGCGCCAGAAGCTGCTGACCTCTCGTGACATATTACAAAAGCCCTGAATAAAACACATTATACCATACAAGGAGTAACATCAAAAAAATTCTATAACTCTTTTTCAAAAAAATCTTCAACATATAGAGTACATAAATAATTGCTACATTTTCGTATGAAAAAATTGTATCCATCCCTGAAAAAAAAGTGACGCACCATAAGACCGCAATTCCCGGCAACTGAAATCCTAATCTGCCGAGGCCCCGGTTACCACGTTGATGTCTTTGCCCTTTTTTTAACCCTCGCCGCGTATTTTTCAAACACTTTACGTCCATCGGATGTGGTAGCCCAAATGTATATTGATCGATGATAGTATCAGAATTCCAGCTGTGCATATGATCTCTTATTTCTCGTGCCATTAATCACTCCTGACATCATTAAGCACGTACACAATGTGACAAAGTAATTATGATTATTCCGGACATCTTGACGTCCCTGCTTTGCGAGCCTATCCAATGGTTCTGGATATTGCAGGTGCATGTACTTAAAATTCGCTTTTTTTTTTTCTTCTTTCCTCTCTCTCTCTCTCTCTCTCTCTTCTCGTGATATTCTCATCGATGAAAGTCATAAAAAAAGGTAAATAGGACCGTGGCAATCTGGCGTCGCACGCAGCGCTTATGGCCTAGGCTCGGCGCTGTGCATGCTGCGATTTGAGTAATGGAAACAATGATAGGTATGTGACACGAGGCCATTCTTATCCGGCGGCGCGCAGTGCCTCGAGTTATAGCCACGATGCCGAGGTAAATAATATATTAATATAAGATACGAGAGTGCGCGGTTGGTGGATGGTGGTGGAGCTGGTGGTGCCCATGGTGGTTCGGTTGCCGGGGCACCAGGAGGTAATGGATGCCCGGGTTCCTTCGAAGTGACGGCTCTCGCTGTTGCGTGGCCATTCGTGCTTAAATTCCACGTTCCCTTCGAGCTGGCCCCCCGCAGTCCTTGCCCGCTGTCACCACCCCCCGCCAAGACTAGCTCCCTCTCTCTCTCTCTCTCTTCCCACTTCCTCGCCTTCCATCTGTGTACTACGCATTACCCATGAGCTGGTGCGTACCTCTCGCTGCGTATATCCTCTCATATTATTCCTCGCTTCTTCATGATCTGCTCTGCCCAGAATGTAACCACCAAGATCAACGCTGCTCCGTGCGTTTCATCATCGGTCAGCATCTCGAACTGGAATTTTTCTCCGATCCCTCACCGGACGTTCGATCGGCTCTTCAGGGTGAAATCGATGAAAATCGACACGAGGATTTTATTGATTTAGAAAAATAACATATATTATTGGAGTGCTTACCTCTATGGCCAAAAAACGTCTCTAAAAACCTACAGAAATTACAACCCAAAAATAAAACTCTAATAATGTCCTATTCGGTCTACAATCGATATCCAAAAATGTATCGATAGTTCTCGAGTCCGATTGCAACGGGATCCTTATTACCGGTCTCACCTTACGTCTTCACTTCCCATTCAGTAAAGGCCCGTGCATTCGTTCGCCTGATTAGGAAACGTATTCCCTGCCCGAGCCTCGACTTTATGAATGGATAATGCACAGAGGATACATAACTTGTCGCGTTGGGTCGTTAGTAAAGCCGTAAAAGAGTCTCAGTGATGCACAAGTGTATAATACAGTCCGAGGTAATACTGACCCGCGGTGAGAAGCCCGAGTGGAGAGCACGTGGCTCAGTTGGTGGCTCAGTGCTGCGACATAGAGCGAGAGAAAAATAAATAAAAATAAAGAAAGAAAGAAGAGGAAGAAAGAGAGAAGAAAAGCAACGAAGTTAGAGCTGCTGCAGCATCTTGAAAAATAATTAGGGACAGCAAGATGGATGCGCTGGGCTCGGAAAGGGAGGACCGATAGGATCGGCCTGAAGAGGACTGAATGGAGGCCCATTGATGCGCGTCTACGCGAGCGAGAGCAGCGACGAGGGGCCAGGGGGCAGAGGGGGGCCTCTCCCGGCGACGTACGAGGACCAGGCGAGGGTATTACTATCAGCGCGCTCCTGAGGCTCGGCGTTCCCTCACCTTCGCTGCTCTGGACCGATCCTCCACCCAGACCGTAGCCTCTCCGGGCCTTCCAAGAAAACAAGCGTCCTTTCCGGGACGAATTCCGAGATAAAAAGGGACTGAATGAATCAGGGGCATCCTTGGCGTCCACTGTGGCCCCGGGTATTCGCATTTCTCCAAAATCAACTTTTGTTTCGCCGTACGAAAATAGCGTCGAGAGTCAAGAGAGCCGAGAGCCTGGAACGTGACACGGCAAACACTCGAAATAACTCGAACGTTCCTTGTTGGAAGTTTTGGCTCGATTCCTCCTGGGCAATGTGAAACAGGACGCAAAAGTACAAACTCGCCTATTGGCGGCATTTTTCATATCGCGCTGTTCACGATTACGGTCTGTCAACTTTTGGACCACATGGATGAGATCATTTTTCATTCGTATGAAGTACTGCGCGACAAAGACTACGAGTGTCTCAGCTTAAGTACCAGGATTACGATATCAACGTATCGTTCACTAAAAACCTCTTATGATTATAATTATCGGTATATTCCTCGAACGCTTCTCAAGAAGTTGTCATTTCGAATGAAATATCACAGTCAAAACTGAATTTTCGGCGGCGTACATAAAAGTCCATCAAGCCTAAAATCGGACCGCGATTAGTGAACGCAATTATTATTATTATTATTCATTTTTAAAACATACATTCACACCATTCACCTAATCTCTTTTTTTTCTACTATCTCTTTACTTTATAGACTTATTCTATGTAATGAAAAAAGTGAAGAGCATTTCCTCCATTTTTCAATGCATTTTGTGTAGCCGCATTTTATCTACACGTGACCCATCAAAATTTGGAACTCTTTGGTCGACAATTACATTTAATGTTTTTACGTCGACAATTACATTTAACATTGACCGTCGGGAAAGTTTATATCTCACATTGTAATTTTTTTTTTCGAATCCCTTTGATTTTGAAAAATCTCCATCTAGTCTTGAAGAGAAGATGACACAAGAGGATTCGGATTCGTACGTGACAGGATGACTGTTGACACGTGCCGAGTGCCACGTGCCGAGTGCGCGGGTGGTTAGAAGTTGAACAACAACAACTAGTAACGCGTTACGAGAGTCCCTCTCACACGGGTACGTGGGCGGCGCAGCGCCACGTATTTTGTTACGTACCCATTTACTCGGAAGTACCTGACTCAACGTCAGCCACGTTGCATACGTAATGGATCAGTAATCAATAGGTGTGAGGGCTTCGCCGGGGCACGGGACTACGTATACGAATGCAACAACTTTGATGGTCATTCAATGGAGCACAATACAAAGTGTAGACAGTCGAGGTACACTCATAATTATAATACCATTATAAGCTACTGTTTGCCGTGGCTATTCAATAGAAAACAAAGCCACCTGCGATGACGTGACGCGGCAATCGTGTTTCAATTCTTTTGTATTAAAATGCAGCGCGTGAGTTTGATTGTTCTTCTTCTTCTTTTTTTTTCCTCAATAACCCTCTGATGAAAAAAATGTTCTCTCGAGAAATTATGTCTCGTGTCTGCACGAGAGAATTTTTATTTTGCATTATAAATCAAATGAACTTCTCTGAAAATTCGGTGTATGTAAATCACTTTCAGAAAAGGGCCATTAAAGTGCCATTGGTAAGAATAACATTGTCACAAAAATTTGGCTTTACCATTAAGATCGTTTTTCTTTTTTCTTTCATTTTATGAGTTGAAAAAGTCTCTGCTGTTTTGTGAAACAAATAAATGGCCCTTTTTTTCAATAGCTTTGATTTACGTTATGACCAATAAAAATTTTTGCGAACAACTGCCTCTTGGTGAAATCGAAGCGATTGAGAAAATTAATGACTGTGATATAATGAATAAAGCGCGGTAACATGTAATAATCGTGTACGTGAAAATAAGAGCCAAGTAGCACTCGTGACAACTATGGAATCACTGACAGACCCGGCACTAAACTCTCGGCTTGTAAGATCAGTGCAAAACGACCCCGATAAAATGTCAGAGGACGGGAAACTGACTTACAACGATCATCGGGGAGCCTGGCGCGATTCACCGGCGTAGAATTTGTTTGGGGACATAAAAGCGACATTAAAGGTGGTGTGGTCGATGTGGCCGAGCGTGTGTCGACCACGGTCAAGCCAATAAAATTGGTTTTAATTTAATTACTCGAGACGTTGCCGCGCGCTTCGCGCTATCATCTCCAGGATCTTTCTCGTTGTTTTATCCGCTTTTGCCATCTTCATGATGATATACCTAGCCGGTGAAACATGGAGAGGGAATTTCATGGCATCCTCTCTTCTCATCTTCGATACAGCATCCACTCATCAGATTATACTACACAAAAAAAAAATATATATTTATATATATGGGCAATTCGACAGTAAATCGCAAAGATTGAAACCCGAAACTCCTCGACGTGCTTAATGAATCGTTTACCTAAAAAAAAAAAAAAAATTACCTGTGATTTTCATTAGATTTTCATTCCAAGCCATACTTGATTTTCAAAAATGAATTGAACAATTTTAAAAAAATCCAAATCAAATATAATATTCTTTTAATAGTTGTCACAGGTATTGAATAATTGCCGGACTATGAAAATAGTTGCATGGAGTACGAATGAATTGTTTTTAAATAGTACATCACTTATCAGTAACTCTACAAGTAATTAACATTCCAATTATTGAAAATCAAAATCACAAAAAAAAAGATTCCTAGGTATAGTGAATAAAAATGAGATTTTTTTGGCAGTGCATGGAAGTACCCATGTAATCGGATACCGGCCAGTGCCAGTAACTCGGTGTATGACGTATTCGAGTGAGGATGGAAGCTGCGTATCCGAAAAGTGGTAAAGGGTTTATATTCGGGCTCGTAAATATGTTGAGTAGAGGTTTTGGTCTTGAGAATGTTTTCGGGGAGGATGAGAAGGAGATCGGTCTTCGCCTCGAGGACCAATACGACCCTCTCGTAAACCGCTAAATAATCGTCGGGACAAAAACTGGCAATAAAATGTGTCGCCGGATGGTGGTGCCGGTAACGAGGCGAAGGAAGGAGCGAGAGTAGCTACAGTGAAGGAGAGAATAACAGCGAGCCCCGCTCGCGAAGGACCACCCAAAAAGAGGCCGTGATCATCGGCCACCTGAGGTCACTCTCCGACTACTCATTATGCATCTCTGATTTCTCCCCTCGCCGCTCGCCGCTCTCGCACCTTCGTTAATCTCGCTAAGCGTTAATTTAATTAAACGCTCTGCTTCGGCATCGGCTACTACGAGATTCGAACCCTTGTTCCCCGACCTCTTCTTGTTTCACAAACGGCTCCGGGTGCACAAGGTGTTCAAATCCGTCCGATCATCGGGTCATGATAGAGCAACTTCGCTATTATGTGTATTAGTTTATTTAATCGAATCCACTTGCCTTTGTCTCGATCCTCGCTCCGAAATCAACGTCGTCATCGCTCTAACAGCGTGCAATATAAAATTGTTTATTATTACCGTAGGGAAATGTTTTTCGGGAAAAAAAAATCTTGTTTTTTACAGTATTTACCAGAGCACACAAGAACTAAATCACTTTTACATTTTTTTTTTCTTTCGGTTATACATTCCTATATAATTGCATTGCAATTTAAAAAATTCTTAAGACCTTTACTATCGTCCCCTTGATTTAAGTCCCAAATATATTTAAAAAAATACATAAAATACTTCCTCAAATTCCTTAATCTCGTGATCGAGTCCAAATTTCATTATTTCAATGTCATCTCGCGTGATTTTACCGCTGGACTATCAGAATGTTATCAGAGCGTGTGTTAACATTAATACCTCAATGTTCGAGTAGCGATTGGCTCAAGAATCGGACAATTCCAGAATCAAAAGCCCTTGTCCATTATACAATAGTTACTAGAGTACCAGAATATAACGATTTTAATGGATATCAAGTGCTTATCCAATGTATACATATATATCCTTATGTATACATACATAAATATATATATATATATAAACTCTAACCACTGTCCAGTGGATGTTTGCGCGCATCACCAGCGGAAAGAGCTGGTGCGGCGGCGTTGGCGACGTCGAGGGGTGATGGTGGTAGTGGTGGTACACACGTTTGCCGATGGTCCTGGCGCTGGTAAGTATGGTACCCCCGGAGCGGGTGTCATCATTTATCTCGCACCGGAGATCGGGCTTGCCGATACTGCGGGACGTTTTAATGGCCGAACCATGTTGGAATTAACCAAAACAAAGACGAAGCATCAATTAGGCGACTTTTTCTTCGACTTGTTCGTCGAGCGGACCGGCGTACGCGGACAGAGGAGACCTCGAAGACGGTGGATGCGGCTCTCTTCGCCTCCACGGCTATGGACACCCTGTGCCGGACAACGCCGTCGGCGAGTCTGTGCCGCGTCCGGCGTCGAAGCTTATAAGCTATATCCGCGCCGTAACCGCGATCGCTTAGCGCACAATTTCACTTGTGCCTTCGTCCGCGCATACCGCCCGCTCCCCAGCTTCCATTCCGTCTCTTTTTCTCTCGCGTATTCCCACCGGCAATCCCCGCAACCCTTTTATTCGCTCACCATCTTCCGCGCCTGCAATTGTCCCATATTTGCATTTTCGTCTCATAGACACATGCAAATTTGGCCGTCAATTCGACACTTCCACTGTGTTGAATTTCGCATTGGTTGTGAAATTGATTATAAATTACGTCGAATCGTTTGTCCATTTTGTGTACCCGATACGCGTGTGCGTTTTGAGTCGCACTTTTGAGAGATAAATTTTCGTGGTCGAGATTTTTTCGCACGAAAAATAGTCAATGACGTTTCGTGAGATTAGCAGATTTCGTGGACGTTTTTTTTTTTTCCAAGGATTCAAAAATGTCCTGTCGCGCACGATAAATTGACTTCTCTCGGCTGCGGCCCGGGGAAGTGTTGTAAATTTCGGTAAATTGAATTTCGGCGCGAAAAAACAGGAGCACCAAGTCGGACCCTCGGTTTTTAACACGATTGGCATTTACTTTGAAAGATATTAGAACAAGATTTGAGGGTCGGTAAGAGCGTCCGGTAGTTCAACGCGACGATACGAAGCCTTGTCGTCGACTTGTTAGGGAATCGAGAGAAACCCGGTGACAAAAGCCTCCAAGATTTCTTCGAGATTCCAGGGGGAAAGGTGTGCGAGTGTGTGAGAGCCTCCGACCATTGCCCACCTTGTATAGCTACATATATATATATATATCTCGTAGAGAGAACGAGAAAAGTGGCGTCGGCGACGACGGCGGCGGTCGCGCAAGGAGAGGACCCGGTTGCCGCGACTTGACCGGACATTCGCTCGCATCCGGTGATATATTTCAAGCGAAGAGTCTCTTCTCGCGCCCGGACGCACACAAACCCACACCCACACTCACAGTCACACAGCATCACGATCCTTACTGCAGTTCGGGCTACAAATCACCGAACGTATATTACACGCTTCTTAGCCGCGACAGGATCTCGTGAAATATCGTATTTTGGCACGACGATATCTGACGCGGTGAAACTTAGCCCAAAAGTGCCGAATGACGTTAGCAAAATATGCGGACTCATCAACTTGCATGTTTTTCACTTTACGCGCGCAAATTTATTTATTTTTGTCCTTTGGGTAGTTTGTGTGATAAAACTTCGTTATCTTGTGGGGGTTTGGTGAAAAATACTCAAAATTATTCATAATAATATAATCTATCGGTAATTTTTTTATGTATTTTTGAATTTATACGATTTAAATCTAATTATGAAAATTAACGTGTGTACGTGGAATAATTTGCTGTGATATTAATTAACACGTATTTTCAATTTATTTGTCGATTCTTATTTTCTCAATGTGTTTTACAGTTGGACGAAAATTAAAAAAATATATAGCACATACTTACAAACCCCTCATAGCATACGAATTAATTACAAAAATTAATATTTTCATATTGCATTTAGTTCTCGAATCTTTTATGAAAGGATCATGAAAGGAAGCATCTTTGGTGTCACTGCTTTCGGTGCAGAGCTGCAAGTGGAAGCCCAATGATCGATGGATGCAGAGACGGATCGTCGGTGACCAACAGCAGCAGCAGCAGCAGCAGCAGCAGCACCTCAATCGCCACACGTTCCATACGGATTTCGATATAAACGAGAGACCACTCCGCAGGGGCCAGGTGACGCGATGCCGCCTCCACTAATCACCATCGGTTTTAGATTATATTCAAATAATGATTCCCATCCCGCTCTCACTCTCACCACGTGAGAGCCCGAGAGCGCGGCCGGTGATAAATCGAGGCTGGCCTCGCGTCTGCCAATAAAGCACCGCGCTCCAAAGGGACAGACGAAAGGAAGGCTGAATGACGTGGCTACAGGTGACGCTTATACTTATGCATTGATCCCATATATTTAATTTTCCAGAACCACCGACATTACCCTTATTCTTACGAAAAAATTCAAAATTTCGTACCAGTCCATTGACGTAATTTGAAAAATTATAGAAACATTTTTACAAACATGTTAACACTAACACAACGCATTATTATTTTTCTCATTATTTACAAATTTCAAAATAAATACAAAAATCACGAACTTTTTTGAAAAATCCGGTGACCATTTTTATTTCTTATAGTGGCAAAAAAAAGGTAACGCTCGAGAGACAATATATAATCGTTCAGGGGCCAGCAAAGTTTATTTATTTATTTGGAGACAAATTTGAAATAATTGTGGGTTTATGTGAATTCTCGTATTTTCAAATCTCTGGTTTTGCGCCCCTTAATTTTCTTCGGCCTCTTTTTCTCCGTCGGAGCAAGCGCTCTTGTTCATTGAGAAGAGTGTCTTCCGCGCGAGGAGCCAACCGAGCATGTCGTAGCGGAAATTCTGTCGCTCGGGTTCGCTCCACGGCAGGATCAAGGATCTAACTTTTTGACCGAGCTCTCATGGGACCCGAGCTCGGAGAGTATTTATGCGCGGTGGACAAGCGTCTGCTGGACCGTTGGACCGAGCGGCAGGCTTCGTTACGCCATCCGGGCTACAGCATATTTCTTTTTCTCTCGGGTCTGCTGGTCGGTCACGAGAGACTCGTAGGAGCGGCCGCGCGCGGCATCAATGGGAAGGATCGGGGCCGCGTGAATGAACGCAGAGACAAAGACCGGCTCGAGTCGGCGAAATACCAGTCTCACGGTTCCCGTGGTACACGCGCGCGTGTCTACGCCGCTCCTGGCACTATCCGCTCGGGCTCTTATCGCTATCCAATGACCCCCCTTAAGAAGTATACCTATACTTCAACTCCGAGTCTCACTACCCTTTACTGAACCACCACACGCACAGGCTATACGATAAATGTAATATAAAAGAAATTTCAGGTCACCTGAGCCAAGTTTCATCATCTCCCTTCACTTTTATTCATAGAGAAAAATTTCAGAGAACAGCAGTTTTACGTTATTTTAGTACTATCTATTGATTACGAGCATTTAAATTGACTCGATGGGCTGAGCCATTCAGAAAAGTGAATTTTTTAAAAATACAATTTGGAAGAAAAATTATTATAGAAGAAATTTTAGATCACCTGACTTGGGATTTAGCACCTTTCGAATGAAAATTTTCAGAGAAGTTAAAAAAAATGGCATTGGAAAATATATTGTAATTAGTGAAACTATTGAATTTTATAAATTTTGTTGGATCCATGTTTTCTAGAGGCAATAATGTCATGAATGGAAACTCTGTTTCCGGTTTTCACATTTGAGTGATTGGGGGCTTCACGAAATATGAATTTAATCAGTCAAAATTTCAATGGCTTCATTATTTAGATGATTGTGAGTACAAATTTCGATGATTCAGTTTTGACAGATTTTTTTTTTTTTTTTTTTTTTTCGTTCTCTCGTCTAATTAACTACCAGGAATGACGTTAACGACAGTCCTAATGAGAGCACAAATTGACAGGGCCTCATTATGTCGCATGGAATAGAAGAATGACAGCCTCTGAGGAAAAATTCAAAGACCGTCATCTCGTATCGACGTGGAAAAGAACGTGAGCCGATTTCTGCCGGCAGTTTCGTCTTCGATAAGATAAGACTTGACACGAGGGAGACCTCGGGGCACTTTTGGTAACAGAGAGTGACTCAGTTCGGTACTGTAGGCAATAGTCGTACATACCATCTATATAACATATATAAATATATATAAATGTATATACATATATATATATATATATATATATATATATAGGATAAGGCTTACGTCGAATACTTACGTGTGCGCGCGTGCGAGACCAGAAGGGATGAGAGATGCGAGAGAGAGAGAGAGAGAGAGTTACGAAAGACAAAGATAGCACCCAACTCGACTCTTCTCTGGTTGTGACGAGGCATTGAAAGAGCAACTACTATGCAACACGGCTCAACGTTTCGTCGATCAAGGATTTAGATTCAAGAGTTAAAACCCGAAGCGTTACATCTCTGCTAGTGATAACATTATTTTGATATGTTGTAAATCCTTTAAAAACGTTTTCACAAGAGCTTTGTAAAAAAAAATTTCGTCAATTCTGTAGATTCGTGTCCTATTCTCTATGCAACGCTTCATAGAAAATTATTCTATTATCAACTAATCATATTTAGTTCGTAGGAACCGATTTTTTATAATGGTCACAATCGAATAGTTAGTAGAAATATTTTTAGCTGCACAATATTATCCAATAGTTAGTAGAAATATTTTTAGTTGCACAATATTATCCAATAGTTAGTAGAACTATTTTTAATTACACAATATTATCCAATAGTTAGTAGAACTACTTTTAGTTACACAATATTATCCAATAGTTAGTAGAACTATTATTAGTTGCACAATACTATTCAATAGTTAGTAGAACTATTTTTAGTTGCATGGCCAGAATTATTTGTCACTTTATGGTCGATTGTACTATTATGATTTATCCAATAGTGTCCAACTATTCACTCTTGACGTTAGCCAATAGTTGGAGACGAAATTACCCGTAGATGGCACTCTATGATGCAAGGCTTACATCGAGTGCTTGCGGGCGTACGAGATGAGAGATGCGAGAGGAAGAGCGGAGAATTTTCAAAGACAGAGATAGAAATACATTTGACCCTTCTCCGATGGTGGTAACGCGTCGAGAGAACAGCGACTATGCGCGGATCAACGTTTCGTCGAGAACAGTGCGCCAGCGAGCTTGCGGACGATTGCTCGTGTAATTTAATTTAAGTTACGAGGGGAGACGATAGCGCCGGGGCCACAGCCACAAATCAATTAGAGTAGCTCGTTCTTTTGGGTGGGCGATTGTGATAGCGCGCGGGACTCCGGCCTGGCCGGGCTGCTGTAAACATCTTTACTGCCCGATAAGTATTATACATACGTATACCCGTGAGCAGAGAGCTCAGCATCAGCGAGAGACAGAGAGAGTGAGAGAGAGCGAGCGAGCGAACGGCTTCAATGGATTCGTATCCAAGCCTATACATTGCTCCGACTTATCACAACGTAGCATTTTGTACTCTAGATAATATTTATTTTCTCATTGGGCACTATTACTTTCTTTGTAACGCTATGAATAATCCTTACCACATAAATTCAACGATTTTCGAGTCGGGGACAATGCGCTAAGTTTCATTTTGGGGATGAAAAAAAAAGGCAACTACTTCAAGCTGTGACAATTTTTGATGCAGAATTAATTCTCCGAAATGTGGTGTCATAAATTTTTTTTAAATCAATTTTATCACATTATTATGATATCTTTACTTGCCCTGGACAATGATTCGATTTTCGGGATATTAAAAAAATATTTTTATGGCGTTTTGATTATCAATTGCCCAGATGTAATCGATAACCATTCAATGATACCCAAATAAATTTTTAATAAAAATCGTACTTTTAAGTATACCGCAAAAATATAAAGTTTTTTGCGTTACTTAGAAGCGACTCGAAAAATTCGTTTGTTCTCGATAAATAAATATAAATCGATAATCGATCCGTGAAGAAAGTATCGTAAGTACGTATTTTCATTAAACGATATGGCCAGCCCTGGCTGAAATCTGAGACCACGAGTTTCAGGTAGGAGTCGTTCGGAAAGGGGGAAATAAAATTTTTCGCCTCGTCGGTCCATCATGGCTCTGAAAAGAATATTTTTTTCGGGAGTGTGGTGTACGCGGACGCGCGTTCACGCGGACGATGCATCACCCGGTGCGCCGCCCGGTGCTCACGCCGCTACATTATTAGTCAGCCGGAATACCAACTGCGCCCCGAGTCTCGAGCACCAAATTGAGTCCTCGCCATAAAGTAAGCCATAAAGGGGAAAATAAGAAGGGGGAAATGTGTCACGGGGCGGGGGGGCTCTCGCGCTCGCCTCGCGCGCGCGCGCGCGGTCATTCAAATTTATGATAATGTCCCCGAGCGCGCCACCGGGAGGTTATCAATATTATTATATTCATTTCTCTCTTTTTTTTTTATTGTTGCCGCTATTATTATTATTATATCTGTGTTTGACGTTGTTCCTATGATTTCGTGTCTCGACTCTTGCCACGCGAGACAAACGACCAAGGACAAGAGGAATCGCCAATGCGACCATTATTTCGTTGTTTCGAAATAATCCTCACCACAAATAACACTGTTACTACGGTTGTGCTTTTTAAGTTGCGATAAAATCAATGAATAATTGCACACAACGAATCCTCGAAATTTATTGAGCACTTATGCGCGACCGACTGTACAACTGTAATCCGAGAAACACTGTCTTGAAGACTCGTAAAGTATTTCTACCTCGCTGAGAAACATTTTATCATTCGTGTAATGAAACTGTTTTTATGAAACGATTTAGTTCATTTTATTAAACGTGACTTGTGGTTCGTTTTCTGCTTAGGATACTATATACATTGTTACGAAGAGATGTTCTGAAAAATATTATTATTCTACAAATTCAAAAAAAAAAAAAAAAAATGAACCAAAACCCAAAATTCCATTCGTTTGCAGTCAACATTTTAATTTCACGAAAAAATTAGTATCCAAAAATGCTGAGAATTAATTCTTTCGATACTTTCATTTCTCTATTTCGATACCAAAAAATCTCCCACATTAATTTTACAATTTTCAACATAAAAAGTGTCTCAGCTACATTTAACACAAAAAAAATTATTATTTTTTGTCTTAATAATCCATCAAAGAGTTACCGAAACATTGATTCATTCTTGACTCGACTATTGCGGGTTATTTATTTTTTAAAGTACAGGAAGAAAGTATTCCTGCCTAAAGAGCGTTGAAAAGTAGCGGAAGGTGTATATTCCGCATCGCCTGCATATTGTGCAAGCACAGGTTGTCTTACCGCATGCCCCGAAGCTTTAAATTGCCCTGTACTATGTGTGCCTGTGATACACAGAAGGTGTAGTATCTCGGAGTAGGTGCAAACAAGGTATAAGCCAAGGAGCAAAAGGTGGGGTCGGAGATGAAGAGAGCGAACGTGCTACCTTCGTTATGTTATATCACACAAGAGGTGCATTATAGCAGCGGCGAGCCGCCCGATGTGCATCTACACGTGCGAGAGGAAGAGACACACCTACGTCGCGTTGCTGTGCCGCATCCGCAGCTTTCCTCGCGCAGCGTGCGGTGCGACTGGCTTTCTCGTACCCTCTTAATCCCCAGCATCGTACATCACACCAAAGCGGCTATCAATTTATAGGGAGTGAAACACATTTTATGAATGCTCCGACAAGCTTGTATATAATCTCGTTGCCCTTGTCCTCCTCGAGACTCCTGTTTTCACCGTGTCTCTTCCTCGTCTCCCTTTCTTCCGCTGGTTCTTGTCATTCTCATCGCGAATATCAGCTGGTCATAGCAATATATATATATATGTACACATAAGTATATATATGACCCACATAATACTCTCAACACCATGAAGAAGCACGTCCTCCGGTATTATTCTCTCCAGGTCTACATAAATACATACATATGTACACAATATGTATATACACATATATTTACACGCAGAGACCTTTGAGAAACGCAAAACATTCGCGTGCATGCAAAAGGAGACTCGTGATGCATTAATGCATCGTCGAACGAGAGAATATATATATGTATATATATACATACACGAACACATAAGTCTCGTATTTCTCAGTGCATATGATATAAGGTAGTCGTTGTAAGCTTTGAGTCTTGTAAAACTTGAGTTGCTCGTTCGCATCTGCAGGACCCAGCGACTCCACCGGTGATCGAGGGCACGGCCTGGGTGCCCAATGTACATTTTATTGCCGATGACTATGGTGCAGTTTGGATTTGCAAATGGAGGGTGCGTTGAGAGAAAGAGTGCATATGTGTAGTGGATAAATAAGTATGCCGCTAAGGGAAGCAGATAGCTAGTCTTATGACTTTATAGCAGCGGTGTCCGCCGCCTCGAACCCCTCGATCTCCTTTTCCCCTTTACGGGCGTTGTTCTCCGCTCGCCTCCGGTAGACGTACTTTTTTCTTTTCTTTTTTTTTTTTCTTTTTTTTTTCTTACCAATTTATGGTTGTTACGACTTTAGGATATGGCGATATAAAAATTTCTCATTGACGCGTATAAGAGATACATCCTAAGATACGTGAATACAAAAGTGTTATTCAATATTAACAAACATTGAATAACACTTTTTTCGCTTTTTATCAAATTTGTTCGAAGATCTTTGAGAGCATTAAAAGAATAGAAAGTAGAACCTTGCAATTTGTTTCTTCTATCACTTTTTACGTATCTGCTTCTTGACTTGTTCATTAATTCTCGCTTCCACGTAGAGAAATTTTTATATCAAGTCACAATTAATAACGAGGAAGCAGTATGCAAGCTTCTGCTCTGTATTTCAGTTTCAAATGAATTTCCAAAACTGAACTTGAACAACATTCGACTCGTAAAGAAGTACTGAATAAAAAATGAAATTCCTATGAAATCCGAATCCAATTTTCCGCCAATTTATATATTAGATTGCGTATCTATGATTACTGTGTATTATTTTATTGACCTACAAAATTTTCGGATTACTAGTTTAGAATTTGCAAAAGTTGGATGCAACAACGTCGGAATTTTTTTCGTGATCTCTCTCGGTTTCCTTTTCCATTTTGCGTTGTTCCTGCTGATGGTGCTCGTCGTCCTTGTCTCCAGTAGACGTACTTTTTGTTGCCCAATTTATCGTTGTTAGAACTTTAGGATGTGGCAATATAAGAGTCTTTCATCAACGCGCACACACACACACACACACACACACACGCATGCACGCATGCACGAAGGATATACGTGCCCCGCTCGTGTGAATGTCGAGAGAGTAGCCCCGAAGGCTCCCTGCTCGCTGGCCCGCAGTATCTAATCTATAAAGGTGCCGCAATTGATTTTAATACCCTGTATAAAACAACGACAAGGCGCTGTAAAGTTCTCCGCAGTATGCCACGAGATCGTAACCACGGAATCGCATTGCACTCCTTCCTCTATTCTGTTCGCTCGTGGCTCTCTGCAAGACATTTCTTTCCCTCGCTATACAACGTTTGTGTATATGTATATCTATATGTATAGACGTATATACACCGCAGCAACTTGGAGCATTTACCGCCGCACAGAACTCGTAAAGGAGGGTGAAATGCCCCGTCAAATTTCACTCTCCCAATCCCTCACATCGGCCTCTCCAGCTACTTTTTGTAAGCATATTTTTTCCGGTACGCTCCTTTCGACCTCCTTTCTCACTTATACGATTTAGACAGCCCATTGCGCATAGCTAAGGTACGAAGAAAAATTAACTCTCCTCACTTACAACGTAATACTCTCATTTTTAATATAATATGAATTTATAATCATAGTAGACAATAATAATAATAATAATAATAATCATAATCATAATAATATCGTGATATTTTTCATGATAATAATAATAATAATAATAATAATAATAATAATAATGTTAATAGATATTTATGTGTATATATCTATATGCATATGTATATATATTTTTTTTATATATATCTATGTTCATCTATATTCACATTGAAAATTATGTACAGTTAATGAATTTACAGTGGTATCGATAGGTAGAACGAGGAGCAATGAGGCCGCTCCAAATCGCTCTTTCCTTCTCTCTCTTTATATCCGTGTATCTTCAAGATTGCGTGATGCTACAGGCATATCCACACAATTAAGAAGTAGTAGTAAGTAGCTCGCAGCAAGGTCCACAATGTGTAGTATACATAGCATTTAATATTATAAAGACGGGCGTATGTCCCTCCGCGCAAGCCCGGCGAGTACTTTGAACGCTTCACTCAATATCTCGCCACTTATCCAATTATATACAGAACAAGATTCGATCGAACGTACATAGGCATTGATGATACATTCCCGAGTGTGTGCGTACGTTACGTCGCGGTTAACACACACTTTATCGATGCCGTCACACTGACACACTCACTCATACACACTCACACACGAGGACCAGAAACCGGACCTCCAACACATTCTTTCATTCTCACTTTATCACAGATATAAATTAATGTATTTCGTTATTTCTTTTTTTTTTCTTCTTCTTCTTCTTCTTCTTCTTTTCTCTCTCTCAATTTTACTCAACATTTAATGTCTCATTTTACGAAACAATGTACAGTGGTAAGTGTTGACGCAATTTAATTGTTTCCCTTTCTCGTTCGCCGTTGTTTTAGTTTTAATTTTTTCTCTCGCTTTTCTTTTTCTTCGTTCGCTCACGCGATCCTCGGAGGGAACACATCACGTCACCCGTCCCGTTCTTCCATATATCGTATGCTATGCTACACACTATTCCGGCTTTTATTTTTCTTTACCCACTAATATTATTTATTAGATATACATGTACATATAAAAAAATATCAACAATCTCGAGCACCGCGCGAGGACGGAGCTCGCAACGTTGCGGTTATTCGCCGCTCGATAACTATCACGATGAACGGTTCAAGAGAAGGAAAAAAGAAAAACAGAGCAAGGAGAAAACAATAATGTCGGCTGGAATAAACCGGCGATTTAGTCTCAATTAAATTCCTAGCGCATAATTGAGAGCCCGCGAGAGACGCAATCTGCCCCCACTTTCACTCTAGAAACAAAAACAAAATAAACTATCATTAATATACTATTGTTTGTTTGTTTGTTTTCTTCTTCTTCTTCTTTGTTTAATACTTATGTATACGCTACAGTGTATTAGCGTGTACAGTGGAGGCGAAAGGAGCGCAACCACGATAGTGACACTCAGTATTACAGAGTGCAGAGCGAGAGAGAGAGAGAGAGAGACAGAGCCTTAAGGGCTATGGGTTATGTCGGGCTAACACACCTTTCATTCTCTTCCATCTTCTCCATTTCTTTTTTTTTGTTTTTTGTTTTTTTCGTTTTTAATCAATTACTATACATAGTATACCGATGCGAGATAAACACAATGAGTTATGAATGAATGCGTGGTTGGTTGTGTGAATAATAATCGTAGCTCCCTTAATCCTTTATGTTTTTATTTCCTCGACATTTTCCTCTTCGCTGTCGTCCTTTTTCGAAAAGTTGTAATTCTTTTTATTATTATTTTCATCAACAGGTAGATAAGACGCAGAGCGATGCTGCGCCCGCCGTCGGTCGTATAACGTAGGTACAAGAAGCTCGAGAACACGCGCGGGCTCCTCTTACTCTCATCTATACAGGTTTCCTTACTTCCCCCTCTTTTTCCTTTTCCCTTTCTTTCGTTTTTTTCTTTCCCTATGCTTTTGTTGTGTGTTTTTTTTTTTTTTTTCAACGCAGCTCGTTACCCCTTCCACTTGGCTCCCTCCCACGACGCGCCTAACTTACACTACTATTTTATGTCTATTAATTCTATATACTTTACTAATACGATAAGAGTTCTTGCGCCGTTGGTTTGATCAACGATTCGTTGGTATCATTGCAACGGCCGTTTAATCGTTATTTGCACATTGCCCGGTGGCTCTCTTCAGGCCCGCGACACATCACCATCCTCACAGCATCTACACAGGGTGTAGAATTTATCACCGACGAACGTCCTTCGGTCACCCGGAGCTAATGAAAGGTCGCGGAGCCACGAAGATCCTCCGCACACTCAGGTACACACGAAGTGACCTCACCGCTCATCCCTAATTCGGGTTAAGCCACCAGCGCTCATCTCGGATTCTCCGGCACTTCCGGGCTGAGAGTCACACCCACGCCTGGCATCTCACGATTCATATATATATATATATCTCTCTCTCCTCGCTTCAGCATTGGCCAGTAGCAGAAATTGCTCATCCTTTCGCGCGAGCAGTCCTCTCACATTTCTCCCTTATCCCCGGCTCCTCTTCTTTGCCCCTCACGAGCTGCGAGCGCTGATTGTGATCCTGGATAATGTCACGTGTCCATGAAGTGGCGAAACTGAGGCCTCTCATTTTTTTTCACCCTGCTGATACATTTTTTTCTCGTCTCTCCACTCTTCTCTCCACTTTGTTCATTCTGCAACGATAAAGATAAACAAAGTTTCATTAGAATATTGCGAATATTGGAAATATTCTATGGACAATTGCGTCCATAAAATTGAAAAAAATAGGGTAGTGTTCGATTGATTGGTTGCAAGGTTGAGAATAAATATATATATATATACATATATAAATGAACCGGTTTTCAAGCCTCTTTATTATGTGCCTTTGACTTTGTTGCCCCCTTCGATGTTTAACCATATTTCCCGAGTACTGGTCTCTTGTTTACCACGTTTCTAATTTGTAAGACCACTTGTTACCGAGCACTTACGTAGCCCCGGGTAGATACACGCAGTACCTCAGGTGTTTACGCAGTGCGGGTACGAGCCACAGGGCTGTAATTACCGCGTATCAACGACGGATAGAGGAACGTCGATACCGAGGACGGAGACGATGCGTTGAAAGACGATTATACTTTACTGCGTTGAAATATGTGTGTGTGTGTGTGTGTATGTGTGTGTGTATTTAAACTCTATGGACGATTATGAATTGAACGATACGCACTAAACGGACGTTTTTACCGGTCGTGGATAATTTTCAACAGCTTTACGATGTTTCGTTTAAGTGAAGAAAATTGTACGCGGTTAATTTTATGACGCGGATGATCTACTTTACGTTTATATATTTTTTTTAACGCATGTCATATAAACACAATGCGACCCTCTTTCGCAAATTGTGTAATAGTGATTGATGTAAATTTCCGGTTGCCACGTATTTAAGGTCAACACTCAAATTGTCGAAGGGTAAGAAAAAAGCGATCACGTCGAGTATTAAAACTACCTGAAGATAGAAAGCTTCGAATCTGTCAATTTGCATTCATTTGCGTCGGTACGTTGAACGGCGATTAAAATTCACTGCGGCGAACGGTGTTGTTTTGACTTAATGTCCGTGTACGGTTATGAATCAAACGATATCCACTAAACGCACGTGTTAACCGGTTATAAATAATTTCCAGTGGCTTAACGACTTTCCTTGCGAGCGAAGAAAATTCTAACCGGTTAATTTAATGGCGCGGTGATCTACTTTAAATTGATTATGTTTTAGAAAACCCATAGAAACACAATGTGCCCATTTTTCATAATTGCAAGCTAACATTATACTAATTGAATTTCGCAAAAAAATAAACAATATCTAATAGTCGTAGATTTAAAAAGCTGACGTAAATTAATTAACGTAAATCTCTCATTACGATATAATAAAATTATAAAAAGTGTACAAAACAAGTAACCACAAAGCAAGCATAAAAATTACCTTAGGATAATGAATTCTGAATTAACCTGTATACGCTTTTTTTATTATAATGCATAGCACACAATAACATCAAGCTTATCTACATGATTTTACGGCTCCACCTCGATTACGTTTATCGAATGTGAATATGGATACGCGGTTGGTTGAATGGCGGCGATATCGTCGAAAGTTTAGTTACAAGTCGGTTTCCAGTAAAACTTTCGATAGGCGCTGGGCTCCCACTTGTTGCTTCCCGGACCGTTCCCGAAACGTTCCCAACACCGCGCGACATCCGTGTGTGTTATTCTCGGTCGAGGCTCTCCGCGCGCTGGTCGAGAGCTTAACAAATCGTCGGGAGTTCGAAAAATAAGGCGCATCTCGTGGATACGGGGCTGAGAGGAGGCGGCGTGAGAAAAGATCGTGGCGAAGGAAGCGGGCGAAATACCGGTAGGCGAGGTGCGACCGAAGAATTTTCTACTTTCGCCGTGGAATCATCCGCGCCACAGCCCTAGGCCGCCTTGAAACATGCAGGTTGGGTAGGAGACAAAGAAGAGGAAGCGAGAGAGGATTCGCGTTCCGGGATGTCCACGTTAAGGCGGCGGGGCAGAGGCGAGAAAAGAACGCGGGTTTCGCGACGGCAGAACCAGCAGCAGCAGCAGCAGGAGCACCAGCAGGAGCAGGAGCAGGAGCAGGAGCAGGAGCAGGAGCAGCAGCCACCGTTGGCCAGAGGGAACGCACGAGGATTTATTAAGGGGACACCTATCCACTCTCGGAATCCAGGCGTGCTAAGGCCGTTAGCTGGGCGCGAGAAAGGACCAACGGAAAAGATGCAGAGAGAGGGAGAGGAGAGAGATGGAGAGGAGGAACCGGGCGAAATTTTATGCAGATATCCGAGAGATCGTGTAAATATGGTTGGGTAGGTGCGAGCCGAGGTCGCAACCTCCTATCTTCCCGCGGTCTCCCACCTGAGATCCTAACTGATGCTAACTGCCAACTACCAACTGCCTCCGCTCGGTTGACCAAGTGCGGGTACGATACACTTCTCCGTTGCTCTGTATAACCATACGGAGGACTACAAACTCCGGGGCGAGCGAGGACTGTTCCGAAGAGCCATTGGAAACCACCCATCCTAATGGCAATTAAATATCCCCTGCGCTAATTGGCAATTACCAACAGCGACGAGACTCGCTTTTTCAAGACTGCCTGCTGGTTGATCCTGCTGGTGGTGCAACACGCGTCCTCTTCACCAACAGCCGTGGCTCTTTCTTGGACTACCTGACCGGCGATCGCCAGGAGGCCGGGGGGAGGGAGACGCGAAAACGGACAACATCACAGAGGAAGACTCTGTCTTTCGCCAGAGTCTCTCACGTCTCGGTAGTGGTCCAAGAGTGGTATTATAATAAGCGTTAGAGCGCACCACAGGGTTCGATGCAAGGCCGAGAGAGAAAAGAGAGCGAGATGATCGGATGGTGAGGAGCGAAGGTTGGAGGGAGACTCGCCGTCGCTCGGAGGAGATCGGTGTGCTTCAATGCCTGGATATTCCGTGGCCGCCGAGGTACGAGGAGACGAGAGGCGATGCGAGACGACCAAGAAGACGACGACGAGGACGAGGAGGAGGCTAAAGGCGCGATCGTTCGAGCCGAGGTGACGACAGCGAAAACTAGTTTATTTGGGACGCGGCTATAAATTAGGATCAGATCGCCACCAGATAAGGGCATCCCGCTAACACCCCGCTCTCGAAAAGATGTGTCTCGACGTCGACCGGCACCGGCCACTACTTGACCGCCACGCTTGGTACCTTCTATCTCATTCTCTCCCTTTTCTTCCCCTCCCCCTCTCCACCGCCCTGTCTCTCCTCTTCACTCTCGCGACATTCTCCGTTTTGTTTTTCTTTCCTCTTCTTTTTCTTCTTATTCACTCTTTTCTGTATACAGTGCTACACTGCGTGCCCCTGTTGGCCTACCCACCTCATCCTCGCTCTCAACCTTTTACCTCCTTCATTCGTTTCATTCTTTTCCTCACTCAGTTCCCTCTCCGTGCGCATCACCGCACCCAACCACGGAATCAGATACCTGGACTCTGGCGGAGTATCTTCCTATACAGATGCTCATTCAAAGAGACCCATTCTTACCACCGTCTTGATAACTTCTCCCCCCGGGGGGAGGCCACGAGAGCAGCGAGTCGAGATTTGGGAAAAATATTTCGTTCCTCGGTTTAATATGCGTATGGAAAGGAGCCGGTGAAGCTGGAGCTCTCTCGGGAACGTGGAGTGGCCTGGTGGCTAACGACTTTAGAGGCGTGAGTGGTCAACCCAACGTTCGGACACTAACGCGACATTAAGCGACGGTGGGACCGAGGTGTTGCGACAGTGGAGTAGCTCTGAGGTCCTCTCGCGCGCGACGGACACGGAGAGTCGAGGCTGCGAGAGAGACCGAGAGTGAGCCAGCGGTGATTCCATTCACCGATTGAAATCTATGTCCATTTGTCACTGTCAAGGAGGTGGCGATAGCCACTCTCCGAGGCTGTGGTTCAGCTGCTGCTGCTGCTGCTGCTGCTGGTGCTCTCTCTCCTTTCCTCTCCGTCCCTTTTCCTCTCACGGCTTAACTCTATCTCACCGACGAATACTCGCATGGCGAGAACTCGTCCGGGCCACGATGGAATAGCTACTCGCGAGCCGGACGACCGAATCAACGTTGGTACATTATTATTTCAACGAGAGAAGTCTCGACGACGACGACGACGACGACGAGCAATCGACTCGGTATTCGGATATAGGTAGCATGAATTACCAACTCGGAGTCTATTGTCCCGTTGTATCCCCGGTCAACGGCCTTCGCGAGAAGCAAATACATCAGCTGTACCGAGGAGCACGGCTATTTTCGTTTAATAAGGATGAGCTCACCTGTTGAGAGTCGACGAGCGGTGCGACTGAGAGTCGATGAAGAATCGGGCTCGCTCTAGACCGGAGAAACGAAACCGCTGCTCATCGTCTGTGACCTGGAACGAGAATGATATTGGAATCAATTAACGTCCTCAATCCCCCGGTGATACATAATCGAGCTCGCACTTTCCACCAGTCAATGAACATTAACATCAATTGCCATTTTTCCAGGTCATCGCATTCAATGAAACTCTAATGCACAGCTTGTAAATAAAACTCCAACCGCATTCATCCAACTTAAAAAAAGCTCTCAACGAAATCCTGGAATACAGCTATCCCATTATATTGAAAATATCTCGTCTCAGAACGAGACATGTCATCTCGAAAACATTTATTGCGTCGAGAGATTGTCCGGGTTCGAAAAAAAAAAAACATCCAGCGAAAACACAGTCCGTCGAATGAATGTCTAATCGGAGCAACGGAATTGTTTGATTTCTTCATCAGTCATTCCATCCAGCAGCTATTCATTTGATTGTCCGTGTTCTCCGGATTAATACGAGTCCGTCAATCTCTTGTCTCCGCGGCTAAAACAGAATATTCCTAGCCGGTGACATAAGCGCGTGAGCGTTCGTTTTAAAATGCTCGTTCACCGGAAGCGCGTTCGGCATTGATTCGACGGTCTGAAAGAGATAAAGGGACCACGGTACGGTTATATGACTCACCCTTTGTAGAAAGGCTTGAAGGCGGTTGTGGACTCGGTGACAGGAAGATTCGCGGTGGCTTGTTGATGGAGGACCGAGCTCTGATTGATCGGCGAAAAGTCCTTGTGCGGTGAGGTCTGCAGTCGGGAGGAGAAGGAGGAGCCGCTGCTGGCCGAGCCGGAACTCGAGGAGAGATATCCAGCGGCAGCCGCTGCGGCGTGTCCACCGGGATAATGCGCGGGTGTTACGTTGCTACTGGAAGCGGTGGTTGCTGCGCCACCAGGGCAGTAAGCCCCCGGAGGGCCCTGGATCACTCCGTTCGGTGTAGCGACTTTCATGTTCGGCGGTGTCTGGGGCGGGGTATCCGTCCCAACCTCGGGAAACCCCGCCGCCGCGGAGGAAGATGCGCTTGAGGATGAGCCTGAGGAGGAGTTTGCGTTGTAGTGAAGTTGACCGCCGGAGGATGAGCTGAGAAAACCGCCGTATCTCGTGGCGGCACTGGAGTACGGAGCGGTTGCGGCGGCGGATGGGCTCATGGATGCTGCGGAAGGTAGAGCGAAGGAGTTCAAGCCGGCGCTACCTCCGCCTCCCGCCCCGAGCCAGGGTTGTTGTGATTGGTGATGGCTCTGAGCCGACAGATGGTGTTGATGCTGTTGCTGTTGCTGCTGCTGTTGTTGCTGTTGATGGTGGTGTTGATGCTGATGCTGGTGTTGGTGCTGGAGCTGATGATGTTGATGATGCTGTTGATGCTGAGGGAGTCCGTAGTGTTGATGATGCTGATGAAGCTGATATTGCTGATGATGGGGGTGCGAAGGGGGCGGGGGTGTTTTACAGGCTGCCGTGTCGGCGAGTGACCAGATTTTGGGTTTCGTGGCGGGTATAGGTACGCCACCGGCACCTGCGCATTCGGACTTGACTCCCTCGTCCTTGAGGTGATCGTCGTAGCCTTGGTGATGGTGGTGATGGTGAAGCTGTTGCTGCTGTTGCTGCTGCATCGTGTGGTGAAAGGAGAGCTCCGGTCGTCGTGGATCTTCCTCCAGGTCGAGGTCGTCCTCGTCCTCGAGGTCCTTCTCGTGCTGAAGGTGTTCCGCTTTTACGTGCCTCATGGGTTCTGCAATAATACATGAATTACAAGTGTCTCCTTCGTTCATCCGACCGCTTGATTGTATAATCCATTGTGATAAAGGAATAATCTCGCGTCGCGGAGATGGACGTCGGTGACTAAGTACAGGGGGGGGGGGGGGAGGCAAATGTAGCCGCGCAGACGGAGTGACGTACGCAAGTCAATTTCCCCGCTCGTTAATTATTGGCCAGGACTTAGGACCAGAGAGAGAGAGAGAGAGCGGAGGGTCGCGATGCTGTTGAGGGTGTCGTGGGGGAGCGACCGCGTGGCAATATTGCCGTTAATGGTTTATAGTCCCTGGTGTGAAAGTGAGATGCACGTTGCGTGTCATTGCGGACCGCGGGGAAGTAACTCCTCCACCTACTCCCCCCCGGTTTTCTCCCTTGGGTTTCTAAAAGGCGCCCAGTGTGCTGCTGCTTCGCACTATACGGAAAAGCTGCAGAGAAAACGAGAGCTCTCACACCCTTCGCCCATACATACATATATATATATATGTCTACGTATATAAGCCGTAGGGGATGCTGTGAAAAAAAAAACGAGGGTGCGAAGGCTGCAACCACTTTGGGGCGCGAGAGATTTCGGATCCCCTAGGGGTTCCGGAGATATCTCTTTCTCTCTTATTCTTTATATACCGACTGTGTCCCTCGGCCAGACTTACACTCTCTCACAGACACAGACAACCACTTGGACACAAACACTCGGGGCTCTCCATCTCCCCCCCCCCCTTCCCCCCGCCCCTTTTTCTCTCGACACTCTCACACCGAGCACTCTAGAGACGCGCGGCTCGGGCAGCCACCTAGCCAGTCAGCCAGTCAGTCAGGGGTGAGAATTTCATTAAGAGGTTCGAATGAGTCGGCCGAGGGTTTACTTGATGGCTCGTCAAGCGATAATTCCCAAGCAGGGTAGAAAGTGCGTAAGAGAGATAGAGAAAGTCGTTCCGTTCCTCGAGAGTGTGCAAAGGAGCATCAGTTGGAATCGGCATCGGTGAGAGGAGGACGAAAAACGGTGTCCCGAGACTCGAGGGGTGCCTGTGGCGGGCAAACGCATCCCCCTAGCTCTTATAAACGAGGAACCTTATGGCCCAACTAAACAGATACTATACTACCGACTCTCGAGTCCACAAGTGGCCCTTTAACTTTTGACCCTCTTTTATCAGCGCTTAATCGCGTAATCTTCGGCCCATCGAATACGAATAACCGCACGCTTTTCAGTGCCCTCCCGAATAATACCGCGCTATATATTACCCACGAAATTTTTTATACTCCTTTATTCTTTGCTTTTTAAATAACACCCGCGGAGCTTTCCTGTATCGATATATACCCGGGCGCGAGTATCCAAGAGTATGGAGGACATCGACAGCAACGGTGAACCCACCATCGGCATCAGCCAGGAGCGAGCCGATATTGGCGAATGTGCGGTGTGCACCACGGTAATGGTCGCCAGGAACGGTTCGAGCTTCGTGAGCAACGGTCCAGGAGAAGAGAGACAGACCGAGAGAGAGAGAGAGAGGCTCTCCCTCTCTGAATTTCTCTCTCGCTCTCTCTCGCTCTACGGACGCACCATTCGTCTCGCCGCGGGCGCCGATACATCACCGTACCTCGAACCGCACTGCCGAGAGTATCTATGTATATACATAGTATACATAATACCCTATATAACATACTATGTACGTGAATCTGCGCGCGTCTATGTGTGTGTGTGTGTGTGTCTATATAAATATAAAGCTATGTACGTGAGTCCACGGTATGTACACCATGGACCATGTGGTCCTCTACTATGTACCCCTACTACGGATGGATCTACTCGGTCCGGCAGCCGCACCCTCTGGCCTCGGGCGAGAGGTTCGGCTCTCCATGGCGCGCGGAGGGTGTACACGTATACGCACTGCGAGTAACGATGTTGAGTGCGCGGATACCGTAACCTAACTATACGTATTATGTACGTAGATATGTAGTTTAGTATATAAATGCGTGTATGTATGTAACTACAGTAGATACAGTCCATATGGAGCAGACGCGCGCGCACCGCACCAGCCAATACCGAGGGCCTCGCCTCGCACCGTAGCGCTTCCCCTATGGCATGTTCCCTTCCTACACTTTGGTTATGGCGTGTGCGTATATATAGGAACCGAGAGCGAAGCGGACGCGCGACCGTCCTCCGATTCCGCTGGCCACCGGCCACAGGACCCCCCGGTACTCCCGGCCAATACCCAGCCCAAAGCCCATTAATCTCCTGGCCCCGGCAACCCGCAACCCGTCACTGTGTTTACCCACATGTGAAGCATTATGCGTCCACCTCCGCGATATAGTGCCGATATGCCCGCTCGAATCAGCCTCCATTGCCCGCACTAGATTCATAGCCGAATTTTTCGCGGGCCTGAAGAGCCGCGGAAAATTTAGGGGAATCGCTTGGGTGCGATCAGACCGACGGAATGCCCGGAAATTACGCGCCCGCGAATGACGAAAGGAC
The DNA here is from genome assembly GCA_947507545.1 of Clistopyga incitator. NCBI lineage: Eukaryota > Metazoa > Arthropoda > Insecta > Hymenoptera > Ichneumonidae > Clistopyga > Clistopyga incitator. Next base: position 10,537,523 of record OX382177.1, read on the forward strand.
GAATTTTTTCTGTCTTTCGGGATTTTTTTTTTTTTGGTGGTTTGGAATTGGTGACGAAATTGCGATTTTTCGGGTGCAAGGAAGTAAAGGATTTGGTTGGGAAAATTAATTACAGGGTTAAATAAATGCCGGAAGAGTTAGTGGTTAGTGCAATCGGGTCTTTTGCAATATGGCGATAAAAGGTTTTTTTTTGGGCGGGAAATTTTTTTGAGCGATAACGATTTTGAGAGTTACAGTACCTGTTAGTGACAATTGACTAAAGTTAGTTAACAGTGGAGTTGTTAATGTAACTACAACAATTGTCGGTTGGATATGAATTTTATATGGGATAAAAATTGTTTTTTTTTTTTGTTTAAGGTACTCACCATTGTCATCTATTGTTCGCCTCGCATCGTCACCGACTCTGTCGCTTCTGCTGTCAGCCGCGATGTCGTCCTTGTCCTTGTTGTCTTCGGAATCAGTGAGTACCGCGTCGTCATCGTCGTCGGTCTTGTTTTTCGGCTCCCACGTCATCTTGTTCTCCTTCTTCAGGCGTCTTCGCGCATTCGCGAACCACGTTGACACTTGGGTCAACGTCATTTTCGTGATAATGGCGAGCATTATTTTCTCACCCTTCGTAGGATATGGATTCTTCTTGTGCTCGTTGAGCCAGGCCTTCAGCGTCGCTGTCGATTCTCTCGTCGCATTTTTCCGCCTCGCTGCGAGATCGTAACCCGCGCCGTATCTGCAATTTGAGAAATTTTCTACTTAGTCACGCATTCAAAAAAAAATTTATAATAAATAAATTTCGTAAGACACTTCGTACCGCTTTTATAAAAATATAAATACAATAATAAAAAGGCCTTTTACAAACTTTATACTCTGTATACAAAAAAATGTTAGTCTCTAACTATATTTCCATATCTTTGACTCAATAAAAATTTTTTAAAACTATAGAAATTCTTATCATTGAACCCCTTAAATTTTAATTCCTGCCCAAAGTCCCTCTTTTTGCCCTCCCTCACGAAACTCAAAATTCCGTGCCCTGAAAAAAATCGCAAATTAACAAAAATCTCCCCAAAACAAGTGTCTACTTCCCGGAGTGGAGATTAGTCCGCCAGATGGCAGCATTTTGAGGGAGCAGGTGGCTAAAAGGATGATCAAAAGAAAAAAAAAGTCTCTCGTTCCCTGTTACACCCGAATATAAGTGCCCCGCGCGTGGAGTATCGTTTTTCGAGTATCTATCGGCACTTTGAGAGTCATTTCACCGATGATTTATCCCTCGTCAACCCTGCGATTTATCCCGCTGGGTATTCTCCACGGATTTCCTAGAGTATCAAGGCGAAAAAGAGGGCCACTCGTCGCATGCGTGCGCTCGCTGCGTTACGGACGAACACGCCCTCCTACCTAAACTCGCTTTTCATCCCCTTCTCCACTCTCGTGCACTCTCTGCTTTACTCTCAGCCCGACTCTCACCCTCTTAGGGTCACCCTCGCGCTTACGGGGACAGATAGAGAGAGAGAGAAAGTCACGGAGAGAGTGAGACACCCACGGAGAGAGCTCTCAGCCAGCAGCAGGCAACCCCAGGACAGCGAGGGTGATACGCCACTGGCAAATATATACGAGAATAAACCACCCCAGTGGCGGCGTGATTCCATCGAGCTGCTGCTGCTCCCGTACCTCCAGCCACTGCGGCCGCACTCACTCGCCGTAATGGCGATTCGATCGATCCCCCATTCCGCCAGAAGCAGCAGCAGCAGCAGCAGCAGCAGTAGCAACAACAGCGACAGCGACGTCATCGTCGTCGTCGACGTCTCTATTATGACCAGCATTCGCTATTATTTCTCAGAGAAACGACTGTTCGCATCAACTGTGCGCTAAGTGAATTTGTAGAGTACCCGGAGCGTCAGGACTGATGTCGTGTGGCATTGCGATCGGGGATAGGCGATTCGATAGCTTCTGGTGTCGTCGACAAACGAGAAGAGGAAGTTGGAGCATCCTGGTGGAAATTTCGCCGGGAAAAACCGGAAGTCGAGCGGATATCGAGAGGGCGGTTATCCTAAGGGCGACGGGACCCAATTTCGGGTCTGGTTGTATTGGTGACCTTGATGAATATTTTTATAAATTATTTTTTGCCTTATTATTTTTATCTTCGGAATAGTACAATTGTTCGTAGTTTTTTTTTTCCCACCTCCACCCCCGTCGTACCTAATTTTATTATACCGACGACAATTGTTCATAGTTGATAAAGGGAGATTGTGGTCTTATTTTAATTATAATTATAATTAATTCATTCCCATGATTAGGAAATTTGTACTGGTTAATTACAGGAAAAAACTGTTTGTTAGAAAAAAAAAAAAAAAACATTATTATGTGGCGATGAACCGTCTTTTCGAATGAACTCTGCGCTGAGTGCATTTGTGGAGTGCCCGGAGCGTCGAGACCGATGTCACGTGTCGACAAACGAGAAGAGGAAGTTGGGCTCTTATCCCGGGTATAAATTTCGAGTGAAAGAAAAAGCGGAAGTTGAGAAGAAGAAATCGAGGGGGCGCTTATCCATTTAGGTTAGGGAACGGATCAAGCGGGCGGGCCAAATCGAATTGCCAGAGACGGCGAGCGATTAGTCGGGCACTTCCGTCTGGCAAACAGAAGAATTACGAGGTCCCCTCGCGATGTCCGCGCTGGCGAGATTGCCCGATGACTCGACTAAAGTCGCACGAGAGGAGAAACAAAAGATCGGGGGGAGAGAGAGAGAGAGACAGAGAGAGCGAGAAAAAGGAGCCAAATCGGCACGGGGCAACAAGCCAAAGGGATCTAACGACTGAAGAAAGTGGGTGGCGCTTTCACCCTCTATTAAACTCCCTCAGACAAGGGAAAGGCGGCGGTTGCCGAGTGCCGGAACCGCAACCGTCACCACTGCCATCAGCCTCCGGTTCCTATTCCTCTTCGCCGGTATAAAACCGTCGTCGTCGTCGTCGTCCTCGAAGGAAAGGCGAGTTGGAAAAAAAGTAAAGAAACAAAAAACCGTAAAGAAAAAAGTAGTAGGGAAGAAAGGAAGAGAAGTAGAAAGAGGCCTAGGGGAGCGCGACGTCAAAGAGAGAGGGGCCCCATCGATCCCCTCGATTCTCACTCGTCCAGCATTCCTCCCGGTCTCGTCTCGCGACGATTATTTTCGCTAAAACCACCATTTCACAGGCTTCAACGACTCGAAGAAATCCCACGACGATTAATATAAAGCCTCCGGTTTTATTTTAATAGCTAACTCGTGTTTAATGAGTAATATCGGTAGGGAAATTGGCTCAACGATCCGGGGCAAAAAGCGAGGCTCCAATGTACGTACGTACTTCTCATGGCCGGTAACATGGCCCGCTCGAGGGCTTTGAAATAAACGAAGAGAAAAAAAAATAGAGAGAGAGAGCGAAATCGTCATCGTGGATATGCGGGAACGAGGGAGAGACAGAGGAAAGAGAGAAAGAGGTCGGTTCGCCCGAGCGAATTGTCGGTGGATACAGGGCCGAGGTAGGTGGAGGAGGCAATAACGATATGGAGCTCTCGTAGTCGCAAACGCTGGAGGATGATGGTAATAGCGAAGCTCCAGAGCAGGGGCCCAACCACTCTGCACTCGAGCGACTCATTAGGGGCTTTGCATATGGTGGCGTCAACCGCTCGAAAGGTTAACCAATATTGGCAGAACTGGCGTAATTACGCAGCCCCCTTGGCCGCGACCACCTCGTACCTACACCTAAACCTACATCGTTTCTACGCTATACGCTATTCGCTGTTTCGTGTGCCTCTCTCTACTCCTGTTGTGTATATATGTCTATAGTATATATGATAGAACGCGTATATATATATGTGTGGATATGTGTGTATATATATATATATGTCTAGAGTCACTTTAGGTGCAGTGGCTGCTGGTGCAATAGTAATCTCCGGTGCATGTCGAGCAAACGCACGCTGTCTAGGGCTAGACTAAACAGGGAGGCTCCCTCTTACTCCGTACGAGCGTCTACTCTGCACCTTACAACCCTATTCCCTGGCTTCATTTGATGGACTATTCGACGGGTGCGCGGTGCAGAAATTTAGAGACACTCGCGCGGTGAAAATGTTCTGGAAAATGTACGGAGGATATGTTTTATGGCGGAGGTAAAAATGGGAGTAGGGTCTTCAACATCTTGAAGGGCTTGGTGTATTTTTTTTTTCGGATCTCTTTTTTTTTTTTGGGTAAAGTAATGCACGATATTTTGGGATTTTTTTTTTTGGAGACTCACGATAATTGTTTGGCTTGAAGGTCTCGGTGGAAATGTTATGGAAAATGTACGGAGGATATGTTTTATGGCGGAAGTAAAAATGGGAGTAGTGTCTTCAACATCTTGAAGAGCTTGTTTTTTTTTTTTTTTTTGGTAAAGCAATGCACGATATTTTGGGATTTTTTTTTTGGAGACACACGATAATTGTTTGATTTGAAGGTCTCGGTGCTTTTAGCAACGGGAGGGATAAAATGGTATAGTCGAATAATCGATAGTTACGAATCTGTGGGTGCCAGAGTTGTAATCATTCCTGCAAGCGTTATTAATAATATGACCCTCTTAACGCATCGCACAGAATTTTTGAAGAATCTTGAGTACCCGTGAAAAAGTTTATGGACCATTCGAAGGTACATCGTGCGGAAATTTACCGGCACTACGGAGGTGAAAATGGCCGTGGAAATGTACTTTACACTGAAGTTGGAAGAAGTAATCTTCATCTTTATGAATAGCCACTTTTTATGTATTCATTCGGCGAGAAGTTGTTGTAGATTTTGTAGGTATCTTCACTTATTTTTTACGTAGTTTTCAATGACTTTCCCAAGCTTAATCAAAAACCCAAATTTCATGAATGAACACATGATTTTGGCCGCAGGATTTTCCTTTGAAGACCTTACAATCTTGGGTGACACAGCACAAAAACCGGAAAAGGAAATGCTCTCCAATTTAATGAGTCGTTATCAAGGCAGCATCAAATCTTTTAAGTGCAATAAAAAATGTCTCACGAATTTATGATACACGCTGTTTTTTTCTTTCAGAATCTCAAGGCCTCGCGACAAGTGGTATAACTTGCCTCGTGAGCGCATCAAATACGATTGTGTGGGTTTAGGCGAGTAACTCACATCCAGGATCAACATCAAGTCGATTCGGGAGTCATGGCAGTTCTATCTGGATGCTGCAATCCCGAGACTGATGCGAGAAAGATAATAGGATGAAAAAGAAGAAGAAAAAAATGGGTCTGAAGAAGAGGAGAGGAGCGTAGACGAGGGTACTTTAGACGAGGGTTGTCGGACGAGGAGCGATGTAGACGGGGGTGGAGAGGCGCGCGCCAGTGCGGCCAACCATACCGCACGGGGGCTTTTCTCTTCCCTTGGGGAACGTGGCATGGACGGAATGATGCCTTTTATCGAATATAACCCGAGTGTTGCGGAGGCACGCCTCCCAAATATCCGCGTTCTCCGCGCGAGAGAGCCTCGCCGCGTTCCCGGAAACAACTCGACCGTGCAGCGATAGCCTCGATTGCCGAGGGTGACTTCCGCTATGGCAAAGAGCCACGCGATTTCCCTCTTCCACATACGTTACGCCGAGGTACGTACACTCGGAGCCCAGCGGACCCTACCAACCTATTTCAATGGCCAACGAGGCTAGGGTTAACACAGTACAGGCGATGAATCTCCAACGAGCTCCGACTTGGGCTTCGTCGTAGCCAATGAATATTGCCGGAAATCAGAAACAGCGACGCTTCCGGGCTCACCGGAATTCCAATGGAAAACAATGGGACGATATTTTGATTTTCACACTCTCGACAATAAATCGAAGAAAAAATTGGGTTACGCAACTTCAAATGTCAACTAGAGTCAACTGTGAGGGATGTTAATTTTGAACATGATCCAAATTCGGTGCTTTGATGTTGCTCACGAACATTGCCGGAAGTCAGAACCGAAATGTCCATTTGATTGATTATTGTTGGACGATCAATTACCCAAAACAAAATCGATCGTTCAAATTAACTTCAGATAAAAATTAAGCATAAGTATAACAGTCATGAATTTTCAAAAGTCTCCCACAGCAATCACCTAATTTCAATCGTAAATCCTTCTACGATTTCACGAATTAAAAAAAAAAGTCGATAAAACTTCGTTTCCCGACAGCAGAATAAAAAACTTTGACTACCAAAAATAATGATCTTCATTACGAACACCGAATTTCCGATAAATCCCTTACACAACAATATTCAAGTCCCATATCCATTAGGCCCCTACCACCGAGAGGGTTAAAAGATCGTTTCTAGGCCATTGAATAGCCTCGCGTGAGGGGCTCGTTGCACCGACTCGACAATAACGACTTTGAAGAGACGGGAGCTCGGACGTCGGATGAATTGCAGGGGATGAGTGGAAACAATGACGCTCCGTTTCTCGCGGGTTTTCCACGCCGGGTATTACAGCGAGGAGATATACCGCACAACACGGAGAAGGGAAGAGGATTCCGGCCGACCATTCGCCTCCCTCGTCACTCTTGGCTCGCGTCGACTGGACCGAACGTCGAATGGCCTTGCACTGGTGGCGATGGACAAAAGAGGCTGTGTCTACACTGTACACCCACACACACACACACACATAAACACATACAAAGAGCCTATCCTGAGGGTGCAGTCTCAAAGCGGAGGATGAGTCCCGGAGAGTACGTATTATTAAGCAAGTAAATTAATAGCGGCTTTGGTGAAGGTCTCGCTGGCAAGAGAGTCGAGAGGCTCGCGAGGGTGGATTCCAGTGCACACGATAAACAATGCCTACCCTTGCTTGGTATACAGAGGAGAAGAGCCTAGGTATTGTAGTAGCCGAACGTGGAATGAGGCAAGCAAACCTATCCACACACTCACACACACACACGCACGCCCACACATGTAATCTACACGTTAAAGTGCAGCGCAGAGGAGAGAAGATGATGCTGGAAGTGTACACGTATTGCATGTGCACAAATTCACTCTCACACGAGGCCAACCAACTGAGGAGAGTGAGAGTAGTGTGAGTGTGTGTGCGCGCCACGACACGACACGCTTGCTAAGTAAAGCAAGCACCTGTGGGACTCGGTTTGTGCCTAGGGGCTCGACGGTTCGCTGGGCGTGAGTACTGCCAGCGCGGAGAGTACTACGAGGAGGTGCTCGGCTGTAAAGGAGAGGTGGAGGAGAAGCTCCAAGTAGAGGAAGCTCACGAGGCGCCCCACAGTTCAGTCGAGGGTTGCGAGAGAGAGAGAGAGAGAGATGGGAGTAGGGTGGAGACATATAGAGAGTCGAAGCGAGCATAGGGAGAGCAGAGAGTAGAGAGTAGAGCGCGGGTGGCCTGGAGAACAGAGGGCGATGAGGGGGAGGGGGGCAAGGAGGAGGAAAACGGGTGAACCCCCGGGAGGAAGCCAATCAATAAACTCCCTCACTCGCTCACTCCTCTACGATTCTCCGTATAGGTTACGGTGGTGTGTAGAGCATAGTAACGTGCGGTGACGACGCAGAGGGGATATATATATGTACTATGTACTATATACACCGTAGAAGCACTCTCTGCTCTTCTGTCCTGTGACGCTATCCCGCTTTCTCTCTCTCTCGCTGTCTCGCTGTCTCTCTTGGACTCGCGCATAGTCTGTCTATACGCTGGAGAGTATACCGATGCCCGAGCTAGCTAGAGCGAACCGGCGAAGCCTCCATTATGTACGCCCACTCGGCCCCCGCCGGTTACCTACAGCCATTTTGTACGTACCTACGTAGACTCGTTCTGCATCGTCCTCGTACCTACGTACGATACTAACTGTATCTTGGGGTACAGCCAATGTGTGTACGAGAATCAGCGACTATACGGAGTAGCGGGGTTTCGATGAGACGCCAAATCCAATAGATGCACAGTCGCTGGCCACCCAGTGACATTTTCTCAGCACTCTCGGCTCTACGTTTTCGTTGCCTTGGGAAATTTTTGTTGTTTTTTTGTTTTTGTTTTTTTTTTTTTTCTCTTTGTTGATTAGAACAGTGGGAATGGGGGGAGGGGAAGATCAAGGGATGAGGTTAATAATTTGGAGAAGGTTTCAGTGAGATTCTGGAGCATGGCACAGTCATTGGCCACTGTGGCGGTTTCTTGGGTCTCTGATTTTTGAGCTTTTTCTTTGATGATATTTTTTTTCTTGTTTTTTTTTTTTTTTGCAATTTGAGTTTGGGAATTGGTGTTAGTTGTTTTGACATTTTTTCGAAAGACTTGCGAATACGTGTGTCACTAGTTGAAATTAATTTGCGACAAGGAGCCACGAGGGACTAATAATTACTGGAACCGATAATTATTGCTAAGCACCGGGTGAGACCTAATTGGACTAGTCAAGTATTTATTGCCATTTTATCGTTAAATGTTCGGCTCAGTATTTCGCTCGTTGTCTTTGCCGTAATTGTTCCCACTGACGATATTCCTTCGGCTTATTCATGACCCCAGTGAAATATTTATTTCTGCAACTCCCATCAAATAGCGAATGAAATTAATTAACAAAAAATGTCAAATTCCTCGAAAGCACATTTTTCATCGGTTGAAATTGATGTCCGAAACAAGCGAGTGGTCGATGATTCTCAAAAAAAAAAATGACTAAAACCTAATTATTTTAATAAACGCAATTTATCAAAAATTTTATCGAAAAACGCTCAGCACAAATCCCCACCTTAATTAACGACACTCCAACCGAAAATATCGTATCTGTGTGATTGCCGGGAATTAATTCGTGTGTCAAAGGGTTAAGGGGCCGATAACTGTACCGCTTACAATGACTTGAGGGGAGAACGAGGCGATTCGACGATACCGAAGATTCTTTCGCGCTGTGTCGAAGATGAGAGAGAAGCCGAAGCGTGCGCCGAGCTGGGGAATCTCGCCGAGTGGCAAGAGAATAAAAAATAAAATGAAAAATAGAAGTAAGAGGGCGAGGGCGGGGGAAGGGATGCCGAGAGAGCTCACAAAGCGAGATCGAAGCAGGGAGGGACCGATTCGAGGAATCCTTGAGGCTCTTCTCGGATTCTCTTGGCTATATGGCCACGGGGAGTATCCGCGGAGCCGGGATCCACGCTCGGCGTTGAACGAGACACGAGGAATCTCGTTACGCGGGTCTTCCCAAATCCCCTTTAGACGCGAGCGCTCTTTCGACGAGCCGAGCAACGTCGATTCACTAAAGTACCCGTCGAACTCGGAACAGTCCGCTCGGGGCTCTCGCTCTCGAGCGATTATACCTTCGGTTACATCCTCGTCGCCGAGTCCGGATAGACGCGATATATCTGAAGGTGTTTTTGACGATGACGATATTCCAGTTTGCGGGAGAGGTAAAGAGAAAAAAATAAAGGAAGCGAAAAAACAAAAAAAAAAAAATGAAAGAAGCGCTACTCTGTCTCTCGGCGAGGCTCTCGTCGTCGGACTATACTGATAAGATAAGCGACGTACTCGAGCTCTCATTATTTTCGTGTGTTATTGCCAAAGGAGCCTTGATATCTATAACGACAATAATAACTTTCGCTTTAAGTAACAAGTATGTAAATGGTCGCTCCTCGATGTGGATCTTCGGGAATTCTCTTGACACCTTCGTGACGAAATTATTATTGTTTACGCATTCAAACGTACCTCAATTAAGTATCGATGCCTGATTACATTTTATAGCGCTGCGCCCGAAGAAAGTGACTCTCGAACATTTTTTATGGGATTTTTTATCGAAAATTTCGCAAGAAACTCAGCATAAAAATAAATGCACTCTTCCTATTACAGATTTTGATGCAGAATATTTTTGATCACATTTTTTAATGACACTACGTCAAAATTTCAATTACTCAAAATCATAATTAAAAACAAAAAATTATTCTGTACGTGCTCTAATAATTATTCAGTCGCTCTGCCGTCATTAATTCCCATTAATAATCTACATCGATAATTCCCAGTCTATTTAATCCCGCGTTAAATATCAGTTGCGATATATTTTCGAAATGCCTCTTATCAAGCATCTCAAATGGAGTGAAAATAGCATTGCCGGAGCCGAATGCACCGGCGGTTCGTTCCTTCTCCAGTTTCACGTGAAATGGGCTACCGGCTGAGAGCTGAGAGAAGCTGCGACAAAAGTTGGAAAGACGAGTAGCGGCGGAGATTAAGTCGCTCCGCTCGTAATCCTAATGTGTTCCACTCGTTTTATTACAATATTGTGTGTCCTTTTTGAATAAACTCACGAGATTTTATCGAAACACTGAAAACACTTTTATAAATAAATGTGACAAAAAGAAAAATGTATATATACATATGTATATAAATGTACGTATGGATAAAGGGTAAATCGTTAAGCGTGGAAAAAAATGGACGTACCCATAGGCTGCGAGGGTTGGATCGTAGGGGTAGTATCCGGTCGCCGCTGGTTGGAGAGCTGCAGTGCCCCAAGCGCTGCCCATGTCTGCCGTCATTCCCATTCCCGTCGCGTCCTTCAATCCGTACGGATTTCCCTGAAATACAATTTCGACATTGATTTCTACTCCGACAGTAACGCCGTTCGTATTCCAACTGATGTATCCGCTGCGTGCCCCACGTTTCGAATTCTGGTCAACAACAGAATATGGATGTCGCAGAGAGTGACAATTTGTAACCGTGACGAGCATTGTACTGTCATTAAAGATTTCGCCATTTGAGCATATCAAGAAAGAAGGTCATTTAAGATTCATAAATGAAAATGTCAGGACGGAATAACGTCGTGTCGGTGATAGCGCGATAAATAATTTCATTTCGACTTAGTGTTTATGTCAGGACTTTTAATTATACACGCAAATGATAAAATCCAACATCGGCGCTTGGCGCGAAAAAATTAGTAGATAAAATGTCATTAGTACGTGGTTTTCGCGCCTGGAAAGGTGTGCGTATTGAAAACGGAATTGCAAATTTATGCCGTTTCGTTCGATAAGGCGTTTATCGTATTATTGATTTGCGGTTTGTTATTTCGAAAATAATTATCTCAATTTGTTATTCAAAAGTATGTAATGTTTCAATGGTTTATTGGAGATTGGGAAGTTGTACGATCTTACGGTAATTTACTTGAGGTATCGTAAAATTAACGTATTTTCATGAATAACTGCTTATTGCAATGAAACGAAGTATAACATAAATTTGTATTTGCCTGATCAATGGCGTTTAACAACTATCAAAAATATTTTATTGATTCGATAAAGATTCAATTGATTAGGAAAATATTATATTCGATTTACAAACTTTGTTTTCGCTTGAATTCTATGTCATGTACTTAAGTACGGTCACTAGAGCGAGACAATATTGAAATTAGCATATTAAAATGGCCGAGAGTTGTTATTCATCGATAGACACACGGTCAATAGCCGGGACAAGCTCTTAAAGTGTTCTGTGCTTGCTAAAGCCACCGAAGGGGCATCGAAGCGCGAGGACGAGTGCTTGAGCTCCGCTCGAAGGGTGAGTTCACGGCGGCGGCGGCGGCAGACTCAAAAAGCCGCGGCGTGCAAGTATATTAGGTAGCTAATGGTAGCACAATGGGATATTATTAGGCCGGGCTTAGGAGCCCCCGTTCGTGGCGCCAGCGCGTTTCGTATTACACCTCGGCCCGTCGCGCGTTATAATTCTTCATTTCTTCAGCCTCCGCCTCTCTCTCTCTTTCCCTCGGCATTGCTGGTCTCACGAGCTCCGCTTCTACACTCCCTCATCCGTACATACATGCATAAGTAGCCACGCACGAACGCCCGCGGTCCACGCGGCATTCCAATTTATCCTCTGTCTTTTACTCCGCGTAAACGCATTACCACAAAGAGACTGGGGCCTCTCAGCACAATACTCCCAAGCATCTATTCCCGAAAGGCCGTTTTTCCCGTTGAATCCAGCACAAATCAGGCCCTGGCCAGGAACTGGCTAGGCCCGGATCAGGCCCGAACAGAACCCGACCAGGGCCCGACTTGCACCTGCTTTAACGCTAAAAACTTCTGGACAAGCAAGTTCATGGATCTGTCAGCTTCGGCAGCTGGCGGTAAATCACTCAATCAGTGAGATCAATGAGTATGCCTACTTATTTATTGCGAAACTACAAAAATCCATATCCGTAACTGTATAACACCCAAAATGGATCATCGATTTCGTAATGCATAAAAAAATGAATATAATATGAGGAGTGTGACGAGTGACCCCGGTCTCGTGTACAGATGCGTAGGTGGACGTTGGACGAGCGAGAATAGCGAGTTTTCTTCCGGGTGCTGGATGCCCCGCGTGATATTCTCGTGGGCTTCCCGCCCGTAAGCTACTATATACGTATTACAGGTATATAGTACACTGCATATATTTATATACACGTGTATATATGTATGCGTACTGTACGGACCTCCCAGAGTCCTCGCTACGATCCTCTAGGCATCTTTACGAGGTTGAGTGGACCACGGGTGGTCCGCTTGGTGCTCGATTATTGTCACGGCACGCTGGTCAGGTCGAGCCGTATATATACTTATATATACACACATATATATATATATGTTTGCACTGTTATGTAGTGTGCGAGTCAGCGTCAAATGTGGAGGTTCAGCAGCAACGCGGAATTGTCCGGCAACTGCACCAGCAATCCGCAATTATGATCTGTACGCCACTATATAGAACATGTTGAGATAATCGAGGTATAGAGCGCATACACACATTTTACCTCGTGGCTATTGCTATCCCAAGTATCGGCCGACGGAGAACCGTGATGCTCGGCCCCGCTCGTTACCATAATTAAATTAAGGAACGAAAGGGTGAGCGCGATAACGCGATGAAGCCGTAGGTACGGGCTATATACGCAAGCTACGACGACGCACCAAGAGTCCCGAGGTCCCACGAACCTTCAGTTAGAAGATTCGTTTATATAAATGTCAGAGTATCGGCTGGATCAATGAACGCTCTCCAAGCAGCGTCGTAACCATCCTCAAAACCTACTGTTCTTTGTCACTTAAATTCCACAAATGATTTGCGAAAAGGGTTTTCTTTTTTTAATTCACTCTCAATAACATTTTCACGTGTAAACGCCATTCCTTGTTGATGAAATGAAAACACATGGAAACATTAAAACATAGTCAATTAAATTTGGCATTTAGAGAATCAATAACAATAATAATAGTAGCCTAATTGGACCATTAAAATTTTATTTGTCATAAAAATCCTCTCGAGTCTACATATTCTCATCAATATTCTGCGTTTCACATGCGCCAAAAGTATCATTTTGTTACAGTCGTTAAAACTTTATTGCCCGATGACTGTTTTGTGGGGGGGGGGACCATTTATTTAATTGATAGAATATCTCTCATTCCACACTCAAATAGTAAGCCAATATCTAATGCTTATCAAAACCAAAAAAAAAGACACTTCAATGCAATTCATTTGTTTTTCAAATTTTATATATATAAATAAATATATATCCGAGATGCTGCGCGTCTTGATAACGAAATACGACGTTTATGCTAGTAAAATTCTAGTAATAATTTAAGCTGAGATGTGGCAGTGATCCCGAAAGATTTTTTCAAAGGATAAGTACATAGTATTACAGAAGTGCTCGCGTATAGGACGAGAAGAGAGTGGAGTGGAGGTACAAGGGTGCTCAGAGTATATGTTGCCACGGAGCGAGAGAGCGGAGGGTGGATTCCTTCGAGCTCCAGACCACCGTGCGCGCCGTCGTCGTCGTCGTCGTCGTCGTCGTGCTATATATGCATGAAAGCTACTGCTATAAGGACTGCTACGAAGGAGCGCGCGCACCGCTCGCGCTTATTGCCCTTATTGCCTCCGCGCCGCCCATTTCATTCAATGCTAATCCGGTTCTTATTACGTTCTTATAACGCTCGTCGAAAAGGACGCTGCGAGAGAAAAAGAGGTACGAGGAGGTCTCGCGTCTTCAGCACGTGCTCACTCGGAGGAGCTCGTAAACGCTCGTCGAAGACCGGGGGAAAAAACACACACACACACACACACACGCTCGAAAATACCTCTCGACTAACTTTCAAGATCAAGGGGTGAGAATGCAGTTCGAGAAGCGAAGCTCCACTTGAAATAAACTCGCGGCTCTCGGGGCAAGAAAACATCAACCCTCGTGACTGTCTCTCGAAAGCAACTAAGAGTTGGAATGTGATTGTTACAACAATTACTTTATTCATGAGCCAATAAATGGTAATGTCTATGAAAAAAAAAAAAAAAAAAATCTTAACAAATTTTACTCAATCATCTTTGAAAGAATAAAAAAATTAAAATGTGAAAAATGAAAAAATGTATTATTCCCAAATATATTTCCATTTAAAATCCACAAACGTAAAATAAATAAACGAATAATATAAAAATTCAGTATCAGTGCCCTGATTGAGATAAAAATTTGTTTCGTGTTACAACATCAACCCCTCCCCCCCTCCCAGTCCTTCGAAGACTATAAAAAAATGTAAAAAAAAAATGTCGTCAGAGTATTGAAATTTAAAGCCATTGACAATGTTGCAAAAATGATGTAACACGCTGGTTAAACGGTATATTTAATGGAAAGTCGTTGGGCAAGATGAGCAGCGGGGCGCGCGTAAAAGGTCGTTGTCGACGACGATTCTTATCAGCATTGGTTGATTGCTGGGCAAAACGTATCGATCTCATCGCCAAGTATACGAAAGTTAACGGAGTACGTAGAGCAAAAGGACTTACCAGAGGCGAGTAAAATGCCGAGCTGTCCATGCCGATGCTGGGATAAGGTGCTTGGTCGGTTGCCGATGGTGTCGGTGTTGGGTAAGACGAGTACGAGGTGGCGGTCGGCGCTAGCCTCGGATACGCACCGAGCGCTAGCCTCGCTGCGCTGTCGTATTGGCACGAGCAGACCGTCTGACCGGTAACGGGATCGGTCATCATCGGTCGCCCGTTTTCGCAGCAAGCTGTGCCTGGACCGGCGGTACTGCCGACCGGGGTGCTCGCGCCACCGGAAGCTCCGGCCGTGCCCGTTCCGGCCCCGGCTCCCGTCGTCGTCGTCGTCGTGGCTGTCGATGACGGCGACAGTGCACCAGGGCTCAATCCTCCGGACATCGCCGGTGACGTTGCCGTCGTCGGTTGTCCACCGCTCACCAACAACTGAAACAACGAGATGGCGTGGTTCGCCTTAACATTACCGATTAACATCTTCCCATCAACGCCCACACAACGACATTCATTTTTTCGTTTCATTTTGCCGGTCTATTTATATTTTATATTTTGCGATTTATTATTTAGTGGACACCGATTTTAGGAGGATTTTCGGTGAATTTTTTTTTTTTTTTTTTTTTAGGGGGTGTAAAAAATGTGTTGTTTATATGGTATTTGCAGATTTTCTGTAGGTTTTTTTTAGAGATAAAGACAGTGTTGTTGCGAGTGTCTATTAGTTGGAGAAATAAAGTGGGCTTAGATTTGTAGATATGGGTTAGTTACGGTCCATTGGAAATCGATACTTGGAGACATGTGGATATGTTTTTCTTTTTTTTTTTTTTTTTTCGCGTGGGGCTAATATGTTTTATAGTGTTTACATAGACACGTACGTTAAGATATATTTTCTGCGATTTGAAAAATTTTGGTTGGTAATTTAGTTTGAAAATTTTGGACCACGGTGCAATTTGTTTTCTAGTTATAGTTTCATAATAATGATTTGCTGAGCTTGCGAAATTATGTGTAAAGTTTTTAGCAGCTAGAAAACGATGTAATTACCAGTTAAATGTGGGGAGCAACCGTGAAAATAAAAAAAAGGAGAGCACGGTCCTTTATTACTTCCGCAATGCACTTTTACATTTTTTCGAAACCATTAATTACCCTGAAATTTTTGTAAACATAAATATTCTCGACAGCTATTCAAAAATCTACGTTTCATTTTGCAGTTGCGTGTTATTATTATGAAAACAGTCACAGAATAAATTATATTGTGCAAATTTATCGATGAAAAAAATAAATCTATATCTCCACAAAACATCCAGCATGTATTTCTTCTAAGAATATACGTATATTTATTTCACTGCAATTACCTTGGCAATAATTATAGGTAACATAAAAATATAATGCCAAATAATTGAGTGACCTGAAAAAATCGTCACAACATCAATTTTATATATGATAATATCCCCCATTAATATTAAAATCAACTGCAGTTAAAAAAAGTGAACTTCTCTTATCACGTTTTTATAAAATTTCCTGATAAACGTCAGATCGTTTGTATTGAACAGTATCGATTTCATCGATACACCGACTTAACTTCACAAAATATCAATACAAATAAAATGCACTAAAAATCAAGGTTCTGCAGATTCAGGTTAGATGTCGTAGCTATTGCGACGGCAGCCGCTACCTGTGGCCGACACTTTATATTTAGCCGATTTCTGCATCGTCGAAAGGGAGCGAGAGAGAGAGATAAACAGGGCCAGCGCACAGTTCGCACGTCTAATTATAAACAAAGCAATCGGACGCGCGATCGACGAAATTGGACGATGTACATATTAGGTACCTGAGGAAATCTCGTCGACCCATGAACCATTTCACTGTCATTTCTTCAAGCGACCATAAAGCCAATTTTTAATCCCTCATTTCTCCGTTTCTTTTTTTTTTTTTAATCGACATTATCTGAAACGACCAACTGCTCAACCATCTCGCAGTATATATAAGACGCTTTTCCTTCATATCGTCAAATATTCAGTGGCACTAAATCGTCCCTTGTAATTCCAACATCCAGCTCATGGACAAGAGGACAACGTCGTCGCCGGGTCGTCTATTCGAGGCGTTAAGGAGCGTTTTAAATTGGCAGTAACTCGACGTTTAAGAGGACGACGACGACGAAGAAGACGAAGAAGAAGAAGAAGAAGAAGAAGTGGAGGCGAGCGTAAAGACGGTGTATTTTTACGCAGCTTCCCTTACGAGCTTCGGCCACTAAAGCTCGACGTGCGCAATTTCGTCGAATTCTTTCGCAGCCTCACGCCTCCTTGTTTTCGCGTCTTAGTCGCGCGAGTCTTTTGGTGGCTCTCACGTTAAAAGCTCAATAAACACGTTGCCAGCGTGGAAACACGTTTGCAAACAAGCTGAAGAGGAAAGCGCGTGGGCGAGCCTCGATAAAAACGAATTAGCCAAGGACAAATAAACGCTAGCATTGTATTTGTTTTGGGAAATGTTCGGTAGGTGGTAAAAGCGGATTTTTCGGGCGCGAATCACCTTTGGGCAGCTTCGACAAAGCCGTGAGTTGACCAACGGCGTGGACTTGAAGAAGCGAGTGCACCTGTGGTCGAAAAACCGGTTTTTCGAAGCGATCGAAAGGCGGAGGCGCGACTTCGACCCTCAATGTACACGCGCAGCACAACGGGCGTGAATTCGTTCGTCAATTACCGATCCGCGAGGCGCGCGCGCGCACGCACTCACACAAATCCGCCAACGGGGAGAGCTTTTCGCGCCGCGATTTCGGATAAAAGCCCCGCTTTTCGCTCTACATGCATCAACGACTCCTCCACCCATATTTCTCAATATTTCCCGCTACCAAAGCTCCGTCCATTTTCCACGGGGTCAACCAACGCTCGTCGACACGCAAATCACCGTGTCCATTTGTCCGGCGACCGCGGATATAATGCGATTCATGAAACTACAATTGAATTTCGAGACCGTGAGTGATTATCATTCATCGGATTTACTATGCAAGCCATCCGTTAATGGACTGGGTTAGCCGCGATTTTCATTCGTTTGCTTCTTACTTCAACTAAACGTCAACCGTTTGAATTATCATTTACTAATGTAAGAACATGTAAAGAACATGATAATGACACTGTAAGATTCTTACTTGTGTTACCTCGACTAATTTCGAGCCCGAGAGTGATTATCATTCATCGGATTTACTATGCAGGCCATCGTTAATGGACTGGGTTAGCTGCGATTTTCATTCGTTTGCTTCTTACTTCAACTAAAGTTCGACCGTTTGAATTATTACCTGCTAATGTGCGAAGAAAATGATAACGACACTATAAGATTGATTGTCATTCATCGGATTTACTGTGCAAGCCATAGTTAATGGACTGGGTTAGCTGCGATTTTCATTCGTTTGCTTGTTACTTCAACTGAAGTTCGACCGTTTGAATTATCACCTGCTAATGTGCGAAGAAAATGATAACGACACTGTAAGATTGTTACTTGTGTTATCTCAACTAATTTCGTGAATTTAGACGCAAATATCTGTTGCCGAAAACAAATTTATTTTCACAGCAGGACATTTTTATTTCATATCTTATCCATCATCCGAGGGACAAATTATTTTTAGAATATATTTCCAGAAAATCGTGCCGTACGGTATTGTCATTGTTCGATAAGAGCCTCTGCTGATTACATCGGTCAGAAAAATATTTCCAACAATTAATTGACTCGGCGATCAGTCAACACGGAAAAGGCGATTTTAATATGAGCGGTGAACGAAAAAAAAAAAACAAACATCGCACTTCTCCGAGTCCCAAGACAGACATTCTTAATTTCTCGAATAATTGTTATTTGTCCCGGTGAACGATAACATTGTCATCGAACGAATTCTGGCGTAAATCCCACGGAGTCTTATTCCACGACACAACGAATCTCCGAGTCGGACGATAATTGACAGCCTTAATCTTGTCATCTGCGTTCACCGCCGCGAATTTATTCACCGACTTTGACAAGCGCAAATGTACCGACGATTGACACGGTTAAACAGTGGCTCATTTGCTAATTACCACGTCTGTCTATCTAATCGACATACCTATTTGTAAATCAGCGCGATATTATTCAGCGAAATAATAAAAACTCTCTCCTATTCCTCGCGGTATTTTATCGGATCGGCATTATTTATTACCGCGACGATTCCCGATCCAAAGCAAATTAACCGAATCAAGTATCTTCATATATCTCTAATTATCCCTTTAGGAAAAAAATCCAATGAACAGAAACGCCCTTAAAATCCCTAAAAAATCATCTAAAATTCGCGAAGAAAATGCGAAAGGTCGCGCGACGAAAAGGAATAGAAAAAACACGAGGCAACGCTGGACATGAGTGAGCCCTCGTCGTACGCAGGCCCATCGTCGTCCCGTGTATTATAAATCCCAGCGGACACTTCGTCGATCGCGATAGACGCTGAGCGAGTCTCTGAATCCAGCCGCGAGAAGAAAGTTTCGGTTGAGTAACGCGTGTGGCTCGATTGGGTAACGTGCGAGTCCGCTACACGAGCAATGCGGTCGGGCGGGCCCGCTTCAACACACCGACACCTTCGGTGCGAGTCGCCGAGTGGATCGGCGTGTGTATTAGGGGGCCTAGTGGTGCGTCACACGGAATAATAAACCGGGGTACAACCTGAGGTTAAAAGAGTCAAACGCGCGCGTCGATTGATCCGCAGGCTTTCCGAAAGCCACGAGAGAAAAATTGGCCTCGCCGTCTGTCCGTCCGTCACGCGGTGTGACTTTCACGCGGGTTGCGAGCGACGCGTAACGTAGCGACGGCCGTCGGTCTGAGCCACGAGCAGGTGCGCGCCGCCGTTCGCCTCGATGCCTCGTCGAAAAACCCCGCGAAACGTCACCGCGCAATTTCCATATCCACTCGTTAACGCTAAACGGTTTAATGCATTTCCCGTAGATTCTCTACGGATATCTCATCGGACCCAATCGGTAGGAATATTAAATACGTATTAAACGACGGCTTACCTGAGATGCCGACGGATACGAGTATCCGAATTGAGCGTACGCCGACATGTCAGTCGCGGCGTTGGCTCGTTAATTTATATATCGAGTCCCCCGAGCCTTGTAACAATTACGAGGGAATTTTGTATGTGTGTATATGTATGTATGTATATATACAATATATATACACATATATATGTAAATATGTATATGTTTGTATGTGTATGTGTATATATATATATGTTTGGGGAGCACTCAATCGTAAGCACTAAGCACGTACGCGCACTGGACACACCGTAGGATCACTGAGGTCTCTCGTCGAAAAGAATAGGTGGTGCGGCGGGTGACGTTGGCTACTCGTTCCCATAAAAACCGTGGAAAGAAGCGGACTCGGATGAGATCCGGTGCGTGACTTGTTTCCCCGAGTCCTCAGGACTGTCATCAGGGCATCGTCCGTTCCAGTGTCACGGTGACGTATTCACCGGTTCGCCTCCACCGCATGCTGGCCTCACTGCACTCTTCCAATCGACGATCGCGTGTCCGTGTACGTGCGAGTATGTGTATGTGTGTGCGTGTGTGTGTGAAATTTTTCTTCCTTTAATCTCTCGTTGAAATCGTCGTCACAAAGCAGCTGATATTCACGAGGCTGGATCACGACACAGGGAGCAGGTGGCCGAAGACACGACGATACCTACTCCTACCGAAACAGTTGTAATATCGCACCACCGAGACTCGCGGCAAATGATAATCGGTATATACGATAATACGAGGAAACAACGTGACCGATTGTTCAGACGCACCGGACATAAGGTTTTGTTATTGGGCTTTCAACGCGAACGTTTTGTTACGGAGAAGGCTAGGGTTCCGCCGCGTTTCGCACATACGGTCCGGCCCCTGTCCCTGTCTCAGGGCTCTCCAGACAACGACTGACTCGACTCTACCCACACCACTTCATGGGCTTCCACTTGGCTCGTCTCGAATCACCCTCTGGTGAGCGGGACTCGAAGCAAAACCGTCTCCCACTCCGCGACTCCGAGGCGTAGCTCGCCGCGCGCCCGCCAATCGCGCGGCCGCTCGCGGCTCACCGTCACTGCCTAGTGGGTGGGGACCGCGCTCGCGATTGGCGCGTCGCGCTGCGACTGGGCGGCGCCTATTTATCATGCCACGCCCACAACTCGAGCGGCAACCCTACCCCTCCATTTGCAGCGTGGAAAGCAGCGTGAAACGACTATTTTCATCCCTCGGCTAACCCAACCCCTAACCGAGTGCCACCCTCGGCACTGAGGCTCCCCTCTCCCCTCCCCCAGACCCGACCCCTCATACCACACCGATATTCCTACTCGTTGGCTGCACAACAAACAGCAACTGAGAACAAGGAGGAACGAGTGTGTTTACGCGAGTCGACTCTTGTCAACCCCGTTGCCGGGGACTTGAATAAATCTCACGTTTTCTGCCCGTATATCCGCGGAGCTCTCGGTCCTCTATATATGTATGTATATGCGGTTTCGGAAGGACTCCATTCGCTGGGTATCATGCCAAATTTCGTACCGCAGGGCTTGCTCGATACGCCGGAAGTTACTGCTGAAGACAAAGACGGGGACGAGATGCCTGAGCAGTTGACCTTGAAAACACTCGAAGAAACGTATTTCTGTCAATTTTCTGTTCATGTTTCGATAACATTTATTTTTACGGCGTATGAATTTTTTTTTAGTGGATAAGATTCTTGAATATCGACTTTAGCTGATCAATAAATCGAATTGGTCAATCGAGTAGCCATGATCGACGGGTTATCATCTCAAACGTATTCCGGTGACTTATAATTCGACGGAAATAACGCTCTACAAAGTTGAGGAATTCTCGTGAATATTTCCGTGACATTCATTTTTACGTCGCGTCGAAATATTTTTTAGCGGATAAGATTATTGAATATCGCCTTTAGCTGATTAATCAATTGCATTGATCAATCGAGGGGTTATCATCTCAAACATATTCCGGTGACTTATAATTCGACGGAAATAACGCTCTACAAAGTTGAGGAATCCTCGTGAATATTTCCGTGACATTCATTTTTACGTCGCGTCGAAATATTTTTTAGCGGATAAGATTATTGAACATCGCCTTTAGCTGATTAATCAATCGCATTAATCAAACGAGCGGTTATTATCTCAAACACATTTCGGTGACTTACAATTCGACGGAAATAACGCCGTACAAGTTTGAGGAGCGTTTGTTTAGTGCCACTGGAATTAGATGCGTAATTCCACAATTGCATTATTCCGTCGTGCGGACTATTGGCCCGGTCTTAGGCTGTCAAGTATTTGAGAATTTGTGAATTAGGCTCGGAATGTGCAACCGAACGAAGGAGGCTTGAGCCTCTCGGCAATTTGCGATAATTTCACGGGCTATTAGCCGATGTTCGGTTGGGGTTAGCCTCAGGACCACTGGCCCAGTCCGCTGTCGTTCAGCGGAATCACTTCCGCTGCACTTCCGTCAAACTCACGGGCAACGGGAGGGGAGGGGAGGCGAATGGCCAATGGACAATCGGGCGGACCGTTGGCATGCGGACCAACGTAAGCCTCGCGGGGTCCTGTACTAATAGGATTAACCGACAGGTCCCAGAGTTACTCCGGGTCGGCTCGCTGCGTACATGGGACCGCGGATGCCAGATAAGACGACCCCTCGGACTCTCCGTCGGCCTCGCCGAAACTAGCCTAGGTACAACCGCACCGGATACCGGATGGTATGCGAGTACCTGAGCACTCCGGCGGCGTCCCGAAGACGTCCCCCACCCGTCGCCCAATCCGCTCCGCCGAGTGATTTACCGTCCTGCGTAAACCCGGTGACCTGCCGCTCACGCCCCCAAAACAGCCTGGGACATAATATCTGTTTGTGAAAATTCGACTCAACGACGAAAATCTCGGGTTCGGTTATTCTCGTCGAGAGTCATCGGGCTACGTAACCGAAACCTCGGCAAACGAGAAGGACGATATCTTGACAGTGCAGGTCAATAATCGCTATGTGCTGGGGTTCACTGCATTTTTTTTTTTTTTTTTTTATGCAACCGCATAAAATGACAGTCTCGTTGCGGATGAAATAAAAAATTTTGAGACGTTTTTATAACGAAATACAATTTTTTTAAATGAAAAGTCATCGGAGAAATGACCTGAAAGTTGTCATTCTGAAACAATGATTTTTCATTTTTGTGCAAAAAATTGTGATATTTTTTTTATGTTTAGAAAAATAATTATTGGTATTTTGAAAAAAAATATATATAGGATATTATTTCATTAACTTTTCGTGTGTTTCACTTTTATTTTTATTTGTGTGATTAAAAAAAAAAGTAAACGTCATCTTTTCCAATCACTGCAGGCTGCTGTAAAATATTAATCGCAACAGGAATTACCCATAAATTTCAATTCAATGGTGTGCAATGACTAATTTCATTTAACATTTCCATAAATAAAATCTAATGTCTTTTTTGGTTAATGAATTTTTCCAAAAGATGTATAAACACAGTAATAATGTGTGTATTTCGATTGAAAATCCTGTCGCTTTATTATATAATACAAGGGATCGTTAAATCCTATATTTTCATTCTCTGCCATTCGATCGGAGAGTGAGTGAGTGAAAAGTATTTGTTTGTCGAATAAATGGTCGGGCATTGGAGATATAAATCTGGTGTTATGAGGGGCGAGGAGGAGGAGGAGGAGTAGGAGGGGGGCGAGCCATTATTGTTCGAACAGCGTTTATCGAAGAACACCGCAATACTTTCAATCCCACGAATTACGTTTGTAAACTGTCGAATTAGGTAGATTGCGATATTTAAACCAACGACGTCCATTACGAACGTCACGTACGCATTGAAAACACGTATTGCGAGCCATGTCCGCCGTGTCATGGAGGCACACACAACGAGTATCGATTTCCATCGTCACGCGGCTACCTCCGCATTTGTGATTACCATCATCTCGCGTTACGGGGGCGCCTCCCCATAGAGCCCCGTCTCCGTACGGTCTGTCTTCATCCTATCCGGCGAAACGTTAACGAAAGCGTAACGTGTTTTGCTGAGGAAACGAGGGGCTATCGCTCTTCGGCAAGATGTAGATGTCTTGTCTGTAGGTAGAGATGAAGAGAAGGTAGAGAAATAAAGAAAAGGAAGAAAGGGGAAAAAAAAAAAAACAAACGAACCCGGTGAAACGTTGACAGCTTATGTGTCCGCAAGTTGAGGTTCCGGATTTGATAAGCCCTGAAGCAAGCGCCGAGCATTGTTGGTTCTGGAACAACCTTTCTGCCTTTCCCCGAGAAATCACGGTCCCAAACTCCGCGTAGACACGCTAGAGGCCCCCGAGTCAGTTATCTGAAGCTCCGCTAGTGTCCGAGTTTGTTTGCGGTCCTCAACAAAGTAGAACCGCGACGAGAGTTATAGCGCGTATAGCCCGTGGAAGATAGAGAACCGTGGCCTGTACGAGATTGAGCAACTGGCGCACGGCAAAAACCGGCCGGTTTTACCTGACTCCACGAGCACCTCTCGACTCACCATTGGCCCAGAAGTTGACTCTCTTCTTATCTCCCAGAGAGCTTGTCACTCGGATTCCCTGACGCTCTTCGGGGTCCCTCCGCCTTCTTCTTCTTCTCTCGCTCTCGTCAACGTCGCCACCAGATTTTCCCGTTTTCAATTCCACCGGCCATGAATTTTACGAGCCTAGCCGAAATAGTCGCTGGTTGTCGTTGGACCGACGGACGAACCGATCGAGTTGCGTTGGAGAACTCACCCGACGTCGCGACGCTAAATTACAAATACGTAAAATAGGGGATGGTAATTCAGCGAAGCGACGATCGGTATTAAAAAATCTTCTACCGATTTTCACTGATCGATAGTTTTCACGGGATGTTAATTCTTGTATGTACTTAATCGATCGTTCAAAAAATAGAAAACCTCAAAAACTAAGAAAAAAAAAAAAAAAGAAATCAATGTGTGGAACAAAAGAAAAAAAAAAAGAAATCCTTGCGTCTCACACGCGGAGAAGAGTTCGAATTGTAAAGCGCCGGGTCTAATCTCGGCAGTAAAACGGTGTGATGTGTTCACACCGCGTTTCCCGAGGGTAGAACAAAAAGTCGGTGTATTAATTAAGGAGTTAGAAGCCGAGTTAGGGCCCGCTGCTATGCCCGACGCGCTATACGAGCAATTCAGCTAGCGAGTAATAAGAATAAGGGATGAGAAGGGCCGCGTGAGTTTTGGAGAACCCAGACGATGGCCTGGCGCCTTGGAAGCCTTCAGAGTTTTATTGGGGCAAGAGATTTTTGGCTTCGACCGCTTCTTCTTCATCTCTTCTTCCTCCGGCATCGAAGCGGGTGCTCCTCTTCGCTCGTTTCTCGGCCTGCCAGAGAACCGAGCAGAAAAGCAAGGAGAAACTCTTCCCTATCGTTTCTCTCTATCTCTCTCCCTCTCTCTCTCTCGGTATGGCCGACCAGTATGTCGCCGTAAAAAAGCCGGCGGGCTGAGACTATCCCCTTCCATAAAGCCCATACCGGACCCCTTTCCGATCCGGTGCCCTGGGATCGCGAGCGCGAGTAGCGAGCCCTGAGAGAGCGGCGACGGGGACGACGAAGACGACGACAACGACGAACCAACGAGCAACGAAATGTCAACCGTAAACCTCGCGAGGCAACACTAATTAACCCGACCGAAATAAACTGCACCGCTCAGTGTTGCTTCCCTTACTCTTTCCTTTCTACTCTCGATGCCCGAGTCTTTTGCCTCCTTTACTTCTTTTCCCTCCTACATCTTCGTCTTCCCTACCTACTCTCCTTGTGTTTCTTTTTATTTTTATTTTTTATTTTCGGGTCTTTTCCTTCTCTCTTTTTTTTTCTCTGTCGAGTTTTAGAGCTCGATTCGAAACTCGCGAGCACACCGATATACTCTCTCCCTCTCTCTCTCTCTGAGGCTTGTCTCTTCGGAGTTAGGAATTTCTTGAGCAAAGCGCTCTTATCGATGCCAACGGAGCAGAGCGATCGACGCCAAGTCTCTCATGAAATTCCCCTGGATATTCCCCTTGGATATCCAAGGCGCACCCACGACATCCTTCGGGTTACAGGCTCTCTCTCTCTCTCTCTCTCTCACTCGCGCCCGCAGGATCTACACTCTCGTCGCCCTGTGATTGCGAACCATTGGAGTGGTCGACACGGAAACGACCATGGGAGACCGCACGAAGGGCTCTTTGCCGACGGGAATCACCCTGCATGCTGCCTCAACCCTCTGGCCTGTTCCCCATCTACGCCACAAACCCGCACAAGGGCTGAAACTGGCGTCGTCGACTTGGTCGTCAGCGTCGTCATCGTCGTTGACGTTCGCTCCGTTCACGTCCCATCACCGACACCATCAAACCACGGGGTTCCCTCGCCTCCTGCTACGCTGTCCACGGATTTCCATTTCACTCGGGCTCCGGACTCTATTACTCCACGACACGTCGTCGAGTGAATGCCACGAGTCCTCCCTCGGATCACATTATCGGCCGGTACTTCGCTTCGGAAATGTTCATGGTTAACCCGGAGAACCTTGAGCTCCGAACATACTGATCAACTGATTTTTTCACTTCACGTAACGTTCGATGATTTTTTTTAAATTTATTTATTTATTTTTTACTGGAAAGCCAAGGATAATTTAACATTTTTGTGGTTCATTGTATTTTATGTTTAATCGTAATGTTGGATTTATTGAAGCATATTTTTTGTACCGAAAGGTAAGCTAATTGTTGAAAAATTGTGGTAAATTATCAAGAATGAAAAGTGTATTTCGCAAGTGCGAAATTCCGACGGTTGATTTTTATTTTTCCAACCTGACGAAGCCCTCGGCTCAAAAGGGTTAAAGCTCTGACAATCAATTTCTATTTTGGAGTAGAAACAATTTTTTTTTTCGCAATATTCGGGAAAGCGCGGAAGGTGGAAAAAATTAACTTGTAATTCTTATTTTTTGTTGAGTCGAGACTTTGCACGCGGGAAAATGATTGGCAATAGGAATTTTCTAATGGAATTGCAATAGTGTTCAATGAAATCGCAATGGACCGGTAATTCTGCAATTTATTATTGGTCACGCCGTGGGCGAGAGCAGTTGGTAATAATTTTTTTTTTTTTTTGTTTTTTCTTGTCTTGAGTATTTCTACAGGCATACAAGGACTCTACAGGCTATCGAGTATAAGCGACGAGGCTCAGTAGCGCACGAACGAACCGAACGAACCGAACGAGTGTCCAGAGAGCGCACACTTCGATGTTACGTGTTCCTAGAAAATGAATTGGTCATTACCGGAGCATTCATAATGCAAGAAGCCTCTCGCCGCGAGAGTGCATTGCGAAAGCATCGGTGCACTACGCAGTGCACGCTCCGGCTGGCGAAGAGTAACCGCACTGGCCACTCTCAAATCGCCTTTGCTTTTCTTTCTCTCCAATCAAGCCGACAAGTCGGTCTTAATGAAGCCAACAGCGATCTCGAACAAGTGAACCGGCAAACGCGCTCCAATAGAAATCCATTAGGGTCACGAGAAAGAGTATATTAAAAAAACAACACACACAGTATCCGATCGCTAATTTTTTTACCAGTTGCTACCCTAATTCCAGAATAAAAAGCTCAATAAAAATTGATAAACGCACGTGCAAGACAATTATTCTTGTGGATGATGTAAATACATTTACATTTCAATTCGAATGAATCGATTCACGTATCAGTGAAAATTATTTCGTTTAGGAGAAAAAAAAACTGGAATTTCAGGAAATGAAACAGCGGAAATGAATTTTTTTTAATAATATAAATCGTTAGGATTGTTACTCAATTCCGGTAAATACTGATTCTCATTATTATTATTGTTATGCGAATATTATATGAATGTTATATGTGCATTACTTGTAATGCAATTATGTCGGTGAGGAGAAGAAGAAAAAAAATCTGGAGTTTCAGGAAATGAAGTAGCTGAAATAAAAAATGTAATATTCGAAATCATTGGGATAGTTACTTAATTCCGGTGAATAGTCAATCATGACCGAGTACTTGTCACCACTTCCATTATTTCTTCAGCGCCGAGCAAATTGAAAATCTACCTGTCGATGTCGATTTTTTTTTACGTGTGTATCTAATATAATTGAAATCGTTCGAAGAGTGGAAGGAGTTGCTCGAAGACTGACGTGCTCAGGAATTGAGGATGCTCGAGTTGCGAAGCGCAGGATAATGATCGACGGAAGTGTTCGTGTTAAAATATGCAGATCCGGGTAAATTGCTACCGGGCAGACGGGCGCTTCGCCGGGACTCACTGGCACCTTTACCCCTATAGCGGTGCGTGCGGGGCGCGCACAATCATCGGACTCTCGAGGAGAGAAGAGCAGAGCAGCGCTGCTGCTGCTGCAGTTGCTCTGAGTGCTGAGGTACCGACATAGTGTGCATATAGTATACGTGCATTACACGTAGGAACGTAAGAAAGGATATGGCAGGGCCCGGGCGTAAGTTGTGCTGCTGGAGGTCGAGGCCGGCCCATACTCATGGCGTGAAGCACGCGTGGGAACGAATATTAACCGCGCGGTGAGTATAAGGGAATAATGTCTGACCGCCCGCAAAATACGTGGTCTATCACGTCTCACGGGTCATCATCATTTATTTAATCAATAATCCTATCAAGGCTGTCTCATATTAAAGCCCTGAGGCTCCGGCACGAATCTCCGTCAGGACAGCGATAAATACGAGGCTCGATACTTCGTGCCATTTTTTTTAAACCATTTCTTTACGACGATTTTTCACGAAAATATTTATTTTAATGGTGGGAGGTGTTTTTCATTTCGTAGATCATACGCAGAGGATCTGATATCCTTTTTCGTGTTCTGTTGGATGAATTGCATTAGGAAGAATAATTTTTCTTTTTTTGGTAATTTCATATTTCGCTTGGTAAATTATAAGTTGTGAATAAAATGTGCTATTTTTCATTCATTGTTTCTGACCATTTTTTTAAACCATTGTTTTATCACGATTTTTCAATAAAATCTTTATTTTATTTATGGGAAGTGTTTTTCATTTTGCAGATCATGTGCAGCGGATCTGATGTCCTTTTTCGTGTGCTGTTGGATTAATTGTATTAGGGAGAATAATCTTGTTTTTAATTTTTGGGCATTTCATATTTTGTTTGGTAAATTATAACTTGTGAATAAAATGTGCGATTTTTCATTCATCGTTTCTGACTATTTATCGGTTGAAAAAAAAAAGTTTTCCACGGTTATCGTGAGTTTATTTGATTTTTAAGTAGTGCGGGTAATTGTCGTGGATTAATAATGATGAAAATGGTATTATCGACCGTTTCCATCTCGTGAAGAAATGAGGGCTCGCTGTTGCGATAGGACGATAAACGTTAAGAGGGATACCTCGTGCTGTTGTTTTATCACACTTTTATCACGATTTGTTCGTGGAATTTTAATGAACATTATCAATATCATTATTAACTGTTTCATTGTCGCAGCGAAACTCCAATTTATGCAGTTTACTCGTATGCTTGTGAAATGCAGCGGCTTCCGAGGGCAATTCAAGTTTATAGCATCCGTGCGTGATCTTTTATCTTCACATTACATTTTATCGAACGTAAAGCGTCCAATTTATTGGAAAGCACTGCGGGTAATTATTATTTACTAATAACGACACATTTTCATTTTGTACAGTGATGAGGGCTTGGGCCTACAGGCATCTCTGTGTCACGGTGTCAACGATAACTATGAAATTATTTATTCCTCCTTACTTTTTATCGTCTATCGAAAATTTATCGCGACTGTAGAGTTATCAGCTGTTTTAGTTTTATAGCAATACTAAAATACATTACGACTCAAGTTCTGGTGAGTGCAACCAGTGTAAAGGCGGTTTAATTTTTGTTTTTTATGCTTTCAACCGATTTTCTTCACCGATTTCTCTTTTTTCTTTCACATTCTGCGAAGACGGATGCTTGATTATGTCACTTGTTTTTCTTAGACCACCGGACATGAACTTTGGATGGGTTTTCGTCGACATGGATGTAAGAGCGGGCTCACATGTAGCGTTTAACGAGCGAGTGCGAGTGCGCGAGCGTGACGCATGGGACTAATCGACTTCTTAACACGGAACGACCATTAATACTTAGCGAAACGCTCGCGCGCGACATTAGCAACCGAGAGTAGGTATAATGCAACTCGCTGGAGATTCTATGGCTGTTAAACTACTGCGACGACGCGACGGAATGGGGAACGCCGCTCGGGTACGTCATCCGAGAATAGATTCAGGCGTAACTATAAGTATTTCACTTTACCACAGAAATCTCCGTGTTTACTCACAACAAAGGATCAGTGACAAAGAAATAACATAATGCAAATGAGGACCTTGCGCATTGCCGGCTAATTACTCTCCACTTTTTATGATAAAATGCCTTCACATGGATTTCCTCGTTGTTTACGTTTAATTTTATACCGAGGAATTTTATCTCTTCATTGCGTTGAAGCAAAAAAAGGAAAAAATTAAAGTTCAGCGAAATTTCAGCCGTTTGGAAATAAATAAGAATTTAATCGAAGAATTCTTCTGCCGAAGTTCACTCAATTATGTATCGAGTATTATTGAATATTACGAAAATCGATCACTGCAATTCTAGTAGTAAAAATAAATGAATAAAATGTGTCTTTGATTTTTAGACAATGAAATCGACAATTTTCCAATTTTCCGCTCGTAACATGAATAGATAAATTTGGAGAAATAGGGATGATCGTTAATCGAGTAGTAGCTGTCCCGATGTTACCCGAACTCGTATTATGTATGGGCGAAATTTATAGGGAGGACGTTTATGTATCTCTTTGATTCTAAAAAAAATGTGTCTTTGATATTTAATCAATAAAATCGGCAATTTTCCAGCTGAATCTGATACGTTTTCTAAGCACAAAATCGCCGGCGCTAAGCACAACGTGACTGATGCAGCGCATATGGAAATTAGTTATTTTTTCGTTGTCCCTCGTGGCATAACATGAATAGATAAATTTGGAGAAATAGGGATGATCGTTAATCGAGTAGTAGCTGTCCCGATGTTACCCGAACTCGTATTATGTATGGGCGGGATTTATAGGGGGGACGTTTATACCTATGTGTAGCTACAAGATAAACACTACACGCGCATATATATAGTTATGGCACGCTAGAGCTTCAGAACGAGGATCGATCCTCCGTATCGATCGCGGAGAAGAGACCGGTGTGTGCGAGCGGCGCACTATACGCTTCTGAGCGTCGACCTGCATGCACCGATGCACCACTTTATGCGCGCATAATGACGCCGTAAGTATTCCACCGCCTACTCTCCATCTAGTTAACAAATATCCAGGCCAGCACCGTTAACGCACACGTTCGTAATAATTTATTATAGCACGGTTGCGCTCTGCGCCGTGCCTCTTCCCGACCCCTCCTCCCTGCCGCACGGCACAGCGCGCGTTATGTTCGACCTCAGGATACATCGATATCAGTCAACAACAACAGCAACGACAACACCAAAAAAGTCAAACAAAACACTCGGGACTCCGAACTCACTTTTTCTTGGCCCTCCTTGCCAAAATGATTTTTTTCTTTCAATGGTTTAAAAAAAAGCCCATATATCAGGGGATATATTTTTGAAGTTGAAAATAACTCAGTAAATTTGAATTATTCCAATTGTTATGAATTATTATTTACTTTATTAGTTAAAAACTAAATAAGCTCAAATAAATTTCAGGTTGAATTAACAAAAATTGTCTCGGTATTTCATTTCTTCAATTTCTATTTTTTTTTTTATTTACTTTTGACGATCTTAATAAAATTCAATGTTTACTACCCTATTCTTTATTGTGTACATTTTTTTAAAATTCAATCTATAGTATGCTGACTTGTTTATTGATCAGAAGTGAAAACACGTATTGCAACGCTCGCCGATCGAGTGGCGCGATTAACATGTCATTGAGTATAGGACATAAAGCTCGTGTATTAGAATGGCTATGGTGGTAAAAGGGTTTGGCGGATGGAATGAAAATAAGGATGCGTCGGGCATGCGGGATGAGCAGCGGGATAGGAAGCGGATAAGAGGAGCCTCGACTATACGTTACAGGTGAGAGCTCGGGGCTCGCGTGCTGCAAACGAGCCGGCAGCTGCTCGCTCCTGGCTACACGGCTTATATACGCTATATACGCAAGAGGTATATTAATATGCGACCGACTGTGAGTGAGAAGGGGAGGACGACGACGTTTCGGAGCGAACACCGCTTCGTATATATCCCTCGGTATTCCCTCAAACCATCAGTTCCTTCACTTTTACCTCCAACTTCAAGCTAATAGTAGTACAGTACATCCAGAGAGTCGTTTGGCACGCGCTTGCTTCACTTGGGCGGCCCATGGGCAATGGGCAATGAGTAAGAGTGTGCCGCATTAATTTAAAAAAAAAAATATATATATATATATATATATTGAATATTATTATCTTTTCTTTGAAAATTCAACATGTATTGTATTTAAATACAAATTATTATTCTATTTTCATAGGATTTTAGATTATGTTTCAAAGGTCTTTCTTTTTAGGGTTTCACACATTTTTGTGTTAATTTGGACGTGAAATTTTTTTTTTTTAATGTGAAGGTTGCGTTGAGATAAATTTCGCAAAAATTCAAAATCACTAAAAACATTTTTTTTCCTGTATTCCATTTTATTTTACATTTTGTATCATTCAAGTATCCTGACGCAAAAGTCCCTAAAAAAATGTGCTAAAAATCCATTTGGCTCGGAGCAAGGAAAAAGGCTGAAAATCACTCGGCTGGTTGATATATTTATATATATATACACAAGTGATACAGCACAATTGGCAAAACGATTCGTTGGCTTGCGGAGGGAGTTGCCCGGGATATAACCCCAGCACACATCTATCTCTCGGCAGAGTGGAGCGGCGGTTCTTCGATGGAGAATGAATGAAACGAGGCGAGAAGGAGGCAGCGTAGCAACGCAGCGCGAAGGGCGATCCTCGTCGCGACAGCAGCTCAAAAGGGAAACCGAGGAAGAAAGAAAGAAAGCGCCTGTATGTAGTGCGGGGTAGTGAATGAATGCCAGCGGGCAATCTGTTTCCCGTGCGGGATTACTTTCACGGCTACACCCCAGCGGAGCTCTCCGCACCATCAACAGCACCACTACCACCACCACTGCCATCGACACTGTCCCGGAACGAGAAAGAGAGTGCGGCGGATGCACACACGATTCGACTTGGCAACTCCCACCGGGCGTAAAAAGCACATCCGAATTGAATCATTGCTGAATAAGCGAGAAAGTGGCTGGCGAAAAAGGGCGTGTGTGTATGTGTGTGTGTGAGAGAGAGAGAGAGAGTTGAGCCAAGAAGGCGAAAGCGAACGACCCGTTGAAGAATCGTTTTCCCGTAGTCGCCTCATTGCCTCTGTCTACCCACAGAAAATTCTTTTTCATTTTTTATTCGTCTTTCAAAAAATGTTATTTTGGTGACAATAAAAAAATTGCTACAGAAAAAATGTTTGTCTCTGAATTTTTCGAAAAACGTTTGTATGTTCTCTAGCCGCGGCAATTTTTTAGCTAACGACCTGAGGAATTATTTGCAAATGAAGCTATGGAAAATGTGGGTCGGTATTGAATTTGAGCGAAATCCATGGAGCGGTTCAGATTTTATAGAATTTTGAATTTTGAAAAAATGTTCAACTCGTATATTCGGGAATGACGAATTATTATCTAAGTAGTGGATAATTTGGTGAAGGTCGGTAGAAAGGTTCGGATGGTACAGGATTTCTTATGTCGAAAAATTGACGTTTCACATCAACTTTGGATAAACAAAAATTAGGGGAAATTTTTTGTTTTTTCTTTTTTTCCTCTCGTCGAAAGTCTCGAGAGTCGAGCGCCCCGGTTGAACTATTTTAACAAGGCAACGCTCTGCCTATCTCGTGTTCACCCCGAATTAACACGTCGAGAGGGTAGTACGTACGTTAACTCTCTGAGCTTTAAACTTTGCACGGTGGAGTGTTGGTTCTCTGGTCTGGTGTGGTCTCTCTGGGCGAGAGAGTCAACTCGGAGCTCTGTGCTATAACAGAGGAAGATACAGTGTGTGTGGGGGAGGGGGAGGAGGATGTGTAGGAAACATTTGGCCTCGTGGTTCCCCGGGGGCGCAAACTGTTGCGTCATAACTCGAGAGGATCTGCGAAGAGGAGGAGGAGGGTGGGAATGAGGCTCTCTCGAGCAGCATCATCTGCACCGAGGGAGGAAGAGAGGGAGCGAAATGCTTGGAGCCAACTAATGAAACAGGACTGAGACGGGACTCTCCACTTGCGACAGACTAAAATACCTTCGTCTCAACGTTCCCATTTACCTTGTACACGTTCTCTACACTCGGGCACTAATTTCCGAGCGAAAACACCGGGACAATAAGTTTATTAATCTCAATTAAACGGTTCTTTATTAGGAAATTTTGGGTGTCGGCAGATTACAGATTGCGAACTGAATCGGATTTTTAATAGTGCTTCAAAGTTTGGGGAAGTTCACTGACGTTTTCTCTTTTTTTGACAAAATTTGAAACAAAAGTTAACGCAACTTTAAAGAAATAACTTTAAGTGCACCTGCACTTGTGAATAATATTTAGCGAAATAACGGAAATTGTATGAAACCGATTGCGACCACTTTTCAGAGTGTCTCAAAAAAACCCATAAAATTATTATTTCCGTCTCGATTTTTGTATCAGTGGTTTTATAATTTTTTTTTTTGGGATTCGACGCTAGGATACTTAAATTTAGAGAAATGTTGGGAAAAATGTGCGTGCCAAGAATTTCCGACTTTAATCTTTTACAACTCGAGAGCTCTTTGAAGTATGAAAAACTTGGCAAGCTAATTAAGTAGACATTTACGCGATGTGATATATTACATAAAATTCATACGGTCACAAAAACGTTTGCATCCTTGAAAAAACAAAAATGCGAAACGGTATAAAAACGCAACCTAAACAAATTTCAAGCTCTCGAATAAAAAATTTTTACCCAAGTGTAATTAAAAAAAAAACTAACCAGAAACAAAACGAAAAATATACATATATATTTTGCTTAAAATTTTATTAACAACACCAAAAATGTTCCCTCACTTCAGGTACATTGACACTATCATCACGATGACAACTGAACGATTTTTCATTCGTACGTCGTCTATGGTCGCAAGCTCATAGCTTCTTGAATTAAGGTGCTTCGAGATAAAAGCTCCCACGGGAAAAGTACCGTCGTAGGGCCCTCCGGTTAATTCTCAGCGTCGATAATTCTCGACCGTGACTTGACGCGTGTCCGGGTCACCCCAATTCGAAAAGTTTACAGGATTAATAACGGCTCGACGATGATATAGCGACGCAGACGTAACCTCTCACACATTTTCGCAGGTCCCACAATATTTCTTTCATCTTTTCCGTGCGACTCCGCGAAGGCAGCAACGTTGAAGAACGACGTCCTACACGTGTCTCGTACACCCACGTATAAACACCCCACCCACTGTGTGCGGGATGCACGTGTCACGTGCACCCCGAATGCCTACTTCCCCTCAGGAAGCCACAACGACTCGGCTTCACCGTTCAATTTGCCGTAAGCTCTCTCTCTCTCTCTCTCTTTTATATACTCTCCCCCAACACAATAGAGCAGTACAGTGCCCGTAGGACGTGCAGTCGGAGGAAAGTGCTGCGGCGAATGGGGAGGGGGTAATGCACGGAGCGTGCGACAAGTGCATGACAAGTGCACCACCGTCGACCATGAATAACCCCAAGACTAACAGAGTTACGTCCGAAATAAAATATTAACCTAGTGGTTAACAAAATACTGAGAAGTGCGTTACAAAAATACATGGTTAACGTTTATTGTGAGAATTATTTGAATGCGTGGGAGTACATAAATTGCGAAATGTTGTTCGATATATATATATTTTTTTTTTCAAATAAAGTGAAAATTGAATATATTTCAATTATTTTAACAACAAATTCATAAAGACTTTTACTCAAAGACTTGCAATTTTGAGCGAACTTTTTTTTTAAATAAAAAATTCGACAAATCCGTCGGCAAATATTATTCAATTTTTTTTAAATACACGATAAAAAGTGAATAACATATTCGCAAATATATCCGAACTTTTCAAATTGTCGATTCGCCGAATTCGAAATGTTCGTCACTCTCTCGAAGTATTTGCGGAATCGCCGTATTCAGAGAACTATATTCGGTCGGAACTTTATCCGGCAGCGGAAGAGGCAGAGCGAGAGAAAAAAGCGCGAAGTAGTTAACAAAATGTTCGAGAGTACTCAAGAAAAATACATGGTCGATACCTATTGCGCGCGATGTGAGAACAGTGTCATAGGACGTATCGGAGTGGAGTTGAGAGAGCAAATCGTGTGAGTGGCTCTTGGGGCGTTGTAGCGACGGGGACACTCGAGAAAACGGGGGTTGACGACGACGAGGATATAGCGAAAGGAGGGACCGTGCGAACTCTGCAATCGGCGCTTTCGAGATTCCAGCGGGGGGCGATTTCGCCGCAGCACTCTCTCTCTCTCTCGCTCTCTGTCGCTCTCGAGAGTCGCTGCTGTTTCTGCCGCTGCTAGACGTTATCGAAAAGCACTCGCGAATAGTGCGATATATACTTAGGCTCGAGGAGTATATATTCTCGCTCAGCGGGGTAAAAGAGATGTAGATATAGATAGAAATACTACTGTACGCTTCATATATATATATGTATGTATGTATGTATGTAGAGATTTATTAATGAGTTGCGGGATAAATCTGCCCTCGGAAATGCACGGGAGTATAGTTCCTTACGCTCGCACCCCCGACGACAGATTATGCGTGGATAACTGGACAGAGACACGCCACGAAATTTAGCGTTACACGCCTTGGTCGTTAACGCTCGCTCGCTCGCCCTCGACCGTCGCTTTCTCCTCGTCGCATGAATATGCACCGCGCGGAGGAGATCCTTGCCATCGTGATACCGTGCGTCTCATCGTATAGGATGTATGCTTATATGGCTTACGCCGAGGGGTCGTCCCAAGGGGTGTCAGACACCTGCGAGCTTCTAA
This sequence comes from Clistopyga incitator, assembly GCA_947507545.1. Classification (NCBI taxonomy): domain Eukaryota; kingdom Metazoa; phylum Arthropoda; class Insecta; order Hymenoptera; family Ichneumonidae; genus Clistopyga; species Clistopyga incitator. The sequence goes on from OX382177.1 coordinate 10,574,274, forward strand.
TAGGCTAATGGGCACTGTTTTTGATCGGGCTATACGATTGGGGAATATCCATTAATCCGCCCGTTCGGGGATACTACGAACATTTTTTACGCGTTATTTTATCAATATTTTCGGTGCCCTAAACTCAAAAGTATTCTCCAACATATAGATTTTTCGCTTTTATTGCTGTAAGCTGGTTTTTTTGTTTTGTGGTAAAATAGGCATTAGGCGTTTTCCGGGAGAAAAATTAAGCTTCCTTTTGACGGAGGAAACGAAAAACTCAAAATTTTCTTTTAATTTCATTGAAATTTTTTAGCTTTCCACTTGCTATCCTCATTTAATCAAAAATATTTCCCAAAATTTTCGTCACAAAGTACCGATAAAAATTTTTTAATCCATCAAAACCTCAACCCCTCTGCCGTTACTAAATTAAACGATGCCTTTCGAAAAATCATTTGCTGCACCTAGAAAATACCAACTCGCCGAAAATATTTCACTTCGTCCATCGTCCATGATGAAATTTCGAATATTGCGTGTTGGTTGCAGAAGAGAAGTGCAGGCGCCGGGTACGAAACACGCACCGGGTCGCTAAGTGTAGTGCCGTTCTTCCGTAAGAGTCGTAAATAACTTTCGGACCTATGGCCGCGATATTTTGAAAGTTTATGGTCCGAATAGTTGGAGGGTCTATGGGAAAGGGACGTCTGGAAACATAGCTTCAAATATATATACATATATATACACATATACACGTATATAGTATATTTGGTATACAAGAATCACTGCAACGACTTGTTCGGAAGCTCGCGACGATATCTTGTAAATCGAACGGCTTTTCTCACGAATCTCTGCGATGTTATTGGCCGCTCCCACGTAAAAATTCACGTATATATAGTGCCTATACATATATACATATATACAGTACCTATAGAAGTGAGTCCGCGGAAGAGGCGACGCGACGACGTTGAAGGAATGTTGGCCCGATCATCGACGTTCCCGACGCGCGGGGAACCCCTCAATACGCTCGAGGAATATAAAAATCGGCGCCTCTGCAGCGAGCACCAACAGCGGCCAGTGTTGCTGTATATATCGCTCTCAGTCGTCCACCACCGACTTTGCCTATGGCCGCGTAATAATCGACAAGAATATATTCCCACAAGGAGAGTCCCAAAGTAAGACGAAGCGAGAGAGAAACAGGTGCGATCGTTCGTGTCTCGCCGTGGGAAAGTCATACGTGAGCCCTCGAGGATACGCGACTCTAAACACAAGTGCCTCGCTCTCATCTACACCCCAACAAACGTTGGTACATTTTCGGTGGGATAATGAGAGTTTCATCTCTCCGTTTGTCACGTGGAATTCTACTTGTCTCTTTGGATTTAATGCGATATATTATTTTATATGGACAGTGGAAAATATTGATGAGTTGGTTATGGGGAAAAATATTGAGAGGTCCGGTATGATTGAGAAATATTTACTTTGTGATTTAATTAGTGACATTTTTTTAAAGAATCTATCGGTAAAAATATTATCTGAGCATAAATACTTTTTTGTATTTTTTTTTTTGGAAAATAATCGCGAACATCTCTAAAGCTAAAAAAGGAACATTTTTTGAACATAGATTGAATAATTCCTAACAAATTTCTCACAAATCGTCAAAACCATCGTTTCTCATATTCTAACAAAAAAAATCGCTCAGCAGTACCTACAAAAAAATCCAAAACTGACAAAGCGAACGTATGCCGGCTTGATATTTTCCTCTCGTTCATCCTGCTCGTCGTGTCGTTTCATTTTTCGGCATAAAGGTGTATTAATTCAGTGCGAGGGGACAGAGCGATGAGGTCGGCGTTGTGGGACGAGTGGCCGGATATCGGAGGTGAATCTGAGGCCAATCGAGAAGGGCAGAGGAGAGAGGCCGAGGGCAGCAGGTGCATCGGTAAAGTTTCCGAGCGGCGGAGCGTTGCGCTCTCGCCGATCCGGCTGCGCGCATCGGAGGACGCGCGCGGCGGCGGTAGGTGCTAGCAATAAGTTGGCCCGTGAGGTGCACGCGCCTGCACCTCCGAAACGCGAGGCTCTGACCCGCTGCCGCCTCCGTCGATGCCACCGATATATATCCTCAGCCTTAAACCTTTCCTATCCGCTCATTCATGCCCCTCTAAATGCCTATAATTTCGGTGGATGATTACAGGGCAGCGTGACCAACGCCCTGGGGTTTAACTTGCTCGTACACCTCGTCTGGTATCCCTCAAATTTCTGCATCTCTCTTCCCTTTTCACGAGCCACACGACTCCGCGAGCTTCTGTCTCCTTTCCATCCGTTCAATGTCGTTGTTGTTGTTGTTTTGGTTTCTGTGCCCTTCAGCCGTCGGGCCTTGTTACGAAAAACGGGCGTTAGCGAGGCAGAAATTGAAACGAATCTGCTTCTCGAGACTCTACGCCAGAATGGGAAACACTGGGTTCACTAAATCGAGCGATACCCACACTTTGCTGTGCCTCAGAGGCTGTGGAATAGCTATTAGTATTAGGATAGCTATTAAATTTATAGATATGTATATATTTGTGGGTATAGCGTGGCAGATATCCTGTATGGAAGATCGTGAGCGGCTATAACACAGGTGATGAGTCGAATAGGCTAGCCCGCTCGTTACGAGAGAACCATTGACCGTTGATCCGTTTGCTACTCGTATCCTTTGTAGAAACAAACAAACGTATAATGGCCGGGTGGGTCACTGGGAGACCGAGCTGGGCCATCCGCTCTCTCCGACTCCCATGTCCCACCTGTCCAACCGGTGCTCTCTAGCTCTCCTAGCCGATAAACCTTCCCCCTTGGAGAATAAACACCTTGGAAAATATTTCAACGCAACCGGACCGCATCATCAGCGACGTTTATTCAAAATAGTATTGTCCTTTCAAGGAATAAAATATGCCAAAAAGGCATTTGCTTTGACTACAGGCTTGACATTTTTTATTTCTCTCTTGGATAAATCAAATTTTGAATTTTTCCGAGTGGTAGAACTGTTGTTAATTTTCTTTTTTTTGTGTTTTTCATAAATTTCATGTCGTATTCTGTAAGACAATTAGCGAATATGGAATATTTACACATATTCATTGTGTAAAATCAGCTGGACGAAATTATTCGGTAAAAATAAAAAATGATTATTCGGAAATGCCGACAATTTTTTTTTTGTATACTTTGCGTGAATTTTTTTTTCTAAACCCGTTTTACATAGAACCTTTTTGAAGGTACATAAATTTCAATGTACCTTTAACATTGTGCTGCTTAGCATTAGCGAATGTATTTAGAATTCAGTGCTACGTGCTAAAGCCATGATTCATTGGCATCGAGGACGTGGTGTGAAATTAGGCAGTACACGTATTCCATAGACGCGTATTCTCATATAAATTTTCGTAGTCCTGTTGGTCGCGACGTCACTGACGTCGTTCGTATATCGCCGCTAGAACGAAACGAGTATCTTAGGCATAATTTGTCTATTCGCTGGCGGAACGATGAACGATCGAGTCAAGGCGCTCGCTAATATACGGAGACATTGGCAGTGCGAACGCGGGGACGCCTCGAGCTCGAATGTATCAAGAGCGGATCGCCTCGGCTCGCGATCGCCGAGCGCGGCAGTTAGCTCGCGCTAGCAGTCACATTTCGTCACGGAGGCCAATTAGTGCGAGTTTGGCCGACGAGTTGGACAGTTCAACCTGATTTTCGTTAGGATAACGTTTGAATCTCTCTCGGGTGGACGGTCCGCTTGCGTAATGAGCTCTCGCTGGCTCGACACGCGTTGCTTCGCCTCTCCCGACTCATACCCAACCTTCCCACCCCAAACTCATTCGAATTAAATTATCAAGCGCCTCGAGAAGCACACGTTGAATTAAAGCCTGTGTATTTAATCCACGGACGTGCTACGAGCAACACGCCAGATCAATCACCGCACGCTTGTCTGATTCGCCCGCCGAAAATGTCTCACTATTGCCCGGACGCATTTATTTATTATTATCAGCGAGAAAAGCCAGCCGAATTTAGGGAGTCACCGAGTGAGTCTCTCGCACCGGAAAGTCCACTGATTTTTATCATTCGTAAGAAAGCGTCTAAGCCGGAAAATTTGTGGCCACAGTGAGCAATATGTTTGAATAATTTTCTTCCACTGAAAGAAATATCGTGTCGTTGGGATTTTAATACCGTACATCAACGATAATGAAAAGGAACCGACGAAATTTAAAATGTGGTGGCAATCATTGAGTGACGAAAAATTTTTTTGTGACTATTTTTTAATAGTTTCACTAATTAATGACTAATAAACTCAGTTTGACATTGCATAATTTTTTACAGGTTATTAAAAATTAAATAAACGAAAAATCCTAAGGTGCCAATTGCCAAATGAAATTTTTGTTTAAAAATTATTTCTTACACTCAATAAAATTCCTTCGGTTATGAAACACGTCAGAAAAATTCGGTGACGGCAAATAAATTTGAAGAACGAGCGAATCCTCGGAAGCGGTGAAGCAAATTAATGTTCTTAATTCCTACGAACTCTTTAATTACTCTGATAAGCGTTAATTAAATTCACAGAACATTTTGCGAAGTCGTGATTTCAGCACTGGCGATCGTTCGATCTTCCGCAGTGCCAAGGGCTGTCAGTCATACATGACAGGTACAGCAATTTTGCTTCCCCGTACAGCGGCACGCAACATTTACAGAATATTCCGAATAACTTGATTAAAAAAAGCCGTCCACACACGAGGCGTGACAAATTCGATCGAAACCCGACTACGCAAACGTGACGCTCACCTCGTGTTGTTGCTGCTGCACGCAAAGAAAGTCCGCGGGTTGATGTGTCCCATGCGGGGGTGGAGGTTCCGAAGCCGAGACATCTTGTAGGAGGCCCACGTGGTCCCAGCAATCTTCTGACATGTCCATCTTCCCCCTCCCCTTCTCCCGACCTCGACAAGCCCTGCGTTTATCGCAAGATTACTTCTCCTCTCCCGATCCGCACTTTCAGTTCTTCGTCCACCGAATCTCTTTTTTTTTTTCCCGCGCACTCAATCACTCGCGTACTCTCGGTATACGTTTTTTTGTTTTGTTTTCCCGTTCCAAAGTAACTCAGCGTCTCCACGTGATTATACGACTCCGCAAAGTCCCTCGGTTCGTCAAAATGACCTCCGCCGCCCGATTCCTCGAGCGAATAACCAAAACAAAGCGGACGGCAACAACAACAAAACACATAAAGCCCGCGTTTCACTTTGTTCGTCGTTCGTCCTTACGTATCGCGGATGAAATCGGCGAGTCCGTGGCGCCGGTTTCGTGAACTCGGGATGTTGGTAGTTTCGCGCGCGCGAGAGCTCCACTTGGAGAGCACGTCCGGCAGCGATTAACGGGATATCTCTCCTTCTCTCCCTTCGGGGGAGTGAAGGAGGAAGGGGGGAGAGGCGGTCGGGGGTAGAGGAGGAGGTCGGAAGGAGAGAGAGAGAGCTGTGGGGGAGGGCGCAAGTTTCACAAGCGCAAAGAGAGATCAAGCGCGCGAGGAGGAAGCGAAGCCGCTGAAGAAGAAGGCCACTGTGATACGACGGGGATTCCCCTTTGTCCGATTGCAACGGGAGAGCCTCTGTTTCGATGCGAAAGCCAGCAGGGAAACACGCGCGCGCGCCTATATCCGCCCGACGGTTACGAATAGTACCACGACGACGACGACGACGACAGCGACGGTGGTGGCCGTCGGTGGTGGTCAGTCGGCGTGGAATGAAGTTAGCCAACGGGTTAGGTTAGGTTAGCGGAGCCAGGAGAGTTGCAGCATCAGCGCGGAGGCACTGAAACGACAGAGGGGGATGGCGGAGGGATGGAACGAACGAGCGTGGTACATATACAGAGAGCGGAGAACCCGCGAGAGAGAGAGAGAGAGAGACTCGCCGATCGCGAACCGGTGAGCGACGGACGGAGATGGAACTAACGACGCAGTCACCGCGGCGAGCGTGGGGGGCTGCTGAGCGAGATGGAGCGCATAATCGAGGACACAGAGACGAGCGAGAACGAGGCGTAAGGCGTAAGTCTGCCGGCAGAGTCGGGCGCGGGGCTTCCCGTGTGTTTGCCCGTGGGGCGAGAACGTTGGAGGTGGCGCCAATACCTGCCCCCGCCACCACGAGCTTGCGTATACGTACCAACCTACCTTCCTATCCTACCTACTCGCTTCTGCAAGGTGCCACGGTGCACCGGTCGGTGACCGTGTACCTGTCATTGAGCAGGTACCGATTTTCCGTACCGCTCGACATTCCGGGTGTCGATCGCGATCGCCGCGAGCAAAAATTTCTTTCTCTAACTTTCGTGAAACTGTTTATTAGGTGTGCATCGATCATTCGCTGCGGAAGTTCGATGGTCAAATTTTTTGCGGATTCGAACGATCGAAATCTTTATTCACCAGTTGCTATATCGAATTTAATCAAATTTATTTTTATATTAATCTAAGGTTTTAGTAAAAGGTATTGTTATTCTTCATCTCATCTGCATATCATTCTTTGAAAGAATTTCCTTGCACCATAGCGATGAATTTTAATTAAATTATTTTTCATCAATGATTTTGAAGGTACAATTAATAATTCAGATTTGCGAATAATAATGAATTTTGGACGCTGCTTTCGTGACTGAAATTGCGATTTTTAATTCAATGCAACGGAGAATAATCTTGAGAGAATAAACGCTGGACTGACGGACTTATTTGGCTTTCCCACACTCGAGTACCGCGATTTTTCGTAAAGACGCATGGGGCGGTTTATGGAAGATTGAAGAGCGTAGGACGACCAGAACGACAGGCATTACATATTATTCTATTATCGAAACTCGGTGCAGAAGCGCTCGAGAGTCCCTCGTAAAACACACAGAGTCAACGAGACGATAAACACACTCGAGCTCGAGGCATTCTATGTGAACTCGCGTGCCAGCGCACTCACTTCTTCGGCATTGAAGTTCCACGAGTATGCCTGAGTTCTCAAGTGCAGAGTCCACCGATCTTCCTCAAGCTCAATTTTCCCAACGTTGATTAAAAGAAAAAAGAAAAAAACAAATGAGTCCAAAGAAAGTTTCAATTTACCGCTACGCCGGTAAAAATTTTTCCGTCAAAATCAGCGCGAACACATTCTCTAAAAATGTTAATATCCGCAAAATAAAAACGTTATTCCTTAAACGTGTCTGTTTAATACCAAAAACGTCATCTGTGAATAAATATCCCTGAGAGAAACCGAAAACGGTATAAATAGCTGCTACACGTGAAAGGAATTTTTGGTGTAATTGAATCATTAAAACAGTAGCAAGGAGGAAAAAAAATGTTGCTTTGTCGGAATAGTAATTGAGATGGGCTCTCATGCATGCTCTCGGTTTTTTGTTGCTGTTAGAGTAAGTGTTTGCAAGGCAGTGCACACAACAATTTGCTTTTTGGATCAGATTGGGCTGAAAATGACGGAAGCGCGGGAAATATGTGAAACAATCGTGGAGAGGAATAAGTCAAGAGAGCGTTCAGGGTGTTGCTCGTCCGCGCTCCGCGCACTGGCACGCATAATACCGCGCGAGCTCGCGGTATCTCGAACACAGGCATGCCAGAGCGCATAAACATAACGCTGAGGAAACACGGGTAGATGATATCGCGTGGATGCACCTAAGGGGCCGCGAGCGGGCGTCGCTGGAACGCGCGCCAACCTCGCCACGGCCTTTGTCCTTTTCCTTCAGCCACCCGAGCGGCGGCTCTTTACATATTCGCGCTATAACCCAGAGGCACGACCTCGGCGACGCGCGCGCCTCTATCACTCCCGCGTATGTAAGAATCTCGACGAAACTTCGTTGACTTTGCCACTGAGCGGTGATGCAAAGCGTACCTACTGAGCGGCGATCTCCTCGCCGCTTTTTTTTGTCGACATTCAACCCAATAATTACCCTTTTAAAAAAAATTCAGCTTTCAGCAATTTTTAAGATGTTCCATAAAATTATTTCATTTCACTCGGTACAATAATCACAATAGATTCACTCTAATCCGCAATGTTCCTATGTTTATAAAAATAATTCAACTACCGACTAAAAGAAATTATTATAAATTACTATAAGTTTAAAAAAATGTATTTCACCTAAAAATAATTTTTTTATGGATCCACAAAATCCCGTTCGTGATAAGATTTCATATTATGATGTAATCAATTTTTTTTCTTTGTATTGTTTGGTTTTATTGTGACAGTGAAAGCTTGTAAATTGTTGCGAAAATTCATTGTGAACGCCTTTCAATTATGATCTGGCCGTTGAGTATCTCGGGCTTACTATTAAAATACCAGTTTACATACTTCGCAGTTGTAAAGCAGATTCATCTAATCGCATTAATTCTAAACTACACGCGGTATGTCGTGTATCAGAGGACGTGCCGGATCACAGTGGCTCGACAAGTTACCGGCGGGCCAGCGGTGCATGCATCCATTACGAACTTTCGCTGCGGTCACATACACCTATTCATTTAGCGGGGACCACCACCACCACCACCGCCGTGTCTGGCTGAGCCGTGAGATCGACGCCTGTCCACCCAACCGATGCAATCAGCATTTGTTTTTGTACTGCGTTTATTAAAAGCCAACTGGAAGTATATTGCAATTAGTTTATTCACTGAACAGTATCGGCTAACGAAACAGAATCTGATTACACGATAGGCATTTGTTTAAAGTAGTTGCACGAAAAATACAATTACTCAATACATTCAACTGAATTAATGCTTCAAAAAACCATAGGAAAAAGGGTATCTTTTATTTTTTCTTAAACTGTATTTATGTTCGTCGTTTTTATAATTTTTTGACAAAATTGGATATTCCCTCCAATAATCGTAATCGTATTCCTAACCTAAAAACGACGTTTTGCGTCTCGACTCTGATGATTCCGTAAGCAAAGAACGGGTTTCGAGTTATCGGAGATGCCATTTCGAAAAAATCGTATAACCTAAAAAATGTTTGGAAAAAATGTCGCGTCTGAACGAAGCTTGGGTAAAACGAGTGGAATCTGGAGGGTAAAATAATAAGCCGGCGACACGATGGATCGATAACTCATCTTCATTTATTTAATCATACCGTGCAACACGAAAACAAAAGTCGAGCCACGAATCCACCAACGAGCTTGATAATCAGCGATGAAAAATAATAGCACTTCCGGTGTAATAGCGTCGCGTGTTGTGCACCGCCAGATGAAACGAGGGGATACGATGGGATGGCTTTTATCATTTATTGTCAGAGCGCAGAGGATTCCACCGACGAAAGGTATTAATGCAAAGCGCACTCAAGCTAGAGTGGCTTGACAGTATTCGACATGTCGGGCGCATATTAGTGCCTTCGTTCCGATCGAGTAAATCTGTTCGTCCGCTGCTGCTTGGCTCACGGAAACGCGAGTGTCTCGTTGATATCGGTTGTGGAGTATATATATCGGTTATCGGCTGTCGAGTATCGAGTGACGCGTGGCTCAACGGGCGAGTATCGGGCGCCACACCATGTGACGATTAATTCGATTTTTCCAGACACAGTACAGAGTACATAGTTCCGCGTGAAAGCCTTTCAACGAATATATATCTGGCCTCGCTAACGGTCAATGGACCGTCGCCCGGATAAAACATTCAACGACGACTGCTCGTCACCACCTCATCGAGCCCGAACAAAAGAGCTCGAAAATTTCGTAACCGTTGACCGACTATGTTCATTACTCGGCGAGAGCAATCTTGTGTACAATCAATTTACCGCTAATTTCGGTCTGTACGTGTCGTGGAATGTACGCTACCAGAAATATCACAAAAAACGTGAAAAACGTCCCTCCGCGGAAAATCATTTAAACACTGCATTATACATATCCTACGGGGTTTTTTGTTCGAAACGCTGTGTTTTAATTCAAATTCGTGATACCGAAATGATAATCGTTCCGAAAATGAGTATCGATTCATGGAATACGTAAATTATTTGTCTGAGTTCAAAATCATATTACTCGACAGGAAGAACTGCAGACATTCTAATGACTGGTAAATTATTGGAAATCAATAATACCAAAGATGCGATCGATTTACCCTATTTTTTTGTCTCACGTACACCGCGTTTTATGACTCGAAATATTTTCCAAATCATCGAACTAAATAACAAATAAAATTAAGAAGAGGAATAAAAATTGATCTTGAATTATTCATTCAAAAAATTTGTATCAAATCATTCAAACTATTAAAACAAATTTGATTATCAAATAATTAAAATAGATATCCTTTAAAAATGTATCAAAGCAATTTCATCAAATTCCGAATTTCATCAGCATGTTTACGAAATTCAATTACACTTTTTTTCCCCAGGGAAAAAATGCGTAAATAAGCACGCGTAAGATCGTCGTGAGAAGACGAGTAAGCGGCAAGGCGGGAGCGCAGCTTGGGAGATACGCAGGATGCCTGCGGTACCGGCGGCGCGTTTGAAGCAGCGCCGCGGCGGCCGCACGGTCGCGGGCGTCGCGACGGTCGGTCGAGCAGTAGCAACATGGCGACGCCCAGTGAGCTGTCTCTCGAGGAGATACGCCAGTATTTATTGGATAACGGTGGGACAGTGCGAAATCGTGACTTAGTTAAGCACTTCAAGCGATTCCTGACAGAACCCGAGACTCGAGGTATGTCCTTATCAAAGCTGGCGTACCTTCCCAGCGGCACTCTTCTTACCTGTCGATCCCCCGTCTGCTTTTGATACCTGCACCCATTGACTCATATGTGGTTTACTGCACATGTGTCAGTGTGCGATGCGTGCATTGAGCACGTACGTTATTTACACCGTGCGATTCTGCGCCGGCAATGACCTCATCGCAACTGCGAAACGTCAAACGACGCGCGCATGCCTCTCGTATTTCCTTTCCTCAGCTGACACTTCGTCTCGCCGAACATTCTTCCTTCCGTCAACGAGCGATCACGTGAACGGAAGATTTTCTTTTAAAACTTTCAGTCGAGGCCCGATGTAACTTCAAGGAGTACGTGAATATTCTGGCGTCGATTAAGAACGAAGAGGTACGTACGGGAGAAGAGAGAATGCGAGGATAAGTCGTGGGGCAGTTTCAAGCGCAGCGGTAACGTCGAGCTGCGCGCACGAATGTGTACACGCGGGCTCTCTGACAGTAGCACCGCAGCGACTTGTTGCGCTCTTCCTCGCAACGTTGCCGGATCTTCGCGCTCGGCGACGTTGCGAATGAGACCCTCGACGTCCAGCGGGAGAGCGCGCTCGATGGGAATTGCATGTTGGATTTTTTATTATACTCTCGTTTTGTACACAGTTTTTCACTCCGTGTGCGGTGAAGTATTTATGGACAATACTTTTGTGGGCTTTATGAAAATTTCATTTATGGGTTTGCGTTGAAACGCTCAATTTGCAAGATTTCTTAACTCTCAATAATTTTATTAGGCGCATGGATTGTTTAGTGTGTGGGGATTTGATTATTAAAATGGGGTCGGATTCGGAATTTTCGCGACATTTTTTCAATTACTTCACTTTCGTTCTTCAATTTTTTTTAATTTAAAAGACAAAATTGGAATTTCATAAACAGTTTCTGTAGAATATTTTAGGACAATAAGTCTGTGCAAAAAAATTCCCAGGTATCGATATTTTTTATATCTTCTATTATCTGTTGAGCATTATACGTTGTTAACAATTTTTTGGAGGACGTCAATTCGTGTAATTACAAAATTATTTTTCAATAATCTCTCACGACGTTACCGTGCGCTTGAAAAATTTAGATGTTTTATCCATTGATTGAGTGAATAGCAAGGATTTTTGTTGTTTTTTCTTTTAATTCAGGGAGAAAAGTTCTTGGTGTTGAAGAAAAAATATCGCCTGAGCACCGAAGATGTCCCGTCTCCGAGTTTTTCTCACCTCGCCGAAGGCTCGCCTCTGGCAACCCCAGATTTGTCAACCCCAACGTCACCTCTGCGCGACCCTCCGCCTTATCGGCCTCCACCCCCAGCACCGCTCAGTCCCACATCCGACTTCAATTCCGCTCCGAATTCACCAGCACCGCGAATTTTCGGTCTCGACCGTCCGAGTTCCTCGGCCGATACGAGCTGGCCGAACGTTCGCCAGTGCACTCCGGAATCGGAAGTCGATCATCCCGAAACTTCCGGGGATCCCGTTCCGTCGCCTCCTGTCCCACCGAGACGCAAGAGTCAGGACAAGCTCCGATTGGACAACAAGGAGAATATCATCGTGGACCGCAACAGAAATGGACAGGAGGCTGTAATTAAGGTGAGATCATTTTCTACAATAATTTCGTACCAGTGCAATATTTAAAAAATTCAACTGTAACCCTTTGATCGGAAACGTAGAATATTTACAAATTCTCGACAATTACGTAAAATAGTGCAATTATATCCATGGATAGAAATTTTTATTGTATTGAATAAATTTGCATCGTTGTATGCGAAAGTATTATTATTTTTTTTAAATAGTTCAACGCACGAAATTTATTAATTGATGATTTTTCCTAGTTTTTTTTGTCCATGTCATTGTATTCTATTTTGACGTTGTGTTATTTAGATTCAGTATAAGGTGTAAGGTTGATTTTGTACACGGGATTTTTAACTGTGCGTTGGGCGCATTTCTCTTATTGCTGCTTCAGTCGAGTATCCCGTTATTAGCGTCCAAGTCATTTAATTTCCATGCGAATGGAAAGCCAGTCTTGATAGTCCTTCTACCCCAGCTCATATGCGCCCTAGTACACTACACGTAGCGTAGCTTCGTACTGTTCACCGTTCCACAGTATGCTAATGCTCGAGAGCGAGTGTTCCCTCGAGGAACGTCAATTATAACGGTTTCATTGAAGCTCCTGGAGAAAGGGGCTGCATGCACCCCGCCTTAAGGGGCTGTTTGGTACAGTAATCATAATGAGCTGCTCTTCGTTATTGTTGCGTTAAATGGGTGACAATTTTAGTCTTATATACGTCACCATTTCGAGCCTTAGTGTTTAATTGTTTCGCACGCTATTTAGTCCATTTAGAGTCGGATAAATTGTATTACGAGCAATCGTTTAATTACATAACAATAATGCAGGAGGACGAAGCATCGACAACACCACCAGCCCCGACAAATGTTGCCTCGGCTGAGCTGCTGAGCGTTCGTGAACGGATGCAACGATTCAACAGGATGGCCAGCGAAACGGATCTCAATGGCAAGACAAACGGCACGACTACTCCTACGAAGAAACGCTCCGATAAGGTAAGTGACTTATTTTTTATAGCATTAACGAGAATTTCGTAATCACAGCCAGAATGAAGATCCGGTAATTGAACTGGGCAAACAAAAAGCTATTTTTCTCTTTGGATATTGAGACTATGAAAGAGCTTTGCTTATTTCAGGTAATAGGATTATATATTTTTATCACATGTGTGTTAAATGTGTGCACGTATCGCGAAAGATATTTTGTTTACGTAAAATGCGCAAAATTGACAATCTTTTCAGCAATTTTTACACTCGGTTTAGTGATACACTTGACACTTTGATTTCTTCAAGATATATAGGAATTTCTAGAAAGCCAGGTAAGTCATTTCCGAAATATCTTTTATAGGATAAGAAAAGGAAAAGTTCTCCGATTCGTTTGAGTGTCGTAAATAGACGTACTTCACTGGGGTTCATTTCCTGCGGGATATCAAAGATTCCGTGCAAGGGAAGGGAGAAAGAGAGGAGAAACGGTAAGGGTAATTCTCCTTGTGCGGTACCGGCGCCTCCGTTGTCGAGTGATCGGAACCGCCGACTTGTCCTTCGGAGAAACGAGAGAGGAAAGGGGATGCGCGTGCGGCGAGTCCTTCGCATGTCGCATACAAAATTTTTATTACGGAGAATCGACATGATTGCGCGGTTCCGAGATATTTCTGATACTTCAAGGGATTTTCACCATCCAGAAAATTATCTTATTGCTTCTGGAGAAGATTCTTTCAAAGTTCAAGTAACTTGCGTACCCAATTGACAAAATCAATAATAATATTTTTATATCGTCGCGAATGTTACGTAAGAATTATGATACACTTGTGAATTCAACCGCCTGGAGATCAGCTATGTGATTTATAACGAACAGCTTCCCAACAGAAGTTCCAGGATAAGACTTATATTTTTCGGAATATGCGTATCTCTTATGAGAAATATCACACCATATCGCCCAGTCCGCCCACTGGCTGATCACCCGGTGAGCTCGCCACTTAATTTGTTTTTCTTTTATACGAATTACAGTACCTCTCGGTATAGTCCCCCCTGCGGTGCGATAGGCTCCATCATCCTCTTCGTTACGAGAGCAACGTTCATCGCCGCACATTTGAATATGCTGCTGCTGCTTTCGCTGATGCTGCTGGTGATGCTGCTGCTGCTGCGGTCGGATGGTGTGCACCGCGATATCTCGCCCGCCGATCGCCAACATGTAGCTGAACGTCGATGTTGCTGTAAATCATAATAAAGAAGCAGCGGTTAAAATTATTAGTGGAATACAACCTCAGAGGATATTCGCCGCGCGTCGAAAGCTGCTCCTTCATCATAGTTCATCGATATGTTTATCGGCATCGATTAAAACCATTTAACCGAAGGATAAACCCTTTCGGATAGCAGGAACGTTACCGAGATATCCTTCCCGAGGACATTGACATACGATCCCCGAGGCTGTGGACCACTGGGCCTTTCCACGGCGGTTCACCTTTCATATACAAATTTTTCGGGGATTCGACGGGCATAGTTGATTCGACCACCTCCGGACATCCTGTAATATCGGCCCGTTGTGCATCCAAGTGTAGCCTCCTCGGTGCCTCCTCCCGAACGTTCATTATGCAACACGATGGCTCCCTCGTCGTGTTTCTCGCATCTTCAATGAGACTGGAAACGAGAAGGAAGAGGATAAAAAGACTGTGCTCGCCGTGCGGAGTCGAGTGCTGCACTCCGGTTGTGTCGCGTGCCGTGGGCTTTGCCCCGATGAACGTGACCATGGGCCGCCTTCGGTTTGTTACTCGGCGAGTTACCAGCGAGAGAGCCAACGCACGTTTCTCCGAGCGGGAACTTTCTTACGAAACCACCACCGTCGACTAATTGAATCGAGGAATATCATCGCTATGAAAATCATAAGAGAGAGAGAGAGAAAGAGAGAGTGAGGAGCCGACGAGGAGGGGGCCCGCAGCGTTTTCGACCACCTGCTTCGATTCTTCGACAACGAGCCACGGCCTCCGAGGCCTTACACAGTCAATAAGACTATTTGTAGGCAACTCGTTGCTCCTAAATGCGACGCGGTTCTCTTTGCTTTGGGCTTTTATTCTCTTCTGTGGAAAATGCGCTGAAGTGCGGGTGGCGGGTTTCGTAGACGTGGTGTGGTTGAAAATTCAGGGAGAGTGTAATGAGACAAGAGAAAAAAAAAAAAAGAAAATAGAAGAGGGCATGATTCAAAGTGCTTCCTCGCCTCTGAATTAACATAATAGGCACGGGGGGCTTGCTCGTACGTAGGAAAATGTTGGAAAACGTATTAGAGACTGTGAGTGGTGCGGAGGAAGAAGCTTCGTTGAGTCCACGCGGCCTCAGGCTTTCGCGCTTCTAATTAAGATCACGCGTGTTCGCGAGCTTCGTACTCTCTCTGTCTCCTTCGCTCCGATGTGAAAATCGTATGGCATCAGGAAACTCCGCTATGCTGTCGGTTCAGCCCCGGGAAACTTGCGAATTCCGTACAGTTCCGCATATATTAGGGACCGCCGGAAACTTGGGAGGTTGTTTGCCCGGCGGCGGGAGCAGCAAAGCTCAGAAACCCGGAGCTCCATGGGAGTATATAGCAAGTGAGTCTGGAGAGAAAGCTGGAGAGTGAGGCGGAGGTTGAGCTGC
This sequence comes from Clistopyga incitator, assembly GCA_947507545.1. Classification (NCBI taxonomy): domain Eukaryota; kingdom Metazoa; phylum Arthropoda; class Insecta; order Hymenoptera; family Ichneumonidae; genus Clistopyga; species Clistopyga incitator. Next base: position 10,590,101 of record OX382177.1, read on the forward strand.
TGGCAGGTGGCGCGTACTCCTGGAGCAGGAACGACCAAGGACGCCAGGGGTGTAAACCGCACAAAGTAATCTTACAGAATGTATATGCAAAGATGGGAAGGTGAGGGGAGAGGAGCTTTGTCGCGGGCCCGGAATGAAGGAGGAGCGAGAGCACAGCTTGCGTGATCCCGGCGGCACTGACAACTTCGACATGCCGAGTATCGGACAACTTATGCACCTTGACTCCCGACGTTTCTTTCGACTCCGTATACTCATTCATATTAAAACGGCACTTTGAGCAACTTCGAGAATCACAAATCTTGCTGATCCGTTCAACGGCATTTCGCAATGTTCGCCTCTTGTTCATACAGACTGTAGACCGTATCTCAGTCTGAATTTATCATTTTGCTATGAAACTTTTTGGTATCTGTTACAAGTTAGATGGTCATTCATTTTTACCTGGGGCATGATAATTGCAGGTTTTTCTAATTTGATTGTTACTTATAATAACAGAGGACATGGAAAAGTTACAGGGTCCAGAATCTTATAGAACTTTACCATTTGTTGACATGAAATACTTTTTTTAACTTTTATTCTGATAGGGAATTTCTAGAATGTCGACAATCAATTTTTTCCTTGATCTTCTCATTGAAGCTTTGAAATTATTAGTAATTGGACCGATGCACTTTTTTACAAAAACCAGGCTTGTGGTCCACAGTTGAGCCACCGGTTGTTATTCCCCGTCTAGTACATTTCGATACCATCACGCAATTACATACCACTTAAGGTCTGACATGTCCATTTGATTAAACGCCGTTGCTTCCCATTATCCGCAACAAAGAAAGCCTGACTCTTTGATATGTTAATTCCGGCAACGAAATCCCCAAAACGAGTTACTACTGTCACAGGAACACAGGACAGAAACCGAGAGGTAGCCAATAAAGAGGCATCGTGATAGCGGCTTCCCGATGATCGATGATCCAGGAAAATTCGTGGGTGTGTCTAATAGAGTTTCAAGTATTTCCAACACATTTCTCGGCTTGAACCTCGAAGTCGTACAAACGAGTTTCCCCGCGCGAGTGTGTCCCGGAATTTTTGTTCGAGTAGGCGTTACCATACGATTCCCTCGCACAGTATGAGCCGCGTTATCTCGGCGTTAAAATCTCGGCGCTCTTCTCTCATTCTCCGCTTCATCCGCTATATCCCTCATCTTCTTCCTCTTCTTCTTCGTCCGCTTCTTCTTGGTCTCGTTTTATGTTCACCTTAACTTGTGCGCACACGCGAGCTGCAACAACGCGGGGTGTATCATTGTTTATTTAGAAAATATATTTCGGTCGTTATTCAGAAACGTGGCGTGGCGTAGCGCGGGCGTGGGACGCCGATCGTGGCACCTGGTCGCCCGTGAGAAGACCAAGAAAAACGAGAATAAGAATGAGGAGAGAAAGAAGAGACGAAGAAGAAGAAGAAAAAGTGGGAAGATTGACTCTGGGTCCCGCGGTGGGTTCCGTCCACTGTCCGGAGATACTCCAAGTCCCATCTATTCGGGCCCCTCTATTAGTCCGTAGATACGTTATAGATAGGAGGTTGAGCAAAGCCGTGGCGCGCGCGCGCGGCAGTGTAATAATCTCTCGACCAAAGACCAATTCCCTTGTAACCCTAGATTAGCTGATTTTTCTTTTATTTATTTCTCCTTCGCATGCTCTCTGCTTACCCATCAGCATCACTTTGTTCATTGATAATCGAATTTGCTCCACAGATTATTGCGGCTTCGTTGAAGATAATCCGAAGATGAAGGCGTGGAAAAGGAAGTGAAACGCCGTTATAAAGTGGAGGACTCTTTCGGAACGAGCTGGGCCAGCACTTGTCGGCGTCGCTTCTGCTGACTGCGTCGATTCCTTCTTCAGCGTTCTCCGGCGTCATCAATTCACTATGGTGTGGTGCCATGGATAAGATCGATCGATGGAGTACAGCACCGCGAACTAGCGCCGGGGATCATTCGAGCCCGAGTAGTTGAAGAGAGAAGAGGACGGTTTTTTTCCCGACCTCTCGAGGTCTTGGCTCTCACCTCTTATCCTCATTCGAGATCCTGCGTTCACCGACATTCCAACAAGACATTAGGCTCGACTGGTGATTCCCTTAGGATCATAAAGACCAATAATAGCCGGATATACGTGGGGGCCCATTGGATACCAAGGAAATCACTCGACGAGATAACTAAAAGAGAGCATAAGCGGAGGGAGAAAGTACGTCAACCTCCCGATCCAATCAGCCTATGTACGGACGGATAATCTTTCGGTAAACGGTTGCTTCGGGAGGGGGCTGCGACGCGCGGGTCATCCCGCAGCGAGTCTGCGAGCCCGTGGCTGCATTACAGTAAATACTCGGTGCGGTTTTATCAGTGGTTTTATCTGTAAGTCGCGCAGTGAGCGGCTATTTGTATTCATAAGTCCGCGGGAGGCCAACGCTCTGCGTTTATTCCCTGCGCCAACCTCTCCACCCTCGTAACTGTGCGCCGTTCGCTTCTTCTCTCGGAACTAAGCGCGCCGAACCCGGAGCTGAAACAGCAGCAACAGCAGCCGGCAGCCTCGGTCAATCGGAATGGAAGAGCGAGAGGAGGAAAGCAGCGTAGGCGAGTCAACGATGGAGCTTCATAGTCGTGGTGTATGGGCGCGCGAAGATGCGCCAACGTCATCGGACGTGACGGCGCCCGTTATGCCGAGACGCGCGTGGCCCGTCGGGGCCCTTTTCTCGCGCGAGGATGGACCTGCAGCCAGTCGAGCACCGGAGGACTCCTCTCGCTATCAGCGAGAAAGACAGCGAGACCGAACGCTGCCCGTCCGTTTACGTTCCCCAGCGGGCGTAGCCTCCTATACCGACGAGAATGTGACCAGTCATCGGGTTATTTAATTTTTCGAGGCACCCCCGGTGTGCGTGTTTGCTCAGCCCCGCTGTGAGCACAAATTACCTCGCGACCGAATCACTTTGCCTCTCTTACTCTTCGTTTTTTTTTTTCACATTTTTATTCTTATATTCTTATTCTTCATCTTGACTCTTCATCTCCGACGTGTCTGTCTCTTTCTCTATCGTTCTCTGACTTCGGGGACCAGACACGGTTCAAAATTTACCATGCCTCCGATCCGCATGACTCTCGATGTGTATATACAGTTTCGTTTAATGCCGGAGGCATTTTCGCCACAGAAACGCGCACATCTGTCAATACTGATTCTCATTCCGGACTATCATTGCCTTTTAGTGAAGACAATTTTTGTGGGGATTTTTCGAAGTAAACCTTCTCTTAAAAGTAGTCAATTTTAAAGCTATATGCTCTTTTTATAAGATTACCTTTGACCGATAAAAATACACCCTTTTTTTTTTAATTAGTGGTGGCCTTTTTCACAAAGAGTCACCAATTAAATGTTGATGCATTTTTTTGCGAATAACCATTTATAAATTGCTCGTTTCGAGGATAGACTGTAATGAATTTTGCGGTGCAATAAAAGCCCACGGTCACATGAATAAGCCTATAAAAGCAAACTCATAAAGAACATTAATTTACAAGTAATTGAATCTCCGAACGTTAACTCGAATTTACCGGTTCAAGTTGCTTATACGCGCAACTCATTCGCAACACGTATGGATATATGTAAGAGACAAGAGCGCCTAGCATCTAGAGTTGCTTGCAGTGTCTGATCCACGAGTGATCACATGGTAGTCCGGGTGGGTTACGCCTGTGGTATATACCTAAACGCGGTCATCCTCGCAACGCTATCTATATGCTAATCCGCATTGAGATGGTACAGGCAGATTACAGACGGGAATTAGCCGAGAGAGCCGGGTATCGGGAGCGCACAGACAGCCCGTGGAAGGATTCTATTTTATCCCATCCGAAGATACCTCCTCCACGGTACCAATATATATACCTCGTCGCTTATTTCCCTAGTTCACGTTGAATTGCGTGAAAACTCGATAACCCGGCAGGATAATAATGTGTTGGATTGCATGGGTAATGCAATCCAAGTGCATCATAAACATCGATGCAGTCAAATATTGCCTCAATGGAAATTTCTTTAAACCATAAGAATACCCAAACCGAACGACAAGTGCTGGTCAAAAAGTTGTCAAAAATTTCCAGATCAAACGTCATTGCTCGAAATAAATGATACAAAATGTGAAAGACAAATTTCTCAACCAGTTTATTGAAAACATAGGTATTTAATTTTTGAATTAAAAAAACGGGGAAATGTCTTTTACGTGAACTATTGAAAATTGAGATTTAGGGTATTGTATAGAAATATAAGTGAATTATATTTATTTGTAAAATCACAGTTTACCCAATGATAATATCAATGATAATACAATATTAAACGGGAGCGCATAGGCAGCCGGTGGAGGGATTCTATTTTGTCCCAGCCGAAGGCACCGCCTCTCCGTTCGCAATAACCTCATCGCTTATTTGCCTAGTTCATGTCGAATAGCGTGAAAACTCGATAGCACAGGAGGATAATAATGTGCTGGATTGCACGGGGAGGTCGTGCCGCAGAATCCACCAAGTGCATCGTCGGTGCAACCAGCAGCAGCAGCAGTTGAGGCTGCGAAGTACCTATGCCGCGATATCCACTCGAGCAATAAATTATTGCTGGGCATCGCGAGCTGCGTTCGTGGCATGATCGTTGGACGCGCAATGAGAGAGGCCAAACGTACGAATATTCCTGTGACACGAGGGGCCAGTGGGGAAATCCTGTGTAGCTGCTCCGTGTTCTCCATCCGCGGCAAAATACGACTAGAACCGCTCATGAATCACCATGAACCGCACCGAACGCTAATAATCGAGTTGCTCGCTAATTCCTCCCCCCTCCCGAAGCACTCGACGCTGTGTTCCTCCAATTATACCCGAGCGTTTATTCTACTATTATCCAGCATGTTCCTGCATGCTATTCAACGTGTAAAAATGGCTAAGTATATGAACGATATCAATGCCAGAGCCTCCCACGAGTGTTCAACACTTTGGTGCCCCCTATATCCTCGTTTCTCTCCTGGAGCAAGCAATTCATTACGTACCATTTTGTTGTCTATACAGGGACAAATGATTTTCAGGATGCTTTCATAAGGACCAGATCGGTTGTTTATTCGACGGATTTATATTCCGCTTCATGTTATATTGGCATAATTTACATGATTTCATGGGATCCTTTAGAAATTATAAACATGACGTTTCTGTCGAAAGTACACAATTTTTTTATTGAATTTTTTTCTGCGTGTCACGGGGTCTGAAAATGTTGTGCTCCGAATAATATATTGTAACCAGCATAAATTGAATTAATTATATCCATTTGAATGAAGTTAAAATCACGGAATGAGGTAATTAATCCATTTATGGAGGTCGCAATCCAGTCAACGAACCGATTAATTATAATACGATAAATTACGGTCCAATTTAAGGCTCCTTTGAAATAGTGATTCTCACATACAAAGCGTCGTTAAATAAATTACAAATTTTGTATTTATTAATTAGTAGTGATTTAATTAATTAATAGTCACGAGTAAATTTACGATTTCGGGAGAGAAAATTTTATTTATTCCGTCGAAATTTTTCTAATACATTGCTCTATACCTAATCTCGACTTGTTCCTTGTATTAGTCAAATTAGTCGTAGTGTTAGTGGTTCGCGTTTATGGGATTTGCGAGGAAGCTTGGGGCTTTGGGAGGCGTCGCCGAACCGAACGCTGAATCACCGAGCACCGAGAGTTTTAGGCTGTCAGTGACAGTACCGGTCGCGGAACGCCGGTAGAAGCAGTCGCGCGAATATAACCCGAGCGCGCGCGCGCGCGTTCTCATGGAATTGCCTCGTCCGCTCTAAATGAATGCGCAAACGCCCATTAGGGGAATAAATCAGGCTAACGTTATCCGCAGATCGCATAATCGATCTGGTATAACCTACCCTCGGCTAATCCGCTCTCGGCGACTTGTTTCTCATCTCGCTCTTCCCATTCGTCCTTCATTTTTTCGCATACCTTAAATCAACCTCGATTGGAATGCCTCTTCGTCTATCATTTCCTCCTCCGACCTCTCGCCACTTCTCCGTTGGCTTAAACAATTTCCTTGCACCTTGCTCGCTGCATTACATCCATTTCTCAAATTTATCTATTATTCAGAGAAAATTTCATTCATCTCTCGTCGTATTTTCGAATTTTTTTTTTCCAAAATTCTATTGCCACAGCACAATCATTGATTTAAATACTAATTCATTTTTGAGCTTAATTCTGCTGACGAAAAATCCTTTTTCAATTAATGGGCCACTGAAATTAAAAATTAACCTGCCGGTATTTGTTGAGAATTGAAAAAAAAAAATGAAAAGTAGAAAAAAAATGTACACCCTCTTCCTGAAATAATCATTCTAATTGTAAACACACTCCTGGATGATTCACATAATTAATAGCGTTACTAAAGTACAAAATATAGTGTCGAAACGATGCACTATAATTCTACGGTTCTCCAGGATATTTTTTCTTCGCTGCGTCTCTAATTCGCAAATGTGGTATGCATGTAAGAGGCATCAGCGAAAGGTTTCGGGCGAGACGAAAGTTTAAGAGCAGCGGTAATTAGAGGAACGTGAAATATCTCACGATTAAAGGTCCCCTGCCTCTTGGAAAGCCTCGAAATAATGGCGAACAACGAGCGAGATATGAAAATGTTTGCCCATAGCATTGGCCGGCTCATTGGCCGCCCGAAGGTGGAGGGAGGTTTATGCATGTTCCGAATATGCGAGCTGCCGTGTTACAACGGCTATGCCGCATGGCCCCCGGGCTTACAATAAAGCTAATTCCGGGTTGCTCTCAAGACAGCTCGTGCCGCAACATGTTTTCCCTCTCGTACGCGCAAACACGAGTATTTCTCTTTCATCGGTGAGCCGAATTTTCCCCCACTCCCGGGACTTCGCCATTATCCTATTTATGCGTACGCCCTCAGGAGCCCGAGGCTCGTGCCCCTTGTTAAAACATTCCCAACCCCCCCGAGTTCATTTTCGTTGCGCAGATATGAAACAAGGGCCGAGGATACCGAGCACCGCGAAGAGTCAAAGCGCGCGTGTCGATGCCGTGTTTTCTTGCTGGTATTATTGCTGAGAGGTGCTGTCGCACGTGCCCTTCCGAGGGCTCGGGACGCGTGCCCTGAATTATCCGCCGCAAAGTCGCGCCTACCGAAGCCCCGATACTCCTTTGTTATCGCTGTTATTTCTGCGGTTATTCCAAACGATATTCTACGTCACAGAGATGCAACACTCGATCAAGCACATTTTGTATTCGTACACACTTATATTTATTATTTTCTTTTTTTTTTTTTTGTTTTTTCACGTGCCGATAACGTTTCAAGAAAATACAGACTGTGACGAAAATTTGTAGAAAAAAATTAATGAATTTGTCGAGATGCCATTTTCCAAAGATCTCATTTTTATTCTTCTTGGGATTTATTTACTTATTTGCGACTATGCAAATAAATTGGGCATCGCGACGAAAATTTAGCATTTCTTAATGAATATATTACGTTCATATTCGATAATAACAGGCTACTAATTTAACACTTGTAAAGTGTTGGATGGAAGAAGGTGGGAAATTGTAGTTTACTTTTTTTTTTTTTTATGTTCTGGACTGTGATCCACCTAATACACGTACGACAGCGAGTATTTTGAGAGGAACGAAGCTGTGAGAATATCGAGATCGATCTAGGGGGCCAGACCGGCAGGTTTTGATCGCCTCGTCGCGCGTTAATTAATTCTCGGTGATCTCAATTAAAATATTAATTACCGAGGGACAATGGCGAGGGGGAGGAGGGAGGTTGCGAGGTGCGGAGAAACTGGCGAGCGCAGCCTCGCCAAGAGGCGGGCTTTAAAGCACTGGCGCGATGCCATTACGATTAACCACGTCCCATAAGCTTATCTGATAACCACGTCATTACGCAGCCCGTGCTGTTGGACCGTAGCTTGGGTTTGGTGGCGATGCGAGAGTGTGAGTGCAACTCCTGGTGCATAGCCTGTTTGGCTCGTCTCATCGGCGTCGAGACGTCGAATCTATCGTTGCATCGTTGCATTAGCATATCCACCCGATGAGACGGGAAAAACAAGTGTAGCTTAGTCAGTTCTCCGCGTGATTTTCATCACAGAATTATTTTCTTATCAAACTGGCGAAGCAAACCTGCGTCAAACTTCAACATTATCCAATTAAGATCTGTTAATCAATATTTAATTACGATAAATACTAATTGATTCTTTATTGTAAATCTACAACAACAACATAAAATATATATAAATAAAATAAAATCCAGAATATGAAATGTACTTGCGTACAAATATTCTCGTGAATTTATTTTCTACACAAAAACATTTGCCATTTTAATGTAATTTTTTCAGATATTTTGAAAAGCATCTCGTTTATTTTACAAAAATACTGATTATATTATTTGTAATTTTTATCTCGTCTCTAATAAAATTTCTACAACTTGATTCTTTTTTTTTTTTTTGTTGACAGCAGCAGGGCACAGACGAGGACGACAGAGCATCCGTAGCATCTGTGAGTAAAATGTCAATCCTACAATTTTTGTACCATCATTTTTTGTACATTTTTATTAAACATATTTATGGGATCTTACAGCAATTGGATGGAAAATCACGGGAATGGCTGGTACGAGCTTCCCAAGGAGACTATCAAGCTCTGGCCAAGTTGGCAGCGGAAGAGCCACGACTCACCAGGCTGAAGGTAGGACCAAATCTCAAATTACACAATAGTTCTCAAGTGTTAATTCGAAGACTCGAGAAAGTAGGGAGCTGCGGAGGGAGGAATAAAATTATGATTTCTCACCACGAACGCTCGACGGTGGCGCGATGATATCAGCCAGACGATTATGCTCTACCCTCGTTATTACCGAGTACAGAGAGTATATGGTATAATCGTTGTATCGCTATAACCGGTAATGTACGTGCGGAGAACTTGACACCTGCGGCGTGGTAAATTCGCCGTTTTCGAGGGCCGCGCCGATGACAGGTCAATAAATCTAGGAAAGGGCGGGGAGCTTTCCCTTGTACGCGCAGAGCAATCAGCCAGACGAAGCTGTAACCGCGCGATGCGTGCGCGTCTGGTTGCGTGCGTTCGTGAGCCCTCCGCTCGTTGGGCCTTTCTTCAGGGTAATGCAAGTCAGCTAAAGTGGATACCCTACGTAAATGGACAGAGGTATTAGTGCGGATGGCAGCTGGCTTTGCACTGCAATTAAAAAAAAAAAATCAAACAGGGGTCACTATTAATATGAGGGGAAAAAAGATCTTGGGAGATGAAGATCTGTTTTTAATACACCAATCATCTCATAAATAATCAGATTTGAGTACTTGAATATCTTCATACGAATTTTTATGACACTTTCATAAAAATAGAGCATTTCACTTAACTGTTTATTTTTTATGCATAGTTTTTATGAATAACTGTATTATATCTGTTTTTTTTTATTTGAGAAAATTAAACATATTTACTTTTTGATGTTTCCATCGAAGTGAGAGTGAAAATTCAGTGGAATTAAATTCACCAAGTACTTTTCGACGTGGGAGCGTCAACGGGGGAGGAACATTCGTGACGATCGAGGGAGGATATCCGCAGAGTCCGCGAACGGACAACGGTCACTATAGCTCCGTCCTGAATTCATTCCACCGGACAAGGCATCCTCATACCGCGCAGCACCACCAGCGGGAACCTCCCTCATCCCGGTCGCTGAAAGCGTCAGCGCCGGGATACGTCGTTGGCCTCATCCCTTGGGATAAATTGGCCATGCCCGCGTGTTTGCGGATAACATCGCCGCGATATATACCAGAATGATCCGGGGCCCCGGTGGAGCCGCGTCTGCTTCGAAGCGTTGCCTACGTAAGCTCCGAGCGACCACCACTCGCCTTTTTTTCCGATCGGCGTACACGCCACCTCGCAAAAATTGAAAATAAACTTTTCTCCATTTTCATTTTTACGATACACTAAGCATTTCAATGCAACAGCTACATTCCGCATTCCTAGAACATAGATATTCCTCTTCTACGTCAGAATTACGTGGCATTAATATTTTGTCGAACAAATTCAATTTAACAAAAATTGCGAGCGTTTCTTATTTTTCTATCAGAAATAAATTTCGTCGGAATTAAATTATACGTAAATTAAATTCACGCTAGTCCGCCACTTGCTCGTGACTATTAAAACTATCCTCACTTTTTTAGTGCTCATTGTATCTTCAACAAAGTACAATTTTTTTTAAAGATAAGGTGCATTTGAAAAGCGAGCGTGAAAAAATTTTCAGTACGATCAAAAAATCACAACACGAAAACTCATTTCTGATACAACATTTCTCATTCCCTTGGGAAAATTCTACCGATCGACGTCGAAACTTTGGTTAGATTAAGAAGTGTCATTTCCACAATTACGATAAACTATTTTTAGTTTTTCAATTGTTATCATGGCATTTTTTCGTAATAATCGCTCGTGATAAAGGATTGAAAATTCGATTTTTCAACAGGGAGTATTAGTTCGGTTTATCCGAGATATAATTTGACGAGGTTCTGTGTTTAGGTATAGCGAAGGCGGATCGAGCCTTTGCGCGAACGACCTGAACGTCCATACTAGTATAATAATCCGTCGATGAATATGCAACGAACGTAGGGGGGTTAGAGGATAGTGGCAATGGCAGCAGCGTGGAGGAAATCGAGGTTAAGGGAGGGGATTCTCGATGGTCCTGGTACGACGAGAGTGAGAAAGAGGAAGAGAGAGAGAGAGAGAGAGCGATAGGGAGGGAAAGCAGCAAGCAGCTACCTCGGGACTGGGCAATGCCAATTACTCCCCCGGTAATTAAATCGACACCGAGGCTAATTAACGCGATCCCCTTCCGTGAGCCATGCTGCTGCTGCTGCTGCTGCGGCTGCGGCTGACTGTAGACCCTGTGTATATGAGTCGCGGCTTTGCCGGACGGTATAAATAAACCGAAACGAGGGGTCGCCCCGACTATTACACATCCGACGTTTGACGGAAAAGACGCCTTCAACCGAGCGCCGATACCGCGCCGGTTTATCATCGGTAAACATGAAAAAATTCGTGATAATTTGGCGTGCTTTGCACTTAAAAATCACCGATTAATTATTGGAAATCGATCATTCGGTCAAAGAACAACGGTACGCGAGACACGCTCTTGTTTTTATTTTTCGTACATTGAAATATTGGCATTTATGCGATATTGGGTGTACCTCGATTTTTATTTTCGGAAAAAACAATTCGGTTGTACGAAATATAACAATTGTTAGCTGTTTTTGCTCGACTTCGAAATCTTGTAATTTATACGATGCGGAGTGTTTACGCTAATTTTGGATTTTGAGAAATTTCATTGCTCAATCTGATGGAATATCAATTTCAAAACGAATTTCGTTAAACATGGAAAAGTTTGTGGTGAATTGACGCAAGGTCTCGCTTTTGAAAATCACGTACGGAATTATCGTAAAACGATTTTTCGGCGAGAAGAGGCGGTTTTAAGTGCCTCTTCGATTTACCTGAGCCACGTTCTCATCTTTGTCTTTTCTACGGGGACAGGAAGCACGTACGTCATTCGATTCAAGAAATGCAATCGCGCCCGCGCACATCACTCTTCAGCAACCGGTTAAGATCAACACGATTTTATTCTCGACGATACGTGTCGTACAATCATTTTTGTAAGCTCAGCGTGCGAAGGTTTTTTCGGCCTGCTGAGAAAAGAAGTTGAATGAGGTGAGGTACGTGACGAAGAATCGACAATAGGGTAACAATACGACTCGAAGACACTGAGGATGTACGTTTCGTATTATTGCGCTTGTTCTCCGGTTGGACAATGAAGAGCGTGTGATGCATTTCCCATCGAACTCGTATTGTGTTGTGGAGAGAAATTACTTACACGTTTTCGAATTTAGGTCCATTCTTCAAGATTCTAATGACACACTAAATTTTTTTATAGCGAGTTATCTATTGTTGAATTTCACTTGGCTTTTTGTTTTGTTTTCAAGCCATGGCAACCATTTTAATACTTGGCGTAAAATTATCATCTTGAAGAAACATTTTTTGGTTTATCTAGGTAACATCATATGAAGGAACTCTCCTACAAAAATTGAAATACCGAATCAATCCCTCGCACGATTCCCGGTGAATTGATCACCAATGAAATTCCACGCTGTGGGAATGAGGCTCGATAGGAGTGCGACCATCGGCACTAAATCTCCCCAGCGAAATAGGCACATAGACAAGGAATGGCAAGTATCATCGTCGGCTAGTCTTCACGCACGCACGATGCGTCGGGGGAATGCAATCAGGCGCGAAGACTGTTGGGTGCACTCCTCTCGCAATAAATCCCCGAGCGCATTTGTATCCAATTGTAATTAGTCGCTCTAAGCAAACAAATGACTGCTGGAGTTGCTTGTGGAATGGTTCTCTGGAGCGCCGCCAGTAGGTAGAACCGAGGATTAATATCAGCGATTTAGCTGCGGGCTGATTTAAGGGGTGTAGGACCGCCCAGCTTGCTTCACTTGACGCTCAACTGCATACTGACTCAGAGTCCATATCTCGGACTCTTAACTCCCGTGTAGTTGAGCCCCGCTCCTGAGAACATTATTTCCCATAAGCTGATTCCCGCAGCAGGCCAAGATAGTTACGATACCTTGAACGATATGATAGAGAGAAGCTATATACATTCTTGTGATTGGATTTTCAAGGGAGAGACGCGAGGCAAGCCAGCAACACCACCAACAGCACCAGCAGCAGCATCAACAGGCAGAAGCACTCGTGATCAGGATCGAGGGATGCTCCGATAGCCGTGGGTGACGTGCCCAATGATCGATACTTCACTGACCAGCTAAAGTCGAGGAGATTCCAAGGACCGAACGGTAGTTCGTTAACGCGCGTCGAGCTATTAGCGGGCGTAACGTTTTTCACCACGTGGAAGCTGAGCTCGCTGTTTATCCCCGAAGAACCGAGCAAGGAGTTGGCTAACAAGGAGGCGGATTCTCCAGGTTGGCTTCGCCCGAGAATGATCTACCGCGCGCGCGAACGGGTGCGCTACATTTTATCCACCAACAGCAGCAGAAACGTTGCCCAGCAAAATACACAAGCGCACCACGCACGTGGAGGGATCTAGCTACGGATGGCAGGTGGATATCGCTATTCCTTAAGAGAGAAGCTCTCTACACCTCCCACCCGTTATAAAGCCCACGCCCACGGATATTAACACGTGTGATTTATGCGTGTAATTATCGTGTAGTTATTTTGCGTCGAAGCTCCTTGGTTTCGTTAAAGGAAGAGGCAGACGTCGCGCTTTTCTCCTTCTGCCGTTTCTACGGCTATCCAACAGCCCACGAATTATTATCGCGTTCCGCCGACTGTTGAGTAATTAATTTTGTAATTGTTCAGCGCAAAGAGATTTAGGAGACTCGAGATTAATATCGTATACATACAGAACCGAATTCTCAACCTTTTCATCGCACACTTTTCTTTGATAGGCAACGCGGGTTTTCAGTCTTATCGATATTTAAATTGAATATGCAATTGGAATTGGAAGATTTGACGAAATCTGGATGGAGTTTGTCATCTATTTAGGATTAAGCGGACTTTGAAGTTGATTTAATGTTCAGGGGACTCCAAAACGAGATTCAGGTTCGTGTAAGTAGATGTGACTGTCAGACGATGCCCTTGTGTTGGACCAACGAGTCGCAGGAATAGATTTTAATGGGCTCCGTGTGCGCGCGAGGGTGCGATGTGATGTTTGCCGTTGGGCCACGAGGCGCCAGGAAGATAGGCGTCATCTCGAGCAGGGATCGATCGTCTTGGACCTCCCCCAACAGACACACTCGATCTCTTCTCGCCTTTTTCCTCTGCGACTCACATTTTCTCTCACACACTTGTTCCTCCACGGCTCCGCCTCCATTTCCCCGAAAATATGTCTCACTGCTGACCATTCGCCATTCGCTATCCTCACCGGGAAACCTGATATACCCAGCGGCGATTGTGCTCATGCGCTATCACGTTGCACGTTGGCATATTTTATCTAAAATTGATTTTTAAAAATATATATAAAAATACATAAAATGAGAAAAAATGTCAATTGGCTTTAGAAAATCGCTCAGATCCCTGAGACAAGACAGTAGTTAAATTATTGACGCTTTGATCTTGTGGACATTGTTTTGTCTTTTTTTTTTCATTTTTCAAATCTAGAAGCAGTAACAAAAATTCCTTTGTCCAGCAAAAAGAACCAATTCTCCAAAGATTTATTTCAATAAATTTGTGAAATCTAATGAACTTTCGTTGTTTCAATCAAGTATTGATCTCATATTTTTTCATAGAGTTTCAGTGTTACTTATTTTAATAACTTTATGGCAAAACTTGACTAATTATTTTTCTTTTGCTTACCCGCAATTCATAATTGGATCTAAAAATGTTTCGGCTACAACATAACGTCCAACATTTCTTCGAAATTACAAAGTTTCATCTTCTTAAGCCTCGAAAACTTTTTTATCGTCATAAACTTACGAAAGGCCTCCCCTGTTTCCGTTTTATCGCCTGACCCATCCAAACACCTCTTGGTATCAGATCCTCGATACGAAATCTCACTTCCAACGAGAGAGAATCAGAAAAAAAAAAAAACAACGAATATAATTGAACGTACTGTTGTTCCTGCGGAAATTCAGTTGTCGAAACTGCTACTTTGTAAACTGGGACAAACCATTCTGCTCAAACACGCAATTAAGTATTTCTGTTTTACCTCCAGGTCCCTGATTGTCTCGGTGATCAACCTCGCCCGGACACGAAACGATATCCACCTAGTCATGCCACTTTGAGTGGTCAAGAACGACACGAATGCAGATAAAATAAAAAGGGTACCAACGCCGTTGGAACGGAGATAGCAGCACGAGGAACTCTTCAGGGACTTTGATGGACGGCACTTACTTGGGGCGCTGGAGGCATGAGTTTCAGAAGCGCAATAACGGACATTTATCGGAGGGTGGAGACGAACGCGCATGATATATATACGTGTGTGTGTGGAGGAGCCGAGGTCCGAGGAAAGTATCGGCTTCCTCGGGCTGCTTGTTCGCACCGTGGCCTCGCTAATTAGAGCCCGAGAGCGATGTCTATCTGTCCAGCGCTGAGCCACATGTCCCCCCGTGGAAGAGAACTGCGTGGTGTGTATTCGCCGCGCAGCCGAGTGAGCAAGCGAGCCCAAACATCCGGTGGTACGCTGGACTCTCGTGGTCGTCGTAGTCGTGCGCCTCTCTCTCTCTCTTTCTCTCGCTCACTTTGCCTCCGGAACTTCTTGAGGCGTTCCAGGGATTCGTGAACACGTGTTATTCTGTCCTCGATGCATATACGCACGCGTTTCTCGCTTTCACGCTCTACCAATGACATTTGTCTTTTTCAACTTGGGCAAAACGTTCCTGGGAATGAGCGCGCGGTCTCGAGAAACCGACGAGTTCAAACCGCACGAGATTCCAGTGCGAGGGACACTCGCAGCTCGAGCTGCTATTCGATGAGAATGACACCCTGACGTTTGGTGGAAAAATTTCAATCTCTCGAAGCTCGCACTCGTCTTCACTCTTCTCTTCGTGAGCTGCACGACTTGGTCGCAGCCGAGGAATAATGAAACGCGGATGAGGTCAGCTTTGGGAACTCGCGCTCATGAAGCCCATGGAAACAACGTGGATTTTGGATATATTGCGGATGTTTGCAAAAAACATTGCTAAGCTGACATAAAATGCCCTATTACATTATTGAAAACGTGTAAAATAAAAATCTCAAGTTAAATTAAGTTGGGTGACCGCGTTGATGAAATACGTACTAATTTCAATATTGAAAAAAATAATTAATTAAATCAAAATAACAAACGTTGTGCCGCGACCACAGTGCATAAATTTTCATCATTGGTTTCTCGCTTGATACAAAAAGAAGAACGCACAGTTTGTACGGAGAAAACGTTGCATCAATTAGTAAGCGGAGCTCATTATGGAAATAAGCCCCGCGTAACTAAATACTTAATAAAGGTCTCATCTTGAATTTGTAAGTGGAAAAAGGGGAAGTTTGGTAAGCGTACGAGTGCCCGCATAAAGCAGCGAAGGAAGGTGCGTACGCGATCGGTGTACTCGGAGGCTAGTGCGTGTACGCCACGCGTCAGTACTCGAATACTCACGCACCGACAAACTCGTGGTGGCGAGACAACGACGCCGCCGACGACGACGACGACGTTGACGTCGCTCGTCGCGGATATACGAACGGAGATCGCGTGTCGATCCACGCAGCGATATTTGTTACTTTACAGTTGTATCACGTTTTGCGTAGGGAACAAAGCCATTGTTTGTAGTTCGTACATGCGACGCGTCGGCCACGTCATGCCGAGTTTCTTATCCTCTTTTTACTTCTTTCTCCATCGTTTTTTTTTTATTCTTCGTAATCACGGATGTTGAGTGATGGAAGGAAATCTCGATACACCTTCCGATCTCCATCCCTAACAGCTTTGTTCAAGAACAAAAAAACTTAGCAAACTCTGAATCTGTAATATCGTTTGAGTGAGAGGCATGAGTCAGCGATCGTTCATTTCCAGGGTTGGCAAATGATTCAGAAATCGGCAAGGTTCATTTTTAGTTACCGATTTTCACTTGTATCGAATAATTTTGTTCTCCTATATTTATTAAGTGGTTCAGGGAAATCTCTCCGATCTTCATTTCTATCATCTTTGTTGAAAAAAAAAAATGTAGCAAGATGTGGATGTGTAATATCGTTTGAATGAGAAACAGGAATTAACGACAGATCATTTATAATGAGTGTAGAGGTCGACTAAGGTCTTTCTGCGTCCCACGACGACCTGAACTTTGCTCCGACACCTTCTAAATCGAGCTTACATCCTAATTGCAAGCTTCGCGACAACCCTCGACGGTCTCCTTCCTTCATATATCATTGCAGGCAGCTGTAGGGCTACAGAAAGTTGTGGAGCACAACTAACAGGTCTTTGGCGTTGTAGGACGGAAAAGGTTATTGAAGATCAGGCAAATAATTAAAAAATCAGCCATTCTATCACTCCGCTTTAATTAACTAAATGTCTTGTAATTACAAAGGCGACTCAATTAAAATGTCACCTGCGTGTGAATAATTATTCTTCTGTAGTGCATCTACCGATACCGGTATTTATCGATTCAATGATCAGTGCGTATAAAAAACGTGACAGTAAGATGCGCCAACGTCGAGCAGCACGTGTCTTCCAAGATACACTGTTGCAATAGCCGCGTGGTGCACCTGCCAGGTACCGATCGCCGATCGTCGCCTGGTGCGAATTGACGTCATCGCCACAGATTGCAACCTACGTCATGGTCGAAAATTTTTTTTAAATTCAAAAAAGCGTTCTTTTTACAAAATTTTCATCGAACTCTACACTAATTATGATTTCGCGATGAGCGAGAGTATTTCTTTAATCATGAAAACCAGATAAATGTTCCAAATACTTCATTTTATATTTTATAATTTGAAAACAATACCATTAAAACATTTAATTGGTTGCGGCATAAAAATGGTTCTTTCATTTTCTTGGGAATAATTTCATTTCAGGAAGAAAAACAAATCCTCTTGGCTGCTAATCTCACATGATATTTTTTTTGTGCAGGAAGAAAAAAAGCGACTCCAGATTTTTTGTTCAACCAATTACCCCAAAAATTAGTGACAGCGAAGGTAGTTAATGCCTGGCTCGTGGAATACCAATTTGCTCAGTGCATATGCCGTAGCGGTGAATATTTTTTGCCATATACACAGTGATTGCAAGAAATTACAATATAATCTTGATTCGAAATCTTGAAAATCGGTCTGTCGAAAGGAATTAACTGCTCAGAGTGGCCGTTAAAAATTTGATAATGAGATTACCATGATTGTGGATAATTTTTGGACCCAAACTCCGAGTCTCCATAATGGCGGGACAAAGTAAATAATTCATCGGCTGCACGAGGTGCTAACGAGCATTTATCGCATGCGAAGAGATTAAATGCATGACTGGCTATCGATAGTCGAGGCAGATAAACATGCTGCAAGGAATACATAAAATGTCCCATAGGATAACGGCGATAGGGCTCATAATCAGAGGAAGGTGTTCCGTCGTGTGTGTATGTGAGAGTGTGCGTGCGTGTTTCCGACTGTTTCCTGCGAGACCGAAGAAAAACTTATTCCGGCTCGTCGACTCGAAGAGCGAAGATTAGCCGATGGCTATCGGGGTGGGTGCCTTACGCTAACGAGGTACTCGCCGAGCCGGGCCCATCCCGAACTCACCAGCCTCGACTATCCATATCTCGCTCCTCTTTTTCTCCCAGCCCGAACACCCCTTTCGTCGCTTTCGTCTTCACTTCCGGTTCTCCTCGATAAGTCACTAATTTCGATCTTCCTACGTTTTATTTTCTCTGAGAACCTTAAGCTCCCCTCGAATCACTGAGAAGAAAAAAATCGTTACGACCAAAGAATTGGACGATTGGACTGATATTTAGATAGTTAAATTAATTGCGGCAATTTGGAGAATGTGATCAACCTTTTTTTAATCTGTTATCAATATTCATACAAGTTATTACTCTTATTATCATCCAAATCTATGGAAACAACTACACACAGAATTAATTAATAATTAGTTAGTCACTTATTAGTAGCCACCAGTTGAAAAAAAATTTTTTTTTGTGTGGGCACCGAAACAGCTTCATTTACAATTTATCATTTATCTTCCTTCCATCCTGCGCATTTGCCTTTTATTATCAGGAACGACTAATTAATTTTTACAACCAGTAACGCGCTGTACCGATGCGTGGATGCTTCTCATTTGTCGGGATTTTTTGTGTGTCCTGCCAGTGAGTCGAGTGTGTATACGAGGGAGAGTTATTGCTACTCTGGAAAGACTGCTAAAAATAGTGCGTAGCCACGAAGAGCATAGCGCGGTAGTAACGCGGTGGATGTGACGCGGTGTGAAGGGCCTGGCGCCACTCTCGATGACCTGCAACTACTCGACGCTCGGGTCCTCGTTAAACGATCGTTATACCGGCTCGAGATCGTATCTCTCACTCTCGACAGCGAAACCCTCCGGCCGACATGACCCGGAGGGGGAGCCAAGATTTTCCAAAATTCCCTCGGCCCCCTGAAGCCCTAAATCGAAGCGGAAATACGATACCCCGGAACGGAAGACGCTTAAGACTGTAACGCTCGTTTCTCTCGTACCTCATCCTCTCCACCTACCACTAAAACTCCAAAATCCCACTAATCCAACTAACTCTTCAGCTTGTTTTTCTCCCTGTTTTTCTGTCAATGCTATCTCCCCTCTTGTGATGAATTCTCGTCGTCGACTCGACAACCTAAATCGAGATAGCCGAAATGGTCGATAAAAGTGCGTTAAGTGTCATTATAATGTCGACACTGTGCTTTGTATTGGTTATTCAATTACAATTCATGAAGATTACTGCTTCTCTACCTTGACACTATTTCAGGAAAGTCACTGGGTGCATAACGACTGCATTAGAGCTCCATTGTGTTTCATTTGTTGAGATTTTAGCGCCCTACTGCATTTGATTTTTGTATTTTTTTTTTCCAAAATACGTGAGGAACGATTAAATTTCGGTTCTTTTCTGACGACTTCTTTACGCTCCAAATTGAAGGGTAAACGTCCGTACCTCGTCGTCTCCGCCTTTCACCAAAACTCCAAAATCCCGAACTAATCCAACTAACTCTTCAGCTTGTTCTTTCCCTGTTTTCCAGCCAATGCCATCCCTCCCCTTCTGACGAATACTCGTTGTCGATGACTCGACAGCCGAAATCGAGAGAGGCAAAACTGTCCGCAGCGTGAAATATACAGGTCGAGGGAATACGAGATGAAGCAGTCGGAATCGGCCCGGAGAGAAATGCAAATAGAGGAAAAATTTGTGGCCACGTGTGTGGCCCGCCGGCCGTCACAGAGTGGCGAGAGAACGGGACCACGAGAGAGGGTGAACCAACGAGCCACTGGCGCCATTCTCCCTAACGAATTGTTCATTTAATTTTGCCGAACATTTTCGGATCCACTGCGGGAATTTCGAGCGGTTCCCTCCACAAGCCCCTCGATAAAATGGTAAAAAATAGTGAATTCCGCTCTGCGTGATGGTTAGGAAGTTGCTGAAAGAAAAAACAACAACAAAAAAAAACAAAAAACAAAAATAACAGCGGGACCACGGTATCCGAGGAAAATTAGGGGATCGTTTGCACCGGTCCGAAGATTTTGCACGGTCAATATTCTACCGAGTCAAGCTTTCACTAGATAACAGATCTTTAAAATTTTTATGACGACTCGTTATTTATGATGGGGTAATAGAGAAGCCAAGGCGTGAGCCGAAAAAGAGAAGGATGGAAAGGTAATGAAGGTGAAGAAAAAAAAAAAAAAAACGAGGCAGGGACATTTTTCATTGCCTGGGACCCTCTATTATATGATTAACCATGGGATTGGGGGCATGGGGTGTTGATTATATAGACAGACAGCGACAGGTATAACTACAATGTATATCCTCGGGGCACTCGTGGGATTTTCGAGGAGTTACCAAAAATATCAATTAAACATAAAAGCGCGAGGGCTTGTCATCCGATAATGGGAGAGGGGGGGAGATTGAACTGCCCCGGGCGAGCGAATAATTGGGATCAACGGATGGGGAAACTCGCGATAGCGCAGGCCATCCCAGGGTATGGCACTTGCGCTCTGGGACGTGAACTCCAGCTCTCGCTCGCACGGGGGTTGAAGGAAGTTCGTGTGTGACACATACACCGCAATTGGATTGACCTCCGAGCCCTAACTCAACAGCCTTTGTCTCGTTTGTTCAGTTTTGTTATTCTTCTTTCAACTAATCATTTATTGTATCTGACGGGAAAGTGATGTTGTACCTAAATCCGTTAAAGGGATTGTGTGAGAAAAAAAATGTCACCCTTCATCAATCCAGAACGATAATTCAGTAATTTTGTAAATACTTACAGGGTATAATAATGGTACCGAATTTTGGTATTCCTCATTTATTTTATCAATCGTGCATGCAAAAGTGCATTTATTTACGCATTTAAAATAATAGCTTTGTTGCAAGGGCCTGAAATAAAAATTCAATTAAACTTTTTTTTTTATTGAATGTTGAATTACATAATAATAATTCACTATTTTTCAAATAAACGTTGTCAATATATGAAGTACATTAATCATTGATGTTACATCGTATTTTCTGCATTAAATTTGACATTCTTTATTTTTAGAAATGGAACAAAATTATATCAATCCTCATGATAATTGCGTCAGTACGGGACGATACTGCTATCCTTGCTATCGCTGTCCTTGCTTTCAATTCATGAAGATTTCGGTTCTTCTTCCTGGCCTATTTCAAGACAAGTCACTGGCCCTAATCGTGGCTCGTTTTAGACTGCATCAGAGCGCCATGATGCCCCGTGTCTTCAGCCCCGGGCTACGAATGCGGAGCTAATTCATTCATCCGGCGAGACAATGGTGGATCGGTTACACGCTGACTCGGCCGTTTATTAATGGCCCAGCAGGCTACGCGCTACGCTTCCTCTCGGTTTGCGGTCCCCTCCGTCCACCCTTGGCTAATGGTGACTTTTCGAGAGTGAGATTGAAGGAGTTGAGTCGCAGAGCGTGCGACGGAAAGAGAGGCCGTGATATCTGGACTCTCCTGGCGACACAGAACAGTCACAGCGCACCCGATCCGAGAACAATAAAAGAAAAATAAAGGAATATCGCCCACGCGTTATGCCAACACTAACGCCCCAACACGGGCTGGGTGGTCCTGGGTGGCACTCCGCTCCACCCACTCACCCCTTTCGCGCACCCACATCACCTTCTCTACCATTCCTCGATCTTGCCTCGTAGCTCCGACGCTTCTTCTTCTTCTTCTTCATTTCCATGGAATGACGACCTTCGAAACGACGTTTCGAACGAGGCGGAGGTGTGAATGAGATCTGTTTGTCGTCGGATTCGTCAAATATGTTAAGTGCCGACACACCATCCAGCAAAACCGAAAATCAAGGCCTACAAAAATTTTACAATGCGACAAAACAATCACGAATGTCAAAATTATCGTACAATCTGAGAAAGTGAATCTTAAAAATTTGCAAAAATGCAAATCACGCGGGATCACATTAATTTTGCATCGTACTTGTTCGTCAAATTCAACGTACCCTTTCGTAAAAACATTTTTCACATTTTTCTTCTAACATCTTCCAATACAATGCCAATTGGGAAAATTCTTGAGAAAAAAATAAATAAACAAATAAGAACCCCAGATAATCATTAGTATCTCGTTTTAGCAGTAGAAAATAAATTTGGGAAAAATGAAGGAAAAGAAAGTGCGAGGTGGGAATAGTCAAGACTAAATCGCAATAAGATAAAGAGCAAGGACAACCGATTCGGTCCGCCACGCGGACTGTAACCGAACAGCAGGAGCAGCAGCAGCATCCCCCCCGATAGGTATCTCTTACGGCCGCTCCTCTCGAATAATTTGGTGAATGAGAAGCGGCCATTCACTACTAAGTCAGAAGCGAGGAGGTGTGTATAGCCAGGAGTGTCTCTAATCGAGTCGAATGGCTCTTGGGTCCGGGAGGGAACATCCTCTCGTGCATAGCTACTCGTCCAGGCTCGAGGCTATACGGACACGGGCATAGTATTGCGGCCCCGAACAAGTCCTACTCTGCCCCCCTCGCCCCTTCCCCCGTCCCCCTTCCGGACACCACCTTCGTCCTCGACGCTATCCGCGCACACCGGCGGCCCCGGACGCCGATGTCACAAGCCAACAGCCCCGCTAAGTGGAAATTGTTGTCAAAAGTGCTGGTCTCGGACCCCTCGGCCTCGTAGGTCATATATTTCCAGTTGGACACGTGGGTGGTTCGGACAGATCAAGCTTACCTGTACGCGTCAGGCGCTGATGCACCGTGCAACACTCTTCTCTGTGAACGCACCCGGTGTACGGGTATTACTTTCCCCAGCAGCGTCGCTCGGCTAATGTTGCGGATGCAACAATCATATCCGTACTCTTTTAATCTCCCTCTGTATTATAATATTTTGCGGTAATTAATAGTTGCGCTTGAATAGATCCGACGTGCACCTTGAATACTGTATACATTTATTTTGTAAAGTGCGCTTTATTACAAAATAGCGAGAAATGCAATTGTATTTATGATTGCAAGCTTAGGATATTTAAAATGAAGGGATTCACATGAATCATTATGGGCGTTATTTTTTACTCAATTTACAGAGAATATGAACTCCGCAGGTAGAAAAGAAGATTGCACGTGGAATTTTTTTTGTTTAAATGCCCACTCAACATTTCTTCACCAAAAACCAAGCTGGCCTTTGATAATCCCTGCAATTTGGCTGCTATATTCAAGCTCGAAAAAAAAAAAATTGAATTTTCATTAACATTACGATAAAATAATTGAGGAAATGGAAGGCATCCTTAATAAACACAGCGTCTCGAATAACGGAATTCTTCATGATGTTGATACCGGAAAAACGATACTCCCCTCAACATCCACCTGCATTGAGAGTGCAGATTAACGTGAAGCTGCAATGCTCATGCTCATCGCGCAGCCCGCGAGTATCCCGGGGTCGTTCGTAAAACTGTGCCGCAAGATTTTCGTCCCATCGTTTGCGGTTCATTGTCGCTTTTCTCGTGGCCGGGGCCAAAATCACGTAGATCCGGAGCTCACGAGGTTGTGCAACACAGTGTAGCAAAGAGGTCGTCGAGAGGAGAGGCCATCGGTTGCACGACGCCCCGAGACCCCGAAACGCCGCTCCAGTAATAAACTGGCATTGTTTTTGCGACGCTTTTCGTGCCGCTTGTATAACTCGAAGCGACTGCAATATAATTTTAACAACCCCCGGGGCTCTTCGGGGCTGTTGCCTCTGTTGCAGTGTCATGACCGTGCGACTAGAACCGGCGCCAGGAGTTTCTCTCTCACTTCCTCTCTCTCTCTCTCGCGTCCCTCCACGACAGGACGCAACGTTGCGAGAACGTTTTGGGACTTGGGCTATGCATCTCGCGATACGCTTGTGTTGGAAAGTTGCGGTGCTCGACGGATCGAAGCTCTGGCCAAGAGGAGGAAAGGTCGAACGATTGAGCAGCGGCGGCAAGTGGCGAGAGAGTTGCCAGGGGGTTTAGGGGGACCGCGCAACGGCAACAACTTCCATCTCCCTTTCTCTCTCTCTCTCTTTCCCTCCCATGGTCCATCCGAGAGCGCCCACCCGTTACCAGGACCCTCGTAAACTTTTACTCGCTCCTTTTTTTCCAAGGGCCACGAAGGAACTGTGTGTGCTGCTTTACCGTCGCGAGATTCGACGTCCCGAGGATTTAATTTGGCCGCGAGGTCTCCTCTCGAGCTCCCCCCGAGCGGGGCCCGAGTTCGCCGGGCCCCGGGCCTCCTCACTCCCTCGCGCTACGATCGTTATCCGATTGTTTATCATATCCGTTCTCGGGGAACGAGAGACTGAACCTCTCGGCACACGTACGAGGGTCTCTCTCTCTCTCTTTCTCTCTCCTGCGAATCTACCGATACGTTTCTCCATCTTTCACCGCAACGAGAGAGGAGAAGAGAGAGAGAGAGAGAGAGAGGAAATAAAGAAGATAAAGCGTCGGGAAGGACGAATTTTATTGCATCGATAGTTTGCAGTCATATCGATGCAGTCGTCGCCGCTGGGGATGATTCAAGGCAATTCGCTCGAAGGATCGACCAATGATTCAAATGCAATTCTGCACCGGGGCTATTTGAATTTTTCAAACGCATCTCACCAGAAGCTTAGCACTATCTTATCGGTTCTCAGGGCTTCTAGGTTAATGTGAATAGGTTTTCTAATTGAAAAGTGTGTTGGGCTACCTGGTGAAACGAGTGACAACACGCGGAGCTCGTGGCTAGTGCAACTTGCTGTACTTTGTCCCTATCAGCCGGACTATCCTCGTTGACGAGATATCGTATCGGTTGGCATTTAACCTGAAGCCATTCGGTAAACGACGACAACCTCACAAATTATTCCACTAGACCTGACACTCTCTTTACTGAGAGTCATAAAATTTATCTGTGGACACCAGGAGAGTTAATCTCAACAACGTAAATAGGACTTTATTTTCAACGTCGGGCGGTCAAGATTTTTTTTTTCCTTGGTACCAGCTCCTCAGCCTCGAAAAACTCTTTTTCATACTCTTCACTAAAAAATTGATTCCTTTTTTTTTCATTAATACAGTGATGCATACTTTTCTCGACACTGCACGAAAAAAAAATTGTTCATCGCGTATTTTTATTCTCTTGGCTAACAAAAAACCCAAATTTGCCCACATGTGATCATAAAAAGGGTGTGGTACATTTTTTTTTTTAAATTTGTCACAGCAAATTTGGTGCGTTACAAAGTCGAAGAAAAATGAAATTCATGAATCATTACCGCGTGTATTTGATGTTTCCCTTTCCTGGAGTTAATAATTCTTTGTCGAAACGATTTCTGAGGTATTTCACGAGGTGTTTTCGTGAAAGGGGTAAGGAGAGGAGAGAAGAATCAGGGTCGGAGAACGAGAGGAGCGGGAGAGGGGAAGACGCGTTCTCACGGCGTGTATATGCTAATGCGAGACGAATGTCTCCGGCGTTTCTCCTCCTCCTCTCGAACCTCGCCACTTCCAAAGTCAGTGTCTTGCGCTGTCTGCTATGTCGCGGCGGATGGCCCGTCTCGCAACGTGGGCGTGTTGTTCCCCTAAACTCCACAGCGGGGCGGCTGATTCCGCCGAGCATTCTCGCCGGTCCCAATACCTCGTGATTATTTCGATCCTCCTGCTGGTGGTGCATGTAATCAATCGATTGCTAAGTCACCGATGCAGAGCCAATGTGATCCGCTCCGCTGAAGGAAAATTGTTGAACGAGTAGAGACGTCAATGGCGATGGGCTCAAGTGGTCCCAAGTGCAAAGGGAAGGGTTCACGATGGTGATTATGACAGCTAAATAGACGTCACTTCATGATGCTGCAAGCATTTCTATTTTGGATTCCACATTTCCTCAAAATATTCAGAAAATTAGCTGAAAATGCGACAACAGTGACTTCTTGAATTTTCTATACAACATAAAAAAATTGTGAAAGCATTTTTTCAATTTATATTTACAATGTTCACACATAGTGCAGAATTATAAAAACATTTTGATTTTATTTTACTTCTGCCAATGAAATTGAATATTCAAAAAAATGTGAGTTGGAGATGGTCTCGTGTTCTTCTGTCAGTATTTTGTGAAACTTTTTTTTTTTTTTCGCACTATTGTATGTACATATAATATAAGTGTGTGCTTTATCTAACATTCAGCAGGACAGAATGTAGAGTATGCGACCCAAACCAGCAGGATAACGAGGACACTCGCACCAGGGTGCTCGAAGTGCGTACACGTGCTGGACGCATGTTTCTGCGCCCGGAAAGACGAGGAGAATAAGCAGAATGTGAAAAGAGGAGGGAGTGCCTCTCCCCGAGGCGAAACCCAGGAATTGTTTATGACGTCTAAACGCCGGAGAGAAAGGAAGCTGCTAAAAGAAGAGGAAGAGTGCGTGGAGCGCACGTTCGGCAGGACAAAAATCGGAGGTCGGGTCACCGTCATCCGACACTCCCTGTCAAACCAAACACTGACCACACGCCGACATTATTGCTGCTTCTATGGAACATCCACTTGGAAACCGTCGCAATGCTCGTTGAAAACGAGAAACAAAATGGATCGGACATTTATCTGGCGACGGCGCCACGAAAAGGCTCGTCCAGACGGTGTCTCCTTACGAATTTGATCCGTCGCCCGCTGCTCTTAGTAATTTTTGACTACCTAATACGTGTAGACACTGTCATTCTCTTTCTCTTCGATTGCACTGCTTCTGGAAACGCAACACCACCCAGAAAATTCTCGACAAGCCGACTCAAAGAACATCTCCAATAAAAAAAACTGTTATACAATAATCCTAATTGGCCATTGTCAATAGAAATACAAGGGTGACAAATGTGAACACAGTTTTTAATTAACAATGATTTTAAAAAATTGATTAATTATTCGTTACAATGAAAATTAATTCAGAACTTAAAAACAACGTACGTTTTTTAATTACAAATTTAATTGGATGATTTGTCTAGTAAAATTCGATTGAAATCAATATTTTCTTTGACACTATTTCTGTACATTCTCAAATCGTTTTGAGCTGCGAATATAGTTTTCGGTTTTAATATTATAGTTTTTTCATGCGACAAGGAAAAATGCATTTAAATTCAAAGAGCTTGAGGGGACTAGCCGAGACTGAATAAATATTCCGGTCGTTTTTATAACATTTGCGGTTTATCCATTGCTCGTTCGTAACAATATATTGCCACTTTGTTGGCTCAGCACGCCGCCGCGAGCACGAGACACATCGTTCTCGCCTATGTAGAGGTATTCTTCTCTCGCGAGTGCAATCGAATACATAGTAAGTAGCTGCCGTGCTATATCCTCCTCTCTGTGCTTTGGTCGGGCAGTCGTAACGTAGATCTCGGGACCGGCGGAAAAGTACCTACTCTCGGTCCACGAGTCTCGTGGTATATTGGCCAGGCCTGCGTCTAGAAATCCCCCCGGCACGTACGTTACGCCATTCGTATACGATCCTTATCGCGGCCCATTCGGATATATTTATTCCCGAGCCGGTATTTCGGTCAGAGGAAAAAATCACTTGTACCGAGGATTTTTGCCCCCGCAGCGAGTGTTGGCAGACGTACACGCGGCTCTTCCTGGAGAACGAATGTACGTCTATGTGACTTACTGTTGTACGGCTACGCGCTCGAGGCACGCGTATGCGAATACCTGCGGCTGAGAAATATCAGGGCCGAGCCCCGGCTGTAAATTATAACGCGTGAGTTGAAAGCGATAAAACACCGCCTCGTGAACGATGCCAGCGACTTGAATGACTTCTTCATAATGTTAAGCTGATAATAAAATTCCCCATTATAATTATCCACGATGTATTATTCTCTCGATCTGCTAAATGTTATTTCTCACCTGTATCAAAACTGCGGTCATCTGCTTGACCGGAATTGAAGCATCGTTGATTTTTCGGAAAATTGAAAAAAACGTTTTAACACACCAAGGGTTTTGTGTCTCAGCGTCAATTAAGTGCAAACTGCTATTTTATGATTCCAAAAAATTAACAATTTCGCATTAACTTCCTTAAAACTCGAGATAGCGAGCCATTTTTTTAATTATCCCTTGACCCTTGGCATTTTTTCCCAAATTGTTAAAATGTTTTCCAAGCATAAATCCAAAACCTTTGTACCAAAAAAAAAAAAAAATGCTTAATAATAATTGTGACAAAATGTGCCCTCAATTACTGAAGCACGTTGATGACTCTTCAGGGCCGCGAAAATATCGGTAAAAATTCCGATGTAGCATTATCAATTGAGTTAGTCGAGCGGAGGCACGCGCGCCCTTTCCATCGTCGAAAGAAGTCCATCGAGGATCGGGCGATGCGATTGAAAGGATTGCGATGGTGGTTGGCCCTACGAGCCACGCGGCGGGCATAAATATTCCGGACGGCGACGAGGACGAGGACGACGAAGTCACCGACGACTGCGACGACGACTTGGAGCACAGCGCGGAGAATGAGCCTAAGAAAAGGGGGATGAGGGGCAGAGAGAAAGAGAGAGAGTGAGTTGCCGTGGGGCCAATTTAAAGGCAGCACGGTTAATGAGCCACCGCGGATGCCACGCGCGTTTTTTGCGCCCGCAGCTAGGCCCTCAACTGCTGTTGCTGTACGGAGCTTCTCCGAGCGGCGTGGGGCCCCTCAAGATTAACAAACGGCCTCGCTGCTTCTGGTGGCTCGGTGCCTCGATGCCTCCTCGTAGTCTGAGCGTCCCTCTTCGGCTTCCCTCTGCCCACAAGAATTAGGAAGCCACTTCTAATTGTCACAACAACGACTCGATTCAATCTATCACTTTGTCGTGGCTGGCTCGCTC
The DNA here is from genome assembly GCA_947507545.1 of Clistopyga incitator. Classification (NCBI taxonomy): domain Eukaryota; kingdom Metazoa; phylum Arthropoda; class Insecta; order Hymenoptera; family Ichneumonidae; genus Clistopyga; species Clistopyga incitator. The sequence continues at coordinate 10,619,103 of OX382177.1, forward strand.
CTCGCGCGAGCCAATGAATTCCTCTTGGAAACGCCGAAAGAGCCGAAAGTGGCGGGGGTGGGGGGGGGGGGGGGGGTGGGGGGGGTGGAAGAAAAAAAAAGTCGTCTCGTCATATCCCGAGGCCCCGTCAATGAATAACGCTCGTAGAATGTTTGATAAATAATTTAGACACACTCGTGTACAAGCCGAAGAAAATAGACATACGATCTAGGGTCGCCACTCACGACAGACGCCTCGCTACTTTTATATTTTAATATCCCTCCCGCTCTTTCGTCACATTATACAGTATTTAGATATTTTAAGAGGACCGCGGCATGGCAGATGCTAATAATAAAACTGCTGTCGCGCAGTTCTAACTGCAGGATTTTCGAATCGACGACCGCGATCTACTCACTCTCGCACGTTGCCGCAACCGACTTCTTTATGACTCGCTCCCCGTTCGACAATTAATGCCCCGACGACGGCCCCGAGGAAACGAGGGGAGGAAAGGTTTATCTTTGGCCGGCTCGCCTCTCGGCTCTCCTCCAATACTGAGCTCACAATTCTGTATCACTTGGTACATGTATATGCACACCTAATGCACGTTCATTTATGTATATCTATGTATGTGTATACATATATCGTATAGAGTTTTCAGTGACGATCGTACAGCAGGTGCGAATCACGCCGGACGCTTGACAAAGTGACTATCGGGAAAGGGTGGACTCAGCCACGACGTCGACGAACGTCCTCCTGGGCTCCGCTCCATTCACGCCTTTTCTCTTCGCTCCTTTCGCCAAGAAGAATCGTATCGCCCCGAGGCTCGGACTGTGCGCAATACTTGGAGGATTGAAGAGGAGACGATACCTGAGGAAAAGAAGCGCAAATTGTTTAATTGTTCATTGAAATAAGAAAAAAAAACACACACACACACACGAATGTAAAAAAACGTCGTCAAGGAATTTTGAAAAAGGACGTAAAGTGCAGATTTGCGCAGTGATCAATGCTTGGAGGGAAAGACATGCTGTATATGCTCTCACCCTTCGCCTCATCTTCAGAGATGTAAATCAGTACGTCTCTGCTTTTCGACAAGTGCGTGTGCGAGTTGCCCGGGACGGGCAAGAAAAAAAGAAGGGTAACGCATGGAAAATAAAAGAGTCCGCGTGTCTGTCGCGACGAGCGTTAATCGAATGGATTTCTCACGCTCGTAGGACAACCTAGATCCTGATGTTCCCGGACATCAATTAGCGCTTCTAGGGATAATTAGGGACACGTTGCGACCCTTGCCGAGATTCTCAGCTGCTTGAGAAATCCACTTTTTGGCCCTCGTGGATGACGCACGAGGATTGTTCGGGCGTCATGATTCGTGGAGGTTGGCGGATCGAAATAACTAGCGAATTGTTATTATTATTTGTTACGAGACCCCAAGACTTTCGTCTCAAATTAATCACAGTTATTGTACAAATTTTTTTCTGTCGGGAGATCAAAATAATACAAGGAGTTACATCAGCTTGAGGAACAGGCGAATAACACAGTAATTGTAGCAACGAAATAAATGTTAAGTTAAGTTGTCTTAGTATGAAAAAAAAAAAAAAGAGAAAACAAAATTCAATAAAAAATCAAGTACCTTCAAAATGACAAATCGTTACTAGTTATAACGTTTGATACAGCATAGCAACAAGAAGATAAAACAAGAAGAGTGAGAGGTCTGGGATCGTGGTACAAGAGTTAGAAGCGGTGACAGCAGCAACGAGGCGTGCATCGGTTAGTCACGCCACATCAAGACCCTCGCTCGCTTACCCTGACTGTATACATACCAACTCGTGCTTTTCCTCAAATAATAATAAGATACAACTGCTGGTTAGCTTCTCAACAGCTCGTCTTTTTTTTCCTCCTCACAAGCAAACACTCTTCACCACAATCGTGGCCCTCTCGGTCCTCCCCCGTGGGTGAAAGCCCACTAGATCATAGAATTTACGAGTATCGAGAGGATTGAGAGCCTCCTCAGGATCTGCGGTGAAGGGCCGAGTCTCCTCCAAGGGAAGGGACGACTTTGCGTGAAAAGCAATGCATGCATAACCACAAGCTTTTCAAAGTAGGTGCATTTACTTGTAGTGCAACATTTTCAGATATTTTTCTGCCCTGTGTTTATTCATTTATTTGCTCAAGACTTTTCTGAAACATAAAACAACACATTTCATCATTTGGGAAAAAATAAATAAAAATTTTTGCATGCGGAATGAAACTTTTCACCAGGACAGTGCGAAATTTCTATTTTCGCAGCTAATACAAAAATGCGCTTTTTCTGAACGGAGAAAAGGAAGTAGGCTTTTTCATCAAAACTCGTCGATGACTCCATAGGCTCATCAGGATAAGCTGGTTAGCTTCTCGACAGCTTCTCCAACTTCCTTCTCACAACAAACAGCCCTCGCCACAACCGCGACAGTCTTGGTCCTGTCTCGTCGGCGAGAGGCCACTAGATTATAGAATTTACGAGCATCGAGAGGATCGAGAGTCTCTTCAGGCTCTGCGGTGAAGGGCTGAACGAGTCTTCCTCAAGAGAAGAGACAAGCCTGCGTGAAAAGCAATGCATATATGACCACAAGCTTTTTACAATCCGCGCACCTACTCGAAGAATCCCTTGGCCCAAGAGGATCTTCTTTCGCGTACGTCCTTGTGACTAGAGGATCCCTGAGGAGGATCGGCAAAACAGCAAGGTCTTCTTTCATCCCTCTCTCTCTCTCTCGCTCTCGCTTCAACTCAAGTACTGGTCAGCTCAGTAAGAACCCATAGGTCTACACGTTCTGGTGTGTAGAAGCTGACGAGATCCTTCAGCAGACCAGAAGGTACTTCTCGAGAGTGAATCCGCACGGAGTTTCTCGCTGTCTCACGGTTTTCTCGATAGTTCAAAGCAAACAGCTCTCATCTCTTGGGGTCCATCGATATGTCTGGAAATATAAATATATGTATTTGTGAAGAAAGTGATCTGTAGTTACATAGATATAGATATAGCTTAACATATGGTTACACCAAAGTGACACAGGAAATAAGGAGGCCAAAAGTGCGACTCGTGCCGGAGCCACTCGTTTATCTTGCTTCACGAGGAAAGGAGGAATTAACGAGGAATTAATAGAGGATCCTAATGACAAATGATTCCTTTACCGTCGCCCTCACCCTGCGCCCTAATTTGTCTAATTATTTCGCTTAATTCGCCGTGCAACCGGCGAGATTCCGTGTGCCCCGGGCGTTTAACGAAACGAAGGTAATTAATGAAGCCATTAGCAAGAGCGAGAGAGCAAAGTGAGGTCGCACGCGGTAGGTAGAACGTACACGTCGCGCGGAACTGATGCACCTCTCTCGCAGACCTTCTCGTCCTACTCCTGCTGATCCTCGCTTTAACTTCGCTCTATATAACTAGCCGACCGTAAAAACTATTTCTCCTCCTAAGACGATGTGCTCTACGATGACTTGGAAGGATGGTAGACATTGGCGATCGCGGGGGAGTCAGTGAGAATGACATAGACCGGTAGTGGGCCTTAAGAATGGGCATGAGGTTGAAACCAACCACTTACCATTTTTTTTTCTGTGATTAAAGTATCGAGAAAAGAAAGCCTTGACTTCGCGTACAATTAATCCATGGTCTTATCGAGTCACCGTTTTTTTTTTGGTAGACATTCGCAAAATCAAAGAAGCAAGAGAGAAAGGCAGTAACCAAAAGTGTGTCTCAAGACACTGGGAACCCAACTACTTAGTTGAAACCGACACATGTCATTTCGTTAACGATCTCCAGCACTCCATACAACCTCCGGTCGTTCAAATTTAAGGCTCCGTTATACAGCCTTCCGTCTCTTTCGTCGGCGGAAGTTCCCGGATTGCGAGTCTTCGTGAACGAGCCGCGAATGGATAGACGATGAGCGCGAGGTTAATTATTGTGACTGGTCAATGTACGAAAACTGTCCGGATTTCTCGGGAGCTTCCGTTATCGGCACAGACGACCTCTCGGGCTGGAAAAAAAATATTTCAGCGGCATGTACCATATGTATAAAAAAATGTTCTCATTGACTTTACATAACAGAGCACAATAGAAAAAAATAAGAATTTATTTCTTAAAACTGTGCTCGACAAACTGGCTGAAAAAGGGTCCTTTTCAAAAGCCCAATTTTCAATCAGTTGTCTCCTCGCGCTGTCGCGAGGCGAAATCGCCACGGGGTGCGAAGCGTTTCGATCGAGGGGATGAATATATAGAGATCGGAGGATGTTATAAAGTCTTGGAGAGGGCTGAAGGCTGATCGGCGAGAAGGGTCCAGAATCTAGCCTCATCGGGGTCTTTTGAGGGTGAGGCGAGGGCGGGCGCGCCTCCGTTTAGCCGAGGTATAGGCTTTCCTCAGCTGGCTCGTTCCATCACTCACACGCAAATAACTCAACTTCCCCCTCGGTTGGTGCGCCGCGCGGTAATTTATGTTCGCCCAAGAGCCATCGCTCGTCCAAGAGCAGCGCGTCGCTGTCCCACGAGGCCGTGAGCGAGTTTGTGACTCGCTAGAGAGGACAGAGAAGCAGAAGAAGAAGAAGAAGAAGTAGAACCTGAAGAAGAAGAAGAAGAGGAGCGCGCTCCTTACACTGCTGGCATCGCCCCCTGCGCGCGGCCCTCTCGAAGCCCTCTGTTATATTTAACCCACGTTATAACGCGAGCGCAGGCGTTTTATCGACACGGAACGAGGAAACGCCGACGAATTAACGAAAGAACGAAGTATAAAGAGAATATCGTAGGGCGCACCGCACGGTGACTATACACACAAACAGAACCGAGTAGGAAAACTTTTCGTTGACGAAGAGGGCCGCCCAGCCAGCGAGCGACGTTCGTTATCGGGGTGACGAAGAGACGTATTGCCGGATGTCGGTACGCGCGCGAGTCTCCCCCTAGCGAGCGCGTGTCAGACATCATAGAGATTCTTCGCCGTAAGAATTATTGGCCCGCTCGAGCTCCCAGCTCCCGGGAAATAACCACTGATCGCTTACGAGTGTCCAATCGAGTTGTGCATCACGTAAGGACAATGTTGCGAGGATTGGTGGAAGCACCGAATTACAACACTGTACACACCCCATGTCTACATCGTTAATATTAGTTATAAAGCAAAGACATTTGCAACGTCGTTCGGGGAAATCGCGTGTGTCCAACCGAGTCGCTTCGACTGCTCGCCGCGCGGCGTGCGCTGCGTTCGAAGTAAAGTGAGACGGCGCTTCTATACTTCGATAGGAGAAGCACAAGTTTCGCGCGGCGTGCATTACGCGCAATCAGAGAAAAAGACAGCGCTTCTATACTTCGCTGTGAGAGGCACGAGTTTCGCACGCCGTGCATTACGCAAAGAGGCACAGCGCCTCTGTACTTCGCTACGAGAGGCACGAATTTGACGCGGCGTGCGTTACGCCCAATCAGAGAGAGAGAGAGAGAGAGAAAGAGACAGCGCCTCTACACTTCGCAACGAGAGACACGAGTTTCGCGCGTCTCGCCTCGTCGAGGATTGTCGAGCCGGTTAATTCTGGAGCCGTTCGTCAGAGCGCGTCGAGCCACTAACACTTACTCACATCCCTCTCACCGCCGGCTGTTATATTTATTAGTGACGTTATTTTGGTATTTCGTTACGGGACACGTCAAGCCTCGGGCTCCGGGCCATTCGATCCGCTGAGTAATCGCCGCCATTAAACACCCTGTCCTCGTGGCACGATCTGCCACCGCCGCTTCTCTCCCCGTGTGTGGATATATACCCGCGACGCACCTATATCTTCTTTTATTTGCTGCGAATGTGACGCTGTTGCTGCTGCTGCTGCTGCTGCTGGTTGTGTGTGTGTGTGTGCACTTTGCGACGGGTCGCGAGCGACACCGTCGAACTCTTGACTTTACTGTACCACGAGACATCGTGGCCGGTGATGGAACGAGCGGGATTCGCGCTATGACCGCTACAACGCCGAAGCAACCGGTGATGAACTACCGCGGAGACGCGAGACCGCGGAGACGAGAGAAACTTGCAAGAATGTCGGGACTTACTTACCAACGTTTTCCCCAACAGTCACCGACCCACCGAAAAATCCTTAATGCCTCGCTCACCGTGCGCGCGCCTGGTGGGAGAGACGCATGTCTCGTCCAATTAGCGATTCCGCAAGTCGACGCGTCGTTATGCCTAATTTTGATAATTGCTCGGTGCGATTAATCGCAACTGAATAGCCTCACGTTTTCCTACCGTTTTCGTGAAAATATACAACTTATTAATGAAAATTATTGGGCGCTGGATAAAATGAGTTATCTCGTGAACATTGCCAAAATTTCCAATGTACATTTGTTTTTTTTTTTTTTTTTCATTTTTCTGCAACGTTGTATTGTATTTGGTCCAAGAAAGTGTGATTATAAAAATCGTCGTGACTCGGACAATTTTTTTTCCAGATGAGAATTCATCGCGTTGTAATAGAATTAATCACATATTTATTGATTTCAATGTTATAAATCAATTTTTCATTAGGTATCGCAATTGACATGTAAGCGTTCGACAAAAACCTTCACCTGACGATCACCATTTTATTTACTTATAAGTTTTTCAGCGGTTAGTCGGATGTCGCGTTGTGCGCGGCTCTTCGCGACTCTGTGGAAGGAAGAAACCATAGGGAAGTAGCAAAGCCACGAGTTTTCGATGAAAAAACTGATGGAACGATGCACAGACCGCGTTCGTAAGGCTATTATACGAAGAATACAAGAAGAAAGAGGAATAAGAGAGCAGGATGAAGGAGATGAAAAAGAAGGCGCGTATATAACGCACGGAGGGAAAGAGAGGAGAGCGACTCGTCTCCGCGGCTCCAGAGAAACGCACACACCGATACCTTCCTTTTTTCCTTAGAGGGAATGCCAACGCGCGCCGAGGGTGGCCGCCGCCGTCACGTTGACGAGCCTCGCGCAGCTGGAAAACCGAGAGAACTTTTGGCTGAGCAAGAAGCCCTCTTACTGTGACAAAGATGCTTGAGGCGCCCCGCTAAATAGGTACAGGCGCATTTCCTACACTCGCGATCCGGAATACACAAACTTTTCGTTGTTTAGTCAAAATCAACAAACGGATATTACGAAAAGCGAGCGGTTAATCATTCAATATGATTTTCCAAATTTCTACTGACTAACCGGAAGTTGTGATTTTCGGTTACGCAGCAGAATTTTAGTATCGGACAATACATGAAAGTATTCATGTTGTATTAAAAAAAAATTTTCATTTTTTTTTCCATCCATTATTTCAATAGAAACGAAGGGTTTATGATAATGCACGTTATTTATTTTATTACCTCGCAATGACAATCGATAGCAGAGACTTTATTTATTCATCGCATAAACTGTAAACTAACCGGAATCTCGAAAACACTTTGAGTGTGACGAAGGTTGTTGAGGCGCCCGCTAAATAGGTACACGCATATTTCCCTGCACTCGGGATCGCTTCGCTTTCCCTGGAACATATAAACTTTTCCCCCGTGGAAATATGTGAAGAGCGAAAAGCTTATATGCGCGAGGATTGTGCTCACGCGCATAACGTAAATATACTCAAGTTCAAGCTACACGTGTCCTCTCGTGTCTCGAAGCTGTTCCGGGCTCAACATTCTTACGGAGAACACGTCTCGGCTCCTCTCTCGCTGCCCCGCCGCTTCTTCTTCACACCGAACGCCCACCCTCCCCCCTCCGCCCCCGCAACTCCCTAATAATTCTCCGAGCGCCCGTTCGACGACTCCCCGAGGCGCGCGCCCGCGATCCGCCAGAAAACGTCACGCGTCCCGGCAAACAAACGCGTAATCCCATCGTCGCTCTCGCATATCATCGCAACACGCTCTTCTTCGTCGTCTCGCTACTTTATTCCGCAAACATCCGCGTCACTACCGGACGAAGTTGCTTAACCGTAGCCAAATCTGTTGCGTGTTTCACGGCGAGAGATACAAAAAAAAATGGATGGTCAATGTAGACGCAACTATATTTATAACTGGACCGTTGAAGTCTCTGGAAATAAACAATTGTAAGGCAAAACATTTCTCCCACATGTAGCGCGAGTCTGCAGGTACAAATAAGAGCATTGACAATTTTTGTACTATGGCGGAAAAAGTACCGATATTCAAAGTCACTAAATTTGTGCATCTAATAATTTTAGAAATTAAGTTAACGACACAATTACGTAATAATAATAATAATATTTCGAGATACATGTACATCCTCGTTCGGTCTTGTCAATTTGGACCGAATTTCTGAAAATAACAATACCTTGTATCATTCCATTACCTATAATCGTAACCAAAACCATTTTCCGCCTCGTTTAGCCGACAAAGAAAACCGCTTCAGTGGAAAACAGTTAAAATGTGATTAAACGATGCCCTGCGCAGCAACTCACTCAGCGTCTAAAAATTACCGTGCGGCCATGTGTCACGATGCGTCTCTGGGCGGAAAGTGCCGAAAAGGATCGACGCCCAGAGCTGTCAAAACACGCCGCGACTCCACTCGATCCTACAAAACTTTTCTCCCTCACAAACGCCGAAAGTGCCATCGTCCCCGCGCGCACGATGCTGTCGTTTAACGCGCGTCACGCTACACGGCGGTGCATTCACGATTTAACGGTATGCACGGAGCGAGAGAGCAGTGCATCACTCTCCAGTGACGAGTGAGTGGGCAATGCCTGCCCTCACCGTTCCTGTCTCGTATACCGCGTAATATATCGGTTTAAAAGTACCATTTATTCAAACGCCAGGACAAAAAGGATGCTAGGTGGGTCGGCGCGGGAATACAAGCCCGAAATAATAACGAGGTTAGGGAATGTCGGTCGAGTGGTGCGTAAGGGTGGGGATCACGTTCGTGTCGTACTTCGCGTACTAGGAACGCCAGCTATATATATATATATACGTACCAGGTACAAATGCATCAGCGTGGCATCCACAACGCGACACTGCTACTGTCGAGGACTGTTCCGTCAGTTATTCTATTCTGTGTACAGTCGGTGGTGCGCCCTCGACGCACCAAATTTTGCAGCAAGATGAATCGCATTCACGAGTACTTTATACAGTGGACGTGTCCTCTGTTCCGCATCGGGTTGCATCATGAAAGTGAAGCGGAGTGTCGTTTTAATGCCCGGCACGTACCGGAGATCGGGGTAATGTGAACCGGTGAGCGATGCACGCGGAAAAATAATTAACTTGTACAGCAGATACTTTGGTGCCTCGAGTAATTTGGGTAATTAATACGAGAAAGGTAAACAGTCTTGTTAGCGAAGTTCTTACAGAAACGTTCTGTTCTTTCGTGTATAATTATGTAATTTCTGCCTAGGCGAAGTATCATCGGAAAACAGACTTTCGGTACGTCGAGATTAAAAAATGTTGTCGAATGGAAAAAAACATATCATAGTTCTCCCGGAATACGAGGGTTCAATCGTTGAAAACAACACTTTCAATTCCTCATTGGCCAGTTCTCCCGAGCCGAATAATCGGAGGTGGCGTCATTCGTCGATTTTGTCCGCAAAGCGGCATTCGATCGGCCAGACTTATAAAACGTGACCGGAGTTTAAGTATAGAGCGATCGGTCGTTGATGTTGGGCGTACAGGGGGCCAAGAGCAAGAGAGAGAGCGAGGGAAAAAAAGAGAGAAGGCCATACACGGAAGGTAAGCATAAGTCGATTGGCCGGGTGGGATCGCAGAAGAGGAGAACTCTCGAGCGTTGCGATCGACCGTAGGATCCAGGAGGCCACTCGGAAGAACAACAAAACAGCATATATAGAGAGATAGAGTGAGCGAAACGGAGAGAGAAAGACGGAGAGCGGCGTAGTTGGCTATACCATAGGCTCAGCGGGTCTCTGGTTGCGCACATCGAAGCAAAAAGCGCGCGGCGCGATCGAGTGAGAACGATTCAATCAGGAGCCACATAAATCTCCTCCTTGCGGACATGCTCAACCTCATCCTTATACCTTCTTCTTCTTCCTCCTCCTCCTCCTCCTCTTATTTTCTTCTTCTCTTCCTCCGGCTCGGAGCGTCTCCTCTTTCTTTCTTTCGTTTCCCGAGCGTCGCGATCCTCGGATCGTGTGCATGCGCCCCGAGAGAGCTTGTTCTCTCTTCTCATTCTCTCGTTATACTCTCTCTGTCTCTCTCTCTCTGTCTTTGTTCCTCTTTGGCGTAGCGTACAGAATCTCTCGACCGCTTCTTACTCGCTCGACTCTCTTTCGCTCTTTCTCTCTCTCTCGCTCTCTCTTACGAACGTTCCGAGCGTACCAGAAGCAGAAGCAGAAGCAGCGGCAGCAGACTCGCGGTATTAATTATGCGCCGTGTGCGCTCGCGGGCATTCCAGCCCTGGTACCAGTATTTGCGGCATTGTTAATCCGCGCTCTCCGTCTGCTACCGTTTCGTTTGTGCCTCAACCTCCTCTTTCCGCTGCGGTATATAGCGTACACTGTAACGTACTCAACCACCCCTTCACCTCCTCCCGCTCTCTCTCTCTCTCTCTCTCTCATGACGGCGAAGCTCGACGCACCGCCTTTTGCTCTTACCGTATGTCTCTCCACTCACTTACTCTTTGCCTCGGTGATCCAAGTTCCGTCGAGCTCTCTACGCGCTCCGAGAATCCCCGCACAGATTGAGCCGCCGGCTAAACTTGCCGGTACATCGCGTCGTGTAACCCACCTGCGACTTCCGTCGTGCGTATCGACGAGACTCGTACTTGTGGGACCCGAGCTTCCACAGACATGTGCAATAGGGGCAAACTCCACGGAAAAATTAAATTCGCTTTGATAACTGCGTTCTCAATTTGATGGATTAGAGCTCCTGGAAATTAGTTAGGATAACTAATGAATTTAATGAATATAAAATTCATTCAATTTGTAGCTATGTCCAATGTGAATGATAAAATGGAACATTTGTAAAATGTTGTACTGACACAATTCTCGAAAAATCAGCGTGATTATTCTATAAGAAATCGATCAATCCGATTTTTCATCATACGAGATTATAGCGAAACCGAGATGACGAAAGAAAATAATGGACTCATCATTGACGGATAATGACATCACTCGAATCTCTAACAACGTCTTAATTGCGTCGATCGATATCTCGGATATTTAATTAGGTTGCTACGTGACCGTCACTCAGCGTTTTTTCAATCAATTCATAATTGTTTCGTTAATCGAGGTCTTCCTATTCGCGTCTCTCGCGGCACAACTTTTCTGTCCCGAGTGTAGAAGCTGAAGAGGACCCTCCGAGAGCCACTCGAAGGGCTCGGACGCTGCTCGAAGGGAGAGACAGCCAAAAAATCAAAGTGGATAATCGATCGGTCGATCCTCGGCGACAGCCGGCGAATTCCATCGAACGGAACGGCCGCTAATTACTAATTAGCTAGCTAGAGGCTGCGCGACCGGCGCTCATATATACCCAATGTTTAATACGCCCGAGAGCTTTTCTCTCTCTCTCTCTCTCTCTCGCTCTCTCCTTGAATCTCCTGCGAAACGATCACGAAGCTGAATATTTCAAAGACGCGAACGGAATGAATAACAACGTGGCCATGATTATTAATAGCGCATACGCTTAATTGCCAATTAGTATAGTACCGGGGGATAGCTGTAAATCAACCTGCTACCGAATTCAAGGCTCTTCGCGTAACTCTCGCACAGGCCTATATAAATAACTATATATATAGTGTACCGAGAGAAAATTTTTTCAAACAGTGCTTAATATTTTTTATTCACACGAGAATTTCCAGATTTTTTGACCGCTGTCAAAGCAATGATCGATTTGCTTTCCCGCATTTTTCCGCAACGAAGAAAAAAATCCGTATCGATTTGTATTTGGATTGGAAAAAATGTAAAATCTGTAACGGAGATGGGCACCTTTCGCTTATTTATTGCACAATAAATGTCGCTATCACAGTTTATTATTCTAATAAAAATCGTATTTATTTTCTCGACGGTAATGATAAAAACTGTAATCGCAACACGGAGAAAAGAAAGTCGTTGGTACCGCGTTTTTTATGAGTTCGCTGTAAATGAGTTGTGCGAACCATTTATTCACGTAGGAGAACTGAATAAATGGTTATCAGAACTCATTTATAGCGAAGGCATAAAAAAGCGGTTGTATGTACTAACTGCATTTGTTTTTTCTCCGTGTACAGGACATTTTTACGATTCTCTCAGAGATCTTTATTGCGGCAATTATTATTTAAAGACAAGGTTTTAAGTTGAAACGTTCTAATTCAACCAACCTCTTAATGAAACCCTTGTAACCTCCTCTAACCTCTTTCTCAACGATTATAATCCCTTTTCCAAATTATTCATGCTTTTAATTGCAAAAAAAGAAAATTAATTTTTAATCAAACGAAAAATAATGCAATATTTTTCATTGCTCGAGAAGATCGGAGTTTGTGGGAGGTGGGGTCGTAGGTGAAACCTCTTCTAACCTCATTCTCAACGATTATAATCCCTTTTTCAAATTATTCAAGCTTTTAATTGCAAAAAAAGAAAATTAATTTTTAATCAAACGGAAAATAATGCAATATTTTTCATTGCTCGAGAAGATCGGAGTTCGTGGGAGGTGGGGTCGCAGGTGAAACCTCTTTTAACCTCATTCTCAACGATTATAACCCATGTTTCAAATTATTCATGCTTTTATTGCAAAAAAAAAATTTATTTTCAATCAAACGAAAAATAGTGCAATATTTTTCATTGCTCGAGAAGATCGGAGTTCGTGGGAGGTGAGGTCGCAGGTAAAACCTCTTCTAACCTCATTCTCAACGATTATAACCCCTTTTTCAAATTATTCATGCTTTTAATTGCAAAAAAAGAATATTTATTTTCAATCAAACGAAAAATAATGCAATATTTTTCATTGCTCGAGAAGATTGGAGTTCGTGGGAGGTGAGGTCGCAGGTGAAACTCGTGTACAAAAGAGGAAGTGGGTAGCGCGATGGGGCATTGTAACGTTGGGTGGATGCTGATGGTTCCCTCGATCCCTCGGATTTCTCTCTCCCTCCTCGTCTCTCCGTCTCTCCGCTTGCCCAGCTTTGAGCGCGGGGGCTCCACGGTAGCCCCGTGTATACCCCCCTCCCCCTCCGCCCCGCCCCACGCTCCCTCGGTTACCTCTGACCAAACGACGGGCAAACAAAAGGAGCCGAAACACGTTCATTATTTCGAGCTAATTGGCGGTGCCCTCGACTCGACCGAACCCCGAACTCTCGAACTCAGAAGCTCCGAGGCAACAAGGGAGCTCTCCTGGCCCCGAGCTAACTCCACTGTTACGCTATGGATATGCAATGCAACAAGTTCATTTCCACGAGTAACTAAACCGCTCACTTACATCACAGTCACGAAAAATCTCGACTCCATTTACCGCATTCAAAATTCAATACCAACAACGAGATAAAATAACGTAATGAGGATTAACCAATTTTTTTACACGTTCAACAAATTTTTAAAAAATCATGTCGAATTAAATATACAGTAGCAGTTATTAATTCTTATTCTTTACTTTTTTCAATCCATCAGCAAATAATCTTCAATAATAATAAAATGCCTTGAGTAAGGAAATGTTTTTTTTTTTTTTCTTGGGGCTAATAAAACGGATTTTGTCATCGAACGAATAAAATATTTGGCGAAATAGTTAATTAATTTTGGGAAAAAATCAACGAGATAAAAGGCTTCCTTCGGATGCCCAACCCTTGCGTAGTTGGATCCTGGGGAAGCTGGAGGATCCACGTGGTAACTAAATGCGACAGTGAGACTAAAAGTCTGTGGCGCTCTCGGATCTCTCCCCGATTTTCGCATAAATCAGTCCCGTCTGGCTACGGTAGATGTAGCAGTATTATATACAGCGAGTACGCGAAATTCTCTTTCCCTTTCGCGCTCTCCGAGAGGTCGCTCGGTTCACAAGCGTCGCCTGAGCCTCTCGGAGAGACTCCGGCGTCTCGTTCCTCCGCTTGCCTTCCACCCACGGAGCGAGACGCGCCGAGAACACTATTTTATTGCTGGCTTAATAAATGGAGGCTCCTTTATTTGCCTCGTAGCCAGCCAGCAGCATCCGCTCACGGAGAGTTTGCCAACCTGTTTGCTAACAACAAATTAATCGGGTGACGTATCCCGGTGCGTATATCTATAGATAATGCATATATATATATATGTGTGTGTGTGTGTGTGTGTTACATGTGAATTCTCTTGCGGTGTCGACGAATGAATAGTAGTAATATGAATTCGGGTAATTATGATAGTGGGGTCATTTCTATATCGAATTTTGTGTCTAAGGCGAATAGTTTATTGCGATATTTTTTTTTCAATCATTTTTTGGCGACCGATTTGATGGAATTTTTCGAAGATATCGACTCCTAATCACTCGCATTTAGTATTCCCCACAAAAACGCGTGTTTCCTTTGAAGAGAAAACAAAAATTTGATTTTCCGACCGTAAGTGTAATCTGTGATTTCCGAAATCCGAAAAGAGCGAAAGTCACTTTTCCAAAATGACAATAAAAGGTTTTGAAACCAGTGTGTGTTTTTTTTGTTTTGTGGAATATACAACAAAAGACGAAAAGTCGCTGAAGAAAAAAATGGTGCTATCACCGAAATTCAATAGCGGGATTACGCGAGTTTTACGTGAGTACGGAAAAATGAACGATTCCCGTGTGACGCGTTCTATTCTCCCGCGGCGCTCCTTGGAGATATCTTAATTCGTAAGACGTTGAGAAGTCGTTGTGTCTATAGGGACTCGAGAGTCGTGACGAGGATAACGAGGGGTATGCCCCCTGACGAGAAATACGTACCTCCTCGTGGGAGAGTCAAACCTGCTGCTGTGAGTCCGATGCGAGGCGGCCTCAGTTGACAAAACCGCATACTTTCTTGTGCCTAGCTTCTACCGATCATCCTTCTCCCTCCTTTCGCCCCTTCTTCGGACGCGCGGATATATAGGTATATTAATATCGATATAGATATAGATATAGATACATACGTATGTATATATGGACGTGCAAGTTTAGCCTGCGCAATATGTTGCTCTTTTTGTCTCGTGTAACTCGAACGACGTCGATGTCGTCGTCGATTTGCCGCTGGGCCGAGCGCCGCGGCGTCAGCCGGCAGAACGCAGGAGACAAACGAGTGTAGTGTGGTCGGTGCGTGCGTGCGTGCGTCCGTGCGTGCATCCACGGTTTGTCCCGCGCACTCGTCGCATTCGTGTTGCGATACGAGCTCAATGGATTTTCCAATTTGTCGCAATCGGCGTGCCTCATACTCCGCAGGACCGGCGCCCCGACTCCAGTAATATATACATTGCGGCGTACTTGCATAACACGGGAAACGCTCATTTATTATTATTCTTATTTTTCAATTGATTCTCAACGTTTACAACTTTCTCAAATTTACCGCATCTAGTGATTCGATATTGTGGGAACGAGGAAAAACAAAATGACTAGGTTCGTCGGGCTTTTTGAATCGACAACTTTTTTTTCGATATATTTTTTTATAGTTCATACAATAAAAAGATTCTTTTATAATTCTACTTTTAAGATTTTTCAAAAATTCCATTACAGAACTTACGAAAAGGAGTGACCCAAATTTCCATAGTGGATTTAAAAAAAATGACTTTGAATCTCCTTAAACAATTTTACAAGCTTAGAATTACAAATGAAGACCAAAAACGGCTGAAATTAAAAAAAAAGGATATATAATGATATAGAATATATTACTACCAAAGGCATGCAAATTAAATGCTGCTATTTTCGCACGATGTTTTTTTTTTTTTTTCTAAACTTGGCCGTCTGCTTATTTCTTCGCATGTATAACAAGCATAAAGTAAGGGAGTAGGACATTTGACAATGAAGTCGTGGCAGTGGTGGCGACGGTGGCACGGGGGGGGGGGGGGGGGGGATATCAGCTGCGACGGACGTCTCGGCTAACAAACGATTTCCCTAATTCCCTTTTCGTCTCGCGCATTCGCATAATGGTCGTTATCGCCTCGACCCACCGGGGTTGCGCTGATACCTCGGGATTACCATATTTACGACGTGCGCATGTGAGAGAGCGCGAGTGCACGAGAGTAGCCGGTGAGTGAGTCGAGTCGCGGAGAGCGAGAAGCCCCGAGGACCGAGGAACGCGACGTGAATTTACTCCGGTGCCTATATAGAGAATTCTCTGCGTCGCGAGACACTGCTAACCGTAGAGGCTAGAATAATTTTCGCACCTTGTGAGCCACGAGGCGATTAGTCCATTACGGCTCTTGGCTCGATCTCTCGAGTCTCATTGCTCGCATCTTCTTCGACGAAAGAAATTATATCCTTCCTATAACGAATTTAAGTAGCACACTGAAAAGGAATTAAATAAATTTTCTGAATAATTGTCGTATTTATGTCCACTATAAATTACAGATAAATACATAAACTAATTATCTAAATTCCAATTAATAAATAATTTAATAAAGATTAACATTTTTTGAGGCTTTAAATTCTTCCCCTCTGAAAAATGCTCGAGAAAAGTGGATTCAATGGATTAGACAAATTTTTTCTTAACCACTGACCATAACAAATGGTCGGAATTCGATTTTTTTTAAGAGTTATCGTGACCGAAATATTTTCCAGGACGAGGAAAGGGAATGACGGGGGTGGACGGGATTCTCGAGAGAAATCGAAGAATCGGTTGGTGGCAAGGCTGCAGGGCCCGACGGTAGCAGCGCGAGCAGTCGCCGTGAAGTCGCTTCTGTCCGCTCATGCGCGTCCCAAGCGCAACTATAATTTGAAATAATTTATAAATCCTATTCAATTCAAATTAAGGCTCCACTCTGTCGGATGAATAAAAGATGCTCGCGTCGCGCAATAATGCGCGTGCCCCCGGGCAAATGCTGAAAGAAGGGCCCCCCCATTATAGCCCAGTGTGGTGGTGGACCCTTCAGTGTGCATACGCCAACAGAAGCAGCAGTCGCATTTAACTGCTGCACTCCGCGTGCGCCAAACGGCAGCGCTAGTGACATTTCTTCGCCGCTCACGCGATTCTGCTATTCGCTTAGGCGCCACCGTTCTCCCACTATTTATCTTTCCTGCCGTACCATAGATAAATTCATATCAGTCGCAAATTGTAAACTAGAGATTAGAAGTTAATATTTTTTTGTATATTCCACAATCAAAATAAAATGAACAATCATTGTTTCTACCAAAAACGATTGAAATTCATGATTTTTCCATTGTCGACACGAATCCCTCTTTCCAAAAATTCGTGAGTAACGGAAAGCATTGTTAGCAGTTTATTCGTGTTGTGATTGGCCGAGACTTTCAGACCAAGTCGATGTTCATTTGTCCTTGTTAACTTTGACAGTTCCGTCAAATATCGCTTTTTTAAATCCACTAACATAGAAGTCGATATTTCCAAAAAATAATTGTCGCGACCCTTTGAGCCTTACGAGCTTAGTAAGACCACTCAAAAGTGTCACGAGGACGCGCGTCAGCGCGTGTGATTAGCCTGGTAATGATTAAACTACAGACGAAAGGCTTGGTTCGAAAAATAAATCGTTTCGAACTAAACCAAAAAGTCCAGAATAATGAATAACATAACACCAAAAATATTTGAAACACCGCAAAAAAAAATCCACGATAATAACAATAAATACTCCCAGAAACCTCGGAAAGCCAGGTACCCCAAGAAAATCCCCGCCCCCCGAGACTACAACTTCGAAAATAGACTGCGCTGCCTGGGAAGTTGATTTCACAGCGATCCAATTGCCGGGCGAATAATCCCGCGTGAAGTTCACCAGGCTAACACTGTCAATTAGTCCGATCGACTGTATATCCCGTAACAGTCTCATATGCACGTCCCTTTGGACCCTCGTGCATTGGATAGCTCGGCGTGGAATTGCAAATCAAATCGCGCCTGGTATGCATTATGAAACGGCGGGGGGGGGGGGGGGGGGAGTATGACCGTGCACAAATCCACGGAGGGGCGAAGGGCGACGAAGATATAGTCACCAATACAGCACATACGCGGAGATAGCGCATGAGGCTTTTCGCTCGGGTGCAATTTCCGTTTTCCCCGTTTAATCATGCGCGGACTCGCGATCGGTATACGAATATAGTATATAGTATAATACGCACGGTGACTGGGAGCGCGCGGTGTTCGAAGCCGGGACGCGGAGAGCATATAGGCCCGAGTCCGTTTCGCGCTCGGCCTCAGAGAGCGAGAGAGAGAGCGAGTGAGGGAGGGCTGGGGGGGAGGGGGCCACAGCGCATAGCCCAGGCAGGCTCGAGCCGTCATTTGTCAGGAGCTGTCGCGCCACGAGCGTGTTTCTGTTCCAACGGCGCAGATAGCGGCCCGTCCATGGGCCGTTCATCTTTATTCCTTTATATATACTATATATACGCAGGGTGTACAGCAGGGATATAGGAACGGCGTAGGGACACTCACATCGGCAATACTCACTGACATTTACACACAAGTGCGTTAACACTATCACAGCTATATTGCCACGGCGAACGAACGGCTCTCCCGAGCACGGTCAACCCCTACCCCATATACACGACTCCCCCGAACTCATTTAATTACAACAAACAATTTATTAGCTTCATCCGGGATCCGCCCACGGGCGTAAAATGGCGCACGGCTGCCACGAACGCCCTCGACGTTCGGTGAAACCGGCACTCGATCTTTCTCTCTCTCTCTCTCTCTCACTGTGTGTCTGTTTCTCCTATTGCCATACTCCCGATGCTGATGTTGCTGCTGTTGCTGGTGCATACGATGTTGGAGATGTATGTATATGTGTGTGTGTGTGTGTTGAGTGTTTGTATGTTACGTACATCACCGCACACTTGTGCACGACGAGTCGACCAAAAAATTCACCAGCCGACTATTAGGGTGCGTTTGGCGATTGCATCTGTCGTCCGTGTAGCCCCCGTGCGCAGCCTAGGGTGCACATAATGTTCATTTGGATAGAATAGCGAATTCATTCAACAAGCCATATCGTTTATATTACTACTGGATGCTGCTTGTGTTGGGTTAATCGTGGAAGGTGGGCGATACTGTCGTTGACACATCGAGGGGGACTGCAGTGAGCTTTGTACTTCATGAAAGCCTGGCTTTCAATGAGAATTGCAGTTTAGGGTCATCGGATCAATTATGGAACACTTGGTTACGAATCACTGCTGAATTACCTTTCCAGATGTAATGTTCGTGGAAATGACATTTGCGTAATGCAATAAGTCGACGTCCCGCAAGGCGGAGACACTCTTTTTGCCCTGGATATTTATTCTTTAATCCACGCGATTATTAATAATATTTTTTTTTTCATTATCGTAGCTTATGAAAAGCGTAGTATATTTTGATAAAATTAACAATTTTCATTTGATAAATATTATATAGCAGAGTGTTATTTATACAAGACTGCTTTAAAATAAACTGTTATGTAATTTTCAAACTCAATACACACACAAAAATATATATACAATAATATAGAATTCCGGAAATGTTGGTGCAATATTAATAAATAATTTAAACCTCGTCGAGCAACCGAAAAAATTTTCCGACTGTGAGAATACCTAAGTGAGTTAGTTAAGTTAACTACGTTTTTCACGTAATCCATTTTTTCCGTAAATTATCGGGATTCGTTTGAGCGAACGATTCCCAATCAATTGCAAGACCACACGACGTCGAGTATATTCACATCGGCGAGTGGAGCGTAAAAGTAATAATGAATCGAGGCGATGGTGCGGCCGCGAGATTCGCGTTATTCGCGGAACATGGTTGGATAGGTTAGAGAGTGGCTTTTGCGCGAATCCTGTAAGGTTAAGCGAGCGGGTCGCAATTTTGCGGCGTCGGTGGCTGTGGCGGTGCTTGTGTTGCGGTTAGAGGCTCTGCTCGCGGACTCGGCCCTCGCCCTTAATTCGCCCCTCTCTCGTCGCGAGCCTCTTTTATACTTTCCTTCTCCGGGCCCCTTCCACCTTCTATCATAACGTAACGATGCGAGACTCCCTCGCTTTCATGATTAAAAGTTAAAACTCCTGTGGGAGCTCCGGGCCATTTTGCGGCTGCGGCTTCTTCTTCTTATTCCTCCTCTTCCTCCACCGTCGACGAGGCTATCCACCTCCGTCTCTGTATTCTCGTCCATATGAGGCATTCTCTGTCAGTTCAGCAACTTCGTTAGCTTCTTTAGGTGATTAAAATTCGTGTGGATTCTGCGACTTCGAAAAAAAAAAAAAACATTTTTCACAAACTTACGAGGTTCAATTTTTCTGTAATCTTATTACTCGAGACAAAATTCGGTGAGGTTTTTCAAATTTTCCTTCCCACGAATTTAAAACAATTTGATACAAATTTTTATGCAGACCAATTGTCTGCGCACTTTTCAGAAATTACTGACTTGCGTTTTATAAGAATTGTATTTTTCAAAAAAAAAAAAAAAGAAAACAGGAGAAGGGCAATAAAAGCGATAAGTATTTTTTAGAAAAATTCAAAAACCGTAATCATGTAATTTAAATTTATTACAAATATCTTTTTTTACGGATTGAAAAAATGAAGAAGTTCGTGAATTTTTGATAATAGGATGAAGAAAAAGTGACGGAAAATGTCGGGTGGTAATAAGATATGAGAAATGTTGGGGAGGTTCGGTAAAAAAAAGTGGCTGAATTTACAGAGAATGCCTCATATCGTGAGCGTTGCTTCCGAGGCTTTCCAGGATGCTTTTTATAAACTCGTACAAACCTTTATCCCGGCGTGTCTGAGCAGATATACAGCGGCCGTGGTAGCAGCAGCCACATGTGTAACCACCACCAGCAGAACCAGCAGCTGTGTATATGTCTATCTATCGGTGGTAATACGCCAAGGATCGGCTTTTATATATACTCTTCTTCGTATTCTTCGCGTATAATTACATGGCAATTTACTCGATGGTCGATTGCGGCGCGAGGAGCGCGGGATCGAGCGCCGCTCGCCGCCGCGTCAATTTCCCATCGACTCTGTACGCTCACCTCGCACAGTTATCTCTCACGGAAATTCAATCGCGCCGCGCTCCCCGCAAGCATTTCTAGTGCCTCTCTATATTAGTATATATCGGTTGCACGCTTCGAGTACAACGCCGAAGCTTGCACCCTCGACTACCAAAGCCTGAGACTAATGAGCCATATTTCTTTCCACTTCTGTTTCATGTGCCGATATCATCGATGACGAACCAATCCAGGACCCGTCTTCCGTAAGTCGTGAAACTCTTGGCAAATATTCTCTGCTTTATGATATCATTATTGCGTTTACTTCCATTTAATATTTTATGTTGCATGGTCACAGTGGAATTTTCACTGTACAATTGGTATTACGAAAATGTAGTATTAATTTTTTGCATTGAGAAACTTGGTAGTATTTTATGGGACGAATTTTTTTTTTTTCATGACTCGAAAAGAGTTTCCGTAGTTTTCGAAAAACATCTTGCTAAAAATATTCGCTCGCTTTCTTTAAAGTATTGTTGGTAAAAGTCATTAAATAGTGTTGCCAATTTTAGGAATAAAGGAACTAAAAATATGTCACAAAAAAATTGAATATTAAATTTCATCGCCGGCCCGAAAATCGATAAAAAATAACATGCCGCTGGCTGGCAGAAAAAATGTGCAAAACAGTAGCCATACAGACGGGAAACCTCATTTTTCGTTTCACTGCACCGAAGCGTTGTTCCGAGTTTCGAAAAATTGGTTACACACGATAGTCTACTTAATTATGTATTTCCTTTGCATATTTCATCGTCTCGACTTCACGGGCGACCGACATTTCGCAACCCGCGGACGTTACAGGGCGTAAGTATATTTTTTATTTGTCCTTTGTCGCATTCGCAAGAGCAAAAACAACACTTCACTACAATTCGTCAAAAAAACCAAGGAGTTTCATTTTTTTCTCTATCATTCATTGTTCTTCACTCGATGAAGCATCACGTGTCTACAGTGAATTCTGTTTCTCTCTCTCTCTCTCTCTCTGTTTGTCAGCGTTCCCCAATAAATCCTAATGGTATTCCAAAAGGTTTGAAAATTAGTTCGGGTAGAACACGACGTATGACACTTCCGGTGATGCGCGTTGACCGCGAGCGCGTGCTGAAGTAGCGATCTCGTGTGTAGGAATGGTGTAAGCGTTTGTCTTGCGGAGAGTGAGAGAGACACACACGCACACACACACGGCTCGAAGGTTTTATCCCGTTGAAGATCCGTGAGAATACAGACTCGATAAATCGTGTAGATCGTAGGGAGATGCCGTTCTCGGGGCCCTGGAAAGGACGATGGGACCCGATAACTGACGTCTCTATAAGTAAAAGGTGGACGGCGCCCGCGTCGCGACGGGGGTCCCAGACGTCGTCGGAGACATCAGCGCGGCGGGCGGCCATTGTCTCAAGCGAGTAGTTCTGCAGGGGAACGCGCGCGCGCGCGGGCCTCAACAGTTCGGTCAGCTCGCGGACTCTCGGGCGGAATATGCGCGCGAGCTACGAACGCTATGCCCTTCCTCCTCAGCTACGTTCGCTCTCTACGTATATCCGAACCGCATGCTTGACACGAGCCACGCGGCCCTCCCGTCGAGCTTATAAAAATTAATAATGAACATTCGAATTTCTAAGTCTCCTTCTCTTCCGTGGTCCCGCTGGCACTTGAACCACCGAATACTATATACCCGTCACTGCATAGGAATGAGAGGCCCTGACATTGCAACCCTGGCGACTTTAATACTGGTCCCAAAAATTGGGGGACCCAAGATAATATATACTTTGATCAAACATTGTGATATATTTCTTCCCATTAAATTAAATTATACTTTATTCCCTGGATAAAAAAAAAAACGTTAATAAAAATCCGAATTTCTAAATCCCGTTGGCACTCGAACCACCGAATAATATAAAATCGAATTATCGAAAAATCGAGGTCTAGTTTAATAAAAATTATTTAATAGCTCGTTTTCTCAGAAAAATTGTTTACATTCATAATTAAACAATTCTGTCTGGGTCGGCATTACGAAATTAATGAATTGAAGATACGTTCAAAATGTACCCGGGGCTTTGATTTCCTCATGTGTTGTTGTTGCAGACGTTCGTTATCAATTTCCACAAAATATGACTACGATCTTTTCGTGGCTCGTGTCAGGCGAGAAATGAAACGAGCGAGGAATGAAAAAATTGGAAATTTCACCGTCAGAGTGTTAATTGTCTTATCAGTGCCTCGTACTACCAGTCCTCTCACTAATCTCGCGAAACCCTTGGAGCCCTTGGCAGCACGAAGAGCCGCGAAAGTTCTCGTTTCTCGCGTATGAAATAAATGTATAAATTACGAATGTAAATGGTTGCTGCCGAGTAGCGAGCTGGTGTGGCGGAGAGCAGCAGCAGCAGCAGCAGCAGCAACAGCGGCGAGGAATATAGCGTGCGTCGCGGCCCTCTGCCCAGGCTGATTAAATGAGAGCGATAAAAACAACGGACGAATGTCTTGCGCCTTTTCGCGTGCTGCTTGCGAGTAGACGGAGACTCGGAGAGAGAGAGAGAGAAGGAGAGAATCCGAGTGCGAGCGAGTGTAAATATAAGAGGGGCTGCGAGGCAGCGAAAGACGACGAAGGTGAAAAGGCGCAGCGCGTTTTTTGTAGCTTGTTTACACGGTTTCGTGTTGTGGACTGTAAAGCAAAGCGACGGGGACTCGCCGGGCGGTAAGCTCTGCCGTTACTCTCGAATAATTTTGTCATTCGGGTGTCGCGAGTGCGTTAATTGCGCTGAATTATTGCATTCGGAATCACCCAATCCAAAGCCCTACGTCTGCACTCCCTATTCCAAAATCGCCAAATTACCAACACCTTCGAACAAATATTTTTATTTATGATATCAAAAATAAACCTCACGTAATTTCCATAATCGCCCATATCGAAAACCATGTCAATAGGTCGTATTCAATTGCCAGAGCCAATAACTATCACGAAAATTGATTAACAATTCGACAATTGTTTTAAGTTCCCAATATTAAAAATAATCTCACCGATGATTAACAAAACGACATTGTATTCGCTTGGATTTTAGAAGTGTGCCCCGTGAAATGGGTCATAATTAGTTAAAAATTTACAGCAATTGCCACGACAAGGTGGGCTCATAACTGTGTACAAAAGACGTCGTTTGGAATGGCAATGGAAACGTCGTGTTCTCCGGCGGTTTCTTCACACCAGTAGCCGTACAATGCGGCGTTATCTCACGGCATATCAAACACACGTATTTGACTATCTATGTTTTTCATTAAATTTGCGGCACGAATGTATGGACGAGAATGAGAGAGAGAGAGAGGCGAGAGGGGGGGACGCATGAACGTGTTAAATAATCCGAGTTTAACGAGCCTCGTATAGTACAGGACAACGTGTACGACGTGCACGCTGAGAGTATTATTGTTAACGCCGTTATGATACAGCGAGGGGACACAGTTATCGCTCTATATCGCCGCTCGGGTATCGCGCGATGTAAATACATTATGTCGGCGCGGAGGGAACGGAGGCGTCGCGGGCGGGACATCGCGCTGTTATTTCCTCGCGGCCAACATCCTGATACACACATAGAGCTGCTCCTGCTACTCGAACCAGTAGTTCTATATCGCATTGTGCCTGCGAGGCATATATACACGCGCGTTATTAACCGACCGCGCAGCAATTAAAACACCGAGCCACTATCTTGAGCCGCTGGACGTTAGCGTCGGGGACATTTATGTCCCCGCTAACTGCCCGTTAAGCGGACGAAGGAACCACCTAAGCGTGGTAGGTGTAATTGGCCAGCAGTGCTGAATCCGCAGCTCGTAAAAAGACAGCGGGGTTCTCCGCTCTTGATGACGACGACGACGACGACGATGCGGTTGCGATGTCCATCCACTTCGCGGCGAGCCCACCCTTGCCTTCCCTTTACCGTTTTTCCATCAACGCAATTTCACGCCATTATCGCCTACTCTAGAATTCTGGAATAGTAGCCGTTATTATCGAGCAATTGGGGATTTTTGAGGAAATAATTTTTTGTATTTTCATGGGTTTTCTGGATTTTTTTTTGTACCCGCGATTTATCAAGCGACAAAAGCGGAAACATTTTTGCGGGTTGGGCAAGATAGTTAGGGTTACCTTAACTGAGTTACGAAAAATAAATTAGGGCCTAATAAAATATAGAATTAATTTTTTTATTACTGACATAACGAAATGTTGTTTCGCTATATTGTGTGTTTTTTTTTTAATTGTATATTCTTTGGTAAAAATATTTTTATTCAGTCTCGAAGGGTCAAAGGGTCATTGATGAATGGCCCTGTCTATTTTTGTTTATCCAAAAACTGAAGCGATGAAAGTACGTGCGTTGTTGGGAAAGTGACGTTTATACATTTTTTGCGTTTTTAAAATCAAGAGCGATCAATTGAGCGTACACTCCCTTTCATCGTCTCGGTTAACACACTGAATTTCTCGGGAGGGACGCTGCGTGTACTTGGCGACACGAGTTGAGTAACATTGTTGATGTTTTTGCCTTGATACTGCGACTAATTAAATGATTGAAGGATGAAAGCGTATAATTAATTAATGGTACAAGATATTTTTCTGGGACTACTTTCCAAGTGATAGGGGTGCATTAAGCTGGCGGCGTTATCGAGTCTCAATCGTAGCGCGCGTACACGATAAACGCCCACCAATCGCGTAACGTCGAATCCGCTCGATAGCGTTTAAGCTGTTTGCTCCGTTTTCGTGCCGGTATATTTATACGTGTGGGTAGGCGAAATTAGAGATGACGAGACGCTGTCATTACCGCCGTCGGATTTCTCGGTACTCGCTCGCTCGTACCCCCCCCTCCTCATTACAGCAGCTGATACTTTTTTTCGACGTGTCATTATTTTTATTAGCATAATTACGGCAGGCGGATCGACAACTCAATTTGCATGGGAAATCACGCAGCGTTCACGTCATATCGGTCGCGATCGGGTCCACTCGCTCAACTACGTTAAATGCATCCCATCTTTCGCAACGACTCGGTGAAAACATTATTAACACTCTCAATCCGGTGAATTAGAAAATTACAATCTATACGTTACATTTAGATGCTGAAATTTTAGTCGATCTGACGTGAATAAAAAATTCCTAAAAAAAACAACTAAAAAAACCATATATGAAAAAAAGTAAATGATAAAAAAAAATTCTAAAAAAACGTGCGTTACAATTCGAGTCGAAAACCAGGAATCGTCATGTTCGGGCGACAATGTAAGCCCCCCCCAAAAAAAAATTAAGATATTGACATCGATGACAACCGGTCGCAAGTTTTACGCCGCTCGAATCGTTGAAATCTGCTGACATTGTAAGCGCCACGATACGAAATTAAATCGGCGGTGACGGTAAAACGGTGCGCGCGGATGGTGCATAATGCAGAAGAAGGATCGGTCGGTAAGAAGGGCGAGATAATTCGCCGGCGTGGACGGATTCGCGGTAGCGAAATCCAGGAGCGCACCAACGGCACCATCCCCGCGTGGAATGCTCGTCGTCCTGAGTGTAAACCGGTAGCGCAGTCGTTAGATGAGGCCATATAACTACACTGTAATCTCGAGCGCGGCCTCGTCGTCGTCGTCGTCGTAGTCGTCGACGGATTCTCGAGTTTTTTAGTTTCGGGGGTGCCGACGTACGGCGTAGTTTGACGGCGCGATTCAAGGCGCTAAGCCTCACGTAGGCACTTCGATAAGGATCTTAAATATTATGTAAATAGAGGCTGACCGGGCGGAGGAGAAGTTAAACGCGTTCGGGGCACCGGACAGTGGATGATTCCTCTCGGGGCCTAAGTTTTAAGAGTTTTGCCTCATCCCCCGGCTGCGAGGGCAGCTTCCTACGGTATACACCGCATAAAACAGCACTCGAGACGATACATTTAATGCATCGGCTGCATACACGACTATCCATACGTGTGTATGCCGAGCGTACACGATATTCTCGTGCGAGCAAAACGGGGCGTCGTATAAAAAGCGCATAAAGTAACATTTAGCGGGCGGTTAAACAAAATTGCTGTAATCCCTGGTCGGCCAAGTATACATAAGTTCTATATAGGTTTACGTTGCTGAGAGTATGAGAGAGAGAGAGAGAGAGAAAGAAAGCGAGAGCGGAATACAGATAGAATGCAGTGGTGCTGTGGCGTACGCTATACACAAGGTGTGTGTGTATAGATATATATATATATATATATACGTGTATATGCATCGCAACCCCGCGCGCCTTCGTATTAACATAGCGATTTACATAATGCGTATAATTCGAGTAATTATGAAGGGAAATATACACAATTTAATATAATGGAGGATGTTTAGTGCGAGAACGGTTGACTCTATCTACCCGAGATATCTCTCTTTCTCGCTATCTTTGTAAAAGGCTCGGATCGTTCGCGGTGGAGCCCCACGATATTCGTCATTAGAGCGCAGAGCCGGGTACCTCCATCGGCAGCTCGTCCTCGGCTTGCCCGACCAATTTGTCGTCGGCCGTGTGCGAGCCCTTCGATATTAGAAAATTACTCTTCCGCTCAGTATCCCGGACGGCTTACCTCGGGCGCGTCCACTTATGTCGAAATTTGGATGTGTCGAACGCCGTGTGCCTGCTAAATCGGCGGTGGGTCATATATATTTTTTTTTTAAAGTAAAAATGTAAAAAAAGTCCGCACAGCAAATAGCGTGAACATTCTAACGTTTACACAGCGAAAAGTGTGCACGGGAAAAAGTGTACACCGTTCGAACTACACGCAACGAAAAGTGTAATACACGCTAGAGCTTTGCCGTGTTCCCTTATCGTCGTGCAGAGTTTCATCTGTGCAGAATATTCACTGCGAACTCTTTCGAGCCTGCGATGAGCTTAACGTTCAATCGGAACCGTGTAGAGTGTTGCATTCTCCGGAAACTATGCCCAGCCGAAATCGATGAATGAGGCTCGCGCGCACACGAGCGTGGCGTGCCGCTAGTGGCCGACCCTCGCGGACCTACGGTTTTTCGCTTCTGCAACGAGCGAGCGGCTCATTCGTGACATTTAATTCCAGCAGCGTGTGCACGTAGGCAGATCGAGCGGAGCCCGCGCGAGAGTGGCCACTCGGCCCGCTGTAGAAGCCGCGAAGAGGGAAAGAGCGAACGAGCCGCTCACGGAAAGCCGCTGGGAGGAGAGAACTCTGCTCTATACTCGCGTTCGCGCTCGCGACGCTCGCCTGCCCTCCCGCCTATCTCAACATCTATCTGAATAATAACGTGTACGACAACATGTCAAATTATACAGAGCCACACGACGAGAGAGAGAGAGAGAGAGATAAACACATATACACGGCGGACAACCACACAAACATTCGAGAAATGTGGGTACAAAGCTGCTAACCTGTACACTCGGCTCATTTCACGTGTGCGAAGGGAGACACCTGCGGGCATGTGGAAAATGCTCGCCACTCATACAATCGCACAGGTGCGTGAGAGCCTGCGTGTCAAGCTTCGTGCGTGGCCCACCGGCCCTTTGCTACTCGCGAGACTCCGATACTTCTCCTCTTTTACACACACACACACACACACGCGCGCGGCTACCGGCCACTTGAAAACCCTACAGGCGTAATCATAATGAGGAGACACTGTTTCCTTTTATCGAACACAACCTCGTGATGGTGGAAAAAGGTTGTTTCATCGCGATTGTGCGAAATAAGCATTCCATTAGCATAAACTTCAATTAAAATGAAAAACAGGTTACGAACGTGTAATTTGATTACATTGTCTTTTTGTATGGGGGCTTTACATACTTCACTCTATTTTCGTAATCATTCATATTTTTTTATTTCGCCGAATTTTTTTTGCATCCATTTATAGCATACCCTTTAATTGTGGTGAGAAAAAAGAAGAATTTTCCTGCTGAAAATGTTTGCGAAAAATTGTTATTATTAGTATTATTATCATTGTTATCGAAATATGAGATAGAATGTTATTACAATACAGTGGATTTTTTTTATTCTGATGACAATTATTTTCACCTTTCGATACATACACAAAAAAAAGGGAGGGATATGTTAAACGACCAACAGATGCGCTTATCGAAAGATATGTACACCGGGTATATCGTCGAGATATTGTCGCGGTAGTCGTGTCGTTGAGCGCTACCGTGTCTCGGTGAGCAGCGTAGTGCATATTCCGTCGGTTTTGAGCGGTGAAACTGACCGTTTTTACACGAGCTTTACACTGAGGAAGGTTGTAGTTGTCTGGTCAACTTTACCGTGCGTGTTAACGACGTTAGATCTCACGAAGGAGGAGGACACGTGTTCGCGCTGGGATATACAACGTCACCGGCAAGGAACACACTTTCATAATTGCTGTAGATTCGTGAAATATGAAACGAGCCGAGGCTCGAGACTCGTACATACGTAACTACTGCCGTGCGATACTTCAGCTTCTCCCCGACCCTCCGTTCTTATACTCGCTTGGCTCGTGCCCCTGTAACTCGCTGCTACTGTGCAGCCAGCAGGACTGTTCGTTATATATCTGCTGTTATATCGAACGGACGTCGGTGACAATTAAATCACAGGTCGCGTTTTGATCATGACGGATCGCTTTTCACGACTCGTGACAGCCCTCGTTCTCAACCGGCTATTGCCTTTCCCTACTAAAATACACGTATACGTCTTGTTTATACCTCGCGCTCACTGCGCATACGCTCACGATTATTTTGAATTGTTATCGTCATTATTATTATCATCATGAGCATGACATGCAACCATTCACGTCTAATACGACACGTTCTCTACATTTGTTTCATGTACCTCTTCCGATGTGCTCAACCATTATCGTCCATACGGATTTCTGCGAGCAGTACGTGAGTATTATCGATTATTTGACACGAGTCAATAGGTTTAAGATATGGAAGAGAGGATGATCGATATAGAAAATTGGCGCAGCGCCGAAAATCGATTGTATCAATAGAACGTAACTTTTTAAAGTTAAAAATTAATTTTTCCATTTATCATTCCCAAATTGAAATTTCAATACGTAAAATGTAAAATTAAAAGTTAGCTGCTATTATCAGTGATTATGATTTTCATTGCCGTTGCCAATTTTCCATATGACTATGTAGTTATGCATGCAAAGTTGTTACGCAAAATGCAAAATTGAGTAGCCTGTTGGCAAGCGTTTAGCCGCGGTATCACGAACGAATTGGGCGCGTCTGATGAAGCCAGAGCGGAGCAGCAGGATATTTCAATTACGCGGTACTCGAGTCCGGCGATGCGTCGGCGATTCGCCTGTGATGTTGCTCTCGCTCCGGCTCATTACGTGAGCAATATGAGCTGGTAATATAGTGCACTATATATACGTGTACCGTGGACGGAATGCTTTGCTACCATGAAGAGGGAGGCTCGACCGAGTGATCCCGCCGACCTTCGGGCAGCCCGAATTCTGACGCGACCCCGAATGACCTTATAAATTGGGGATCACGTGGCCTGATCCCGATCTTAACGCCGCCGCATCCTATCGCTAGTCGAGTGTTGCACCTGCCACAGTTTTGTCTCTAATAACCCACGTATATGATACCGAAACGCTCCGACTCCGTGATCGTTTGTTATTTTCGAATGGCGCGCATTCACCTGATGATGGCATTATCGATATAAGCTCGGGGGCTGCTTCTTCTTCGCTGAGCCAAGCGTGTTAACCGAGGAGAGAAGTGTACAATGTGAAGAGAAGTATACTAGGCATTCTCCGTCAGTCGAGTCACCTCTCCTGAGGACTAATGATTGCTTATAATCAACCTGATTTAATTAGTTAATCACCACTTGCCATTAATCCGTGAATTTTTTGAATTTCCGTAATTAATTATTTTCTTAATTAATGATAAACCTTATTTTGCACCCGAAGTTGCGGGTTATAACTCAATTTCTTTGCCTTCCAAAATTCCGCACTATTTCACACAAAAAGCAAATCAATATGATTATTTCATGCTTTGCGGTTGAAAAATATTTTATCATATGAAATTCGTCTACAGCTTGAATTTAGTTGGAGAAAAATCCGAAAAAAATGGATAAATTGCTCTTGAGGACAATTTCGGTCTGCCTACTGACAAAAACGCCATAAGCGGTTCGAAAGAGTGGCTGAGGTGACGGGGAATGCCTCGTACGCAGGGACACGAGGATGAGGTGCAGAGGTTCCTGATGGGACAGGTTCCGGAGCGTAACACGGGCGATCGAGCATGAGCATGAGAGCTGGAAGCGCGCGGGAGGATGATCGTGCTGCTCTGGGCGATTATGGCGATATGGTGCCCCGTCGCGGCTGTTGCGGGCGTCGCACTGGACAAAATCCAGGCTGGACCAACTGCGCCGAACGTTGCAACGGTGCAGGGAGGAAGTGTGCTCCGGGATACTCGTGCTAATACTGCTGCTGCTGCTGCTGCTAGGCTATAGCCACTGCCTCCTCTTGTTACTCTCTGGACGCTATTGCATAGAGCACAGGGGGAAGCTTCGGGCTTGGGGTTAATACGGTGGCCGCGGTGATACACGACCGACGCAGCCCTGTGGCCAGCGGCCGACCACACGCCAGCTGCTCGACTCTCCCTCTTTGCCCCCAACGCTTCGCTCTTCCTTCCTTCCAGCCCCCCAAGCCTCCTCCCAAAACCTCGCTCATCACCCGCAAAAATCTGTGTCATACCCCGCTTCGTTCTCTGTTCCGCGATAATTCCAACGAATGTAATTCCGTGAATTGAAATAGATTGAAGAACATGCGACAGGAAAATGAGAAGGATTCGAACTTACTGAAATTTTTGGGGTTGTTTGGGGGTTGTTTTCCTTAGACGTGTTTTTGGGGTGGTGGGAGCAAATTGATAAATTTTTGTTACGAATTTCAAGGTATCTACATTCGATCAAACAGAATTTTATTGCATGATCTGAATAGAGTAACCGGGAAAAAATATTTTCTGCGGTAAGTTCAACGCCCTCTATACGGTTTTAATATCCTCAAACATGAGCTTGAAAGAGATAGGAATCGGTATCAAAAGCGATTATTGCAGAGTTATTCCCGGAAGGCCGAATGATTCTGTGTTTACCGCCGGAAGTTGGTATTTAATGAGGTACGCGAGGATCGAGTGAGCCGAGCTCGAGCTGAGACCTCCAGACACCCTGAATCCGTTTTCGACGCTCTCATACAGTACGCCGAGTCTTTAGGACAGAAAAAAAAAATCAAAAGATCCGATCTCCCTCTTTGGTATAATGGTTCGTTTCCTCTTACCCTTGATCCCAGCATCGATGAGAGAGTTTGTGCGCTCAATGATTCTCAATTACGCAGCACGAGCCCTAAAACTCCAACAGATTGTATCGACTCTATCTTTACAGCCTATCTGTCTACCGACTTTCCTCTGTGTCGTCAATTATCAAACGAGTATTTCGCTAAAAATCACAAAACCACGGTTTTCCTCCGGATGGTTTATCCTCTGAGGTACCGCACGAAAATTACCGGTCATATCTCAAGACTACGAGTGCGTGTATTATCTCGTTGCGGTTGCTCCTCAATTCTGTGACCATTCAATTTGGCCGAAGCTGGAGTAGTTTCAATTTCAGTAGTAATGCCAATCCAATCATGTAAATCAGTGGGAGGGTGGCATTATATTAGTGCTGGTGCTTGGCAATCCGAGTGGTATCCTCTCCCTCTTCCTTCCACCAACACCCAAACGTATAGTTGAGCTCTGTCTCCTATAGTGTCTGGATATAGGGATAGAGGGTGCACTGGGCGGTGCGGAACCTCGGCCCCGCGACTAATCCTGGGTTTACCTAATCGCTTGCGCTCCTGCTCATCCTCTGCTGGCCTGCTCTCTTGCATGGGCCACGAGGCACGAGCCAATCTATATGTACTCCCATACATATACATGGACGCTCGCTGTGTCGTCCTTCCTAGCAGCGGCACCAGCAGTTTCCAAGAGCGAAGCTTACACTTCCCCGAGGACATCCTCCAAGCGCGGTAAACCCTTGCTATACGCGAGGAGCAATCGATCTCTCCAGCTTCCTCTCCGAAATCCAACCCGCCGAGACCCAAGCTGAAAAATAAAGCCTGTTCTTGGGCTGTCAGTTTGTCTGATCTCTGGCTCGTACTTGAGATTCGGAAACGGATGTTCCGCTAACTTCTCCATGTTGTTCCCGTTCAAATTTCAACTGCTTTCACAAGGACAGCACATAGATATGTCTTAAACATATGATCAAAGTGTAACGTGGATGAATTACCGACAAAGTGTCATTTGTCATCCAATAAAACCTCAACTCAACTCGTTAAGTCACCAAAATGAACGTATAAGCAGATTCGAGCTCTAAAGCGTCTCGCGCTCTATAGACTCTTCGCCACAGCATAGCGTATGCGAGAAACGCTCAAGCGCTTCGCCACCTAGCGGCGCCGCGGCGCACTACGATTTCGCTGATACCCGTCAACAGTCCCCACGGCTTCATTTCATTGCAGAATCCAAGTAAATCTTCATTATTTCGCTGGTAGCCCAATCAGAATAGCACATGCAATGACAAAAAAAATACTTGTGTATTTCAACTGCGGAAAATTTCTATAGCGCTTTGCGGAAAATTCGGCGAATGTTCGACCGAATTAAAAGGGTGCGCCCGATAGCAATACCGCCTTTAATATTCATTGTCCGGACGAGGGCACGCGCCCACACTGTTCCGCGGTTATGCACCCCCTTCCCCCTCTCCCCCTCGCGAATAGTCGCGGGACGATACGATAAAAATGGTTGCGGGACCCGGCATGTACACATAGGGTGGGTACAGCAGGAGCTACCGACGAACAATACGCTACCGCTGCCGCCTCTTCCTCGCAACAGGTACTAAAACGCAGCGATGCGCCTCCAACGACGATTTATCTTCGAGCAGAGCTCTAGCTACGCCGTGGAGTACGCGGTACGCGTATATACGCGTACAACGGGTGTTTTGCGGCTCGTTCCCCGCGACCGATTGCCTTTTACCGCAGGTATATACTCTTTACCCGTGTACCGTACACCGCATACCAACATGAACCGCACCATTCGCCGATACATGTGTACCACGAAAAAAATGTTTAATAATTCGCTACGGGCTAACGTCCGCAAAGTAGTACAGAGCTCCCACAGAATCTGCACCAAGGCGTCACTCATTTTTCTCCCTGGAAGCGCAAGCTTACTGTCCTGTTACCGCGAAATTTGTTTCATCGAGTTCCTCATGTCAGGATAAGTGAAATCATTGCGAAGCTTGACCTTGTGAATTATTAACCAATTTGATATTATTTTTTAACCAGGTAAATTTTTTCCCTAATTCCGAATATCTTGCCTTCCTAGAAATCGTCGAAAGATTTAACTCTACACCTTAAACCACAAAATATCAACTAAACAACCATGGACAAATTAAACCCGACATCAAAACCGCAAAATTTCAATGAACCGAGCATCGGGAAAAATTGCGCCTTAACCGCAAGAGTTTAATTAACTCATGCCTGCGAGCCGAAGAGATTGCACAATGCAGGAAACTTCGCGTCCCCGTTTTAAGGAGCACTCGAGCCTCTTAGTAGAATCACGTATAAATTCACCGATAGCTAGGTATTTAGTCGTCTGAGCTCGAGTCGAGAGTCGCCAAGTTAAAACGTTGTTAATTGTCCTGTTACGAGGTTTCAAAGTATAACAGAGTTGTAGACGAGGTATATACGCGGCCGTTGGAAATGGTGCGTGCATGTTAGTCGTCGTCGTCGTCGTCGACGACGTCGTGGGGTCAGGATATCCGCGTGAGCGCGACTAGACTAGCCGCACGCCGCGGATCGGTGCGCGCCTTCGCTCGAGTGGATCCGAGTGACGGGCTAATGGTCGACTGATGGCAATGTCTTGTCACGTCGCGGCTCGACGAAGCCTGCACCTGTCGTCAATGAGTATTCTCCGGGGCAACGTCGTCGTTGCCATCCTCCTCCTCCTCGTCAGCAGCAGCAGCGGCAGCGTACTTCGCAAGCGCCGATACAAAGTCCATTTACATCTACGCGCTCGACGCCCGAGTCTTCGTCACACGTCAAGCTTCGCTTCGCACTCGCGTGCAGCTGTGCGCCAAAAGACCTCGAGGATTGCTTGACCCGCATTGTTCACGCGACTTTACTCAATCGCATACTTATTAACGTTCAAAGCGTACCGGCAAAGTGACGAGCGAATTTGTGGATGAGAAAAAAAAGGAAACAATCACTTAAGCAGGAGAGGAATTATCCACACATCGTGATGCCGGATGCAGATATTTTTGGAATAGAAAAAAGCGATTGAGAATAGCAATTATAAATATTTAAGAGGGTTTCATTACATTCAGTGACCGTGAAAAATGTAAAAAAAAAAAATGATTGTCTGTGCAGGAACTGAAAAGGGTTTCCCAAATTTATGAGAATAATGCCAAAATATTATTAATGACATAGCAAAGATTTTTCAAAAATGCTGTATTTTTGAAAATGAATGTTCTCAACAATTGTCCGTAAAAATTTGTTTATTTCATTTTACATTTGTTTGTATAAAATTAATTGGTGATCGAACATATTTGCATTTGAGGCTGGAAATGAATTGCGCGGTTGAAAGAAGAAGATCGATGGAAGGAGAGAGAGGGAGAGAAAAAAAGGAAAGGAGGCGTCGGTGAGAAATTACTCGGCTCGTTTACGCGATCGACAAGCGAGACCGCGTTCTGCTATTTCGTTCTGTTGTTGTAGGAAGCGGTGTTTCAATCGAGCGCGTTGGAACTTTGGCTGTAGAGTGGCAGAAATAGCTGGATAGCTTCGAGTTTCTGGCTGTATGGAGAGAGAGAGAGAGAGAGAGATTGGGCCGCGATAGCATTGTGATCCGGGAGCGATTGCCGGTTTGGAGCGCGGTGGGCGTGCCTACCGAAGGTACGTATACACGTACGGTACGTGTATCACGTTCGGGAGTCTCGCAATTGAATATCCCTAGAGAGAATCGTTCGGTGAGACTAATAGTGTCTTGTCTGCATATACTCACCGCGAGAGGAAAGTTTCGGGTCCCGAACTGCGATCCGTACAGTCCGAATAAATAAGAGGAAAGAAAAAATGCTGCGATTCCGTAAAACATCATTTTAAATCAACAATAACTTTGTGACATTATTATTTTTTCAATAAATACTATTAATTTCGTTGACACAGATTTTTTCGAATCTTAGTCCTAAATTGAGTCAAACTTTTTTTGGAAATGATTTTTTTTATATATTAAATCTTCATCATCAGAATCATATTTCAGTATTTTTTTTTTTTTTTTTTCTAAAAAAATCCAGTCACACTTTATTCAAGGTAAATAAAAGGGTGACTAAAAATTAGTAGAGTTTGTTGCATTTATTCTCAATAATTCTCCGACGAATTCTGCACTTTTTGCATGCACCGAATGCAGGAGGAAAGTTTTGGGGGCCTAAACTGCGCGCGACGTCTGCGCTCGGTACGTTGTTGGCGCGGCGATCGGTTGAGCGCATACCAGAGAGCAGCGGGAGCGCGCGAACGAGGGTTGCGCTTTGCTTCTGAAAGCGCGCGCGGTCTCCGGAGAAGTCCGTGCACATAGGGCGTCCGCGAGCGAGACCGCCACTAAATATTGTGTTCGCGCAGAGAATACAGCCCGTTGGACACGTGTAAGCGGTCCGCGGGATTCCGTATGAAGCTGCAGATCGGCCCCGACGATTATACGCTAATTCAACGCAAATTCCTTCGCGGAGATATCTGTATCGCTCGCATACATCAGAGCCTACCCGGGCGCTCCCGCGGTAGCCGCATCGCGCCGCAGACTCTCTCCGCTTATTCACCGGTGCTCCTGTAACTGGGATATCCGACGGCAACGCGACGCCCAAGAAAATGCGGAGAAGCAGTGACTGCAGATCTTGAAGATGTGCTTAATCCCAACTACCCACAAAACTAGGGCACTAAAACATTAACAATATTCTTCTTATTATAGCTATAATAATAAATTGAAAGACGTACTGCATAACACTCTAGCATAATATGTACGAGATCGTAAGGACTTTACATCTGCTTCGAGCCCAGAAAACGATTTGCAGTATATTTACCCTGACGAATTTCATGTCAAGCACAAAATAAATAAAAAAAAAAACAAACAGATTTTTTATTTTATAGGGACCATAAACATATTTATAACTAAATAAATTTCTATATAAATTATAACAAAGCGATTACAGGGTAACAATACAACAGTGTGTCTCCCATTACAGAGTTGTCCACGAAAGGAATACGCGTGGGTAACCCAGGTCCGCGAAAACGAACCTACGAACCCGCGATGCCGCCGCGCGTTTCTCCCGAGCGGAGAACGCGCGAGAGCCAAAGATATATATCATGGTGTCGGGCGACATACCATTCTTTAGGCGGTGCGAAAGCGCGCGGGCGAACGATGCCGGAACGTACGCGCACCGAAGAGGTAACCGTGCGAGAGGTAGCTCGCATACTGCAGCACCAGAATTCACAAATTAAGGAGAGCCAAAGTCCACCGTCCACGGGATTCTTTCTCTCTCGCGGCGCGGGAAGCCGCTATCGCGCTTCATAAAACTTCGTTAGCACGCCGGAAAGTAGAGAGTCTGCGCGCGCGGACTCGTGAGCTCGCGAAACTCGCCGCCACGTAAGCCGCGAGACCCTCCAAGCCCGTAAAAATTAATTTCACTCGGTGAAAATAAGAGAGAAAGGGATGAGTCGGGGCGCACAGGAAACTCCGACATTGCAAACGTGCCCCCGACGCTCGGCGAAGTCACCGCGCTCCAGCGTGTCCCGTGTTTGCAATACTCGTTGTCCGGTGATTTTAAGCTCGGTATCACCTAAACTCGGAAACGTGTTCCGCTGGAAGACGTACACGCTAGACGGGAGCTCATATTGTCCGTCCCCCGCGAGGCTAAGGCCCGACAACAGCGACAACGCACCCTACAAGAGCATTTCTACCCTACCTTCCGCGTTAATTCCTCGTCTCGTATACAAAACAGAGACATCCGCAGTCCCGGTGTAATAGGCGTGCGGAATATCTACTCGCCGGCACAGTCATTGGCCACTGCGAAGTAGAAACATAAAAATATTCGGACCCTTTTGACAATGCAAATTTCGTACAATATTTATTTTATCTTATACAACTTTTCGAATTTCGTTACAATGTTACCATTTTTTTTCGCTAATTTCACCCTAAAAATCGTGCAAGCTTTATTCTAATTTTCAGCTCAAAGGCAAAAAACGTATTACGAAATAATCGCAGCGATTTTTTTCAAATTTTCAATAACCACATAAAATCAAAATGCTGCGGTCGATTTGTTGAAAATCTGTGCGAAAGAAAAATTCGGAAACCCTGACCAGCATTGAAACTTGACCTGATTCGGTCGGCTGGTCGGTGGCCAATCACTGCGCCTCTGACCTCACACCGCATAACCCACGCTGTCCAGTTAGGATGACAATTTTTCCAGGACTAATGAGACCGGTTCCAATAAGTCAGGCGCAGTCTCAAGCCCGCGTGTCCTTTGCTTCACGCGCGCATCCTCACTAAATTTCAATGCTCGCGAAAACGCAACGTCAGGCAGAGTTGGCGAGAGCTGTTCATTCACTGGCGGAGTCTAATAGCTTCCTCGGTGAAGACACGAGACGCCGCCGGCGTATGTAAGAGCGAAAAGGTGTGCGCGGAGTGTGTAATGCCCGGACGAGATCGGAGTGCCGTCCGACGTTCGCAATTCATCCACCCGTCGGCGCGTTGACGTGTCCCGTCCTTTAATTCACGCTTGCGACACTATTTTCCGCGCTCGCTGTGTACACATCCGCACGAGTAAAGTCACTGTCTCTCGAAATACGCGGACTTCTCTGGAGTGGTTGAGGCAGCTGTTCCCGACTCGTCCACGACTCGTCGCTCTCATACCACCCCGAACGATATCATCGTCTTCGACTCTCAGTTGCTTCTGCCGCTTCAACTTCTGCTACGACGATCGCGCGCACACTTGGATTGTACCGATGCGCCCACGCCCACCTATTTATTTTATAATCAGATATCTGATGGTTGGCTTTCGTTTGCAAATAGCAACTTTATGCGGAGAGAAATGAAATCGTTTTGACATTGTGCGTTCACTTGCGCATTATTTACACTCAGACGCGATGCATCTGAAAAAATAAATGGATGGATACACTTTAAGGGAATTTGCGATTTTTATAAACTATTCCATTGCCAAAAGCAAGCGTTTTCAGCTTGATTTTTGTTGCAATACAATTTTATATGAGATTGATATAATTATTCAAGTGCGTAATTAGCAAGTGCACACATATTTATTTTATAATGAAATACCTGGTTCGGCTTTCGTTTACAGACTGCCCTTCATTGGGGCGCAAAACACGGAGACGAGAATATCGTCAAACTCATTGCTGGCACTTACAAGGATTACATCAAAGGCGTCAACGAGACTACCGTGAGTTAATCGCACAATTTGCAGGCAAATTATACGCGCAGAGAAGAATCTGTGAAGAATTACCGTGTCGGAATGTCGGACGAGTCTCCGGGTGGCGTTAATGCTGAAATTTACAAGAATTTACGCGAATTCGTACACGTCGGACATAGGACCAGAATTTCTAGTCCTAATTTTCAACATACCGATGTTGGTTGCCAAATACTGTAGCAATTAATTTTTTTTTGCCCTGGAAAATTTTCATCGGATTCTTCACTTTGCATACATTTAATTTAAAAAATATGCAAATTCATTGGAAAAAAATGAATGGTAAAAATAAATCGCAGCTAATGTGCCATTTACATTTTGTAATTTGTCATTTTTTTATGTTTCATGATTTTCCGACACGATTGACGGCACATCAGAATGGGGTAAGTTACACTTTTGTCGATCCCCGTTATTTTTAGGTGACAAATGATGCGAACTCTCGATGGGAAGTCGAAGTATGACAAAGTGGCGGTAACGTGGATACGTGGAGTACTATGCTCATGGTGAGATAGTCTGGCGAAGGAGAGTGAGCGAATGAGTGGAGGAGGGTAGAGTCGAAGGTGGAAGAGGAACGTTAAAGGAAGAAAGGCAAGCGGAGAGGCAGCAGATAGGATCGGATGCGTGTGGTCCGCCGCTTTACTCTTTATAAGACTTATATAAGCCAGTGCTCGAGAAAGAGCAGGGCTTGCTCGTTAGCGGCTCGCGACAAACACCGTGGCGGCCGTCTCCCGTCAGCCCCCGCACCCCTTTGCCTCCCAACTCCCGCTTCTACGGCTCGTTCACAATCCCGCCGTAAAGCCGAGTGTGCCTTACCCTAACTCGCTGTTCATAAGCTCATTTCCGGCCTCCTTATCTCTACAGATTAGTTAAATTAAGGTATCACGAATTTTTTTAATGCCCTTTTACGAAATTACAAGTCATTATAAATATTTTATTTGCATCCAGAGGAAACGATTTATCAGTTCCCACTAAAACAGCATATCATAATTATTTATTACAATGAAAAACGTTTTTATTTCATTTACTCATTATAAGTAAACGATACTTACATCAAAAACATTTGAATAAAAATATATATACTCGTTCCAAATAAAATAAAAAAAAACCCATGATCAAATGTCACAATATTTATTTCGGCTCACAACGAGTGACAATATTTATTTATCCACTTCTAGTACTTTCATAAATTATAAAAAAATAACGACAAAAACGATATTTCTATAATTCTCTATTTTTCCGTGTAAATTAGTACAGCATTTAGATGAAAAGAAAATCGACCGATTTCTCGGTACTTATTTTCCCTAGGATCTCGGTGAATCGTTGGTAAACGTGAAGGGTCCCATCGAGTGATCCCTGGTCGGGAGATGAAAGCGCAATTCGTCCCTCGCGGTACGTCTTTCGGAGCGCGCTCATTTGTTTAGCTCGGTGTGTCGCAGAGCTCGGGCTGTCGACGCCGGTCGCGGCAGCTTCCCTCACGGGCGGCGGCGACGGCGAGCGACGGACCGCGCGCACCCGTTTGCCTTCTCCGCCTCGCGCTCGTCCGAACGCAGCGCGGCCGGAGTGATACGCTCGCTCCGCGGTTCCCTCATGTAAATCGCTAATTCCACGAGGAACATTAATTATCTCGTTACGCTCGCTCCCACCCGCGATAGGGGGAGGCACCGCGCGCTCCCGTTCCCGCTTCTGCACTCTCGGTGCGCGGCTGCACGTATAAAAGAAAGACGGAGACTCCGTCCGATGGAATACGGCGGAGCGGGCCTCGGTTCGGACTTCGCTCGCCCGGTTAACCGAAGAAAGAAAAAGGAGTCGCATTCCATGTACCCAATTATCGGAAGAAAGCTTCCACGGTGTACGCGAACGCTCTCTTCCCGTTCTCATTCTCTCTTTACCCCTCCCTCTCTTCGAATCTTTTCGATATCCTCCCGCGGATTCGCTCGCGGTCAATCGGATCTTCACATGTCACGACATTCCGAAGACGAAAATTCATTTTAGTACTTTTCAATTAAGCGTTTACGAGTAAGCGACATTTTTTAAATTGATATCGTACAGTTTTTGTCAATTAAAAAAATGTCACAAATATGGGAGAGGTAATTATTCGCTTTTTGTCTTTGCCTCTTTTTTTCTTGTACGCTCTTCTGCCGTCGAAGCTGAAGTCACGAAAATTCGGTGTCTTCGCCGTGCGTTACTTTTTGCGGAATCGCCCGATTGTCGATTTTCTGTATTTCGTTGGAAAGAGTTGGTTAAAATGGAGCGAGTAGCCGGAAAATTGTCGCGGTGGCGACAATTTTCGTCACACGCAGCGCCATCTTGCGGGCCCGTTTTCTGTCATCACCGATGGTCCGAATTTGAGGCGCGAAATTTTTATTTACAATGCTTCCTGTCGTGGATGCCAGCGAGCGAGTGTCGCTTGAAGTACAATGGATATAAATGCAAGCATTAAATGTCAAAAAAATTGACAGCGCACGATCGATCGATAGGCCGGTGTCGTAGGGTGACGTATTGATACGAAACGGGTTAACTTGGCTGGAATATCTCGCTGAGGAGCTGAGGAGAAGAGTACGAGCTGAACGAGTCGGAGCAGACAGCGCGGTCAGTGCAACGAGGAGAGGCCGCCTTAATCTGTCACCGATACGACGCTGCCGCGGCCACGGCGAGCTTATCGTGGGATCGACGCGCATTTAATCCCGGCAAAAAACCGCGGCGAACGTCGACCGCCTCCGCCTCACCGAGAACGGGAGAGAGAGAAGCTGCGAGCCGCCGGTGTGGCGCCTGGGCCTTATACTAGGTACTACGTAAGACAGCCTCGACAATGCAATCCCGTCGTTCCGAGACTCGAGGAGCCCGCCAGGTCTGCAGTTCTGGCGGCGCAGCAGCGTCCACATCGCAACCACCAACCGCGGCTTCTCGCATCAGCAGATTCCCTCCGACCCTTCCGAAGCCGAAAAATAAATCGTTTCCCCGTATCGCATTGTCGTCGAACAAAATTTCGGATATGAAATGCGAATTGAAATGCTTCGTTCAATGTACGCGCCCAATTTTTGGGTTGTGATTCAAAACAATTGTTTCAATGATCAAAGTGAAGAGCACTTTGATCGTCGCACGCGGAAATTTGTCGCCGGAAAATCGTATACAGATTTTTTTGCCGATTATACTGTAATCGGTCAATTTTTTCCTGACCCAAATAGATTCAGGGATTATTGATTGTTAATAAAAATGTACCAGTTTCATTCTTTCATTGCAGATTTGTTGACTTTTTTTTTTTTTTTTGGGAATGCTTTTTGCTATTGAAAGATATCTGGTATTGCCAAGAACAACTGACAAGCGCACGCGGCCGGATTCGAGACGTAGAAACCCCTGTCACGTTTACCCGGACAAATAGCGTGTAATTGTGCGTTCACGCACTCCGCTCATTGTCTCGGAGCATTTGTCCACGTGGGCGAGCACACCGGCGGTTTCCTCTCGTACATACGTCTCGCAGAGCATTTCATTTCAATAAACTGCGGCTACAAACTGCGTACACGCATCTTAAGCTGTCCGCCCACTTTCCAATACGATAAAACACGAGAAAAAAAGAAAAAGAAAGAAAGAAAAAATGTCCTCAGTCACGCTTCGATGATTTGTGAACCTGACAAGTTTATTGTCAGCATTGTACTAAACCGTACAATATCTTATCTCTAATAAAAAAAAATAAAATAAAAATAAAAAACGTATCCGGGCACATCGAAGACATATTACATTTTCTTTATAGCTTTCCAAAGTCCATTTCACGCTAATAATTCAGTGACAGTGAATACTGTCAGCGAGCGACTGTAACTAAAATCGGTGTCGCTTTCAAAATGACTTTTGAAAAGTGTCAGGGCTGCCTTTTGCGACGGATCCCTTTGTCAATGGGCCGCGTTGCGTTGGGTGCCAACCGAAGGGTCTCCTAGCACTTCTGGTGGGATCGAGCGACGCGCGAAAACCTTATGCACCCTTCCGCGCTCCCTAGAGGGTCGGGCGCGAACTGCTCCTCCGCTTCGCTTTAATTCACTCGACTCTAAACTTTTATCTGCGAGCGCTTGTATGTGTGGCCGTGGAAAAAAATATAGCACTGTACGAATAGTATATGTACGGTATAGTATACTTTAAGCTCTGGCCCCGGTGTCGTAATATACGGCAAGGGTAGTGAGCACGAGAGGGTAGGCACGCGAACCCCTTTCCTCCAGGCGGCAGCGCAGCACCAACGAGTCCAATAGTCGCCAGTCGCGAGGCGACACGTGTGTGAAGCTCGACAAGTGGCGCTCGAACCCTCTCGCCTTCGCACTCTTCTGCTATCCGCCCTTCTCTCACTGACACCGACACACTTTTTACTTCCCCAAAGCGCTCTGCTATTTTTTGGCCGGTCACAGTCATTGGCACTCCTCTCAACGAATGGAAATAAATATTGTATGTTTTTTTGTTGTTTTTTTTTTTTTATTTTTGTTGAACTTCCATGAAAAATATAAGATTCGTGGGGGAATATATTTGGTTTTTTATTATTGATTTATTTTTATTCTGAATACATGATAAAATACATTTTTTATCGTTTTCATTAAAGGGTTGACTCAACGATTTTCCAAAAGTAGATCTGGTGACTCGGTTGCTTGTGTAAATATTGTTGAGACTGATATAAATAATTCTTTTAAAATTAGTTCCATTCCTGGTTCGCCGAATTTGACTCCAAAATACAAGTTAAGAATTTTATAAATATTTGTATCTTTCACAAACAAATCCACGCGTAACACATTTTTCAACAGCGAAAGAAAATGTCGGTGTGTAAAAATACGCGGAGAAATCGCGATTAGGAATGGTGCCGGACTCGCTGAGTGGTCAATGACTGTATCACGGTCCTCCCACACGTGCACATATATTTAGTCGCGCACGTGTAGAGCCCCGGATATACGAGACTGTGGCACATATCTATGTACATAACTTTTTATACTTTTGACAATATTTTAAAGTAGCATTGTTCGAGAAGGGTCCCGTTCGGGGAGAGAAAGGGGTGGAAGGGAGAGGGAGAGAGTGGAGAACCCGGACAACGAGACAATATCGCGATTCGTTTTTCCTTTCTCGAGCTTCTCGT
Source organism: Clistopyga incitator (assembly GCA_947507545.1). NCBI lineage: Eukaryota > Metazoa > Arthropoda > Insecta > Hymenoptera > Ichneumonidae > Clistopyga > Clistopyga incitator. The sequence continues at coordinate 10,663,590 of OX382177.1, forward strand.
CGACACACCCCCTCGTTTCCACCTTTTTTTTTTTTTTACTTTCTATCTCTCCATCCGTCACTCGCGATCCACGCTTTAGCACCCCCTCTTAAGGGGGCTGAGGGTGAGGACACACTGCCGCCTCTGCCACGGCGAAAAGAGACTCGGGAAACAGGACAGCTGCCGGCCACCAATATCACTCGCGTATATCACCGCGTTCAAGATTTTTCAATTTTAATATTTTTCCACGTTTATATTCCCTCCTTCTTTCTCTCGGCATTCTTCGCCACTCTCCTCTCAACTCCGATGCGGCTTTACGAGCACCTAAATCATAACTCTTCTGTGCACTGTACAGCGTATATCCTTGCTCCGTTCTGTCTGTCGCGCCTGCAGGCACAACGACTCGACGAGCGAGACATATGAGACATTATTCCTATTTCGACACGCGCATTCGATATCCTCTTGATTCTCCCGATATCGTACGCGTCTTATTGCGTCGTTTCACACCTACCGCCAATTTTCGACGGGACAAATGCCAAATTACAAGCAATGGAGATTTATAGGAATTTATGCGCGGATTTTTCAATGAAAATAAACGATAAGTACGTTTTTTAAAAATAAAACATTTATTCTGTAACAGCGGACATTTTTTTTTGCTTCGCAAAATGCGAATATAAAAATAACTGAAATTAAGAACAAGCGAGAAATGAACTTTTTTCGAAGATCCATGGAATTCGAAGCTGAGAACCCCGAAATGTGATGAAATAAAAACGTCCAGTGCGCGTGAAAAAATAAATGAGATCGCAGTGATGGGTAAAGAAAAATAGGCTTAATGAGATGATCCGTACAAGTTTCAACGGTGCAATATATCAATCGGAAATACGCAGTATTCCCGGCGCTGATGAGCGAAAGGCGTCTGAGACACGTTGCTCGCGTTCTCGTTTCTACAGCTCGCGGAAACGTGGATTCGCACGCTCGAGGTAATATTCATAAAACGGTATTATTAATTCCTCATTGTCTTTGCACGCGGAAACCTCATTGCGGGCTCGCGTCCACCTCTCCGCTCCGCTGCTGTGCCCCAGCGCTCCGCGAGCAAGTATACGCCATGCCGAGAGAGTCACACGCGAAAAACGCACGCGAGTGATGCGCGGAAAGACACGCAGCCCCTGTAAACGTCGCTCTCTCGCTATTAGCCGTTCGCGGTGCGATATCGAGCGGCGAACTTCAGCCTCCGTTTTTTCACTCTCCAGCATATTTTCAACATTGTTCTTCACCATCGACTATATTCAAATGACGATGAACATTCTCGCTTCGTCGCGTTGAAAAAATTTCATTTTTTTATTTTCCTCAATCATAGAAAACTTAACAAACCACTGAAACAAAAACGACAAACAAAATTAACAAAATTAAAAATTACCATAAAAAAATAATAACTTCGATTTATAATTTAGTATAATTATTATTCGTCATTTTTATCTTGCATACACTCTTCTTTTATTTTTTTTTTATCAGCTCACGAACAAAAAAATTACTAATGAGAACATAAAAATGTAATATGCAAAAACCTTATTTTATTTGTTTTATTTTTTCATTGCAAATAATATTTCTTCACGAATCTGATATAGCAGAATAAATTGTTTCAGGGTTACACGCCGCTCCACATAGCCATGCAGTTTGATCACGAGAATATATTCAATCTACTGGTTCAAGTATACGGTAAGTACACACGAGTAGATACAGTGAACGTAGGTACATCATATACAATGTAGCGGTTGATCGTGGTGTCCACGTCGTATATCATTATTCATACGATCCCTGTCCATATACGTACGTATGAATGGAATTATACGTTGAATACGTAGCGCGTATAGGTATAGGGATCGGGTCGGCATCGTTCAAAGAGTCCCGACGGCGCAGCCACTTTGTCACTGATTACCAGAGTGCATAGTGGCCAGTGCAGACAGCAATGATTTCTTATCGCGAGACTGCGTTATTATCTATGAGTTTGGCGAGCGGAAAACAAACTCCGCCGATTGTATCGTGTGCGGAATAATTTTTATTTCCACATTTGAATTCGATTGTACGAATTAAAAAAGCAACATTAACCATAAACAAACAGGGGCCAACCAGGAAGTACGTGACCACAGTGGAAAAAAAGCCAGACAGTATCTGGTGTCCCAAGAAGCTGCAGTCAGTCAAGACACTTTCAGAAGTGAGTTTTTCATTATTTTCTTACTCGCATTTAAAATAGTGTTTTAGATCATCGAGTCCTTTACTTCCTCTTGGAGTTTCCTCTTCTCACGATTCCCATTATTTCCAGTGTCTTTGCGTTGCAAAATCAAATTGTATATTCTATGGTTGTTTTGCAGTTATTCGGTAGATTGGTTGATAAGTAATGTAGTGTAGAGGGGGTAGAGAATTGGATGAAGGTTTATCGTGAACGGCTGCGATTTTGTTGCCTGGGTGACTGTGGCTCTCGACTGCGAGTACATATATGTGTATATTTTTTTTTGCGCGCGGGCTATCTGCAAATATTCTTCTGTTGTAGGGATTACTGCCGCCGCTACGCTCAGGCAAGTACAGTATGCCACGACACTCAGCTCAATGCAGTTAAGCCCTCGCTTCGCTACCCAGATTACTTTTTCCTACACGTGTTATAATAATACTAAAGTGTGAACAAGCTTAAGAACAAAAAAAGGGTCTAATGGAAGCTGACAATGCTATTGACTCGCTCTGGGCTTTTTAATGCGATATGAAAATATCGGCGATATTAAATATTTACTTCCATTAGTGGTACATTATCTGTCGTTCATATTAAATTTAAAAAGTACAGTTAATTTGTCGGTGCATTAATCGAATAATCGTCATTAAACATTTTCCAGAACTAAAATTATTTATTTTAGTGCCATTGATCTTTCGATGGTATTTTTTTTTTTTTTTTGATAATTGGAGCAAAGATTTGTTATTTATTTCAATAGCCATGTGAGATTCAATAGTTTTTTTGGCGCTGCCTTTGGAAACTTTTCGTTAGAATGCAAAACTGCACTTTCTATAGCACTGCACTATTCTTGCAGGATTAATTGTAAGAATCCAATTATTTTACGGTATTTTTCGCTCGCTATTATGGCACTCGGAGTGCACCTTAAATGCATACGGCGGATCATGCATGCGGCACGCATCACACCTTCCGCATCTCTTTGCACATAATGCCAGACGATCGTGGTTGATAGGACGCGAGACAAGTGCATTATTTATGATTTAACCCCATCGTCTGTGGAGATATGATTTTTCTCGCACTTTGCTATTACATTGTTCGACTGGTTAATTGGCTTTATCGCTTCATTCAATTAACCGGGTAAACACAACGGAGACTCACGGTTGCCGGTCGCAATCTGCTCCAAGACGCACTCGTATTACCTCTAATCAACTTTCGACTGGCTGGCTTTCGTATTAATATTTATAAATAGGTACGACTCGTCAGACGTCACTGACGGTAGCAATGTAACGCTTATCTTTATTTATTAATATATGATGTAGACGTACTTATTTTTTTCTATAATTTCTCATGTACCCATAAACAAAACTACTTTCTCTTATTGCGGCTGAGAAAAAAAAACCTGGCTCTTCATCTTCTCAGCCACGACATTCATGTATCCTCAATGTATAAAGTCTACATTCCATATAAGGTACATTAAAGGGTTGATCAGTGAGAAATTTATAACTCTGGCCAAAGATTTCCATTAATAAAAAATAAAACATTATTTTTAGTGCATGTAAATATAAATCTATATTTTCAGAGATTAATCACAGTTTTTCAATTAATTCATAAATGTAAATATTTTCTTATCATTTATCAATATCTTTCAGATCTTTGATGTAAGACTGTAATATATAAAATGAATTTTGTGGCAGGATTTATTAAATTAGTTTCCTATATCGATGAAAAAATTGTACGTGGAGGATACATAATTTTCTTTTTATCACCGTTTTATTTTCCATCGTCTATTAAATGTTCTGTCGAGCTTCCCGACACCAGTCACTAATAGCGTGTATGCTTCTTGCAGAAATAAAAGCAAGGAAAAAGCACACAGGTGAGACTAAAAAAAGAACTCTTTGTACACTTCTCGGGGGTTTTTTGAATGATTTAAAATGATATTAACACTGTTTTTGTTGTTTCAACGGACGCACAGAGAGAGATCTTGGTTTCCTACGAATTGGCTCGTTGAACGTTCGCGTGAAACGTACGACGGAGGCATTCAGCCAATTTCTGGGTGTGGCGACTAGTGCAGCGAGCAACAATGACAAGATTCACAAAACCTGGGGCTCAGCGGATAATGTTCAGGTGAAGAAACCAAAAGCAAATACTTTCCCTCTCTCTCTTCTACTCCGGACCAGAATTTTCTTCAAGGCTAAAAAAGAAAACAGATTTTCAAGAGTGCACTGAAAAAAAGCTCTAAATCTCAAATTAACAGCATCAGTACTCACAATAATTATCCTTTCTTAAAAAAATTTCAACATTTTCTTACCAGCAGGACGGAAAGACAATGGCGCCGCCAAAGTACGCGCCAATAAAGAAGAGGCGAAGCAGAAGAGCTCAGGATTTCGTGAGCGGAGGTCGTATGCAAGCTCACGCAGCGAGCAGCCAGCCAAGTACGCCACTTCCACAGATGAGGGAAAATCTGGAGACGTCATCGATGAGAAGACCATCGTCGACCAGCGCAGTAACCCAGGGGTTGCCCATGGGACCATCGACGCAGCGCACAAACGATTCCGATTCCGATGGAGCTTGCGGCTTCGATTCGGCCTGGCGTGGCTCCGCGCAACTGTAACACGTTAAAAAATTCACATGACTATTGTTAATTGTTTGATTTAAGTTATTTAAACCGATCGATCGGCGGCCATCGCGCGGCGATCCATCCCACGCGAGGCAATCAATCTTTCGTATATTCCCACGGATCGCAGCTAACTGACGGCTCGATCGTTCATTTGTATCGGCTGTATTATATGATATATTCAATGGCAATTGGAAATACGTCGGTTTCGTGATTGTCAGCAGTTTGCCGGTACACGTCGGGCTTTTTATTCGTATCAATCGGTTCGACGAGCGCGCGCGCGCTTCTCGTGCAGCCGTTTTTTAATCGTGATGGATCACGCGCCGTACCGATTACGCGTAGGGCTGCAGAGTCACTTTGAACCGTTGCCCTGGTAGCAGAGCTTTTTACCCCTCGACACGCGCTTCCCATACCGATTAACCTGTCCTATTTACGCTCGCACAAATACAATGCAAACTCATGCGAATACTCTGTATGTTATTTATTAGCGGTTGGTCCAAATGTTTTCAATAAAGTGAATATTTTAATCAATACGTTATCACGATATCTCATTAACGCGATCGCCAATACCCTCGCTTTTTCATTCATCATAAAAAAAACGTTTGTTATTACACCATTTTTCAAACCGATTTCAAAACGATTCGTTGAAAACGACGATAAAGCGATCGATAGAATCAATATTCGTGTCTGTAACTACAATCGCATAAACCCCTTCGAGGGACTCACACGATGATAAATAAACTTGATCGCTAATAAACTGTAGTGATAAACCATAACAATGCGACACGCGGTTACATCATCGATTCGCAGTCGTGTGAAAAATATAAACTCGTTATTTCCAGTTTTTTTTTTATGATTCATACTTTTTTTTTTAATGGTACTGATGTCATCGCATTTTGATTCTCTTTTAAACGAATTGTTACTGCGATTATTTTTATGTCGGTATAACTATACAGTAAATATAGTAAATATTGCAATATCATGACGTTTCCGGAAATTGCGATGGTCATTGAATGCGTCGATATAAACTGCAATTTTATTTATGAATCTTTATTACTGCGCTAAATTCAGTGACCAAAGTAAAAAGGAGTATTGAAATTTGACTGCGGCGGGTCAGAGGGTAGCGCCGCGTATGTCGAAAGTTTTTCAACCTACCACCTCGTGGTTTATCGTCGAACGACAGTTTATCGACAGGGAATCTACTTTACCGACGTTCATACGCACAGAAAGCCTTTTGATCACCTGATAGCAAAAAACCTCGGTCAAGTTGGTGCTGCCCCCTTTACATACGCAGAAATTTCAGCAAAATACAATTTTTATGTATTATATTTAAATATTAAATTTCATACAACGAAAATTTTATTTTCTTATTTTGCGATTCGTAATGTATTTAACTATCTCAGTATATTATTCTTAACGCGTATTTACTTTACATCTAATGCTAATCTAATCTCCTGCCTTATCACTATAATTTTGTTAAAAATGCTCCCCTTTTTCTATACTTAATATATAAATAAACATAAACGCGATTCAGAAAATTTTGGAAAGGGAAAATTGGCTTTTTATCAATCCGAAAATAGCAGCCAAGTATGTGCTGCCATCTCGAAACCACAGACACTGAGCTGCGTTAAAGTAACGATTATTTATTTATGAATAAATATACAATTGTACAGTATATCGAACGATACTTTGATAAAAATACTGGGTGATAGGGCAGAAGTTACCCTTTGGTCAGCGAGAGGTACTTTGTTGCGGCTGCTGCTACTTCTCTCGCAGTCAACAAACGCATAAGAATAACAGAAATGTTATGGAAATGTGTGATTAAAAAAATTGATGTTATTCCGAGTGATGATTGCTGGGATGGAAAGCCGACGCGATGACTTGTTGCATCTGGATCCTAACGTGAAGTTTCATATGTTCGGGTACACATCGCAAGGAGGGCAGCAACGATAGGAGAAACATCTTGTCGTAGTCGTCGTCGGATTCCGAATTGAAGGCCCTTTGGCTTCCGTGGGCGGTGGATAAGACGTCGGTTTGTATTTCGTTGTCGAAGGAGGCCATCGAAGCCTCACACGTTGCAACTTGATGCTGCTGGTACACGTCCCTTTGCGATTCGTTTGCCGCAAGCGATACTCCCGTCAAACTGAACTCTTCCACTCGCGGACTGCTTTCCAGCTCGATTACCTCGTGAATTTCCACTTCATTCTTCAAACGCTGCACCGCACTCACTGATTTGCTTTTGCTGGTCCTGGAATTCGCCTTTCTAATAAATCCCACCCAAAACAGATTAGTTATCAGATTTCCAACACAGAATTGATGGCATTTAACGTCAGTTCAATGATATAATAGAATTAACTTGTTAATTCGTAAGAGAATTATGCGACGTTCATTTCCGATGATGGAAAAATGTGGTTAAAAATTGAGATAAATGGGCTGAAATGTAATGAACGCAAGTGGCCGCCTGACGACAGCGCTTCATTGATTTAAGGTCAGTGGCCTGTGCGCCGTACAACCTACGGAACGCTCATTATCGCATCGTACGCGACACGAATCATACGCCGCTAAGCTGCGTATGGTCAACATATGTTGATACGTGTTACGGTCAAACGGAAGCGAAGACATGGGAATGCGAATAATGCACGCGACGTCTGGTGGCTGAGGATAGAAATAAATGAAATGGCGAAAGCAAGGGTCAGACGGCAGGAAAACGCCTCGGCTGCTTGGTATTTCATTCGTTTCAACGCGTGAACCAAAAAAATGGAACACAAAGAAACAGTCCAATGTGTTTTTACCTTGATTGCTGATTTTCCCATTTTTCTCGCACACTGTTGTGAACAGAACGACGTATTTTTTTGAATTTCACGTTCATTTTTTATCATTCACATACCATGGATATGAAACACGTGACTAAAATCAGAAGGGCGTACGTTTCTGCGCTAAATCATAGAAAGTGCAACGCTCTAAGTTTAGTCACGTGATTATGTGATATCGATCAACGCAGATATGAAACATTGTGCCGCAGCCGTGTCAATATTGATCGCGGCGCACTTTATGGTGAAATTATCGAATAGCATTGACTAGTTAGAGCTAATGGCAAAGAAGGATTTATCGGCGAAGTTTTGAGGTTTCTACTTACCTATTCTTGAGACTAGGCAAAAGAAACATCAGCTCATTGTGATAAGAGTACGTCTTACGTTTCCGACCCGCTTTACTGCCCGATTTCCGTTTCTTCGGCGCTTTGAGCTCCTTCATGAAGTAATCGCGGGTGTTTCTCCATTTGTTACGCAAAATCTTTTCTGGAATATGATTAAGGTGGATCGATCATGAGAGACTCACCAACATGACATTTTGAATTTTTAATCTATTGCAACGAGTTCATAAATATTTAAATTTTCAAGTGCAACTATTGCAAAGTATACTTCATAGTTACGTCAAGTCAAGACCTTAAAGATTCCCTTTGCAGGTGTAATTTTCGTTCCTTTTAAGCTGGGGTGTAGTAAAACAAATAAGTATGCTGAATAGTTGGTAATTTCATTATGTTTCAAGAGAATTCTTAGCAGTGTGTACTTGAAATTATATAATTTTATATGCGAAGATGCGAAACGCGGACAGAGTAATTCAATTCAATGACTTTCTCCGTTGACCCTGTCCAAATTTCACGATGATTTACGATTCAGTTTTTGAGTTCAGCTAAATGAAATAAACAATATCAGCGCGTATCTTTGTTTAGGTCGTCGACTTAATGAACATCTTTTGATGGAACTCGCAAGTTGAAGAGAGCAAACTCGAAAATTGAAGAGAGCAAAAAAATAATAAAGAAATTTTCTTCCTCAACGTAATTGTCTTTAAAAAATGTAAGCAATTTAAGCTGGAACGAAGAGTCATTCAGAACGCCAGAAAAGCGCGGGTTTTTATGCGTTACGTGTTTTATCAGTTGTTGGCGTCGTGACGATTCCGCGTCTCTTGATAACGTCCCGTCAGCTAGCTGCCCAAACTTAGCAGCGCATAATCAGCCACGAAATTGTTCGCTTGTTATTACTAATTTAAAAATGTACCTCCTCAATATAAAATTTCCGCAGCAGTAAGTGCGTTAATAAATCGATTCCGAATCCTCAAGTTCACCCTACAAAAATGAAAATAACGATACCACTCCTGTTAATACTTCGACGGAAAATCCCAAGACCAAATCACCATAGAAACCTTAAAATAAACAGTACGCTACTAAAGCATGCACGAGTAATCGGTGCGCTAAAATAAAACCTTCCAATAAAAACCACAATAAATAAACAATAAAAGGAAAAAAATCCCGCCAAAGGCGGCGTAATAATCGCGAATCCAATATGGCGACTACAAGTGGACCATTCGCACCGTCAGTTACACAAGCGCAGGCGCCCAAAGCTCACATCCCAACGTGCGTTAGTTCGAAATTCCACCACCGGAGGCGCGCCGCCCGATTCCGTAGCGCCAATAAACGCGATAGCGTCTCGACGCCGTGCTCGAAAATTTTAGCCAATCAAGAGCTTCCAACTTCCACTGCGCTACGTTTACCGCGAAAGCTCGAGGCTTCGATCAATACCTATATCGTCATTTTCGACATATACCTTCGACGTTTTTTTCGTCGGTCGTCAGTTCGTCCCAATTCTCAACCATAGCGACGCACACTTCGTACCACGCGTCGGATTTGGCGTGGCGATCGTTGTACTGCAGACAATTCATGTCGTAAATGGCCGGTCGCCGCTTAACCTCCGCTATGAGTTTCTTGATGTCGAGCATCGCTTCGTTTCTCGTCGCCGTCGTTGTCACTGTCGCAAAAATCACGCTCGTACGTAAAGCAGAAAAATCGGCGCGTCCGCGGACACGCTAATCTCGTTTGCACTTACTCGCTTTTTTCGGAAGACGGAAACAATCGTGGATACACCTAACCGGCTGTGCGGGCTACACTGCGGAGTGCGGAGAAACCGTTGGAGGCTTTCGTTCCGCGGCGTACCCGTAGCCATGGGTTGCGTCACGCGACGGCAGCTACGGTTGCGGCTGCGGCCTCGGGGCTTCGGCGTACAACGCTCGCCGCTTCTTCCCGACTCTCGCTGGTGCACACCTGCGGTGCGGAATTTCGTTCGTCCCGCACGCGGCGGCGTTGCCAAGCCTACACGTCCTCCCGCATATCGCAAACGAACGACTTCCGAGGGGGCTAATCTACTTAGCTAACCCAGATTCCGCTGAGTTTCGTGTGGAAGGGCCGAGCGAAAGGGTTGCAGCAGTAAACACTTTTCCGGGACTTCCACGATTGTTTATCAACGAAGGTTCCGATGGTTTGCAATGTAGGTTCGAAGGTTCGAAATACAAGTATTACGAGCAAATAAGGTGCATTGCGGATGATGTATGTTAATATACGAATATATTTTCGTTTCGGTGATCCTGCGCGAGCGGAATCTTCGACTTTATTTTTTTTCGTCAATGCCTCGGGTCAAATTGTTACAAGCGAATCAGGTGAATTTATTAATTAGGGTTTTTAATTAAAACTGCGTCACTTGTTTCGCTTTTCTTGAATATTTTCGGCTCTGTGAAGGGACTGGATGAGCCGTCATTCAATTAGCTCCGCAGGCTACATTTTATTTAAAGTTCTTAATAAATTCATGCACGAGGGAACGGCGCTCGTATTTAGTTAATAACGATTAAATACAATGTTTTGTTTAATAACGAAACAACGAAACCATGTTTCAACTAAACGTGCGGTCATGAATTTGAGTTTGCGTTTGAGTAAAAAAAATTCTTTCAACTTGTTTTTCGGAAAAAATAGAAAGGATCGTAATACACGAACGAAATATAATTATCAGTTACAAACAAACAATGGATAAAACCTTCGACATTGTAGGAATAATATTTCCGCGCAATGAATCGTCGGAATAATTAATCTTTTAGAATATTTGAGATAAAATTGTGGTTTAACGGAGACTTCTCTGATAGAAAGCTGCAAAATTCACTGAATGTGCGGATTGTATATGCACAATAATCACTGAAATATTCATCAGTTTTTTGTTATAAACCCGAGATAATTTTATCCGCAAAATAAAACCACAGAATAATGGATTCGTTAGAGTTACAGATGTTATTATATTTTCATATTTTAATGGAGCCTGGGCCTGAGTGAGAACTTCAAAGGAACACAGGAAGCACATATTGTGTTCTTTTACCGAGAAGTACCATTGTTATTCCGTGCGGTCTTACTTCCAGCGGCAATTGGCTCTCCGCTTCAAACGTACAAAAGAACAAACCTCATAAATACCCCACAAAAAATGAATATAAATTTTCAAGTCGAGGACCTAGTACAGAATTTTCCGTTGCCGTTGCTACCTACGACAGAAAATATCTTTCTACGCGTAGAATTTCGAGCTGATCGATAAATTGAGTTTCACCCCGGCGCATTCATGTGAAGCATGGAAACATTGCCATTGATTGATAGCAATGCAAAAAAGAAATGAGATGTTATTAAATCTCCTGCCTCAATTCATCCACATATTCTTAGCTCTGTAAAGAACCCGGAAGTGCCGTTTCCTAAGCCTTAGTACTATTAATATCAAATTTTCGTCGCGATAATTGCTAGTTGCGGCAAAAAGTAATCACGGAGTCACTCATAATTATTGTACACGCGGTAAAAACATATTTCCGCATTAAAAAAACGTTATTGAAGGACATTCCAAAACGTCCGTCCTATTCCTGATTTAGGGCCTTGATATATTTAAATCCTTCCAGCGGAGAGTTCCATTCACCCGTGAAATCCTACAAAACTAATTAATCAGTTTGTTGAGTTTCAATGAAATCGAACGGCCAATTTTTGTTACTTTTGCTAGCTGCGACAATTAACATCCTGCTATATACAGAGAATTTTGAGGTAATCGATAAATTGCGCTGATCCCAGTTCATTCGTATAAAGCCCTTTGACCTTTCGGTTCCATTGGCTTATTTGGTTATAAAGTGTGATTCTGTTACTTCCGGTATTTCCGGCAGAAGAAGACGCAGAAAAAAACGTGATTCTCTCAAAAGTATGAAGTGAGACGCAATTAGCGCGACCTTTTGCCCCAATCGCTTTCGGACTTTCCGCATCCTTCTTCGGCGGGTGGCAACATGCGACGGAGTTTCGCACAACATCCACTCGCCGCTGCGGTCATCAGCGGACACAAACAACAGCTAGAGCAATCCAAAGTGAGACGCAGACTCTACGAGGACGAAAAACGATTTGCTGGTGCAACGGAAGGCGCGTTGCCGCGCAAATGGGGACGGCCAATCGCCGGGTACCTTACCAAGGGACCGTTCACCTCCTAACCATCGAGCTGCGCTGCTTAGAGTTCGTGCCCCCTGCTCCCCTGAATCGGAGAGGCGTCCTGAGCATTCGATGGGCGATGGGCGCGAGTGAAGCGGTAACAGGGCCGTAGGATCCGAGCGTTGAGCTACTTTTCTGTTTTCGCTGGAATCGAACGCGCTCAACGAGCGAGAGAGGCTCTCTCCCACGAATAGCGACCGTAATTGCCGGCCGGTTTCACGCTAAGCTTTTTATTCACGTTTATTCCTATCAGAAAGCTGCACACGTTTTTTTCGTGTTTTTTATATGAAAATAGTCTGAGCGTACAGAGAAATTGTTCAGAAAAAAACTGTCTGGATGTGGAATTCATAATAGAATTGAATATATTACATTTTTTTGTATAAAACCATTTATTTGACTTGAATATTCGGGTGCAAGGATTATTTGAAATAATTATGCATTCAATTCCTTGATTCTTGATCTCTTCGACCAAATATTTAATTAATTCAAGTGAATTGTATATTCAGTGGTTGTTTCAATGATTTCGCGCATTCAATTATATTTTTCTCTCCCCGCGTGTGGCAATCTAGCAAAATTCATAGCTGCATATCTCGAGAACGAGGTTATCAATCGAGCTGAAAATTATCACAGAGTTTACCGCCCTTTGCTTGGAAGAGATTGCCGAAGAAAAATTTTTATTTCTACCTATAAACTCGATGAAATCTCGAATTTCTCGCAATAAGTTCGTGGGTGCGAAATTTTCATTGTCGATCTAACCATTTTCCTTGTTCAATTACGCGCAAGGAGAATCGGTACGAAATTCGAGACAATTTTCTGGCGACCCGTGGGATTGATAAAACATTTTTTTTAATCGTCATTTGCGTCCTGCTTTAACGAATCCTCGGATATCATTTGGAACATCAATTCCCGGACGCTCGACGCGCTCTAAACGATATCAAAGAGCCCACTAAAGTACGTCTCGTGTGCGAATATCGTTCTCGAAACGCGATTTTTGGAAAGCGCTGAGAAAATTGGCAATTGGCTGGCGAATTTGTGGCGCGGGGTCACGACGAACTAGGACCAGGACTGAATCCGGTGGCGGGCCCGAGGAGACGCCCAGGGAGACGGGATCCTGCGCTCAGTGTTCACGTTTGCCAGCTACACACACACAAATGCGCACGCGGTCACACATCGCGCGACCGCTAAGCTGCGCAGCGAGAGTATAGCACGGCGAGTACTGCCGGGCGACGAGGTTCCGTGCTCTTGGTATACAAGCGCAGAGCCGGCGGCAACGTATACTCGGCGAATCGCCACCTCGTTCCAGTAGTCGTGAGACTAGAAGACGGAGAGGATCCTCGAGCGTCAAGCCGCATCCCGCACACACTTCGCCGGGCTCAGCCGAAGCAGATCGCGCGCGCGTCTCTCTCTCTCTCGCTATTCCCGTATCAGTCGACCCTCTCGATTCTCCACACAATTTCACCATGTCGCTCGCCGATTATTTGGGAAAAAAGTACAAGCTCGACACCAGCGACAAATTTGACGAGTTTATGAAGGCCCTCGGTAAGTAGATGCTTTCAACGAGAATTCAGTGTGTGATTAACGTGCCGCCCGGTGTATTAAAAGAAACACAGACCCCGAAGCGCGGCTTCTCTCCCGGACACGCGATCTCCCCGGCAACCTCGCCGGGCATCGAAATTCACCCGAAAATAATGTCCGATATTAAGATATTCACAGCGAACTAGCGAACATTTCCGGAATCCGAAAAAAATGAGCTTACTGAAATCCTCGTAATCGATTGAATTGATTGGAAACCGTTAATAAAGTAGGAGACGATTTCCCAGTGGAAATTGATTACGTGAACGAAAACAATAGTGACTATTCATCGGGAAGGTAAATAGATACGACTTACGGAAAATTCGCTATAAATATTCCGCGCATTCGCGTCGAAATTTCACGAGGTCGAAGGTGTTTACATAATGTCCTTTTGTGTTGCGTTAACTATAGATTTTCTTGGAGGTTTTTTTTTGTTTTTTTGTTCACTCGGTTGAGGGAGACGTCTAGGCTTTTTCGCCGGGTTAACCTCGCGTTCAGCGAATTTATCGAGCCGGCGAAAATGCCGTGTGCCACGGGAATACGCCCACGGCGAGGCAAGAACCGGAACTCGTACTTTTGCGAGTGGCAGGACGTGAGGGGAAAGACGATAAAGAGTCGTAATGGCTCGGCGAAATGACAGAGAGACAAACGTAACGAGCTCGTCCGGCTTTCGTGCATCGTAGACGCAGAGCCAGCACTTCGAGCGCGCAGCTTGCGCTACGGACTTACGATAACGCTGCAAGGAGTCTCTCGTACGTGCAAACGCAAATGAATTCGTCGCCGCTTATCGTATATTTGTTTTTGAAATACGAAACTGCGGGGACGAATACCGTTTGGGTATCATGTACGACAATAGCTTCACACAATTTTATTTAACGTCTGAAGCTTATTCAACGTATTGTGCAAAAAAGGCTGCAAAAATAAGTGGCCTTGCCGCTTATCAAATATTTCTTATCGTAATACGAAGCTGGCCCGATGGGCTCATTCCAATCAAATTTGATTTGTATAGAATTCACTTCAAATTCGGAATCCACACGATCGCGGGCGATAAATTATATTTCATTGGAATAAATTTCTATTAGCTGATTAATTGAATTTGTTATTCAAATGCTGACTGAATGGAATTTTATTTCAATTAGTTAGAATTTATTTGATTGGAATAAATCGGATTTCGGAAATACGTCTCGTTTGGTGTTAATAACGTATTTGTTTTATTTTTATTTTTAAATGGAATTCGTGTTCGATTACTATTATACAGTCGTGTGTATGTACACACATGGATTATCCTCAGAAGCGGTAGCTATGTCAATATTGAACGACAATCCACGTTTCTCAATTGTTCTCGACGGTTGTGGACTGTCGCGTATTGTTGCGATGATGACGATGGGCGTCAAACCTGAACGGCTATTACAGCGATTATTATAGCGAGACGGTCGATTATTATCGAGTGAAAATAGCTGCGGCATGGAAATCTCGTATTCATGAGCGACGACGCTTATTCGATATGCCTTTTTAATAGCAACTTTATTTCTCAACCACTTTTCTCGATTTTTCTTATTTTTACTAGCCTTACATAAAATCCGGGAATGATATTTCACGAAAACAACGAAAAAGAGATTGCAAAAAAAAAATGTTCCATGACTTATTACGTCCAATCTTCGCTCATCACCTTTGAACAGGTAATTGGTACATGGGACATTGAACTTAGCGTGGAAAATCGTCACGATACCTCAAGTTACATGTCCACTTATTAAAGGCGTGGCGTAATCGCGACGCATTGATAACATTTGCTATATATATATTGGCAACAACGAGCTCCAAAGATCAAACTTCACATTTTCTTTATCTTCCTGTCTGCCCCCTCCCCTCCATCCTCTTACTCCGGCTATCGACTACTGTCTGGCAGAATTGTCTTTCCAAATGTCCCCCACCACGGAGTTCGGTAATCGTGCATAAATTGCACACAAACGCCGACGGTATTGCAAACAATAAACACCGACGAGCGAGTAATGCACACAACCAAAGATCGCCGGAATACTGATTACATGCTGATGAATAAGACGCGAGTAAGCTTGACTCGCTCGCTCAGTTAGACTCCGAACGCATAACCGAACGTCAGTCGTGAAAGTTAAATAATAATTACAAAATGACGTCGTTACTCTCCGGCTTTTTGGGAAAGAGCTACAAGCTCTCGAGCAGTGAAAAATTCGACGAATACATGAAAGCTATTGGTGTGTACATAGTTACTGACATTATGAAATAGAATTATTAAAAATCGTGTTAATAATTTCACATAAATAAGTTGTAACGTCGGTGATACTGTAAAAATCCCCATTTCGAAATGTGATCAAGTAAAAGATTTTTTTTTTAATTTCACGACACATTTTTACAATTTCTACTTTTTCGAAAATGAAATTTCGATAAAAATTGTCTAGGTTTTTTTAAAACGATTTTTAAACCCGATACTAAGCGCTTTTATTTTCTCTTGAGGAAGCAATTTATGTTGTGTCGCTAAAAAAATTGATTTTTTCATTTATTTCTCCAGGTGTCGGACTAATGACGAGAACTATGGCAGTGAGAGTGAGTCCAACGGTCGAGCTGACGGAAAACGCCGGTTTGTACACTCTTAAGACGTCGAGCACCTTCAAGAACACCGATATAAAGTTCAAGCTTGGGGAGGAATTCGAGGAGGAGACTCCGGACGGTCGTAAGGTCAAGAGCGTTATCACCATCGACGGAAACAAACTGATTCATGTGCAAAAGGGCGACAAGGAGACCGTAATCGAGCGAGAGTTCACTCCCACGGAAATGAAGGCCGTTAGTACACTCATCCGCACAGCGTTATTAAATAAATCAATGGAGCAATGCGGGCTGAATGTAATCCCGAGTGGCGATTCAAAAGCTTTCTAAGACCCTTCGTGGCTTAGGACTCTTACGTTCGTCCTGCCCACGTACTCTACGTGACTAACAACCCAGACAATGACAAATGATTGATCAAAAGTACCGCCAATTACAAGTACTTCGCTGAGATAAATTGAGCTCTCCTTTCTCTCATCTCCGCGAGGTAGACATGCGACTTCACGACACGACATTTTTAACAAATACCGTCCTCGAGTTTCTTTCATTCAACTTATCCGGTCTTAACAATCAATTTCACGAACCTGAGCGAGAGACAACTGTGACTTACGAACTGCAGCTTCTAATTCATGTCATATAAAAACGTCTCCTAGGTTTGATATCCATTGATTGATATTTGTCATTGCCGATCAAAATATGTAACGATTTCCATATGGAAATTATTTTAGTGATTGAAGTTATGTAACTTCAACTGCTAACAAAAGTTTTTTTTTCCAAATCGAAACGTTTATTGTTGATTGTCATTTATTGGTACGTTCGGTAGATCGTCGATTTTGAATGGAAAAAAAAAATTGTAAAATTACGGAAGTTGATTTGTTAGGTGTATTTATTATATTATTAATGAAAGGTCAATTTCGCAGGTTATGAAGGTGGAGGACGTCGTCTGCACCAGGACCTACAAGCTGGTAGAATAAATTAATCACACTCGGGAGAACGAGATTTCACATAAAAACATCGAGGATACGTTGACATTCTCTAATCTCCGGCTGCTGGATACCCTCTGGTAATCCAAAAGTGTTCGCGGTATCACGAGACATCCGTGTTTACCGCTGAATCCAAACTATTCCGTGAATAAATCACGTAACGGATACCAAGACGATTTTCGACGCGTTGTACGCGTCGACTTCCGTCACGGACATCCGCATGGAAAAGCCATTATGATTTTGTATGTTTCATGAATAAATATCTTTCATAAAACTTTATCCAGCGTATCTTTACATGAATCACTGACCAAATTTATTTCCACCCGTTCATATTTTATCTTCTTCATATCTTTACGTCGAATTCACGTAAGAAAAAATATAATCAAACAACTTCTAGAATAAAAAAAAAAATCAATAACGCCACAGAATTCAAACGCAATTGCAGAGTCGATAAGATCAGAGCCTCACGATTACAAAAATAGAAAATGAAGGTGCATAGCCGCTCAAAGTCCAAAGTTAACATTGAAACATGCGATACCGGATGCACTATCTTCGTCAAAACATTGATAACATTCAGAGTCCTAAATATAACTAACATCATCGGTTTCCGAAGAGTCGAATTAAACGATAAAAATACTGGACGGTAGATTGGATCTTTAAAACTTGCACAAAATCATCGATACCGACCGGTGATTATTGATTTTTTACCTACAGTCGTGAGCAAAACGAAAAGGGCGCGTTCGTGCGGTTAGTTACGATTCCGCGGCGCTGCAGTCGACCGGAAAATATACCAAAGTTAACCTTCACGGGCAGCGCAAATGATGAGGTTATGTCCGGAGAAAGTTTCGTGAAAACACAACGCATTGCCCGAAGAAAATAATCGAGAAGACGAGTTAAAAGACAAAGACCATGGCCGACGAGGAAATGGAGATAGACAAGCCTCTCGTAATATTCGGAAGAGACGTCACAAAAATTCCTTGCTTCAGGAGCAGTATACTCTATGGATTTGGTAGCGGCCTCGGAGCCGGTCTTCTGGTTTTCATGTTCACGAGCAAACCACGATGGGCTTCTCACGCTGTCGTTGGAACCTTCGCCTGCGTTAATTTGGGCTACTGGTTCGTCTGCCGGCATCGATACGCCGTGCAAAAATTCGGCATGGGACAAATCCAGGGCGCCTACCAAAAAGCTCTGATCCTGGACGGCACGGAACAGGGAAAGAAGGTGCAGACACCAGTCGAAGTTGTCGACGTGTAGATAATCCCTGCAACCTTGTTTTTATGTGTACGATAGTTTAATTGTAAAAAATGTAATTATAAGGTATACGATTATTTGTTATGGAAATTGCAATAAAAATCCTTGCGTCAAGGAACGCCGACGGAGTGATACAATTATTCAAATGGTTCTCTACTCCTTGCACTGGTATTTAGGGGGGACAAGTTAGTAAAGAATTTTTTTCAAAATAATAAGGGCTGAACTTTGAAATGATTCCTTCTCTTCAGGATGAGCGAGAAGGATTTATTTGGAACTTATCCAAATACTCCATGGGTTTCGCACTCCACGCACTATCCCAAGGGAATTCCTTGAAGGATTCGCTTTCGCTAGGTCTCGTTCTCTCATTTTAAGCAGAGCAATTTTTTTTTAAGGTCCTGGGAGTAGAGTTGTAGAGTATGCAATGTTGTAATGTCACAAAAGTGCATTATTATTGTCACATTTTAGTAACGAGTCGATTTTACCTCTAAAAAAATTAATAAAATTTGTCCTCTAATGTCGCGTAGGACTGACGATTTTTTAATCGCGGAATATTAATTTTGTAAGTCGAAAAAAATGTAATGAATTTCATATTGAAAAAGGATAATCATTCGTGATTACGATAAAAATTTACAACATTCAGTATAATAATATAATTTTGTTAAAACTGGGATTTTGTTACTTTGTTACCAGAGCAAAAAACACAATATTTTGGTAGATTATTCATCGCCCCTAAAGCGTCAATCATATTATCCTTGACGTCACTAACCCGATGATCTTTTGGAAGCGTAGAATTATAAACCAACCGGTTAATCGGTGTTCTGGTATAGATTATTAAATATTCAACGGGTAAATCAAGATCTGGGACATGGGCAGGTGCAGAATGCACTGCAAACTGGTATAGTGTTATTAATAAAAAAAAATAAAAATAAAAATTAATGACTCCAATTGTCGATATAGCTCAACACTTTTTTTTCATATCAACGAATTAAAATAATTCTGCGTTTGACGCACACTGAATTCTTCTTCTCCGTTGCAAACTCCAGGATAAAAAAATAGTGCAGAAATGCATATTTTTAAAATTCAAAAAATCGTCACAGCGACATTTTCAAAACATTCCGTATAAACACCGAAAGTTGGCCTGGTGGATAAGTATGTGAGAAAAAAATGAGGAATTTGGGATACAAAATTCTTGTATCAAGGACAACGCACGGCGATAAAAGTGTCGTGATTCTCATTAGCAGCGTCTTCCTGCGGATGCCATAAATTACGATGAAAAAGTGTTTTCGTAAAAGTAATTCGATCAACCGGACAACAAAGCAATTACATTCCAGGCTTCGGTAGGAGCGGACTCTCGTAGGATCCGGTTGTAACGCAAACTGGTCAGAAGGAGGATACGGAACGCCTCGTCGTTTTTTCTTTCTTTTGTGGAGAACCCCAGTCTAATTTTAGAATCCCCGTTTGGCCTGGTCAAGTCCGCACGAATCGAAAGACGCGAGTGCGTCGAGTCATCCCTTTTTTGTACCATTCACGCGAAATTCGACGAAATCTCATCGATTTCATAACTCTACACATAATAGTTTGTAAACCGCGTCTAACAGCAGCGAATAAAGTCATCGCTGAAACGAGCGATTTTGGGTACATCGGAGTTAAAAATGATAATAAAAACTCTCCTCTCTTTCTACGACATATCCACACGAATTTTCCGCTCACTATAAACGCACTATAAATTACACATTTGGTCCCAATTTATAGAAAACCAGCAACGTTGATGATTTAAAGATAATATTAGAGCTAATCCATGAAAGTAATACAATAGCTTCCGAAGGGTTATCTCATAGTTTCGAGGGTCGGTGAAATAATCGGTGATGTAACCGGTTTCCCTTGTGACCGGGAATAGATTGAGAATTCGTGGGATGATGAAACGGGCCCGAAGAGCGCGTAGCGCTCAAAGGGCCCGAGCGCTCGGAGATCCGCATATTGAAGGTATACTAAAACGAAATTTGGGTCTCGAGCTCGTCCATTGTCAGTGCTAGTCGTACCACATAAATCACGTTAACCAAGATTGAAAAACAATATTCCGTTGTTTTATGCTGCGCGCAATAATAACAATGATAACGGTAATAAAAAAACGGGTCTTATTGTAGCGTACGGCACGAAGCTCCTTTCGATCGTATAAATACACAAGTATAAGAATTCCGAAGCCATAAGTAATAAAATACATAATAGCCAGTGGCCCGCGAGTATTTCCTAACACCCGAAGTTCGTTGTAAAAAAAGCCACGTTGCGCACACGCACGCATGCCTCTCGATGATAATAATAATAATCCCAAGCAACAGGATCCGATACTGACGCTCTATAACCAAAGTGCGGTTAAAAGCAACGAAAAGATTAAAAAAAAAAAAAGAAAAAGCGAGTCTACGGCAGAAAGAAAGCCACTTCAGGCGCTTCTCTTGACGCACTGCTTCGCCATTTATTTAATCGTCGACCGACTTTCGGTATTCTCGTTCGCTAGTCGAGGTGGAATGTAACGGACCCCAGGTCAACTTGCTGATCGCGGTTATATAGATGGCAATGGGCACTCGATTAATTTAGCGCTTACGCACCGCGTCCGGCTGTGATCTCCGCCACGAGGTTGTGGCGATTGCTACGGTGCGAGAGGAACGAGATAAGAAATTTTTGTTTACAGCTTGGTGCGACACCGGGAGCCGGCGTTCGACGTCCGCACCTATTGACGTCACGCGTGTCAGCAGCGGCGAATTACCAGCGACTAGGCTACACAACATCCTAATCGCCTAGGAACGCGCGCTGTAAAATTGCGCGAAAAACTCGAAAACGCGTGGGTACGACGTGAACCCCGCTGAAATTTGCGCGCTCGATATGACGGAAGCAGCGAATTCCAAGCACGAAAACGTGTCCCAAGCTGTCGTTGCACGGGCCATAACCTCGCCGTGGTTGTAAAAACGAAATAGCGACACACGGCATGAAATTTTTAACGCAACTCACCCAAACGAACATTATCGCAACTGTTAACACACTCGCTATTGAACGCAGTTGCAATTTGCGGTACGTCCAATTATTCGTCGCCTTAAAATAAGGATACGAAGTTGTGACTCTTCGATTTCAGGCTCCAGGCGGATTTGCGTTCACGAGTTGACATCCGCTTGTAGTAATGACATATCGCCGACGCGTGAGAGGCGGAGACGTGCAGGATCACACGGCGCGTCGCGCTAAACGCCTCTACAAAAGGCCCAACGACTCACAGCGACGACAGCGATCGTGTATTCCAAACGCGTTACTTACTAACCATGTACGAGCTCACGCGCTTACCATATTAACAAACGCACCGTCGCCCGTAATAGTCTATTATCGGTGGTTACTCCAGCGCCTGGTAATAATCGATATTAAAAATAAACATCCACCCACGATCGACACTCGTGACCCACGGTGGGATTATATTGTTAAGCGCATACATTAATTCGCGCCACGGAGTAGCAATACTCGAATAATGTTGTACTCGGAATAAAATTGCCTTCGAATGGTCGGATTAATTTCCTATGAACTCTTCATTCGGAAAAAATACCGCGAAGATCCTTCAAAATTCCTGCCTCTTTATTATCCCGACGACGCGCAATAAAATCGAAATGCCGCATTCTCTCGAAAATCCGTCTAACAAAATCTTCGGCGCCAGACCGAAAATTACCTTATTCCTAGATGTACCGAATTATTTTCCATAAACTATGTGATTCTATGCTACAGTCTGAATTATTGCTACAGATGAGAACTTGGCGAGCTCAGACTCGACGACAAGTGTCCCGCCAAAATTTATTACTCAGGATTATCGATCCTGAGATGCTTCGATTAGCAGAGAAAAAAATCCTCGACGACGGCTATGTCGTTGTAACTAATATTTTATCGTTAGCTGAGGAGCCTCGGGCGCCGCTGTCCATCGGATGACCATCGGCCAAGCGACCGGAATAAAATCTACGCGGTGATCTTTGCTACCGTTTAATGGTACGAGCTTCCACGGCGGAGTTACACTTCCAGGTGTTGCGATTATTAATCTCAATGTCGAGTGGCTCGAAAACCTTTGGCCACACTCTGAACGTCCTGTGGGCGAGCGACGGACGAGCCCTTGAACACGATTATCGCTTAATGTCTCGTGATGCAACAACTATGAATATAATTAAGAGGGGTCGAATAAAAAAGGGCATAAAGGTGGATTATTCGTGAGGCTGTAGGAAGGATGTTACGAATTTACGAGGCGTCGTATACGACGCCTCGTTAATGTATCCACACTTCACACTCTGCGTATTCTCCGCGGTCCTTGCAGATATATACATGTATATATGTATATGTATATATACATATGTTGCTTGACGGCAATCCAGTTCTTTAATGGTTTATCGATGAAACTCGGGCCCCGCCCGCTCTCCGTATTAATTCGTTCGGTTTCCAGCAGCCGCTGAACGCCCTGCTCTCGCCTTGACAGAAATTTCTCCTTGCTCTCCGCGGAGATCGAACTTTCACCGTATTTACTACACTTCGACGTTGCCCCCCCGAAGATGAACGCTGTCACTGGCACGACACTCGTCGATTCGAGGACAGCGCCCAAATTTACACCCCTCTATTCGTATGCTGTAATTGTACCGTTGGAATTAATTTAGCAGATGATGCGTAATTTTTTCCTATTATTGCAGATATAATTAATCCAGGGAAAAATGATTTAAAAAAAACAAAGTATTGGGAGATTAAATTTACAAAGATGATTTTGAAGTAGCTGAAGAGAAAAGGGAAAGACGAAGATGAGCGATTTTGCAATGAATAAAAAATGCATTTGAAAAATGTGGCAATGGAAATAATCGACAACGAAATGAAGAAAAACTAGGGATGATGGGGCGGTGAATGATGATGAATTGTAAATGAGCTCCCATGTGTCAATAATGATGAACGTTATCATTCGCTGTTAATTATGCAATTATACAATATTTTATTTTATATAATAATTTATGTAATATTGAGAATCAGTTATGAGGTGGCATTTCCATTCTGTAATTTGCATTTTGAATGACAAAATATAAACACTCGAAATTGGTATTCACTGAACGGGTCACTGCAATATATTTCGTCTGGTGATCTAAATTATGATTGAGCGTAGCAAAAATGGCGATAACATTTTTTTTTATTTCTAAGGAGAAATCGCCTGAATTATTGAAAATTGGCGAGGAACAAAAAAGCTTATTTTTTTATGAAAAAAATATATATCTCGTCCCACGTGTCCCTAAAATTCTCAAATATTTCTTGCGTCTTAATTCCCAAGTTACTAATTAGTTATGCAACTGATTGCACGTTTCCGATCCCAGGAAAGTTTGAATCACGTATTTCCTCATAATTTCAGAAACGGACTTAAGTCGACTCTGGAAATATTGAAAAACCATTTGAGGAATGCGTTTCACGTGTCAGTGAAAAAATTCCGAGGGGCACGAAAATGAAGTACGAGGTGCGAGGTGAGTTTCCGTCCTTGGTCGTCCTTCATGAGACAAAGTGCTTGCATAAATTTATGGGAAATAGAACGCGTCGTGTCATCTATTACCACGAAGAGGTGACTTAGTTTGTTACAGTCTGACAAAATCGAGTCAGCAGCGCGCAACCTTGCGCGACCTTGGCGCGCTAAGAAGGGGAGACTCGCATCATATCGAATCATCTTTCCCTTGTAAATGTCACGCGGCGAGTGACGTATTTGCCAGAGGGTAATCCTGTGTGTGTACAAGTGCGCCTATATATACACATATATATATATAATGAGTATATATATATATATATGATGCAACAACGAAACACGTCACATACAACAAATCGAAACTACAATTACCCAGAGCTCATCAAGACAACAAAAAGAAGATGAAGAGAGGAAAAAAGGACGATTTCGGCCATACCATCGATTCGACGACCGTTTGCGTCATCGATTAAAATTCCTCGACTCATTATTATCGTCATACAGGCGATTAATTTCCCCACATTGCCAACTCGTTTTCGCTCGCGGCCCCAAAAGTCCATAAAGTTTTCGCCATCGGATAAGATGCTTGTTTATCAGAAAAATATCTCTCCTCGTTGTGGGCCGGGCGGAGGGTGACCTTGGAATCGAAATTGCGAGAGAATCGATGAATCTATGGAGGCTTCTTCGATTTTATTGTACTATTATGTATCAGTCGGCTTTTTTACCTAATTAAGGGGGATACAGAAGGACGCAATGGTTTTGTATAACGCGGTATGCTTTTTCGGAAGGGACTTAAGGCTCTGAGCCGCTGGCGAGAGAATATGTATATATTTATTTATTTTATATATATATATATACTGTCCATATTACAGATTTCATTGCCCTGAGCCACTAAAAATCCATGTCCGCGCTTTCTATTACTGCGAACCGACAGCAATCACGCATGCACCTCTATCGTCAACAAACATGCCCTTCACCGACAGACCCGTGCCTTTTTTTACTTCACCACTTTTTGTCTCAAGCCCTTTCGGCGATATAGCCGAAATTATTAACGAGCGTCGAAAAAAAAAAGTGGAATATTAATATATATACGATATCACGATGCTTAAATGTTCCCAACTAGCGATAACCGGAAGCGAAAAACATCTTCGGTTAATTGAGGGGCCAAAAAAAGGTCCGTCTTTTTTTTCCGATCTCAGTCCTGAGATCACGAAGTCGGGATTTTTCACACGATTTTTGTTTACGTTTCAAATCATCAAATATATCGTTTGTAAAGTTGATAATTTTCCATTCAGTGGACACAAGAAGTGTTATTATCACTGGAGATTTATTGATAAATTATAAGAAGAATAGAATCTTTTTTTTTTTTCGTTCAGTTGTCTTTTTTGCATCTTCATCGTTTTTCTAATTTCAGTATAAAATGTATATTGGTTAATTCACATGCTAATTGGGAAATAAAATTCCCAGCGCCTTAAGTGCGTCGTAATTATGAATTTTCGGGTATCGACGGAAAATGAGATTAGAACGCTTCGGCTTCGGTTCAGTGTCCTAGCGAATGAATCAGCGCTCAGTGGCAATAGACATACGTGACTACCACTCGATATCGCTATAACGAGCGCAATGTTCCACGAAGCAGGAGAGCGAGGACGGAGATGAGCACGCGTGCGTGCGTGTGCGTAGAGTCATTAGCTTCTACTCTTCCAGGATCATGGCCAAAATGACGAGGCTGTTCGGGACTCGGCTACTGGTCATGATCACTCACTCCCATAAAATTCTTCGCGCAGCCGCGCGGCCTTTGACGTATTGTTCCGACCAAATGTCAGTCTCGTCGCTACGCGCGGAATTCTCAGTCATTAAATTTGTAAGTCGTACGCTCCCAAAAATGAATCGATAATGAGATTATACATTTTTTTATCGAATAAAAAAAATCAGGAAAGTTAATTAGTGCTTAATGAAACATTTCACAATTATGAGATTTATTATTATTTCTCGATTTTTGAAACTTGAATTTTTCAGAAATTGTTGAACTATCTTTTTTTTCTTTCAATTTATTGATATATTTGTGCACTATTGTTATTATTCATAATTCATATTCTTAGGATTCTCAAAACATTGAAAATGAGTTAATGGAATTATTAGAAACTTATTTCAATTGGCGTGAATTTTGAAAACATATTGGTAATAAATTGACTCTCACTAAAATTGTAATAATGTGTAATTGCGCTGCCTTACGGTGATTAGAATAATATTTATCGAGTGGAAAATCAGATAAAGGCAATTATGTCTAAGCACCTGCTGCCGTTTGTCATATTTCTCACGTTAACGTGGATGTGTGCGTGTGTTCGGTTAATACACGGAAGAACATAGGCTTGACATTCGATTACGCAATATCCGAAGCTCGTGTTTACGCATTTGATGCGAGCAATTGCATCGGTATTACGTGACTATTGAAATTGCCGAGAGTCTTGTTAATAAAACGAGCTATCGAGCGCGGTGTGTTATTAAGGGAGACGGAGAGTGATCGGCGAAGCGGGATGAGTGGATATTTCATAATCGCGCTCCCTCCTCCTGTTAGTTACTACTGCGCTACTCTCCCATCGAGAGACTTCCTATACGCGGGACAAGCGCGGTACTTTTATTTGACTACAATCTTCGTTGACTCTGCGCCTCAACACGTCGAGTTTGTTATCTTATGGAAATTACATTGTGGACTGTGTACAATACTAAACTTATGTACACTTGTCATATATCTTTTTTTTTCCATGTAATATTTACACACTAAAAAAGAAACGTATCAATAAAAAAAAAAAAATTTAGTTGAATTTGATTGCATCAACAATTTCATATGTTCTATTCGATTATGAAATAATTCAACTAAAATCAGTTACTTTACTCAACTTTAGTTGAATTTAATTGTACAGTTAATTTGTATCAATAATTCCATATGGTTATTATGAAAATTCGTTCATGCAAACTTCTTTGCACATTTTATTGAAATTTATTTATTTACAGTGGTATCAATTATTTTTCTTCAGGATTGTGGCGGACACGATGACCTAATTTTTATCAGATGGCTGATTATGTTTAATTGAATCAAAGTTAATTAATCAGCGGCAAATGAACGTTTTTTTAAAGGAAAAAACTATAACTCGTGGATCGAGAATGAATTTCATAGGCAGATATGATCCCGGACAGATATAATCGTTGCTCTTATGATTCTACTCTCACCACATTGATTCCTCTCTTTCTCGGACGTCCAACGCGGGCGGCATAATTTATTCCTAAGCAACTGCTAACAGATAACGATCTCGAGATTTCGAATGCCGAATGTTTGATTAGCTGTTCTTTGTGCTTCGTGGTCTATCGTATATTGACGATAGTATGGCTATCGATCCACTTTCTCCACCATAATATTTCCCCCCCGCCCCCTCCTCCTCCTCCCCCACACTCGCCGATACATTCTTACTTTCTTTTCTAAATAATAATTAATAGTTACTCAACTTCTGATCGCGTAACGAATTTTTCCCAAGCCTTTAGAACGTCCTTCAGCACCTTACGACCTCAAATCCCCTCAAGCTGAGGGGAAATTCGTTACATTCCACTCCATTCAATCTTCAATCATTCCAGTCGAGATTAATTTTCAGTCCTCAGCAATGTTCACTTTTATTACTCAAAATTATTTCAGATTTTTCAATCAATTAGTTTAGAAAATACTGCATTTTTTTTAGGTAAATGTAATTTATAATAATTGAAAAAAAAAATTACCGAATTCCTCATTTGACTTTTTGCACATAAAAACTGGAGATTACATTCCTCAAATAACAACTTCAGTGCTCTTCTCAATTTCGAAAATGATAAAGTAATCAATTGATGGAATTATAAATAAATCAATTAAATGATCGAACTATAAATATAAATATGACATCAAAAAAGCGTTTTAAGCGTTAGTTTCGATAGGTCGTCGAATTTCCGAATCAACTTTTCGACAAATACTGCAATAATGTTTGAACGGAATTTTTGATTGGGAAGATTATCCAACAACGTATTGAAAGGTTCAATCAGTTCAATACACTTGTTAGATCATCGTTTTACCGGGTCCCCATTTCAATGGCTGATTATAAGGACTCTGATTATTGCGGCATTTATCACACACACACATTTCGACGTGAACATGTGAAAAGGCACGAATACAAGCGAAATATTACAAACGAGTTGGACCGCGTGACCCACAAAATTTCGCAGCTAATTATGAAATGCAGAGGGTCCGATCCCAAAGACGCAGAGCCGTCGCACTCACTGTTTACGAGACGGAATGAAAAGTAGAATAGCCACGAAATAAGGAACGAAAGTGCGGGTTGTGTCGGTCCGTCGACAGGCTAAGAGGCGGCCAACGAGTGACGGCATCGGGTAAGAAAACGTCAACTGCCTCTCCGAACGCTGCAAGGATGCCCGCAAGGTTGTGTGTAGTCGGATCGTATACGAGCCGTTCTCCCTCAGTTCGCCAAATTTTTTCCGATGCGCCGTGATCAATCAGCTTTCAAAATAATTTTCAATGATATGTTTTTTCAGATTTTTCTGCAGTTGTCAAAAATTTGGAAGTTCTTCTTCATAATGTAGTCATAACTTGAGGAAGCAACACAATATGCGATTTATTTAAAACGTTTTTTTACTAATTTACTTCCGAAGAATTTGACTTTGGAAAAGAAACTGCGTGAAAAGTGAAAATCTTGAAGGTTCCACTTTCCATCATTATTTAAAATAATCTTTCAAAGAATTTGACTCTGGAAAAGAAACTGCGTGAAAAGTGAAAATCTTCAAGATTCCACCTGCCATCTTTATTTAAAATAATTTTTCGAAGAATTTGACTCTGGAAAAGAAACTGCGTGAAAGGTGAAAATCTCGAAGGTTCCACTTTCCATCTTTATTTTAAATAATTTTTCGAGAAAATTGTGAGAAACAATTACAGTCATTAGTCTGTAAGAGAAATCACAAAAATACGGTATGCTCCGCATCTTATTAAAGTGCAAGCGAAATATAGCGAATGAAAAATGGATTATTTTGAAATTTCGCGATTCCACCTTCAATGCACCTTCTAGATCAAGTGGCTTCTAAAAAAGTGGTTTATAATAACAGAGAATGCCTCGTATAAATGGTCGGTATGTTTTGCACGGCGATAGCTCGCTGCCCGCGCGGAGAGTAAAAGTTTTTGGCGGTTCAGAGGTGACCCCAAGGGCAGGGAGTCAGAGTCGCCAGTTTATTTAAAATAATTTTTCGAAGAATTTGACTCTGGAAAAGAAACTGCGTGAAAGGTGAAAATCTTGAGGGTTCCACTTTCCATCTTTATTTTAAATAATTTTTCGAGAAAATTGTGAGAAACAATTACAGTTATTAGTCTGTAAGAGAAATCACAAAAATACGATATGCTCCGCATCTTATTAAAGTGCAAGCGAAATATAGCGAATGAAAAATGCATTATTTTGAAATTTAGCGATTCCACCTTTAATGCACCTTCTAGATCAAGTGGCTTCTAAAAAAAAGTGGTTTATAATGACAGAGAATGCCTCGTATAAATGGTGGGTATGTTTTGCACGGCGATAGCTCGCTGCCCGCGAGGAGAGTAAAAGTTTTTGGCGGTTCAGAGGTGACCCCAAGGGCAGAGAGTCAGAGTCGCCAGTTTATTTAAAATAATTTTTCGAAGAATTTGACTCTGGAAAAGAAACTGCGTGAAAGGTGAAAATCTTGAGGGTTCCACTTTCCATCTTTATTTTAAATAATTTTTCGAGAAAATTGTGAGAAACAATTACAGTCATTAGTCTGTAAGAGAAATCACAAAAATACGGTATGCTCCGCATCTTATTAAAGTGCAAGCGAAATATAGCGAATGAAAAATGGATTATTTTGAAATTTCGCGATTCCACCTTCAATGCACCTTCTAGATCAAGTGGCTTCTAAAAAAAAGTGGCTTATAATGACAGAGAATGCCTCGTATAAATGGTCGGTATGTTTTGCACGGCGAGAGCTCGCTGCCCGCGAGGAGAGTAAAAGTTTTTGGCGGTTCAGAGGTGACCCCAAGGGCAGGGAGTCAGAGTCGCCGGAGGAATCTGCGGCGTGTCTCGAGTCTCGGAACGACGCGCGGCGACACGACGACCATCACCGTCGCCACAAATGTTGCAACTTAACTGGACTCCCGGGCGTCATATTTCATTGGCCGGAATCTCCGTGGCAATTCCACGCGCACATCCGATATTTCGAAACCTCACCGGGAGACGAGATATTACGTCGATCGCGGAGCGTGTGCTCGAGAGCTTTGGCGTCGTGCCGCTTCGCCGCTTCACAATGCAACCGCGCGCTCTCGATACCATCGATGGAGAAAGAGCCGAGAAAGGATGAATAACAAAAATCGTTCGCACAAATCGTTGTCCCACGAAAGCGACCATAGCAGTTCTACTCCTACGCCGAATTAACCCGTTCGTCGTTGATCGATGTATTTTGAATAATTAATTGAAACGAAATTTAACCATCGATTGCCAATATTCGATTAAGAATTCGTTGAAAATATTTTTCGCCTCGATTCCACAGCAATTATGAAAGAGAGCCGGAATAATTAATATTTTTGGAAACGCGAGAGATATTTGAGATTGTTGTTAAAATATCCAGAACCACGTAATTTGTTGTAAATAACAGATTTGCACAATTTAGCTTCACCGATAAATAAGCATTTTGGTTGTAAACATTTTTTCTTAACTCCTAATATGAATAGTTGAATAAAAAGCCAACAAAAAAATGTACATCGGGTAATGAGTCATTTGATAAAGTGACTTTTTCGTTGTTCGCTTTATTGAATACCTTCTTCATCCGCTAATTTAATGACAGTCATTATAATGACATTCGGTGTAAAAAGAAGAATTGTTTTCAAGATTCTATTCAAAAGGAGCACAAAAACAGTGGTTTACGGTGAATTTGTGTACACAACCGGCGATAAAACTGTCCAGTGAGGTAACTAAACAATGCAAATTCGCCGAGTGCCGGCGAGCTGAGCTCGTATGCGTCGTTTTTATTCGCAAGTCAAGCCGGATCTCACGTTACCGGACAATCGACGGAGTGTGGCTTGTCTAGCACCTGGAAATTCCCATTATCTAAACTGCGCGATAAACGGCCCAACACAACAGGCAAATGCACGTCATTAGTATAACGAGTATGTAGCAAAGCGTGTAATTCGTGTGCTCGGCAGGTGTGTCAATCAGCTCGCACCGAACCGAGATCGGCTCATAGTTTCCGTGCCTCGAAGTTGCAAGCGAGAAGGAGGATGTCGTGGTTCCGAAGACGCATATTTTTTGGAATTCATCGCGGGCCACACGCGGGTGACGCGCGCGCGTGCAACTCGCAGGAATTTTATGATTTTGAAAGGTGTTTACCATAAGCCGACGTCGGCTTATCGGCTCCCAAAGCATCAAGGCTAAAAGGTTACAACTTATTCGAACGCGAGAAAATATGCTAATGAGCTTCGCTGACTTCCGCGACGTGGAAATTTTGTGAATCATGCAATTCGATGAGCAAGCGAAACGCGAGACGTTCTAGATTTTGTAGTTTTTTCTTTTTTTCAAGTCCTTTTTTATCGAATCGATTTTAAAGAATTCGTTTCTCCCGAGTTATTCAAGCCTGGAACACTTAACCCTACTTTTCCGCACTAATGCCTGCAAACACGAGAAGTATTTTGTTTTTTCAACAGAAAAAAATGTCTCGATCGTTAAAGGATCGAAATGAGAAAGACAAAAAATGTGAGTCGATATTGAAATCCTCGTCCCTTTCGATCTGAATTCTGAAGACATTTCCACAATATTTCAGCGTGCAAAAAACAAAACAAACGTCTCCTCATTGTTTATTCTTGGTTCATTAAAAATTCGTCGAGATTCCACAAAAACCGCATTTTTCCGGTCGCTCATCGATGCAGCGATGATTTTTTAATCGCCCGTCGAAATCGCCTCAACTTTGATATTTTCGTGTCGAACGGAGCTTCTTTGGTGACGGAACAAAGAGCAGAAGGCGAATCGAGGTATTCCACGTATTTTAAGGTTATGACAACGTTACCGACTCGATGACGCGCCAGCGGACACTCCGGAATTCCACGATTTTGAAAGGTGTTTTCCAAGCGTTCGATATGGACGGTGAGGGGTTCGTTACGTTCGATATGATTCAGACAAGTGTGTCGTATGTTCGGATGTGTCGGTAGGTACAGCGGGGCGCGGGGCGAGGGGGGAGGGTGTCGAAGATCGTGAGACGCAGATCGTTTTGTGATTTTGAAAGGCCGCGTTCTTTTGCGCATATCAGCGCCTCGCCTTGGAGAGAATCGAAGAGCCGGGCGAAAGAGAGCGATGCGCAAAGTGCGCGAGTCCGAAAATCGGCACGGCGGCGGCGCCAATCGATTTCCTATGCCGCCGCGCGCGGAGAGCGCGCTCTCTTCTTCGCCGCGTGGTCCCACGCGCCGGACTAAAAGTGAAAGATTCGATGTTATCGGTGCTCGATGAGTGTTATTCGGAGCGCGAGAGACATATCGCTGAGACGAGCCCGGACTATCGGTATAATAAATCGACGGTGCAGATCAGCTTCGGATATATCCACGAGCGCACACGTTTGCTTTATATACGAGTGTCTCTCGAGCCCCATAAAGAATATCTTAAAAGCATATACGCGCGCGAGCGATAAGTATCTGATAAAGTAAAAGGGGGCCGAGCGACTCTGCCCTCGCGTGCCGATGACTCAATAAACCGTGCAACTCAACTACGCACACACCGCATCCTCTTTTTCAATCCTTGCTGCCGGATTACCTGCAGCAAATCAATTTTCGCATCACTTCTTTCGAATTCAGCGCCGGACGTTCTCGTTAATCCAACCATTTTTCGCCTTTTAACTTTGGATTAGGTGAACATTTATTCACACTTCGTTAGACCGAAAGGAGAAAATCGATTTGCAAGCGATTTGCTATACCACAAATTATCAATTAGTCCTCAATGGAAAGGAAAAATTATATACGTATATAACGACGAGCAAGTTTCCCGCCGATGATGAGAAAGTGGTAATTTTCTTATTTCATCATTTGTTCTTCACCCCATTTCCTAATTAATCATTTTTTATTTTTTTCTTTTTAGATATTCAAGCATCTAATTACTACGACATTCGGAATTGCAAAAAAAAACATTGATTTCTGTAACCTTTAATTCTCCGTCCCATTTTCCTCGTCGATTAATTAAATCCACTAAGTGAGTTTTTTACATGTTTGCATCTGCAGTTAAGAAATAAATTCGGGGAATTGTGCGAAAAAAAAAAAAATGGGCAGACGGTTCGTTCGGTGATAATGAGATCTAATTGTGAGGAATTTTTGGTAGGGTAAAAAAGTGGTTTTATCGACGGCCATGCCTAATTTGTTCCGCAGGGTAACGCAAGGACGTGGCTTCTGTCGCAATACAAACGATGCGTACGTATGTGTACTAGTCAGGATCACGAGGACAAGGCGCCGCACGCGACTCCGCAGGGAGAAGGGGAAATGCCAGTAGCCGAGGCGTCGGGGAAACCTTGACGCGTCTCTAGTACGAAATAGTCGAAGGGCCGTCGAAGGAATGATCGATTGCCTGCATTATCGAATGTATTTTGCGGGTGAGCCTCAGGCCGCGGATGAAGCGCACACCAAAAGTATTCTATTGGACGTAAGGTGAACCTGTCTTCAGGGTATGTTTACTTTCGACGAGCAAACTTTTTTTTCTGCTTCCCTATACAAAAAAAAAGAAATTCGATTGCCGTGAATTTCAGGTGCCTTTACATCACCGGAGTGACAGTCTGACAACGCTGTAAAACACGGCTTTTCAAAAAATGACTAACGATTGCCCTAACCTCAAAGCTGGTCGAAGAAAGAAGGAAAGTCGGATGCACGGAACTCCAACCGTATTCAAGTTCGTCCTCGTCATTAGACAATCCGTTACTGTCAGGGTCTTACGCAATAATCGCTTGTCTCGCTCGTATAGAAATGCCCGTACACCGTAATATTATGGAGGGACCATCCGCGAGCGTCGCGCGGTCCCGAGAGTGTCGTCGTCCTCCCGTGAAATGGGAAAAACTTTCCTTCGTTTCATAACTGATGCATAACAGGTATCGAAGTACATCATCAACGCGCTCGTCTTTCGCTGCTATCAATTAAGGATACGGTATCCAATTTTTTAAATAATTTTCCTATAAAGTTTCATCGCCGACGATTAACGCTTTCCATACATAAAAAAAAAAAAAGAAAACGAATAAGAAAAGTGTCTCGTCACGCATTTGGGGCCTCGTCAACAGGCGTAACCGGCATTTAAAATTTTTCATATGTCACGTGAAAGTGTACGTTGCCAAATCGATCGGAAGGAGCGTTTTCATGAACTTCCGGTACACGCGGTTCACTCGGACTCCCCTCGTTATTCACTGTACTCGAGAACGGCCAACGGCACACGAAATTATTCATGAATTACGGGACATGCGTGCACCACATATGCATAAACATTCGCAGAAAACATCTTATCGGAAAGGATCCATTCACAAGATCACATGCATTTCATCATCCGCAGCCTGTATTACTGTGGAACGTATACAGGGTGATTCATAGTTACCGGGAAATATTTTATTCGATCGCTGACTAAGCATCCCCAACTATTGCACATTTTTTATTTCGCTAATTTAAAAAGTGGCGTCCACGTGTAATGCAAATTGAAAAATGGAGTCCTTTACATTTCTAAGAACGTTAGTTTTGTATAATAATGAATACCAAAATCGACAGAAAATTTTACTTTTTTCGTATGAGAAGAATTATTGGCCTTTTTTTAAATCGAGAGAAGAAATTAGAAGTTACGTTATTATGAATAATAATAATTTTGGTGGAGCCGCTTTGATACACGTATAAATATTGATCCGATCGTCGAAACAAATACTTACTTAAAAAAATAAACGTGGATGAGGATCACCATGTATAGATACACTATAATATGACAACGAGAAGAGGAGATCGGAATTCACGGAGAAAGTGACCGGGAGCGAAGGCTCGATGGTCTCTCGAGAGCCCGCGCCTGTTTTATTCAC
The DNA here is from genome assembly GCA_947507545.1 of Clistopyga incitator. Lineage (NCBI taxonomy): Eukaryota > Metazoa > Arthropoda > Insecta > Hymenoptera > Ichneumonidae > Clistopyga > Clistopyga incitator. The sequence continues at coordinate 10,698,696 of OX382177.1, forward strand.
TTTTTACTCAAGTTGCACACGGGGGAGCTATCGAGTCCGAATTGCCGAGAGATCAAGCTGCTGCAGCTGCCGTTGTGTGTCATTCGTCGAGAACTTCACTTTCAGACCCTCATAATCTACGCAGTCTGTACCAATTATGACAATATATACATCTACATAATAATTGTGTACAAATTATGAAAGATAACTAATCAAACAAACGCACACGAGCAAATCGCAGCACTCAGCACATTATTTTACAGCATTTTTCCAGATATACTCATACAACATTTTTACAATGACTTATTTCTTACAGAGGTAATTGGGAAAAAAGTAAAAATGATCTGCGCACTGGGGTGATTAACGATAATGATGATTAATAACGGGATTGTGAGTGATTAATCCGATGAAAGGATCTCCAGGAGGTCATCCTTGAAGATTTTTGATTGAGACGTGATGATGTAGAATGACGGAAATCGACGGGATATCGATCTTACAATATTGTACATTCTTCTCTGTACAGTTGTATTCGCAGTCGACACTCGCTCGCAATGCAATTCCTTTACAAACGAGGAGCATACTTCCACGCTCGAAACACATGATTCGCATAGCTGATGTTGATGCTCGTGGTTCAAAGTATAAACACGCATTGAAGAATGTGAACAAGATAAAATAACCTTCGGGAGATGACTTTAAAATTGGCTGATTCAGCGATGCATTTTCATAATTTGCTATCCAATATCCAATAGTAAATTAGTGAACACACCGAACTGCTCCTAAGAAATCTGAGTATCAATATAATGGTTCAAGTTTTTATGCAAACCAGTAGCTTTTAGACTTTTTACATAAAAATCAGCTGTAAAGATAATGCATTTGGATAATTTACTAACTAATAAATTAAACAATTTGTCAATACACTGGGTCAACATTTCAAATTACATTTTGGTCTGGTCAGCAAACAGGATATTTATCTCATGCTTCAAGTTTTTTTTGCAAACGAGAAACTCCAGAATTATTTTATGCGCTTTTTAATTAAATACTGGCTATTACTATGTAGTGAGTAAAAAAATTAACGTTTTTTTTTGTTTTAGCTATGGACCACCATGGGATTGTTTTCTGAAGTATTTCTCTGCTTCTTCAGACTCCCGCAGATCCATCCCAATTCACAATTCTTCTACACTTAGGTTTTGAGTTTTACAGTTTATGTTTATGCTACAAAGTATAGAAGAAAAAGAACAGACTTTTAATCCTTTTTATCGAATACCTGTAAAATGATTATTTGCCACTCGCCGCCAGAAACCCAAACATTGCATAATTTCATTTGACAATCTTAAACAATGACTCATTGCTAATGTCATTGCTATTTAGCAGCATAAATATTTGCATCTCTTTCAGGTCTCGTAGCAGATGAATTTGATCGTGCGGCCATTTCTTTGGAATGACAAAAACAATCGGCGATGCTTCAGTCGATGTTCAGCTTCTGTCGGAGGTGTTAAATCTGGAAATTGAGGAGGCAAATGCATAACGATGCACCGAGACGAATAGAGAATCGGTGGTAAACAGCGGTTCGAGCAAACTTCAGTGTTGAGAATGAAGAAGGCGTTAACCACCGTATAAGGCGATACGAAAACGAAGGCGAGAGACTCGTCCTTCGTATGTACACTGAACATAGTATATACTATAGATACATCTATATATCATATAGCATTTGCTATGGCTGCTCTCGTCTCTGGGCACACATTTCGAAATCGTGAAAATTTCCATTAATCATACTCACTCGTGCCCTCGACACGTGAAATAATATTTGTGACAATGCTCGAGGTTTGGGTCACGAGGGTCAGTGCTTATTGCTTTCTTTCCGTAAACGATGCTGCGAGGGCGACACTCGCACGCTCACCGTCACGGTACAGTAGTACATTTGAAGCCGCACTCGAGGTTCGCCTGTTATCCACGACGAGAGGGTTTCTCGTTTATGCAAATGATATATTGTCCGGCAGACCATAAGAGAACATCAAAAACTACATAATCGCAATATTTTTGTTAAAAAAAAAATCGTTAAACCTTCATTTTTTTCCATAAAATGTCCAATTTATGGGCATCCGAACGACAGGAATGTTACGTGTTTCACATTTACGTTTACTCAAGCATTTTCAGTGGAAATTCTTTCTATTTCATTTGAATATGAAATTCCGCTGAATATCGTTATGGCCATTAAATGAATGTAATCTTCATTGAATCAACTCTTTCGACTTAGTTGAATTTTTTTCAAAAACCGTATCAGTTGCAGCTTTTTTTTTTTCTAGTGACTCGGCCCCCTTAAACTTTTAAGATCATTTCAATTCAAACGAAGAGAATAAATAATACTGTAACAAATATTGTGAAAAGCAATATCTTGGCAATTGTTCATCATTATTTTTTGGAAATTCGTTGAATGACTCGGAGATCACAGAGTAAGTACCTGCTCCGGTGCGTTCTATATCCGGCAGCGAATCTGGGCCGCTGAGCACTTTGCAAACACAAAACTATTAATGTGAATACGCGGAGCAAGCTATGTCACAGGCAATGACATCATAGTACGTCATGGATTATGAATCACATTGGTATAATCCAGAGTACGTGGGTATCGTCAAGGATCCCTCGGTTGGTTGGCAGCCCACGTGCATTCCTACGGTAACAATGCCGATGCTCCGAGAATACCGCAACAGCAGCATGTAAGTAAGTGCGGTACATCAGTCCAGGACCATCGTGAGGTGATTTCGCGGCCAGCATTTCCATCCACTCGTCATCAACGTGCTCGAGTCGTCGAAAGCGTCGATTCGCTCGACAAGCTCCTTGATTCCGGAGTTACATCGCTTCGGGATCCCCAATCGTATTGTCTGGTCGCAAAGATGATGGCCGTGGATGATCGACCCCTCGATATGTCCTTGACACTTTAATAACACGAATTTCGCACCGTCACTTCGCTGATTGGATCCAAAATTCCGAATATTTGTGCCATTCACCTGTGGACAAACACTTTACGTGCAGTCTTTTACCGATAAACATTTTTTTCAGAATGTTTTTGTCTTAAAGGTCACTTTTGTGAATGAAAATAACGCATGAATGGTAGCTCTGAAAAATTCTATTTCGTTATTTTGTCTTCTCATGAGGATTGCAAGCAAAGGTTGCAGAGTAATAACTGTCAAGTGGATAGTACGATTATTGTTCATAAAACGAAATAATAAAAAATTGAAAAGCTCACGGGAATTAAATTGCTGTAGACTTCTTCACTGGTGGACGTTATAATTGTGATTTTCGCCCGCGGCCAAGACGCCCTGGTATTTCCAATGAAAAGATGAGCCGGACTTCCGCGACCGCGCGAATTAAATCATTGGTCAATGAATTTGCGTGTTCGTCGGGACAAAGAGGAAGAATTAAACGATGATGAATTCGCATTGCCGCGGGGCAGCCACGCGGAATCGAATACAAAGATGCCAACAGTTTGTTCCCACAGATAACACTTCCGCAAACTTCCACTATATCAATTAAAATTGTGAAGTCTCGTTGTGCTGCGATATCACATTAACATAATAGAAGATGCCGAAGACTGTGAACCAGAGCAAATGACCTTCCACTTCGTAAATGCTGCTATACTGTTAAAAAAAATTCAAAAATTATAAAAACGATCCATACTTTTTTATGGGAGTAGCTTATACATAAATGTAGATATTTCTTCAGGACCTCATTAGCTCTATGAAAAGTATTGGCTAGAATATTAAATGCAATTATTAGTATTCAGAAACCATAAAAAAAGTAGTTTGAATTATGCCATTTGCAAGTAACTGCATACATTAACATAAAAATTATACCGCACGTCTGGGAAGATTTGTAAAAAGCTTTTACCGAGTACGAGAAAGGGTTGAATCACCCCAGTCGAGGCAATGCCCCGAGAATGGTACGCTCGATTCGTAAAAGCCAGCGCATCGCGTGTGCGTTATTAGCGACCCCTCGATAATGAAGCTCGCAAAGATATTCGCCGTTGAACTTTGACAGAGAGTGTCAAGGGCATGCGAGACGATCGGATAATTATCCGCAATTTGTTGTAATCTTTCGCTCGAGGCTTTTCTCTCTCTCTCTCTCTCCCCCCTCTTCCCCTTCTCTCATAGGCACTTCATGGCATCTTGTCCGGTTTGCACAACATTGAATCGAGTCAAGGTTCGCGGAATGTCACGAGAGGGAATTCTCAAGTTCGGTTGAGGTGCTGGTGGGTCATAGGAATGACGAAGACGAAGATGAAGATGACGATGATGATGATGATCATACGGTTCGCGTTCTTCTCCTGAAAACGAAGTAAGAAGAAAATAATTTCACAACCCTGTTGATACAAAAAAACTGATACAAACATACAAAATCACATATAGATGCCGATAGAATTTTTAAGGCTTTTCGTGTTACTGTGCATTTCCATTAATTTCCCTCACTGCTCTTCACCAGCACAGTAGTTGCCTATGACCCCCCCCCCCCCCCCCTCCCTTTATTTTCATAACCACTCTTGGCATCTTGTCCGGTTTGCACAACATTGCTTGGAGTCAAGGTTCGCGGAATGTCACGAGAGGAAACTCCGAGGATCAGCGGAGGCGCCGGTGGGTCGTACGAATGACGAAGATGAAGATGAAGACGACGATGATGATAATGATGATGATACGCTTGGCGTTCTTCTGCTCGACCCGAAACGCACGAAAGACGCGATGTTCCCGGCGTGTCGGCAGCGCCGGAAAAAAAAACGCTCGGACGTCCCGCGGTGGCAGAGCGCTGAAGTAAGAAGAGGAACGATTCGATAGTGGTTGTTGGTCATGACGCCCGGCGGGGCCAGCAGCGCGGCCGGCGGGCAGGATAGGATGCCGAAGGACAGGAGGAGCCGCTTGCGCTGGTATTCGATGAAGGAGGCCCCGGTGGTGGGGATGCGGATTGCCGGAGGATGGTATAAGAGAAGCCAGGATATGGAGGCGTCGCCAGTCACACTAACTTTCTTTTAGCGTGCAATACGTGTATTTTCACGGCAGACACGTATCAGTAGGTGAGTACACACTAAAAAGCCAACCAAACCTGAAGAGCAGAAACTTATACCTAGTTTTTTTCGAGCGTCTCCCCTGCGATCAAATGAAAACAGAAACGCGACTCTGGTGCTACGTTGTGCGTGACAATCGTTTATCGAAAAACGTTGATAGTGCTATCGACTAAAACGTCAATGAAAGCGAGGCCGATTACGAAAGAGTAAAGGAGGCTGAGTTCCTCAGGTTCTCGTGAAAATTCGTGGGTGATATTTGATTTTTTAGGCATCGATTAAGTGCGACTCGATCCAACATTTGCGCGAGATTGAGTGTTTTTTTTTCGTCGTTTTTCGGTTGACCCTGCCGTTGATGTTGTTGACTTTATATTGTTGTTGTAATTGATGTAACGATCGAGAGGCTAACGTTCAAGTTCAAGGCTAGATGCACGTTCGCGACTATCAACGTGTTGCACCGAGTTCACGCCGCATTCTCGACAATTACCGGCACTTGGCTTATGTTTATATATATATGTATATATGTTTATGTACGTGCTATTAGTCAGTATATACACGCGATTAAATTACCGTGGTGGATATTACGTTGACCTGCTCACTCTCGGCGTTCCTCACGTCTACACGCTTACATCATAACGCGTTTACTATATTGCCACTATAAGACACTGCGGTTACCGGTCAAAGCGAGAACTCTATTATAGTCATGAATGAAAATCAAGTACGAGGACTCGGGCTTCGGCGATCGGCTGATAACGGCCGCTCGATAATCGCTATAGTGCGCTACGCGCGCTCGCGATCACTATTAATTAAAGAACGTTAATTACCTGGAAATTATTTTGGAAAGCATACAAAATTTTTTGGTTGATCCCAATAAAAAATTTGATTCGAATGGAATGTCCGGGGGAAAAAAATCTGCGAAAAGAAAAAATCGTTAGGGAGTCGTGAATTTTTAACGATTTTGTAAAAAACCTGAATGTTATATGATACAAGAAGTGTCAGGATTATTAAACGATCAAATTCATCAGAAACAACGTAAAAAAAATTTCAACTGAAATTTCAAGTTGTTGGCAAAAGGTCGAGAAAAAAATAATGTGTTACAGAAAACGGGAATTTCTGAAATAAATGTTACAGATATTTTTAGTGACATTATTTTTTTTTGTTCAGTCTCAAAATGAAGATCTAACTGAACTACACTTTTTATTGGTATGCCTTGTCACAGTCGGCCGGTTATTTATTTATATTTGGGCGAAGAACGACCTTGTTTTTTTATAATGCATAATACTGGATTCTAAATGTTAACGGCTTTCGGGGGGTATCCGTCGTTGACGCTGGTCCGGGATTGATTATTTTCTCGCACCCGGGAAGCTTGTCAATTTTGTCTGCTCTGCAAAAAAGCTTGACATTTATTCATGTTTATAAGTAGGTTTTTTTTTTCTACAGGCATATCCAATTTCAGTATGGAGATAAATGCAGGTTCATTTTTTTCTGGATGATCTGGAGATGGCATAAAATATTCGCGAACCACAAATCTACATTTATTATATTTAAACGAGAATGGCTGAACTTTATTAACTTGAATGGGAATCACTTTTTTTTTCTTCAAAATTAATTCACGTATGCAATTTGACAACGACTTATTTAAATTAAGGCATCGTTGATTATGTGATACATTTTTATTTTTCAATTTAACATTTTTTATTGGTTTATAAAAATTAGAATTATCAAAAATATCTCGTGAATTTATATTCGACTCTTCATTAGACATTAGACGCATAATAGAAATTCCTTCGACACGTGACTTTTCATTTCGGCGCTCGATACATAAGCCCTAATTTAAATACAGTTTACATAAATACCATAATTTATTTTAACACCATTTCGACTTCTCTCTTATCTCAGAACCCAATCAAGATGCGAAGATCGTCGGTGCTGCTGCTGCTGAGTGCAGTGGCGTTGAGCGTGTGCGTCAACGCGCACCCATACTCCAAGATCCCGGACAGTTATCAGCTGGGCGAAGGTTTCACCTCGAAAAAGTCGTCGACGAGCTCGAGTTCCAACAGTTTCAACCACGCGAACCAGGACAACATCGAGATAAACGGTCTGCACAACGGTCAGGCTTTCGCAGGATCGAAGGCTTCTGGTTACAGCAGCAACGGCGGAAGTCACAGTAGCAGCAATGCCTACACGTCCGCATCTGTGAGCGGAGCTGTGCCCCTCGCTCTGTTTCACAATACGGCCTCAATTGGTGGGTACCCCAATTCGGGAGCTCAGGACCACGCGATAAATTCTCAGGTCGGATACGGCGCTCTCCAAAATCCAGGCACGGGTTCCCTTAATCTTCAATACGGTGCCAGTGCCGCTGCGATCAATAGCGCCGCTACCGGTTACGAGCAGACCGCCGAAAAAGTTGGATCAGGACATTACCAAGGTTTTGCTGTATCAGGTTCAGGGTCTCCGTCCCAAGAGACTGAGCATGGGGCCCATGGTGAGCACGCAGGAGGATCCCAGTACTGGTGGATGGCGGAAAGCAGTCCTTTCGCTGAGAGCGGAAGTTCGGCAAGTGGGTGCAGTCCAAGCGGTTGTTCATCCGGTGGAAGCGTTCATCTCAGTAACCAAGGCGAAAGCGTAGGGATAAAGATCCAAGGAAATCCCTTCCTGCAGCCCACTTCCTCTTCGGGAGTTTCCGGAAGCGGAGTTGGTTTCGGTTCCTCTTCTTCCGGTCCCTCCGGTAGCGGTCTCAGCTTCGGTTCCGCCTCTTCCGGTGCAACTAGCAGCGGTTCTTCCGGATTTGCCTTTGGCTCTGCTTCCTCCGGAGCTTCGGCTTCCGGTCATCAAACCGGAGGCATCGACGCATCCAGAAATCCGTTCCTGAGCGGTGCTGGATTCTCCAGTGGCTCTTCTGCTCACGGCATCGGATCCTCCTCTATTCACTCTACCGGCGCTCAGGGACCAGCTATTTCCGGTGGCTCCAGCTCCGTCTTCGGACAGCAAGTTCCTCAGGTTCCAAGCGGTTCTGGAAATCCGTTCTTCCAACAGACCGCGCAAGGTCAGGAAAATGTTTTCGGACAGCAAGAAACTGGAGCGTTCCCTGACTTCGCCGGCGAGGGACAGATCCACCATGGCACTTCCGGTTCTGATGGAGGCTTGAGCGTCAGTTGCAATGGACAAGGCCGCATCTGCGTTGCCAGGCATCTTTGCTCCGCAGCTGGATACGTCATCAATAACGATCTTACTCAAATCAGAGCAGGGGTAAGTGGAAATTACTGTACTTGGTTAATTATCAATAATTTTTTTCAAACTAAATGTAGGCATAGTGTAGTCTGAACAAAATCAACGTCATTGAACATATCGATAACATCGATCTCGAATAATAATAACGCCGAAAAATTATTGATTAATTAGCGAGAATAAATAATTGTATACTAACTCAAATCGGAACAGGGGTAAGCCGAATAAAGTCTACTCAGTAATTACGTACGTAAAGTGGGAGGCCCTGAAAGGCACGTGCTTAGCTCTGAGTTATGTCACACGTGCTTCGCTCCGAGCCAAAGTAATTTCGACGTCCTCCTCGCCGCCTCTCGGCTCCGTCTCTTACAACATTTACATCTTTGATTCTTTATTTACGGCTCAATCGACTTGGCCTGAAATTGGAGGTGTTCTGAGCGCCGAACGACTCTTGAATTATCATTCCAACGCGAGAGGGTCTTGTACAAGGATTTGCTCGCTCGCGGGCTTTACGCGTTGCGTAAAGACGCGTGGGTGTTTGCGAATCGAGGACCCGGCTCCTATTTTCCATATTGTGTCTACCTTTTACCGCGCTAGAGCTCATGAATGCTTGATACCTCGTTTCTGAAGACTCGAGGGGACCTACCTCACTGAAGCACACTCATAAATAATCAATTATTCAAGAAAAAACTCCAGACAATAATGACAGATTAATTGAGGCATTAAATTCAATTGAAAAATTGTACGTGCTGAGAAAAAACTTGCGACTTCACTGGATACTAAAATTAAGGACCGTTCGAATTACGTTATCGATTAAATAATGGTAATGATAACTCTTTTACAACGACGAGTATAATAATCCGCAAATTCAAGAATCTCAATTACAGAAGAAAACGATTTTTGTAATATTTCATGAATTATCTATAATTATTTTATGTTATTCTCAACAGAGCATTGCCCATCCCACGTATTTAATTTCTGTACATTTCTATTCATCGAGAGATAATTCCCACGAAACAGCAAAAATTAAAATTCTTGTTTCCAAAGCAGTGAGAAAAATCTTACAGTCGTGTAACGAACGTGCGTCATCCATGGAAGACGAGGGCACCTAAATCACGGTCGCCCTCTTAAAAGACGAAACTATTCTAAAAGTATCGGTGTCCAACAGTGAAGAATTTATTGCTGAACTATTAACATTTAAATTGAAATATTATACAAAAAAAATAGATTTTTCATCGCCACAACACAATCATATGTAATTATGGATGATCCACATGATGATCCAACGTTAAAGTCATGGAAAATTTTTTTTTTCGTCTTCGGGACATGAAAATTGCCTACATACAAAATACATAGAAAAATAATACATAGAAATAATCGTACAGCTTGCCAGATTTGAGCATGAAAATTAGCTAGACTTACAACAGCAAGTTTATGTTTTCTTCTTTTTTTTTTCAAAATACGCGGAATAATCTGTAAATTAGTCGATTTTATGCGTCATCGTCCAAGAATGTCGGTAGATTTAATGTTTAAACTACTCGGGAAGTATCATAACGCTAATGAGCGCTATAATTGTGAGACAGGGTTTTACCGCGGAGCGATTCGCGTCCGATAAGTTCGCGTATGTATATTAATGGATAGGCCTTAGGGGCAAAAGGCGTCCTGGTCTTTTAATTCCATTTGATCTTGCCGAGTCATTGCACCTGGATTTTCCGTAAATTATTTCGTGCATCACTAAAACGTGAGGAAGATAAGTGATTTCCTAATTTGGAAAGTAACATAAAGGCAGAAAGTGAGCGATGCGTTCGACGTTCCGCGGCCACAGCTAATCCGGCGATGATACCAATTAAATATTTAACGATTACGTACGGTTGCCGCTTCCTGCAATTGATTTGCATACATTAACATACGTGGCCCGTTTAATATTGTTATTATTATTATTTAAGGAGGATGACAAGGATACTGGAAGTCTCAGACACAAGGAACTTCAACCGTGTTCTAACGTTTGCAATAATAAGCTCACAAATTGCTTTTTTACCACTTAATTAAGTGCTTGGCAATAAGAATAGATTTTTTTCTTAAACACGCTCGTCGAGCGACGAGAAAAATCCTCATTCAAATTGTGAATACAGTCGTTAAATTTTGAGAAGTCTTTTTCACCAACTTTTGGTTGAAATAGAATAATTATCTTTCACGGCATATCTTGATTGAAATATTGACGTTGAAATGTTAATTACACCCATTGACATTTATTATCGAATCACCGTAAGGTGAAAGCCACGCCATTAAGTAAACCCCCCACGCGAATTAACGGACTATCAAGCAAATTGAAAACAGAAACATGCTCGAGTGTCCGCTTTTTTTTTTTCACAAAGAGAAATTATTTCAATATTCCTTCCGTCAAGAATCCGGCAGCAAACCTTTCAATCAATTTTCGAGACATCTACGAAACTCCATGCGCCATATAAGTCGGAGAATAGAGGCTGCGAAAGTCTTTCACGTATCCCCTTGACTAAAACCATCAGGACCATATAATGACCGCAGTCGAAAACCCGAAGTCTTCACGGGATCGCAATAAAAAAAAATAATAATAAAAAAACACACGGTTAAGCGTTTCGAACATAGAGAAATGAAGAGTATAAGAGAATGAGCGTCGACCTGTCGACCGAGAAATTGCCCCTGGCTTCTTTCTCAAGCGAAAGTACCTTTCGCATGCTATAGTGACAACCCCAGGCAAAATGAGAAATTTCTTTCCTCCTTTGCTCAATTTTTTATTTATTTTTTATCATCGCTCTTTCTCTCTCTTGATTCTGACACAATCGCTTATTGAAAGATGAAACGCGTTACTCTGACGAGGTCCATTAAAGAAAATCCATGTCACGGGTGGAGCGCCGGTTACGCTCACGAAAATAATTTCAATCGGCGTTCATTACGAGCTCGGCCCGCCGTAAATACCTTAAGGCCTCGAAAATCGTTGGCTGGACAACCGGACAGCAGTCACGGTGAACCAAAGTGGGATCAAAGGTATACACGGTGCTCGACAGCGGCGAGACATTGGCTCGTGCGCTAAGCCCGGCTTCGGGCTCGCGCGCTGAAGAGGTCATAGGTCTTCATGGTTCTTCATTTCTTTATTTATGCAAAGTGTGATAGATCGGCGAAAGCGAATGTTATGTCACGGTGTCCGGGCAGCTTGTGCGTCGGAAATCACCCGCGCGTTTTTCAAGCACAATAATAACTATGAGAGATAGTCTATAAGAGGAGAGAGGGAGAGAGAGAAAAATATGTATATAAGTAGGAGCAGCTGCCGAGCGCCGGACACGTCCATAAGAAATACGGATATGCGTTATAAAACGATCGAGCTTCGACTACACATACACATTGATGACGATAGATTGCGGAAAATAAATACTATTGTAAAATTTGTCATAGTCGTGTTATATGTAAAAGTAGTATGTATTTTTTACTTCTGGATTTTATTGGCAATGCGGTAAAATATTGTCTGCTTCGAGGCGCATGAATCCGTGATTTTCCGGATTATGGTCATAAATCAATACATCCATTATTCATCGATGGGCATTATTTTTTATTGGGTATCAGGTTTCACACGATTTTTAGATCAGTCGAATATACTATTTTAGGTTTTTATTATTCAGCCGATTTGGAGGAAATAATATGAGATTATTGGGAGTACGTGTAACCGGAGTCTATGGAACTTTGTATATTTTCAGGAAAAATTTTTGTTTTCAATCTGTAGAATTATCCTGTATTCGTCGCGATTGACTCGTTTTAGTATTTGCATTGTTTTTTTTCCCTCGGTTCTAGTTGGACAGTCGAAATTATTATCGCAGTCCTGTTAATTTGTATTATGAGAAAGGACAAAAATAATTGTTACCTCAAACATAAGTTCCAAAAATAATTCAACGTCCATATCGCGAATATCAAAACAATATAATTATTATTTCCTCAATAGTTTATAGCCGGTTTCAAAGATACTTGCTTACTCTCGTGCCGATAAATATTCATCGCGTTCCCACGCGTGGGTTCGTTCGACGATGATCATCCGGGTGACTAAATCGTCGACGACGTTCGCACTGTCGCAGTGAGTGCGACTCGATTACCTTGAACCCAAATGTCTATTGTCTAACGGGCCAAATCGAAATGGGTTTAAAAACGATCAATAAGCAGATAGCGGTGATATTTCATGGGTTTTTGGGCCAACGGGGAATACGAGATCTCACGGGAGTTAAAAGGTCACGCGTGGAATCGGGAGTTGCGTCAATCCTCGATTTGGGAACCTTTCCATAAATTTTCTCTCGCGTGCCATTCCCATGCTTCCAAATAATTTATAACACGCGCGTTAAGTCATTCGGACGTTGTTGAAGAATTTTGCAAAACGCGAATAAATCGCAAATTACGAAATACTCAATCGAGTTCGATTATTTATTGGACAGTTTAAGTTTATTGGATTTTTATCGTTTCGATATGCCAAAATATATCTTATTGCGAAATAGCGGAGAGCCGCTGCCGCGATGACGATGACAGGTGATGATTGCACAGAAGCTATTATGCAAAACGGCGGACGTATTTTATTCCTGTTAAAGTAATACACGTTCGATATTTTTTTTTACCTCGTGAGACGAAATTTTCAACCAGACGTGGATATAAGTAGTACGACAGATTTGCGTCAGACAGACTCGCACCATTTTTCGTTCTTCAAATTCCGCAAATTTTACAGGATTCTTGATATTATTTTTATATTTCAATCTGTAGCGAAAATAATTGATCAGTATTTTTTTTTCATTCCATTAAAATTTTCCTCCGTTCTATTTAATATTGTAAATTACAATATTTAACCATTTATTATTATTAATAAGCCCGGGAACAAGATAAAGTCATATTGTTCATTAAGTAGTATGTGGAATATATATGGACTTTATTATCCAATTATATCAATTGCTGAGAAAAAATATTGTAATAGCCCGAGTGGATTTTAATGAACGTGAAACAATTTTTTTTTTGCTCAACCTGAGCACGGCGAGACCTTGAAGAAGATTATAACGATTGTAACGAACGAAGAAGACTGTAAATAGAATATTGACCGATCCCTTGGAGCTCCGGTTCATAACCCATCATCATTACCACGAGAAGGAAGACGATTTCGATTTTTCAACGCAGCGGTACTCGCTTACCTTGCCAAGTTCAACGTATGTAAGGTCATCGGGCAACCTTCCACGGCCTTCTCCGAAACGATCATTCCCCCTTCTTTCTCATCTTCATAACGTACCTTCACTTAAACGCGAGCCGCGCATATTCCACAGCAACTCTCTTCTTGCGAAACCCTTCTACCAGTCTTTTCGCCACGCACACAAAATAAATCCGTGCAATTATTTAAATTGCTTCATCTACACTTGTATTCATTTTTTTCCGACTTTTTTTTAAATAATGGACAAGGAACTTTTCACTTCAGATTAAAAAATTCTAAGCTCAGAGTTGTAACGATTACCGTCGAATTTATTGCATTTCTTTATGCCACAAACAATGGAATAATCTTTTTTTTTTATTGTTATGTTTAATTGTTTTTTTTGTTTCAGCCCCAAGTTTGCGACATCAATAGCGAAGTTTGCTGCACCCTGCAGAGCTCCTCTTCCGATCAAACCTCGGCCGGAACTCACGGAGGACACGGTACCATCACCACCAACTTTGGAAACAAATTCGACCAGGCCGGACAGAAGGAAGGTGGAATCTTCGACAACAACAACAACAACAATTTCGATCAGGGTCTGCTCGACTATCAAGGAGGTGATCAAGGATTGTTCAAAGGTACGAACCAGGAACAGGACCAGGACAACAATGGATACTTGCCACCGCTCGGAAGCGAGCCGTCCAGCAATGTACCAGCTTTCTCTAAGCCACCTACTGAAGAGCAGCCCGAAGAAGGAGGTACGACATTTCAGGCTTATGTAAAATGGGAAAAATGGATAAGGGATTGCAACAAGATTTTCTGTGATGCGGCAGAATTTTTTCTATTAACTTTTTTGAACTTTTATGAATTTTTTTATCTCCACTTTTTTTCTGTACCTTTGATAATAGATAATTCATTCAACAGGTGACGATTCCTCTCCAACGAATGTTAGGCCGAACACAATTTTCCCACCGGCACCTGCGCCTCCCCCACAAGTTGGCTGTGCCGCGGCACTCATTTGCGTTGAGGAACAATTCTGTACAATGGAGGGATCCATCAGCCCTGAACCCGTTGCTCTCACCAGCGCACAAATCCTCAGACGCGTGCCACTCAGCGTAAGTACCATTATCATTGCCCCAAAATACAAATATTTAAAAAAAATACCGATCAAATGCTCCAATCCTGAGGAACATAATTATAGGATTGTCATTCTAAATACAAATAGGAGTTCTGACCGTTTCAATGAATTTCGCAGGCCTGCAAAAATCCAGACAACGGTGTGATCGGTTATTGTTGCCGTGACCCGAACTACGTGGACCCGTGGCCAGCAGGCAATCTCCCAGCCAACTATTCCGGTGGATTTGACGAGCAAGGATTCCCAACATTTCTGAACATCGCTAAGACTCGTCCCCCGAAGAAGCAGCCGCCAACGAGCGGAACCAAAGGCGGACGACCGCCACCAATCAAGACCAGCTTCCCGAACAGGCCTCAGTTGCCCACACCTACGAAAAGACCAACTTTCCCACAATTCCAGAATCAGTTCTCCAGCACTTTCCGCCCACCAACCGGAAACGAACAATTCGAGAAATCTCCAGCTCCGTTTCCGCAATTTCCCGTAGGAAGCTCGACCACACCATCGGCGCATGTATTCCCTTCGTCGACGCATCGACCAATTGTCCCTAATTTCCCAAGTCTCCCGCAGCAACCGAGCCAACCAGGTTTCCCAAGTCTTCCGCAGCAACCGAATCAACCAGGTTTCCCAAGTCTTCCGCAGCAACCGAGTCAACCAGGTTTCCCAAGTCTTCCGCAGCAACCGAGTCAACCAGGTTTCCCAAGTCTTCCGCAGCAACCGAGTCAACCAGGTTTCCCAAGTTTTCCGCAGCAACCGAGCCAACCAGGCTTCCCAAGTCTTCCGCAACAACCGAATCAACCTGGATTTCCCAGCCGTCCCCATCAACCGACATACTCCGGCGTGAAGGGGGGATCGTTCCCACCTAAAAATACCTACGATACTTCGTCCAGCAACGAAAACCCGATTATCATTCCATCTCACGTTCCCGGAGCCCAATGCGGAGTCAGAAACAAAGTAAGTACACAAAACTTTCGTTTTTAAAGGGCTATTTTTGCCGGACGATTATTCCAAAACATGTTTTCACATCATTATTACGTTGGATAATAGTCAGAGATTTTTATTTCCCTTATTTTTCTTGTTTCTTCAAGGTTCAAAGACCAAGCGGTTTGTCGGACGTCGATGTTGCATTCGGCGAGATTCCCTGGCAAGCGATGATCCTCTTGAACACCGAGAGGAAATTGCTCTGCTCAGGAGCCATCATCGCACCGAACGCAGTCGTGACCGCCGCTAGTTGCGTAGACGGGTAAGTCGTCCTCACCTTATTTACTTTCCATAGCTCAATGAAATCAATTTAATTTAGCTAAACTAATCTTCTGTTCCCTTAAAATTTGATTATTATAGATTCACCCCGAACCAAATTTCGGTCAAGACTGGAGAATGGAAATTGGGTTACGAGCTTAAGCACGAAGAACCTCTGCCCTTCGAAATAATAAACGTCGCTTCGATCGCGCCTTATCCCAAGTACAACCACGGCAGCCCGGCCAATGACGTTGCTATTCTCTTCCTCGAACACGATATCAAATTCGACCAGCACGTGGACATGCTCTGTTTACCTGAAGGTCCACCGCAGCCTCCTCGCCGCGGCCAAAAGTGCATCTCAACGGGATGGGGAAAGGCTATCCTTCAAGGTAATTATATCTCTAATATTTAGTCATTGTTTTCGTTACAACAACGTGCAGCGAGTATAATACGTGCAAACTTTTTAGTAGCTACAAAAACATTAATTTCCAATATAATAACACGAATAATTTATCATTCAAGTTCACGCTGCTGGAGCGTTAATGCACAGCATTGACGTCGATGTCCTGAGCAACGATCAGTGCAGACAGCGTCTCGATGGCGCTGAGTCACACATCGATATCGATAGCAGTCTTGTATGTGCCAAGGCACACCGACAAAACAACAACATGTGCCAAGTCGATCTCGGCGGTCCTCTCGCTTGCGACAGAGGCGATGGATACTACGAACTTGTTGGAGTTTACAACCAAGACACCGGTTGTCTGCCTACGAACCAGGTAAATTGGCGTTCACTTCCAAAGCCATTTCTTTTCGTTGAGTTAGAAAAAACGAGCGTAATTCAATATTCATTTTAATGTGGATTGACTGCTTCAATGAGAAAGCAATTAATGTTAAGAGCTCATATAATTATTGTCTTTTCTTCAGGTCGCGACCTTCGCTATGATCAACACCCCATGGGTCCAACAAATGATGTCGCATCCGCCGCAAGTATTCGTCGATCAATCATCATCGCCATCACTCGCTCTGCCGCCTCCCCAATCGCAGATCGTACACACCCACGGTCCCGATGAGGTTTGCGACTGTCAAAAGAGCAATTTGCCATCCGAGAACAATCAATATCTCCCTCCCCAATGAACGGGACAGACTGAAACGGCGTTTCCGCGAGGAAATCAGTCATCTTGATATATCGTTAGATTAAGCACAGAAAACCTTGCAGACGATACTCTCTCTCTGTCCGCTTCGCGAACTTCAATGTCGCGCATTCGGAACCGCAAGAATCAAAAGTGATGAAATTTAATTAACCCATTAATCAGCAAATTGAGTGACGACGCATTCGAAGGATAATGCGCGCGATATCAAGGACGCAGCTCTTTGACGAACCGCGAGGTTTTATTTAAAGTACTTTATATACTCTATAGATTTTAAGAAAAATCACATATAAGTTTACGACAGTCGGGAATAAGCAATAATTGCGGCCAAGGAGACTAACTCTCGTGCCGCTGTGACTACAAATCCTACAAAATCCACTTTCATCTCGTTCGATGCGATCGATTTTTTATTTTTAGATACTAAACAGAAAAAAGAAAGACATCTCGATCGGTATAAGCCGCAATATTTATATAAAATACGCATAAATCGGACGTGTAATGTTACCGCTTAAATATAAAGAAAATAACTGTGATAAGAAACAAGGTCTTGTAATTTTCTGAAAATTATTTCCAATCCAAATATATATAAATACGCAATGTTAACGGAGTCACTTGCACGGTAACTATCATACACATTTGAAGTGAATAATATTTTCATTTTTTATTGCAGTTCTCATTATTCTGTGAACGTAAAAATACTTGGAGAATTTTCATTGATCGCACTTTCATAAAATTGCATATACGGTTCGTATTTTAAATATTTATCAATAATTACAGCAGACCTTGCCGCTTGAGATCCTCGTAAGTTTTTCGATTAACGACGTTACCCAGAGAGTCCTCAAATTCTTCTTCTTGCTCGGGTTGCCATCGTTCGGCTTGTTTCTGCGATTTCAATTTTTCCCAGAGTGCGAGGGCGTCTTCGATTTGCGTAACGTTAGCGAAATGCGCGGTGTTGGGGATACCGAGGCAACGCATTCCGTGAGCGTGTCGCCATTCGGCAAAGTGTCTCTGAAAAGCTTTGGGTCCTTTGTACGTGAAATTACCGCAAATTTCGCAGTTGTAGCTGATATTAAGACCGTGAAGTTTGTACAGCCAATAGGGAATGGGCTTTCCGTCCCAGCCGAGTGGCAAATTTTTGGGATTGTAAGGAACCTCGTTGTCATCTTCCTCCTCAGATTCGCTGGCGCTCGCCTCGGCGTCGGAATCGCCACGTTCGCCTTCGGTTCTCGCTTGTTTTCGCTGAACATTTTCCTTAGTAGCAACACGTTGGCTGGACACAAGCTCGGCGAGTTTGTAAACCTGAGCCTCGAGCCTGGCAATGTCCTTTTGCTTCGCTATATCTTTTCCCTTTCCGCTTCCCTTCTTATTTTTGCTCTTAGCCAATAAATTCGGATCCAAGGAAGCCTCGCCTTTGGTGCTGAACAAACGCTGCGCCCTTTCTTCGAGAGTTCCGCCGCACTTGAGGCCTAAAGCCATCAGCGCGGATTTCAATCTGTCCAGACCGAGGGAGGCTAATTCTTCCCACGAGGAAAAAGCGGAAAGCTCCAAATGAGCGCCAACGTGCGTCAGAGCGCTTCCCGTTTCTTTGGGCCATCCGGGGAAACTGTTGCTCTCCCACTGTGCTTCGAATTGCCTATGGGCATCCTCCATTTCCGCGCTGAGATCGTGCAGAGGTTTTACTCTTGTCAAGTACTCCGTCAAATAAACTAATAGCGCTTCTACGTAACGACGATATTCAGCGTTCTTACGCTCTCTGGGAATGTCGAAGAGGTGATCGAAGGTTGAAAGATACGTAATATAGTCTATCTTCTCTATACCTTTCAAATTTATATATTTCTCGTAGCATTCATGAAGGTCCAGGTATTTTCCATATCCTTCTTCATCGGTGAATTCCACCAGGTTTGCTAGTTCTTCCGTTGGATTCTCTCGCATCTTGGCCAGCTCCTCAAACTCTACGGACATTGGGACGCTTATCTCATTGGGATGTCGCCGGTAAAATTCCTTGATGGATTTCAGACGGGAATAGAACTCGGAGAATTCGTTTGGGCCGGAAAGCGCTTGTACCTGACGACGAGAAATAAGCGGTTAATTTTAATTCCTCGATGGAACAAAATTCGATGTATAAAATTCTACGTGGCAGCCTTGAACTAAACAGCTGAATAAAAATCTTGTCAATTCTGTACAAATTTACGGATACTTCTTACAATAACCCACATATGTACAATAGTTCCTAACCTCAAAAAAGCGCCTATTTTAAATAGCATTATGAGGTTATGTTACCCACTTAAATAAACAAAGTACTAAACAAATCGAGATATTGTCTCACCTCCTCCTTCCTCTGACCGTCCTTGTCCTCGTAAAGATCCTGCAAGTGCGCTGTACTGTCCATGAACTGATCGAGCAACATTTTCAGTCTATGCTCCGAATTTATATTCTCACGATGTCCCGGCTTTTTGTGCAGCATTTCCTTGACCATCGCGTCCACCAGACGTTCCCGTTCCTCGTGATAACGTCTCTGTTGCTCCAATATCGTTTCCATCGTACAATAATGCAAAAGTACTTGTATAAACAAATAATGATTTATGCGATACCGCAGTCGGCTTCTACCACCGAACTAAACAGAAAACGCTTTGGCGAATCGTCGCGTTGACGTTACGCGTTATGATACAACAGTTTTCTGTTATTGCTGATACTATGCTACATGTCGTGTGTCCATCTCAATCTACGCCATAAATGTCATTAAAAAACCGCAATCTTTCCACAGCAGATTTTTCAATAACGCTCGATTTTTCGGATAAATTACGATAATAATTAATTCCAGAATTCACGGACGCAGCGAACCGTTTATTTCGTTTTTCTCAAAGATCAATTATCAATTGTGGTCGAAAAAAACGCATTACAGTTTTTGTTACCGACCGAGCAGCGCCACTGCTGCAAATTATTGAGTAGTACAAAAAAATGACGACAGAGCGCTCGAGCTGTTGGTTCTTCTCGTCGATCGTCAACTTTTCCCGCCACTTCGAAAGTTTCATGTTGTGTGTTGTCTTCGCCACGAGCGAGAATAAATATTGTAGTTACAACGGATCAGTTCAAGCGCACACAGCATGAGAAACGATAACGTGAAATAAAACACGTCGTAGAGATAATGTCAATTGTAACGAAACGCGTGGTTCACGAATTGCCGGCCGTGTGTTGCGTCGATACGGAATCGAAATCAGATCCCGAACGCCCGAACGAGTTTACTGATATATCGAGAACCCCGATTAGGGCACATGTGAAAAATCGTTCTCCTCCAAAGACAATAAGTCTCGACAGTTCAGTTGAAATTGAGGATAGTTTTGAACACGATATTCGTATCTCTAGGAAACGACGCAGGCTCTCAGATTCTAGCAACGAAAGCCTTGAGGCAAGAAGCTGCAGCACTTCGCCAGAAATTTCTTACGGGGGTAAGATTTTTTTTTTCATCGATATATCAATATCCAATCTTTCTTCGCATGAGAAAAATATAAATCTCGATAAACATAGATTTTAATAAGAACGCTGCTTGGCAATGTTTCTTCTATAAAAAAATAGACACTTCTTTTGATACATGAGAGCGTATTTTTATTTCTGTTACAGGTTCGCCAGTGATTTACAAGCTCCGCGAAAAAGAAGGGCGTGTTTTTATAGTAAAAGTTCCCATGAGTTCCAAGCAGCGAAGCAGAAGATCCCAGCAATGTACAGATCAAGAAATAATGAATATACTCATGGAGTCTTCGGAGGAGGACGAGGATCTGTCGATCTTTGATCCTGTGACACAGAGAGGTGAACGTGTAGTTGCAGCCCTGCAGAACAAGGCCAAAATCCCAGAATCTCCGCAAACGCCCAGAAGATCCAAAAAACAGTTGGAGGCGTCTAACAATGCACAGAACTCACCGAGCGGCACGCCTTCCAGATCAAAAACACTGCAGAACGAGGAAGTCTCTCTCAAATTGAAGCTGCGAAGATCCACGGAGCAGAGCAATTACAAGATAGCGGTGGATAACATTGAGGAAAAACCTCGACGTTCCTCCAGCAGGTCCAACATTGGGACCCCGAAGAAATGCAGACTCGGATGTTGCGACGGGGAACACGACGCGCATACAAATACGAGAAAAACGCCAAAGAAGAGCAACGTACTCCAGACAAGCGCGGCGACAACCCCGACGCCCAGACGAATGAGAAGAAATTCGAAAACAGTCGATTTTAACAGTGATACGCTCGAGATAAAGAGTCTTCACAATAAGGAGAACGAATCTGAAGCTGACAACAATATGGAGGAAGACAACGACAGCATTGGCTCGCGCGGACGATCCACGCGAGCAAAATCACGTTCCACGACTCCTCAACCGGAGGTTAAAAAGCTCAAAGATACTCTGAGTGCAACTCCTCGAAGAAATAGCCGGAAATTACAGGAAGCGAATACGCCGCGTCGAAAATATTTGGAGACCGCCGACATTATCGAAGACTTTGACTCCGACGGCACAAGCGTCGGATCCCGCGAGCGGAATACGACAAAAGGAGATATTTCCACTCCGCAACAGCAAAAAAGGAGAACCCCGAGTACTCCGAGCTCCAGTCGTCCACGAAGAAATTCCAAAACGGTATATTATAACGAAGATCTTCCGGACAATTTTCGGTATTTGCATGATATTGATGAAGATGAGGATGAATTCGAAAAACGAGGCCGCTCGGGAAGAAGACCTGCGGGTACAGCGGAGGGTACAGCGACTCCCCAGAAGCAACGAAAAGTACTGCAAGAAACGGCGACCCCGAAGAGAACACCTCGAATCGCTTCACAAAAAATCGATGAAACCGCTACGCCGAAAAGAACCCCGAGGAAACCAGCGAGGCTTCTGGAGGAAGATGAGCCGGTGACGCCGAAGAGGACGTCGAGGAAACCGGCGAAACTCCTGGAGAATGAAGAACCGATGACGCCGAAAAGGACAACGAGAAAACCGGCGAAACTCCTAGAGGATGAAGAGCCGATGACGCCGAAGAGGATGTCCAGAAAACCGGCGAAACTCCTGGAAGACGACGAGCCGATGACGCCAAAACGAATGCCAAGGAAATCGGCGAAACTCCAGGAAGTCGACGAGCCCATGACGCCAAAGAGGACGCCAAGGAAACCGGCAAGACTTCTGGAAGATGAGGAACCAATGACGCCGAAGAGGACACCAAGGAAACCGGCGAGACTGCAGGAGGACGACGAACCGATGACGCCGAGTACAGCGTCGAAAAAAAGATTTACAAAAGCCGTAACTCCGTCCGTGAAGCACGGAAATTTGACACCCTCGATGAGCCGACGAACCGCGAATGTCGCCAGGCCAAAAACGATCCTGGAAGAAGCGAGAGCTCAGCTTCACGTCAGCACAGTGCCAAAATCTTTGCCTTGCAGAGACGACGAATTTAACGATATATTTAGGTTCTTAGAAAGCAAATTACTCGACAAGAGCGGTGGATGTATTTACATCAGCGGCGTGCCCGGTACCGGAAAAACTGCGACTGTTACCGAAGCCATAAGAGCCTTGAAGAGATGCGTCGCCAAGGGAGAATTAGATACCTTCAATTTCGTTGAAATTAACGGTATGAAACTCTCGGAACCCCGACAAGCTTATGTTCAGATACTCAAGCAGATCAACGGAGAAACTCACACGTGGGAACAGGCGCACGGGATTTTGGAGAAACATTTCAAGAAATCTAGCGCTAAGAGGCCCATGACTTTGCTGCTCGTTGACGAGGTGACGATTTTTTTCGGTCATATTTATTTACTCCAGACTATTTCAAAGATCAATCCATTATCTTAGAACTATTCTCTACATGTACTCAATCAATACTTGCAGCTCGACTTATTATGCAACAAGCGTCAAGATGTCGTTTACAATCTTTTGGACTGGCCTGCCACACGAAATGCTCAACTGGTCGTAATTACCATAGCGAATACCATGGATTTACCTGAAAGAATATTGATGAGTCGTGTTACGTCTCGTCTGGGTTTGACTCGACTAACGTTTCAACCTTATACTTACAAGCAATTGCAGGAAATTGTCACTGCGAGGCTGAAGGATTCGGACGCTTTTAGAAGCGAAGCCATTCAGTTGGTGGCCAGGTAAGTTTTCTCATTATAATAATAAATATAATGTTATTTTCCATACAATTAATGCCGATGATTATCTTTTAAATAGGAAAGTAGCTGCGGTATCTGGCGACGCGAGACGTGCGTTGGACATTTGTCGTCGTGCCACCGAAATCACGGAGATAAAGGGCGACTCAATGGTCACAATGGTGCACGTTAATGAAGCGCTACAAGAGATGATGGCCGGTCCGAAAGTTCGAGCCATCACATCGTGCTCGGAGATGGAAAAACACTTTTTACGAGCTGTCGACGCTGAAGTCACGAGAACTGGCGTCGAAGAAGTCGTTTTTCAAGAAATTTATCGACAACTTACGACCATCTGTTCCTTCGAAGGTTTGTATTCAGTTTTTTTCCGTATTTCATTCCGAAAAGGACATTTTATTGTTGGAAGTCTTGTTTTTTTTTTGTTTTCTTTCCGGGTCATATTTTTTTATTTCAACTGAATGTTTTCAGGTGTCAAGACTCCGAACGTTACGCAAGCGCTCAGTATCTGCTCGAGGCTCGGTGCTCATCGCCTTTTGCTTTGCGAACAAACAAAGAACGATTCGCAGCGCCGAATAATTCTCAACGTCTCTTCGGACGATATTCACTTTGCTATGGAAAACATTGACATCTCATAGACGAACTCATCACATTACTGTTAAAATATTATTGTTACTATAAATTATATTAGTGTGACTCGTCATCGGGAATCTTCGCAAGGAATTGCACCAATTATCCGGCAATTGTGAAATTTTTCATTTTCCCAATTAGAATTTTACTTTTCGCGATCAAATTGTGCCAACGACAAAGTCAAGAAAAAGTAAGCGAAGTGTCGAATTATCTTTTCAATTTCTGCAATTTTTTCCTGCGAATAGTCGATTTCCAATTTATTACTCTACGTTGACGTATGCATCTCGCTTCTGAGGATTATTATAACAATTTACCTAATTGTGGTCCGTTATCGGATATCTTCACAACAGATTTTATCGATTTCCCGACAATTATGAATATTTTTATTCGAAAAATGTGCACATGATAAATGAACAACAAAAAAATCTAGGCCACTGTACAGTCAAATATGTCGGATGATTGGTAAAATTTTTGTCATTTTAATCCCGAGACGGTGGATCTCCTATTTATTGAGGATTATTAGTGCTATAAATTATGTTAATGTGATTCGTGGACAGGTATATTAACTAGAAAGTTTACCGATTATTTTCTTATGTAAATCATTTGCAAGCCATAAAAACACTAAACAGTGAAACGCGTGAGTTTTTTGGCCGAGATTTTGCCATTTTATTCCCGGGATGGTAGACCCGCTATTTATTACTTTGCTGTGCGTTGACGTATTCATCTCGCGTCAGAGGAAATAGTCTTACGTCCGAGCGCTCGTGTACGTCAAGTTCGGGTATCTTCTAATTTCGTCACGGTAGCTATCACTAAATATATGAGCTAATGCTAATAAACTGGCCTTCGTCTATTATTAGAAAAAACTTACCAAGTTAACGTTTTCTTTCACTCTGCACCGCTTCTGCAGCAGTACAACAACTAATTGCTCAACGAATTAACTTCCATAACGCGATGTATGAACAAAGTGTCGAAGAACAGGTGCGCCAGTTACACAGTGAAGGAAAATGGGAAGGAATTATTAATTTAGGTACTAATGAAGAGGATTACGAAGGTCGGAGACTGCTCTGGGTCTGGCCGAGTGTTAATGATTTGTGTTGGATTAAAAACGTGATTAACGAGTTGCGATTGGAGGGCATTGTGAGCATCGGATGTGGCTCTGGATTATTGGAATGGATTATTCAACAATACACCGGTAAAAGAATTATTTCAATTAGCAATTCAATCGATATTCCGACTGAATAACAGTCGATAATTTTTTTAAATAATGCCCGTTTTACTGATTTAATTTAATTATTTGTTTTGTCTTTACTATCGTAGGCTGCACGGTCGTTGGTGTCGAAGCTGATAAATCCTGGTGGTTAAGTGGCTATTCGCCTCCGCTATTTCTCAAAAGGACTATTTTTATCGACGATAAAAACGCGGATATAATTGTACCTGAAAATTACGCCCTGTTGTTCTGTTACTTTAACAACAATCTCGCATTTCGCGATTACATGACGAATTACATGGGCGATGTCATTATAGTTATCGGTCCCGACGTCGCCCTAAATCGCTCCACAGATCCGTTGCCTTTCGACGATAAATTCACGAAAATGGGATGGGAATTACTGAAGTCGAGAAAGCTCGACAATGGCAAAGATTACGTGACTGTTTATACGAGATTACAAAATTGACCCCAATATTCATTTCTAAACTTAAGGCATACATGTTCAAATAAAAATCATCGTGATTTAGGTAATACATTTTTTCAACAACGACGTCACACCATTTATCATTTTATGAGTCGCTAAAATATCAAGACAAATGCACGAAGTACAAAGAAAAAACATTAAAAACAAATTCTGTATTTCAGAATCCATTGTAATTTTAATGATTTCAATAATGAGCAGACAATAAATATGTAAAGTTGAATAATCGTTTATTATTATTTCCTCACTCTTAAGTTACTTTTGCTATTCTTCTTACGCCTGTTAATTACTAATTAATCATACCTTATATTTGGTAACGCGCTTGAATAGATAATTTTTAGTGGCGCCAAAATCGCCGCGTTTGAAAATATATATGTCTACCTTACCGACAATCGGTATGTAAGAATTCTCCAATTTACATCCATTTTCCAAAGTGTCCGCAATCGAAAAATCAGCTGATCCTCGTTGAACTGCCAACAATGAGCAAAGCGCTGTATTTCGCGAGGCAATTGCGATGATTATTTGTTATTAGTACGATTGATACAGGTACGTATTCGATATATATTGACGAGCCCTGAATCTCTGTGACCTCCATAAACTCACTGCGTGTCCCGTATACGTTATTCGCCGCTGGCTTCTCACATTTCAAGCTTTCGCTCTAATTCTATTGACCTGTCATACATCCGGAATCGTAAATTTAATGAATTTACCTACGCAATCCAACGAGCCAATCCGTGTATCTTATAATCGCGATAAGGCTAATCGCTCGGATACAATGAAAAACGAGTTTTTATAGCCCTCCCTAATTGTGTGTTGCTTGTACACATTGTTTGTTTACTGACAACACTGGCTTTGACTTTGAACTGACATTCCTAATCAGAGCTTGTTTTTCTCACCTCATCGACCCCTTGGGATGTGTAATAGAGACAGTTTGAAACTGCTTCCTCAACTGTTATCAAGGAAAATTTATCCTCGCACAGGCGACACATAGAAGAGGAAAAAAATGCAATGGAGGGCGCAAGTTGCGATCCGTACGAAGAGCAGCTTCTAGCGGTGTTCAATTCTTGCCTGCGAGAAGGAGATACAAAACTGCATTTGGATGATCTGCAAACTCTCTGCGATAAGCTGGAGCTTGAGGAACGGAGCGTCGAATTGATCAATTGTCTCCGGAAGCAGAAGGAGACGCTTATCAGTTTCAAGACGTTTAGAGATGGACTGGTGACATTGTTGGGGCAAGGAACGCATGGCTTGGTTGGGATAGAAGCCAATGATTCATCCGAGCATGCCGATGTTGTGGCTTTTAACAAATATAGACTACAGGGTCAGTAGATTGTATTTTAATATCTCAGTGTCTTTGCTTGGATCAGAGTTGCATACTAATTGTGTAATTGTGTATTAATTACTACTTTGCAATAATTATCTGCATTTATTGTGCAAATGTTTACAGAATTTTGAAATACTTTGCAAAAAAAAAATAGTCAGAATTTGTGTGGCAATTTTCTCGCATACATTTAATAATGTATTCAAAAATGAATACAGCAACTGTTTTGCCATAATTATATATTCTAACGAGTTTGATGAATTAAGTGGATTTGAATTCATTCGAGGGAGCAGTAGAGAATTTTTTTTTTTTAATTTCCAGTTTCTCAGGATCAACGTTCCAAAATCATGGCTAATAAAATGAACGGTGGTGTGAATGGGGAACTGGATCATTCAGAGATGTGTGGTTTATCTGCAATTGGATATTCTGGAACAGCTCCAAAAGAGGTAGAAAAATTAATTAATTTAAGAATTAAAAAAGCAAATATTTTGCCGTCATACGTCAGAGATTGTATAAATCTCATTGTTTAATCACTTTAACGAATACAAAAAAAATTCCATTTTGCACTTCTATCATATTAACTTCACAAAATTAATCAATCTTATTCTCGTTCGGATTTCAATTAATGTACGGAATTTTCCATTGAAAAAAATAAAGGCGTTGGAGCAGATTTTTGAAAAGCTCGATATGGACTGCGACGGCCTCATAAGTTTCGATGAATTCATCCTGCTGTTCGAGAACGACAAGAACACCCACGAGCATTTGTCGCTCGACTGGGCCAACGGATCGTCGGGTGACGTTATGAAATCGAGAGACAGTCAGAGTATCGTGCATATACTTGGCCCTCATCAGACCGGTTATGCGAGAATCAGTACGATAGTCACCATGTGGGAGGTTGCCGGTGTCACCGACGCAGCTGCTTTGTTGTCGGACCTTGGATTCACCAGTTCGGAAATTAGACTGACCGATCTAACGACTGTATTATGTGAAGAGCTCAAGAATCTTCGCGACGAGCCTGATAACGCTATCACAGCAATTCACACAAGCCTTCTCAAAGGCGCTCTCACGCTTTACCAAGAGGAAGTACGCTGCATGATGTAAGTTTTTAATAATCCATTGATGTGAACAGATTTTTCGAAGAACCGTATTTTCAATCAAATTTCATGGCAATATTTTTTGCAACTGTTTTTTTTTCCACAGTATTTCGAATCGATCGAAAATACGTTGAAACATTTTTGAAAGTACACAGATCATTTTTTAATCGCGATAGATTATTATAATCAAATCATAACTGCGAAATGAACTGTTGTTTGATATATAGTTCTTAAGTAGATGGAGATACGATGCGGAAGCGTAAATTATAGTCGTGTAACATTAGAATAATCGTATTTCAGTACCTTGGTCGAGCATCTGAGCGGTGAAAGGGACAAGCTACGTATCGACGTGGCGGAGGCAAACGAGAGAGCAAATTTGCTTGCCCAGGAGATCGACGAGCACCACGTGAGGCTGGAAAAATCGAGGCAAGACCAGTTGAAGCAGTTGGAGCAGAAGCACGCGGAGATAACGAAAGACTTGTCGATTCAGTGCACCTCGGACCGCGAGGCTTACACAGAGGCATTGAAAACTCTGGACCGTCAGCTCCAGGTAGTTCAACAAGAGGAACAGCAGGTGCGCACCAAATTGGCAAACGTCCTTCACGAAAATCAAACTCTCGAATCAGAAGTAGAGAATTTAACCGAGCAAGTCGCTAAACTCAAGTCGTCCAACAAAGAATTGTTGCTGCAAGTGCAAAATCTCGCGGCCGAACATGAGGAAGTAGAGCCCAGCGAGGAATTGAGAAAAAGCGAACAGATAATCCATCTCGTCGAACGAATTAAAAGATTGCAAGATCAGAACGACGAGCTAACGACAGAATTGGAAATCATGAAACATCGATGCTCGGAATCCATCTCGACGCCCGTCGAACTCGTGCCATCGGAAAAATTGCCAGAGCAATCCGTAGGTTCCTTAGAATTTGCTCAAGTGGCGTCCAACGGTTGGTCCAAAAATGTCGCCATCGAAGTCGACGACTCGAAGCTCACGGATCTGAGCAATGCCATAGGATCGATCGTCCGCGAGCTCAAGACTCTGCTCAACACGAAAAATCAGTGCACGCCCGATTACTGCGCATTCAGAAGCAATATTTCCAACATAATCACAGGATTGGAGTCGAATTTCTCGCAAGTGTCTTTACCCATCGAAACGTCGGACGAAATCGACTCAGGGAAAATTAACGACGCGGATAACGAACTCGAAGTCGAGTGCGAGGAACGAGCCAGCGAATCGTTGCGGGATCTCGTCGTAAGCCAAACGGAAACAGCGAGACTCGTTAAACGCATATCACACAGCGACGATATGATTAACAACATCGACAAGAATTTCAACAATTTGGACACGAAGAGCGTGACGAAGAACAAGATCACCAGTCTCAGGGATTATCCGCCGCGCAAGGATGAAAGCTCGACCTCCGAAAGTAGCAGAATAGAAAGAGAGAAAAGCAATTTAACGCTCAACGTCACGCAAAGTCTAAGCTCCGAAAGCGACGAAAACGCGAGAGATTCGCTCAACGCTATTATTCAAGAGCTCGAAGCGAAGCACGCAATCGAGAAGAAGCAGATGAGCGATCGCTGCGCGGAATTGGAACGCAGTTTGGATCTTCTGAGAACCGAATATGAACAGTGCGAAGATTATTGGGCAGCTAAACTGGAAGAGGAGCGACAACTTTTCGAGCAGGAACAGAAAATAAGCGACGACAAGTTTTCGGAGCTTATTACGAAAATGACAGAATACGAGGAGCAATTCAGTCCCGAAGATAAAGCGAGAAACGACGGAAGACTCTCGCCGATTGAAGAGAAATTCAATCTCGAACAACAGTACGCGGATTTGGAGGAAGAATGCGAAGAGTTGAGAGCTCAAATTGGAGATTTGACCGCCCAGAAAGATAGCGAGATTAAGGAATTGCAAGAGAGATTGTCGAACGACAAAAAATCCGCCAACTTGACTTGCAGCGTTTCTACGCAGTTTTCATTAGACGAAACGCCGATTGAAGACATTTCCAAACCTTCAGCCTTTTCTACGCCTCTTCCACTCACGTCCACGACGCATTCCAGCGGCGAATCTCAGAGTTACGCAGCCGCGACGATGGGACATCCGGCAACGACGAAAAAATTGATTCACTACGGCACGAGCCCGAATCACAAAGTCTTCGATCCAAGCAAATTAAATCAAATCGCCGAGAGCACGATATCCAATAATTCATTGTACTCAATTCCGCCGACGAAACTTCAGGAATGTTACTCTCAGCACATGGAGGCCTACAATTCGATGCAGGAACTCTGTCGCGTTCACAAGGCCGAAATTAATCGTCTTTATCAGAAGAAACTCGAGATCGACAACGAGTGCCTGAGTCTGACAAAACAGAAGGAAACTCTGATACAGGGGGTTTCGGATTTGAAAAATTTCACCGCCGTTAGTCGCATTTCTTCTGAAGAGGATGGCGAAGATGCTTGTCGCGTGAATATCAATGTTTTGAAGGCTCTCAATGAAAAACTTCATACGCAGGAAAAGAAACGAAGGCAACTCAAACTTTTGCTCACTCACCAACAACAGAACGCTGAAAAAATTTTCCAACGTGAGTTTCGAAACTGTTTTCATTTTAAAATGTCTTCTGATCAGCGAATTTTGTATATTTTTATCGGTAAAAAAAAGTTATTACATCGGTAATTTCTTGACTATTGTTTGGCGTTCAACAAAAAACTCTGCTTGGTCTTTGTTAAATAACATTTTACATTTTCGGAATATTTTAGAAACGTGTCAACAGCACTGCGATGAAGTTACTGCGCTGCGCTTGGCGCTCCAGAAAACTAATGAAGAACTGAAGCTGCAAGTCAAGGCGAATCAGGAGCAGGTACTTTTCTTGACGACTTACGGACCATTTTGAAAATTATTGACAAATGTTTGTCAATGATTAGCGAAGTGAACCTAACATGTTTGGTTACAATTAATTTAAAAAAATGAACATGCTTTAATTCATTTGAATTTTCAGGCTAACAGGCTTGTGAAAGCGGACATTGTATCCACGGGTCTGTATGTTCAAAACGCGCATTTGGTGGCGAGGGTTCAGCGTTTGGAACACCATTGTCACGCTTTGGAGCAATTTGGTGGAGAATCGACGTCGATATGACCTACGCGTTTATACGTTTATATGATTTTCGTAGCGCATTATGAAGAGTGTAGACTGCATCGACTGGAAATCTCAGGGATATGAATTGTCGGTGATTGTCAATAACGTATTTTTATAATTCGTCTCGTTGATTGAGTATACGAGTAACAACAATTAATAGTTTATCGTTGTTATTATTAATGAAAAATAATGTCGTTGTCTACTAATCTAGATCTTGTTATCGACTAAACGTACAACTTGCCAGCCGGAAAAAGCTCCTGTTCATTCAAGTGTCGTTAAAAACGAAAGAAAGAAAGAAAAATCCTAACCAAACGGAATTATTGTATTACCAAAACGACATTTATTATCCGTTGCAACAATTGGTGCTAATTATGCCATTGCGGCATTGAGAATTGATATCTTTGATACTCCAGTTAATGAACGAGTTCGTTTCTACCGATGATGTAGAAAATGTAATTAGCGTAGAATCGTAAGATAGTATTATTGAAAAAAAAGAAGAAGAAGAAACAAAAGCCCAGGGTCACCAGTATAAAAATGTATTCTTAGGCACTTTGGAAGTAATCTCATTTTAACGAGACGATAAGATAGGAGTTAGTGTTAAGCACTATGAACTATGACTGTAAATCTTTTCAAGATATCTATTTCTTCTATTAATTGCCTCATTGTATCGTGCCACGATATCCGATGTACAGTTGCTTTTTTGCAGTGTGAATTTTTGTATGAAACAAACAAAATCTCGCCTTATCGGTGTTTGATCTACCTATAATTTTATACAGCTGTAGTTATTAAGGAAGTCCGAAGATGAGCGTGTTACATTGTTACTGCGATCGTAGTGCCTACACTGAATAATTGAACCAAAGACTCGTATGATTTTGTTTTCATGCGACGTGTTTATTAAGCTGTCAGCGTGAGAAGAACGATGAGATCGATGTTCGAGCGATTACTTTTCTTGTGTTTATTGACAAATTTGTGAATTCAACGATATCAGATATTGTATAGTTTAGTGTTGTTCGGCATTTTGCACGCGTACAGTTGTCCTAGTATTGTAAAAAACGCGCATAGAAATCCAATCCTCGTAGGGACAAAAAAACAACTATAGTGATATTCTACGTTTGTAGATCGTTGTAATCAAAATTACTTATACTTCCCTCGCGTAATGTAGACTTTACGTTCATTAATTTAAATAGTTTATATGTACATTGCTGAGTTACATACGACGAATAATTAAATAATCTTCCAATTATCTACAGTCTTATTGCGCATTCCACTTACTCCACAACAACAACAAAATGCAAATAAAAGTTATTTTAATGTCGGTTTATTTAAAAATATTTGTACATACAATATTAATCGTCAATATATTGTAAACATATAACGTGTTCACGAGGACATCAAGATATACTATAAAAAGGCACGTGATAAATGGAACGATCCATCATCCTCTTTTTCTGTTTAAAAAATTCCTTTCTGTATAATAATACAAAATACATTTGTGAAAATTTGTCAATTTCTACGTGTACTATAAATAATTTCTAGTATTTTAATGGCAGTTCCGCGATCGTCTAACAACTCAGCAGCACGGCGGATATCTCGTGCTCTTTGGTTAGTACATTTATAGCTTGCGATTATTATGATAACGAGACTTAAGCGCATCTAAGTCAGTTCACGCCTTTGTACGTTGTAAACAAATTGTACAAAACTCGAAGCGTTGATTTCAGATCCAAATTAACGATATCTGCAACGAAAAAAGCAATCAAAAATAGCGATAATATTAATTGCGAACATTTTCATATTTGGAAAAAAAAAAAAAAAAAAAAACAGCGTTTGAAAATTGGTATTGTGGATTATTGTGAGACTGTCGACTTTATTCCACAATATCTCATTCTCACGTCGTATCGCAAACCTTTAATAAATCTTCCAAATAAATTGCTAGATCAGAATTTAATCCCGGTGCGAATCTTCGAACTTACCTTCAGGTCGAGCTTTTGGTTTTGGCAGCCCAACGTCCTGCATAAGATCAAAAGCGAAGGAGACATTGTGGACCTTCTGGTCGTGGGTTTTCGGCGTCAAATGGAAGCTGCCCAATGGAACGAAGAATCCTTCTAACAGTCCCAAAAGCAACGTGAGAAACACGCCGTCGTGAAATTGTGTGTCAAGATCCGTGACTTCCAAGTGAACTTTGCTCAGATGTTTGTTCACGAAAGATATAAGAGACTGAAAGAAAAAAAAATGACATAATAAGAAATCGGTATTTTTGGAGTTAAAGAAACTAATAAACTAAATTTACTTTTTTAACAACAGCAAGATTATCTTGCGGGTGATCGAAGAGATGATCAAACGCGTCGCGCTCGCAACGCATTCCCAAATCGTCGTAAGTCGACGTAATATCTTCCCTGACGGTCCTGTGAATCAATTGGCCGTCCTTTTTGCGAACGACGATGAGCTGCACCGCTACTCTTTCGGGAAGCCTCACAGGAGCCCGGAATTGACGAGCCAGGCCGACCAATAAATGCAAAACTGCTACGATGTTTCTGGAGTGTATGGACTCGACGCTCCATTTGTAAGGCGGATAACGACCCAGAATTCTATTGGCTGCCGATAGAACAACTTCTAACTTTTGCTTCTGTCCCTCCTCCGATTGAGTCACTTCCGGAACGTCCAATTTGTCGCCGGTCAATTTTTCTACAATCAAAAGCATCGTTAATTCATATATTCATTTTTCTTTATCGCAATTATTTCTGTTGCAAAGAAAAATACAATCGTGTAAGTGCATGTAGAAAGTCTATTTTCACAAGCGTACCTATTAATTTCTGTAGCACTTGTCCATCGTACAGATCTTCCACGATATCCTTGACAATTATTCTCTGATCGGCGAGCTCGTCGTTGATCCATTCAATCAGCACAAAAATGAGTTCCTGCAGTTTGGAGTCCTCGAGAGCTCTAGGCTCTATCATGGATCGCTCTTCATTTTCATCCAGTGCATAATCTTCCGGTGGCTTATCCGGATTTGCCGCGTATCCCGGTGAATCAATCGCATACTTTCCTTCTTCCTGCACTTCTTGTACTGTGGAAAAAACAAAATGATGGGTGAAGTTATAGGAAGAAGGTCGAATATGAGGTACTCGTGTTGCTGCCCTTATAAGGGAATTGTTTGCGACTGTACACAGACTACACGTCAATCGATGATCGTCACTCGTTTTTCGTTGTATCATTGAGACTTTCGAAACTCACCTTCCTTTATTCGCTTTTTTCGCCCTAGTGTCCCAATCTTGTCCCAAAAACTCTCTTCCTTGTCGTCTTTTTTCGCCGAAATCGGGGGACGAGGGGATTTTGGTCGCGGAGACGCCATGACTGCAAGTCCTACGAATTACGAAGCAGCTAAACGTCACCATTGAGAATAAACGGCCTTGTATAGCATGACTACTTCGTGTGTATGTGTCTGTGTGTGCGTTTGTAGGCGTGAATCGTCGGTATTGCAGTAATCTCAATCAGCTGTATACTATTCTTCCTGTGAAATTATTTGGAATACGGAAAAGAAGAATTTGAACATGCTGGTTTGGATCATTGATAAATTCGATCTTCGCACTGAAAAATAATCTAATTTAGTGTCTTCCCATTCCTTGAATTTCGAAAATTGATATCGAAAAATTTGAGAGTCTCATTATTGTTATTGCCACTCGATAAATTCAATAATGTTTTTGGTCGTTTTTCCAAAATCAACAAGATAAATCCGTAAAATTTTGAAAAAAATAGTAATAAATTTTAAAAAAAGATATAAAATTGTGTCAAAATGTTCATATTGATACAATAATTCTAGTAATCGTGTGTAAATTATTATTGTTACATACAAGCAGAAAAATAATACTTACCAACCTGCAGTCCTATGGATTCTGATTTTTCCGGAATTTTCTCCGGAGCTTTCGAGCCTTGAGGATCATTTGACAATTCTTCCTTATCAATATCCTTATCATTTTCTTCAAATGGAAATTTGCTTTTTCTGCAATAGCCAACGATTTTTGGCTTTTCGACCTCAGCACAGTCATAAGAATCAGAATCAGAATCCGAGGGTACGGAAGGTGTTAAAGGAATTTCGATTAACGAGTGGCGGTACAGAACTCGGGATACCGGAACTTGGACCTCGTCTTCCATTTTTTGTTTTACCAAGTTTATCGCAACATAAATAAATAAAATATTATTGATTACAAGCGATCACCGGAGTTTCGTATGAACGATCTGATTGCACTGAAGTCTTCGTTACGCCTTTCCATCCTTTTACGTTCCTGCCAAAGGAAGTTCGACATCCGCTATACGCCGATAAGCGATAAGAAATACGCCGCGGAATCCTTAAAACATACTTAAAAGGAAATCGAAGAAAGCGGTTTTAAAAATTTCGAAACTGTTATATATAAATTATTACAAGCCTTCAGCATATTACATATAATTCCTATGCAAAATCGCATGGGAATATCTGTCTGAAAAAATTACTAATTAAACCGACTATTTGCAATAACAACTTAAACGATTCCTAATTACAAAATTCTAATTCTCTTTTATGATTCAATTTCATATTCACATACCTATATATATATATATATATATATATATATATCACTCGAGCACATATATATACATATATATACATATATGCTTGAGTGATTTTGTTCCAAGTGTTTCTATCGTTTACCGCTTATACGCCCAAAATATATATATGTTATAATTTAATATATATATATATATATATATATATATATTTATATTTTAAGGAGTATATGTTGGAAACGAGAGAAACACGTGGAACGGAACCATTCGAGCTTGAACCCAGTGTTTGGTAACAGCTGAGCGCTCCGAACGGAGCGTTAACGATTTTGGGGTTAATTATCAACAAAACAAATACTCAACAATGTCGGTGTTAATCCGTTTAGCGGAGAGAAATGCCGTTCCCGCGCTCTCGAGGCTCCCCAGTTTTGTAGCTGGTTACGCGAATGCTGTTAATAAACCCGAGACGAAAGTAATAGGTTCGTAGGTTCATCATAACCTCTTCACAACAACTTGTCCACACTAAGAAAAATATATATCTAAATATTCGCGTTATATTTAATTTTGCTATACTCAATCATGATAATAATTTAAAAAATCTAAACATAGTTAAAACTCGTATTATTATCCACATTTTATTTAAATCTCCCGTTATCAGTTCATTGTGAAGGCTATAAATATAATGCGACCTGTGCATTATTTAAAAAACAAAGAATTATATGTAATTTTTTATGCAATTTTTAATCCTTTTTATTCAATTTCCACCCAGCTTTAAAAATCGAATTAATTACTAGTAAATCATTGAATGACTTAATTGCAGGTGAATTCCGCGTTTTGGAGCTTATTCCTAAGAAAGTGGAGAGAACAAAGTTCACACCAAGACATGTCAATGTCCCTCCGCCGAGAACTAACCAAATGGCGACGGATCAGGACTGGGCTTCGGTCTGGCCAGGTCCACGAACTTTCCATCCGGCGACGGTGCCACTTCCGGTTCGTCAGGGTTATCCTCTGCGTCGAGAAGCTCCTCCGGGCAAATACGGCAATGCTGAGTTGATGAAAATCCCAAACTTCTTGCATCTCACGCCTCCTGCGGTCAAGAGGCATTGCGAAGCTATAAAACAGTTTTGCACCGAGTGGCCGAAAGGTCTGGAGACGGAGGAATCGTGTGATAAACACTTTCCCCTTGAAGTAATAACGAGCGATTATTGCTACGCCGGTCCGAGCATCAGAGATCCGCTCGCGAGGATCGTGAGCCTGAGAATAAAATTGTCGGCTCTTCAGCTCGATACTCACGCTAAAGATAAACTGCTCAGACTCCTAGGCGATCGCTACAATCCGGAAACTGATGTTATTACCATCACGGCCGATCGATGCCCAACGAGAAAACAGAATTTGGAATACGCAGAGTATCTACTAACCGCTGTCTATAACGAGGCCTGGGTAAGATAATTCATTGATTGGCCTACATAAATGTTCTAAACATTGTCTAAAAAAAGAACGGTGTCTAAAATTGTGAGAAATTTATAGTCGTAAAAGGTAATAAACATTTTGTCATTATTTCAGCGTGTTGAGCCATGGGAAGCGGAAAAAACTTTGGCGGACATGGAGTATTACGATTGGGATAAGCACGTGAGTTGCAAGACTCTGGTAACAATTCACGCGTGGCCAAATCCGCCTGAAGATCTCGACTACGAGACGATTCCGCACGTAACGGAATACAAAATTGCTGTTTCCGACCTCATCAACAACGGCGAAGACCTTTATTCGTTGAACAAATATAAAGAAGCCGTGAAAAATTTGTTACATCGCAAACCCAAACCCAAGGATGATAATTAAATAAAACCGATGTCTAGATTCGTTGAAATACGTTATTTCCCTGTACAGAATAATCATAGCCTCGTAATAAAAAAAGAAACTTAAGTGCACGTTGTTTAACTGTAACTCACGTTATCTAGACTGCAAAAATGAAGTCTGTCCTCTATCTAAAGACACTGTCACAGTAAAACAAGCGTGCAGAAATTCGTCACGCAGGAAGCACCCAAATTGTCATAGATTCAAGTGCAATCGAGAAGCTCGCGGCGTAGCAACCAAGTGGAGCGACGCAGAGACAATAGGGCAATTTTAGAGACACTATATATGAGCAGAAAATCCTAAACCTCGAGAATCGTTCTTTAGAAGCCTTTCGTGATCGGTGATTTTACGAAGATGGCATTTTCGGTGTTTGGAGCTTCGGAAATATAGCGAAGGACATTCAGTTAATTGCCTAGATAAATTCAGCTCAATTTCTAATTCAGAATTTTATAATCTTCATGAATTAGTAGTACGAAAATTATTTTTAATTTAAAGAAAAATAGTTAAATCATGAGTGAAAAATAATCAAACCACAAACGAATAATCTTGTAATCATATATTTATTATATTGTACTCTAGAAATATGCGGCGATTCCACTTGCTTGGGTTTATGTGCTTTACCCTCGTCGCGAGTAGAATTCAGGAGAATGGAATCTATCCAGCGAATTCTTCGGATGATTTATATCCGGTACTCGCGTCGGTGTTCCGCGATGTGCCTACGTGCAGGAATCTTCCGATCTGTCGATTTGTCGAGAGATTCAGAACTGACAGAAAGGCTCGGACATCGACGCTCGATTCTACTGCTGATTATCGGAGCAAGGGCGAAACGGGAGTAGAAGCTCGGAGTTATTACGGCGGATACGGCGGCAGTCCGATGACTCCAGCGTTGTACCCGTGAGTTTTCAATTTTTCGAACCTCTTAACCGAATTAAAAAAAAAAAAACGGAACTAGGTCCTGAAAAAATTTAAATTATGCAATATTCTTAATAAAAATAAAAATTAATATTATGAATTTTCATTGAAATTCTTTTTAGGCATTTATAATCATTACTTTAGTGCACAACGATCTATATTTGGCACTGTAGGAAATCGAAAAAAAATTATTCCATGAAATTAAGTGAAGATAAATGAAAATAAGAGAGAATATTTACTGCCACTGAAAGTTTTTCTCATTTTAGGGCAATCGATACTGTGAGCGTGCTCGCATCTCTGGCATTCCTCGCATTTTTGCTCCACTCATTTGCATCGTTGTTCGATCGCTCGAGATCCATATTTCCATCGATCGTGAGCAATCGTCAGGCATCCGGAAACCGCGAGTCTCCTGATCCTTTCAAGCTCGTGCTGCGAGCATTGGACGAATACGTGAGTCGTACAGACTACGTTAAGTTATAAAAATTTTCGTAACGTGAGGTAAAAATCATAAAAAATTTCAGGATATCCTAAGCAACAATGTAGCGGTTTCCGAGGAAAAAGGTGGGAGCAAATCTGTACGTTGAGCGACCACGGCCAGTTCTCAACATATCAAATTGCGTATATGGATACTATATTTTTTAAAACATTACAAAGCATTAGTTTTATTAAAATACAAAATCTATAATATCGCTCTCTGTCGTTATAATTCTCACGCATTGAGTGAAAAAAGCGTGCATTTTGTATAAATATATAATATAAACATATCTTATAAAACATTTGGAATTTATTTCTAGTCTCGTTATCGTCAAGCCCACTTTCTGCTTTTATATATGGAAATATATTGAATACGCAACGTGAATTGAATTTCACTACAAACAATTGTGCGAGTGACGAAAATTCGTGCCAATTCGTGGTGGTGTCACATAGCATCTCTCTATTTATAATTATAGTTATCATTTTTATCCTGACTCTTACTTGAAGTAATTGTGTCAGCATAATTCGGGCCATCGTACTTTAATCCGACTGATGTCTAGCGTCAGGGAATAGCAATGGCCATTTTCGACCTATCACTGGATGTATTAGTATTTTCGTTTTTATTATTATCAGCGTTATTATTAATCTGAAAACTACGCTGTTATTCAGTCCTATAGATTTTTGCACCGGGAACGCGCGGTTTTTTAACTCGTATTTACAGACCTCACTGGACGAACGACTTATCAAATGGATCATTCTATGGCCTACGACGTTCGGTTACTTCCTACCAAGGAACTCTAGAGGATGGCACAGTCGTGGCGTGTCTGGAAAGCAAAGATTTCTATTTAAAATCAAGCTCACAGTTATTCTATTCACCGATCGTAAAACGAGCGTGCAATTAAATTTATACGCATCGTTTTCCGCTGCCCAGATAATTTTAGCGTTCTCAATCGGCGAATTGAACGGTTACAAAAAATCTTTTTTTCCGATTGCCTAATTAAATATACACGATTTTCATGAATCTCGCGACTTAATCAAACATTTTTATTATCGTTTTATTCTACATGGCAAGGTAACAAATTGGACCTTATTCTAAACCGGGAAACAGACCCGCTGGATCATTAATTTTCCTGGTGTTTTTTTTGTATTCAGTGCTTCGAAAAATCTGACCAAATTCTAAAGCTATTCTCTACAGTATCTCTTTTTGATCTTGTTACAACTGTTTCCTCTAATATGCGTTCTCTTTTTGAACCTGCCAGGGATAAAAGCCTCCCCGATATTGTGAACAAAATGAGTCAAACGGTTGAAGAAAAAATACCAATTCCTTTTTTTAAGCTACCCAGATTTTTGAATAGCAGTTTGCACGTGATTGCCACTCACTTTGGTTTCGCTGCATTTTTCTGATAGGGATGCGCGCCGATGAGCCCTCGTCTCTCTTTGGCCCGGACGGCTTTGTTACAGAGCGTGCCATCCCCGGAGCCGCTATCGAAGGTGGCATTGGACAATTGCGGCAAAAGTTTCAGTCTATCAGTCTTGAGTTTATTGAGAATAGCGATGCTCTTTGCGCTCATCACAGACTTAGTGTTATTAGGCCCGACTTTGTTTTCCTTGCCGGTCGAAGCCGTAGAATTGTTCGGCAATCGTTGCTTCGGCGAGATTTTTTTCGCCTGTTTGACAGGCGTTCTGTTGGCCCCTTGATTTTTGTCGCTGAGCGTTCGTTTCTTCGTCTTATTCTCCATGAGATTAAACGTGTTGTTCAAAGCCTTGGCATTAATAGCCTCGACATTGTTCGCAACTTCAATCGCAGGCTCCTCGACGATCTTACTTTCTGTATTTTCCTCCAAAGTTATCGTTGAATTTAACGAAGGCGGTCCGATGATCGGAATTTCCGAGTCTTTGGTCGGTGTTGCGTCGAAGGTCGTGCTGAGTGGGCACGTAGTTTTCGGTTCGAGATTCTTTTCCTCTTCGTCGAGATAAGGCGCGGAATAAATGGGCATTTCGCTGTTGAGCGGATTCTCCAATTCCGCGGTACTGAGACAAATGAGAACGTAAAAATCGCCGGGCGAGTGTTTCTCGATGTCGGAATCTGCCCATTTGATGTTACGAACGCCCTCGAGAGATTTTACGAGCTGCTTGAACTCCTGCGTCATTGTATCGGTCATAACGCCGTATCCTTGCATAAGAGTGTAGTAATTTTGGAGAGTCGCGCTCATCGTTCGTACGATACTGTTGTGAGATTGCATCTCGCATTGCTGAAGACTGCAGACTTTCCTCACGTGTTCGTACTGTTGTTGGCATCGAATTTTCTCAATTTCGCAGATATGCAAGGCGCATTTTTCTCGTATTTTCTCGGTGAAATTCTTCGATCTCATCGAAACGTTTAGCGCCTCAATCTGCATTTCCACAGCCTGCAACTCGTTCCAAGCCGCCTCCATTTGCACCTTGACGACGTCGCGCTGCCGCTTGAAGTACTGAAGCGATTTGTTGACTCGAGATTTTCCGCTGGCATTTTGTTCCTCCTGCGAAATCGCACCGACCGTTGCTGTGAGATTTTGCAGCCTCCTGTCCGCGGCGATCTTGTACTGTATTCGGCAGCACAGAATTTTGTCGGTGCTCTCAAGCCCGAGAATCTTCTCGTTGAGTTGGCCTTTCGTTTTGTAGAGTTCGACGATCTTCCGGCTCATTTCCCCGAATTCTTTGTCGATTTCTTCGGATCTTGGCTCTTTGGGAACTGCCGGTGAGCCTCGTTCGGATGGTTTGTTTTCCAGACTAAAGATCTTCTGCTTCAGCGAGTTATTCTCCTTCTTCAGCTCCTCCACCATCTTTATGTACTCGGTAACATGCATCTGGCATGATATTATGTTCTTTTTAACGTTCAACTTTATTTTCTTGGCTCTATTCGCGTATCTTAGGGTATTATAAGTGTCCTCGAAGCTGTAACTCGAAGGCCCGACGTTAGCAATCATAACTGTGTGACAATTACCACCCAGAGAGTCTTTCAGCAAGCGCGTCAGCTTGGAATCTCTGTAGGGAATGTGTTTGATTCCATCGGCGAGATTGTTAATGCAGTTGCCGAGGGCGAGGAGGGATTTGTTGATATTAGCGCCTTCCTTGAAGCGCGCGCCTTTGCATCCAGTAGCTGATGCTCTTTCGGATCCCGCCAAATCGATCATCGACAATTTAACGTGTTTCTTCTGACTATCGATTTTGTTAGTTATGTTAACGTAAACTTGGAAAACCGCGTGGCTTCTGCTGCTCTCTTCATTCGCGTCCGTCGGATGCTGCGTGCGATTTTTGTTTCCGCGAGCTAAGAGCGTGAGAAGTTCGTCCGCGCTATGAATAGTGATGATCTTAAGTCCAGCGACGATAATGCCATGCCTGCCGTCATCCCTGATCGCCAGAGGCCCAGATTTGTGTAGCAAATCGCACACATTTTCGTTGTAGACTTCAAGATACGTGACTCCAAGATCAAAATCTCTGTCCTCACTCTGAGATTGTATTTGAGAAAAAAGTTCAGCCATCGTTCGATACGTGATGCCCGGATCGTCCTCGCGACCCAGCATCGTGTGCGTTTTTCCAGCGCCCGTCGCTCCGTAAGCAAAAACCGAGCAATTGTAGCCATCGAGAAGACTCGTGATTATGTCTCTCGTAGTGCCTTCGAAGACTTCGCTGTTCGAACTGGACATGTCGAAAACTCTGTCGAACATAAATTGCAGTTCCTTGTTCTGTTTTTTGAGCAAATCCCGACCTTTCTGCGCGACTCCGCGGTAGAAAAATGGATTCTCTTCCTCTTTCGGATCGAATATCAGCATCTTGTCGTCCACGACTTTTATGACCGTCCGATAGTTATCCTGCTGCTCACGTTCATTGGGGGGACGCACACGGACGATTACTCTGATGCTGGTCTGAGATCCACTCTCGCTCTGCGCAGTGCTCGCTGTGGCTGCACCTGTGCCTGGTTTCAAAGCAGTCACGCCACCGGATAACCGTCTTTTGCCGAATCTCCGTACTTTGCTCGGCGAGAATGCCTTCTCGAGGTCCCGCTTGTTAAACACCATCGTGAGGGGCTCCGAGTGACTAAAAATGCGAGAAAAACCAAGCCCCGACCCCCGCAGTGAGTGACAGTTTCCTTCACGTCGTAAACACGAATGTGAATCTCAAGATTTTTCTTATTATTCACTACAACAAAACTCACCTGTTTGTCGGTTCCTCTTACTTCTGAATTGAGCGGATTAGGGCGAAAAATAGTCGACACAGCAAACACGGAATCGCTTGGTAAACAAGAATAAGCACGCAACAGCGTCCACAAGCATCGCAAACCGTTGGCGTTATGCCGTGGAAACTTGAAATTCAAAATTTTAACTGGAAACGCCTCGTTGGTGGCGCCACCGTCGCTGGATGCGCGCGCGAACGCTGGCGGAATGTTTATTATGATGGACGAATGTTTATAAACATGTTTATAAATATTCTGTAAATATTGTTGTTGTTTAAGTTGAAAGTATTAAATTTATTTCGTATTTCGGAAATCTGGATGAAAAATACAACCGGCATTGATATTCGAAATGGCGCGTAAGTAGTGTGAATGTCCGTGAAATTCTGAAAAAGTTTGCTGTATCTTT
Source organism: Clistopyga incitator (assembly GCA_947507545.1). Lineage (NCBI taxonomy): Eukaryota > Metazoa > Arthropoda > Insecta > Hymenoptera > Ichneumonidae > Clistopyga > Clistopyga incitator. The sequence goes on from OX382177.1 coordinate 10,742,034, forward strand.
GCCGAAATGTTTCTGCACTTGAATCTGATGATTTTAGTCAAAACAATATACAATTAATCAATAAAAACTTATAACTAACGAAGCGTATACGGCAATTCGTGTTTCCCGCCAAAAACGAAGTGGCGAGGAATGTCCAATCGGATAGAAAAATCCCTATAAATCCAGCCAATCACCAGCGTCCGAAACGAAACGCCAGCCAATCGCAGAGCTCGTAGTCGCGCGCGTACCGCAAAGACATTCGAATAGCGGTAGTGCGATAAACGAAGTTTTGGTGTGAAAGGTTAATAACAAATGCGTGTCGTTCTACCGATAAGCTTGCATTATCGCAGAAAGTGGCGGGATCACGTAAATACGACCGTCTATTATCGTTCACTGGCTTTTTGACGACCCGGAAGCGAGGCGTTCATCGATACGCGTGAGTAAAGGAAAAAAAACGTCACCGCAGTTATCTTTTGCGGGGGTGAGAGGAGCGATAAGCCACGCGACGAGCACGTACTATAGATATGTCTGTTGAAAAAGAACATCAAAATTCCTCTATTGCCGCTCGCACTCGTATCGAATAAAGTGCAAATTGCATAATCACGAGTTATCGCGATTTGGTGCGATAAACACGGCGATTATTCACTGGCGTGAATGCGACTGTCAAACTGCAGAGTATTCGGCTGCAATTCGAGCCGGAAATTAACGTCGCGTCCAGTATAACCTGAAGGCGATTTGACTTGCTCTTTGGCGTCCGAGGTTCCACTTGCGGACCACAAAGATCATCGAGACGTCGTCGACGAATACCAATTAACGTTTAGTCGTTATGAGGCCAACGAGGACGATAAGTTTATCAGCATGTACGTTGATTCGGAAGCAACATAACCGCCTGTCTTGCCGTATTCGCTGACGCGTCAGCATGTCGTATTTTTCTGTGTGCAAACTCCACTCGCAAAAAGTCGCACCCATTATTATTACCGATATAACAAAGCTCGCTAGATGATTATGCGAATAAATAGTCAAGATGATCGTAAAAATGTTAGTGAATCATCAGAACGCGGTGCGCGTAGGTTCTGCTGTGTTTTACGGCGTTTCCTCGCTGCTAATAACAGTCGTGAACAAAACAGTGCTCACCTCTTACAACTTTCCCTCCTTTCAAGTACTGGGGATAGGACAGATGCTGGCGACGATTGTTGTTCTATTTATCGCGAAAAAATTGCGCTTCGTTGACTTTCCGAGCCTGGAGAAATCGACTTTTGTGAAAATCTGGCCTCTACCGATGATCTACATCGGTAACATGATCTTCGGGCTTGGCGGCACTAAACAACTTAGCCTACCCATGTTCACCGCTCTCAGAAGATTTAGCATACTTATGACGATGATCGCCGAATTCTACATACTCGGAGTCAGAGCCAAGACTTCGGTACAGCTGAGCGTTTATACTATGGTCCTGGGAGCCATCGTCGCCGCCTCCAATGATCTGGCCTTCAACTTGGAGGGCTACATTTTCATTCTGCTGAGCGATATCTTTACCGCCGCTAATGGCGTTTATATGAAGAAAAAATTGGACTCCAAGGAACTCGGAAAATATGGGCTTATGTATTACAACTCGCTGTTCATGGTTTTGCCTGCGTTCGCTATCGCGTGGTACACGGGCGATATCGAAAAGGCGAGGAACTACAAGGATTGGAGCAGTTTTATGTTTATCGTTCAATTCGGACTCTCGTGCGTTATGGGCTTTGTTCTCTCTTACAGCGTTATTTTGTGCACTCTTCACAATTCGGCCTTGACAACGACGATTATTGGGTGCCTCAAGAATATCTGTGTTACCTACTTAGGGATGGTCATCGGCGGAGACTATATTTTCTCCTGGCTCAATTTTGTTGGACTCAATCTCAGCGTCGTAGGCAGCCTTGTCTACACATGGGTGACCTTCAGGAGAAAAGAACAGGCCGAAGCTAAATACTCGCCCTTGAGAGAACTGCCTGCTGGAAAGGTGGAAGTTGTATGATACCTCGGTGCCATTGTAAATTGTTCTGAATTGGCGTTTAATATTTTGTACTCTCGGTTGAAAACTGTACGAATGCTGTAGAGAAAAAATCTGTACGGGGAGATTCAAAATGAGTATTGGAAATGACCAGGAATTAGTTCTCTCCAAAAACTGCGATAAATTGAAATTTATTGCTTTGAAAGCAAAAAAATAGAGTATTGCAATTTTTGAGATTGCAAAAAATAAAAGAATTGCAGAATATTGTTAGCCAGGCCATCGTTAAGAGTTTCTGTACTTATTCTGAATCACCTTGTATCTTATATATAATATTAATCTTTATCAATTTTGTACATAGACGAGTTAGGACAAAATCACGTTTTTTTTAAATGACCTGAATGTGCTATTTACTTTTTTCAGTAATTATCTAATTTGCTTGATGAATTTGGAGATTGAATCTGAAGTAACTTTATTATCATAGAAATTGTATTATTACGTATTATTGTAATTATAAATAGCAATTGGAAAAAATTGATTTTGTCCTTTAATGATATTGGGTGACGTGGAATATTACATTGTGTGTAATTAGTGCCATGTCTGATTAGAATCAAATAGTTCCTATGAAGCGAATGATTGTATATTGTAAATACACGTGAAGTCGTATAGTTGATTGAAAGATAACAAATTATCGGGACCAGTGCAGTTTTCAATCGAGATAAAAGCGCACGATTATAAGGACTTATGTACACAGCGAGAACAAAAAAAAATGTATTATTCCGTGGTTGATACCAAAGCAGAGTTACCTAAAGCAGTAACGGGCAACGAAGTGAATTTGGGCAATTAAAAATGATGTTATAGACTTTTAACAAAATGAGTAACGGGACAAATGATAAATATTTATCACAAATTTACTTAGTTATGCGAACAATGCCCTTTTTTTACGTTGGAACCCGCAGCCGCAAAAGTAGCTCCTCATTCAGGCCAAATAATTTAATAGCTTAATTTAATAATTGTACCACAAACGCTTGGTTTATTAAAAAATTATATAAAAGCGTTGTATTTGTCGATTAAAATGTGAGTGAGTGTGCGAGTGGGTGTACAGAATGTACAAATAAATATGATAAATAAATGTTAATAGTTTGACAGTGAGATACGACGAGTCATTATCCTCAATCGGTTTCAGGCAAAACCCTCGCTCGACGCTATTCCACCGGAGATGGATTCCTCCAGGACTTCACGAAGCATCATGTACAGCTTTCGAAGCTGCAGCGCACCGTGCTTACCGTTGGTGCAGCTGCGCTTTCACTGGCCGACCCTTTTCGGGCCGACATGATCGCGTGTCTCGGTGAGACTACCGGAGGAAATGCGCTTTCTCACTGTCTTCATCGCATGCAATCTTCCCCGGAGGGTCAAAGAATACTCTCCGAGAGACCTCGCATTAATACCTCGACCATCCAGTTGACTACCCTTAGAGATTTACCGGAGGGCACGCTGGGAAAGACTTATCACAACTTTTTGGAAGTCAATGTAAGAATGATTACTGCTTAAGGTAATTCGACGATGAACTTGTCCAAAAAATTTTTTTTAAATTTTTTATACGAGACGACCGATCTTTTCTGCGTCGATTGGTACCTGAAAAATTGAATTCGATCATCCCGTTCCCGAAATATTAATTATTCAAGTTCACTAGTTTAGTATGCGTGTACATTGAGAAAAAAAATCTTTAAATTGACTAAATCAATGTACATACTTTTTGAATTGGCTTTTGGGCATTCAGATCATGCAGACCTCTTAAAATTGCAAAGCTTCCCTCAGCCTCCAAGAATGCTTCTGTTTGAGTGATCCAATTGTTTTCAGAAAGTAACACCCGACTCCAGGGATCACGTTAAATTTGTCGACGATATCGAATTAGCCTACGTGATGCAACGGTACAGAGAAGTTCACGATATATTTCACGCAGTACTTCTGATGCCCACTACCATGCTCGGCGAAGTTACTGTTAAGTGGGTGGAAGCTCTGCAAACGCGATTGCCGATGTGCCTTAGCGGCGCAATTTTCGGGGCTCTCAGACTCCGGCCGAGGTACTTGAAGAATGAGATAGACAGCATAAGAATAGCAAAAAAAATCGAAATTATCATACTGGTAAAATGATGGAAAATTTAGATTTTATAAATCATTGACAATAATTCATTTGAATTATAAGTCCTATCATTATAGAAAAAATATTTGCAAATATTCTGGAAAATAAATCATTTCGATGATTTTTGAAATTAAATCGGTGAAGTTACATATATCATACAATTTTATAAAGTTTCAATCCGTTTATATTAAAATCAATTTATGAGAAAAATAATATTTAACTATTGCTATTATTCGCTAATTATTTGCACTTATGAATGAAGCTTTAGTAAACGGGATATTATTTTTTGTATAGACTTTTCATCCTGTTGATTTTGCAGGCAAAGGAAATTATATGTGGATCATCATCTCCCGTGGGCGCTGAGCACTGGAAAAAACGCGGGTTTTTTGTTAGGCGTGTATTTTGAGGAGCGTTGGGAGCAGCCGCTCGAGGATTTTCACAAAGAAATGAATATTACACCTCTCGCCTCTTAATTTAATGTAACTAAATACTCGGCAGTCGTGGACGTAGCATTAAAGGATCTAAGGTACTTTTTTGTTTCTAAATAAAAAATGAAAAACGTTGAATCGTACACAGTATAACAATTTTTATTGATTATAACACTGGAAATATTAAGAATATAATTTTTAATGAAATACGATAATACGCATTACATTGTCTGCAATACGATAAGTTGGTAGGTATAGAACTACGAATCATTGGCTTGTTTTTTTTGTTATTTTTTTGATAAAAATTGATATACTACATATACTTCAAGGTAGGTTGTATAAATATCACTTGGAATTCATAATAAACTAATGTCTTCGTTATTTTTTTTTTGTTCTTGCATCGTAATCTGCGTAATTAAAAACTGACAGGGCGATTCCGCGTGTAATTAATTGGCGTATCGATATGTACAGACTACAAATGAAAAATTCACTGGCTTTCAACGAAGCGAATAATTACATAACAAAGAGGCTCCCTCTCCCTCCGAGCGATTAGGTAAACGCCATTCACGATATAATTGGAGCAATATCCATTATTAATTCCGAAAATTGATTGTCGTTTTGGAGATTACAGATTAAATCAGACTCACCGCAAAAAGCAAACGCGCGATGCTAATCATTGTAAAGTGATATTTTCCGTTTCTTTTCTTCCTCGTATATATGTACCGCGTCGAAGAAACGCACACCCCGATATACTTACATAGTCAAGGAAAGATTAAATTTCGTTAAGTTTTTTACTTTTCAGTTTTTTTTTTCCCCTCTTCACATGCATTCTTATTGCAATCAAATGAGATTGCATTTCTCTTTTTTAGTTTTTCATTTTTCGTGGTACACTCACTTAGTCGTTAGTCGTAGTCTAATGTAACAATAAATGTTCGTTTACTTCGTGATTTTTTATATCTCATCTTGTTTTTTTCCTACTATCAGATTGCACTTTTGGAGTATGATAAAATGTGTTATTTTGTTTTTTTTTTTTTTTCGTACGATATTCCGACAAAATAGTCTTTCGTGGCTAACGATATTCTTTGGTATACACACAGATATTTGAATAAACGAGCGCGCGCACACACTCAACTTGAGTTTTCTCGAATTTCGAGGCAAGCTAGCCAGTTAATTGTCAGCAAGTTGCGTGTGATTGCACCGACGTTCGCCAAGTATCATTAGAGGTAATTTACAGAGGATTGCTTAATTAACTACGTTTTTTTTTTATACCGTACATTTACATTCGTTATCGTTCACGAGGTTGCCTTATCGATTTTTAATAATAAATATAAGACATTCCACGCCAGTTCAGCCATTCCAACATTGGAAGTCTGACAATTACCACGAAAATAATTCGATGTATTTCCCAACGTGTTAAAAATATTCTCAGAGTTTCTAAAGATCGACGATTCGCAACACTTTAAAAAAATCATAATAACTTCATTGTTTATCAATATTTTAAAATAAAAACATAACTCAAAGCTGGCTAAACTATTTATTATATGCGAAAAATAGCGTGAAATGCTTCATATTTATATTTATATATTTATATATATATATATATGTATCTATATATTATTCGAATGACAGGTGCGAATGAGGAATTGGTAAAAATGAATATGATTTTAAACGAAGATATGATGTATGGATCACGCGTAAGCCGGAACAATGATCTATCGTCGCTATAGAAAGAACGAAGGATCCGGCCACGTCTATATATATATTTTGTTTTTAAATATGTATTCCGCGAGGACTAATACTCTTATCTGGAGATTGACTCGACAGTTTCTTTTTTTTTTCACAGAGAAGATTTCTCGACGTCTCTCTTTGATATTGACTGGATGATTTAAACGATTTGAAATTCACAGACGTAGTACGTTTGTCCTCGAGGCGATTGATACTCCGTCTGGAAATTCGTCTCACCGATATTAATCGATATACAGATAACGCTTGACATCGATTATCAAAATCCCTTACGTACTTATAATAATCATCGTCGTCGTAATTCTTACACGTTTACACACTTACAGGGTGAAGGTAAACCTAGTTGAGCATAAGTTAGTGGCCAGAGCATCCCTTCGGGGTTGTTTTTTAAATATATTTAACTCGAAGAGAATTTTATTTAAAAAAAAACGTGTTAAGTACATAAATTAATTCCTTTTTAATGCAAGACCACAAACTGGAAATACAACTTGTCTTTGAAAACAAGCTTAAATTATGAAAAATTTCAACGATTTAAAGTATAATACTGAATGGTGCTTAATTTTAATAATACTATGTACATAAAAATCTTTTACCCAACAGTAAATAATTCTGAGTCGTTTTTTTTTTACTTACGCGAATTAAATTAGATTTCTTTGGCTTTCGTTTTTTCTTTCAAATTGAATCAATGCTTTGGATAAAATTCTCTCCTCGCTGATAATACTTGTCCGTCAGTGTGTCTGTTCTTTTTTTTTCTTTGTTATTTTTTATTTTTAGGAGAATACGCAAATTTACAGGATGCTGCATAGCTGATTGTAATCTTTTTGGTCCACGCCGCTCGAGCGTTTGTAGTTACGCGATCGTTTCAATCGAAGCCCAATCTCTTGAGGAAGAGGTGGATCTCCTCAAAAGTTGGCCTCTCTTCGGCGTGCTTGCTCCAGCACTTGGTCATCATGTGATAAAGGTCTCTGGAGCACGAGGGTGGCTGGGAAAGTATGCGTGGTTTCGTCTTACTGTCCATCGATTTACCGTGATACCACCTGCTGCAATTCTCCAAAACTTGCTCCGACGTCATATCGGAAAAGGGAAGTTCCTCGCAGTGGGTCAAGATTTCCCAGACCGTCGTAGCGTAGGACCAAACATCAGCTCGGCAACTTTGTTTGCTCTAAAAGACAAAAAAAATGTTTTTCAATTTTGGGTTTGGGTAAACAAAAAAAAAATGGAAGGAATGAACAGGAAGTAATGTGCAAACTTTTGTTTCGCATACTTGGGTAAAAAAGGCATTGCTTCCTCGTTTCACTTTTGACCAAATTTTGTGAGAATCGAAAGAGGCGTTTGAGTTCTATAAAATATTTCTTATTTATGTTCCCCTCTTGATAAAATTGGTAACGTTTGTTTGGGAACAAGTTTGACCCAGTTTAACTGTAGCGTTTCGAAGTTATCAAATTTATTATTTTAATCCTACAAAGTTGACTCTTACACATAGTTTCCTCATTAATTTTCACCACAAACTGCTCATTGCAAGTAAGCCAAAGTTGTTAAACCTAATTTCTCATAGAGGCAGCTTTGTGCAAGGTCGAAATAAATGAGTACGCAACTTTTAGACGGCCTGTAAATTTGTCTTCGACTCATTTTGTACAAATTTCTAGCGAATAAAGAATTTCTTTGTTTGGTTTTCAATGCAATATTCATGATTTTTCATTTATTTACTTAACATCTTTCGTTTTTAACTATTTCAATTAAATTGAGTTCCCAGATTTAATTAACTTTTTTTACCACTGCTATATTTTTCTTCTTTGTTTTAATAATTTATTCCATTATTGAACTTACAAGTAGAACGGCCTCCCATGCCATCCAGCGAAGTGGCACCTTAGCGTAGCATTCGTTGACATAATATTCTCCGTCGTACTTGCTGCAATACATCGCATGATCGGATACCTTCACGACAAGATTTTTGCTCACGACACAATTCCTGAAATACAAAGAGCATTGAAGAACTCTACTTCATGCACGTATCAAATCGTCGGCATACAGTAAAAAAAAAAGTAAAAGTTTGTCTAAGTAACGGGCCTCTTGTTTTTATTAAATAAAATCCCTTTTTTTCAATTTGATGTATATTTGACAAACGTCAGAAAGATTAAAAAAATTTGATGAAAAAATAGAGCCAAAATGACAGATTTTTCATAACGAAATATTTCATTGAATCAAAGTACCACTTATTAAAACATTATTTTTGTCTGTTTGTGTGTAAAATCGATAGAATTTGTCTGTGAACAGAAATTTTCGGTTACAAAAATTTCAATTCAATTTTCACTGTGCAGATGACGCACCTGGCAGCTAAATCGCAGTGCGGTATGTTGAGACTCTCCAGATATTTCATCCCCGATGCGATCTGGGTCACAAAGTTCAATATACATCCGTAGCTCAGTGGCATGTCGTTGCTCGATTTTTCATGATCTCTCATGAATGTTGGCAGGTCGCCAAGTTCACCATACTCGAAAACCGCACCGAAGGGCTCTTCCTCGACAAGGGCTATTATTCGAGCAATGTTTATGTCACGTATCTCTGCCAGCACGTACATATCCTTCATGAAGACTTTTCTGAAAGCGAAATAAATATTTTATTCCAAAAACCTAAAAATATGAAAAAAAAACTGAAAGATTGACAAAAAAATTGTAAAATTAAATATTCCCAAAGGTTCTTTGAAAAACAAAGATTGTAATACAATAAAAAATATCATCCAAATGAGAAAAAATAGAAATTCGTATACTTAAAGAAATTACATAATCTGATCTGAAATGATTTCTAAATTTTTTTCAACTCTTTAGCTCAATGCCTTACGGAAACGTTGTAAATTGCTCTAAAATTGATCTCGGTCTACTTACTTCAGTGAATCCGTAACCCCGCGCCAAAGAGATCTCACTATGACGACTTGACGACTTCTCGTAGTGCCGAGATCCGGACTCTGAATTCCTTTGGCCTCGCAAAGATGAACCTGCAGTAATTTTCAATTTATCGTGATTGAAGTAAATCATCGATTTGCTTCCCAATTTGTCATAAATGTATTGGAATTGTCACAAAAATATGAGGACGAGGCTGTAACTCACAAATCCAAAGCTGCCTTCGCCAATTTTGTCGAGAATCCGTAGCCTGTGTCTTGAGATCTGTTGAATATTGAAAGAATTGGGAGCATCGGCGAGACGAGCGCACTCATCGATGTGAAGGGACGTGAAGAGGCTCAAGCCTGAGTGTTGTTCACGTCTTTTGATCTAAACGAAAAAGCAATTTTCAAAGTTAGGTACTCAAGTGGTTCAACTCTTCGATGAGATCAACCCTTTTCGATTGAAACCGCGATTTCAAAATTCCCTCTTGAATTTCTATGGTATCTCTCACCGTCAGAATATCAGTTGCTGCATAATATCCCTCGTGCACTTTGGTGTTGGGTTTCGTAGATTGCGTCGTCGATCGACCGTGTCGTTTGACCGGAAACGGAGTCTGGACGATTCTTTCCAAGACTTTGTTGTCCTGAAGATTTCCTTCGCTTGCAAAACCCGTCACATCTATAAATAAATTTTCATCTATTAACATTCGATTTTTATGATTAAAAACAAAAGCCCCTTAAAATCCAATCCACTTTACGGATTCTCCTAAAATTTTATACCAAAAGTCGCATTATTTTGTCAAAATTCCATGCCAAGTCTTCGTATAAAACAAAAACGTTTCAACCGATTTTTCTAAGAACGTATTAGAATAACACGTTTTATGAAAAAAATTCTGTGTTATTGTTTGTGTAACTATTATTAAATGAAGTACTTGTAACAGTACTTAAATTTAATTAATAGAACTAAGTCGTCGAAAAAAGCGGCTGCGAGCCCTATAAAAACTGCATGAATTTGCGTGCAGTATAAAAACTTTTAATAAAGTAAGCCCATAAAGTCTACCTGTGTATTCGTTTTTGCAGGGATGCTGTTCGTAAGCCAAATTCTCTTCGGAGAAGAGCTTGTAAGTTTTTTCATAAACGCTGCAATGCTCGTACTCGTTGCCGGAGTTATTTTCGCCGCTTCGTATCGTCGCACAGTCGCCGGAAAAACCTTTGCTCTTGATCGACAAACGAGACTGAGACAATCCATTGACGACTATCGGATTTGCCAGCTTGATGTCTTTCATGTTGATGGTAATACCAGGCGTTGGTGAACCACACAGCAAAGCTGTGTGTTTCTGGAGCAAAGCCACTTTGTTTCTACCTCGGAGTTTCATGAGGAAGACTGTGCAGGTGAGCAAAAGTGCCAGAACCATCAAGGCTCCGCTCACGAGACCGATGTAAGTCTGCGAATTGTTTACTGGAAATGCGTCGGGTGTGAGATTTGGAGTAATCTCGTAGAGCGTCTCGTTGTAGCTCGAATTCGATCTCTCGCTGTCCAAGTTTGAGTCTGACGAGTTGTCTACCCGATTCCCGTGAAGCCCGGAGTCTGGCACCTCGTTCGAGAAGTTTCCTGGAGCTGGAACTAATGAGAAGTGTTAGAGAAGAGAATAGGGTTGAATAAATGAGCCTCAAAGAAAATGCACCGAGGTATGAAATCAGATAATAATGAGAAAGCAATTTGCAAGTTTCTACTTTGAATTTTTACCCTTATCTCCGTTGCTTAAAAGTTGATAAAATGTTTTTTAACTTTTATTTAATACCGTACTTGAATATTCTCGATATACATTAAAGACTTTGATTTTTAAATATAAAAATGGTTAAATGTATTTGAATAATTCAAGTATATTAGTTTACCGAACTCACAATTTTTTTTACAAAGTAAAAATATCAGAAGATGTGGAGCCTGAAAAACCTGATAATTAAAACCCTTTAAAATTTTTTAAAATAATTCAGAATCTCTCGCAAAAACGAAATACTGAATTTTTCCAGTAACTACCAAAATTACGTTTCAATTGAATCTGTACTATTTTCTTACCGCTTTCAAAGGTGACTTCGCTGAGGAGGAGCCACTTGGATCTCGGAACCAATTGGAGTTTCACAAACCTCCCACTTCTCGACACCAATTCGATGGACATAATGGCAATGCTGGCTCGGATATAACCGACGAATTCGGCCTTCTCCTCTTTTTCCTGATACTGAATTCCGTCGTGGGAGAACCAGGCTCTTATAGTGGAGAAAGGTTCGATGCCTCTGTCGGGAGCGTTTGCGACGTGGAGCGTGCAGTTGACAAAGTCCCTCGTCTCGCCAAACTCAAAGACAATTTCGACGGGATTGAGATCTGTCCAGCCGACCCAATTCGTCGAGCTCGACGATTCGATTCTGTACGGATCCTCGCCGATTATTCCATCGGTTAGCTGACCCAGTCCACCTGAAAGGACTCCATCTTCTTCCGTTCCGTCGTACGAAAAATCCTCCATATTTGCGCCCTCCGGACCGAACACTTCACCCTTCGGAGCTTTGTATCTCATGATGCGTTCTGAGCAAGAAAGGAGGAGTAAAAAAGAGAAAACTTTCTGGCGGATTTATAGCTGGCAAGTTTATAACCCACTACTTTATTATCGACATGGAAAATCCCATCGGGGGACCTCCCAGGATGCTTTGAATGATACTTACGATCCCACACACATCCGAATATCTCGACTCGCATGCACACTGTTCGGGGATGTTGACTGTAGGGAATGAATCTGACTCTGCTCGCCACGAAGGGTAGATCCAACTTCTGCTGCACCACGAGGTACGTGTTGCTGTTGCCACGAAGTATCTGCGGGTGTGGGTTAAAGTATTATAAAAGTGAGAATGCTGATGCAGTGGGGGAGATAAGTTTTATAGTTTTTCAACGGAAATTCTCAATTCCTCACGCGGCTATGGATCTCCTTGCTATATAGATCACTTAGCTACTGACTAGGTGTAACGGAGACCGGGGCTTATTGGTTCGAGTCAAGAAAATTATACCTATACATTTTAATCGAAAGCAAAAGTTTGACAGTGTTGAGAACATTTATTTTTAATCATAATAATGCGGAGTTTGGTATTCGTAAATGAGTAGGAAGAGTAACTTTAGTTTAAAATTGTGCTAAATGGTACAAATGGTCACATTTTTTATGTAGAAAAAGATAAAATTTGTAGCAACTGATGCAACTCGCCCCGCTCTCTTTTACTACAACAGTATAATCTGATTTTATTTGTCCCTCTCCGTTAGGATATTCGCTTTTGAGATATACATGGGGAGTGAACTCGAGGACTACACGCACAATGGATCTGTATCTTGGTTCACGAGATATCACTATCACCCTCACCCGATCGCCCCTCAACGTCCTGTACGGATGCCACTTGGAGTCCCGCCAGTACTCGAGGAAGAAGGACTCTGCGTATTCCTGACCCTGGCCGTTACCGAAACGGCCTTGCGTTTCCGTCCACGTTATCTGATGATCCTTCGTCAGGTCCACCTCCAGATACTCGCGGATATCGTTGCTGATCTGGGCTTTTGGGCACCACGCACCGCCATTTTTCTCCTGTCGAATTCTTCGCGGGGAACAAACAAGTGATTATTACTAGAATTATCAATAATTTACTAACCATTTTTTTTTAATTAATAATTTCTTTCAAATAACGATCCTTAGGTAAAATTATATTTCACATTTTCTAATTTGTTTCCTTGCAGAAAAAAAATATTGAGTCGCCAAAATATTGAGAACAAATAATTACCATTGATCCATAATAGTGAGAAATATTAAAAACTAGTAGTCGTAGTAGTGATTAATTTTATTTATATCGTGAAAAAAAAAGTTTTTACATAGAAAGCAAATATTGATGGCACGAAAAGTTATTAAAGTTACGAACTCTGCTCGAGAGGCCATTAAATGGAGCATCGGTTAGAATTTGTGAAATAATTTTGAGACGAAAATGCAGTTATTTATAAATAGTGTACATACCTGGCATTCTGAGGGCCGACAGACTTCATTTCGTAACTGGAGGATGCCGTTATCGCGTCATCCGGTATTTTTCCCTCCTCCATACCGAGGGGAAGTTTACACTGGCCTAAAACGTTATCAACGTTATCCAATTACCCTGCGAGATGACGACGTGAGCTTTTCTCTGTGTACTATGCTATGTATCTCTCGAAAGTGGCGAATAAAATTCCAGTCACGCGACGAAGAACGACGACGTCGACGACGCCGGTAAAATCCCTGGCTCGTCGACTTCCTCCTTCTCTTCCTTTTTCGTTTTCAATATTCTCTTTTATTATTCATTTATTAAAGAGAAAAAGCTGATCATCAATTCAGGGCGCATGCACGAGAGTATTGAAAAAAACCGGATCGACGTACAGAACCGATAAATGTCCTTTATTTTTTATAGGAAAATCAAAGAGTCGAAAATTCGGCATTTTCTACTCGATATCAATTTTCGTTGTTACAGCAAACTTTGAATTTTGACTGAACAATTTAACTATATTTAATTAATCATGAAATATTTTCCAAATAGAACTGCGCCATGAAAATAAAATCCCCTCAATTTTTTTAATTAACGATTTTTCAGCCTGTTTCATTCAATAACCACGGAAACTTTTAATTACTACACTGAGAGATAAAACAATTTGCGACAGGAAAAGGTCCACCGATTGGGGGTAAAAAGCGTATAAAAAAATGCAATATGATTGTTTATCTGCCTCGAAATTCTGATCATGTGTAAAAAATCCCCACCTTCAAATATAACAAATTGGACATAGTTAAATTTATTTTCATTTCTTTTTTTAACCCGAACTTCTATATTTAGGAACATTATTCCGCAATATTCGCAATATATATATTTTTTTCATCTTTTAGTTATTATAAATATAAAAACTTTTCTAACTCGTGCATTTTTAAAAATATTCCGGTGGCGATTTGTCTCTAATATTATTCTGTATTATTCTTTTATTAAATAGAAGACGCTGATTATCAATTCAAGACGCATCCTCATGGACTATTGGAATAAGCCGGATCGATGTACAGCGGCAATAAAGCTACTTTGCCTCGCGCAAGTTCTGGCTTTGGAGGTTCATTCGTCATCGCTGAAACGGGAGGAATACCGGAGCGAGGAGAACTACTTCGGAATGCAAATCCATTGACCCGTCGAAAGCTTATTCTCTTCCGGACAGTTCCCGGAAACAGGACGGGCGCTGGCTAGCACGATCCCCTGAGACGTTCTCAAATTTCCGGAGTGGCCCATTGTACGTATATAGCGCGGAATACGTTCGCCGCTAGTTTAGTGGGCGATAATGTGATTTATGTAACGCATTTAAATGCAAACTTACCGGTAACATTATTCTTAATCGTGTCCTCGGCGCAAAGGGCCACAGACGCGACGAGGATTTCTATCAGAAATACTGCTATCGCTCTCATGATATGTTACACGATGATATCCTACGGCGTCACGACTCGGACTTGTTATACTCATGATAAGTCACCTGCTGTCATTGCATTTTATTCTGTAACAAAGAATCCAAAAAAATCCATCAGTTTCCTTCATTTAAAAACAAACAAAAAAAACACACACACATACACAATAAAACGCAATTTTACCCGCGTCAATTCCGTGCATAAAGCCCATCGATTAAAAAACGAAAGGGACCAAAAATAAAAATTCCGCTCGTCTCCATTTGCTCGCACGCAAACCATGTCCATTCAAATACTAAAAACAAAAACAAAATGTATATTATTCATCGAGTATGATCGTAACAGCACAAAACACCATATGTGTCGCAGACGGACCATAAAAAACCCATGGAACGCGCACCCGCTGTGACACGACAGTGATAAAAAATATTTTGCGAATAATTCAGAGTCACGTGTATGTCGTGTCACCTGCGTTACGAGTGGAGCTTTCTTTCTGTCTTTCGCAGTTACGATGCAATTCGTTGGCGAGTCAAAGGGGTGGAAAGGGGCGGGAGGGCGTAAAGCCTGTTGAAAAGTCTGAAAGGAAAAATTAATCAAGAACTGTGCAGCAGTTCCTGGCCAAGACAAATAGGATGAGACTTTTGTTATTCGCCTAGCTCCAGAAAACGCTTCGTGCAAGCCTCTCGCGTGCCACCCACGCACACACAAACTAATGTACACAGCGAAACAAACGCGCGGACGGATGTACGGATGCCGTTTAATCGGGGTCAAAGATCATTTCGCTCCAACGATACTCAAAGCTATTTCGTTCCATTGTACAACTACCGGTGTACTGCAGAGCCACCCATCGAGCAGTAGCAGCCAGTCTGTGAAGAACCTCGCATCCCTCGAAAGTTTAATGAGATTTCGTACGGAAAAAAGATGAAAACAATTGACGGAGAAAAAAAAAAAAAAAAGAAAGAAACGTGAGCCATCAGTGGGAAGCGTAGAAAGCGAGCCGTGTGTGTACTCTCTCCGTTCCATTTCTTTTCTGGCATCGAGCTTTCAACGCGGAACAGACAAGCCCCTTCATATACCCCCTTTTCCATCTACTTTTTGCGCCCCCTCCCACGCAAAACGCGAATCCCCGCATGTATTTGCTCTACGAGCCATTTTCCGCACGGCCAATTTTTTTTTAGTCGCTCACTCAAACTCCCTATAATTGGATGACTCAATGCACTTCTGTTTGTTTCGAAGTTCTTTTATTTCGCGGATTTTCTCTGCTGATGAATTGGGAGTTTTCGGTTTTGATGAATTTTGGGGACCGGAATAATTTGTAGTCTAATTTAGGCTAATAACATTTTTTTTTTTTAATTAGAGAATAGTCTTTGTGAGTTAATGATAAATTTCTAATATAAGTCGCGGTTGTGATAACGAAAATTAAATATTTATCGTTAGTACGGTGATCAAAAATTTTTATTTTCGAAGAAACGGTATCGCCAATTTTTTTCAGATTTTTAATATGTCTTTTAGTAAGTCGTTTTAAAAAAAAAATCTTGGATTATTGAGAATGGGAAGACAATGGAAAAATGATTTTTTTTGTGCTCTTTGAAGCCATGTCAATAATTTAAAAAATTACGGACGGCCAAGGGTCCCAGGTACGTGGAATGCCTCGTATAATATATAATACACAATGGATACCGTCTCTGCCCTTGGCGGGAGCAAACCTCTAACGTTCCGTCGTGTAACAGAAAATTACTCCGTTGGAGCGCGCGGCGGGCGTCAATATTTCCGTCGCGACCCCAACTGTGCGGCTTTTACGGGGTGTGTCAAGCAGACGGGAAAGATACATCGGGGGAGAATGGAGCAGCGCGTTATGTGCGGATGAGTGAGGCAGGGCGGTGTACGCGATAAGTAGTACCTCAGAGCGTGAGAGCCTCAATTCTTGTCTATCCGAAGGGAAACCAAGTTTCGCCATATCACAGAGGGGTAATTTCCGTTTCCAAACGCCAATTTATTAATATCAGCTGAATTTGCCACCTCTGAGTAAGAAAATTCCTGGAGGGTCTCAATGAGAGTGTCTATAGAAAATCGGTAACAAATATTTCAATAACTGCAAATTATCCGGAGTTTATAGCTTTTATGAATTCCCTTTTTCTGTTCCCCCATGTAATTGGTGGTAAAACACAATTTCTTTTCAAATTTCTTTAAAACTACAATGTGCATATCAAACCTAGTAAAGTGTGTGAGATATTAAGTCTTGGTTGAAGAATAAAGTGTTTCTACATTTAAGTCGTTCGTTCATTTTCTTGGCGAATTATTAATTTATAAAAACTCAGTACTTACGAGATTTCCTGAGAAATAAAAATCTCTACCTTTTTTTTAGACATAGTTTCAATATCGTTAAAGAATCTCGTGAGTAATTGAAATTATTTTCATTAGCTCGAGTGTGAAATATTAATTATGTGTTGTATATATAAACAAATAAATTATAGACGGCGAAAAATCAGTGAATAATGTTTGATGTGAAATTTGTGAGTGAGTAAAGTATTATTTGAGTATTAGTGAATATTATTTGCAGGGAAATTTAGTATTCGAAGAACGAAAAAAAAAAAAACAAGAAAATGTTAATAAAAGAAATTGATATTTCGAGGACTGTCGACGAGAGTACACGGAGTCTAGGTGTCTTTATGGAGTTTTTCTCATAAACCCCATATGCCCCCGTTACAAGAAGGAGCGAAATATAAAATGCGCCAGATATCGTTTTGTAGGTAGTCATCGACAATACACGGCAGCTACATCCGGCATGAAAATTCATAAATTTTGAGCGAGTTCTACTCCTGTAAGGGAATTGCATTTCTCACAATGTTTCCTTTCATCCGCCGGAACGGCTCTGCGAATATCTGCAACGCTGCCAATAAATTCTTTATCTCGTTTCCCAGAAATCCATCGAGTTTCGAGCTTCCTTACCAGTTCCTTGTTTCCTTTTTACTCGCGCATCTACTCCATCGTTTCGCCTCGATTTCTCAACAACAATGTTCGCGCCCTTCGCACTCCAGCGAAAAATATGACCTTTCGTGACCAAAGTCTCGTGATGTAACGGCTTATTGACGTTTTCACAGAATTCCATTGTCCGTTGAGTTGCTCCACAAAAAACCGTTACCCTAAGCACGCAACAAGGTAAAAATTCTAATCACGTGACATATTTATCGTTACTTGAAAATCGGAACAAAGCAATCCGAAAAATTCGACATCACGTGTGAAATTATTAATTTGCTTTGCGAACTGACGCCACGCGAAGCTGTGTTATACCTGCAACTGGGCCAATGGATTATTAATCCATTTTTCTATAAACCCATGGGAGTTTCCTTGTAGTGCGTCTTCTCTTACTCGTCGACCGCTGAGCGCGTCTCGACGTGTTGTAACGCGTGCATCAACGTACCGAGTGAGCGAAGGAGCAGAGAGAGAGAGAGAGGAGCGGCCGCTTCTCCGCGATCCCCCCGCCGACCCGGAACTTTTCTATTATCCGCCGGTGCGGCGGCGGTGAGGCGCGAAGAGGATTTCTGGCGCGCCCTCTCTCAATTTTCCCTCTCACTTCTCGCGTGGCTGCTCGAGCCAATGTTTATTTTAACTACTCTTCGCTCACGGGCTGCGTCAGCAGAGAGCTCCTACTCTCGCTCGTGAGCCTCTCTTCTCTGCCGCGGCAACGGTTCGTCCTTTCGACGGATACATTATGTACGTAAATGCGCCTGAGCGAACGAACGAACGAACTCGCGAATGATATATAAAAGGAGAGAGGAGCGAGAGAGAGAGAGAGAGATAGAAATGGGAAAATTCTATAGCCGCTGTTTATTCGGGCGTCTCGTTATCGTCGCGTATACCGTGCCAACTGCCAGTAAAGTAGACTTTCCAAACTCTTTATTCGCTCAAACTATTATATTTAACATATATTGTGTTTTATGTATGGATGAGTCTATGTGTGTGTGTGTGTGTGTGTGCGAGGTGTGTATATATATATATTAATTGAATCCTCGCCTCGGTTTGGTCGTCGTCGCTTTGCTTGCCCGCTTTGGCTCCTGCTTTGGCTTGTGCAAAGTCCCGGTGCTCTCGTACATTTCATATGCCACACGACTTTCCGTATGCTCGGTAAGTTTGAGGAGAGCAGAAAACGGAAATAATATAATATGCAGGGAAAGGAGAGGGAGGGAGGGCGGGGGGAGGGGGCAGGTGGCATGAAATACGCTCAAGCGTTATACGACCGACGAGATATTGTAGACACTTTATACCCGTACTTCCACCCGTTTCATAATGTATCCATGATATATTAAGTAGTTCATGAAAGCAAGTTTCTGACGCGGCATTCGCCACTGCAGAACTCATATTTATTCGCCCCTTTGGCCTACGCAGTACAACGTCCCCGGGGCTTCCGAAAAATCTCGAATTATTCATCGCGCTGCTGGGGGCCGCGAGGAACGTTGCGGCTTTTTCAAAGATTTTTTTTTCGACACTGTGAACGACGATGATGTAACGTCCGAAATTTCTTCCGTGCAACGGGAATCGGATAGTTCTTCGAAAAAAAAGTGAGGTTATTCGATAATTCGGTTTAAGGGATTTCATCTGCTTTCGGGTCTCGGGATTTTTACACTTGGCGAATTTTGTTTTTTATCGTAGCGAAGAAGAAAAATAAAATTGATGGAGTTTTTGCGGATTGCGGAAAATCGAATTAATAAGTCATTAGATATGGAATATTTATTAGTTTTGTGCTGGGGAAAAAAAACCTGGAAAAATCTCGAATTATTCATCGCGTTGCTGGACGCCGCGAGGAACGTTGCGGCTTTTTGAAAAGATTTTTTTTTTTCGACACCGTATACAGTTTTTGTGAATTGCTGAAAATGGAAGAGGTGCAATAATTAATTAGATAGAGTATTTATTAGTTTTGTGCTGGAAAAAAAAAGTCGTGCATATAGAGAGATACGTAACTACCTTTTTCAATAAACAGAGTCATGGAATTTTACAACAGAAATTGGGGGAAGTTTCCAGGAAAATTTCGAAATAATTAACGAGTGTTTGTTAGTTACGGATGAGGAGATTCCAGATTTTTTTTTTCGGGGTTATTTGACTTTACCGTGACGAGAATAAAATAATGATAAATAAATGTGCATAGAGATGGGATATTACACAGGTTTTATGAATTTCGCTGAAAAATGTAAAGTAATTAATGAATGTTTATTATTTGCAGCTGTGAGTATTTCCCTTCTCCAGATTTTTCTGCTTGCTTTACTGAATAAGAAAAAAAAAATTGTGCATGTACATAGAGAAATATTACGGTACGAAAATGGTGCGCGTTGTAGAAAAAGTGTAAAATAATAATACAGCGTTTATTAGTAGCGACTAATAAACGCGAAAATTCCATTTTTTCGGGTATGTCCAATTTTATTATTACGAGTGGGAAAATAATGAAAAATAAATGTGTACAGTGTGCAAAACAGCTATGAATTAATTTAGTCTTTTTAGTCAAGTACTTTTGTTTTTGTGAAACCAGAAATTAACACACGAAATTCTCGAAAAAAGAGAAACATGTTCTCCGAAATTTTGAGATAAACTTTGCGAACTATTTTTTCGTCGCAAGTTCGATAATTATATTTTCTTCGTTCACATCCCATTAAATGAGTTTGCATATCTTTTGATTTAACACAAGCAAAATATGTCAATGTAAAGGAATTTCCTAATCAAAATTGTATTCGTCCGTCCGAAAAATCTGAAATAATTAACAAGTATTCCCAGGTTGAAATTCCCTCGGAACGTTGTATGTAAAGGAATTCCCTAATAGAAATTGTGTTCGCCCTTCCGAAAAATCCGAAATAATTAACAAGGTATTCCCAGCTGTAAATTCTCGCCGTTACGTTTTTTAGAGCTTTTTTGATTGCTCTGTAACACCGATAAAAAGCCAAGGTGTAACTAAAAAAAGATGAAAAGTAGAACCTTGCACATTGCTTCCTCATTAAATTTTGCTCATTACAAAGCAACATCTACGAGAAAGTATTGTGATTTATTTTGGCTCCCTAACGATTTTGACTGAATAACGACATATCTCATTTTTATCAGGTACAAACTTTTGTTTTACTTTTTTAATTTTTGCGGAGGTCATAGCGAAAATCTCTATTTTCCACAAAAATTCAAAATTCCATAAAGTCGGAACAGCTCTACCGATTTTATCGAAATTTAATCGCAAACAGCATTTAACGTGTCTTTCTAATTATGAAGATCTATTTAGTCATATCGGCGAACTTTTACGAAAGTTAGAGAGGAATTAATACTAGAGCCTTTCGCGAGTTATGGACGATTGAATTTTCGGTTCCTGGAACACACACACACACACACACAGACACATTTTTTAAACCATTATTCTCTACGTTTTAGGTGATTCTGAGTATGCTGACATGAAAAAGTCGATTTTTTTTTTTTTTTTCATGAAAACAAAGCTTCCTCTATGAGGAAGAAAAAAAGGGAGAGGTTGCATATTAGAGAGACTCTACTGTGCACGTGTAGTCAACTTGAAACTGTTTGCAAGTCGGGAGGGGGAGGGGTATGAAAAATGTAATGACGCAGTCACGTTTGAGGAGACGAGTGGAGGAGAGTGCTCCAAGGATCGTCGTCGTATTCTCTTCGCGGTTTTGCTCTTCTTCCTCGACGTCTCACAACCACTTGTACATAAATATATATATATATATATACACACATATACAGGGCATTCCACGCTATCACGATCAAAGCCCGCCGATAGTGTCTCCATTTCCTGCATATTTTCAAAACAAAACAAAAACTCATTAAAAAACATCAAACAACATTTCCCCCTGTTTCTAAAATACAACTGTAAAAAAATATATAATTTCCCTCTACCCAAAATAAATAAAAAAAACGCAGAAAAATCTTATACTATTATCCTTTCATATCTTCTCATTTATCATTTTTTTTTCTTATCAATTTTCAAATTCCATCCTCAAAAAAATTCATTACGCATTTTTATTTGAAACTTCTTCTTCACAAAATCCATCCGCATATTTTTCTAATTTCAGAATATATGATAATCAAATGAACAAAAATCCGATGAATTTTTTTTGTAGGAACTTTTATTTTAAAAAAAAACACAAAAAATACTTTATAGAAAAACGAATCATTGTCTCATTTGACTTATGATCGTTATGTCGCGGAATACCCCATACATAAATATATTGTGCGGTGTGTTGGAGCACGCTGTGCTCTCGAAGCCTCCGACACTCCTAGTGCTGCTCAGTGCTGAGAGCTCGTAACGTTCCCCGGAACGAGATATACAATTCCGCATTGTTTTTCAGGCTCCCCCTCGTTGAACGAGTTGCGCGTGATATAGAGCGAGATGGGGTTGGACAGAAGAAGCGCCGGGCGGCAGAGCGAGAGAGGGAGCGGCGGGAAGCGGAGACTCGTCGAGTGGGATGACGATCAGCATGCAGGAGCACTCAACCCTTAACTTGAGCACGGAGGAGCCCGCGACTCCGAGCCGCAAGCAGGAGCGTCAAGCTCGCGTCCAACTAGAGAAAGGTACACGTCGAGATAAAATACTGAAGCTCCGTGTGACGAATATTATTTCGAGCGTAGCGTGGACTATTCGCTCCGTCGCCTCGTCCGCCACTGAGTGCGCTCCTGGAAAATATTCCGCCGTGAAAATACCGACAGTTAGACAGCTTCTAATGCACCGCATTCATAGTTTCCATTTTTCGTCATGTGGATAAACGTTGGGGTTGTTTTTTTTTTGTTAATCCGCGGGAGGAAATTGGCCATTTAATTTCGCACGGGCGAAATTGTGTGAAGTATTTTTGTTGGTATTTGCAAATTTTTAAGGGTTGCAATGTTCTTATGTGTTTTTGCGTTTCTACGTAGGCAGCCATTGATTCTGCTTCAATTGGGGGGAGTACAATTTATATTTGAATGTGAACGCTGCAGGTATAAATTCGATATTTTGGGGATTGGATATTCATTTTTGTTTCTGGAAGGAAAGTTACATTGGAAGATTATAAACGATTGGTGATTATTAAAGATTACATAAGAATATAGGAATCAAGAGTTGACAAAATTGAAAATAAAGAACTGGAGATTACATATCAATTATTAATCTCGAAATTAATATATTTGATATGGTAATACTCTGTTCTACATTAATTTGGAAATTACATTTTCCAATTTACCTTTTATTTTTCACGGGCCACAGTAAAAATGTCATGTTCTTATGAATATAAATATTGGAAAAATATTGTATTATCCTGGAATTACCTGTACATTAATATTCTTGCATTCATATCAGTTTTATATTCCGTATATGCATAAAACTTCATACAAATTCAATGAATTTTCAAAGAGAAATTGTTAACAGTGAAGTTAACGAGGGTCCTTTATGCAAGAAAGTAATAAAAAGTTAATGAATGTATTACCTAGTCATGTGCATTGATGCGGTTAAAATGATTCATGACTCGGTACAAAGGATCGTACAATTTATGGAGGTTTGCATTATTAGTAAACTATCACTGGTATTTCCTTTGTTTGCACAGCTCCATGGTCACTAAAAAATAATTGCTCCGAAATATTTTTAATTCTTGCCAATTAAAACAAAAAAAACATTGTATTATGCGGTGTAACGAAATATTGTGGGAATATATCTCATTATTTTGCACACGTATTCTCGTCGTTTCAAACTTTATACTGTTATTCCTCGTATTATGGCGTACAAAATGGGCTGTGGTCAACGCCAAAGTTCCCCCGGAGGACGAAACGTAGGTTTTTAGGCAAATTGCAAAGTTTTCTATTCAGAATGTGTGAGCCACCAAAAATGAAGGGAGGGAAATTTTTTCAGGTCAACCGCAAAGCTTTAGAAAATGTCATGATTGTCATTTTTCCAGTGATAGAAGAGTGGATTCAAGCCAGAAAAAATAAGGGAAGGTCCGAAGGTTGAGGTCGATTCAAAAGTCTCCCCATCGAGAAATCCTACGATCGCCATTTTTTAAATAATCAATCGTGTAAGTAATAGAGAATAAAGAAAGGCACGAAGGTTGACTCTAAAGCTTCCTCCTCATAAAAAAATCTTATGATCCGCATATTTCAGATAAGCCACCAAAAATGGAAGGAAGGGCGAAACTTAAGGTGAACGCCAAAGCCGAGCCATCAGGAGAATCTGACGAGCGGCGTTTAAAAAATTAATCAAACAGCTAAGCTGCCAAAAACGAAGGGAGAGACGAAGATTGTGGTCAGCCCCAAATCCTTCCCATCAGGAAATCTCATGATTTGCATTTTTTAAATAATCAATCACGTAAGCCACGAAAAGCAAAAAAAAGGGGCCGAAGCTTTCGCATCATCTTCAAATCCTCCCCATCAGAAAATCTTACGTTCCTCATTTTAAAAAGTTGACCGAAGCTGTAAGCCAGAAAAAAAATGTCGATGGGCCCAAGTCGACAAAGTTCAAATATGACCAGAAGCGGTGAAAAAAACCGGGAGTAATGGACCGATTACCTCAACAAGGATTACTTTCCCTAGTCCAAACAGACGGAGAGCGATGCCCTGCAGGATCTTCCTCTCAAACCTCTTTAAATCTTCGTCAGCTTCTCCAGGGTGTAATGGAAATCGATAAAGTTTACCTAAGCTCGAGAGAGTCTAATACCGGACTATCTCCGTTAAGTTAGAAGTGGGAGAGGGACGTCCTTACGAGAGCTCGGCCGAGGGTGCAACGCTTTGTGGTGGAAAAAGGCGAATATCCCGGACACAGGTATAAGCCAAAGCGCTCCAATATATACGTACATACATATAGGTACATACATATATAGCACAAGAGACCAAGAGTAGACGTCTAGTTGCTGTCCCTCAGAGTGACTTGCCTCGTCGTCGTCGGGAATGCCTGCAAGTCGATAGCTCCGATCGATATTTGTTCGCTGTGTGGAAAAGCTGTTCGGTTAGAACAATGGCTATCGTGAACACGTTCATGGCTTCCAGACCTACACGCACAGGCATAGAACAAGCGGCGTGTGCGTCAAGCCATCAGAGAATATGCGATATATATTTGGCGGACAACTCGCAGACAGGAGAACTGCACCCCTGACGACGAAGATAGAGCCAGCCGTATACACGTATACATATCTATGTACATACAGTGAGAAACAGGTTCGGCACAGTGTACGACGGCGAGATCGGCTCGCCAACAAGGTGGTAGTGACGCAGACAGAGTTCGGGATGTGTTTTCGCTCCCTGCGTGAGATTCACCGAGTCCTAACAAAGTGGTATAGTGGCGTGGACCGCTTCGTACCAGTCCGAAGGTGCGCTAAGTGGTTTTGCTTCGAATTGGTCAGCCGGGGACGCTGACGATAGCAACAGCCGGTGCTAATTCTCGTGTTGAACGATTTACTGAAATTAGTTTCCAGTAAAATTCGATTTAACACCATGGAAACAGTTTATTGAAACCTTTCTTTGTTTTTGGCAATGTGGAGATAAATTTCAAAAGCTTCCTCTAACAAACTATGAGGGGATATGCAATATACATCGGGCGGACCACTCACAACCAGCGAAATTATTCCTAGACGATAAATATGGTGTCAGCACCTGTATACATATATACACATCTATGTATATATACCAAGAAACAGCTTCGGCGTACTGTAGACGGCAAGATCGGCTTACCAACAAAGTGGTAGTGATGCAGACAGAGCTAGGCGTGTGTTCGGTCGTCGTGCGGGTCGCACCGAGCCCTAACAAAGTGGTATAGTGACGTGGACCGTTTCGAACCAGTCCGACGGTGTGCAAAGTGGTTGTGTTCCCGACTGGTCAGCCAGCAACGGCAGCAACAGCCCCAGCGGCAGCAGCAGCGTCGGCAGCAGTAGTTGGAACATGTAATCGTCCGGCTGCCCGGTCAGGCTAGTGGCGAGAGAGCGCATTGATCAGACGCTAAGTAGTAGGGATATCTGATGGTTAGCCGCAGTCAGCAGAGCCGCGGCTGCCGAGGCACGCACCCCTGCATCCGACCAATGTTGTAGCGGTCAATGCGCGCGATACGCCCTCTCCGCTCTTACGAACCCGTCAACCGCGAATTCTCTTGCACTGGAGGCAATACGTTTGCTCTAAACGACATCCAGAAATCATGTTTTGCTCTACGGTACAATTATTGCAATTTTCGGGCGAATATTTTTCCACCCTAATTTACACATTTGCCGCATAATTCAATGGTATCTAAATTAAGGGGTTTTGGAATGGGGGTTCACTTTTTATGGGACTTTGGAAAAAAAAGTTTCCGCGGTTTGGCCGGTAATTGCCACCATTGTCATAAATTGAATATCTCAAGGATACATCAAAGAGAATTGAAATGAGTGTAAATTCCGAATGTCCAATTGCAGAATCAATAGAATGTCTTGATGTGCGTACGTATCCCCTTCGGGCAATTCGGTTTTCGTGTTATCGTAAGACAGCTAATTATTATTCTTTTCATCCTCGGAAAAAAATGACCAATACCAATAATTACTCTTTTCAGTGTATTCAACGTCGGACGGGCAGACAAACGAGAGCGGGACGGAGGAACGAGAGGAAAAAGGAAGTGGAAGCCGAGCCGAGGGTCATCAGCGTTGAAAAACAGACGCTCCGTGGAAATGGGATCTTCTTCCTCTGTTTCTATTCCGGACATTAATTACATCTGTCCATATAGAGACTGAGACACAAAGACAGATAATGGAGTACTCCGAACGGGAGAGCACAGAAAGGCCCGCCTGTCCCGATATCGTGCCAACCAAACCAGTATAACGTTAGGGCGGATGCTAGTGCCCAGCGAGTTTGCCGGCAGCGAGAGCGTTTGCTCTGCGCAACAAGTAAAGAACGATCAATACGCAATATACTTGGTGGGTCCGGGTGGCTGAGAGAGAGAGCGAGAGAGGGAGGAGAGAGAATGGGATGTATAGCAGCGTGTGGCAAGTGAATGGCCCTATAAGCTCACTCACTTACTCACTCACTCACTAGTTGGTCCACCCAACCTAATCAAACTTCCCGCTCGAGAAAATTCATCGTACTTTCCATATTGCAACGAATGATGGCCCGCGGTGGTTCGCCACGCGGGCTCCTGTCCCTGATAGTAATTAACTCTACTACGGTGTTTTTCACGGGCGAATAACTCCGTTCTGTCGGGTAGTTGGGAAGGCTGGATACTCCAGTGTTATAGTTTGTGAGCAATTCCTGGTCGGGCTGTTCGCCAGCTTTCCGGAATTTCGGTGTGTCTCCGGTTTCCGGGTAAAAAGCCTCGGAACTGAAATACTTCATCCGTGCGTGGGGATGGTAAGGGTTGTCCACTCCCACTATTCATTCATGGAGCTCACGGACTGTCCTCTGGCTTTTTGCAGGTATTTGAGTGGCCTGGACACAGCCATTCTCCACTGCCGTCGTCCCATCTCTTATTTCCTGGAGAGAATGGTATGAAGGAATGGACAGAGTACAAAGGAAATCGCATAGTTAGCTAAGAGAGTCTCAGCTCTCTTCGGCGCTCCGATTATCGTCGGGATATAGACAAAGGGTTATTGCTAAGGCGGAAAATCTTGGAGGGATGGAAGACGATGAAGCGAGACAAGGGTTTGGTATTATGGATTTTTTGTAATTTTTCCGGAAATTATTTAAAGCGTCGATGAATAGTCACGCAGCTGATTGGATGCTTCACACTAATGTTCCTTTTTGTATATCAGTTGCCTTTGAACTTGGGGCTAATGCAGCACAAGGAGATTATTTCATAGAAAACTGTTTGTAGATGGATATATAAAATGGGTAGAGACGTTTTACTATGAAAGAAAATCAATTACCGGTCGATAAATAATTATGCAGATTCACGGCTGCTTCTGACGCTAATTCTCAATTTTAAATGTCGAGCCTCTCAACTTGTTGCTGAAGCAGATGGGCAGGAAGAGTTTGAGAAAATTTTTTTATCTGTCCATGGGAAGCATAAACCGGGTAGAAATAACGTTCCAATATAAAAAAAAAAAAAACTAACAAAGTGGCTGGACAGAGTGTTTGGAGGAAGTGAAGTAATGGAGTATTTCATGAAAATAAAGGGTAATAAAATTTGATCGAACTCGTTAAAAATAATTTATGCAAGCTTTTTTTTATTGGTGTCTTAAAGATCACGTTCAAAAGCTAATTGCTTCTACTTTCTCGGACGTTTTCCCAACACTTCCGACCGCGTTATCATAAAATTCTCCTCGGTGGGATATTGTTCTGCGAATAAAAGATTTTTTATAGCTTTCAGTCGATAATTACGACACTGCATTATAAAGTATCGTGTACATGCGATTATAGAAATAGCAAATATAATTACTTTCACGTAGACACTTAGTCAATAATATAAAATGAAAATAGCCAATTAAAATAAATCGTAGATTTTTTTTCGTACAGTAGAAACTTTGAAGTGAAAAAAGTTCCGGGATCCCGAGAAAAGGAGACATTCGAAAAGTATTTTATGTTTACCTTCAATTAAATAGATAAACTCTGTTTTTAAAAATGTATTAACCTTTTCCTTCTCCTGCCAAGAACACTTTAATAAATTAAAACTCTACAAATAACTCTAAGTAATTGAAATTATCCAGGTCAATTATGAGTGATTCACAGTTATTTTTAACTACACCGGTTAAAAAAAAAAAGCCAATTAAAAGTTTATTATAGATTTCTCTCGTTTATCAGAACTTCTTCACTGCAGAAATAAAAGCTTTCTGTTTCCAGGTAAAAGGACACTCGAAGACTGCTTAATGTTTTCTTTCAATTAAGTAGACAAACTTTGTGTTTTTCTTTTTTTTTTCTCAAAATTTTAATTCGCCCTTTTGCTTCTATTGTCAGGAGCACTTTAATAAATATCACCTCTACGAATAAAGCTATTAAAAAGTTTGAAAAAAGAAGCGGCTGTTCCCTCGAGAGTACAAGGCGCCAGCTCTTAGCAGAATTCTGCCGGGAGGATAAAAGAATTTCCCGTCTGGCTGATGTTCTTATTTGTCCACGTATAATAATACAGAGCATTCGAGGTATCTTCTGCATGGTTGAATGCGCTGTATTCTCGGAGTCGTGACCCAGTACAATCCGACAAACAGAATGAGTAGGAGAATCCAGAGGAATTTTCCTCACGAGAATAAAACGATTTGAGTTTTCCTGTCCCTTTGACCTATCCCCACATTCTCCACATAAACATAACAGCCAGAGTAACTCATATACGTGACGCCAATAAACAATTACATTCCCCGGGGTGTGCCCCCCTCGCCCCAATCCTTCACAGCAGACACGAAGCTCGTGGACCAGCGAAAAGCTTAAAGGAATTTTCCAACGAGAATACGAAAGAATAAAAGTAAGGTCGTATAAGGAACGGGGAGAAGAAAATGAAGAAATGTGGCCAGCGAAAGAGCTTTCCTAGCCGCGGGGTATTGAGAAAACCCCCCAGCTTGATGGACCGTCGCTTTTCTCTCTCTCCCTCCTTCATCCCCTATTTTTTGTCACGGTAAATTCCGCCTCTCTCTCCTTTTCTCTCCCCAGGAGAGCGTAAAAAGCCCGGACGACCCTTTTTCTGCCACCGGAAGCCCATATCCAACGGGGGGTCTGTCAATAAAGTCCGGAAATAACCAAAGTACGTCGTCGAACCACCGATAACATCTCGTGGCCAGGTTGACGAGGGGGTGGCTGAGTTTTCCGAGAGAGTTTCAAGTAAACGTGGCTGCGGAAAAGCTTTTTTCAGATAAGAAACCGACTGCGAGGACGGCGACGAGGACGAGGACTTTAAGAGATGGTAATCGATCTCCGGCTCTCTGCACTTTCGCCTACCGATATATATACCGATTCCTTTTGTCTCTATCATTATTTTCATTTTTTTTCTCTCTCTCTCAAGGCTCTTTCCTCTGTTACAGGGTCCGGAAAAGAGAAAGAACAACAGCCCTTTGGGGATTGGCCTTCCACCTTCCCTTGGCACAGCGAAAAGAAAGTTTCAAAGACAAGGAGTAAAGGGATGGAGGGAAGAATATGGATGGACAGACATAAGCTCCTCTCGTGCCTCTCTGCCTATGGATACAGGCATATATATGTATGGAAAGGTATAAAGTATAGTAATACACTGTTATTCCATCAGTAGCATATCCACTCTCGCTGTTTTGGCTCGTCTTCGTTTTTGGCGTGTGTATAAGCGCGTCGAGAACGCCCGGCATATTTACGATCTTCTGGTATAGTACGTGGGTACACTTTGGAGGGAAAGAGTCGAGCCTGAAGAGGAAGAGAGAGTCAGTGGATCGAGTTACGACGAGTATGATGAATAAATCTTGCTGTGAAGGGAGATCTCCGGGCTCTGGCAATTTCCCGCGGCCCGTTAGAGTCGCTTCTCGTGCTCGTCCTCGTTCGCTGCGTCGTATAGTCGTTCTTCAAGTCCTCGCCGAGCCCGAATCGAAAGCTCGGTAGATAAATGAGCGAGGCCGTTCGGTGGGTTTCACTGTAGACACGCTACATTCAACGTTACGCGCGCGAAGTTGGCATAATGTTTCATTTTACCTGCACTCAATCATAACTGCCGGTGTAATATCATTGTCCCGCGCTCCGTCTACTTTCTGAATGACATATTAAGAGCGCGGGCTCACTGCGATGGAATATTTTCATGGGGTTGCGGGTAATGCCACCGAGATTTCTGGAAATGGGCGTGAAAGGGGAAACGTATGCTCTTGACGACTCGCGGTTTTTAATATTCTCAATATTAACATACGGAGTTTGAAAGTTTTTTTTTGTATTCATTAATATTTTTATGTCAAATTTATATTATTATACGCGAAGCAACATTTTATGTTTTATATTAATGGGCAGAGATTTCTTTTTACTGTGTAGCTTATTAGTTTTGCTTTTTTTTAAACGATATTATAATTTTAGGAGTGGGATAAAATGCTATTTCATATATTTTTTTGCTGAAGAGAGTTTTGAGATGAAGAGGTCGTAATTTTGAACGCAATTAATTCACATAGTTTTACGAAGAGCAATCGTTGAATGCTGCATTGTTAGAGGATTTTTTCTTCGGCCCTTGACTTTTGATCGGTTTTGAGGTGGATTCAGTTGGGTTCACTTCAAGCTAACCGAGGATCGCTCGGTGCACTATTTCCTACTTGAACACAAGCGCTTTGGCTCGGATTGCACTTTGGTTTTGAAAACCCACTCGTGAACCAACTCGCTGTATGCATGAGGGTCAAGCGTCTGGAATGGGTTGGAAATAGAAAATGCGAGCGTAGCTCGACGGACGATTTCACGCTATTGGATTCCTTTGAGCGACCACACATTCATCTTAAATCGGTTGGTTAAGTTATCTAAGTTCAGTTATCCAATGGCTAAGACATCAGGAGTTACGGATGAGAATAAAGGCACATTATGATTGTAATCATTATTAGTATCTTTCCCGCGTTACCTAAACTATAAAAAACTCCATTTCACCCACACTTTCAATAAAATTGTCGTGCATTTAAACCTCTAACGATACCTGAAAAAGTCGTAAAGTGAAATTTAATGGAAAGTCAATAGCGAATATGCAAATCCGTCAATGGCAAAATGAAAAAACTTGAAAGATAAAACGCGCGGCTTAATTACCGCATTTTATAGTTAGTCCATGAATTTTATTTCACGCGCTTTGATCGGCCATACAGTGAAATTTAATGAAAAGTCAATATATGAATTGAAATTGGACTAATAAAACCGCAGTTTTTAAAATGCCCCGATATATCTTTAAAAAGGACGGAAAAAAAATCATGAGTCTACATAATTACCGCATTTTGTCGAATGTGCTCTAATCGACTATTTTGATTTTTTTTCAGACAACATGGTGCCGGCAAGTGGGTCAACGACGTGTGCTGTACAAATACGCGACGTTGCGCGATAATTCGCGAATCGAAAGCTCTCCTGGTCGATGATAGGTCGAGCAGGGTGTGTCCTGGGAGAGAAAGAAAACTCGAGTCGAAGGCCAGGAAAGTAAAGGCCGCGGAGGTGGAGGAAAACGTACGCCCGGACCGCTTCGGTGCGCTCTCGTTAAAAATGTAGAGCTTCACCGGTAGCGTGAAAAATTCATCGTGGCCGAGGGAGGGCGTGGAAAATTCAGCGAGAGAATACGGCGCAGTGTTGGCTGACGGTACCTACTTCCACTACCACTACAGTGTCTTCTGGTTCTTGGCAGCTTGTGCCAACGTCGGTCCTTACCGCTTTCCCCATCGAAAGATATACTCGCCGGTGTGCTCGTACCTTCTGCTGTGCCATAGCTTTATAATTTAAGAGATTCTCGCGAGAAGCTTGGCCCAGCTTCTGGATACAACATTGATTAGAACCTTTAGGTGGGTTATAAGCCCAGCTGAAGCTCGAGTAACGTCACTACCTCCACCGCCAATAGCTATCCCCCGTCAGAAGAGCCTTTGGCATGCTCTACATAAGACATAAGGTCCAGTTATTGACAATTCAAGAGAACACACGGCCGCTCAGACCAGAAATTCCCGACATCAATTATTAGCGTGTAATCCGCTTCTGGAAGCGCTCGGCAAAGCATTTAATGAACGGGCCACCGTCGACTATGAATTTTAACCGTGTCCTGTTAATGCTTCAAATGTAGTAAAGGAAATTATTTATCTGCAAGAGAATTTGAGGTATAAATTCATTTAAAAAAATGAAGAACGTATTTTTTTTTTTTTCAACTGAGGATAGTAATCAAATATGTTGAAATGTGAGATTTATATTCTCTTGGTAAATATCGAGACAAGGACGTACATTATCAAAGCATCAGGTCTGATAAAGTGTCCAATCTTTCCCATGACTTCCGGTGTGTCTCTAAGCATTTATGACTACACTTATGTCCTGGAGAGTGAGCCAATTACCGTAATTCTGCGACCCTTTGAATTTCCTGCAGTCTACACGTTGTATAAAAGAGTTTGTTCGGGTGCGCGAGGCCTGATCGAATTTCGGGGTGGGCCTTCAAATATTAATCGACCTCGCCGTCATTCGTAGACGTATAAACACTTTCGTATCATTCTCTTTTCCAGACTAGAGTCGCTTGGGGCTGTCTCGTCGGAGAGGTGGACGTGAATTCTTTAAGGACGTGAAACGGTGCGCGACACACACTGCCGTCGACGTCACGACCGTCACTCTTCTTCCCGATCACACGCCGATGGAGAAGGCGCCAACCGAGACTGAATTGTCGGGAATAAAATTGGTGGGGAGTACGATTCCTGTCGCATGCTTCGCAGGATTTTCTTCTCTTCCTTCCTCGCGGTTTCCTGGCGAGATTCGACGATGCTAAAGAATGCTCAATATATATATATAGATATAGATATATATTTGCCAAAATATATATCTATGTATGAGCGTATATATGAGAGAACTTCGAAGGTCCGACGAGAAAATCGAGTCGTGAAATGGAATTTGGCACACGAATTCGCGGCACCGAGCGAATTCAATAGTCCGTTCTCCCTCACTTTACTCTGGTGCGGCTCGTTGCGTGAATAGAAGCGCTTCAACACACTACCTACTACTTGTTGACAAATGGCTCTCGCGAGCAGAGAAACCGGAAACAGCATTGGAAAATGGCTCGGAGCGATCTTGGAATATCTCATGCACTCGCCGCCAGATATAATGGCCATTGAGGAATAGTTGTGCTGTTCGACGAAGGTGCGGATATATAGGCCAACCGGAGGGTCTTTAATTTCCCGGGATTTCTGAAAGGACGATCGAGAACCACGATTAGGAAGGTATAATGTTGAATGGAAACCCAAACCGTGACCCACTTCGATTCGACGGAAGATCAGAGCTGCTAAGCCCTAGATAATGGTCAAAATAATACTTGGCCTTCGGTACCTTCAGCGGTGGACTGGAGAATTGGATCCATAAAAAGTGAGAGGACTCACTGTTGAGAAAAGCTTTATTGCATCTTTATTTTTTGGGGTATCATTGGTCCAATAGGTTCAATTAATGTACTCGACACGTCACATTGGGAAACAATTCGTTTAAATAATTAAATAAAGTTTTGGGCGAAAAAAGAGGGTGATTTTCGAAATTTTGTTCTGATCATAGTCTTTGAATTCTCTATTATTGAAAAATATTGGTGAACATTGAAGTTATTATTATTTGAACAAATTCGGATGGAACATAGTACATAAAGTCCTAAATCGCCTAAATAGTTATAAAGTGTCCCATCTCACAGATTAGTGGCGTCTTTGAAAAATCGTATCACTATATTTAATCAGTCGAATATTTTCAATAATATTCTTCATGCGTTGGCCATTTGTGTAAATATAAACAAAGTTCCATTAAAAGTACCAACTAAATATTGCGGCTGGTGGTACCGCTGAAGTAGTTTGCCCAACGCAAACGTATTTTTTTTAAAAACCAAGCGAGAAAACGAGTAAAGTAAATAAATATCGCTCCATTTCGTTGGCATATCGATGCGATTTTTTTTTATTGGTTAACTGTCAATCAATACAAGAGAAAATAGCAGTACGACGGGAGAGAGTAGGACTCAACGTGTTATTGTCAGTTTTATCTTGATGCACTCTATACGCGTACCGTAGAATTATGTCGAATGAAGAAACCCACACGTAACCATGTTTTTCCTAGTGTATAAATATTGCCTTCGGTCGCAAGGCGGATGAAAAATCACCCTGTTTTTTTAGCACATTGGTAATATTGGCTTTACAAGGCGACTGAAAAATATCGAAGGGAGAAATGAGACGAAATCGCGTTCACTTTTTCACCTCGTCCCTCGAATCACGAATTTCAATGTGTGTTTCTTGGCGCCACAGAACTGCTTCCCTTTCATTTCTCTTCCCTTTAATTACTCTAATTTCCCAATGTCCAAGCACTAATAAAGGGCCAGAGACGAATGGGCGTTGGAAAGTTCGCCTCGGGATACGTTCTCCATTCCCTTTCCCCTCAATTCTCTCCTTTCCAAGCCAAAACTGCGCTTGCAGCCGAGGGAAATGTAATTTACAGAGGTCAAATGTGTTACGTGAGGGTGGAATGGCAACTCCGCGCCGGTCTAGTGTATCCGAATGACGTACAGACCGGGAGTACGATGCGTGCGAGGAAATAACCCCCCTCCTCCTCTCCTCGTCGTTGACAAACGTCGCCCCGACCGGAAACTAACGTTCCAGGGGTCCGAGTGCCCTCCGGCAAGGTGCTTCGACCGCAGTGTACATACCCACTGTATATTCGTGATATACTCCTTGGGAAGCATATAGCGCGATCGTTAAACTCTCTCCCCCTTAAGAATGCTCGTAGACAATCCCCTTCGCGGCGAGAGAAGGCCCTTATTGCCCTAAAAAATGCCACTTCTTGCTATGTACAACTCCGAGTTGCTACTTCTTGCTGCACAACTTCGCCGAGAAACACTGCAACCGGGAATACAAGAGGACACCGGGGCGAAATGGGGCGATGATTTCTTCACAACAATTTCAGGTGATTTCAAAATATTTTTGAGAAAAAGCTAAATTTCACGGGAATTATAATTCGACAGGGACATTGATATCTGAAATATTTTCGGATATTCCGTATCCAAAGGTCGAAATATTATAATTTACAATTTTTTCTCAATATTTTATTTTTCAAAACATCCCCCAAAAGCTTCACAAAACATTCCTCAAGCTTCTGCCACCCCCGAGCCACAAAACCCTGTACATTTCAAGACCGAAGTTGTGGCCAAGGTTGTCAAAGGTCGTTTTTAATCCACTTTGTTTCTGTCCCACAGTGCCCCGGTCTCTTCGTGGTCGGTGAGTGAAGTGGCGGTGGTAGTACGACTTCGAGTGCCAGTCCGAGGGCGTGCCGAGTAGTCCAGAGCATCATCAGTCGAGCGGAGGGGCGACGTGCGCCCTTAAAAAGTGCCTCGAGCCGAGCACTCAAGAGTAGAAGAAGAATAAGAGAGAGAGAGGAAAAGAGAAGAGCAAGGCCAAGCCTGGAGTGAGAGAGAAATGGCAGGAAGAAATCCACGAGTACGTTGCCCGGAGGTGCGGGAGGACCGAGAGGAACGCAGGTAGTCGATTCGAGCGCGCAGCTTCTCTCGTTGAGCGATAGCGGGGCTAAGACCAGAAGAAGAAGAAGAAGAAGAAGAAGAAGAAACAGAAGAGAAGAGGAGAGGGGCAGAAATAAATATGAGAGACGTGGAGAAATAGAGAAAGCGATGAGCGAGTGGCAACGAACACGAAGAGCCTCCCTCGCTACTCGCTACGAGAGTAGCCATGAACACGCGTTTCCACCGCACAAAATTCACCCCCCAGAACAGGCTGCTCTTCGTATCGTGCGACAAGGGGTTGCTGCTTGCAACTGGACTCGCGGTGTTGCACACGGGCGGACGTTGCGCGGTTACCAGAGCAAATATTTCATCCGGTTCATGTTGGGTGTGTGGGTGTGTGTGGAGGGAAGGTAGATACGAGCCGAGAGGTGCAACTGAGGCCGCAGACCATAGAGCACGCTCTTTCCGTGCGAGTTGAACACAGCTAGCCCGTAATAAACGGAGTTTCTCGTTCGCCTCGGCAACGAGACTGTCTCGTGTACTCCAACACGAAGCGAACCGGGGAAAACGCCCGCATATGTTCGAGCGAAAGCAGCCGTTAACGTTGCTTCTCGCTACTGAGAACTCTCTCCTTCTCTTTCACTCTCTCGCGTATGTGGGGGGTACACACGGTGCAGCTGCAATATAGAAGAGGGAAATGCTCAGAGTCAAGTATCCGAAAGAGCTTTTTGCAAAAAGACTTTGGCTACCCCTATGCGGGCTTCGGGCATGAAGAATGAGGAAGGTGAAGTGGTTATTACCGGTGGAAAATCAAATTTTTGGACCCCCGGAAAGATTGCAAGGAGCACGGTTTTATGAGGTAAATAGCCCAGTTTTTTCAAGGTGGAATCTCGGATTTATGGCTTGCCTGGTTAGTTTAATAGTCGTCTGAGATTTATTGGGACTTTATGATGAAATTATGGGTGTTGTTAATGTGTAATCTCTGGCACAGGTTTTCATGGTGTTCAAGGATAATAAGTAAAGGATTATCTTTTTCTCTCTCTCTCCCCCGTGTATATGGGATTCACACGGTGCATCTGCAATGTAGAAGAGAAAAATGCTCAGAGTCAAGTATCCGGAAGAGCTTTTTGCAAAAAGACTTTGGCTGCCTCTATGCAAGCTTGGAGCATGAAGAATGAGGAAAGTGAAGTGGTTATTACCGGTGGAAAATGAAATTTTGGAACCCGCGGAGAGATTGGAAGGAGGACGATTTTATGAGGTAACTAACCTAGTTTTTTTAAAGGTTGAATTTCGAAATGTTTGGTTATTTTAATAGCCGTCTGTGGAGATTTATTGGGACGTTATGATAGAGTTATGGGTGTTGTTAATATGTAATCTGTGTCACAGGTTCTGATGGTGTTGAACGGTTAATGAGTAAAGTAAAGCACTTATTTCACTTCGGAAATGAAGTTCAAATGTGCAGTGAAAGTTTGATAGGAAATATAGCGAGTGAAGTAAATAGCTTAGTTTCCATAGAGTTCCCGGTTGGGATTCGTGTACTTGAACGTAGTTCGGTTATTTCACTAGTTGTCAAGACGTTTATAACGAAATCGACCAGTTCGCTGCTTCACTAGTCGCTCAGTTGCCTGTACAAATTTATTACTCGGAATATCGTTGTACGTGGATGCTGTAAAATGTAATCTGATCTTCGATATCTTGCGAAGACCATAGATATTATCTCAGTCACACTTGTCAAAGTGCCTGAGGATATCGTATGAAATACAGTATTTACTCTGCTGGAAAAATTAATTCAATTAATTTTTCAGCGTATAATGATGTCTTTAAAAACGTTGTACGATATTTCGAGCGTTTTTTCCGCCTTTAAAGGATTAAACCGGGAGTGAAAGTAGAAGAGGGTTATCATTTTTCCGCTCGGTTATTAAGGGTCCTCAATCAAACGACCCTCTTAATCTCAAACTTCATCAAAATTAAACAACCCTCGGTAATCACGAGTACAAAAATGTCCGATAATTTTCAAAATGTAATAATTAAAAACAGCCTTTCGAATTTGGTTAAATAAAAAATTGTTGATTGCATTAATCAGAACACAGAATCTCCAAAGAAGGAATAACAGACACGAGTGAAAATCGACGATATTTATAACCAACTAACTAATTCACCTCGATTTCTACTTTACTGAGATGCGAAGTCGAAAAAAAAACTGAAAGAATGGCTGCGTTTTATCTGTCATTATGCAGGAGCTGGAAAGTGCTTCGTGCGCTGCGATATATACGCGCTTTATAGCAGAAGCAAAGCCTCCAATCATATTCATAAAATAATTCATGAAATAATCCTCTGCCACGTACATCTCATGGCTGCTGGTAGTTATAGGAATAAGCTTTCACTTCTTCTCTCTCAGTTACCTCACTCAACTAGCTCACTCGCTTTTTCTCATGGATGGACGCTCCGAATTATCGCAAATTCCGGTAATCCCTGAGTGAGCCTCGAGCGTGGACTTGAGGCGAGCAGCGGTATAAGGCAAAAAAGAGGCTGGCAAATGTTCCTCGGAAATGCTGCCCGTCCTCATCTCACCCTCAGCCCGTTTTATACACATACACGTGTACGTATATACACGCACTGTACATAGTATATAGTGCAGTCAGTAGAGAGTAAAGCCTGCGGGGGTTAATGCCATTCGCGGCTCCCGAGAGCTTGATCAAACAAATGGGGGATCAAGGGTAGGGAATGAGGCGAGACACGGAGGACAGGGGCGACTTGGTTCGCGCGCTTGGACATCGATTCGTTGACTTGCTGCTTTTTCTTTTCCGCTGTAGCAAATGCGCCTCTTCCACCCCTAAAAAATCGCTCCATTATTTACCCGAGGGTCCTGTTTTTTTAAAAAAACCCGGCAGGTTTCATTTTTGCCAGTATATCTCGTTTTGTACGCCGGCAAGTTTGTTACACTTTTTGACGTGGACAAAATTGTGGCCACTGCTACACATTTTTTTTCACCAAGCCCTTGACGTCATTTTGGGGGTGAAGCTAATGGGTTTTCTAATTTTTTAAATGACATTGTGAAGCATTGAAAATGGGTTACTAATATTTAATTTTTTTCAAACGCTTTGGAGTATAGGGAATATAAAAAAATTGCATCGTTTGCAGCAGTCATTCAACTCCAATTTATTTATTCCATTCTGTCCCTTATCTCAATATTTTTTCCGCTTGCATCATGACTCACGGGATTAGCCAGTAATAATCTACAGCACTTCCTCTTCTATCTCTGGCCTGCTTTTCACCCCGTATCTCGTCCGTTTTTGTTCCCTTTCCTGTTTTTTTTTTTCAAGCAAACGATACAGAGGTTGGCAGTAGCATTTCCCACAGTTATTTCTTATTGCAGAGCTCGTATTATGCTCGAGCACAGGTGTTTAATTCCTCGGCAGTGAGGGTGACGCAAAGAGGGTGGCTAAATAAAAAAGTAAAAGTAAAAAAAAAAGAGAGAAAAAGAAAAAACGATAGGGAGGGATAGAGAGCTTGATCAAACAAATGGAGGGGCTCTGAAAAGGTAGCTGAACCGAGTCGGGCCTTTTGCGCACGAGCCTGGAGCTTGTAACGAGTGCTTTTCACCTCCGGCTATGCAGGGACCCTCGTCTTTCTCGTCTTGAATGCTCCGGGGGTGGTTCGCGGGGGTGGAAGCAGGAAAGCAAGTCAGAGAGTACATAGAAAGGGACAGCGCAGCCAACAGGCCTCGGGACAATGAGCATATGCCAACAAAGTTATCACACCGTTGAATAGGCGATGAAATTATTCACGGGCAATCTGTCGTAACCAAGTTAATTTCGCCCCGTTGAAAATCTACATATTCAGGAAGATAGCTCCTATATCGCTACCTACTCGCGACGCTCTGAATTTCGGGGCTTCTGTTTAAGCCAACAGTCACGAACCGCGCGAAACGAGGCATTACACCGACATTAACTTGACGAAAGGGTGGGTTTTCACGTTGCCAACTATATTCCGTATATCTGGCCTCCTTCTATCTCGATTTCCCACTAGTGTCATAGTTCAATGTGAGCGCGACACCGTCGGAGTGATGGCACTTGTCGAATATAAAAAAAAACAATGGGTGTATGTATGGGCACGTGCAGGGTTAGCGACGCGTGAACCGTTCTCCCCGTCCCCGGGGATGAGTGCTTTCGGTAGATCGAATTTTTCAATCGGGCAGAATCAATATTGTACTGTATTCACTGTTGGGACAACGGGGGTGGGATTTGCAATTAGGAATTATTGCCGGATGGTATGAATTAACGTTTTTTTAAATTTATTTATTTATTTTATTCTTAGCTTCGCTTTAGTTAAAATGTTCATTTCTATTTTTCAAGTGGAACAGTTTCGATCATCTGAGAGGTTCTAAATTTAATTGAAATTCATTTTGTTCTTCATACTTTACGGTTCAATTTTTCTTGCGATATATATATATGTTTTTTTTTATTAACTTTGCAATATAATAATACATTTTTTCTTGGATAATGACAAATATTCGGTGATTCGTTTTGAAAACAATGATTTATAAATATGGCAATATTGAATAACCCGGTGCTCATTAAAATACGAGCTTTCGAATAATGGTTTATAAATTACGTATGCAAACCGATTATTCAAATAATATGGAAATCTGTATTCTTGAAACATCGTATAGTTTGTGTTGTAATATTGAATTTGTAGAATAACAATGAGAGTGGTATTTGCAATTAGTAATAATGAGCAATTGGTGTGATCGATCAATGTTTCAATTATACTCGCGGTGAATTCGTGTACGTAACCCCCCACCCGCCCCTCTCTCCTTTTAATGTCCAATAAATTTCTCTTTCCCGCGCGTCAACAAAATCGCACACGTCTCTTGGCTCGAAAATGCCTCTGTCGGTGCATATCCCGTGCGTACGCATGTGCATTACCCTCATATTTATCTTTAATTAATCACGAACAAATATTGAACGTTTCGAGATCGGGGAAAGCCTGTTTGCATATCTCCAAGGTCGTGCTTGGCGTTTTAACTGGCATAAGCATTATTATGCCGGAGTGCTTACTCTGCTACCCTCTATAGCCTACCTATATTAGTACTTGTTGTTATACATGGCTGAGTGCACGCCAGAGAGCGGCTGCTATGATTCCCGGAGTCGTGCCTCGTCGTCTCGTTGCCCATTTGCCCAATTACTGGACATTG
Organism: Clistopyga incitator; assembly: GCA_947507545.1. Taxonomy (NCBI): domain Eukaryota; kingdom Metazoa; phylum Arthropoda; class Insecta; order Hymenoptera; family Ichneumonidae; genus Clistopyga; species Clistopyga incitator. Next base: position 10,782,861 of record OX382177.1, read on the forward strand.
GGGTCCGCAGCCCCTCTTCTCTCTCTCTCTTTCTCTTTCTCTTTCTCTTTCTCTCTGTGCGTGCAGATGTCCATACAAGTCATTCTCTGTCAGTTAGACCATTTTTTACCACAACTCATGCTATTTCGTACTATTCGTAATTATTTTTGTTAACTCATTATGCATTTTTGTGTTACTGTTACTTTTTCTTTAAAAATCAAGGGAAGTTACACTTTTTTGCCAATACATGCACAAAAAAGTCCTTTTCGAGCTTGTCGTGCGTAGCGAAAGTGGCTGCTTTTACGTAGGCATCAGAAACTAGAATTTTCTGATACTAGGTCGAAACAAGGAGCTTTTGGCACATGTTTGTACATAAACTCAGAATTAGCCTCATAAAACTTCATGCACGGTTACTGATCGACTATTGTTTCCTCCACAGGCCAGAATGTGGAAGATTTCGAAGGCCTGAGACACGGTGAGGGGTTGCGGCTTGTACAATGGCCTGAGGAACGTCGAACAGAGCGTCTGAGTGTTGTACACAAATTCGAGATTTATCCAAGGCTAATGTCGATAAGCTGAGTTGATCGGAGGGTCCGGGCTTCCCATCCTGGAGAATCCTCCGAAGCAGCCGAACGTTTCACGTTGTAACTATACGGGAGAAGCTCTAGGAGAGTGGAGAAACAGGTCCCACGAGCGTGGAGGCACATAAATCGAAGACAGGGCTCAGCTGCGCTCCAGACTGCATTAGATTTTCGGTTTAGTGTTACTACCGAGCTCAACCAAAAGTGGGTTCTCGTATAGGAGGGTGAATTTTCCTGGTCCACAGTGGCTACTTCAACATTCTCGTGCCACGTTTGTGTTTCACATAATAGTGGGGGTAAAATGGATTTTAAAAAAAGAGCGTAATATTTTTTATAGAGTTGTTCGTCGATGTTTTTACTTCTTGTAACCGAGAAACAGGTTCAACGAAAAAAACGAGCCACATAATTTTGTTAAAATACGTGCAGCAAGGAAAAAAACATTTGAGGATTATAAAAAAAAAAGCGTCTACACATTTGTGACTGCATTGCATTAATTTTTTACTATTCAAAGCGTGGAACGTGAATGTTTCAGAATTCGTTTGTCCATCATGAAAAATATTACTTCTGGCTTATCCTTTTGTGTACCTACATTTGCTTTTCTTTTTTGTGATGAAAATCAACAATGCAGATGTAACCTTAGGGAAATCCTAGATTATTTTAAGCATTTTCAGTGAGGATGCTTCAATTGTAGGATAGAAAGTGGAAAGGTTATCTTCACTCCAACCCCATCTCCGTGCCCAGAGAAATCTGAATAGAATATTCGTGTTTTACAAATACAAATAGAGAAAGAAATGGATAAAGTAAGGTGTACGTGGTCGGCAGAAACAAGTCCATACTAACGGGCGTATTCAACGAGTTGAACAAGCAAAAACTTCGCCCTTGCCCTTTATATCCATCCCTTCGTGCTGCGCCATGTAACGCGCAGAGTAGCGTAAAACGAGAAAGCCACTGAGTCAGATGAGAAATGGTTTGCGGCGATCTCTAATGAGCTCGCTTCGGAGTACCTCGGAGCACTCGTCTATACTTCCACCTAGACATACATCACGGAAATTAGAATAGACTCGTTTCTGCTTTTCGACATCTCGCATTTCACCACTAAGATTTTTACTGTTTACTCACATTTGTAGTTTCTATGGTGCTTAAAAACAAAAAGTGGACATAAGAAAAATTTTCTAAGTAGCAGATGGTCGGAAAAATATTGTTTTCTTTAAATTAAATTATTTTGGAGTCTCTAAGCATTTGAAAAATTCCGTTTCCAGCTCACCACTTTTTTTCATGTTTATTCTAGCTCTACATCGTTTCCCACTTCCTCAGCACTTGGGACAGTAGAGAAATTCAAGTGAAAAAAGTTGATACTAATCAACTAATCTTCATCATCGAATTCCCTGCACGAATGAAATTTCCGTCAGGTTACCAGCGAAATTCGAAAGAGCCGCAAATGATACTAAGCGAAGTTGATAGTGGTACCGTTTGTTCGCCATTTCCTCAGGCTTAAACGTCGTTCGCAGGCAAATAAATCGAACTTTGCCATCTCTTTCTATCCTCCCACGGAACTATCCGGCACTCAGCTTGCGGTCTCCAGCTGTGCGCCTTATTTTCCTAGATTGCATTGTCTAGTAACCGCCTCCGGGGCTAGTCTTGCACCAGCATCACGGCCATCATTGCCGGAACAGGGAAAATGCAGCTGCGGTGGCGTCGACTCTGCAGCAGCTCGTGTTTTCCCATTCTCGTCGCCGTCGTTCTGCTCGTAGTCACCGGGCTTCGCTCTAGCCGAGCTCGCGGGAGTGTTCGTGATCGAACGGTAATTGGACTTTACTGGGTTCTCTGGGTCTCCGCATCGGTTGTTCTCCACACGTTTCCATGAGTCTCTCTCTCTCTCTCTGCCTCCCACGCTCATGAGGAACACTTCGTGGTAGCCTCGGGGCATACCGAACGCCGAGACCCAGGGCACGCAGCTTTTGTTGGACCCCTTAACGTGTAAGTACTACCCGATGTGCAGGTATGTGTCGATGTTCCGGCAGATGAGGCATTCTCCGCAAATTTGACGTTTTTCCTAGATCTCCCAGGTGCTTCTCATTATTAGCCACTTTTATTTCCTCCTGTCACCGCAAAGGATTATTTAGTTCAAGTTCTCCAACGTGAAATTCGTTCCGCTAGTTTCCAGGATTTTTGGAATTCTTATATTGCTGGAAAGAAAAAGATATTATGATAAAAAAAAAAATTTCTATGCAACGTAAGAAAATGTCTACAATGTGGAAAAAAAAATTACCACTGTCGAATACGAAAATGTAGGCTGAAAAAGATGTTTTTTGACATTTTTTTTCCAATTTCCTTGAAGGTGCGAAAAGAAAAATGTGTCATTCATAAAAAAAATATTTTCCGCCTCCTGTTCGCATTCGTTGTTGAATAATATATTATCCCGTGATCCAGGATCCAGTGGCGATGTTTCATCAATGTCAAGTAAAACGGTCCACGATGTTCCATAATATATATTCGCGAGTTTGGAGTTCCACTTGAGGCGAAATATTCACTGAAAATGTTTTTTGAATGAAGAAAAACGATTTGAACGTGAAATGTAAGCGCGAAATAAGAGTAAAAACATTTGGAGGAGTCAAAGAAGCGAGTCAGAGGTTGTACATCAACGGTTCGTCGTAGGTTAGGCGGTTTATTCGAGGGGGCTGTAGGTTGTACGTAGTACTCGGAGGAAAGCTGAATACCGAGCACAAGTTCCGCTTCGCGGAGGGAGCAAATCCTCTTCTTTCCGCGCTGTGGGAGATGAAGCTGCACCGCAAGGATTTTCCCCATTCCTTCCTCCTTCTCCTGGTAGAAGCACTAAACCGAACAACCCTGGGCACAGACTGGCCAAGGATCTCTGGGAAATGTACGTACCGTGTCCGAGAGGCTTTTGCCTCTCGCACGTACGTTCGAGCTTATCGCGATTACCCTGAATAAATTTCGAACTCACCCTCTCGCCCACCGCCCTCGTGTTTTCCACCATCCCCTCGGACCCGGTGCACGCCTCAGGAACCCGCGAGGATTTTCTGTTGCAAAAAGCTTTCAAAAACAGATCCTGCCAAAGACCACGATTTTTGTGTAATTTTTCCACATTCTCAAAACGACCGCTTATCAAAAGATTTTTCAATTTTCTTACAAATTACAAAAACGCGTACTTCTTCGTGTCGAGTCTAAAACTAAATTTTCAATATCATTTCAATTCATTTTGTTAAACTTTATTTTGATAAAACTATTGTACAGTATTCAAGTAAATTATTCACTGAAAAAATAACAATCTAATTGCATTACATTGATTTAAATCTCTACAGGAATTTATAAATTTCACAATAAAACTCGAGCACATTTTACTTGTTGTTTCAGAATGAAGCTTCTTACCTAAGTCCCTTCAGTCAAGGATATTGATTTGATTAATTGACCCGGAAAGCAACGATCCCTACAAAAGAGTGACCAAAAGCCCATTTAAATCCAATATACGGTGGAAATCCTTCCTGATAAGGGTGACAAGTATTGCGCCCATGGTCCGGATTCTTGTCGACTCTCCACTTCATCCAGTATTCAGGCGTCGTATACTTCTTCTCGCGGAGGTCCCGCTCTTAAACGCCACCTGCGTCTGTCTGGCTGTCTGTCTGTTTCGTTTGTAAATCCTCGTATATGTTCCCATGGGATGGGTGACAGTGGGGTGAAGGACGATGGGGTGTTGTGGGTATGTGTGGGGGGCAATCCCCCTCGATTCCCCCTTTTCCCTCTTGCCCCCTCGCCCTTTCCCTTGTGGGAAGAAAAGACGAAAAAAATGAAGGGTGTACAAGCTGCCACAGCTTGCAATGGTGTATCCACGTCAACCAGGGCGGAAGGTATTATGGTACAGGGTATAGCGGTGGAAGAGACGAGCCGAGGGAAACTTAACAGCGAACGATCTTCTTTACACCTCGGTGTGTTGCTTCTGCTGCTTCTGGTGGTGCTCTTCGTGGTCGTAGCTCTCCTCCCTCGTCGCTGTTCTCACTGTGTATATATATTTCTCCCTACAAGCCACCGTGGTCGTCGCCGCGCACTAAAACCGGACGTCCAATGCAATTTATACGGAGACAAGACCCAGCTGAGCCCGCCGTCGGGTTCGTCCTTCCACGGCGCGAACGACGAAATTTACTTTCTCCGGACGTTTACAGGGGGGCTCTTCGTGGATGAATGTGTGTGTGTGTGTGTGTGGGGAGGTTGAGCACGCGACCCGCTGGAGGCCACAATGTCGACGACAATGTGATGCCCCGGAGCCCCACAGTTTTCTCGTCTTTCCATAGCATGAACACAAGCTTCTCCGTACTCTTTCTTTTTCACCCTATTCTTCGGGTTCTTCTCCTTCTTCTTCTTCTTCTTCTTCTTCTTCTTCTTCTGGTACTTGCTCGTTTTTTCTTCATCTTGTAGGGGACTCGATCTTTGTGCAGAAAAAGAATCAACTACTCGACTGTGCTCACAGCGTTTTACTCTCGGCTGAAGATTTGTCATCGCTACGGTTTTTTCTTTACTTTTTCGACGTTTTTTTTACTTACCGACTCTGTAGGTTTAATTGATTGCTTTTTCACTGAGTTCAAACAGCGAAACGTTTACACTTTTTCGGTTCAATCGCGGAAACATTTGTCCCACTGCTTGGCAATCTCGGCGGGGATGATGAGGGCCGTGAAATTAATAATTTCGGGGTATCGGTAAGGCAATCGGATTTTGTTGCAGCTGTTTTCGGCACAGCAACATTGTGAATTATTATTTATACATAATGCTCATGTTTCGGTCTGGGATTTCGTAGGAAGTTTATATAGCGTAATGTTTTTCATTGTTGTTTAATTGAGCGTGCATTTGGGAAAATGATGCAGTTTATTGTTATAATGATTCTGTTGGAAATAATTTTTTTTAAAATTCAGAAATTAATGTTGATTGATTAATATATACAGTGGCTAATATGATTGTAATAGTATCTATAATTTATCAATACGTTCCCGTTTCTTTTTTTACTTTAGTTCGATTTTTTTCCTTCGTATTTATGCCTATGAATTATTAACCTTATTTTAAGTGGCTTTCGATAAATTCATTTTATATAATATCTTCGTGATCGTGATCGAACAAAGTGGATTTAACAATGGTATTTGCAAACGAAGGCTCTCACAGCAACGTTTATTGTGGATATTTCGACAATTTTAATTTTCTCTCGTGAATCGTCATTACGCCGATATTATACATAAATTCAATGCTGTTTATATGCCACTCGCCGATCTGACGTTAAGTTTTCAACAGTGAAACGATTACGATTTTACATTTTCACAGAGGATATATTAGTATGACTGTTTCAAGCATAATTTACAATTATAATGGCTTTGTCAGAATCGATAATTAGATCTAATTAGCATGACCTGTTTTTTCAGTAGCATTATTTGCTACATAAATCACGTGTAACTATGTTTATTGAATGATGTTTCACAAAGTCAAAACAGTAGAAACTGTACACATTTCCATTTGCATCGCCGAATAAAAAAGTACTGCATTACATCAGGCACAAGTCCGATCCGGACGAGGCCAGGACAAGGCACTGACAGGGCCTTAACATGGTCGGATTAACGCCTGATTTACCGCTCCAAATTTAAATTCGAGCGGTAGTCACCTCTGCAATGGTTCTATTTTAATGAAGAAAAAAAAACCCAATCATATCGATGACAAAAATGAATTAATATGCACCAGAAATGTTCGATACATAAATCAGCATCGTTGAATTTTATTGACATTCAACGATACATTTTTTTCCACTCGGTGCTTTTCATTGAAGTTAAAACAGCGGAAAGGTCATACATTTGAATATTATTTGCAGTTTACCCGACTAATTGATTTGCTGTGACGACTTAATTAATATCGATAATCCGATAATATTGGTGGACTTTAAATGGAGCAGTTTTTGTAGCATAAATAAACGACGAAAAAATGTATGTACATTTAACGAGAGCCATGCTTACCGGCATGTTCTGACAAATTTCGTTGGGAAGCAATGCCCAAATTAAATTTCCAGCTGTTTTTAATGCCCCTCCTCTTGTTTACGCTGTAATGTACTTTGTCACACAGCGTGGTGCACTAATTTCTCCTTTTTTACTTTTTCTTTTTTTAATTGGATCACGCTGATGAGAAGCACCGAGCCGTGTGCCTCTGCTCTCTCCGAGTACAATAATTTGCGCGTAACCCAATTATGCCGATGAGGCTTTCCAGGAGGCTTTTCATCGTGCTGCTCAACCTCGTCCACGTCTCATCCAAAGTCTCTGCCGTTGTCTTTCCCTTAAGCATCTCATCCACCTCCTCAAGCACCACTACCGGATCCGGATATTAAGTTTCCAAACTTGATTCGCTCCGGTGTTCCAGAGGTCCCTGGGTATATATAGAATTTCCACTACCTTAATACCGTATATATCTATGTACATGTATATATGGGCTATTCAATAAACACCAAAAATTCGTATTTCCAGTGATTTCTAAAATTACAGTACTTACGTCAACTTACGTCATAATCATAATTTTCTAAAATTCGCCAAAAATTCGAGTATTCTTATGGTGAATATTAATTTTTTTTCAAATGAAGATTTTATTGGTTTTTCATCTGCAGTTATGAAATCATTATTTTGTAATTATTTTTAACGTGTACTATAAGATTTTTCTGAGTCTCTGAGAATATTTTAGAATCCGTGTTGCTGTTTCTTTAAAATAAGTACTGTAATATAAAAAAAAAAGTTACGGTGTAGTTGTGAGAGCATGGGACCTTGATCGCGACGTAACGGAATGCCCCGTAGATCAACTCGGACCCGCGAGGGGCAACGGTCTGAGTTCTGGTTTCTCGCAGCCCGAGGAACCCATAGCAAGAAGCAGGAGGAGGTCTTGGGGCATCGAAAGTTTTCTCTCTCTTTCCAATAGCGACTCGAGGCAGCGGAAGCTTCAATCTGCTAAGTGCCAAGAGGGGCACGAAGCCACCCCTCGATTCCTCTTTCAGTCACACCGTCCTGGAGTTAAAGTTGGGGCTTTGGTGGGGTGGGGGAGAGGAAGGAAGGAAAAGGAGCCGAGTATCTCGAGGAAAAAGAAAGTGAAAGAGGCCCTCCCTGGAGCGAGACTCGAAGCTCCAGGGGGCAGAGGTGAAGGGATGAAAAATACACGTAAAAGCGAGGACGATAAAGAGAGGAAAATAACGAAAAAGAAAGTACCAAGGAAATACGGGGGGAGATGGATCTGAGGAGCGAGCGAGAGTAAGTGGATATTCCCGAATCGAGTTGGACGCCCAAAGCGGAAGAATCAAAGAACGATTGGTTAAGTAAGCCTCCCAGTCGATATATATAGCGATGGTGCTGCGGAAAGAGCGAAGAGAGCGAGCTAAAAGGATAGAGAATGAGAGAAAGGGAGAGAGAAAGTGAGACCAAGAGAGAGAGAGAGAGAGAGAGAGAGAGAGAGAGAGATAGAGAGATGCTAGTAGGGTAGACTCGTAAGTTAATTTCCAGAATCCGTTTGGCCTCGTTTGCCCTGAGTCTGTACTGCTTCAGTCGGGAATGCACGAGGACCTGAAGGTAGAGAGACTTATCCACGCGAAATCACGGGAGCTTGAAGCTTCTCCAAGCGCAATATGTACCTGCTGAGGAATATGTGGCATTAGGTATCTGTGGGGCCACCCTCTGGCTATGTACGTACGTATGTATGTATATGGGCACAGTATATGCGGCAGAAGATGCCCATGTAGAAGATTGTCTCGTTCCAGTTCCAGCAGGGCGATCACGTATGCCCTCAATTGTCACTGCGAAGGGCCGTGCTTTTTCTCTCTCTTTCTCTCCCGCTCTCTTTCTTTCTCGGCTTCGTCATAGGCCATCGTGCGGTCCATCCACTCAAAAACCGAGCTAAAAGGGCTGCAGAAAGGCTCGCGGCCGGCCTGCACGTTGAGTAGTACTACTGAAAGCGATATAGTCCAGCTACCACACAGCATCTAAATACAGCCTTCCTCCACTCGAGTTTTACCGGGTCCACTAATTATTTTCCTCTCGTGGGTCCTCCAATTTTCATAGAAATTAGAAGACCACCCCCGGCCATGCGGGCAATTGAATATATTTAAAAGGGGAGAGAGGGTTAACTGGTCTTCGTCGTGGAGGAAGATTTGTTTGGGGTAAATAAAAATCCAGGATTTGGTGGGCATCGAAATAGCGAATTACAAAATAAGCAACTTCCAAATTCAGAATGGCCATCATTGCGAAATCCGCTGGTTTGATTGTATATTAATAGGACGAGGGGCAAAATAGCGAATTTCGAAATAACATTCGAATTTAGAATAGCCATCATTATGAAATCCGCTATTTTAGCCGGTTGCTATTTCGATAACTCGCTATCTTGCACCTCCACCCCTTTAATATTACATCAAATCATATTTTTACCGACCACATATAATTATTTTCCGAAACCCAGCGATACCGAGATAACTTGAAAATTAAATGGCAGGGGTTTATGCGACATGAGCCATTTCGAGGACACGATTGCCGGAGCGTGTCCTATCTGCTCTGTATAATGGGCAATTAATCATTTCTTTTTTGATGGCGCATCGATAGATATCAATTAGCGAGTGCGTATGTGCGTAGCCATGTAAACCTGGGGTTTGGGCACGGCCTCCGGCTCATCTCCTATGGGCAGCACACCGATACACCAAACAGAAGCACAATGCGTCGCTCGATGGGCGAATCAACGAGGGGATATAGTATTTATGATCGGAAACATCAGGACGATGCTGCGGTATGTGTTCAAAATATATATATATATCCGTATATATAGATATATAGCTATATATATATATATGCATTAATATATATATAGACATATATATTGTACAGATATATTTATGTACTAAATATATACTCACGTATACCAAAGTTAGTATGCGAGTACGTTCGTCCGATGTCCTGGTAAATTGATTCCGTAATGTAGTTGAAATGACATGCGGCTTGGACACAGCAGTGGGCGCGGAAATACGATGCCAGCGGTGCTATATCGCTCGTGAGCTCTAGCTCAATTCTCGTACATACTGGCTTAATTTGCACCGTTAATATCACTCCTAGTTATGATTATGATTGACTGAATTTGTATCGGTCAGTGCTCACTCAGCTGATGCCACGACTATCTACTTCACATCTGCTCCGAATGCATCCTTTTATGCGAAAAGCTAAAGCTTAGGGGAGAATGGACGACAATGAGCCACAGGGCACAATGAGCCACGACGATTTTATGCTAAATTACGGATTATTAATTTACGAACGTGAATTATATCGTCCAGAATCAATACCAAAATCGGTCTTGTCGTGACGTCAATCTATTTGTTTATTCCACGCATACATTGTTAGACATTTTCAAAATTACTTGACGAGCTGGTGGGGAAATGGATGATGAAAAGTATCCTCTTATTTTTTTATTATTTCGTCGAATTTATTGTACAATACGTACTGTGAAAATATATGGAAAAAAGTAACATTTTTTGGGGTGGAATTTAGAATGCATTTTTCATGTTTTTGGATTTTTTCAATTAAATATTCAACTTTTCTGGGGCTGCATTAAAAGCTATTGGAAAATAAGGGATGTAAAGCTTGTTATGAAATTAATGAAGGAACAACGTAAGGTCAAGTCATTTATTTTTACAGGTATACAAAGTGTTTTAATATAGTGAAGAATTTTTTTTTTTTGGTACAGGAATTATGGTACCTTCACAAATAAGTTAGTTAAGTGGTTAAAACGATGTTTATGGTCTGAATATAAGCTCAAATTACATTTTTTTTTGAATATTAGTTACTTTGCCGTGGCTTGCGTTTTATACAACATTGTGTAAAACACTTCTTTGAAACGATTATTAGTGTCTGTCGCCTTTCTATTCACTTCTAACGAAGTCTTTCTCCTGAAAATCCTGCAAAGTACAATACGACCCTTTCCTTTGATCATTGACTGTCCTGATGCTTTCGCCCGCGGCACATTCTCTAAACTCCATTTTCTTCATACTTCGATGCAACAATTTACTGGCTATGGTTATTATCATATTTTCCTGACCATTATACAAACTGAAAGAAACATATTTTTACAAAAAAATGTTTTGCGTTTATTTAAAAAAATGAAAAAATCGTCTGACTTTCAAATGTCGGATTTTCACTTTTTTTTTCTTGATAAAAATTTTAATTATTGTCCTACCAATTTTATTTATTTTTTCTTCTGAATAGAAATTTTATTCTCCGCCCTTCAATCTCGAGTTTTCAATCCCCAAGTCATAGGAATTTTTACATAAATAAACACAATTTTGTTGCAAGCAAAAATTCAAACAAAAGAACTTTGCTCTTTTTTCTCCAATTTACATTTTTGTACAGTATCGATGATAGTAAAATTCTACCTTCGACGAGCCATAATTTCGCTCTTTCATCCATTATTATTATATTTTCCAACAATACAAAATTCATCGTTCATTTTGCAGTCGTCAGTGCCGAATGAAATTTTCACATTTCACTCTCGCAATATTCCTCGATGTAAATATAGTCATAAATCATGAGAACCTCATAAACGACCAGAATTATGGTCATTTTGGGTGAGCCCATAAAACATATAATTTTCAAAGCCAATAATTCCCTTATTTTCAATTTCCAAAATTACAACATAAGCTTATTCCCCAAACCTCGATAGTAAATCCACCGCCCAACCAATTATGTATTTTCCATATCCCAACAATTTTATTCCCAAATAATCTAGACTTAGAAAACACACACACTTTAAAAAAAAAACAAATAAATGCACTACAAAGTGCATTAAAATATGAAGGAAAAAAAATGAAAAAAATACATAAATCCTCTGCCATAATTCTCTAATTTATATTTCTTTCCAGATACCATGGCCTTACAATTGAGATACCTTCAAAGACCCATCGAATCGTGCTTTTGTGCATTACTGTTACATTCCCCACGAACATAAAGCTCTCAGTTGATTTTCCAGTTATCAGTAGAGAATGTAAATTTCGTCGTCTTTCTCAGGCTCGCAGTGTCTCCCGATGGAAGGATAATGAGGGGATAAAGGACAGAAAAGAACGGAGAGGGTCGGAGTGGAGCCTGGAGCGTGTACACGATACCGCAACTCGTTATTGCCGTAACGAAGTCGTTTGCTGGTCGAGATAACGACTCTCTCATCTATTGAACATTGGAATACCATAGCCCGAATATACGCCTCCATACACACCCCGCAATACAGGGAACCATAGTACAGTGAAAATAAAACGACGTGTGCCGCTGCATACAGCTTCACTTTGACATTATATGTAGAAAATACTGTATAACCGTGAGGGAAACGTTCCGGAGACCAGTGATGGTCGAAACGATCGTTAATCCATACATACGTATGACGCACCGATACATCGATGATGTGGGATGTTGTAGTCGAAAGCAAGCGATTGAAAAAAAAAAAAAAAAAAAAAAAAATGTAAAAGCGATAGTAGCGTCCTATAGAATATTTATACATATCTCATATATATGAATACATATTCGATGCTCGGTGAATGCATCGCCGCTCGGATAGCTCTGGAGAATTCTCGGAGAACTTCCAGCGTGAATTTCATCGTCGAGAATTTCATATATCGCGCGAAAATATATGGGCGTTTGGTATATAGTAAAGATACGCTTGGACAGGTAACACGATAGTATTATTATACGTATATCGAATATCTATAATACCTACTCGGGAGTTCGAGAACGTTGAAAATCGTTTTGGAAGCGGTGGATCCACGTGAACGTATGTCGGTGTATTAAGGGAGCTTCCCCGACGATTTATAGCCTTTCTTCGCGCACTTTTCTTTGCCGACTATAAACTGTGCCGATGCTTTCGTGGAGATCGAAGCTTGGAACGGAAGAAAAAATTGTTTCGGGCTCACGGCGCAATTTGGTGGATGAATTTTTCGGGGGGTACAGGAAGCTTAAGAAGTTCATTTGATAAACTGTGTTTTCAGGTTTAAATACCTTTTTGTTTATTTCTATAGTGATTGTCAATTCATTTGGTTCACTTTAACCGCGTGGAGATTTATATAATTGCGACTATTTAATTAGCGCTGATCGGTGAATTCGTTTTACCTCGTGTAACATCTCAATTTCTTCCGATAAATTCCACCGCCCGCAGTCTAATGCAAACTTCGCTAAGTATTCGAAACCCGTGCATCGTTACAGATCATGCGGGCCCTGTTCAAAAGGACGATAATTCTCCCGGAATCCACGAAGCTCCGGTTTGGAATTTCCTAATCACAGTAATCATATTTCAAGCACCCTGTCATCTTCATTGCCTGGCGATGGGTGAACGGATGTGCTGCCTTCATAATTTCCAGAGTATAATGTTAATCACTTTTCTGCATTTTGGTCTGCTTTGAAAAAAAAAATGTCGTTGCCAAATTAAAGAATCTGAAAAGGTGATTGCTCTGAAAATTCAATGTGAATTAGATGCGACATTACTTGAAGTAGAATTACCAGGAGCCCTGAAGAGTGGTCAGCATTTACCGTGGACTTGGTATTTATCGGTGATTATTTATTAGCCTTTTAATAAAATATACAATTTCACCGACAAATTCCAGCGCGCAAAGTGTCAGGCAAACTTCTTCAAGTATTCGGAACGCGTACATCGTTGCAGATCGTTCGCGCGGTGCTCAAGAGCCGGATTATTCTCCTGGAATTCTGACAAAGCTCCAGTTTGGAATTACCTAATCACAGTAATCATATTTCAGGACCCCTGTCATCGGCCTTGCGGGACCATCCGTGTCTCGTTCGTTCAATATTGTGCGTTAATAATTCACAGAGGGTTGAGTCATTCGCGTATCTCTCGTATAAGCCTGTCCTCCCTTCCTTAATTCGCTGGCTCCGGCGTTTCTGCATGAACAATTGTCGTCAGCGGAGAAGCGGAGAGGGGACCACGAGGCCCCGACGGGGCACTTCATATCCCTTCGCCAAAATTAATCTCAGCTCGCGATGAAACCCGACGAAAGCTTTACGCGCGGTGCAGAAGAAGAACAGCAGCAGCAGCAGCATCACGTAGAGACAGAAAAGCAGTTCTTGAGACGCGAGGACTCGAGAAGACACGAGAGCGATCTCTCACTTCGCCCGGCTTGTGTTTTCTCATCCTTTTCCTTCTTAGCCCCCGTGCCCCTCGCCCCATTCCCCCTACACCCCCAGCTCAGTCCCCGAGGGGGAGGCAAAGGGGTGTGCTCATCATGAGACGAAGAAGCCGGTGAACGGACGAGCGAAAGAGCGCAAAAACAAAGGAACAAAGATTCAATTTCCCGACGAGGGAAACAAAGGTTAAGGATTGCCGAGAAGCTTTCCTCGGTTGTCGAAGGGAAAGGGAAAGGGAAGGGAGAGACACCCGTTGACTGCCTTCGAGGCTAGGGGAAGGGGCAAGCTTACCTTCGCTTCACCCTTTTCCCCTTGCGAACAACAAGCCCGGCTTTAGCCCCTTCGCAAGCTCGCCCCCCTATCCTCCCCCGCCATCCCTTTCTCCCCGAGTTCCTTCTCCCCTTTTCCAACGGGAAAAGCACCTCGCTAGCCAGTTTCCTCGGCCACGCGCTCGATGAATATTAATCGAACAATATCGGTTACATTTTTGCATAAATTTACATGAGCGCTCGGGAGAGCGGTAGTCACGGGTTGTTATTGTTGTTGGGGCCCCTCCCCCCGAAGTCCCCTTTCATCCCCGACTTTTGCCACGTTTCTCTGCGGGCGAGACTCTTCGAAGGCACGCGAAAATCCACGACTGACAAACGCGAACCGAAGCCGAAGTGAGATGGAGGGTAAAAAGGAGGCGGGGGGAGAAAGTCCTGTGGGATTTTGCGAACGGGGGATGAAGCGTATACACACATCGATTTAAACTGGGTAATATACATAAAAGTTTTTTTGAATAAATCTTTATAGCGTGATAAAGGAGTGCAGGGATGTTTAGACTGTATATCAGTGATAGCTACGAGTTTGGAAAGGGAGAAGGGTGCTTTTTTCGTCGCTTTGGCTAGGATTAATAATTTTTTTACTTACAATTAATTGATTGGATATTTGTTGTTTTGCAAAAGCCATATTTCACGTTCGTGGCTCATTTAATTAATTTACAGGAGAAAGAAAATAATGGAGAATTCTTTGATGCCTTTTATAGATTAATTAATTTGATTATTCGCAGCGAAAATAAATTAATAATACGCATTGCAAAGTAACGAGTGTATTCGGCGGCTGATAAAACTCGTTTGTATATCACCCCTATGATAATTTTAAGGTAATTGTGGAGTATAATGCTGAACTCGGAAAATTCAGAGGCAGAACCAGTAAACGTACATCTATGCATATGATGCTGGATAATTTTATATCAAATTTCGGCCAGATTATCTTCATCCTTTCGTTATACTATGGTTAAAAGGGAGCGGGAAGGGGGGGGGGGTGGAGAGTCTAGACGGCCCATTGTTCGCTCTCGACCGGACTGAAGCTACAAGATAATTGTATTATAATTTAATTTTTTAGCCCATAGTGGATCGAGGCTGGAGCGATAAAGTGAAATCTACCGAAAATTTTGTCACCGAAATGTCTGCGATAGGAAAAGTGCTTATTTCGACATCCGTTTCTTCCACTGCTTTTTTTTTTGCGATTAAAAAAAATTATGTCTTCATATTTCCATCAATCAGGTCAAACCTAAAAAGTAAAAAGAAAATAACTTTCAAGTTGGCTGCGATTAAAGAAGTCACGAAATTCAAGTCGCTCATACAAACTGGCGCAAAAAAAAAAAATTCGCTGAATACAGAAGTCGCGGAGCCTTTTACCCTGTGACATTTGAACGCTCTAGCTGAAAGGGCTCTCGAGTTATAAATTTTTAAGGGCGGGTGCGCATTGATACGCAAATGTGCACACTCTTACTCTTTTCAGAAATACATTTCAATATATTTCTGAAAAATCGAGTCCTTTGATGTTTGCTCGGAGCACAATTTTCTCACATTTTAATGTCCTGTGACCTGAAGATTTTTCACATGTTTGTCCCTTTGTTGATAATTATGAATAATTTCAAAAGAAAATGAAGCAACTCCGAATACACCGGAAGTTGCCGTCCTTACACTGCCGCCTACACCAAGTGGCTGACCAATGGCCGCAGTGTCCAATTAAATAAACACCCATTTAACGCCTTTTATACCTTTTTTACATGGCAGAACGTCAAAACAGACCCTGAAGAGTGACACGGCGGGTGAAGCCCATTGTCCCGCAGGCGGGACAGTTGATGATTGACCCCATCGTACCAATGCCCGGATAATTCTCTTTTCCAGTGAGACATTAGCGTGGCCACTAGCCAGTAACCCAACCCCATCGAGCTTTTTAACCGATGAAGTATCTGCCGCCACCCCATTGCACATCGGATACAGACACGCAGTAGCCACAGCAACGGCAGCACTAGCAGCAACAGCAGCACGCCACGGGAATATCGAATTGACGCTCGAATCACGCTCCCGTCGAACACCGTCGACGTTCGATCATCTCCGCTTATATATACATATATATTTCGTATATATATATATATCGAGAGCTACTATCGATACGCCCAGCTAGAATATAGATAGCAGACGAGTGCGCGTTCGACTCGCTAATTCGCGAGGCTCAGTTACACTAACGAGCCCTCAACCCCCCCCCGCCCCCCTCGAAAATACGCTTCCGCCAAAGCTGCACGTTCCACTCGCTCACTTTTCTCTCTCGTGATCCACCATGTCAGGGAATTATCCGCATTTACCATGGATTTCGATAGACAGAGAAGCTCGACGGTACGAAACCTCACTCCACTAATTGCGGTAATTAAGATCGTTCGCGTGCGGCTCTCGTCGATATTCGGGAAACGCTATATAATCATATAGCGAGCCGATTGATCCGATGAACTGGGCTGATATAATCATCGGTTATTTTATCTCAAGCCGATGCATAATCTGAAGCGGATAAGTTATTCTTGTTTTGTTGGACTTTCTTTTTTTTATTTTTATTTTTATTTTTTTTTTCGTCTACTTTTTGTGAGGCATTCAACGATGGGAAAGTATGAGAGAGAAATGCTGTCGGGCTCGAGAATCTGCTTATAAATGCGATTATCGAACATACTTTAACGCTTGTAGTCTGAAGGAAAGGCCGGGTTCGAGCGTAATTTTAGTATTTTAGTATTTTTCGATACGAAAAAGGATCGAATGATTATAACGGCCTTGATGGTAGTAAATGTGCGCCATAGAACATTTTATTTTTGTTGATTGTGGAATTTACTGCGTGATTATTCTATCGGATTATTTTGTGGAGCTTTCGATCAATGATTTATATATTTTATAAAAATTGTATTCACAGGTTTACAGGAAGTCCTATATAAAAAAAAAAGGATTTGCTTCGTTAAACAAGCGCTCATCGGCATTATTGTTATTATTAGCGACACTATTTTTCATTGTATCCGCAATGCCGTTGATTTTTTTGAGACTTCTCTTATCGCGGAATTTTGAGGCTCTGATTGAAAAAATTCGTCGGTCGTAAATGTAATTCTGAAGCATCCGCAAATTTCCGTTGATGCTCCTCGCGATTGCACGTCGATTCTCAACTTCTGCGCAGAGCACATTATTGTTATACTTCTTTTTTGCTCAACGCTCCAAATGAGAGCGGATTTTTTCTTCATTTATGGAGGCACTGATTGTTTTTGTAATTGCGGAGGCTGAGAACCGCGAAGGCTTGATGTTAACTGGGGTGGAACCCTCACGTATGCTTCCCTGAACTTTCTTCCTTGGATTAGGACGAATTAGAGCGTTACTAATTGCGGTGGTGAAAAAAACTTTCGTTGTGTTCCCAAGGTTTCCGCCGACGCGTATGTAACTTCGAGTGGCAAGACATTGCACCGAGCAAAACCATTGGAGCGTCGATCAGATGTGTGCCTACTTTACGATAACGATTACTTCCATATTCCGCAGATATTAATGATTAATTATAAAAAAATAAAAATTGAAAATAACGAAAAGCCCCAAAAATGTTCACACTTTCTTATATCGACCACATTAATTTTCCCCATTGTACAATTTACTTTCTACCAAATAAAATCATTGTTACTTTATTATATATAATATATCAATCATTCGAACACTGACGGAAAATAAAAAATTGCAATTTGTACATTTCTGTGTCTAATGCAATAAAAATAACATATAAAAATATAATGTATAACAAATACTTGTAAAAAAATCGTCTATATTGTAATCCCTAAAATTCTGGCGAGTCAATGAATACGAAAAAGAGCTTTGAATTATTATTATTTTTATTTTTTTTCTGACCCAGCCTCGAAAAGAGGGTTGCACACAATGCAGCAAACTTTTCCCTCCCCCTATAAGAGACGATCGCGGGCATGGCTAGGTTTGGGTGGCGATCCTCCTAAAAGCCGTTATTGAATTACGCGCATTTATGTATGGGCGCGTGGGTGGCCGGTATAGTGGAAGGTGGCCACTCGCGGAAGGTCTGAAAAATCAATGAAGGGCGGACGGGCGAGTCGGCGAGCCGCGGGGGCTTGCGAAAAAGTGTACAGAGCACTGTACATAGTATATATAGGCAGAGCCGGCGGCGAGACGTAGGGGAGGGGGGGGGGGGGGGGCAGAAGAAAGCCGCGCGGTTCGAAATATTTTCACCGGCCCCAACTCGCGTTCCGAAAAGCGTGCGGGACAAAAAGTTTCTTCGACGCGATCGCGACCGCGAAAAAGCGATCGGCTCCTTTTTGTGCCCGCGCGGACGTCCATCGATAGCGAGAGATAAATTTCCCGCGAATTTGAATCAAGCGCTGACGGAGCAAAAGGTAAAAAACAGCTTCGTCACATCCACCGACCATCGCCGCAACGCAATACCGCGGTTTCGCCAATTGACAGCTGACCCCGATTTCTGTTATTAAATTCCTCTCTTTTACCGAATATCCACCGTCGCGTCGAGCTCGCCAGCGGAAAATAAAGAGTTTTTACACTGTTTTACAATTCTCCAACGGGTCCACCGAAAAAAAGGCCCATTTTTCGTCTCATCGCATTTTTTTTTTTTCTTCGATACCAAATGAAAAATGTGACTCCGTACACAGGCGTTCGAAAAATGCAAAAATGCATGGCGAATAATGGCCAGCGATAAAAAAATGATAACCCATTACTTTCACCGTTGCTTTTATTTCCTGTGTCATCTTGAAACTTTCATTGATTTAAAAGAAAAATTTAATTTTGTCTTCGTAACGCAACCATTCTATAAAATACGTGAACAAATATTTCAGAATTCGAAAATTCTGCAATTTTTGTTGAACTGAACAATTTAGCGACCGAATTAACGCTTTTTACTTAGACTAATTGCGTTATATCGCCCATTTACTTCCAAATAAATAATTAAGTGAGTGAATAAATAAATAAGTACAAGTTGTGATGTAATTGGAATGAAATCTCATGAGTTGAATAATTAAACACCACTTTAACATCTCCTCGAAAAATTGACCCGCATAACCACCCCGTAACTACCCCGGAATTCGGTATAAAAAATTAAAAAAAAAAAAAAAAAAACAAAGCTCACTCGATGCCGTCACGCGATAAATGGCCCTGTGTGCTCTTTCATCCACGGGCCAAGTTCTCATGTGGGTTCGGGCGTGTTAACTGCGACTGCTCGCAATGTATGCACACCGTGCCTACGCTTTGTGCGTCCGCGCGCTTTAGATTCGATAGAATTTTTATAAAGAGTGCGAGAATCGCGTGGGTGCCGAGTGGATGTGCGTATGGGGAGTAAAAAATGAATGAAGGGCGTGAAACAATGGCGCGACTGTTCGTAAACACGGAGTGAGATAGGAAAGCGTTAAGGGGGTGGAGGGTGGGGGGTCGAAGGGTTGTGAAGGTTTTGGGTAGGTTTTGTGCAACGTAGTGGCGAAAAAAACAAAAACGCCGCGCATATTTGCTCGGCTGCGAGTGTTTCTCTCTCATTGGACGAACGCATAACCGCACACCCGGAACGAGTGTCGAATCGAATGAAGATTCGGGTTTGTTGCAGCGACCCACGCGATTTTCACACGGGGCACAAAAAAAAAAAAGGAAAAATCATAATTTCGCTAGCGTGAAACGCATAGGCGCGCACTTGCCGCTGAAGGGAGTAATTAAAGTGGGCGAGAGTGAGAGAAGAGAGAGAGAGAGAGAGAGAGGGGAAGAGGAGCGAGGAGATTGCCTGGCGTTAATTAAATTAAAGAGGCTTTTCGTGAGAGATGAAGATAAAAAAAGGAAACGCGAAGAAATAGCCGGTCTCGGTGGCGAGGAGAGTTTTCATGTTTATACCGCTTTTATGCCGTTAACGATAAAATATCTGGTAAACGTGCCATTAGAATTCAAATTCCCCGGATGAAATCCTTTGTTGGTGTGTTTATAGATCCCGGCAATGAATGAATACGCATTCCGCAATGCTCGGTGCGTTCCCCGCTCGTATATACACCAATATCCCGATGATATTCACTGCTGCCATAGGAATTCCCAAATGATCCGGGGAATATATGGCGAAATCAAGCCCATGACTCTCGCATTGCATCGCATTGCCGGATGCATCACGAGATCCGGGGGGTGGAAGGGGCCAGGGGGTGGCGGGGGTGGTGAACCGGTGGGTGGGAGGACACCGAAGGTTCCTAGCACCCCGTAGTCGACTCGCGGTCTCTCTTCCTCCTCGCTCTTGTTCCAGGCGTGTAATAACGTCGGGGAACGCCGCAGCATTTCCGGTTTCCATGACCAAATGGCGTGGCGTATTAGCGCAACGCATGTCACCCTGTGTGCAGTCCAGCCGACGGAGGAACTATGCGTATTGTCTGGCTCGCAGAGGGCCTTGTTTATGGCCAATGGTTGTCGATGCTGTCTGGCGAAATATCCAAGAATCCGATTGTCGCAATCGACAATCGTGAAAGAGAGTGGAGAAAGCATCGTTTTCTTGATCATACCTTTCACGATTGGCAATTAAATGCACAGCGGAATTTCCAGGGGAAGATTTTTATGAAAATTGTCCACGTCTATTCTAAAAAACATGAGATATTTAATTTAGTATTTAAATAAAATATTATGAAGACATAATTTCGGGACGAAACGGAAATAATTTTAATTTTTGGGGGATTTAAAAAATAATACTCAGCCATGTTCATATGTTTATTTAGAATGAGCATTGCATTATTTTGTTTATTTATTTGGAGAAATATTTGAAATTGCGAGTGTCGAAAATCACATTTTTGGTCACCCGTCGGGAAAACATTTTTCGGCTGAATTTCATTTCGGAGATTTTCGCGTAAATGTGCTAAGAGGCTTTCGGTATATCAAAAAATAACATAAAAAAGAAGATTTTCAATGATAGAATGTAAAGAGCCTTGATTCCATTGAGAGATGCTCTTCCAGATGCAACGTATCTATAAAATCGAGGTCCTACTGTAGCTGACCTGAATAGGTTCTTTTTGCAAAGAGGATTGGAAACCAATTTGGCGAAAGCAATTTAGTCCAGCGGTGCCACCTGAACTCCCCGGCAGGTGCAAAATAGGGACAAAAAATTCTCAACAGCTTTGACACACTGCGGAATTTCATTAGGAATGCATGAGTGCGTTGCACACTTTTGTTTTATGAAATTCATTGATGTGTGACAATTTCGAGGGACTGGTTTCACAAGTTTCCTTCACTATTTCACCCTAGGCCCAACTTTCCTTAAAAAATTATAATTTTTTTCCACTGAAAAAAAAAAAACTCATTTAATCCAGTCAACTCAATAATCCAGTCCCAAAAATGCATTTTACTTCAGGACCGATTTTTTCAACATTCCACAACAATTTTTCTTTACAAAAGCAACCGAAGCTCATCCCTCAAAGGGTTAAGTCGGCACTCATTTATGTAAATAATTGCAAAAACGTGAAAAAAATGAGCTGTTCCGAGTAACTCTTTCACCATGCTGCCTTTAAAAGCATCTTGACAACGAAAAAAAAATCTTTTCAACTGAACCAAGCGCCGGCCCTCAAAGGGTTGACTATCAGCGCTCGAGAAAGCCGCCTGCACGAAAAGTGGCTGATTATTCCCGCTCGGTGACATCAACAGGCATGAGCTTTTGATCACTATACAGGAATTACAAAGTTTGACACAGTGCACAGTGCCCGATGCACTTCTGCATCACGGGGAGAGTTGATAGGAGCAAAGGGGTCAGCGCCGAGAACCGCAGCGGACAGCTTCATTCCCGGATATTCGTCTCTCTCTCTCTCTCTCTCTCTCTCTCGGTGCATTCGAAAAAATATAAAAATTTTGGGCGAACCTCGAAAGTCCGTGTCTATACGCTTCTGTGTCTATACGTTATGTGTCTACGTCAATGTGCATAACTACTGCGAGAGTATAGCCCGGTTGTCGGGTTTGTAGACGCGAACGTCCCGTACCTTCCTCTCTCGACTGAACGTCATTTCCGGGTTGACGTATGGAAACGAAAAAAAAAAAAAAAGAAAAAATCGCTTCGGTCGGAGAGAAAGAGACGGAAGGTTGTTGGCCATCGCACAGTCGCATTTTCCCTCGTCCACTGCAGTATTCTGCGTGGGTTACGTGGGTCAGACTGTGTTCACGTATGTCCGTACTTTCCAGCGCTCAATGTGCGAGTAATAAAATAGAATATATATGAAAACCCGTGTAGCACTCGCGGCGAGAGGGTGAAATTTCCAAATAGCTTGTACATGTATGTGTATATATTTATAGGGATTTATGAAACTGCCAGAGCTGGCAGGTTCAGCTTGGGAGCCAGTGTCGCCTGCCAATATTAATCCACGAATTACCAAATGATCCTCGAGCGCTCGCGGGGCACCCCCCCCCCCCCTGCTCGTCTCTCTCTCGTCATTCCGAATATCAATATATTTTCCAGATATGCATATAACAGTTGTACTACGAGTCTGATAAACAACGCTGTACACACGAGGATCCTGGTAACGATACGATTAATATTAATATATTGTCACGTGAAAAAAAAGGGGGAAGGAATAAAATAAAAGCGACGAGGGTGGGAAAAAAACGGTCCACGGCAATATTTTTTTACATGCGACTAATTAAAGTATCAAGTATTTATGGGGTTCATGTGGATTTGTGAATTAACGGTGATGTTTTAATCAAGCGAAAAATTAAAATTTTTATCGCTATGCTTTAGATTCAATGCACTTATTATTAATGAAAATTTGGATGAATATATACATTTATATATATATATATATATTTATGATTTTCATTGGCCCTCATGATGTAATATTAATAATTCGATGCATGCATTGCCACCGAAATAATCCGTCGAGTATTCGTGTGAGGAAAAAAAAAAAAAAAAAATTACCCCTGGCCGGTGCGCTTTACAGGGAGCGCAAATTCCGTTCGGGCTTCAATTTGAATTCCGATGTTAAACGAAAAGCGTTGCCCACCAACAATTCGCGTAACGAAACGATAAATACAAATATTTTCAGCCGGGCGAAAAGCAAAATGGCCCGAGGACGACGACGGTAAAATAAATCGATTCCTCACAGCGACGTTTTACAAAATCCACTATTTTTCTCCGTGGATCATTTCACACGTATAATTGTGCAATTACTTTTTTTTTTTTTTTTAAAGGGCACTTCTATAAACGCGAGAATAATCACCCGTTAATTAATCTCAATGCAGAGACTCATAAGCACAAAGCCGAAGGGATTATAAAAAAAAGGAGAAAAAATAAAAATAAAAAATATATATATACATGCACTTGGCAGTGTCCCGTAAGCTTTTCCAACGCAAATTCTTCACCGCACGACATAATGACGCTCGTGCGTTAGCCATTTCGTCCCACGAAGCAATTTCTCTGGGGGGCCGAGGGTTGCGAGCCGTCCAACGTCCCCATAAATAAAAAGAAAAATAATAAACGTTGCACAGCGAGCCAGGATGGCTTGGGGGTGGCGGGGGCGGCGGGGCCGGGGGCGAAGAAACGTTGCAGGCGTCCCGGGCGACCGGCAGCTTCGGGTCTCGTGTAAATAATCGTGTCTCGCCAAACCACCAAGGTGTGCGAGCGACGATGGTGCGGTACCATGATGGTACGGCATGGTTGTGTCGGTGGTTCTGGTCCAGGGGAATCCCTGCTTCCAACCGAACATTATCCCATCGTGCACCCCGCAGAAATGGCTGAGGGTAGAACGATGGGGTGGCCGGAGGGGGAGGGGCTGCACAGGGGGTGCGAAAGAACGCGAAAGACCTTCGTGCTGTTCGGGGTATCCTCGTAAATTCCCGGGGATAAAGAATTCCTACGTGCAAGTATGCCACGAAGAAGGAATGATAGAGCAGTTGGGCATTATAGTGCTCGCGAAGGATAACGGGAAGAAAACGATCAGACCGGCCACGCACAACGAGTTTGCTCGTATTACGAATATGGGGAACGGGCGGCGGTGGGGGAGGAACGGGGGGGTGGGGGCGCACCCCCTTATTTATATCTCTTTTTCATCGCAGCGCAAAAAAAAAAAATCTTTTGTCCGGTTGAAACGCTCGGATTCGTACGTCAATTTCTCACATCAAAGGGATTTGTGCGCCTGGATATAAATGCACACGCGATAGGTGTTTTATAAAAATTATGAATAATGCCACGCTCCGATGGCGGGTGATGGATCTCCTCTCTTCTGTGCCAAGGGAATCCGGGAATGCACTTTGCGACGCAAGCTTTTTCGTTAAAGAATTTTCTACGGCTGAATTGGGATTGAAAGTTGCGAAGCTTTGGCGCACTAGTGCGCGAAAAGTAGGCGGAAAGAGTGAGAAATGGAGGAGTTTTTGTTGCAGGCCACGAAGGCAGTTTTTGTGGTACCAATGAGGACATTTTTCCCACAAATATCGAGTGTTTTTTGTCAGGAGTGCGTTAAAAGTGCCACTTTTTGTGGCGGTGGTATTGAAGCGGGTGAAAAAATAGCCTTATCGCACCGCTGCGCGAAAAGTGGACGGAAAAACAGACAATGCGGCCCTTCACAGGCACGAAAAGAGGACTTCTCGCCGGCGGGTCTCAAAAATGTCTATTTACGTTTCAATAGAAGTGCACAGGAAACGCATATTTTACAAAAATTATGACTAACTAATTATGATGAATCTTCCTCTCCTGTACTGACAGACAAAAAAATAGATACCGTGAAAAAAATAAATAAAATAGTTAATCCACAGATACGCTCCCCATGCATTATAAATATGTGCAGTAATGCATCTTCATTAAATACGTGATACGTATTAATAATAAAAAAATGTGAATTATGAATAATGCCCCGTTCTGTCAGAAATTAATGGATTTCCCGCAGAAACTAGCGCAAATACGAGAACAAGAAAAAAGGACTCTAAAAACATAATATCGAATGAAATAATTTTTTTGTTCTATCTTCCTCTCGTGCATAAATTAAAAAATGCGCCCATGATTCCGTCGTTGCTATTCAAAACTCCGACATTGTGAGAAGGGACAAAAATTCGAGTGAATGCAGAATATGATCCGGCAGAGTTACACATATTTTCTCGAAATTTATCCCAACCCCCCCTCGTCCACTAAAATATTTCTCTTCGAAATATTTTTCACCAGCTGAGACACGAAAATAGCCGGTTTCATCGAAATCTATCGATATATCATTTCCCGTGTCTCTCCGTTATTTATTTATTTTTCCTTTTCGTTTTTTTCTCTCGTGTTTTCATTTCCTCGTTCATCCTCTTTTTCACCCTCTCTCTCTCTCTCTCTCTCTCTCCCTCTCCCATACACATTTCTGGGGGCCCCAGGCGCCAGAGCCGACGTGTGTATCTCTGAGCCCGCTCATGCTGTCATTATCCCTGAATAAATGGTCGATGGAGCGCTTGGCGCGATGGAACGTGATGAATAACGACTCGTGGAAAGTGCATGTATGCATCCATCCGCGTTCTCACTCTGCGTCTAGTAGTTCTGTATTCTCCCCTGGCATTATACAATCCTGTTACCTGTACTACCGCATTTTGCCCTCCCTCAACTTTACTGACTTTACTACGATGCACTTGTACCGTACATACAGTACTTAAGTACACTAGACTTCCATAAGTTTGTAAACTCTTTGCTCACCTTCAGCGAAGATTCTCAAGAATTAAATTTACGAATTGTTAATCAATTTCATGTACTCACAAATGCATTATTAAATATTAGACAATATTTATTACTGTATTACTCAATACTAGAGATTATAAATTATTATTTAATAACGCGATGATTGCATTATTGCCAAATAACTTGCACGTTTCGTTAATTAATGTGGTGATGTATAAATTAACGGTGATTAAAAGAAGACATTTCAAGCTCCAAGCAATGAAGAGTCCCTTTTCGATTGACCTGGGTCCTTTAAATTACCTCGATAGACGTTTTTACCCCGCGGAAATTGAAGCGTGTGATGCGAAGCGGTATATCTGATTGCGAGGGGCGCGCACGGCGAGCGGAGCTTGCGATATCCCGGTGGACGTCTGCAAAAGCTCGACGAGAGAGAGAGAGCATCGCTCTTGACAACTACGACGACAACGACCAAGTCGTTGAATAGATTTGCCCGACGCTTCATCCGCTTGAGTACTCACCTCGCGAAACTTTCGCCAGTAGCTCGGGTATTACCTTCTCGCTTTTCTCCAAGTTCCTTCATCCGCTATCTTCCTCATGGCAAAAGTCCACGGCGCTACCCTACAACACACTTCACCTCAATCTTTCCATTCTATTTTCTCTCTCTCTCTCTCTCTTTCTCTCTCCCCACTTTTACTCCCCGGGACTCCTTCACTCGCTAGCTACACTGTGTTTCGTCACTAAAAGCGTTTTCTAATAAAATTTTGCGCTTCCGACGTCACGCGCCATCGTTTTCTTTTGACGAGGGAAACGCGCGTGTGAGCTTTACCGTGGATTGCCGGAGGGGGGACAAAAGCATGACGGCACAGTCGACAAGAGCCACGACGTTCGCTTTTCTATAGAATATGTATAGCGTGAAAGTCAGCGGTATCGGGTTGTATAGCTCTCTCGGTGGCGTTCTCATGTTTCCCGCGGTTTTTGTGAAAGAGAGTTTTTCAGAAAAGTCGTTGCCGCGAGAACGGTGTCGAGAAAGCTCTCTCGGTTGGATAGACGGTGCAGGTATCGTTGACTCGGAAGCGCGAGAAAGAGAAAGATCTTTTATGAAAAGTAGAGAAAAAGGAGAAGTGGAGCGAAAATCCGCTCGTACGGATCAGTCTCGAAGAAAAAAGCTCAGGGCAACGCGAGGATAGCTCGAAAAACGAACGGCGCGTGAGCGGGCATCGATATACAAAGCTAAAGAACCGCTGTTGCATCCATATTTTCCATATGATCCTGCATCCGCGAGCGAAATCTTGACGCGTTACTTTTCCTCCACTTATCCCGGTATCTTTACGCCGTTGAGAGGATATCTCAGCTGTGCCACACGGACTTGGGGAGCTTTCGAGCTTTTTTCCAAGCCAGGACAGACGGGCTTGTCGGCTTAAAGATAAGACAGATAAGAAAAGGGGCTGTGCTATTGAAAACGGAAATGTGAGATACTTTTATGGTTTTTCGTCGTTGCCCATTTTTGGAGCGTTTTGGATATACGAAAAAAAGGAAAATGCGAATCTTAACGAGGTATGGATGCGCCGTGTGCCAATTTTTGTGCTGAATTTTGTGATGTCTGCCTGAAAGCGATTCTGAATTGAGATGAACAAATTGATAATCGATAGTCAACTCAATAATTAATCGACTAATCTCTTTTTTCAATGTAACATTTTGATCCCAAACGCCAGTGACCCGTTAAAATCTGTTTTCCTGACAGCAAGTCACGATAAAACATTTGTTGTTTTTATTTTTTTCACAGACTTCTGGTACCTATTCCCCCGGTCTTATCGTGAAGCAGACTATAGGCAGAGCTTTGCTTTTGCTTCCGTACCTCGCCGGAGTTATATCCGTGTCAAAGCGAATGAATGAACTTTTCAAGGACTCTTTAATCCAGTCGAGATCTCTGCACATTGCTACGCTGAAGTGTGTTGGAAGGGCGACACGAAGCTTTGCAGAGAGTCTCCCTTTTCTCGACAGCACCTGCAACGAGAGGAGCTTCGAGCAATGCTCGCTCATTCGCTACAGTGGAGAGATAGTAAATTGCGTACATTTCCGTCGGTAGCCTCGGAAATTCCTGGTGTACGAGAGAAACGAGATCATGTACCACCATGAACTTCCCTTCCATTCTCTCGCTCCAACTCGCGCCACAGTTTTCTGATTATCTTTTTTTTTTAATCCAAAATTCGTATCACGAGAAAGTTTCAAAACATTTTGCGTGTTTCTCCTAAACTGCAGAATGGCTTATCCTTGTTTTTTAAACTTTCCTATGGTCTGACTAGAGCCTGAATATTCGGTTAAGTTTGCGTACGTACGGAGCAACACATAAATAATTGTTAAAAGTGAACCATAATGATGCTAGCCACTCCGAGCCACGGAAAAATAGCTTAACGATCGTAGAGTGCTTTCGACATATTCCATTATTATAAACCCATTGCACGTATTCTATTCAGAATACGTTAAAAGCACTACGTGCATGTTTTTCATTGAATTATTATTTTGAAAGTTTAACGTCGGTTTTGATACGAAAATTTGAAAATTCATGAGTCGAATAAAGTTTAACCGAAACATAAATTACACGGGAATTCAATGTTTTATGTTGAGTTATGATTTTTAATTCTCAATTTTCTAGATTAGTTATTCAAATATGAACGAACGGTAATAACGCAATTTTTTGAAACGTTTTTCAAACATAATTACGTGGAATATTTTGGTTTGCGTTATTGATTGAATTTTCAACGAATCGGCGCTTAATTTTGAAATTTTCATTTGTCGAGCTTACTTATCTAAACATAAAAGAATGATGCTACATTTTTCGTTGCTTTTAGTAGCGATTGTAACAAAGTTTTGCGAAAGCATAAACTGCGAAGCTGTTCACGAAAAGCTTCCCTTCTTCGTTGTCTCAATTGTCTGGCAACACATTTTTATCTTCTATTATACAACATCCGGAAGACGGCGAACGCGGAATACGAGCTGCGGAAGAGCTCGCGAAGAAGTAGAAAAGTCCGCGAACGAGAAATCCTCAACGAGGCAGAGGTTCGTTGCATTGTCGTGGGAGTTTTAGTGCGCGTGGATACACACTTCCTCGCTCGAGTGCGGCTCGAGCGGCCGGAAGAACTTTTCGACGAGCGACCGACCTGATGCTGCTGTTGCTGTTTCATTTCGAGGTCTTAATCCAGTTTGGAAGGTAGCCTCGCGCGAAACGAGCCTAAAAGCATTTCCTAATGGAAAACCAGAGTCCGGTGGTGAGAGAGAGAGAGAGAGAGAGTCACTTTTCGCTTCTTGCTAACCCTTCCGCGTATCCAGATGCTTTCATCCCCTTCGCGCTGCGTAAGAAAATAAAAAATTCACATTATTTATTCGACTATTTATTATTACTATTCTCATAATCGTCTATAATTCTTTGATTACTTATCTTGTTAATAAACTTCAAGATTTTTATTTTATTCCATTCAGAATGGTCCAAAACACCGAGAATAATGGTGTAGAAAAAAATTAGGCTGAAAAATATTAAACTCTTGAAAAAAAGTGATCCATTGATCTCAACCCTTTCGCAGTTTTTGTGAGTATGATTTAGAAAATTCGCGAGTCACGTTTCCTTGTATATCAGCAACGATTAATCATGACGACGTGATATTTCATTTACTTAATTAAATGAACTCCATCGTAGAAGACGAATACTTTAATAAGCCAGAAATGAGGGTTAATTAATATGATCAACCACCCTCAACTTTTCACACTACAAAAACAGTTGCACAAGTCGCAGATTTACGGTCATACAGTTTTATAATAACGCGGAGCTCTTTATACTGCGAAACTAATTACACGTGCGATAAATGTGCAATAATCACGATTGCGCCGACTACTAAAGCTTTATTCTCGCGGTCTCGGGCATTACTTCCGTCGGTATTTTCTTCACTATTTCTCTCTACCGCCATCATTTTATTTACGGCAGCGAAGTGCCATTATAATAAAAATGAAAATTAAACGGCGCTGCAATTGAACATGGAAATCTCTTATCTTGATTAAAATCGTTGGCGGAGCAGAAAAAGTGAAAAAAATTCTTGCTGTTATCAAAAACCCATTGATAAAGCTTTTTTTATTTTATGCTTGTCGAATTCAGGCTGCACCACTGGCCCAAATTGCTTTTGGTAGATCCGGTTCCCTTTGTAGGAAGACTATGTCCGACCCGACTACAGGAATTCCCATTTGAAGATTTTTCTCTGCAAAACGAATTCGGTCCAGTGGCACGAGCGAAACTGTAGAACAAGTGCAAAATACAACGAATATTTTCACCGATGAATTTGTCTGCAAAAGAAAAAATTCCATTTGTGAAAATGTTTAGCATATGTGCTTGGCTTGTAATATTTCTTCGACATAAAAATATTTCATGTGAGTTTTTTATGACTTTCAGATGACTCCTTCTTCATAATTTATCTACTCTGGTTTATTATAATCGTTTGATGGCGAATTTATTTCATGCCATAAACATTTTTGCCACAAATTCATGGTAATATGATTTGATAATAACGTGAGCCGGTATTTTTTTTTTTTTTTTTTTTTTTCACCATAAAACTACTTATATGACGTTATAAATATGAATTAATCGGTACGGCAATAGCGACGACTGCTGGAATTTTATTGTCCTGTGCTCCGTCGTTATTTCCCTCAGCATGTCCCTCATCACTACCTCCCCTCACTCTCATCGTCTCGTATAAACTCTCGGTCAATATAATCCCCGAGTTTTCACGAAAGTATATATATTATATCCATCTGGTGGGTACGGCGAAGGTAACGACCCGATTTCGCGTGGCTAACAACCATGTCGACATGATAATACAGCCGGGCTCGTAGAGGCAACGACAGGGCGCAGTGGAAAAGGGCCTGAAGAGAGCACGGCCTCCTAGTCGGCCTCTCGTGTCACCCCATATACACTCAACCCCGTCGTAGAGCAACTCGCGGATTGCGTAATAAAAATTTCTGCATTCCACGTGCGTGCGGGGCAATTTCTCCAGCGACTTCGCGAACCGCGTGCATGTGTGCGTTGCGAGGCGAACGAGCCACGAGAAAGCTTTCGAGTGGACCTTCCAAGCGTTCTGCAGTGCGTAGATCAGCAGACCGGGGCCAATTGTCACGGGGGTTGCTTGGCACATTTCCCATAATACAGTCGTGGATAGAAAATTCCATAGGAAATAATATAGAAATTTTTATCCTGACTGATTTCCCAAATTTCATGTGAATAGAAGAAATAATTTTTTTTCAGACTCTATGGTGTTTTTAAAACGGTATTCAAGGTATATTTAAAAGATATATTTCAAATATAATAGAATTTACCTATTTATGTTTTATATATTATTCGCTTGCATAAAAGTTATTATTCGCGGGTGTAAAATTTTTCAGGTAGCCAGAAATTCCAGCCCCCAGCCTAGGAAATTGGTTTGTGAAATCCGTGGCTGAAAACTTTTGCTCGATATCTGTGTGGAAGAAATTGAAATCTGATCTCTGTTTACTTTCATTCCGTTTTTATATCTTCCGGAAAGAAATTGGAAGGATTGTAGAGAAAAACGCGAGAAAGTTTGTACAGATTTTCAAACGCACCGAAATACCAAAAAGAGGATTTCAAGAAAAAAATTCGAGGCGATGCAATTTTTCGTCATAACAATATCCATTTTCCCTGGGGCCTCAAAAAGGGCACTTTGATCGACTTAGAAACCAAATTGCGGTCCCATAGCCAGACCAAAGCTCCTTGTGAAGTGATTTTTCAAGCTACCACACGTACTTCCCGTCCACTTCGACAGCCCCCGATAAATCAGTCCATCGGTGAAGCAGCTGACCAATTTTTCTTCACGTCGACAAGCAACGTACCTGCAATCGTACAAAGCCCCGAATCGATCGGCCATTCCAATGCAGAACGACACGGAATGCAAACTAGAACTTTCCCCATTGTTGTCTCATTATTTGCATCCTTGTTTTAGATAAATTTGAAAAATGCATAACTTCACGAAAGTCAGAGCGACTTCGTCCTTTTTAAAATTTGAAAACCTATAAAAACCATGTTTTTGCATACGTTCTATTAAAAAAAACCAATTACAACAATAAAAAAGCGCCGCTGCTTGAGAGCCAAATTCCGGCTCGACGGGTTGAACGACTCTCGAGTTGTAGTTGATTGATTTTTCGAAGCCCTACACACACACACACACATGAATATTTTTTCTAATCTGCCTGACTCGCAGTTTCCAGCCATCCTGGAGTGCGACGAGGAGAAAAAAGGGAAAAACAAAATTAACGAAAACAAAGCTTCCTCTATAAACAAGCAAAAAAATGTGAAAAGCGTGTCAAGTAACCCCGGGTTCCTCGGGGGAGCCACGAGGGAAAGCGTAGTCGCACTACTACTCGGCTTTTCTGAGGAGGAGGCAAGGAAAATGAAACCCGGAACAAAAAAATAACGAAAAAAAAAAAGTAAAACAACATAGCGGAAAGGACGCGGCTGAGTAGGTACGTATAGTGCTGTGTACCGTACGAAAGATACCTTCGCGAGCTGATGGAGAGCGTTGGGGACTGAGAATAAGTAGTTGAGGGTTTACTGACGCGGTTGAGTGAGAGAGAGAGAGAGAGACAGGAAGAAAGAGGGAGAAAGTAAGATGAAAAGCTAAGGGTCTGTCGTCGTCCTTCTCGTCGTTGTAAGGTGGATACAAGAGGGGATCTTAATACCACGAATTCCAGGATAGATGGTTCACGCACGACCTACCATCGACCCTCTCGCGACATATGTGCACGACATTCTCGCGTATGCTTCTCTGGCTTCGCTATAGATGGAAGTTTGTGTAGCCGAGCATACACGACGCGAGAAGGCGAGTGAAGGCTCGTGGGCCTGGCAACTACCACCACTAGTCGCTGTCGATGTACCATAGTATAATAGTGGTAGCTGCCGCTGCTCCTGCCACTACTGTAACCCTCTCTAACTCGGGAATAGCTCCAGCACCCTCGACGAATTCCTCGGGCTATTACCAAGGCCGAACGATACTTTCGTCGGGTCCGGGAGTTGTATATATATATATATAGAGACAGAGAGAGAGAGAGAGAGAGATATTGCACACGCACCGTTACTATTAGGCAGTACCAATGTATGGGGCATTCCATGGAAATTCACCGAGCTGACCAATATCGAGACATGTTACTTGAACTTATTTCTCAATTTTTTTTTATTCATCAAAATGGACACTAATAATTTTTTCGGAAATTCTATCGTTAAAACTAGAGTGATAAAGTGAACGAGCAGAATTTATGAATGATAATTTTGTTTTTGAGAAAACAATGAACACTCGGAGAGAAATGATTGGTTGTTTTTTTTTCTTCCCAATTTTTTGGAGCAGCCGACAAAGTTAGTTAGTTCTGACAAGTCATTATTTAGGGTTTATAAGGAAAATGGTCCAATATTTTCAAGTCATGATTTTTGTCCATAACTGCGTGACAATGTTTATGGGATATCTTGAAAAAATTGGGGAGAGTTATTTATTCTGTTTCGTTTTTTTTTTTGATGAAATGAAAAAAAGCTGATGGACCGTGGTCACCGTTGGTGTGGAATGCCCCATATGTACTTTGCCGTGCTCTAGTACACCCGATACTCAGGAACCCTTCGTCCTCGTCTCCTTTCGATCTTTCCTTCCTTTCTCTCTCACTCGATCTCGCCCTTCGCCGGGTGAGAAACGATGCTAGTAACCCGCGAACACCCATCCAACGTAACGTCCTTTCCTCCCACAGGCGTCACACACTAATTGCATTTTCCACCTGATACAGTCGGCGAACTCGACTACCGTACGGCTCTCCGTGCCGACCCCGGAGTTACGGTATTCCAGACACGTGTCGAGTTTCAGGAATCTTTTGCGAAAACGTATATAATGCTGTTGGGGCGGAGTTTGTCCCGTCTCGAGATCGTGAATGAGAGGGAGCCATTTGTCAATTGGCTCTAGCCTCTATCGGTTTCACTTATTACGCTGCTCGCTTCGGGACCCGGAAGACAGACTGCAACTGTGAAGTGATTCGGTGGGTAAGTGCTTTTTGAACTGCCGTAGATCAAGTTTGGATCTGATACATATAAACAATAGTTTTAAATGCTACGAATTTTCATTGTTTTTTAACATATGGTTTTTTGTACATTTTCAGTTGAACTACATTAATTTTTTATTCGAGCACAGATTATTTTTTTCGAGATTGTATAATAATTTTTCTGATAAATTTTTCGGGTAGTTAATTATTGAATAATATAACCGTAATTAAACTGTCAAATATCCGCTGGATTTATATTATTGCATAAAATAATATAAATGCAGCAAATTCAACATTATCTATAAAATTTAATATGTACATGCAGTTAATATGTAAACACTTGTTTATTAACACTTGAATATATGAAAACTCCATCGATTTCCAATATTTCCAGCATTTACGCCAATTGAATCTGTTTTAATTTTACATCTGTAATTAATTTTAATATCAATTCCATTTCATCAATATTTTTCAATATGAAAAAAAAAATCACAAAGTCGGTTTTCATCACAAGAAAATCATTGGAAATGACTGGTTTTTTGGATTCCTTTTTTTTTAAATTTTTTTCAGCCCCCTAAAATAATTGTCTCTGGAAATAATTAAGTGAAAAGCTGGGTTTAGCATCGACTCGATTAATATCACGAATACGAACACCAGTAATCGAGGGTTCAAAGGATTGAGAGGTTGGGGAGTGGAATTTGTCAGGAATTTTCAACGAAATCTTAGATACGTGGGGTAACCCGATGTTCCTCTTGGCAGAACATAGAGCACGATCTCTCGTGACCTGGTGTCGAATATACAGCTATACTAAACAGACGAGGTGGCTTCAGAGTCTTGACTATCGGTTTAGCTGTAGTCGGAACGTGCACGACATTCTACTGACGTTATATATACAGTAGAATAGAGCCCTGTGGCCACTACCGGACACCGTCTCTCTGACCCTTGGAACCGAGCCCACCCCACACAAATTCCTCAGGCCATTATGTTACACGCGATACTAATTGCATTTTCCACCTGATACAGTGTGTCTCACCCCTTCCCTTCCCCATCGAGAGCACGGGCCACGAGAGGCGTTTCGCTGCATGAAAGGACTCTTGGGAATTGTCTCGACGATTTGTATACTCCTCTCATTGTACGCCGGGCACTCGAGACGAGTATCTGCATTAGGGGGATGCTTACTCACCCCGTGACCTGTCACTGAGATACTGCGCAATGACAAATGTTAGATCCTATTATGAATATCGTTACTATTGTTAAAATGAGCGGGGCGAAGATCGTCAAATTCGAAAGGAATTGAATTTGTTAATTTGTATTGCAATAGGGAGATTTTTGTACAGGGACAAAAATCATTTGATTCCGACAGAAAATATTTTTTGCTGAGGCAAATATTTTTTTGATAGCTCGGCAAATTATTTGTTAGCCCAGGAAAAATATTCTGTATATGAAGAAAATGTAGGGGGAATATTTTTTATGGTGCATCAAATGTTTTTGGAACTGTTGTAGAAAGAAACATTTTTTAAAATCAAGATCTATGCATGCCCAATCAAGACAAAAGGCTCGAAGAATCTGAGTGTAACAAATTTGTCGAAAAAATATTTCCAAATTAAATAAAACTACTCATTTCAATTTGGAATTTTTTCTTTACTGAGTAAAAACTTTATATTTCGAATTACTCACAAAACGTACAACAAAATTCTACGTCGCAAACTCTGTGAGTCTCGTGTGCCTAAACGGGTCCGTCCTCAATTTTAATGAGGACACCTAATCTGACGATTTCTCAGCAAATTTGCCGATCAAGGCAATCCAAGAGGATCCCTCGCATTATGGTAATTATGTAAAGCGTGAGCGTTCGCCAATCGTCTCGGAGCTTGGCTTTGCATCCCCCGAAATTAACACCCGCTGAAATCGAATTACTAATTCTGAAAGCTCCTACGGGATTCTCTCGAACGTTCGCCTATAGCTGATCCAGGTGTCTTGTTTACTCATCGTTTGTACGGAGGAGTTGGCACAAGTGGCGAAACTGTAAGCAGAGGTGTCGTAACGAGTGAGCATGCATGCGAGACGATGCAGCAACACTCTCGAAACTAACACCACGAGGAGCTTGCTGAGCAAGGAGGAGCTCGGCCCGAGACGTACGACGAGATAGGCAAACACGATTTAACCAGGCGTGACCGAGCGAAGCTTTGCCACACGAATGAGGAGAGGAGAAGAAGAAGAAGGAGAAGGAGAAGGTGCAGCAAGAGAAATAGAGGACTAACGCCAAGATCCAATGACTTTAGGCACTTGAAGCTTCGTATGGAGCACAAGTAGTAGATGCTCGTAATAGTCAGACAGCCAAGAAGTGTCGCGTCAAAGACAACATTGTACCACTGTAGTAGTCCCTTAAGTTGATTCCACGACTCATATGTAAGTATATGTAAGTATATTTTCAGCTTCTTTACCTACAAATGAACAAAAATTTATTTTACAGTTAATCCAAATTACAGATCACTTTTTAAAAGCAAAACCGACAGAATTTTTCCGTGGCCATCAATCGATTATTGATAGTAACTAAGATATCGTATCGAAATGTAGTTTTCCAAATTGTGCTTGTATTCAATTCGTGACATTAAAAAGTAGGATATATTTATGGTGGGATTTTACCATTTGTTACACTTTTCGGCAATTTTTGTGTTGATATTAAAAGAGA
This sequence comes from Clistopyga incitator, assembly GCA_947507545.1. Lineage (NCBI taxonomy): Eukaryota > Metazoa > Arthropoda > Insecta > Hymenoptera > Ichneumonidae > Clistopyga > Clistopyga incitator. The sequence goes on from OX382177.1 coordinate 10,819,289, forward strand.
TATTTTGAATAAAACACCTCTTTTCTCTAGTGTAGAACATAGTATGTTTGCAGTTAACGGATTTAATCCTGAAGAACAATGCAAGGAGAGTAACTACTCCGTATAATCCCTCGATAAATTTTAAACCTTTTTCAAAAGTCTCTTAAGAGTACCTCTATTGGCACAGTAGAGAATTCTATGGAGCTGAAAATCCACGGCTTCGGAATAGAGATGACGAATTGTCCAAACCCTATTTTTAACAACCTATGCAAATTTTCCATGACTACGGGGAATAGTACGTGCTGCAGAATTTCACTCTGTATTTTAGATAAGCGAATGTTTACTTAAGGATAATATAAGTTTCGATAACTTTCGCGTGAATTGAATAACATTTAGGCAAATGTTATCTTTTCGCAAAACTGCTTATTCTGAATCCATACAAAGTCTCAGTTCGTGCCTTGATTATCATTGGAAGCCTTTGATAAATCCCCCACATAAAGTTTATCGGGAGATTAAAATTTTATCCTGATAAAATTTGTGATTTTTAGTATAAAATATAAATTGCTAGTGAATTTTACTGATTTATGTCGATGGTATGTCAAATAATTCTTATTAATTCTTAGAGTAATTTTTAAATCGAATTAAATTAAACCGTTAAAAAATGTATAATGTTACGTCTGAAATTTTCTACCGCTCAAATAAAAATGTATGAGTTCAATAAAAAATGTTTGGTAAAATGTAGTTCAAGATAAATAATGTTAGTTTGAATATGTAAACGTAGACAGAGAGAAAAAAGTGCATCGACGAGGACCTTTCTTTTTTTAGGTACAACTGAATTTTTAGTGTTTTTCAGCTCATTCATTCTGTTCAGTTGATAGATACACGTTCGACAGCGTGTGTCTGCGATATTTCGTTGAACCACCAAATATTGTGATTGTTTAAAATATATCTGTAAACAATCCCGACTTTAGTATAACAATATTGTGTTCCACAAAAGCAACAGTCATATAATAGACAGCATTCTGATTGTTGTCGTATTTATCTCAGTAACTCTGTGAATTTCGCGAAATCTTAAAAATTGGGAAGCCAATAACAACAACATCGGTCCCAAAACAACATACTCAAAATTCTCCCCCACAATACTTAATCATCAAAAGCATAATGAAACAACACTGGACTCACCGTTCAATTGTGTGTCAAGATGCTCCGAAACGTTAAGAAGCTCGAGTCCGAAGAAGCAACAGGAACAGCAGCGGTAACAACGTCGGCAATGTTATCAGGCGTCACGATAACAACAACGCGGCGTGAAACAATCTTCATTTCGATGCATAAACTCTTTTGGTGAATAACTCTCGTGCTCGCAAGTAAATACCGGAAACGAGGTCCTTGACAAACAAACAAAATTCACAGGTCAAGTTAAATAGCACCTCTTTGCAATCGTTCCTATTTCGCACTGCTGCACCCGAACCTTAAGAGGCTCTGCGTGCCCGAATCGTTCTTGGCAGCCTCGCGAGGGCCGCGGTAATTAACAAGGTCTTTCCGCGCGCGGCAATTAAATGGAAAATTTATTATATGAAGATCTCTTTCAGTAGTGTAAATACTTGAAATTGAGTATGAAGAAAATCAGACTCTTAAGTTGAGAAAGAAGCGGACCAACGCGAGAGACCTGCGAGCAAGACCGTCGTCCGCAACGTCGTAACGTCGTATCGCATACACGACGGGATACGCTATTTAGAGGGGCTGTTTCCGACGCACACTGATACACTGAGGATCGTAGCTAGCGAGTAGGAGAGGCCAGGGTAAAAGCAGGAGCGCAGCGCGGCAGCATCCACCACCGGCAGTAACCCCCACTCTTATATACGTTGGCTCGTAGTTTCTCTCGGCGAGTTCCTCTGTCGCTCTTCTCGCTCTCTCGCTCTCTCACTCGCTCGACCGTGCTCCACAGCAGCCTTACGGGGGTGTAGCAGTGGCTGTGGACTCGCGGTGGGGATTCGCAGCAGTGCGCAAAATCTGAGCATCCCTTCTCGCTCTTCTCGGCACTACACGCAGCACATCAGACTCTCCGGTGACCGGGGCTGCTCGGCACGCTTTTCCCATTTCAATTTTGCCTCCTGAAACAAGATTTGTCTTCGTGAAATTTTTGTTCTTCTATTCTCGCGTCGGGAAACTCGAAGTGGTCCAAAGTAGCGAAGAAGTTGAGAAAAGGTTGAATTGGAATTGGGCAGACGAATAAAGCAGCAGCTCAAATCTGTTGCAATTATTGAGAGAATGTGCGTAGAAGTTTAGGTTTTATTTATTTTTAACGATGAAAAGAAGGATCCGAATGGTTGTTTGTTTTTAATTTAGAATATTTTGAGGTAAATGATTATAAACTGTGTTTTCAGGATACCAGGTAATCTCCCTGAATATGCGTCCTCACCTCTTTACGCAACGTTCTGTGAAGCCTGACAAATAATCCCTTGCTTAGTTACGGCGACGATGTCGGGATGATCCAAAGAAACCCCAGGCACCGAGCGACCTCAATAAAGCTGTAGCAACTCGGAGAAGTAATTGCAAAGTGTAAGTGAAGGCGAACATCCGATGCCTGTTGGCGATGTTCCGAAGTCTGCTCGGGAACGGAACACGTGAACAATTAGGGCGAAAGAAATTAAAATTATCACGGACCCAAGCCCACCGACAGTCTTCAAATTTTTCATAGGCGCAGCTCATTTGTCGACCTGAAACGTTTAAGACGTTGAGAACGCAAAAAAAATGGAAAATAGCCAATGACTACTTTCAATTGCGATTCAAATCTTCGTTATCTGACCAAGGTCTTAAATTTAAAAGATACTTTAAAAAAATATTGCGCAAAAAAAACCTTGTCACTTTTTGAGGTATATTAGCATGAAAAAAAAACGCAGTAAATCGGAAGAGATCAAACGTTGACCAAATTGACCTATGAAAATCTTCATGCATACGTTAATTAAAAAAGTATTTCCAATGCGACGAGCAAAATATGTGCCAAGTCACCCCGGTCTCATCTATTCCCGGCAAGTGTAGTAGTATAACAGTCTAGGCAACTCTCCGAAGCGCGGAAGTGGCCTCTCGCTTATACGCGCTTCCTATTTCTCATCTCACTCGCGCTCTTCGAAAATTCTATAAGTCCATTCGTTGCTTGGGGTCTCAGACTTCAAGGGGATTGCACCAATGTGGTTACCTTTCTCGCACTCCCGGTATGAAGTTATGAGAGTTTGGATGGTGCGAGTCAGACGAGCGAGAGGGTTGACGGGTATTAGGGCTGAGAAGGAGAGAGAAAGCATTGCGGACTGTCGAGAACTGTGCAGAGAGACACCTGCGCTCACGTCACAGAGCCAGTCATCGGCCATAGTCTCGCGTCTCCCCCCATGGCGAGTTGTATTATTGCTTTGTGTACAGCTCCAGGAGCTCCTGCTGTTGCTATTCTGTAATCGAGATGCTGGTAATCAGAGTCATTTAGTACAGCGGTTAGGTGCTTATTTGTCTGGATCTTCTTGTCGGTCCAACTGACACCTGCAAAAATGAAGAAAATTAACCATTATCCTCGTGAAATATAACACCCGGACAATGCTCACATACATTTCCAACAACAACAATCAATAAACTCAACTAATCCATAGAAGCTTCAGAATCATTTTCTCTGCTAGTATCCAAAAATTGCAGATTTTTTTGTCAATAAGTGGGAAAACCCCAAAAAATTGAATTTAGATATACCGAAATTCCCTATATCTTAATTAGCAGAAATGAGGCTTCCAACAGTATCAAGAATTACAATAAATATTGTATACTCTGAGAAATTGATTTATGCAATTTCCTATGCGTACCTACGTATGTCCAAAAAAAATTGATAAATTCACTGAGGCTTCTCTGCACCGGAAATTTAATAAAGTATAATGAAATAAGAAGTTGCCATCTCATCATCGTTCAATAATCTCGACCCTCATTACCCAATGACTCTGTTTGCCTCAAACTCCTTTAAAGATTCGTCTCGGTATACGGAGAGTGCACGGGAAAACGCAGCAGGAGTACCCCCGTGTGCGCGCCGACTCGCAGCCTCGCTGATGGACCGATGCTGGAAGCGGAAGAGAGAGAGAGAGAGAGAGAGAGACGGGGAATGAGTGCAGGGGGTGAAGTTAGGTGGCCACCTTCTTTTATGCGTTTCACCATGGGCGGTAGAGCAGGCCCCCGCCCGTTTATCAATAACCTCACTCGCCGACATCCCCGTCGACCCTATGGCGTCTATACTGTACACTCTATACGTCTATATAGATATATATATATACATAAATATACATATATATACACGTATATATAGATATACCCATAAATGACAACCCCGTACGGGGTCTACGCGCGCGTACACCTACAGCGACGTAACTACCCCCATTGCATTCTGTTCCGCAAGTCCCACGCAGAGACGAAGTGCGCTCGCGTTATGTATAGCACTATTCGTGAGTGAACGACCCTATACCATCTCTCTCCGGTGATCCAGCATGGATATATGTAATTTCGACGCGTGATAGCCAGCCAGATCGCTGTATACTGCGGTACGGCAAGGGGGTTGGGGGGGGGGGGGGGGGGGCACTCCTCACCCGACTCAATGCTTGATGCATTTCTCGTGACGAGTGACGGACGTGTGAGCGAATCCTCGAGCCTTCCGCTGTGCTTTCAACAGCGAACTGTGATTACTTCTCTCGCTTATATTTCTCGACATGGATTATTTATTCAACGTTAAGTCACGACGACGGGGAACATAAGATGAATATGAGCGTATTGGTGATGGATAATTTAACACGAGTGAGGTGTGAAGCTGACTTGTATTTGAAGATTAAATGAAGGAAAATAGATCCCTTTAGTGATTGGTTTTACGAATTCTTTATTTAATACGCTTTATCGAAAATGAAGATATATTTTTCCTCTTCATGTAGAAAAGTCGTGTAGGAAATAAGCTGCTTCCCAAACGTCTTGGAATTTGTGGAAGAAAGGAGGAACACCTCCACCACTCAAACTCATTTTTTTTTTTTCCAACTATAAATTCAATGGTGTGTGAAATATGACCATAAATAAATCCTGTGGGCCCTCGGGGGGGACGGGGCTTAAAGACAATACTTACAAAAGCATATATCATACTCTCAGTAACTATGCAATATTCATGCCACAAAGATTGAGATTAAGGTGTTACGAAATTTCATATGAGAGAAAATGAAAATTCCTCGTTGTACACGAGCGCCCCCCTTATTAATAATAATTCGGGGTAACGATGAGAACAACGCGAAGGAAAAGTGGCCAGGGGGACAGTCATTGCCTGTTACAGAACCGCAGTACACTGTTCCCGAGTGTTCCACACGAGTCTGTAAGATAAATGACGCAAGCGGGACTCTGTTCTCTCCCCCACACCCCGCCCCCCGCTGTAGCCCCTCTCTTTCTATCCCACTCCGATCATTAATCCACGTGGAATATAACGTTCCGTTATATACAGTAGAGTTTGCGAAGGGTAGCGTGAGAAGGTAGTCGGAACGACAATATGCCACTGCGGTGGGACCCCCGCCCCCGCCCCTCCTCCCCTCCGGGGGGAGGCTTTCTTCCATTGAGTAATAGAAGAGGGCGCGAGTTTGGCCGGAACTCCAAGACGTCTTGATCGAAGGTTCATCGTGAGCGAGAAAGATCTCACAGAGAAGCTTGCCTTTCCTCCCCCTTCACCCTCTTTCCCCACCCTCGCCCCATTCCATTGAGGACGTGTATGCTTTCGTGAGAGGAAAGAGCACTTCGATAAACTTTGCCGGGGACAACTTCTAACTATAACTGATGAAATTGGCGGTTAGCTCGGAGAGAGGCGAAGCAAAAGCTGGAGGAAGAGGAAGAGGAAGACGAGGTAACAGTCTCGGAAAGGGACCAGAAATGAGCGCACTCCTCGCTACTTTGGAATTTGACTCTCTTTGTTTATTTGTACCACTGTTTGACTTGAGCAGTTGAATAAGTTTAAAGTTATGGGTATTATTTTACAAAAGTCAATCGTATGTCATATTACATTATGACGAGATGTATTAATTCATTGGAAAATCAAAAGCTGTTCACTGAGACAATAATGATTATTTGGAAATTTTTTGTGACTCTGAGTAATGGATTTAAAAAATCTCAAGTGTATTTTCGGGTTCGGAAAACTTTCTCCTCCTCATTAAAATGACTTTGTGGGAGGCAAAAAACAAGGAAGCAATGTGCAGACTCCGCCTCGGCACTGTTGATTTAAATGATAAGTTCCACAACTTTAGTATCCCATTGTCGATTCCGGTCAAACTTATTGCCAAATGACCTTGTTCGTAACTACGCTATCGCGGAAAATCGATAATAATCAGATAGTAAGTGCTCCACTTGACTGCTAAATTTCTATCCAATATTCCCAACAGTTCTCGGGTTATTCGAGTTAAATCTATTCTGTCACTACTTCGAAAAACTTTGAATCAACAAAATATTCCTGAACTTCCTCAAGTTTCCTCATTTCAATAATACCTCAAATTCAAATGCTACCGAAACTTGAGAAACATTTCCTCAATATTTCCCAATAGTTCCCAACATTCTGTGCAACGTGCTCAACAAATATCCGATAAATGATCAAGTGAATGAACGTCGCACGCTAACATCGATGCCATTCAACTCTGATCGTATCATGGATGAGGAGAGGCGACGGAGTGAGTTTATGGTTTCTCCCTTTGTGAGACATAACGGACGTCAAGAAAACCACGGACCAGAAGCCGAGCGGTGTAACAGCTCGTGAGAGAAGCAGCGGGACCTTCTCGTCATCAGCTTCATCCCTTTCTGGACATCTTACAATTAAGCGAAAGGTCCGCGCAAAGGAAAGGGCCACCACTTGAAGCTTCAACCACGAACCTGCTCTTGCACCAAGATCAAACGAAGTTCCCGAGACCCTAAAGCCCAGTGGCTCACCCCCAACGAGGCAATACCACCTCCTTTTATAGAGGATCAAACTCGAGCGTTGTACGGTTGCAGTTTGCAGTTTGCCTCGACGATTCACGGGGAATTAGGTAGAGTCGATAGGAGAGCACGGGAGTGTACGTCTGTGTAGTCGTAATTTTGTAACCACAGCCAGAACTGGACGGGACCGAGTCCGAAAGGCCTGAGGGTGTGCATTCGCTGACCTATATCCCCAGAGAGTAACCAACGATGCAACCAAATCGATATAACCAATCTTCTTTCTCATCACTTCCGGCTACAGAACTCATCACTTTTTCATCATGCAATATACCGTATCGAGTGAAATGAATCGCGATGGATTGTTTCACGTCTCTTTTACTCCCTCGGCTACACAATTGACGAGATATAACACACTGTAGTGTATTACTGCACTCGTAACGCATTTAATTTGCCGGCTTTGCATCCTTTGTGCCAAGACGAAACTGGAACATCGGCGCAATACCAGAAACATTCAATCTGCCTAAAATCTCGTATTCGCTTTTATCACTTTCTCCTCTGCTGATTCTGAGATGTCCTAGAATCCTGATAAGTGTGTTTGAAAATGTGAAGATTTTTTAAGAATTGTAAGATTTTCTTAATCACGTGAATATATATAAATGATTATTTGAATGACAGTACCAATTGAAACAGAGAAAAATATATGACAGTGAAATTTTGTCATTTCGTGATAGTCCATTTTTCATTCGGATTTGCTTTCTATTTTATCATTTTATTCGCAGATATTGGAGTTTAGCGTGAAATTAATTACTCCGGAAGAGTAATAAGCAAGAATTTAATTAGATATGAATTATGGTTATCAGATGTAATATCAAAATTGAATTTTACCTCTAGTGCCATAGAAATGCTGTTACTTTGGCTGCCTCAGCTATTTGTGCGGTTCCTTGAGAGTTCCGCTTCTCAGTCTCGGCTGATCTCCTCTAAAAGACGTCCCGGAGATGAGCGCTTTGGTTTGCCGGACCGTCTTAGCTCCTTTCTCTGCTAGCGGTCAAAGGCTCCCTCGTGGCATCTGTGTAATACTCGTCGGAGGATCGAGAGATCAAACGGATACCCCCATTGCTCCTGTGGTCCCTAGTTTCTCCAACGCAATGACTCTCCCGTCCTTCGGGTCTGGGATACGCAACCAGCTACACCGGAAAAGTTGCTTGCCCACTGGAAAGCAAGTAGTGCATACCAGTGCGCTATAAGACTTTCCATGTCAAGGGACTTTGCAACATGTCACAAAAGGAAGTGAGTACGTCTGCGTGTACTTACGAATATTATGTAAAGCTTCAGGCGTCCAGAATTCGATTTTCAAAATCCCATGACAGGTATTAGAAATCCAATTTCGTTTCGAATTTACTTTTTTCCTGTAAGCGACCATAAACCTTCTTAAACAAATTTTATAAAATTGCGAATAACGTGCACAGAAAAAAGGACATTATTTAAAAAATCAATGTTATTATTGAATATTGGATCGAAAAATAATTGTAAATTGCCACTTGCTGATTCAATAAGTCTTTGTAATGAAAACTATCGATTTCGGTACATTACGAATTCCGCGAATGAAAAAATTAATTTTTCTTACAACGATTTTATGAAATTAATTTCAAGGCTTTCAATGAACTTCCGCGCAGTTTGCTGTTAAACTGACCGGCATTTCGGAGAACAGATGAGCTTGACGTTCCAGCTACGCTTCACCGGGCGTATTTTACACGGTGCGAAAATCCGTCGGGTTGTGAACGACGCCGAAATGGATTTCCTTTCTCCCCAGTGTAGTTAGAGTTGCCTGGGCGCGTAAGCTCAAGGAAAGTTCGCCAAGTCGAAGGCTATAGCAACGCCAGGTGGCTGTAGCATACTTACAACGCACAGTAAAGTATATTCACTGCCACAAGTTCCTTCAAAAGCAGACGGGTCCTGTCAGGGAGTTACCTGTCAGGGTTCTGCTCCGGAACAGAAGACAGCAAGAGGGTAAAGGCGTTCTCCGGTTTCCCCTCCTCCTCTTACAAGCTTTCTCCTTCCCGAGCGTTTCCTTTCAAAGGCCCGGGGCTGTAAAGAAAAAAAAAAAAAGTTAAAAGAAAAAAGAACTTTCCAGAGGCAGGAGAAAAAAGGTGACGTGGGTGTCTGTTCTGCGATGCTGAACAATAAAAAAAAGAACTTTCTCATATACGATTAACGAGATGTGTAGTGTATTACTGCGCTCGTGAGGCATTTACTTTACTAGCTCACTCCGACCTTTTTGTACCAACGTTAAAATTGGAGAATGTCGATTTTGCTTTCATCACTGTCTTGATTACGTATATTCGTAATGTTACTATTATTGTGGTTGTAAATAATCGTTAAATTTTCGTTTTTTCTTAAAAAGAAAACTTTGTATATAAAAAGAAATGTTTTGAAATCTCTATAGACTTATTATGATCATTATCGTTAATATCGAACAATAATAATGAAAATAATGTTCTTCGAGTGATAAGACCAATGGAAACCGAGAAGAGCGTATAACGGGCTACGAAGCCCGCGGCTGTAAAATAAAAAAAAAAAAGAAGGAAAAAGAACTTGGCAGAGGGAGAGAAAAAGAAGGTAGCGTGGGCGTCTGTTTTACGATGCCGAACAGTTTACAAAAAGAAACTTACAGCCCCTGTACATCTTTCTCATTGTGCTAGATCGTTATTAGGAAAATTTTCGCAGTACATCGTGATGGCAGATTACGAGAGAATCGAGATTCGAGGGAGAAATGAGGAGTGGCAGCGCGGCGATGTAGCCGAAGAAAAATCACTGACTCGGTTTTTTTAATTCGCCTGTGAAACAATTTATCATTTTTTTTTTTCGCTTCAGGAGGGGAAAGCCTTGGGCAAACTGCGGCAGGCAAAGTCGATGGTGCGAGGAACTCTCGAAAAAAGAGTCGCTGAGGCGCGTAACGAAAATGAAAGAACTCTCGTCTCTATTTCCTTCTTTTCCTCTCCCTCTTTCTCCCTTTTTGGCTGCTAATACTTTGTGCAGTTTCCCACTCGCAGTTTCTGGATGACTAAGCGCATCACATCACGCGCCGCTCAACTTCCGTAAGAGAAAAGCGAACGTCCAACACGCGAAGAATAAGAAAACGGTGTTTAAAGGAATTTAGCAGCGCGGAGGGGGCGGGAAGAGGTGGCCGAGAAGCGAGAGCGTAAAAACGGACGAGTCAGGATTCGGAGGGTGAAAGAATTCCTGTTAAAAGTTACCCTCTTACCCGTCGCGCTACCCGCTCTCGCTGCCCGAGCGTGAAAGCTCCTCGCAAACGACCGATCGCATTTCGATGAGTACCTTCGGCACGCCCGGAAACGAATCTTCGCAGGTTTGCTCAGATTTCCCAATTAACGATGTTATTTTTACGGTCCGGAATACGGAGAAAGAGAAATCGGGATATAAGAAATAAAAAAAAACGCCCGAGCGCTTGGGGTTCGAGCTGAAATTTGCTCTTCGATCTCGTAATACCAGACTGATTTATTCTCGCCCATTTCATGGTAAGCTCGACCAATGCTCGGCCACTTAAGCAAGAACCTCAGCTGCAAGCTCACCCAAAACCCTTTCCGCGCGCGAATCTCTGAAACACTTAAAACATAATTGGATCTTCATAGAAAATCGACCTACCTGTAATATACGAATTATCGAAAAGTAAATAAACAAAAAATATCCTCATTCCTTCTTTCCACAATTAAATCCACCACTTCGCCACAATAACTGAAGTGAAGTGAGTTACAGAGCAGCAATGGCGGCGATTTTTCGATATTTCGATAGATTCCAACAGGTTCTTCATGAAGAACATTAACGTCACTGCGTCAGTAAATAATCCCATTGAAATATGGTTCATAACCACAGATTCGCCGAAACCTGTGTAATATTCGCCCGGAAAATCGGGATTAAAAAACGAGCTCGGTCGTTGTTATTCCGAATTTCGAGGCTTACCCACGTAATTTTGTCGATTTAACCTGTAATTTCAATCACATCGTCCTACATAAAGGTACAAATGTAATGACGTTGATATTTACATCATATCCATCCACCGAAGCCGATTAAATCCAAGCCCTTCACCTGCTAGTTTCGATAAGCCGAAAAGTAGCACGAGCGAATGCCACTGGCGGTTAAAACGCTCGCGTGCGCTTTAGTTAACACTCGGTGGGCCGCCGGATGGTCAATGTCGAGGAATCCAGTCGTTGATGGTGCGCGGGTGACTTTCACCGGCGAAATTCAGTTAGTGGACACAGAGTGCAGTTGCAGCGGTACGAACAAAGATAACCTGATAAATTAACGTCGTCGAAAGGGCAGAGCACCGGGGGATTAGCGGGAGCTGAAACGCGCTCGCTGTGGAGTTGCTGCTACTGCCGATGGTGGCGCTACTGGCGTTGTGTCCTAGCAGTTTCGCTATTGCCGCTCCCGGCGAGAATGGAGAGCCGCGCAGTGGCTCGAGAGACAGTGAAATAGAGAGTTACACACTATTTACTACGTTGCGCAGCGGCAAGAGCGGGAGGGGAGGGAGAAAGACCGATACAATGCCGTTAGGATGCTGTTGGATGAAAGAGGGAAGCGAATTAAAGGGATGAGAGGAAGCAGAGTGTGAGATCAGGGAGATGCGAGGTGAAATACAACGAAGCGAGTGCGAGATAGCGCTCCGAAACATTTCAGATTAGCCGCGGGCCCTGCGCGCTCTCCTCTCCGCGCTCCCGCGCCCATCTCCAGGTTTAGCGCTATTCGATTCGCCCACTCTACTGTGGTCAGCCCCGTAGTAGCAAAACATGTTGCCCATACACCAAACATGCATCATATAGGTGTACGTAACCGTATAGAATGTCTAGCTCGGAGCACTCGGATACAAGGCATTTCTCGCCAACTCAATGCAATTGCGGAATCGATTTTCTTCTCTTCCTTTTTCCCGTGTTCCTGTAATTTTCCTCTGTCCAGTAAAGGTTTTTAGCGAGGGTTTTCGGGTTACTGCACGAAGTGTATTCTAACAGGTATAAACGGGTATTGTCTTAATTCCGATTTGATAAGAATTTTTTTTTGTTGCCGGCAACAAAAATAAAATGCTTAACAAATTCAATCTTCGTATTTTAAATAAGCTTTCCGGAAAGGTTCGATAGTTTGAAGAATGTTGACTGCAGCATGGACCTCCAGATTTGAATAACAGTTTTCTGGATCTGGGGATTTTGGTGGAATTAATTGTATGATTTGTGTTGATAACAAATACAGAAAAACACGTCGCATATTTTTGCGAATGGCTTGTGATTTTTTCTCGCGAATTGTACAAAGTACCGAGGTACAACTTTTCTCGTGTTACAATTACAAAATCTCGCGAGAGACGCAACATTTCAACGTATCGGCTTTCACACGTGTTGAATTGACGAGGATCTGCGGATATATGAATTTTTTTTTTCTGTCTAGAGCGTATAAATTCGATTGTTTTTGCAGTGGGCGGATGAATTGAGGCGAAATGCCTCGTACGCAGCCCTCGAGCTGCTGGTACACTCGTGGGGACATCCCCAACGTCAAATACGTTCTATTAGAACAGATATATGTGTATATACGTCTAATCACGCGTGTAGTGCACACGTGTTGAAGACAGAGAGCGCTGAAGGCCGCGGATGAAGAGAAAGCGAATGAGGGATGGGACGGGGGAAGAGAAGGAGGGAGCGGCGGAGGAGAATCGAGAGCGAAATCATCATTTCCTCGCTCGGTCATAAATTAAAGGGGAGTACCCACACCGAGTGTCGGGGTGATGGATCAACGCTCCGCGGCGAATTAATCGCTCCGATTTGTTGTTTTTTTCTTCCTTCTTTCGCGGCCTCTTCTCTCGCCCTCGGTCCTCGCTTTCGTCTCGTCGACCGCTCTGTGTGTGCACAGGCTGCTTCTCCCCGTTTTCTATCTACGCAACGAACGGCCAATACGGACCACCGAAATATTTCCGATCGTTGAGCTTCGCAATACAAATGGCACCTCGCAGATTGCGCAATACTCGCTACATCTTCAATTACGTGCCTCGTAAACTATACAAAGGATATATATATAAAAACCAGATTTATATGAGGTTCACCATTTCAATATTTTTGTTCTGCTTTGTTTGAATAAAAACCATGTTTTTTTTTTCGAGCTTTTCGTATGAGACCGAAAAAGTCATAGATTTCTTATTGTTTTCAATAGTTTACCACCCAAAATATAATAAACGAAGCTTCTTACAAAAATGACGAAAAAATCAAAAACAACGATAATTATAAATGCCTTCGTCGGATTGTCGCTGCCTAACGACAAATTCACACATAACCTGTACAATAATCAATAATCATTAAGGAACACAAGTTTATTCCCTTCCCCAGAGTCCAAACTTTCCTAGGAGTGTGCCATCTTGCCCCAGTGCCATTTGGCCCCCTTTTTCGCTGTAGCTCTACGGCTATCTATCTCTATTTCTGCCTCTTCTCGTCCCTTTAACTTCAATTTTTCTTCTCTCTTACTTTTTTGTTTCCCTCCCATTGCCGCCTCCTGCCACTCACCCCTCCTCTCTTCCTCTCTCTCTCTCTCTCTCGCGCCTCGTCCGGTCCAACTGTAGCCGGGCCCAAGCACACACAATTGCCAATTCCGCGGCGGTGCTTGCGGGGATGCTGAAGGGGCTCCGGACGCGCGAATGTGGAAGAAAAAGTTTCGAGGCACTCCGGGTGCTGCCGGTTCAACTCTACGACCACCACCACCACCGCCGCCACCACTACCACGATCATCGCCACCACACCACGTCAGCCTCGCTCGCCACACCGCACCACCGACGAGTTTCCAGGCCCCCGAAGAGCAGGAGCGCGAGCAGGAGAAGAGGAGCTCACAGACCGGCGCGTTCCAAGCTTTAACAACCGATCCATAACAATCCGGCTCGCGTAACCTCAGCAAACGACTCTCATCCATCTGACCGAACTGCAATATGTTCGGTGTGTATGCGAGCTGCTACACGGTTATTGATAAACGGGGAATCTGGCGAAGGCTCGCACCCTTCTCCAGCTGTTTTTCCCCCATCTCCCCCCCCCCGCCCCTCAATGTCTCGGTTACTACGGCCCCCCTTCTTCGCCGACCGCAAAGACGAAGAATGGTAACGGTCTCGTGTATATATGTTGTACACCGGTGATATCGCTCTTCCGCAATTCGATCACAACGCGGAAGGCATTAGAAAATCTCTTTTCTCATCCGGACGACGAGGGGGTGTTTTTCCGCTCTCTCTCTTTTTGTTTCGCGCGTCTGTGTGTGTGTGTGTGTGTTTTTTTTTAATAATGCGAAACATCTGCAGCGTCTACGCATTGGGCGTGGTCCCTGAAAGGCCCTAGAGTTATTGATGGTGATTTTTATTTTCGCGTTTTTGTTGGTTTGTTTTTTTTTTTTTTTTCCTTGGCTGATGTGCAAAGCAGGTGCATGCGGAGCGGTAGGCAGGGGGAATACGCGCTGGCCCCTTGAACAACATGAGAGCAACGGAGCTTTTTAGTATTTTCGCTAGGCGGCGTTATACATATTATATTTATGTATAAGAGTATCCGGTTCTACAGTGAACACGAGATAAGCTCGATTAATTATAAAACGATTCGCTAATGGGTACCGCATGCGTGTGCGCGCGTGCGGGGCTACATCCACGACGCGAAAACGCGGAAAACTCCTGCAAATGGACCGCACTAGTGGCATTGTATACACATATCATATCGTACGGGATACGAGGTTTCTCTCGTTCGGTTTTAGCGGTCTCCTAACATTCGCCACACTCTCGAGTATTCGGAAAGCGCGTGTAATGCTACTGCGCGTGCATTTATTAATTTAAGATTCCGCGAGGGTCGGCTTTTTTTATTTTTTAGGCAAAATGCGCACGCAGCGGAATGCTCGCTTCGGTTTATTCCGTTTTTATATTCGCATATGTATTTTAGCTTTTGTGATTGTTTGTTTAAATATTTACTTGGAATTTATTGAAACTTATATTTATTATTTTTTAGAAATGGGAGATGCTCGGTAATATTTTTATTCGTACGCAGCAAAATGGTCGCTTCGGTTTATTCGGTTTTTATATTCGCATATGTATTTTAGCTTTTGTGATTGTTTTTTTTAAATATGTAGCTGGAATTTATTCAAACTTGTATTTATTATTTTTTAGAAATTGGAAATGCTCTGCAATATTTTTTGTAACAAATTCATTTGCGTAAATATCGACAAATGAAAAGAAATCGAAATTTACATGACGAAATGGGGTGTTTACGGGGTTTCAATTGCATTTCGAAATATGATATCCCATAAAATTTTAATAGCCTTGCGCGCACAAAGCAATACCAATCAATCTTGGCCGTAAAAGCGATTGTGGAGAAATTGTCATTCCCCCGTGCAGCGTTTGTACGAGTGCGCCTGTTACATAGCTTGTATCCGAGCGAAAAGGAAAAATTCCGATGAAACATTAAAGACTAAACGAATTTTAATTAAATTTATGACGATGAAAGGTTGATAATTGCTGCGCTGGCCTGGCGAGTTGTGAATCTTTTTCCAGGCTCGCCAATAATCGAATGTAAATGTAATCACAGTACTATTCTTCCGATTTCTATTGATCATTATACGCGAGAGGTAGAATTGGATTTTTTATTTTTTTTTCCTTAAACTTAAAAGCAAATGCGAGCCAATTATTTTTTTATAAATTTTATTCATGCTCCTTGTCGAAAGTTGCAAGGACAATTGTTATTCAATTTATCAGTATTTCCAATTGCGATAACTTGTCCTTATAAAATTTATGATAATTATATTAGCATATGAAATTCAAAAAATAAATAAAAATTATAATGATAAACTTATGATAATAAATGTCGTTCCAGTGGGACAACACGTTAAGGGGTAAAATCAAAGCAGAGTAATTTTGGAGAAGGTCGGCAGACGCCCTTAGGCTTTCGAGCCATCAGAACGAATTTAGTACGAAAGCTCGGATGGTTCGGTGCTTTCGACGAAATAGCGTTGCGATGTGGGATATAACGAAGGGGTAGCTACAATACAGCGGAAGGAAACTCCTTTGAGGTACCGAACCGTTCACCATCGAGAGTAGTACACTCTGAGCCCTCCTGGTACCACCCCCATAATCGCATTATACGTACTCCACCAAAACCTTGTCGCCCTTCTGCTCCAGCCTCTGCGATGCTCATTTTCGTCTTCGTTCTCGACATCACGTATGAGGTGTCGACACAATGGCAAATCAAGTCCTCTTCTGGAGAACGATTTCATGCAAAAAACGTAATTCTTTACCATGGGCAAAACTTTCCCCGCTAAATGCAAAATAAAAAATAATTTCCTGCCTTCAGAGTGAAACCAAAGGATTTTTTATTTATTTTTTTGTAAATAGGCCAGCCGATTGTAATGAGTGGCGCAATAAATTTTGCACTTTTCTTCGTTTTAAAGTAACTTAAGGGTATTACGATATGGGATAAAAAAGAGAATTTTTTTTATTCACGTTGGTTGGATAAAACCGCTGCGATGAAAAATTATCGCATATCGTTTCCTTATTATTATACAGATTTAATTAATTATATTCGTTTTGATATGACGTTTTCGGATCGGAAGTTTGCCGTTGATTGAAAATATATAATAATTTTAATAAGGATTTTAATCAGGCGTGTACAGTTCAACTAATTAAATTGGCTTAACTCGCATAAAGACATTTATAACAACGAGAATTACTTGCAGGCAATTAACGGTGAATGTAAAATTTTAATTATTGAGATATTTAATTATAACAATAATTGTAATCATCGATTCAACATTTTCGTATAATGCAGATGGAATTCGAGCCACGCTTGTAATTACAATATAATAGTGAGTTCCGAACATTTACGTTATTATCGTTGTTGCTGTTGGAATTTCGTGGAACTCGTTAGTAGAACGAATATTATTATGTCGAACATTGTGAAATATCGTGGAAATTGGAGCGTTCGAAGGCAAGCAGGTGTAAATATCGATGATGAAAACGCTTTTTTATTTTTATTCCAATGGTCGTTGAAAAATTTTGAATATGAACAAAAAAGCAAAATCATCGAAAAGGTCATGCGAACCTTTCGCGTTGCCAGAGAAGCAATAAATTCGGGTAATCATTATTATTATCAGCTGCCCATTTATTTCAAACCCAGACTAGCACAAAAAATTCATCATTACTGACAGAGTCGAAATATAATGGAATCTAATGAACGATAATTTTTTTAAAAATACATTAAATTAGTGAAATTAATGAAATTGAATAATTTTAACGAATCCGAAATTCACACTCGCCCGAATTCAATAATTACAAACGTACTCGAAATGCGATTAAATAAAATTCAATAAACCCAAAACTCTCTAAACAATTTTTGTTCTCGATGCGCCAGCCTCAGAAGCTCGGATTGTGTTGAGCATCGAGCCTAAAAAAAAAAAAAAACAGCGCTGTAAATTGTGGGGAAAATGGATGTAAACGTCGGTGGCTACCGGATCACCAATTTTTTGTTCCAGTCGAACGATTAAAAAAAGAGGAGGAGGCGGAAAAAAATGGTGAAAAAGGTACGTGACTTTGGCATTAACGAGGGGCGGCGATATATGCAGGATCAGCGTGCTCGGCGGAGCAGGTGCACAAGTACACAAAGCGAGCGCTATAGCAGACTGACTTTATGCGAAGCTATGGAAGGGCGAGATGCGGAAGGCCCACATCGCAGCCACAACTCGGTACCAAAGAATTCTCATGGAATCCCGAAAGTTTCGTAATTTCAGTCCTTTCTCGTGGTTGAAAATAGATGAAAAAAAGAAAAGGAGAAGAAAAAAAAAGCCGAAAAGAAAACGAAGAAGAAGAAGAAGAAAAAAACAGTGTTGGAAAGTAGGCGGTGGAAAAGAGAGTTGCAAAGGCCTTAAGAATAAGGATCCACCGTCCCGCAGCGTTTGCGGGCTTGTAAAAAAGTTTATTAAAAAAGTGCAGCGTGTATGGCTGCCAAGGGGTGGAAGAGTTTATCGCGTCGCTTCTTCCTTTCGTTTTTTCTTCTTCCTCTTCTTCTTTTTTTTCCTTTTCTTTTTTTTTTCCTCTCCCAGTCGCTCTTACTCAACCTCGTTCGAGGCCCAGCTTCGCTCGCGCTGCTCCTTCCAATTCCGAATTACAGGAGAGGAGCATCAGCCGAGAGAGTTTCAGAGAGATTTCACGGAGTCGTCCACGTCGTCGATTCTTATAAAAGCTTTTATCGTCCTCTTCGTCCTCGTCGTCGACTTGCTCGTAGAGGAGTTGCTACGAGGAGAGCTAATGTCGTGATAGCGGATAATTACAAATGGAATGCCATTTCGATTTCGCACGGAAGAATAAACCTTTCGTCGCGCGAGGGTAAACCCGATGTGGGGGCCGAGGGGGCCGAGGGGGGAGGGCCTCTGTGGGGTGGAAGAGAAACGGATGGAGAGGAGTTGACTCTACGTCCCACCGAAGGGATGTGCCGCTGATGCCGCTTCCACAGCGACACAGTTTAAACGTAAAACCAATTTCGAGCTTTTCAGCGTGATTAAACATCGTTACATAGTCGCTATACTCGCTGACTCGTTGATATTCTCTCTTACCTACATTCGTTGCGGGGGAAATTGCGCCGATCCCCCTTCCCCTCCTCCAATGTCCACTCATAGTAAAACAAACTCATCTCACCCTCTGCATGTACACATGCATACATACATACGAGGCATTCCACATCACTTCAGCACTCTAAAATAAAAAGTTTTCACTCGAATTCAGCATCAAAATCCGAGCATATCATTCTTACAAATGCACCGTCTTTCAAAAACTTTCCAGAGGCTTTATTCAATTTCTTCATCCTCCGGGGAAAGCTATTACAAATGATTTATGAAAATCGGGTTATATCGTTTTCACAGGTGCAGATTTTTCTTTTTCAACGCTTTAGAGGACGTTTTTCATTTTTGCTTTCCTGTGGAGAAATATTTTCGCTCGAGATTTTCATGAAATTGTGATACACACGTGGAATATGAGGGGAAAAAAATTGACGTTGCCCACAGCGAGTGCTTGGCTTTTTGAATTGTATGTTAATTATTCATAGAATTCATAACTATTCTGACTCCGGAAAAATGGTGCGTTCCATTTTTTCAAAAATAGACTGCAAATTTTTGTTATTCATTATCAGGTACTGAGTTTAAAATAATTTGTGATTATTTCATTAAATCTGAATAACAAATTATCTAACAAACCACAGAAAACCTCACAAAATTCTTACACGATACATCTACTAATTATATAACTTTATATTAATAAATCATTTGAATTGCGTTTTTTTTTTTTTATCAACTGAAGTGATACGGAATGCCTCATAGATGCATCCATACAAATTTACACCTTCAACACAACGAAAACGATTCGACAGGCGGAGAGCCGTTCTCGCCGGACATTTCGTTTAGCCTCGAGCGAGCATTTCGTTGCAGCAGCAGCAACAAAGAGAAAACAGCGTCGAAATGCATACACAGAGCGATGAATTCGCGAATTGGTTGGACACCGATAATGAGGCACGTGAAAATTTTCGTTCGAGTTTGTTGGTTTTAATAATAAATTACGATGGGAAGAGAGAGAGAGAGAGAGAGAAGGAGCGCGCGAAAGTGTTTAAAACGAGAGGCTATAGTGGAACGCTTTCATTTCACCGCTTGTATGTATAATAATAAATCATAATATGCGGGTGGAAGTTCAGTGAGACGATCGATACGCTCGAGGCTCGCGATATTTCCGGTAAAATTGCTTTTATTTAATTCGTCGCGATAGTGCACCAGAGTTTGAACTATGGAGAGCCGGGGGAGAGCGAAACAAGCGCGTACCGCTATAATTACAGAGTGCTAATTAACTTAATACAAAGTCCAATGTTTGGACGGGCGAGGAGATGGAGGAGGTGAGTAGTGAGTACACTCCAGCTCTGTGCTCGTGTGCTGCTACTGCTGCTGTTCTGCTGTTACCCCGTTGCACAACGAGACGAGGGACGAAACGCCGCAGGACACGGTCAACACTGACAACGAAACTCGGCTAATGCCCTTTGTATAATCGGTAGTATTTGCTTGCGCGTGGCCTGCACGTTTTCCTGGCTGAACAGACGGAGCATGTAACCCTTTCCTGGACCTTCTGAATCTTCTCCTTGCTCAAGAGTCTTTAAGGGCTTGAGCCCTAACGATGGATTTGGACTTTTCGTCAGGCCGTCCATTACCTGAAATACAAGAAACGATTGAAATTCTACGGTTTACTCAAAATTATCACAGAACGAGAGATTGCAACAGTTTCCATCAACGAACTCAATCCTTTATTGTAATGTAAAAAATCGCCCTACCATCGAAATGTGCAATAAACTTTGCTATTAATTAATCTTCAAAATGTTTTAGCAAATGTAATTTTAACAACGTAGTTGACCCTCATTTTCCTGTTTATGTTATCGCCGAATATGAAGCGACATTGGAAGCTAAGCTTTATTAATTTCCGGTACTTGGCCGCAGTGTACATAGCACATAGAAGGGCATTTCAAAGATAATGCCTCAAGGGTGAAGCCGATACGCTTCCTGCGACGTCCCCTTCCCGATCTCTTGGCTGTACACAGCTTTTCGAGGGTGTCAAGATCGAGTGAGAAGGAACGTGAGGTGTGCTTAAAATCTGGGGAAGCACTCGAAACTTTGTGGACGGTAAAGAGAGAATGGAATGGGAAATGCTGGCCGGAGATCGGTAGCTGCAGGACCGAGAGAATTCAGCGGGGTTGCGCTACACTCCGAGAGGGATAATCAAAGAGCGAGATACTGCGCTGGGAATGTGAATGAGAGGGCGAGTGAAGAGGAAATAAACGCCCGAAGAAGTGGTGTGGACTCACTCTGGTTGCCAGCTCGTGGTGGTCGTCGATTCTCGGCAAGAAAACGCCGATGTCTCGCCTCATTTTCTCGCCCTTTAAATCCATACCCAGAAGAATAGCGAGGGCGAAGGGATTTACCCTCGTGAAGGAAAGCACGTCTTCCAGGGCGTTTGGTAATTCGATGAATTTCTGCGAACATATATTCCGTTATATAAATTGTTGCTGGAGGGTGAAGAACGAAAATAGTTGTGGCAATTAAATACAGTCGATCAGGTACAAGAAATATACTTCAAATACAAAATATGCATTTAATTTTAACAATTTTTCGAAAACAAAAAAAAAACGCAAAAAAAAAAGTGAGAAGATTAATATCGTGTTATAAGTATTTTTCAACCATTCAACGGAAAATGAATGTGGAATCGTTGGTAATTAATTTAGATTAATAAATGCTGAATTGTTATTGACAAATATGTGCAACAAAAAACGTGGAAAATGTGAGTGTCAACGAGATAAATTATGAGCAATATTTTGTTAATTGCAGAGATAAAATTTTCCAAAAACGGCCAACCCCGTTTCGCTCTCGCTGAAAAGTACAATTAAGCGTGCTGGAGTTCACACATTATTCTCCACCTCACTAATGTGCCCAGAAGTCGATCGCAGCTGCGGCTAAGAAAAATTAATTGTCGATGACATACATTCGAAACTCGCTATCCAGGCCGGTGGAAAATTCGGTGAGTTTCTAAAAATGGAAAATATTCCTTCCATGCAAATTGTTAATAAAAAATTGAGAAAAATGTATCGTACAAGAGATTAGAAAATCTGTAATGGAAATCATTATAGTGGTAGCAATTAGACATAAAAATATATTAAATGAATTTGTGTTAGTCCGAATAAAAATGGAATATTTTCATAAAAACATAACTAATTTACATACACTTTGTTATATTTTCAAATAAATCTGATATGAAAATTTGGGGTGCTTCTGCAAAAAGAATCACAATTATAAAGATTGATTTCCATAATATACTTGGAGTTAATTTCCTTTCCTTCTGATAAATTTCAAAAATAAATATATTAGTAACATATGAAATATTTCTATTCTTAAAAATAAATCTTCTGACCCATTTTCACCAGGAGAGATTGTCGACGATGTATGTTTGAAGCTCGCTCTCGAAGACTCTTGAGAATAAAGTGGAATTCTGAAATTACAGATGTAATCATAGAAATTAGTAGTTGCAATTGAAAACGAAGTTATTACAAAATTTATTACAGGCAGATGGAAAAGCACTGGTCGAAATAATTCCACATATGACGATTAGAAATCTCAATTATTTTTATAAATTGGTTAAATATTGGATGAAACATATTTTAAGTACCGCAGGTGATTTTCGACGACTTATATTCGGAGCACGTTTTTCCATAAAATATTTGGTCATTCCAAAAATGTAATTACAACCATAAAAATAATACGAGCAAATTCAACGAATCTGGAAACGAAGAGGTGGAGATTATTCATTAAAATTTTTCAGAACGCATCCCCGAAAATCTTCTATAATTATGGTTTTAAATAACGATTTCAAAGGTAATGTATATTTTACATTGACATTTCGGAAATATTATGACGAGCATAAAATATATACGTAAAAATTCAAAGAGCCTGGATGTCAAACGACGAAGACCATTCGTTTGAAATGTATCTTCCAGGATAAATTTTTGATCATCTTTTATAAAAATTACATAAATTATTACTAAATTCTGACGGTTCGGTAGCAGCTCCAAGCTGAATATATATTTCAAGCCATTATTTAAAAAAAAGATGAGAATAAAAATCATAAAAATGACAAGAGCTTCGATAATGAGGGAACGAATACGTTCGTTTCATTTCATTCGTTTGAAGTACGTGTTTCAGGTTGCGGATGACCTCGATGCGGTTGAAAAAAATTCTCTGTAATTACATAAATTATTAGTAAAGGGAGTACGTTCTTATACGTTTGAATCATAAATGAAAAATGCAATAAAATTGAATAGAAACAAAAGTCTAAAAATAAATGTGATAAAGATTTAAGAGTGTCTCGATAAATTGCAGAAAACCTTTTAGGATACCATAAATTACAGTGGATTTTTCACCATCCTCAATAACAATTTGAAAAAATGAGAAATCATTCAAAAAATAAAAGTTTGGAAACGAGGTGATGAAGACCGTTCGTTTGAAGCACATCATTCAGGATGCCGGTGAATCCGAAGAATTCAAGAAAATCCTCAGTAATTACATAAATTATTAGCGAGAGGGGGGGGTGGAATGAAGTTCGTTTGATGGGTCGATAGCGGTTCCAGAGCTCCAGGGGCTGTACGACCGCCCCGGGAATCCGTAGAGTGTCCGCGGGGCGCTGAGCACCGAATAGGAAAATAGCCGCTTCCTCTTCCTTCTCTATATATGTTTATCTATAGCGGCACAGTACATAGACCTTCCAATTTTACGAGCCAGAGGAATCTCCGCTCTCTCCTCATGCCGCGCGGTACAGCTGCTATATAAAGCTCCATGTATAACTCCATGCAGATCCCAATATATGTATATTATATCGCGCGTTAGGATATAATAGAATGCAGAACGCTCTCGGTATACCTACTTCGCCGCACTATAATCAAATGCCAGGCGCATTTATGGCATCATAATCCCAAACCGAGCGCGCGTGCTGAGGGTAACCAACGTCCGTTGACTCCACCGCACGGATATCGGAGCCGATTTAATATGCCTCGACCAGCCACCCTCACTTTTCAAAGTTATATACACAAAAGTCCAGTTCTCCACAGGTACAATGGTGATATTATAATGTCGTGTTGCGCTTTTTGTTTCAGGCGTTGAAAGGCCCATCTTGCAGCGAAGATGCAGTGATTGAAGCTTTTTACCAATAATTAAAGCTAGTTTCACCCTTGTGGATGGAACACTGTGATATAAGAGATTAATAATGATTATCCACATCGTTCAGTAAAGTTAGATAAATTGATTAGCTCTTTTTTCCCTTTCACTGGTCTCAGTGCTTTTTAAACACTGATTACCAAAGCGCCGTTTATAAACATTAGCAGGAGGGACTTTAGGATTGGGTTTTAAGCCCCTATTGCGTATTTCAACATGTTGCAGCAATTTTTACCAAGATCCATTTGAGTGAAGAAAGAAGAGTGCAAAAAGGAAGCGAAGAGGATAACGAACCTCGACGAGAATAGGTAATCCAGGTATCGCGACGTCCTCCACAATCTTCAGATCTTTGATAAGCAAATCTCCAGCGGTGAGTTCGGAGACGTCCGTTTTAGCTGCCATAATTTTATCGTACAGCTCTTTTCTCCCCCGAAGGCCCGTCGATGTCTCAGGTTCTTCCAGATCACGAATCACTTCGAAATCCAAGGGTTTCGCTCTTCCTGCCTCCGCCGAAAAGTTGCTCGTATCCACGAGAATCGGTCCTGCAAAAATTCCAAGCGCAAGAGTGAGAAGAAAAAAAAAACGTAAAATAAGGGTAGAGAAAAAGAGCACAAGGAACTTATTTATTATCGCTCATCGCGAGTGACTGAAACGGATGGGAAATTCCCAAGAGCCACCCTCCCAATAGCTCCCCGTTTCCCAAACTCATTTCTCATTCGCGAAAATCAGCATCAACGCGTATTGCCGAGGGAGAATTTTCTATAAGCCTTCGCAGCGACGATATCTCATATTCAATGTAGAATTTACGTTTTACTTCTTTTTGTTTTGTTTCGTTTCAGCAGCATCTATAGCGAATTCCCTTTGTGCCGTGAGAGCTAATGGAACGCGTAAACACGGCGCGGTCCTCGAGGGTTTAGCTTTTTGTCCGCTGGGTCTCCCAGGGCCAGAGACGAAGGTGCAACGTTGGAGTGTCACGCTAACTGATTTGTAATTCTCAGTGAAGGGAATTGTGAATCTGCGTACTAGTCGAGAGTCCTTGCGCGACTCGAGTATTCCGAAAGTTTGTTCCCTTTTGTTGGTGCGATTTTATGCCATTGTAATTTTAAGCTTTCGCTGCCACTGACAGAACGGACTAGGCGCGCACGTCGAGCTCACCCGAGTTCAAGATTTTTCTGCAAGAAAAGGAGAAAGCGGCTCACTGGAATTAAATAAAATACTCGCCTCTCAATAAATTCCGTAATTGTTCATTCATGATCTTCGGGTTCCTCGTGAAAATATTTTTCGCAACGAGAGTAGCACAGCTTCCCACAGGGTCCAGAGTCATTTTTGCGCTGGGCCATAGCCAGTCAGGATCTTGAGGCCTGTGATCGATTACCTCAACGACGTAATTTGATAATTGCGAATCTTCACTCGGAAGCACGTGATGATCCACGAGGGTCAACTGCAGCCGATTTTCTCCGCCCAGTGCCTTGAGGTCGACCTGGTTTCTGGGCAAATTTAAATAGAAAATATATTGCATTCGATTATTCGAATATTCTGTGTCGAAAAAAAAAAAAAAATTTTGCAAAGTACACAAAGGTATTTGTGAAAAAAAATCTTTCTGCATTTTTTTCTGTTTTTTGTGTACATAGGAATATCCTGGATTCGAAAGAAAAGTTAACCCTTTTTCCAGGAATCCTTTATGATCTATTTCTTTTACGCTAACCTGAACGTTATTAAATTCGAAGGAATGTTATTTTCCCTGAGAAACCATACGACTTCGGTTTTTACCCGAAATTCCCTTTCCGATATATTCATCACAGGTACGACAGCGACGATTTTCTTATCATCATCGCTCAATTCGTGGTAATAAAAAAAGCCCTGCGCGAGAGCGCATATAGCGGAGTCCAAATCACACGTGCAGTTGCCCAGTACGATTCTTATTTGCTGGAATTTTCCTAAATCAGACTGAAAATAACATATTTTAATGAAAATTTCTGACTTCCATCGATCTTTACGGAATAATGTATCACCGAATTCATTTCGTGACGCCACGTCGAGTGACCGTACGCGTTCGAACACGTCTGAACTTGTTCGCGCACGCACTCACACGTTAGAACACGTCTGAACCTGTTCGCGCACGCACTCACACGTTCGAACATGTTCAGACGTGTTCTAACGCGCACGATCCAAGAAAAAATCCGACCGCCGGAATTTTTTCCTCCATCTAAATAACTTTTCTCAATATTTTAGACCATTCCGAGAAATTTTCACCATTCCTCTATAAGGAAATAGAACAACGCGACCGATTGAAAACACTATATAATAATAGATATATATAAGTTTTACGCGAAATAAGGCAAGGACCGGAAGATGAATGAGCGCAAACAGCTGATCGTGTTATCACGTGTAACGGTCACGCGTCTAACCTCGCATTCCGAATCCCACAAAACTAGCCACAACAACAACAGCATTGAATGAACTATTGTTAACTAATAGGAATAAATGGTGATACATACCAGTGCTGACTTTGACGCGACGAGAAAGGCCTCCATATTTTATGAATTTTCGCTAAAACGCAGAAATAATCGTCGACAAGGTTACGAGACAATTCAATGTTGTTACCGGAATGAAAATACTTTACAGTGAACTGTCAACTCGGCGCTGCTGTGCACATTCGTTAATGCAATATTTATGCACTTATTGCCGAGTTTGTCGGTGCTAAATTGACTTGAAAATCGCGAGCATGAGCGGAGGTATCGTCCCGAGTAAATCCACCGTTTACGTCTCCAATTTGCCCTTTTCCCTCACCAACAATGACATACATCAATTATTGGAATCTCACGGTAAAATAGTCAAGTAAGTACAGATTTTTGTAGTAAAAATGCCACTTGTTCAATTTTTTTATTGGGCTTCTGATAACAATATTTTTATTTTATTGCGCTACACTAGCATAAATTTTTATTACAACAATTTGGGCATATTTATTTTGCATTTCAGAGATCGAATAGTAAAGTATTTTTAGAGAGATTGATCTACGGCTCATTCATCTGGATAATTGAAAATCAAATTTTCAGAGTCACCGTTGTCAAGGATAAAAAATCAAGGCGAAGCAAAGGCGTCGCGTTTGTTCTTTTTCTCAAACCTGAAGACGCTGCAGCTTGCGCCAAGGCTCTCAACAATACAGAGGTAATCCAAAAGCTCGACTAATTAAAATTGCCCTGAAAAATATTTCTAACATTCAATGTTAAGGAATGAACGCTCAATTATTTATTGTATAAATTTGGATATCGTTCCAGATCGGTGGACGTACCGTAAAAAGCTCAATAGCCGTGGACAATGGACGTAGCACAGAGTTCATAAGACGCAGAGACTATCCGGACAAGTCTCAGTGCTGGGAATGCGGCAAGGAGGGTCATCTCTCCTACAGTTGCAGTCACAACACGCTGGGAGTAAGAAATCCACCTCCTAAGAAAGTGCGGATGAGAAAGAAGAACAAGACTTCTGGAGAATCGGGCGCCACTAGCTATTACGACAGCGATAGCGACGACGGCGTGAGGAATCCTCGGCAATCGCGGACCAGCGGCTGCGAAGATGAAGAGAACGAAGTGGAGCCGGACGACGAAACTCTCAGCGCTGCGATCAGTCACGAGGTGCGTTGAATTTCAGGATTTTTTATTGTAATATTCGAAATCCTATGAAATTTGTCTATTCAAAAGTTCACACGTCGTATAGAAATTTACAATAGTTATTATTATATGATAATTAGAGAGCGTATGAACTTCATGCATTTTGTTCATTTAATTTCAGAGACAAAAATATGAAGAGGAAATGCACAGGTACAAAGTTTCCAGCCTCGTCGACGAGCCCCAACAGCAAACGAGTCAAGTGACGCGGAAAAGATTCAAGAAAAACGAATATTTCGACGAATACGAAGACGCCAGCGACTGAAAAATCGCGTAGGTTCATAGAAAACGCAAAGGTGACAATTTTTGTACAAAAATCATAATGTATTTAATATTATTTTGTACATATTTCACTGGGTTCGCCATTAACTGAACGGAATGGATTATTCGCGCCCAACGACGTAAAACATTCTCACCGGTTCGAACTGTCGTTCGATTAAACTCTTAGCTAAAATTTAATTGGTTATTGTAACTTTTCACTCGCATCTACTCATGTCGTTATCGCGTGTCATACAAAAATATAGCAATTTTTTTTGTTTTCATTGATATTTATAGATAATAGAAAAGATATATATTTGATCAGAGATTTCAACCATTGAGCAGATCTGCGTACATTGAAATTGCTTGCTGCGACGAGCTCTTCTTCCTGTCGTTAATTTCGTACCATCGACCACTCGATGCACTTGGGTGCGGCTTTTCCTCAAAAGCGCTTCTGATACTGAAGATTTTTTGAGATTTTTGGGATCTCGGCTCAGACGGAATCGGCTTCTCAAACATTAAAGTCGATTTTACCAGAGCCATTGCCTCCTCTGCAATAGAAAGAGAAATTATTAGTAGTTGTTTTAAGTAATAAAGTTACTATCCCAAGTTTCTTCATGTTTTTAGTGTGCAGATATGAAAATCTTTAGAAAAACCAAAACAAAATTTTCTTTACGAGGATAAAAGTGAACTTACGTTCATTTTCGTGGAGCGTAAGTTCCTCGAACACCGTTATGTGATGCATGAACAAGTAAAAAGAGTCCTCAATGTCCGAGACCCTGATAATAAAGTCAGGATCTCGTTTTGCGAGGTAACCCAAAAATCGTAAGCCCTTTCGCAAGGTGTTTATTTGTTTTCTCCTGACTTTTCGCCAAAAATTATTGTCGACGTTGGCGTAGACGCTGCTGCGCAAATTTTCTTTCTCGATCGTCCGCAGATCGATCTTAGAACAATTGTACAGTAGCGTTATCGTGAACGTTAGAACTCTTGTGCAGCATTTGCAGGAGTTTGCAAACTCGTCCGTCCAGGGAATACTGTTTGAGAGGAAGACGAGATGTACGAACGACAGAAACTCGTCGCTTATGTTCACCGTCGTTACAGGATCCAGTCGGAATGTTTCTACCTGTGCCATGTAAATTTCTAACGCGCAAGCATCTGAAAAACATCCAAAATTCATATGAATGCCAATTTTAGTTATGAAGTTTATTTTTTAGATTTTTTTCGTGATAACTATCATTAAATATTATGAATAATAGAGAGTACCTGGGGTGAAGTGTAACACGTCTTTCCATATATTCAGTGAGGTTGTGTCTGAAAATGTATTAATTGAAAATGTAGAAATTTTTCTAGCTGCAGTGAAAATCACTCTGTTTATTATTATTATTGTTATTAAAATCATACGTACTTGGAGTGGAGGCACAGAGCTGTTTTCCGAATAGACTGGATTTGCAGAATTCGGCTATCAATTTTGTCATGGAAATAAAGCAGCGAACGAGAGGTCTCGAGAATACCATCTCCTTGAATATTTTTGAGACATATTTCAATCTAAAATGAATAAAAGAATGCTTTTTTTGGGAAACCAAACGACTGACGATTCGATTTAATGGACTTACCCTCTCGGACAGAAGCCAACATTTTCTTGCACGCTACACAAAGTACTCGCCATTGCACATATCAGGCCACTGAATTGATGTGATCTTCTCTGAAACGAGCGATTGAGCGTTGAAATAAATGGAAAGCTGTAAAACTGCGAAATCCTCAAATCCAATTCATACCACGAGACCGAGAGCGGTCACAAACTCCAGGATCATTTCCAAAAATTCGAAACGGTGATCCTTTTTCGGCCACGCGGAGTAGCGAACCATTTGCTTGTCGTAATTACTGTAGTCCAGATCTGTCTCCACGTTCAAATGCGTCTTTCCTGTTATGTATTGCCCAAGATAATTCGAAACTTTGGCTACGTAAGAGAGCGTTCCCATTGCCCTTCTGGCCTCAATTCCGCGCTCCTTCTCGTACCACACGTTGGAATCACAGATCGATTGATTATAGTCTACCTTTGCGTCGTAGAAGTCCGAAAAATACAAGTCGTTCATGTCTCTGATATCGTCATTTTTCATTGCCACGGAAATTGTCTGGAGGACGACTGTGGAATTTAGCAGCAATTCCCTGGTCGTCGAAACGATCTGAAAATCGAATCCTGATTAATAATGAAATTTGATTGAAAATTAATAATATCATAGAAGCACAACTCCAAAATTAATTGTATCAATTTTGTTCATAAAATTGATAAGGGATTTACAATTCTGATAACAATGCTCTTTAGTACGCACTTTATTCACGATAGGCGTACAATCTGCGGAATTTATTTCCGTTCTCGTCTTCTTCATCATCACAGCTAAATCGGGTTGAAAATACTCGACGTTCAACTTACTACCATCAACGATGGTTACTATTGGCTTCACCAAGACAGGATTTTCTGAAAAGAAAAATAAACCATCAACATGAATTCCACTTTATTCCGAAGATATTTTAATGATGCATTTCCCGATAAATTATTTCGAAAAAACTATACCGAATATTCTAAATGTGTCTTCCTCTTGCAAAATCGGCAAATTCTTTTTACCGAATTTCTCGATTATCTGAATATCCACCACCGACTTTTCTGGGAGAGATTTCTCGAAGATAGTTTGAGGTATCGTGTAGAGTGGATGATCTAGCGAAAGAAAATCAACGTAATTAATTTTTTATTATTATCCAGGTACTTATGGCATAAATAAATGAATATAATAAGTCTAATCGTTATGAAATGGTTACAATTCAGAGTCCATTTACCTACCATGACCTGCTGTTTTAAGATTCCACCTGAGTCTGTGAATACTGGAAGTCTGAACGCTGATCTCGCTCATTTTAATTGGTTTGATCGCCGAAACTGACCGATTTTGCGCACCGAATCGGCTTCGGTTTGGAGAGTCTATGGTAGCTTTTTGCGGTTGAGTCAATTTAACTGCGCCCGATTCTAACAACTTGCATCTCTCCATCATACTGTTAAGCTGTAAAGTCTACGGAAAAATTGATCAATGCATTAGATTGCGTATTAACAAATAAATTACAAAATAGTCTAGGAATTTGTTGTCCAAACCTGAAATTCACACTTCGTTTTCATGTTATCCTTTTCCTTGTGAAGAGCGTTAATCTCTGCGCGATATC
The DNA here is from genome assembly GCA_947507545.1 of Clistopyga incitator. Classification (NCBI taxonomy): domain Eukaryota; kingdom Metazoa; phylum Arthropoda; class Insecta; order Hymenoptera; family Ichneumonidae; genus Clistopyga; species Clistopyga incitator. The sequence goes on from OX382177.1 coordinate 10,850,125, forward strand.
GACTCGCCTGTTCCTCAATCAAACGTGCTTTCTCCATTCTCTCATTTTCCGCTCGCATCTGCGTCTGCTGAAGCTGATTGCGCAGGAATACGGTCTCACCTTCCTTGGTCATAAAATCGTCCAACAGCTTCTCGTTTTCTTGTTCCAGTTTCTCTAATTGCCGAAGACGGGCATCGTCTAAAAATATAAATGTACACGATTATTCGAAAAACATTCGGAATCACGAAAAATTGTGAAGGGCTTCGTTAACTTCATTTCAATTAATATTTGTTCAATTGTGAGTAAACATTTTATACAAAGCATTTGACGCAAAAACTTTTTTAACGAGCAAGCAAAATGGGATAGCTTTGATGTAAAACTTACCAGAAACAACTACCACATTATTCCTGGGATTGAACGTAGAATTCAAGTTAACTCTCTCCAGTAGATTGCTTTTAAAGTCATCAAACATCATAGCACTGTCTATCTCTAAAACATCTCTAAGATTGTCTGAAGATGCCAACTTCTGTGAATAAACTTGTCCACTGCTTGCAGCATTTGTAGTTTTATTAGAGGAAAGCGGTCTGTGCTGTTCCTTCAGCCTGGAGATTTGGGGATGTGCTGGATAATGGTTGGTTGCTCTACTAGTCGAAGGCACTGGATTAATAATGCTTGTAGATTGATTGCTCTGTGTATTATTGAATACTCTTGAATCTGTAGAAGCGTTGACATCCTAGAATTAAATCAATGAATATTAAGTACCAATATATTCACCTTTTCTCCTAGAAACTATCTATAAATATTAATGCACAATTGTCCAATTTGTTTTTATTTCCTACAACTCTAAAAAAGAAAAAGAAAAATTGTAGAATTTTCTGCTCACTTGAGAACACGCTTGGGAGGCAATAAAGTCCATTTCCTCGATAGCATCGTCGTCAAAGTCGTCTCCCCACAAATCGTCATTTGTGCTTCCACCTGGAGCTGATGGTCTTTTTTGTTTAGGCGCTGCTCCCTGTTTAGGGCTTACGATTCTAGGTTTCTTGGCTGGTGATGTGCTGTAGTTGCCAGAGTTATTTCCATAGCGTTTAGCCATCACTGACCTCCTTCAGCTAGAATATACAAAGACAAACTTCATTAGACGCAATCTTGGCGATACATATTTGACTTTCATTCTATTGTAGATATAACAAATCTATCGGAATGTCAATGTTATTAGTCATAGCCATTAGCAAAAACATGATTCAGTAGTTACAACAGATATGATATATGAGACGTTCACAGAACAGTGATGAACAAAAAAAAAAATACAAACTCAGAAATAACTTTTGACACAACTGAAACACTTGTCAAACTTTGTCCGTCCGTTGCACTGATTAATGAAACATTTACAGGTGCATTGATAAAAACTGTAAATAATTACAATCTGTGAGTAACGTGATTATCTCACAAACAAAATCTATCCAAATTTACATCTCTTAAACTAAGCCCACCAAAAAAGAGTCTCGCATACCACGATAACACGACTCCACAAGATGACACCTCAATTCACCATAGCATGAATCTAAATAAAAAAAAAGCCCAGCACCTAAACCGGTGAAAAGTTCATAAAAAACATTAAACAATTGTAAACTGAATTCGGAAGAACCAAGTAAACAAGTCGGAAAATAGACTGAACAACACGAGTACAAAATCACAAAAAAGTGTCCACTTGTCAAACTTTGTGATGGTCGTTCGATCGATTATCGGTAAATTTTCCACTTGATGGAGAGAAAATAATGAGTGTTATTAAAATTTTCGGAGTTCAACAAACCTCGCGTACACTTGCGACTTATTTCGGCGAATATACTTGGGTCGATCTCTCTTTTAGCTATACATATAATACTCATCGGGCAACGAAATACTTGCGAATGCGCAGGTTCCTTGCAAAATTTCCCGGCCATGCGTTCGGGCGGCGCAGTACGTCTCAAACGTTCGTGAGAAGACAGTGTGTTGTGGCGCCGACGTTCGTGTGCGAGAAGAGACACACACGGTGTGTGTATTGCACAAGTGTTCATATTCAGTATAGTATTCGGTGCGGTAGAGCGCAAAAAGCACGCGTAATACCGCTTGGAAAAGCGAAGAATCGTCGTCGATAATCAGTCGCGTGAAAGGACGCGTTGCTGTCGTTTATTTCCGTACATATCGAACGTGTTAATACCTCGCTAAAAGCTGTCACCGTTTGATATAGTACTTTTTTCTTGGCGGAACAACAGCGTCGGGTGGACCTTCGTAGCTGTTATAACCTGAACGCAGCACACGCGACACGTTCGTACTATCCAAGTTTTTTTCTTTTTTTTTCCTTCAATTATCTCACAATTCAAGATTTATTTTTATTTATCTCGAGAGATTAAGAATATCTCTTCCACGAATTTGATATAAGTTGGATATCGATAAGTCGCAATTTGTTTATGGGGAGAAATTTATTATTATTGTATTTCTGGTCGATTTGCAGATTTTTGTTTATAGGTTAGGTCTGGTAGAATAGATTTGCAATGTTTTATATTTTGTTTGGTTTCTATTGGGTTTCACTCGATTGCGTCGCTTACCAGTTTTGCGTTTTACTCAGGATTCCGCAATGGCCACCGCTGAATCACTGGCTGAAGTAACGGATGTCGTACAAATATTACGACAATGGGAAGAAGATCACGTCGCTCCCACCTACGATCCCATACCTACACTACAGAGACTCGCGGAAATTATTGAACTCGAGACTGAGAACTACCTCAAAATGGATCCGGATCCCTTCGATGAAAGGCATCCTTCCAGAACGGATCCTGAATGCAACTTTGGACACATACTCAAAGTCCTGTTCAGAAAGGACAATTTTATGACAAAGGTAATTATTTTTGGGTTTGGTAGAATTGGTTGAAAATTCATCCGGTAGTATGTAAGTATGGCGACGTGGCTATTGACAGTCACTAGAAAGAAAATATGATAATATTAAAATAGTATTGATATTAAAAAAGATTACTTTGATATTAAAGAAAAAATTCTGGATGGAATGTTTTTTTATTGGCACCAAATGGATTCAAAGATCTGTGGTTACCGTAACTTGTGTAATACTTGAGCAAATTTTGGAACACAAGTGAAATAACTGCATGACAATGATTGAAATGTATTTTATTGCTATGATTTGTTGGCACTGTTTTGATCCATTTTTATTCGATACTTTGGTAAATTTTCTAAGGAATTTTTTAGGTATTTTATATGTATCACGATTGTTGATGTTACATTATTCAGCTTAAAGGCTGTAAGTATTCTGTGTCAAGTCAACAATTTTTATTCTGCATTTCATTTTTTGTATAATCAGCCATAATGCATAATTGTACTTCACAGTATACAGAACTTCAGGACCAGATTTAGATAATATTTTTTTTAATGTGATTTTTTGTTTTCCAAAAATAGAATGACATCTGGCACTAAAATCTCAATATCTTTTTCTATTAAAATTACACTTACTCACTGACAAGAATCACTCTTTTTACAGTTGATAAACGATTACCTCCGCGACACGTACTGGGCCAGAGCTGGAATAAACAGTAGAGACTCTAGAAAATTAAACATAGCTGCGTGTCGTTTGATGCTGGACATATTGCCAGGTCTGGAGACATCGGCGGTATTTCAGCCAGACATGGAAGCGTTGATACACAGACTGTTTGGCTGGGCGGAAAAGAGCATCGAGCCGTTGCAGAGTTACGCAACGGGTCTTTTAGCAGCAGCGATGGAGGTGCAGGACATAGCGACAGGATTTCGCGAGCTAAACGGAAAAATGGTACCGCTGATGTTGCAGAGATTGCACAAGTTGCAGAGCAAAGCTCAAGAGAACAGACAAGCGGCGGCGAACGTTCGACCGTTTGCTCATTTCGGTCAAAACCGCAATAGTCTCGGTGATTCCGAGCACAAAGGTGTTCCAGGAAAGCGAAAAGTCCGAGACAAAAAGCGAGAAAACGGCGTAATGAAGAGTCCGTCACAGGCGACGTTCTGCTCGGACGACGAGGAAATTGCCAGTCCCGACGAGACTCCACCGACGAAAAAAATGAAAAACAGCAGCGAAGACGTGGAGCCTTCGACTCCGGTAAAAGCAGCAGACTCATCTTATCCCGAAATCATGTCGCCGCCAAGTGCGATACCCAAAACGCCCAATCAATCGGCCAATTCGCAGGTTACCCCGTCGAAAAACAGTCGGGCTACACCTCCGAGACTCATAAATACGCCGGCGAAGTCGAATCTCTCGAGAACGTTGACGCAAAGCGCCAACACGCCTTCAACCCTTTTAGAAGGAAATTCCAATTCCTCGTGGGCGGAACTTGAGTCGTACGTTATTGGGAACGTGCAGATTCACCCACCGACATTAGCAACTCGTCAGATGCTCATTCTGCGCTATCTGACGCCCATGGGCGAATACCAGGAGTTTCTGGGCCACGTTTTTGAGCAAAATGCCCTCGAGCTTATACTTAGGTACATTAATGTTCGCGAGACTAAGGACAGTCGTCTCGCCTTCGAAGCTCTCAAGTATCTCGCTTCTCTATTGTGCCACAAAAAATTTTCTATCGAATTTCTAAACATGGGAGGCTTGCAGAAGCTTCTCGACGTTCCGAGACCCAGCGTCGCTGCCACTGGCGTTTCCATATGCCTTTATTATCTCGCTTACTGCGAAGACGCGATGGAACGAGTTTGCATCCTGCCGAAACACATTATCAGTGATCTCGTAACCTACGCTCTGTGGCTTCTCGAACGCAGCCACGATTCTGGACGATGTCACGCTACAATGTTCTTTGGATTTTCCTTTCCCTTCAAAGTCATACTCGAAGAGTTCGACGCTCAGGATGGTCTTCGTAAATTGTTCAATGTTGTGAGTATTTCATATAGAAAAGCGAGGATGAATGGCGTTTCGATAAAGAAGCGATTAAAATATTTTCGAAAACGATTTGTAATTCACGTATTTTTGTTAATCATTTTTTGTACCACATTCTGGTGCTTTTGATGCAATCGCTTTTGTGTATATAAATTTGAATGCCCGCATTTCAAGGAAGAATATCCAGTTTATTTGCATTCACTGCGTTTTAGATTTCTACCTTGCCAATACTCAACGTCGAGGAAGAATCAGCGTTAAACGACGATGAGGAATGCGCTTCCAGACAAATCGTCAGACACGTTGCTGTAGCTCTCAAACGTTACATGGAGGCTCACTTGTACTTAAAAGCCGAACAGCTGCAGCGAATGGAGATGGAGAGGACGGAGAGAGACTCGTGGCAGCCTTCACTTCCTCCTTACAAAGTATTTTCTGCTCCCAATCCTTTCTGTTACATTAGCATTAATAATTCTCATAACGAATCACGAGGACTTTCCTGTCATCACCATCATAGTCATTATTACAGTACTTATGCCGTCGTATGTAAAACATTTTCTTCCGCTAACAGGCATGCAAATTAAGTAGCGAGGAGGTCCAACAAAAAGTAGAAACACTGCAGGAATTCATGTCCGTCAGAGCAGTTTGGCCGCCGGTCGAAGAACTCTATCGTCTCGGGGGAATAACACTTTTGTTACAGATCATAGCATTCGCTCGCGAATGGAATTACAGCGGCCGGTTCGTGGATATTTTTATTTTCGTGCACGAAAAATAATCGATAGACGTTAATGCGAATTTTCGTTGCTTTTCTTTTAATAATAGTGTCCACATGACGTCGATCGCGGAAACCGTACGATCCTGTCTGGATGTAATTGCGATCTCATCCGTGGTTCCTAAAGTAATGTTGCTGCTCTGCGACAGAGTCGACATGCCGGACATGTCGATGACAATGGCGATTAATTTACTCCTTGCCTCGGCCGAATGCGAGATAATAGCCGACGCCGATGTTCAGAGAGCAGCGCTCAGAGCCGTTGTTAATTGCGTGTGCGCGCCCATCAACAGGGTATGTCGAGTGTTCCGGGATTGCAAGAGTCCAAGGGATATCAGTCGCTTTTTTAATACCGAGCAGAACGACTCGTTGCAGGTTGGCGGGAACGTCGCGAGATTTTCCGTCACTGGTTCGGCCAAGAAGAAGACCAACATACACAACAGCGAGGAACTCATTCAGAAGGTGTGGGAGAGCGTCAGATCGAACAATGGCATAATGGTGAGTATTGACATTTAATTAATGCCGAAAGCCTAGTTTATCCTCCAATTTGCGAATTTTTTACAGTCATTTTCGTTATTAAATACAACGTGTTTTATTTATTATTTTTACTTAACATTTATCACAAATTTTTCGGTATTATTGTCGTACAAAATCAAGTGATGAAGGTTTTATTAAAATTCGATTGAAATGAATTCAGCTGAAAGTATTTAAAATGGTGAATTTATTCTGCAGGTTCTCCTACAATTGATGATGGTGAAGACGCCAATCACCGACGCGGACAGTATACGAGCACTGGCCTGTCGTGCGCTAGCTGGTCTGGCACGCAGCGAAAAAGTTCGACAGATTATAAGCAAATTGCCGATGTTCGCGGACGGCCAGATACAGGCTCTGATGAAGGATCCTATACTGCAGGAGAAAAGACAGGAGCACGTTATGTTTCAGAAATATGCCCTCGAGCTCATGGAGCGCGTGTCGGGCAAAGCGAAACCCACCGGAGCCGAATACGAGATCTCTCTGGTCAGCCTTCATCGGGTAAGTTCACTTTCCGAAGCGACTTTCTACTGCTACACGTGCAAAAAAAAGTTTCTTGTCAATCTTCCTCCCTCTTTTCAATTTCTAGGCGAACGTCGTGGCTCAAACGAGAATACAGTACAACGAACAGCAACTTAATCAACTAATTTATCAACATCTCGTCTCGAAAGGAATGAGCGAAACTGCAACGACTCTCCAGAAAGAAGCCAATTTGGATTCACATACGATTATGAAACCTATTACTACGTACCAGCCTTTTACTTACAGAAGTCCCGCTGCGGCTGGGGTAAGTTAAGAAAGAATATGTCGAACATTGAAAGTGAAAATCCTATAAGTGTTAGGGGTTATTATTCTTGCATCCACCAATAAAATTAAATAAAATGAGATAAATTCTCAACCATAGGAAAATTAACAAATTCCTTGGATTTATTCGCAGACACGCGCCGTTTTTTCTCCTGGTGCGCCAGTGAATTTGTACAACACAAGTCGAGGCAATCAGCGAGAAGGACCCAACAGAAACAACAGTACTCCAACTTCGAGCACGCCGCGTTTTATCACCCATACTGTAGCTTGTTCGAACACGCCACCGATAACAGGCCAGAGCGGTGTGCGGATAAAGCTCTCGGATTGTTTGAATCAAAGTCCCGTGAGCAGCAATAGTCAACCCATCAAATTACAAATTAACCAGAAGTACGTAATCCAAACATTTTTATAAAACCCTCAACGTCCGCGTTAATCGTTGTTGAAATTTTTTATTATTTTTTACCATGGCTTTTTAGAAAATACACCCAAGCCGAGAAACCACAGACCTTCGCTAGTTCGAGTTATCCACTGTTGAATCCACTGCAACAAACGCCTTCGTGCAGATCGTTGCAAAAACAAATATCCAGAGATCCCGGCGGCGGCGGCGGGCCTGGCGTCGCGACCACCAACGTAGCGAGCATAACTCTCGATTCCATTATCACAGAGTACCTCACCAATCAACACGCTCTTTGCAAAAATCCTATGGTCACGTGTCCACAATTCAATCTACTCGAGTAAGTCCTTTTCTTTTCATAGCCATTTTATCAATATCACTTTCACCAATTCATAATGGTTCAAAAACTTATCGATTCTCATTGACTTGAACATTTTTAATGGTTATTCAGGCCCCACAAATGTCCGGATCCAAGAACAAAAAATTCGGCGGCGATGAACGTGACGGTTCGCGTTGCGAGAAGATCTTTAGGAATGGACGGCAGGAGATTGGACCGGAGGCACATATACAGTAGATTCTGCCCCGTTAAATCGTTCCGCACCACCGACGTCGAAGGGACATTCACCTGTTGCACTTTCTCGGTTAGTTGAGCTTCGTAAATCAGTTGTCTCATTGATAATTCGAAAAATCCACAAGGAAACTGCAATGATTTGCTTTTTTTTTAAGCCTTGCCAACAATACCTTATCCTCGGCACTTACGCCGGCGATGTAAAAATGTTTAATGCCCATACGGGAACCGAAGAGGCGACGTATCAGTGCCACGAATCATATCTATACCACATGGAATGCAACAAACGAGGCAATCTCCTGCTGACGTCGACCGCGTGGATTAGTCCGATGTCTGCGCTGTGGAGCATCGGTGCCTTCTTCGAGATGAAACTGCCCTTCGAAAACGAGGATTACGTAGAGTTTGGAAAGCTTCAGGACAGAATAATCGGGACACAGAGTGAAAGCGCGACGGTAAACCAATAACAACGATAAATATTTTTTTCATTATTACTTTTGATAGAAAAAAAAAAAAATGTCGAGAGAAGATTTAATGTGATAAAAAATAATTGGCTTAAGAATCACGTATATTAATGTCTGTTGCATTAAAAATGCAGTTGAATAATATGTAAATTGCTTATGTTTCCACAGATATACGATATTACAACAGGGAAACTCATAACGACTCTCACACCATCGATTTCGAACCAATACACGAAGAACCGCGCAACGTTCAGTATGAACGACGAATTAGTGCTGAGTGACGGCATCCTGTGGGACGTTAACTCCGGAAAAGAAATTCACAAGTTTGACAAGCTCAATCAAACGTTGAACGGTGTTTTTCATCCGAACGGCACGGAAGTCGTGTCCAACACCGAAGTCTGGGACTTGAGAACTTTCCATCTGCTGAAAACCGTTCCTACACTCGATCAGATGGACGTTATATTCTCGCCAGTAAATCACATCATCTACGCGGTATCGTTGGATCAGGAAGGCAAAGACGAGTCTCATTACGTCACGTCCTTCAAGACACTCGACGCGCTCGATTACAGCAGCATCGGTGAGATTACATTCGATAAATGATTATCATTTATCCATTTATGCCGTTATCCATGAGTAAAAACTTTTCACGAAAATTCATACAGTACGAACGAAAATATTATTTGTTTGTCGTTTATTTTACAGCCACCTACGACGTAAAACGAGGGATTTACGGTCTGGCGTGCAACAAGTTCGATACCCAAATAGCAATAGTAGAGAATCAGGGCGAATTCGATAGCGGTCAAGAATCGTGTGTCCGTCTTTACGACGTCGGAAGACGGCGAGACGACGAGGACGAAGCCGAGGAGGATGATGACGAAGAGGATCTCGATGCGAGCGACGATGACGGCTCGAATTCTGCTTCCGACGACAACAATGCCGATGGTTAGTCGCTGATTTAATTTTCAACATTCGAGTTAATGTTAAATATTTTCGTACCTCACAATAATGCGAAATTGTGCACAGTTTTTCTGACTAAAATTGAAAAAAAAAATTAGATAAAAATTTATCGAGTGCGAAAAGCAACGTTTCCGTATTATTGTTCTCGTTTAAATTCTTGTATATTTTTGCAACAGATGATAACGCTGACGCGAATGGCGACGACCACGCCGACGATGATGCGCGGAACGACGGCGATGACAACGACGACGACGACGACAGCGGAGACGGCGATGATTCGGCAAACGACAGCGTCGACTACGATCCCAATTCGCCGGATGATTTTTCACTCTCCGACATCGACGACTTCGAGATTATGTTCTCCTGAATCTTCCTGCCATTAACAATGCGTCCGACACGATTATCTTTTTTCTTTTATTCTTTTATTGCAATCACGCGGTTATCGATTAATGGATGAAGAAAAAAAAAACGTGTCTCCGCTTCGAAATGCCATTGTCATTTCCAACGTTTTCCCTTCGTTATCATTATATTGAAGAAAGTCAGTGAAGATGTTAGAGGAAAAGGCCAGTGCTTTGAGTCACGTTGCAGCGTTCCCTGTTTTTGTCGATTGCGGGAGGCGAAAAGTGAAGGTATGTCGTTCGGATCAGTCGAATGAACGCGGGTCAATTTTGCGGGTCAACCGGACCGTAATCGTCTGAGAAAAGTTGTTTGGGCCACCGTCGACGTACTAAGGCGCGGCATAAAACCAGTTTTATCCATTCAATGTCCTTGATTTATTTGTAAATTCGGTTTTTAAGCTGCGATTAGATCAAAATTGGCGACTGTTTTTCAATCACCTGTCGAATTCAATGGATACTCAACAGATTTCATTACCGTGTAAAGTGTTCATTAAATTTGTCTTTGCATTTGAAAATAGTGGCCTGACATCGAAGTTGTTTCGATGAATGATCTTTCATTGGGTTGAAAATAAAATTTTCGTCAATGAAAAATTTGCGCCGGGTGTTTGTTTCACGCGCTCCGTAAGGTCCTCAAATTTCGATACATTCTTTCATTGCAGAAGCGTACGTTGCGTCGCTAACTTCCCATACCACGCATAACTTTCGTAAACATACAGTACAATCCTTTATCGAGGGAATAACGAGTTCTTTTTTTTCCAGTTATTTGGAAGAAAAAAACTGAAGAGAACACATAGAGCATGCGCGAACGCGGTGCGAGTTTGTAAATGATTTCGAAATGAATTTTTGCTATCGATAAGTACGTTTATTAGCGTGAAGTTCAGATGCGAGACAAAAATTAAAGAATAATAATAAAGCTAAAAGCAACAAGAAGATAAATACACGAATATTACTGTGAAATAAGTGGTTAGTGAACGTGATTGAACGATTATTATGATAATAATTAATAATATTAACATTATTAGATATTAATTAAATATAAATGTACATGAAATAAATAAAAATTGTAAAAAGGTCCGCAGGATCACAGATATTTACTTATATACGCCCGCCTATAAATAAACAAGTTTGTCCGTCTTTTTTTCCGGGCGGCGAGTGAATAATTCGCCACTCGCGGATTCACGAGGAGTAAAAACGAAGAAAAAAAGAAATCCATTATGTATATCGTTTTTCCTTCTGTGGATTTATTAACTTTCGCAAAAAATACTAGAATCTTTTTAATCCAATACATTTCACCGAGTTATAACAAATACACAGTACAAATAGTACAAATCATCCTTACCCTACCCTACCAAAATTTCTGTACGAATTATTAAAAATTCAATCGTCTCGAAAAACAACTCGATGCCTGTTAAACTTTTGTCAATCACTCTAAAAATGACAGTGCAACTTCCCGGGCTCAAATCTCCCTGAGGACTCGTCCCGGGGCGTTCAAAAATTGGCGGGTCGTGTCGATGCCGACCCCGGACGTGGAGGCTAGAGGTAAGGAGTGGAAACGCAATGCTAACGAAACGTTCGCGAAACGGTGTAAAATCTCAGGGAGGTTGGTCACCACTTAATGTCAGTGTGAACCGAGATGAAGTTAGCGCCGCTAGAAATGAATGAAACGCAGCATAAAAGGGGCGTGCCATCCGCGGAGAGTCTCCGAAGCCAGGGCATCATTTTAATTGGTCGAGATCGTCGCACGCCCCTTTTAGGCTGCCTTTCATTTATCTCTAGCGGCGCTAACTTCATCTCGGTTCACACTGAAAAAGATTTTCCACGATTCCGCGAGTGTTTGAGAACCGCATTTCCCATCGTCGTTTCTACTCCTTACCTCTAGCCTCCATGCAGCAGCCGATGCCTGCAGCGGCGGCCCGTCGAAGCCATGGCAATCGCTGCTCGTGAGTAGCAGCGGTGAAACAAGTGTCTGTGTACAGTATGGCGGCGGCCGGGTCTCGCACGGTCGTGAATATCGCCGCACCAGATAACAACAAATCGTGTTAGTATATTAGCTTGTCTTGAGAATTCCGAAATCAGATCGAAAACCCAAGAAGCGAAGAAAAATCCTGTTCTATCAACAAAACAGTAGGATCGCGGGGTAAACCGCGCGTAATCGCGTCGGTGTTTGGCGTCGGAAAAGCTCGTCGCGTATTATAACCAAGGCCTCGGGGAAAAAGCGTTGGGCATTGGGTCGAGGTGTTGTCTCTCGTGAGCCGGGAGTCGCTCTTCTCGTGCGTGTGCGTGTGTGCGTGTTTATTTATCGCTATAAAAGATGTGACCGGTGCGGGAGTGTCGAGGCCTTTAGAGGCATCAGCGAAGGCCGTGACTCGTGTAAAAGATCGAACAACAGCGGCAGCGAGAGCCCGAGGTTGCCAAGGCAGACGACGGAGGCGGCAGCAGGCAAGGAGGTGGCTCTGTGGCGGTCGGGAGGAGTCGCACTGCCACGAGGAAGAGGTCAGTCGGTGCGAGCGGCGCCTAGTGCGCGGGTCTCTGCTGTTTTTTCTTCTTTCCTCTCCGATAACATTAATCCGTCGTGAACCCACAGGCGAAATATCGTCGCGTTGAGCTCGAGGATCTGAGTGTGTTCGGTTTAGGGAGAATAACGCACCCGGGCGGAAGCAACGCGGACGAGGATGGAGACGAAGGAACGTTACGAGGAGCTCTGCAGGCTCTGCGCCTCCTACGACGCGGTGAAAATGGATATATTCGGAAAGGAGGGCAAGATTCGTCAGCTCGTTGACAAGATACAAACTTGTCTGCCGTTCAAAGTGAGTAGTTACACGCTATTTTCACATGGTATTCGGGTTTTGGTTAATGGGATATGGGCATGGGACGTCCGGATGGGATCGTCATTCAATGATCTTTCTCTGTCCGTCCGGTGTTGTCTCTCTCGCTCTCTCTCTCTTTCTCTCTCGTTCTTGGAATACACAATCGCTGCGGATCACCGCGATCGTCATTCGTGGTTGTCGTCGACGACGTCGTCGTCGTCGTCGTCGTCATCGGCTCGAGCGGAGAATTTTTTTCTTCGCCTCTGTCGTGTTATCGTAATCGCGGCCCCTCGAATGCGCGGTGCCCGGCCGCGATCGCTCATCGGCTACTCTAGCCCTCTCGTTCACGTCTCTCTGATCTCTCTCTCTCCCCCCCTCTCTTTCTTTTTTTTTCGACTCTGTTTTTCATCACTAATTTGCAAGCTTAATTTCGGGTTTCTAATGGGATACTTTATTGTTTTTTTTGTGTATTAATGTGATGTGGATTGTACTAGCTTTTTCTCTCTCCCTCTCTTTCTCTCTTTTTATTCCTTGAGTTGAAATACAATTTTATAGCATTTTTCGTTATTCATTATTTGTGTTTCTATAGTTTTGTTATGTGGATTGTATTCGTTCACGTATCTTTATCTTTCAGGTGCTCATTTTTTAAAGTCAAGATTCTGTTTTGTACTACATTTTATTTATTTATTATTCTTATACTTTTTAATATGGAACATTATTATTTTGTGGTCGCTCTTTCTTTCGTTCTATCTCATTCTACAAGCAAAAATACTGTTTTTATTGTTAATCATCATTTTTTCATATTTTTTTATCGCCGATTGTGTGATGCTCTCCTCAACTACCGTAGTCGCCTCGTCCAAATATCACTCTCTCTCTCTCATACTCTCATTCTTCCCGTCTTCCATTCTCTAATAAAAAATTCACACTACATATTCACTATTTTTCTTATACCGTTGTACATTTTTTATGCATGGTTATCAGAACCTAGTGCACTAATAATCCATATACATCTCTCTCTCTCTCTCTCCTTCTCCTTCACGATCCTCATCTCTCTCGCTCGACGACGTACACGAGTTGTACTACAACTCGTCGTAGCCCCGTCCTCATTCCGCTTCGCACGTCTCCCCGTCTTGTCTTGTCGAGTATCGTAACGTCCGTCGTGTGATCTGTTGCTGCTGCTGCGTTCCTCTCGGCTCGGTCGCTCAATCAGCAGCGGCAGCAGCAGCAGCAGCAGAGTATCACCTCGGACTTTCGAATTCTGGACTATCCGAGCGGCTCGAGGACGTTCCGAGGCATCGAGCGAAGTTGCTGCTGCTGCTGTTTTGTTCACGAGCTGACGAATCAACGAGCTCCTCGAGGTCGAGCTCGTTTTCCCCGGTATTGAGGCACGAACCGAGGGCCGAGACCAGCAGATGCACATCTCGCCGACGTAGACGACATTTTGTTGGTATTCGTCGGTTATGCGACGGCTGTACGAGACGGCGATTATTTAGCTCGAGGAGGAAAGGGAGATTTTGGCCTGGGGCTCTCCCCGTCGCTTATCCGGTTCTCGCTTGAGCTACGTCGTCATCGTAGACGTCGTCGGCGACGAAGACGACGCTTTTTGTCCTCTCTCTCTTTCGTGCTCTCTCGCTCGCACAAAAGTCTCCTCCTCGTGCTCTAGAGTATTTAGTACCGGCGTGGCACCGTATTTCGTTTATCATCCTTGGCTCCTCAACTGCCGCTTTATCTTCGTGCTTATTTTATTTCACGTTTCCTTCGCAAGGTCCCGTAGCATTATTGAAAAATTGTGAAATTTTATTTCAAGACAAAATTGTGAGGGTAAATTGTTTTTCGATATCTCCATTGTATCTTTTAATTTTCAGATATTGATCGTAATAGCGAAACAGTAACGTTCGTGTGGTTATTAACGACCGATTATTTTTATTAATATTGTTTTTGTTAAGAGTTCAACGAGCAGTAAAAAAATAAATTGATACAAATGTTGGGTTTTAACTTTTTGTTAAACGCAGAAAAATATGTTTTCAGTGTTTGGTGGAAGTCAGTTTAATTATTCTATTGGCTAAGTCGAGTAAAATAAAGTGAATGCTGTTTAAATTATTCAGGTCCATAAAATCAATCATTGATTGAATTAATTCATCATTTATGGTACGAATATTAAATTCCAATTATAATTACACCAAAGTAACTCGGCATCGATTGATTAATTAATGCTGTTATTATTTCATTTCAAATGTCAATATTAATTGGAATTTGTGGGAAATTAGAAAGCATACATATTGATTGATAAATGACAATAATAACGGTTCAATTACGATTCAATTTTTCATTTCGAGTTCATAACATCGTGTTATGTTTTGACATTTACCATTTCAGATATTTCTTATCAGATTAGGACTTCAAACAGTTGATGCGTTTGAAGCGGAGATAATGAAAGTATAAAACTGCAACGAGACATTTTGTGAGAATTTTAAATTCATTATGAAAATATTTATGCACCGTTATATTCGTTCCTTCTGATATTAATATTCTATTTTATATCGATTCATCAATGCACTTACCGACTAATTGATAAGCGACGATACAATATCAATCACAATTGAATTTTCTATCTCAAAGGTTAAAATGCAAATAGCTCGACTCGCTTCTTCCGATTGACCGACGGAGAGTTTAAGTGTCTTCTTCTCCTCTCTGCGGCGTTGGCGACCGATTACGACAGCAGG
The DNA here is from genome assembly GCA_947507545.1 of Clistopyga incitator. Taxonomy (NCBI): domain Eukaryota; kingdom Metazoa; phylum Arthropoda; class Insecta; order Hymenoptera; family Ichneumonidae; genus Clistopyga; species Clistopyga incitator. The sequence goes on from OX382177.1 coordinate 10,865,404, forward strand.
ACAAATTGCGAAAGACTTTCATCGGTTTCTCTCCTGAATTTACCCAAACTGGCGAATCATTTTAATTTTTCAATCTGCGATTATTAGTCAATCCTAAAAACCTTAAATAAAATTTACTACCCAAAATAAATGAAAGCTATTAAGGAAATAATGTGATTATGTTGTATTAGCAAAAAGCCAGAAAATAAGAAAATTAATCTTTATCCATAATCTTCAAACAAAAATTATCCACATTCAATTACATTTTCCTGGGGCATAGCCAATGACATTTTAATGCCAATAAATGTGTATTGAATATTTAATGCAATATTCTTTACATCCAATGCTAATTTACTACATTTTCAAGGCAAATGTAAAAAAAAAATGTAAATGGGCCTCCAATGAATTTATTTATGTGACGAAAATAAAAACAATGTTTTTTTTTTCTTTTTTCTCGAGGGATGCAGGATTGATTCCTTGCGATATCGATCGGCCCTTGTTACGCTGCCGTCGCTGACGGAGTCGACGACGACGACGATGTTGGCCTGTCGCGGACCGCAGCAAACCGTTTCTTTTTATTCTCATTCAGTTGTCCCTGCCGCTACATAGCCGCGCACTGTGTTGGCTCCGTCGCGAATGCACGTGTGCAACGCGCGCGGTGGGCGGGATAAATCGTGTCGACACCACCACCACAAGCGATCCTCGTCCGCGACAACGACGACGTCGCCCAGAGAGCGAGCTCTTTGATTTTGTAACGCTCTCACCGACCGCGAACCTTGAAACGCTTCGAGGTATTCATCGGCAGCTAAAGATCTCTATCGCATAACACACAATCGAGCATGGGATAAGGATATCATGTAATAAGCTCAGGAAATACTCGCAGACGTTGAGCATGCAACGTACCCATCAATTAAATCTATAAACGTGCTGGAAACCGTGGCAGCTTCTTGAGTCCACGTTGAATCCACGTTTTTTTTTTTTTTTTTTTTCCTCGTCATTAGAGCCTCGATGAATGATTAATCTATCAAAACAACACTGAGCTTCCGAGGACCCCAATTAGTGGCCGTGTACGACAATTTAAAAAATATATATATGTGGACAAGAGATGAATTTTTTTTTGAGGGCCGAAGAAGTCCTTAAAGTGCCTTGCAATAAATAGGCCAATATTACTTCTTTTTTTTTTAAACAATTTTTCGGTCAATTCTTAATTCAACAAACGATACACCACCTTTTTCATAAATCCAGACACTAACTTTTTTCTTTTTTTTCGAAATCTTCCTCAAAAGCCATAAATTTTAATACAGTGTCCTTGACACAATTCAGCATTAATCCTCCCCACAATACTCGTTTATCATAAATTAACCCTGTACTTGATACGTGGTGATAAAATGAACAATTACTCGGATTTTATATAATATGATTTTCTTTTTCCTCAGAATTACTGAACGACGAGAGGAGGGTGAATGGTTGAGAATTTTCGTGCCACCCGGTACGGGGTAATTCGATAGGTCTCCGTCGAGGCAGAAGCTTTGTCTCCGAGCCAAGCATACCTGCTGTCGGGGCGCAGCATGGCCGAAGCGTATCCTGAGTACGCCTCGGGTACACGGGTCGAACCGCTCGGTTGATCGTACATGAGAGCTCCGTATTTCGGAGGCCTTGACGAGAGGAGTTCGCTGCTGCTTTTGCTGGACGTGGTCGTTCGTCGGCTACACGGAACGCCGCTCTCCGCTGTGTTGTCGCCCGGCTGCATCCGCCCGACGTCGTCCCTCGCCGCTCCTCGGTGCCTCGCTCGCCTACCTGCTGCGCTCCTTGTCGCATTCGCTGGCCTGCTTCAAGACCTTACATCTCTGTTCTTCGGTCGAGGGTCGTTCTCGAGAGGCTAACAACTGTACAACAGAGAGCGGCTCCGTCCGCTGCTACCTCCGTTAGTACGGCGCATCCTCCGCCGCCACCACAGACCCTAACCACCTCCACGAAATCACCCGCCTACTCGGCATCTGCCGATCTGCCGATGCCTCGTTTCGTCTACCTGACGACGAGCGAGCTCGACCGATGTGCTCGATCGGTCGAGGCAAATTGCTTGAGGAAAAAATGAATTTTTGGCATTTTATGGAACCGTGAAAAACGAAATATTCGTTGGGTTCAAGCACGGGCGGTTTTCATTCTTCAGCCTCTCGACGACATTGAGCTAATTTGTGAGCAATCTCGCAGCTTTGTTTCGGATTTTACAATAAAATTTGCTTGGCCTGATGTGAAATGATACCTGGCTCTGAATTTGCTGTTGTCACTCGAGTGAAAATTGCAACAGTGTACTTTGCTTCAGGTATACAAGCGTCACAGTGGCGAAGGACGCTGAAAAAGAAAATGCCCTTTTTCGCAGATTCGTGCTCAACGAACCGTCAGATTCAGGTTCAGATTGCTCCAGGCAATCACTGCGCACAAAACACTCTCTTACTCCTTTTCCCTCGCAATTGATGCTCTCGCGGTTGCTACTTTTGCGTGTGCATTCACACTGCGCACTATCTTACTCTGGAGAGATTTCCTCTCGAGATGACACCACGATATTGTACATCAGTTAAGCTTCATGAGTCATCCTCTTTGAGTTTGCGAACCTTGACCTACATTGTAAATACCGGGGTCTCCGCATTTTATATTCCTACACGTTTCATCAATGAGTCTCAGCTGGTTCAGAGTACTTTCCCTCTCGAATGCGTGGATCGTACGCCACGATCCGAAATACAGGAGGAAACGAGGAAATTTTTCACTCAAACGGGTCTGCAGAAACTTTGCACCCAACGGCTCGATTTTCAATGTTTTTTTTTTTTTTTTTTTTTTTTCCCGATGAGACCAGTGGCATGATCAAGTCGGAATTTTTCATACATTTAAAACATAGTTTCATTAAATTGGAGTTTTTTTTGTTACTTAAAGTTTTTACTTTTTCAAGAACTTTTAAAAATAAAAATAAAATTCAATCTTGACAAGATTATGTATTAAATGTGTGTTGTTTTTTTTTCCACCAGTATAATTATAGAAAATTGATCTCTTTTCAGACTCTACTCTACTCTATTTATTATTTGATAAAAAATATTAACTGTTTTTTTTCCTTTGATTTACAGATTGAAGAGCATGATCGACTTCCCAAGTGTCTGTGCTACAGATGCATGTACAATCTTGAAAATTTTTACGACTTCAGAACGGCCTGCGTCCACGCAGTTGCGTTATTGGAAAGGTGTTTGCCACCGGACAGCAATACTGTGAGTTAATCTTTCGTATTCTCCGAATCTCTCTCCTCTCTATGAAGAGCCAGTAATTTGGCTTCAAGTGTCCGCTATAAGTACAGACGATTATTAACAAGTATATTTTTCTCTTTGGTGGTATTTGCATCACAGGCAGAAAGTGAAATACAAAATGACGTTAAGAATTATTCGGAATTGCGAACGGAGCTTCTCAAGCAAAAGGAAAAAATGCCTATTCTCATACCCGAGGCCCCCATAGTAAATCCTAATGCAGCGCTGGGTACACCGCCCAGACTGAACAGTGATGGCGAGGCGGATCAGGAGATCGAGGAGATTCTCGACGCTAGCGGCACCGAGGATGGTACGATAATAACAATAAATTCGTTCTTTGTACCTTCATCATAACGCAAAACTAAAAATATACTGCGAACAATCGTGAATAGAATTATGACCAATTTCACAAATATCGTGAGTTGGTGAAAATAAATTTGACGGTCAAAAAGAGAAAAAAAAATGATAATTTGCTGATAATTTTCAATTATTCGTAATTCATTATTTTTACGAGGTATTTTAAATTAATTTGAACTTTTTACGGTCCGTAGGCTTCGAGGATACGGAAGATCGGAAATCGGACGAGTACGAGATGGACATGGAAACGAATCCCAGTGATTTTTTGGAAATGACCCCGATGGTAACGGAGGAATTGGACGATAACGAAGCACCGAAACCTCCAAAAGTCGAACCGCGAAATTCCGATGTCTTTCAGCATACGGCTGAGCAACACGAAGTTTACGTTTGCTCGCTGTGCAACAAGGCGTTCAGTTCCAAAGGCCATTTGTCTCTTCATGCGAGAATCCATGTGGGCGCGGGCGACGTTATCGGCGCCAAAGTCGTCACGGACGATCACACTTCGTACAAGAGACCTTATCAATGCGATCTGTGCAACAAATCCTATTCGACGGCGAAGCATCGATGGGGTCACGTCTCCACGACCCACAGGTACGAGATGGCGAATTAATGTGAAGAAAAGATCAATTGAAAGATTATTATCGCAATGAAATTTTTTAAAAGAGTTATTATAAGTAGGTCATTTATAAATTACTTTAAAACAAATTTATTTCTTGAAAAGCGGCATTAAAAATGACAATTATCACCGATTTATCTGTTCTACTTTAGAGGGCATCCCGCCGTAACTTGTGCTTATTGTTCGCGGATATATTCAACGCGAACGAATCTCGAGGAGCACATAAAATCAAGGCACACAGGTTTACCACCGCCTCCGGAGTTGCCGATTCCTTACGTTCAACCGGACAACAGATACAAATGCAAAACATGCCCAAAAATGTATACCACAGTAACAGAACTGAATAAACACGGAAGAGTATGTCTGGGCGATCGGCCGAAGGAAAAACCAAATAAAAAAGCGCCGCGCAAGAGTAAGAGCCTCATCGATACGACGGATCCGTCGAGCACCGACACCGACAACGACAGCAAGGATTACAGAAACGCCGAGGCTAAATTATCGAAAAATCCACAGCTCACGATTCTCAAACAGGCACTGACTAAAGGCGAAGGCTCGAAGCGAGATTACGAGGACAGAAATGCTTCGAATTATAAGCTAGTCGAAATACCGAAGACAGGTAAACGTTTATCGATATTAAGTACATTTAACCAATGTGACGAAACCAAATATTATTGAGATCATTTTTCATCACAATCAATTCAAATTCTTTTATCTTTGCTCAACAGACGGAGTCGAAGGGGACGGACAAAAGCGATGGTATTGCGAGACTTGCCCGCAGAATTTTTCGTCGATAGACAAACTTAAAGAACACGAGACGACCCACGACGCGGAGAGACCATATATATGTATATTGTGCGAAAAGGATTTCGTTGTAAAATCATCGTTGAGCAGACACATACTTTCGTCGCACGGTGTAGATCCCAGTCCGATAGTTGACAGTGATAAGTGCTTGAAGAAAACGGTATTGGCGCAGTCGTGGTCGAAACAGTTGATAAAAACGGAAAGAACAAAAAGTGGGAAGGAGGGTTCGGTATCGTCGGAGGACGTCGAAAGCGCGTCTGGTAATATGATTGAGATCGAGACGGTATTCGTGTGTGAAATTTGTACACGGGATTTCAACGACCGCGCGTCATTGTGGCTTCACATCCGCGCGACTCACAAAGAATGCGCCGCTTTCGCGTGTGGCGTGTGCTTAAAAATTTGTTCCGACAACGCGCAGCTCCTCAATCACGTTAATATGTATCACGGAGGCTCGAAACTCTTGATTTCGGAACAACGAAGATACAGCTGCACGATATGCGGAAGGCAACACGATTCCAGAAAAAAATTGATGACCCACGTGTCGATACACAACGTCGATCCTGGCTACGATCCCGCAAGCTTCGTTCAATTGAACAGTAATTATTACAACGAGAATGTGAACAGCAACGAAGCCAACGAAGCGCTGATGGATTTCGATGCCGAGGATGGCGAGAAAATTGATTGTTATATTTGTTACAAATCTTTTCCCAATGAGGATCATCTCATTAGGCATCAACGGAATGCGCACAAGGTATCAATCGTTAAGCAGCGCTTTCTCAAAACCTCCACCACAAATTTTCTATTTCCCCACTGTTTTTTTTATTGCATTTTTTATGATTAATACATTTTTCAGTCCGAGCCTGTGATACCGAGTGGCGGAGACCCATCGGCGACCAGCAATGGACCTGGGGCGCCGGGAGTCAACGGCACCAAAGCTCAATATCATCTGTTCTTCGTCTGCGAACTATGCGGAAGTTCTCATCCGAGCAAATGGGAACGTTGGCTGCATGTCAGCAGCAATCACAGCGAAGAGCCTTCGATAAGAGTGAGTACTGATATTTCGACCTGATTAAAAGTATTACGTAATAAATGGCTTGCAAAGTTTTATAGTATCTTCGTCGTGCTTCTGCCAAGAAAATTAGAATGCTGAAAAACATGTTTTCTTGGTATTTTTGCAGTGCGAACGCGAAGATTGCGGCAAAATCTTTGCTACGAAGACTCTGCGAAACGACCACGCCCAACACCATTTAATCCAAGGCTCCTCACCCAACACTTGCGAAGTTTGCGGAAAATTGTGGGGCAGTCGAGTGGATTATTGGAAGCACGTAATGGGAGTTCATTCGGACACAGTCCCGTTGATATGTGGCGTCTGTCTAAAAGTATTTCCCGACGTGATGAAGCTGAGCACTCACGTGAAATCCAATCACTGGCCTCTGACAAACGGCGACTTCAGTTGTGACATTTGCGGCAGGCCTTATTCCAACAAATCGAAAATGTCGCGCCATCGGAAGATTCACGGGTTGGAGGTCGAGACCACGGCGAACAATGGCGTAAACGAGAACGCAAATAACGAATCTTTGCCTTACGAGAAGACCGCGGTACCGGAAACCGAATTAACGTGCGAACTGTGCGCCGAGCTTACTTTCTACACTTGGGAAAGTCTCTGCAATCATCGTAGATCGATGCACGGCCTATTTCCCTGTGATCTTTGCAACAAATGTTACGGCAGAACGTCCCATCTGTGGAAACACGTCAATCGCGTTCACAAAGGACACAAAGACGTGACTTGTAGTTATTGCATGAAAACTAGCGCCTCGAAGGATCATCTAGCGGCGCACATATTGAAGATTCATCGCTACGAACCTTACGTAAAACTCGGAATTCGCGAGACCTCGAATTTCAAGCAAACAACCGTCGAGGACGAGGGCATTCATCACTGCGAAAAATGCAACAAAGGCTTTCACAAACGTTATCTACTGCGTCGCCACATGAAAGGCTGCCAAAATTATCGAAAAGATCCTGGCGCGCTTCTCACGCGATGTCGCGCTTGCGAGAGGATCTTCAAAGACCGCGCGAGTCTTCAAAAGCACGTTGAAAATCATCACAGCACTTACACCTGCCATTTGTGCAACGAAACCGTCACCTCCAAACTCGGAATAATGACTCACAATCGTGTCAATCACATGGAACATCCGGACTTGACCTGCGACCACAGCAGCTGCAAAAAGTTGTTCAGAACTAAAGAGGATCTCGAGTTACATCGTAAAGATCACAAGTATCACAATAGCCCGAATGTTTGCGATTTTTGCGGCGATACCGTAGAAAATAAACTCAAACTCAAAATGCACGTTCTCTCGTTGCACAGAAATGAAATTGGAGTTTCCTGCGGCGTTTGCTTGATTCCCATGAAGGATCCGAAGGATTTGAAAAAACATGTCGAGGACGAACACACCGGAGTTTTGCTTAAACCAAATACCTGCCAGGTTTGCGGTAAACAGTACGCCTCCAAGTGGAAAGCCTTCGATCACACGAAAAAGTGTCACGGCAAAGTATTTCGAACGTGCAAACAGTGCCTCGCCGTATTTACGACCGATTCCGACATTCGTTATCACTACGAGCACATTCACAACGTGCCGAAAGATCAGCTTGCGGGTTTCGAAAAACGCCTCGACATGCGGCCCGACGAATTCGAAAATATGGACGTCGTCGTTAAGGAGGAACCCGAGGATTACGATTACGACGATGGCGTCTGCGACGACGACGCTTTCGACTACAAACGACGGAGAAACGATACGTACGACTGCGATATATGTCCCGAAATATTTCTCAATCGCGACACACTCTCCGATCACTACAGAAACGTTCACAACAAGGATCCGCAAAAGATGTTCAAAAAGATAAAGCTCGACGGCTCGAAAAGCTCCAAGGCAAAGCGAAAAATGCGGGAACGCGAGAATTTCGAGTGCCGAAATTGCAGCAAACAATTTTGCACGAAAACGCTTTTCTGGAATCATATTAATGTGTGCACGAGAAGAAACTCCGGCAGTCGAGAAGAAACTCACTATCCCACGTCGATTCTTGAGGCGCATCTAAAAAATAACAATAAAATCAAGAAGGAGCCTCTTGAGCCCATGCTCAACGAATCCAACTTAAATATACCGGATTTCAATCTCTTCGAGGACATTAATATGCAACTTTCTGAGCAAAAACCGGTACCGAATCTCATGCCACTTTCGCAAATGCGACTGCTGAACAGCATGAAGTGCTCGAGAAAAGATTCCCGGAAGGTTTACGACGAATCCACAAACACCGAATGCACCTGCGAAGTCTGCGGCAAACCTTGGCCAGCTAAGAAGCATCTCTGGCAACATTTGATCAGATTTCATCGAGCTGAAGCTGCAGTCACGTGCGGAGTGTGTCTAAAATTGTGCAGAACTTACGAGGAATTGGCCGAGCATCTTAAAGCCACTCACGAGTCGATTCTCTCGTGCGAGGGCAACAATTTCACGTGCAAAACTTGCGGACGTTATCACAACGCTCGTAGCAAGTTGTTGCTACACATGAGCATCCATATTAACAGCACTGGCATCGCCTGGTGCCCAAAGTGCGAACAAAGCTTCGAGAGTGAGGAAAAACTCAATGAACACTCGGTAACGTGCGACAAACGACAGCCCGATTACGAGGAGCACAGCGTCGACATCGACCGAAATTCAAAGCACGAAGTCGACGACAAAGGCAGTTTGATCGGAGACGGAGCTTCGCTTACCGGCGAGGGCGATTTTTCCGATCATCATCACAGCAATTCCGATAACTCCGAGGACGACGACAGCAGCAACGGCGAAAGCGGCAGTGAGGATGAAGAGCACGAAGCGGAAGAGGAAACCGAGTCCAGAACGAACAGTCGAGCTACCTGGGAAGTTAGTTATCGGTCGGAGAGCGAAGAGGAACGCGATTCCGACGATGAAGACATTCCTGTGATCGCGGAAATAGAGATTGACGAAAAAGTGAAGACTGAATCTTCGGAGAGGGTAAAGATCGAGAAAAAAGCCGTGGAAGCGACTGCGAATAGCGGCGAGAATGAGCAAAACGACGGTAAGGAAATAAAATCTACGGATGCGGTTGAGAACATTAAAAAAGAAAAAGATCACGAAGAGGACACGAAAAATTGCATACCCGAAGAATCCGATGACGATGGTCCTCCGATTTTGAGTCCAGTGATGCCATTGTCAGCGGAACACGAAGCCGAGGAACGCGACGATGTTGGCCACAAACTCAGCCCGATGGTACCTTTCAAAGTTAAGGAGGAAAAAGAAACGAAGACTGATATTCAGGAGAAAACTCCCGCAGGTAATGACAAAGAATTTGCTGAGGAATTAGGTTCGGATGAAGAGGCAGAAGCCGAATTAGACGAGGATGACAACGACGAAATTGACGATGAAGATAGTAGAATTCACGTGGTTAATCCCAACGACGAATATCATTCGGACGACAGCGGAGGTCCCGACGAGTCTGGAGGAGAGGAAGAGGAAATTTTCGAGGAAGAACACTCGGATGTTGAGGCGGAAGAGGAGGAAGAGGAGGAACAAGGCGCAGAAGTGGAGGAAGAAGAGGAGGAAGATGATGAAGAAGGCGTAGAAATCCACAATCTGGACGGCACTGTGCTGATGGTTGCCAAAGACGCTGATGGCAATCAGATATTGATTCAGAAAAACGTTTCCGATATCGTAAACGACGATTCTATGGAAGCCGTTACCGGTTTTATCTATTCTGATGAAACCGATTTTGAAGAGCTCCGCGGTTTCGAAGTCGAACGCGAAGGGAGTGACGACGAAACGATGGAAGAGGACAAGAACGGGCAGGAAGACGATGCGATGGAGGAAGATATTTACGAAGAGGAAAAAGATGCTGAAGAGGACGAAAATATGGAGGAAACAATCGAAGAGGACAAAGACGGCCAGGAAGACGAAGCGATGGAAGAAACTGCATCAACAAGGGTTAAGGAAAACCAGGAGAACGAGGAAGTGGAATTGAGCGAGCACGAAGAGGAAAATGAAGAAGTTAATGAAGAAGAGGAGGAGGCGGAGGAAGGAGACGAGGAAAGTGATGTACAGGATTCTAATACGAGTGCCAAAAGCGATGTGTCAAGGACGTAGGCCTGTTACTCAGTGAATTACGTCGATGCGAATAGTCCTAAAGACATTCTTTCTTTATTAGCGGCGAGAAATCATTTCGGGGACACGATAAGCGTACTTATCGTACCAATACTCCCAGTTGTTTGATCTTTTCTCTTGTTTTTTTTTATTTTTTTCTTCTTTTAACGTTATATTACAATTACCACGAACACTCTACGATTAGGATGTGTGTAGGTTAAATCCTGAAAAGGAAAAAAAGACAGACATTGAAGTGTTTTAATTCGTGGCACACGCGAACAACGACTAACAACAAGGTGCGTCCTGGTTGAGCCTAACGAATACCTGACACAGAAAACTAAGCATACGTGTTGCTGGCAACAGCTTTTTTCGCAACATCGCTGAATGATTTTGTTCTCTGGTGGTGATTCATGAAATTACTTGAAAAGAAGTGATCTTAGTGTCACTAATGTCATTTCTGCTGACCGAATTAATTTTATTTATTTTATATCTGAACTTTAGGGTCATTTTTCGTGTTACGTCTAAGCAGCAATGAAACAAAACGAAATTATTGGGGGTTTATGAAATGGAGCATTTTTAGAATTCTTCAAAAAACGCTCACCAGGGGCAAACTTTTTTTTGTTTTGTTCGAAACATTGTTGTTATCATTTGTTTCGCCTTCTTCGTCAACCCGGCAAATCTTTAGATTGTCGTAATCGACTTTCAATATTATTTATTTTATTGCGCATTCATTCCAAAGTAAATCATAGGTCTACGCAAATTAGTTTCACTTTTAGCAGCGATGAAACGGATTTGATATACGATTGCATAATTACGTTATGTAATTTTCAGCCGCGATTTTACAGCGGTGTGGTTTTTTTTTTGTTCTTCGTTTTATTGTTAACCTTTCGGGCATTCGACGGTAATACGTCAACGTTTAATCATTAACAATTATGTATTCATTTATTTCTGGCGGCACAAATGAATATATTCGAAAAGTATTTTTCTCTCCCCACGCGAAACGAAGTATCATGTAACACAGTCGAGATTAATAGCAGCAGTGCGATGAATGTTCAGGGCATCCTATCATATACTGAAATAATCGATGAAATAAAAAAAAACAGAAACAAAACTATATTTTGTAAATATTGTAGAATAAATGCTGAAATAGATTTGCGGATACACTCATGAAAACAAAAAAAAAATTAAACAAAATAAGCTATTCGGTCTTTGGCTAGTTGCAGCCCTTCGAAGTTCGCAACGACTCGAAGACTACAAATTCCGTGAGCCAAATCCTTGAGTCCTGACAAATCGAAGATTATGTAATGAAAATAATAAAAAATAGTCATGTTATATTTGTACCAGACAGTGGAAAATGGTCACGCCGTTCTCCGCAATTTACTACTGATCGATAAGCTAAATTTAAGACAAAAATGTATATTGTGATAAGCGGTACGCTACGCCATGTAAAAATAATAATTATAACGATAATTATAATAATAAAAAACAACACGTAATTCGTGCGATAAAGAAACTCTGTTTTTTTGCGAATTGCAAATTAAACATTGTAACACTTACTGATCAAAGTGATGAGGGATCTATGTGGAGAAAGAATGATATATAGTTTGACAATGCCGAAGCTATAGTTGTTATATTGAACTTTTCAAATAAATGCCTGATATCATTTAAATTGCGTTTACTTATTGCATCATTAACCGACTCCAATTATTTTGCAATCCCGTCTTTGCCTCAAAATGTCCTACTTTTCATTACTTCTCGCAATATGTATTTTTTTTTAATCACAAATTTCGTAGATCATCTAACGAAAAATGGAAACACGGAAGTGGCATCGAACACGAACGAGGATTCAAAATTTCGCGCCACTTTTGGCAGTGCTGCCAACCTGGGCCGAAATTCGGGACGCCTAGGAACATAAATTTCCCCTGGACGGGCCTCCATGTTTTTCGAACTTAGGGACATGGTTTCTTTAGCTTGATCCCCCTTTTCCGGTTGTACTGTAGCGTGCGCAAGGTAAAGATTTTCGACGTGTATCGCTATTCCATGCGATCCGTAATAATTGTGAATAATAACGGTGCCAAATTGTGTTTACGAGATTTTCGGGGTCTCGCTAGTCATTCGCGAAACAATATTTTTCGTCCCGACGACATTTTTAACAAACAAATTACCGTATAACCTCTCTCGTATCCAACCTAACTGTCATATTGATTACCTTCGGATTTCTTGCATATCCGTGATATAGAGTGCTATTTCACCCGTTTGTCGTCTTGACAGCGTCGCGCGAATCCGTGAACAAGTTACGAGTCAACAAAATTGTGTTGCAAACAAATTCGAGCTAAGCTGTTATGGCACTCACTACTCCTTGTCGTTCCTACACTGTGAAGCCCATGGCGAATGGAACCTGCATTTTTATCAGCGCACCTCGATGTCCTTACACTCCATATTATAACAAAGGTAATTGTAATTTTTCAGCTGCAGGATGAAGCAGATCGTTACGAACCAGACCGTAAAGATCCCGGAGGGATTGACTGTATCAGTCAAGTCCCGTACCATCACGGTCAAGGGACCCCGAGGAGTCTTGAAGAGATCGTTCAAGCACCTTGCTCTTGACATTCGTGTAAGTAGACTTTTCGTTGAGCAGAAAATTGCTGTTACGTTTGTAACTTTTTGCTCTTGAGCTTTGACGATATGGAAAATTGGGCAAATGGTTTTCTCTCACAGCATTTGTGATACATAAATATAGTCTAAAAAGTTGAAAAAGTATGAACTGTTCATTGATAATTCAAAATTTTTTTGAAAAATTATTAACTTTTACATAAGGAGTTTAATTATTGACAAGATTTTATCTAATTAATGATTAATTATGAAATTGGAAAAACAAAGCACACCTCAAACGAGTTTCCTTTTATATCTCTGCATCATTTTCATATGCTGGGTTTGAAGAATAGAAAAATCCAAATTTTCTGTAAATTTCTTGCTTAAGCTGTGGTATTACTTATTCCTGAATTGTGAGGTACAAACAGCCATTTAGAAAATTGATGAAACAAGTAAAAAGATCTAAGTTTGATAAGAGCGATAAGTTTTGTGTTTATCGTGATGATTTTGTGGATTCCCCTTCATTTAATTATAAATGATAAATCCTTTCTGAAGGTGATAATCATTAAACTGAGCTTGCACGTTTGTGGAGATTTCTTTGTGACACGGTTATTCGGGTTGCAGATGGTCAATCCCAGAACGCTGAAGGTAGAAAAATGGTTCGGCACGAAAAAAGAGCTCGCTGCGGTTCGTACCGTCTGCTCACACATTGAGAACATGCTCAAGGGTGTGACCAAGGGTTACATGTACAAGATGCGTGCCGTGTATGCCCATTTCCCCATCAACTGCGTGACCACCGAGAACAACACCGTGATTGAGATCCGAAATTTCTTGGGGGAGAAGTACATTCGTCGTGTCAAGATGGCACCCGGAGTTACCGTCGCAAACTCTGCCAAACAGAAGGACGAACTTATCCTCGAAGGAAACTCTCTGGAGGACGTGTCGCGATCAGGTAGAGCCGATAATTCGATACAGAAACCCTTCGATTTCGAAAATCACCCGCTTCCCGATCTGACTCATTGTATTTTCCATTTTCACAGCTGCCCTTATTCAGCAATCGACCACTGTCAAGAACAAGGACATCAGAAAGTTCTTGGACGGACTTTACGTATCCGAGAAAACTACTGTTGTAGGAGACGATGAATAAATCTTTCTATAAACCTATACAATCCATCTTCGTGTAATCTCCAACACCTTGTAAATAAACAAGAGCTTCTCAATTTGAAAAGACGAAAAATTTCGTAGGAGTGCATTTGGTACGGGTAAAAAAACGAGTATTTCCATGCGGATACATTTTATTTTCCATTTTCATAAAAATAGTAATAAGCAATTTAATGTCGAATTTGGAAGCAAGAAAAATCCGATTACCTAACTACATTTTAAAGAGCCTAGCCGAAATTACTTAATCACCGATGTATGAACAGGAAGCAAAAAATCATTGATTCCTGAGAAGTACACCTGCAATTCACGCCTAAAAATCGATACCTGTTGAGAAAACCGTAACATTCTGTACACGAGAGTGGTGCGCACGAATTTATGATTTTTATTGCCAGACAAAAATCGGTAATTTCGAGAAATGATTTTTTCGTCTCCCTAGCGCTGAAATGTACTATATTTCACCTCGACTGATGGTAATTCTCGCACATCCTGTGCAACAAAAATATCCCCAGCACGAAAAAGTACTAGAAAATCCCCCGGATGAGGTGGACGGTACCGAAAACCGCTGCAGTGCGATGCAAACTGCGAGATCAGCTGTGATGCCGCCGGCAAAAAATGACGAACGATCTTCCAGCGCGCATGTCCGGTCGCTTGTCCCTCCTCTTCGCTACCTGGCAATCGGGCAGATGCACAATCCAATCTGTATCGCTATCTTATCTCCTTTTTTTTTTTTCTTCATTCTGCGGCGAAAAAAGCCCAGGCCAAATGATAACGCGCGAACAATGCATCATTATTGCCCTCGATACAAAATATCTTGCATTCCAATAGGAAAGTTCCGGCGATTCCGCAGCGAGAACGTTCCGAAAAGCGAATACGTGATGATCGACCATGAATTAATTGTCTCTGGTACGGGCCTGCCCGTGTAAACACCTTGAAAGTGGCGCTACGGAATGGAAAAAAAGAGGCGTAGTATGTTCGTGTGTTCGTGCGAGACGAGCGGCTACTTCACTCGCCGCGTTTGCGGAGAGTAGCATGCGCCCAGAGACATTCGTAAGTGGAGTTTCATCGATCGAACGTTCCTGCGGTTGAGTGTAATTTCATCGACCAGTGTGTGTGTGTGTCAGGCGGACTTCACAGTTGCACGTGGATTAAGTATATAGGCCACCGAGCGCACCACTCGAATAATAGAGAAGCCTCCGGGTCGCACATTCCACGCGTAAAAATGCCTGGCGCTTACTTCACAGCGGTCCGATCACCGAAAATGCTATGATCTTCCTCTGCGAACGCGTGGGATTCGCGTATACCTGTGAAAAATTTAAGGTACGTAAGATTTGAAAAAAAAAAAAAAAAACACCAACAATGGAATATGAAACAATTTTTGACTATAAATCGATGAAAATCTTCGAATGAATATAGGATCTTTAAGCGTGACCTTTACTTAGTAATGAAAAAAACAAAAAAAAAAGTGGAAACGGATAAATGTACACATGATTTTAGATAAATCGCCCGTTTCTGTGAAACAGTCATTAGCAACGCACTTATAACAACTTTTTACAGCGTGGTACAAAATGGGGGAAAAAAGCGTGTAATTGCATCATACAGACAAATCACTACTTCAAATAATCACTGCCACCTGTGGGCTTCGATATTAGATGTATATATGGATATATTAGATGTATATGTGTGTGTGTACCTGTTGCGCGCTTCCTCCTTGAGTTGCGATGAACGATCGCGCCACGAGAGCGAGCGACCGTAATAATAATAAGCCCGATAGCGTGCCTGGTGATTCAAAACACGCTGGAGAAGCTGTGTGCCAGTTGCGGAAATTATACACATTAACTACAGACCAAATGATCGATAAAGAGATCGATTCAAACTGGCGAACACGATTCTGTTCGATATGAAATTTTGTAGTCACGTATTTCTGATATGACAATAAAAATTGGCGTAAATGCCATTTTCAGAATATACATTTTTTTTTACTTACCGAAATCCATTATTCATAGTTTTTGTTGAAAAAATCGATACCCCTGAGTTCAACTCTCCTAACAAAAAGAATTATAAAAAATTGAAATTCTTTTGGTCCCGAGTCTCCGAAAGCATTTTATTGCAGGAAAAATAACATTTTTTGTTTTTCTGTAATATCATGAATTAACGAATGTAAAGAAAAATTGTAAAAACATAAATGAATTGTTTTGTCATATTTAGGTCAGCTACGAAAAAATAGACGAACCAAAGCATTCGACTGTGGCTTTCGTAACGATCATTAACCGACCGCCAGCCGAAAAGGTCGCTGTTTATGTATGATCGTTAAAATAGATACTAATAATCGGCGCGCGCTAGTCGCAAAGTTAATCGAAGTTTTGTTTTTTTTTTCTACAGTCGGAGGAGCTCGAGGGGACCCTTGCTTCCGGGAAGTGACCCCGGTGAACTCCGCTCGAACACCCGACTCGTCAGCGCCGAATATTTCCACCTACCTGCGCTCCTCGGTTTCTCGCTTTCTCCCAGTACCCGCGACGCGTGTCGTAAATCCGCGCGAAGAAATGGATCAGATTTTCATCGACGAGGAGACGGGCGAGAGCATCGTCGAGCCGCTCATCAATCATCACGAGGAAAAGCAACGCAGAGTCGACGTATCGCCGGTAAACAATGCGGAAACTGGCGAACCCGAAACCGGCGTCGATGCTGGAGTGCAGCGACGACGAGTTCCTTTTCAGGTGATTACCAACAGTGCCATTCACCTTCGCACTTTCACTCACAGTATTATCGGAAATAATCCACCGGATTTAATTTCCCAATCAATTTTACAAGATTCCCCGATATAGAAATTTGCGTCGCTTTAGGCTCCGCAATTTACATTTTCAAAGTCAATTCGCGCAAAGACTAATAAATGTGATCGTTTTTATGTACCGGTAAAAACAAAAATATTGTATTTAAAATCTGTTGCGTTATTCGAAGGTTTTTTGATAATGAAAATTGATCACTATCTTCGGAGCGTCTTTCGAGAAAGAATTCGAGTTACTCCGTATCAATATCGATAAACAATGCTGGATTATTCGTGAATTAAAGGTTTACCGCTGTTTCTGTCTATGATCTCGAGACCAATTTACATTCCCCTTTTTAATGAGTAATTAGTACTTTGAGCTTCTAATGATTAGCGGACATTGATTGCATAAAAATGTGCAGACAGTGAATCAATTAAATCTGTATATTTGAAAATTAAAAGGGTTTAGCTTATCGCTGTGTTCTTCCTGCCGCTGCGATGTTGATGTTTTCGCAGTAAATGGATGACGAATGGGCGGAAATAATATCATCTGGGGATATCTTTTTAATCATTCCCATCCCTCAGTCTGATGTACTGTGTTTTCCGAATAAGCGCTCGGTTTCAGATACCACGCGAAATAAAGGAAGAGCTATCGTCGAACGATAATAATAAGAAGAAGATGAACGACGAAAGCTTCATCGACGTGGAACCAGTGTCCCGTGGTACTTCGTTCGCACAATCGAATCCGGTGCTACTCTTCCTCTTGCCAATCGTATATTTTCAATGGATCGTCCTGTTGATCACGATGTTCGAAGTGGTTTTTCACGTCTGGACGCACCATAAGAACAAGAGTCTCAAAGATAGTCACGTTTTCTTCAGGTCGCCTTTCCATGGCGTCACTTCAGAATTTTGCGCGCTCTGCCAGAACGAAACCTGCATGGACCGAGTCGGAAAGATGCAGGAAATTCGTATGCACAAATTTCTCAGGCAATGCAATTACATGAAAAGAGCCGTCACCTGAAATACGAAAGGACGAATACTTGGAGAAAGTGAATGTTTTATTTGTAATAACTATTTTGTTAGAAATCTATATACTCATATGGAAAGCGTTTATGCATAAAGTTGCATATTGCATTCAATTGGGACCATTTTTCTGAATACGGAAAGAAAGAAAAAAATCAACTTCGCGATTTTTAAGGGTAAATGCGATTTTACTTTATCAAACAAAACGTAGGATGCATCGCCACGGTAATCCTGTAGTTTTGACATTTTTTAAGGAATTCGGATTAAAATATTCGGATAATAGTCGAAAGTTTTAATATTTGTCTCTCGACAAGACTTTTTTTGGGTGACTAGGCTCATTATTTATTCATTACAGTATTTTTATTCTCAATTAAAAATA
The DNA here is from genome assembly GCA_947507545.1 of Clistopyga incitator. Taxonomy (NCBI): domain Eukaryota; kingdom Metazoa; phylum Arthropoda; class Insecta; order Hymenoptera; family Ichneumonidae; genus Clistopyga; species Clistopyga incitator. The sequence goes on from OX382177.1 coordinate 10,883,510, forward strand.
CCATTCTATGCATAGATGCTCTCCACACAAGTATATTACTTTCCATGGAGAAAGTGTTGTCAGTGCAACGAAGTAACGAGACAATATTAATACATTTTTAAAAAACTCACACATTTAGTTTGCTTCGTGATTCATTGACACAAAAGTAGAGGGCAAATTCATATAATGTTGATTTTCGTGCCTGCTTCGGTCGCCAATTGCAATAACAATCATGGTGTGGACATTTTTTTATTACTGTTCCGGATTGTAGATTTAAAAAAAAATGCTGGATCATACCTACTTTGTGTGTTACTATTTTCCGCGGTGCTCGCGAGCCGCGAGTCTGTTGTGAAAACAATCAGCAATAATTGGATGTGAGTTCACAAAACTACTATGCAAATGGTACATCAAAGAAACACGCAAATCTGTTAGTTGGGTCGTAGCCAACTGACATATTTGTTCATACATGGACCAAAAAATGTAAAACTGATAATTTATCATGTAATATATCCATTGTTAAAGAAAAAGGTTTTTTATTTCGCTTTCGTACACCTTACAAATCCTATTGTCTACGTTAAAATTGAGCTACCTAAGAATTAAATTAATTAGACATTATATTAACTACCTTAATTGTATTTATAAATAGATAAAGCTGTGCGAGGCATTTTTTGGGAAATTCAAACACCGGCTAGTCTATCCTCCTCACGTCGTTTTGTACAGTGTAGTAATCGGTTGATTTTTCTTAATTAAATAATTGAAAGACTGGTCTCACCGCATCGCCAGAATCTCTCTCGTTGCTATCCTACATATGAAATTGAAATCCGTTGCCAGATGCGCTCTCCAGAAACGACATCGGCTCCACACGAGCGCCGAATAGTTCGGACTTTGAATACCGTGGAAAATACGAGCGACGGCTCGGCCCGTGAAATTGTTTTCACGGTAGCTCGAAATCAGTGCACGCACGTCACCCGTTATTTCCGCTTCGTTCGTAGGCTCAGTCTGCAATTAAATATTTTTTAATAGTAAGCCACGTTGAAAAATATATAAACAGAATTTTAAGATAGCATTGACTTTTAATATTTTTATCGATTTAAAACTATAAATATAAAGTTTTATTTTGGGACCACGCAATGGAAATATATTTGGTATTGAAACGTTGAATTAATTTTCTCATTCATTTGGTAATCAGATTTTTATGCGTGTTCGACTCACCTGAGGAGGAAGTTCAACCACGGAAAGCGGCGTGTCCGAGCGGAAGTATTCGCGAATTATTTCCTTCAGAGATTCTGATTTCTGAGAGATATCCTCGTTGAGTTCCATGCAGTGCCTCACGCTGGGAACGCTGTATTTGCTGAGTGCTGCGTGAATCGTGTCGAGCTGACGAAGGGCCGAGTATTCTTGATCGCGTGTACGACCCGCGAGTGCTTCGAGGGCTTCGTCGAGCTCCGCGTCCGTCAAATCTCCCGGAGCTCGAACTCTGAGCCCAAGAGTGTCATAACGAACCGATATCGATGAACGCTTCGATTTTCCGTCGACTGCACCAAATAATAATCAGAAATTTATACAAAAATATGTACGCCGCTATAAATATTCGGAAAACGTATATGTTTAACGTATTTCATTAAATAAACATACAAGTATGGGGTGTAATGCAAGTACTTATATTTTTTCATCTTACCCGTTACCCATTCTAAGTTCTTCAAATGACTTTTCACCACTCCACTATCCCATCCAATTGCCGCTGCTACGTCGACGACAGGAAATTCTATCATAGAACTGTCATCGTGAGAGATGCCCTTCTTCAAATCCAATGCTATTGCCATTGCCAATGGAGGAGACTACAAATAAAAACGGTCAATTAGAATTCATTACGTATTGCTACTTTTCAACGCTATATTTTTTGTAATGTCAGATATATTCCTATTAATCAGTACAGTTTACTACTGCTCAAAATTTTTACTTTTCGTTAAAATCTTTACAAAAAATATCCACAAATTTACGTTTTAACGTGATAAAAAATAAACTCGTCTATTTCTTGGCCACAAATTCTGTAAAAAGCTGTTATCAATTTATAAATCCCCGATAGGTGAGACACTGAATTAGTTTTTGAATGAGGAGTGTTTAAAATTCTTACAGATTGCGCAGCAGCTTTCAAGACTTTGGATCCACCGTAGCTTGAGACTTTAGCGTTCACGTAGACCGACGAGAGTACAGTAACGTATCTTTTGGGATGGAGTTCCAGATAACATAAAAGCGTGGCGATCGTTTCTTCGGATATGTCGAGAGCTTTGACGATGTCGTCGACGGGAATCGCGACCTCGTGTCCCGGGCAACGTTGCGCGTTGTTTCTGCTGCCGACTCTGGGACAGGAACAAGGCACGAAGATCTTTTGGAGCAGACGTCTTATCATGTGTCTGTCAACACCGTCGGCGAATATGTGCCGTCGGAGTTCCAGTTTGTCTGCGTCTTTCTACAGGGTAAAATATACGTTAAGATTTACGTGAAAATGGTTGGATTAAAAATAAACATATTTTTAATCAGAAGAAAATTCCCACCGATGGCGCGAGGAATAGGTGACAATGCGCCGGAAGGTTGTCGCGACCGGCACGTCCGACTTCCTGCACATATCCTTCGAAACTGGCTGGCATGTTGTAGTGAATAACGGATCTGATGTTCGCTTTGTTGATACCCATGCCGAAGGCGACGGTGGCCACGACCACGCGAGTCTCACCGCTCATGAATGATTTTTGGATTATTTTACGACGACTCGCTGATAACCCAGCGTGATAAGCTTCGGCTATCGCCGAACATTTTGCTTTTGGATCCTCTCGATTTTTCGGATCCTGCGAAGAAAGAAAACATTTTTGTAAGAATTTTGTACACAGTATAAATGTATTAAATCGGTGTTCGTTATTGCACATTCGTCGAAAAATGAACAACGTTATTTGATGCAACGGCGTTTACTTTATTTCATTTGGATTGAACAGTTTTTATTTCTGTAATAACTAAATACTGAGGACTGAATATGCAAGGCTCTACTTGGTATCTTTGTTTAATTTATTTTCATAAAATATTTGATACTTGCCATCAAAGAGACTCGTATTACTCCAGCGATTCTCGTGCACTCTTCGCGCCGAGTGCAGTAGACGATTATCGAGTCGCATTCCTTGAATCGGTCGCTCAGCAGAAGATCAATGAGCGCTCGATCTCGTTGGGCGTCTTTCGATACAGTGAGGGTCAAGTTTTTGGGCATCGGCGTGTCGGAAATAACGCCAGCGAGTCCGTCTCTGATGTTCAAATGCTTAACGATACTTTCAGCAGTGCTTTTCGTCGCAGTCGCGGTCAACCCGAGTATCGTCTTCACGCCCATTTTCTCGATGAGGACTCGACAGATCATCAGATAAGATGGTCGAAAATTATGCGACCACTGTGAAATGCAATGAGCTTCGTCGATACAAGCGAAAGCTATGGGCGGCAATTGTCTGAGAAGCGATCCAAACCCAGTAGATTTTTCTCCGGCAACGACAGCTTCCGGGGAAACCAAAAGAATGTCCAATTTTCCTTCCTTTATCCTCTCCATTATTTTCTCCTTAACTTTCGCCGGCTGTCCTGTGTGAAGTGCCGCTGCGGATATGAAATTCGGTACTCCCACAACTTGATCGTCCATCAACGAAACTAAAGGCGAAACGACGAGAGTTATGCATCGCGACTGCCTCGAATAAATGTAAGCTGGCAACTGATAACACAGCGATTTTCCAGAGCCAGTGGATAGCGTTACGAGGGTCGATTGCCCGGACAAAACCCTCATCACAGCTTTTTCCTGTCCAGGGCGGAACTTCTCGTGTCCGAACATCTTCAAAGCTTCGAAAACTTCGGGCGGCGTTTCCGGAATTTCCGACGGAGAATTATAAACGGGATCGACGATGCCATTTTCCGGGGGTAAGAGTTTCGCCAATAGTTCTTCAGGGACCCTGTGGCCTTCCAATTTTTTCAAGCTCACTTCAGGCTGTTCTTCTAAAGTTTCGTCATCAAATTCTTCTTCGAACAGTTCCGCGTAATCTTCTTCTTCGTACTCGTCAGCTTCCTCGACCTGTGCGCCCTCCTCGCCCGTTTTTTCCATCGATTTTGGGTCCTTGGACTGCGTGAACGATGGACATTTCGGTAGCCGATCCATTCTCGAACTGTGCGCGACAATCTTCTTTTCCGCTGCCATTTTCTCAGCCTCCTCGAGAGTCAGAAACTGCGAAACCTCGACACCATCGTCGGGCAGTAATTCGTCGCTTTTCATCGCAGTGCATCTTCTAGCAAAGTGACCAGTACCGCCGCATTTGAAACACGCGCCGCCGCTTTTCTCAGCAAAATCGGCGGCGTCCAAACCAGCCTCGCCGGAGGAAAGTTCCTTCTTTCTCTGTTTCCACTGATTTTTCCGGTACTTCGAGAAATTGAAGTTCTTTTTTCCACGAACAAAGACCTTCTTCTTCAAATTTATTCGCACGAAATTTTCGTTCATCTTTCCCGATGCTACTTTCTTCTCGAGTTTCTCACGATCCGTTAATGCGCTTTTGGGCTTTTTACCCGAGGCAATTTCGCCGGAACCACGAGGTGCTATTGAACGTGAAAAATCGGAGACAAGATCTCCGCTCGCACTCGTCGGTAAAGCGAATCGCGGCACGACTTCCGTGGCTTCTATGCCGTAGATCGGAACTTTTTGACCCTCCGGAGTTTCCTCTGTGACTTCCTCCTCCAAAGGCTCCTCGACCTTCTGCACCTTTTTCTTGGGAACACCTTTTCTCGCACTTGCAGCTCGCGGCTTTCTCGCTCTCGGAGCTTCATCATTTTCTTCAGATTTTGCCTTTCCTCTGGTAATTCCCGTAGCCCTCGTAGTTTTTCTTACTCTCTTCTTCTTCACCGGAGTATACTCATCGTTCGAGTCTAATTCTTCGTCCTCTTCTTCCTCATTCGAAAAATCAGCGTCAGTTTTCCTGCGAGTAACTCTCGGTTTCCTCACGGGCTTCTTTTTCACTGTATTCCCTTTATTCAGTTCCGATTCTGTCTTTTCTACAACGGGATTAACATCGTCTTTTGTTCGTGCGATTCTTATTTTTGGTACCTTATTCTCTTCGCCATCATTCGACGATATTTGTGATACTGTCGCTGTGATTTTGTATCCAGGGGCTGCTGGAGTTGCTTTGGATTCTTCAGCGACTTCCTTTATTTTTCCATCATTTGAGCTGCCAGTTTCTTGGGGAATTTGTTCTCTCAGAACCGGCGGCGATAATCCAATGCTTATCTTGTTAGGCAGCGGCTGACTGAACGAAAAGTGATCTTCCGTGTCTATTCTTTGGCGTTTTGCTTCCTGCTGAGTAGCTCCGTCCGATAATCTCTTCTTGAAGTTCCTCACGCGTTTATTTCGTCGCTCCTCCTCCGAGTCGCTGTTGCACACAAAGTCCTCATCGTCGGAGATAACTGGATTTTTTTGGGGAGTTGGAATATGCGGAATTTCGAGAGGTAAAGGATCGCTGGTGTCCATAGATTCGACGCCGGAGTCGCTCGTGCCGGACAGTCGCTGAGGATTAAAGGACATGGGCTCCAGTCCATTTTCCCTGGAGCATCGCTCCAGCCATCCCGGATTTATTTTTCTGTTAGCAAGCGTCGGTCCGCCTTTGATTAATTGTTGAATTGCGTTTAACGGCTGCGCCGTTACTTTGGATTCCGCGTGAACGATTTTGACGGCGTCGCCGAAAAGTGATTTTGTCGGGTCAACGTCAAACCCGTCGGATTTTTCACAGACCTCCGCAGCAGGCGCATTGAGATTGTGTTCCGATTTGCTGCTCTTCAATTTGTTCATGGAAAGTGATTTTCGAGGATTTCTCTTAGTGAGACTCGAAGTGGAAAACATTTTTTGCGATAGCTGGAAACTCGACGATCGGCCGATAATCAGAGTCTTCTTTTTTGGGACCTCACGCTCTTCCTGGTCTCTGTTTAGATGCTCGCCCCAAGCTCCGTCCACATTCGGCGTTTCATCTTTAGAAACTGATGCTTCAAATTCTATCCTAGGCGTTGCAATTTTCTCTGTCTTTTCGGGATCTATGTTTTCGCTATTTCTTGCTGAGGATTCTGGTGGAATCTTGGAGTCACTTACAGGACTTTGGGATTTATTCAGAGGATTCGTCGGTGGTGTTTCTGCGGAAAACGAGGCGTTTGTGCTGCTATTCGCTGTGACATTGGCTTGTACATCATCCGAAAACGTGATATCCAACAGAGTCTCTTCCAGAGCTTGAGTCTTGAGCTTCCAGTACATTTTGTAAGATTCTTTAATCGTGTTATCAGCTGCCCGGATATCATTCTGTGATCCAGAGAGAATGCAACTGATTAGTCAAAGCGCATTGAACGTCTTAATATGAAAAGCTTTTGATACATGAGCAAAATGCTTCCAAAATGTTTCGACAAGAAAATAATGAAAAATAATTCGACAAGAATAAAACGTCTCAATATAAGAAGCTTTTGATACATAAATAAAATGCTTCCAAAATGTTGTGACAAGAAAATAATGAAAAATAATTCGACAAGAATAAAACGTCTCAATATAAAAAGCTTTTGATACATAAATAAAATACTTCTAAAATAAAAAAATAGTGAAAAATAATTCGACAAGAATCAAACGTCTCAATATAAGAAGTTTTTGATACATGAATAAAATGCTTCTAAAATGTATCGACAATAAAATAATGAAACTAATTCGATAAGAGCAAAAAAAAAAAATGTCGATCAAACGATACAATCGATGATCTCCAAACGAATTTATAAAAATGTTGTCACCACTTTTTGAATAAAAATAATGTCAAGGCATGGAATTAAGCTGAATATATAAATAAAACGCTTGGAGCGATGTTAGACCAATGGAACGTTTTTGGGTTCTTACCTTGTTAGGCTTGCGACCATATTTATCCATGAATTCGCTCTCCCATCGCTTAACTCTATATTTGCTCTTTTGGTACTTGTTCTTGAACGTCGGATCCTCAAGAAGATCCATCTTGCTCAATTATTTATCGATAATCTCATTCAATATCGCAACAATGCTCCCTTAAAAAAAGCGCAGGCTTGAAGGTTACGCGAGAGACGGCAGACTGCGAGTCCCGCGCAAAAATCACCTGTGGAGCCAGCTGTGCGCGCGTCACACACGCGCGCGGAGCATGCGTCGACACATTGACACTATTCGAATCACCGAATCAGCTTTATTTTTGTTTTTCTTCGATTATGCAGCTCTTGCGATTGTTAACGTCATCTGATCAAAGATGACGATGCTTCGATCAAATAGAAATGTTTTTCTCAGCTTTCCAAAGCTCACATCTCGCTTGTATTCTATTTTTCGATTTAAAAAAATACTGCTTCCTGATTAATTTCAATTTTTCACAAATTCATCTCTGTAATTGCCAACTCATTTGGCAATTTCATTTCTAGTTTCATTAAAATGTGATTTTCTAACGAAAAATGACACGAAATAAAAACAAATAAAATTAGCTAATGGATCATTTTCATTGATTGTTATCTAACGCGTTCGGTTAATTTTATTCTATTTTCTCGACGTCGTGCCGAAAAGTTTAGTTAAAAAATCGAGAGAAATTTTTTTTTACCTCCTGTCATTGCGGGATTGTAAGTATACATTTTTTGCACTTTTTTGACAATTGTAAAACAGAGTGAATACTTTGAACAAGTTGTAGAATATGGAGACGTAATACGAGTTACCCATTAAAGACACAAAGTAGAACAGCCACGTGGACACGTGAAATACACACTGTTGAGCTAGATACGTATATCTATTTATTTATATTATTTATATTATGTACAAAGTATGTCCCTATATTCCTATATGTTCTGGGTGCGATGGATAAATCTTTTATATACACTCATATTAATTCTTAGATACACCAAAAAACCGCACAGTCACGAAAAAAGTATAATATCATATATAATAATAACAATAATAATAATGACAATAATAATAATAATAATAATAATAATCAAACTGCAATCCATTATTTATAAATCGCCATTTAAGTAGTATACATAGTTTTCCATTCTGTTTAATGTGTTATTTTTTAATTCTTTTAATCATTTATTTAATTTTACGTTTTTTTTTCGCTATCGTTAATATTTTTTTTTTTTGCTTGTTTAGTGTACATTAGTAACTCACGTAACATTCATACATCCTTTCAATTATAGGTACACTTTTTCCTTTCTTTTCATATTTTTATAGAGGTCGGTCAACGTTGAAACAATTATAAAAATATGTGTGTGGGGAAGTTGCAATTATGTGTACTCTTACTGGCGGTGACATTGTTTCGTTAAATGGTGGCTCATGGTTGTACAGAGATCGGCGTGTTTGCAGCTAAAATGCAAATTTACAGACTGGCACTGTACTTTTTTACACTTAGGACTCGGTGATCGGGTATAGCAAGGTTGATGACTTGATATGACTCTCGTCTTTATTCAGTTAAATACACAATGCGATCGCTTGGTTTGAATTTTTAAATGGTCTTAAGGGGTCTGCATAATTCCGGCTCCAAGAATTATGTCGTCAATTTTTCAATATTTTCTCTGATGAGAGTATTTGCATGCCCAGGTCGAATTAAATACACAATTAAAACATATTCTTTCCAAGTTTGAATTTTAAAAAAATATCAATTTACAATAGTTATTATTTTGGAAAATAACACATAATTCATTCATCCGATTCATTTTTAATTTGGACAGAGTATTCTGTATTCTGTCGTAAGGCCGGATGATAACATAAAAAAAATTAATTTATTGATGAATAATAATAACTGCGTTGTTCAACAATATTTTTCTATCAATTAATTATGTGTGTAATCACGACTTCGTCGGCTTAACGCTCTCATTGGAATAAAAATAAATTGCAAATCGATCGGTTCTTTGGTCTAGAAATTTGTGCAGCCCCCTTAACGCGCAATTTTACTTGCGAGTCCACAGTGCGTCTCAAAATCCACGCAACATTCGTCGTGGATCAACTTTTTCCTGCTAATAATTCTTGCATACCTTTTGTCTTTTCCTACTCGTACATTTTTCTTGCCATTCTCATTGTATTCACAAAATTTTAAGCTCGGGTTTTCACAAAGTCTGTTGTATGTGAGTGTGTGTGTGTGTGTGTTTGCGCGACTTAATACGGATGAATATATAATTATGTAAAGTTTGAGAGATACACATCGTACATATTTATTCTGAAAATCTTTTCCTCATTTAGAAACGACTTTTCATTTGTTAACTTTTTGTTGTTTGTTTATAATTAGCCACGTACTGAAAAGGCACTGAACGATAGATAGGGTCAGCTGTATTAGACGAACAGACATGCATTTCTCAAGGCGATATCATATTAACTGCAGATATTTCTGTTTTTTCTTTTCTTTTTTTTCACTTGTCGAACTGCGTGTAAATCGGATTACAAGAGTTATGTTTTTACACGATAGTGCAGTAATTACTAGAACACGAAAGAGATAATCAGATATAGGAAACACTCGTGAAATTGACATCTTATTTGTCGCAATTTTTACTCAATTTTAATGATGTCGTAAAAAATGAACGTAAAGTGCGTTTAACGAAAAAGAAATTTCGTAAATTATTTTTGTAGCGGATCTCAGGCGATTTTATTCAGAAGCAATAAATGAAAAATTAATAAACGCAATCATAGACACTTTAGCTCATTTTTTTAAATCCTTATGAAAATATACAATAAATAGACAAATTCAGAAGTAACGAGCATTGCCCATATCTGAAGGTAATATATTTATGTTTCGAAATGCGCAAAAGAGAATGATGTTAAAATGAAAATGACGAATAACAATGAGCTAATGGCTAAGAAAATTTGCATACATTCTTGCGTATTTTCGACGATGAAGCGAGATTTTTTTGGACTACGATCGCAACGATGATTGCTACAATAAAAGAATTTTTTCATCATTTTTTTTTTCTTTTTTTTCGTAGGCTTCTCGGAAAGTAAAAATCCAACGCGCGTTACATAACTCCATAGACGTGAGCGCCGCATTTCAGCGCGTTATTTATCTAATAATATTCCACTATACAACAACGTACTAACAAAGTTACAAATCATTAACGATTCAACTCCGTTATTATCCCCTTCTCGTCCGTTGGAAAAAATGGTCATTTTTATCATTGGAATCGAGGGTCACACCACAATAATCACAGACGCAACCACCGCCGGCAGGAGCAATTTCCAAAGGACACAAAAATTAAAATCAATTTACTATACTTTTTGTAATGTTCATCGAAACTATAGTATATACGATTTGTGATTATTAATTAGCTTAATTTCTAAGATAGGATAGTGCCATCGTATCGTCAAACGTATCTCATGATTCTCATGGGTTTTTTTTTTCGTATTTCCTTTTTTCGAATTTCTCATCGTCTCGTTAAGTACAGACTTTCTAATGATTAACGCTGGACCGTTGAAGAAAGGTTTTCTCATTATTTTCATTTCTTTTTTTGCAACGGAGTCTAATAGCGTGTGGTGTAATATTGTCGAATAATATTTGATTTCTTACATCTGAGTGACTGTTCTACCTAAAGTATTCAGAAAATTCTATGTCTTGATACGTTAACGATGTTTACAAATTCCAGGCCAAATAGAACTAACCATCACCTTCATAGTAACTCTCTTTCCCATTCAATAATCTTTCATTTATTTCAAGTTATTTCTGCTGTGTTTAGTTATTTTTTAATTGCTGAAGAATAATAAAATAAAAACCATTTTGTATTCAATTAATTGGACGAATATTTTTATGTTTTCCTGCTGCATGGTAATTGAAAAATAATAGAATATTGAAAATCCATGGTCGGTTCGATTCAGTCTGGAATCCAGCATACCTATGGTTCGGATAATGAGGTTTGCAAAGCATACGGGATTTTATAGATATTCCAGATTCTTTCGCACTCATAACGTCATTATTAAGGATACCTTGAATAATCGCGGTCAATGAAAAGAGTTCGAGTTCGATACGAACGAAACAGATAGTCGTAGAAATTCATCATCGCGTAACGTAATCTAATTTGCATCCAGCGAAATATACTGTCAGTCTCACTTGTTAAAAATATCGGCAGTTTTTTTTTCTTTATATGCCCTGAATGAAACACCATGCACGATTAGTTTTGTTAACCAACGATAGCTATATGTTCTCCCGTTTAGAAAAAATCCTAAGCATCATCGTGTTTTTCTTCCTTGATTTTCCGCCACTTTATCGTGGGTTTCATTTTTTTTTCTTCTTCTTCTGTTAATTTTTTATCCTTCGTAATGCACTGTTCGTTTATAATGCTAGGCCGTTCTAAAATCTAATATACGTTTGTACGATTAGTAAGAACGAACGAGAGATTCCGATTAGTATGCGTGTCACGTGCAACATTACAACCAAAAAGAGAATACACAAATTTATTGAATCCGACGCAACGAGCGGAAAAAAGTAAACGGAAATAATAAGTATCTCTAATATTATCCGCGTGAATAATGTGTAAACCAAATAACAGTAATTAGTGTTTAATTTTGAAATCTGTCACTTTACATAGTAATTAATAAACAAATTGTCGTAGACCACATTATAATACACATTCCTGTAATTGTTAAAAAATCAGACTTTCTAGGCCTGTGTTGGCCCGTGAAACCGAGTAGTACATTAGATTGTGTTTGTTTGGGAGGATTTTTGGGCCTAGTCTTTTCACCGTTTATGCGGATCCGTGGCTTAAATAAAACGAAAAATTCAATCTACGGAGCCTCCGCGTGTTTTGCTCTCTGCAAAGAAAATGAAAAATAAAAACAACGTGATTACACGTTGGCGGGTTGCCTTGGATCTTCATAAATGGTGAGAATCTACACCAATTTTGTCTTGCCTTCGAATATTAAGTTTTAAGCAATATTAGAATGTTATTCTTATCGCTAATTAATAGTATAATCCAAGTTTGCGCTCGATTTATCTTTGTCTCTCGTGCACTTTATAGATCGTTTATTATTATACGAATAACATTCATTGCCAAATGAATTCGAAGGATGGAAGTCCGCGTTACGGCCCTGCACACATCACACGTAAATTCTTTCGGATCCAAGGCATCACTCGAATCATCGTCAATTTGTTTTTAACTCAGCCAATGAGATTATTTTTTCTTCTTCTCTCAACTTCTTCGTCTTCTTAATTATTATTATTATTATGTTGTTTTTTTTACATTTTTATAACACACACGAATGTGATGTAGCTTATGCAACTAATCGACTCGAATCGTTAAATCGTATAGCTTGCCAAAAATTGAAAACAAAACGATAGGTTGATTGACTGTTAAAGAAGCCGACGTTGAACTGCCTACAGCACCAACAAATTAAACGTAACTTATCGAACACTCGAATCGGTGTTTACTGTTTTCTCGTCTCTCGTTAGCCAGCTATTAATTTCAAACGTCTGACATTGTGTTTTCATTCTCTTAATCGCACGAAAATATAAAAAGGAAAAAAACGAATAATTAAAAGGCAGCATCGCTAACTTAAAATACAATTACATACGTCAATAATCGTTTATAATTCAGGAGATTGGTTTCGTTCGTCGTTTCTCGTTTTTTTTCTGTTTTTTTTTTTGTTTGTTTGTTTGTGTTTAGCATCCATTACCTCAATTCTTCACGCATATCAGTAACAAATATATCATATGCGCTCTTTACTATAATGTATAGATACATATAATCGTGTAACATCTAAAGCCAAGCTCCTGTAATATACATAACACTTGAGGCACTTAATTGTGTGCTCAAATACCATTTTTTTTGTTTTCTGACATCTTCTTACATGTTACCGGCCAAAGCATAATTCTAAATCGTATGTTATCTCTTGTAACAATAGTATTTAAAAAAAGGGGAGGGCGGAGGGTGGATGGGCGAGGGAATCAGTGCCGTAATTAGGTAGAGCTATAATATAAACCACGTAACAAGTGGGATCAAGAAGAGCTCGTACAAACTGATAACGCGCTAGAGCTTCTAGAATATCGGTACATTTCGACCGTAATCTTTTCGTTTTTTTTTACCTTCCTTAACAGAACAACTGCCGGAGTATCAGACTTTCATCGTGACGCACTGATTTCTCTAATTTCCAGCACCAACGACAATTGACTTCGCGTCATTCCGTTTAAATAAAATATTGTGAGTTATAACTGATGAATTAAGCGATCGAAATCAAAGAAACATTCATCTTGGCGAAGGTTCGAAAACCTTTGGTAATCCCATTTAATATTTTAACTCAAAACAAATGATGAAATATCAAACGAAAATCGTTATTTCCTCTTACGGTCACACACTCCGTTACTTCGGAACATCAAACTGTGGGTGCGAGTGTCTTGAGTAGGTTTAGATGGTTTTTCTGAGGTTTCAGTTTTTTTTTTTCTTTTATAAGGATTTGGCACAAAGCTAAAGGATTCCCCGATTACGGCCCTGCGCTATGAAAGGAGAGATAGGAGGACAAAAGGAATTAAAAGATTAACACCTTATTTTAACATTTTTTTACAAACTAACAAATATGTACCTCCAAAATCACAGAACCAAAGCAATAACAATACTCTCCCTACACAACGTATTATCCTGCCAGCAATCATATCTCTTACGTGTAGGTCAAATTACTGTCTCTTTAAATAATCTTTTTTTTGTTTTTGTTTCTTTTTTAGAATCCGTTGTTAATAATTGGTACCACATTCATTGTAGGCGAAGTCACTGTACAATGTAAAAAGTTTCTTTGTTTTTTTTTGTTTTTTTTTCCTTCGTGCCCACTTTACAACCACTTTAGGATACGAGCAGCGGTGGATAATCGACCCATTCGATCCGAAATGAAGGAGGGGAGAACTGCTAAATATCGAAATTCATTGCAGTAATATCTGGAAAATTCGGTCGCGTGATTAGCTCCAAGCCCCGAACTAATTGTTATTTTTACTCTCAGATTACTCACATATTGGCTTAATCGTTTCCATCCTTTTCGTCTTTTTTGTGTTTTGTACAGGGCAGCTCGCGACTGTGCTGAGCTACTTGGGCATAGCTTGGCCTGGTAAGGTCCTGATGAAAAATAATACATTAAAATTAGTATTTATTGCAACAACATTGTAACAGGTTCTGTTGTAACTGTTTTACGATAGACCGGCGAATGTTCAGAACGAACGGCATCCACACAGATGAAAAAGCATTTGAATGACTGCTGATGAAACAAACATTTTGCAGAAAAGAGCACTCGTCACAAAATAGAAGATTATAATTCCCATTATTATAAATTGACCAAATCATTCGCCGGGACTTATTTTGAATAATAATAACTTCATTGTCTGTCAATATTTTTCAATAAATCATTTCAATCTTGGCAAGACATACATTAATTGTCTCGAAAATCCTAAAGTCCTCATCACCAATGATCACTTTCGAAAAACTATTGAAAGTCAATCTGTTTTTTGGAATACAAAATTAAGCAGATCTGGTGAATTGGAGTTAAAGTTGCGCCAGTGAACCTGGTAATTTTTATCTTAAAAATTTGCCAGAAGCACCGATCGCGCAGCGAGCAATTCGAGGTAACATAAATCTAAAACCAGCCGACGCACTCATTGAACAACACCACATCCGTCGTACAACAAAAATGCGACGCCTCAAAATCTCCCTCCGTACCTTACAGCGTACTACGATTATAAATGTAATAATATGTATGTATGCATCGATCTTTACGTTTGAAAACGCACGTGTTTCACGTTATTTGGAATAAACCCTTTGATCCTCAAACATGCTGTACTATGTGAATGTTTGAACCGTGTGTACACTGCAACCTTGCACAGAAACAGTATAATAATCGTAATGGGACTCCAGGAACTTTAAGTATATACATTAGGAAGCACAGAAATAACAAAAATAGATAGTCTTAAGCCTAAAGGGCACACCGATACACAGCGATGAGGAGAGGCGAACATAAAAGCGACAGCGAGGTCCTAAAATACATCAAGACTCCATTAATTCGACGTCCACAGTGTCATAAAAATATTGTAAGAAGGGACAGAGGCAGAGAGTGTAATCACAGTCGAATCTCTACGAATATTCAACAGCGTGTCATTCAGCATTGAAAAAACAATCAAGGAAATAAATAAATAAATAAAACATATCTACCCAATTACCAAGGTGCTTTTGCCTTGTGTGATATAATGGTAATTACTTACTAACGGAAGGGCAGATGCCAATCCAGTTTGTGACTGAGGATTCTGTGGGGCAGTCGGGACGTCACAATCGCACCTCGTTACCGGTTCGGTTTCTTCTGCCGCATGTGCATTTGTACTTATGGCCTCATCCACACCATTCACCATGTTCGAGTCATCAGTCTTAATAGATCTGTCAGCGGTGGATTTTAGTAATAAACGACTCGATTCTTAACGCCCAATACGTTTTCTATCAATGATTATAACTATACAACAAGTATACTCTTCTTAAAGGAGAAACGAACAAAAAAAACCGTATCCAAAAAAAAAAAAAAACTGAGAAACAAAATATTAATTCAATCAAACTAATGAAGAACGAGAAGAACTGCCTACTGGATAGATAATGGCCATGCACGTTTCCACCAACTACCGATCGCACCGAAATCCAATATTATTTTCGTTCTTATTTTCTCTCTCCCTCTCTTGCTGAGCGAACGACTAATTCTGGGGGGAAGAAAAATTGGATCTTGCAAGGTTGCAACACACGGTTAACAAACCAGTATACACATCATTTATTTAGCTTTTTTTTTCATTGACAATGATCCTTCTATAGTCATTACCAAATAATAATGAACCATGCTTTTATTGTATCTTTACGTGTCGAAAATTACAGCTTATTATTATATTTCATTATTAAAACTAGAACTTTAATCAAAATGCCTTTAAAAGTAACTTGAAACCGAACAATTAATAATAATATAATAATATGATAATAATAATTATAATAATGTAATAATATAATAATAATATTAATAGTAGCAATAATAATAATAATAATAATAATAATAATAATATTAAAGAACCCTGAATATTATAGTAGTCCCTATGTATTGTTCAACTTTCGTGGTTGGTATGGACAAACTAATTCTCTCGCCCGTTACTTTTCCACATAGTACTGCATACATTCGCGCATACATACATATTGCGACATCTTTTGTTTTCTTTTAATTTAAATTTCTGTATTATTATTTTTTTGTTGTTTTTCTTTTAATATATTTTTGTCATATTTGAGACAAACGGTCGGGATCAGAGGCACCGACGCGTCTTTGTTGACTATCTGGTACCCAAACGAATACCTCGACTTGAGCTCTCGTTCAGAGATCGCAGCTTCAGCTCCCGTCTGAATTTTTTAACTCTACATTCGCATTGTTTTTGTTACTCTCAAATTGATTTTCGTTTGATTTAGCGAGGAAAACAATTCGTGCACGCAACGAATACGTCAAGTCGATGGGAGCAGAGTCTTATCAATGAATATAAATAAATGGCAAATCGTACAGCCGAGTGCACCTTTGGATCAGTCACTCTACCAATTTTGTTATCGCTTAATTTTTTCAATTTTTTTTTTCATTATCATAAATCCCCGTAATGAGAAAAACTAATTGTAATTTTCCAAACGAAACGTCGAAGGATATTCTCTCCAGGGCGTTTAAAAGTTAGAACATATTTTTACAAAAAAAATTTACAACCCTCGCGGTTACAAACTTAAAAAATGAATCAACGCGAAACGAACGCGTAGAAGAAAGTCTTCGAAACGCGAGGCGTCGCGTAGAAGAAGAAAAAGAAAAAGTAATTCAAATCGCGTCAAACTGTGTCAATATTTGAGGATTGAACGATGAAAACAAAATAAAAACCATAAATCCATCGTCAAGGAAAAAAAAAACACGGCTCCAAGTCATTCGCGAGTGAAATCGCGCTCGCGCTCATTTTTCTTTCTCTTTCTTTTGCATCCGTAAAATATTTTCGATATTTAATATATATATAAAAAGAGGGGGAAGGTGTTTGTGTCAGCTACGTCTATCCGTAAATTGTCTAGAGAAATTCGAATAGTTTAGTCAATTGTTACCCAATCGTGTCACGCTATCGACGCGTATTGCTCAGCGATCGGTATCAATTTGCTCATATATAAGGCCATAACTGCCGGCGATAATCGCACCGAGTTCTCATTAAGCTCGTGCTTAAAGTTCCCTCCGCCGTTCGAGTAATTACCCATATTCGCTCTTTTTCTCTTTCTCTCTCGCTCGTTAGTATATTTCGACAGTTATATTCTCGTAACTGCGTTCGCGCGCTACAAACGTCTACTCGGGTGGATGGAAGGCGAATCGTAAGCGAAAAAAGAAACAAAAAAAAAAGTAATAATAGTAATAATAACCACATCCACCATTTAATAATAGCATAGCAAAATAACGCAGCCAACAACAGGTTAAAGAAAGGAAAAAAAAAAAAAAGAAAAAAAAAACACAAGAAAAATAAAACTCAGCATTCCCAGGCCTCATAGCGTTTGCCCGTGTAAATCTCGCTCACATTAAACGCCCTGCCGTTCGATTAAAATCAATCAAACCATAATAATCATAATAATCACCATCTCAACGATAAGTTCATAAGGAATACTCCAGAAAGAAAGGAAAGAAAAAAACAAAACTGTTAGGGCCGTAGAAAAAAAAATAGAGAGAAATATATATATATATATTTATACTTGATATATACATATATATATCTATGTATTTATATATATATATATATACATATAAATATAAATATATACGGTAATATATATATATTCGTTTTCTATGTATAGAAGAATAAAGCACACTCACTTATCGGGAGATGACGGGGGAGTGAGGGTGATGGTGCTGAGAGCGATGTCTGTAGAGTCTGGATTGCCGCTCGCTGGGGAGTTGGAGCTCGCGGAGGTTGCTAGGGCGGATGCGGCGTTGGGAGCTCCGACGGCGGCTTTGCTCGCGACTGAGGCGACTGTCTGGGCGTCGAGACAGCCGGGAGCGACATTAACGTGGCTCGCACTTGATCCTGGACTCGTAGATCTGCTGCTGTTGCTCGTGTGCAATTGCTGATGATACTGTTGCTGCTGTTGCTGCTGCACCGTGAGGCCCGTTAAACCAGCAACGTTTTGTTGCTGCTCCTTGTCCTTTGTGCCTTTCAGCTTAGCCGTACCCTTGACTACGTCTGAAAGCCTATTTTGAGATTGTAAACTATCGGTGGCGCTCGTTTCCGCGGTTGCATTGTGAGACTTTGCGATATCGGCGTCTAGGCCGGGAAGCGGTGGAAACGCCGATGCCTCCAAGTCAAATTGGACTATAGTTCGATTGTACTGGGCGTTACTGGCGGGCGCTGTTTCTCTTATCGATGGTAACGGTTGGCTACTGTTTGCCTTTGACAGGGTCTCTTGGTCTTTGGTCCGGCGATGTACACGATGACGTGGGAATTGCTGCTGTTGCTGTTGCTGCGGCTGTTGTTGCTGCGGTTGCTGTTGCTGTTGTTGTTGTTGCTGTTGCTGTTGCTGTTGCTGCTGCTGCTGTTGCTGCTGCTGCTGTTGTTGCTGCTGCTGCTGCTGCTGCTGCTGCTGCTGCTGCTGCTGATGCTGTACCGTTATGTTGTCCAACGTTTGAGCGTCGTTCTCCTGAGAGCCTTTAGCGTTGTGACTTGTACTAAAGTGAGCCTCGACAGCCGCTGGGACTGTGTGGGAGGAATGGAACTTTGTGCCGGTCTGATAGGAAGAAGTTGGCTTCACTGTAGGCAAGCTCGACGTCAACGGCGGCAATGGCGCACCACCTGACGCTGGACCACCTCCTCCTCCTCCTCCGCTCTTTGGCGGGTGACTGATACGACCCATTTGTACCATACCACCGCCGCCGTCCATCAAACCACCTCTTTCGGATCCATTCCTGTGTTTGTTTCTATACGGAATTCAATTTTCAATGTCAGTTATTCGTATGCTTGGAGGAGGATCGAAAGAATTGGGATAATTGAACTATTACTTTACGTTTGAGATTAGATTTTTGATCAGAGAGATCTTATTCGATTCAGCTTGTAATAATACTTGCAATGATACACCCGAAATAATACTTTATTATATTACTATTTTTTTGAACTTAAAACAGAGATATCTCGAAATTTTCGTAATACAACTCACATCTCGTTGGGTACTTCGCAATATCATTCGTTTTAGCTTCATCGGCCCAATAAATTATACAGAAATATATAGAGGTTACCTGTTTCTAGGATTGAATCCTCTGTTGTGTGGTTTGAAAGTGTTGTGCGGCGTTAGTCCGTTCATCGTGAATACACCAGTCATATCGAAGTAGGCAGGGCTCGCGGGACCCCACGGCATTATCCCAGCGGGATAAAACGGCTGGTGCTGCATTAAAAACATCGTAAGCAACACGATTACAGTCAGTCAGCCAACCTCAGTTAAGAAATATTCGCTATCGATAGCACTCGGTGTCACTAAAAGACATCACGTGCATTGTTTCACACGTTTTAATTGGATATTTTAGAAAATGCTGTTTTGTTCTAAGTATATTGTAAATTTACAGTTACCGAATGAACTGACAGAGAATATTTCTTATAGAGGACGAGCGTCATGTTTTTAAGTGAATTTTTGGATTTTTACACTCACGTAAAGATGAACCTGATTGGCATATGGCGGCATAGTAGTTTGTGGCATGGTGGTGCCATTTGTGTAGAGGAAGCGTTGCTGACCGGGCGGATAACCGCTCGGGTCGTATACCGGTGGCGGTGGGGGAGTTCTGTATCCATTTTTCATACCACCAACTCCTGCCACCGAAGGTATCGGTAGCCTGTTCATTGGTTTAGCTTTGATGCGTGCCATTATTGGCTTTCCCTGCGACCAGACATTTTTACGATAAGTATCGGATATCTCGAAGACCAATCGAAGATTCCATTCTATTCGGAGTTTGGAAGAAACGCGGTTACCGAATTCGTTACTTTGTCGAGGCAATAACGTTATTTTGTGATAACTTGAAGATAAAGTTTGTCACAAAATTCATGTATGAATAAACGTTTTCAATGTTTAAGGTGCATTCACCGATAACCGACATCTACTACGATGATTAATTGGAAGGAGAACGAAAAATCTCGATTATTACCTGAAATTCTCGAACTTCCTCCCGTAGAAACCTGTAGGCCTTCTGAGCATCCTCGTCAGATTCGAAAGTCACGTACCAGGAGCTATTGTGGGCGAACTCGCAGGATATCAGCCTGGGACATCCCTCGCCGGAGAATAAATTCTGCAACACGCGGAATTCAATTATAGTGATATGGTTAACCGATTTTATGTAGGTTTTCTTTAAATGGTTAACTGGGAGTTGAGGTAAACCACTTTTCCGAATATTTTACACCAATTTTAGTATGCTAAGTAAAAAATTATAAAAATTTGCTTTCTCGTATAAGGAGCTTTCATGAATTAAAATTTTTTAAATACTTTCATGTCACATTTACACATTTTTCTGATCAAGTCATCAAAGAAGCCTGAACTTTGAAAGACTTTCAGAGGCGAATTTGGAATACAATGACAATTGTGATAGCCATGGTTCATTGTTCAATCAATTCCTTAATAACCAAAACCTTTTCTCGTTAAGGATTTTTCCGTTGAACAAACTTACTCACAAAAATGTACTTTATGCACAAATTTCTTCGAAGTTTTTGGATTCAAGTTAAAAAAGGTATCTACAAAAAAAGCTATTTTCCCATTTAGCAAATGTGTTACATTAGTTGTCAACAGATTAATTGGAAAGTGATTTACACATTTTTATCTACACCTTTTTCTCTACAGGCCACGAATAAAAATCCCTATTTTCAGAAACGAAAGCACTTTATCTAGAACTAAAGTAATGTAATTGAAAATCAATGTAAAAAACGGTAATGCAATCTTCACGATTCTAGTCGGAAAGGCCGGAGCTGATGACGCGCGAACACACAATCACACACACAAAACACACATACACACGTTTCCGAGATATTTTAACGTGGCATCGAGATCGCCCGCGAAACTGCAGAACTCTCACCTTTACGTCTTCCAGAGGTGTGCTGTCTGGAATTTCCCGTAGTATAACTATACATCGTTTGTGGTTCGGTCTGACTTTCTGGCCTTCCTCGTCCACTTGTACGTTGGGCGATTCTCGCAGCACCTCCGTTATTAACTTTATGTCCTTTGTCAACTTTTTCACTTGATTAAAGTTCGCTACTGTCCATATCGGTACATATTGATCGTTATCCATTTGCGATAACAAATATGTATCGTTGGCCAAGTTCTCCCTGAAAAAAAAAGCGAAAACAAGAAAATGAAAACAGAGAATGATAATTATTAGTCAGTATGAACTTTGTTGATTATTTACATGTATTATCGTCGACGAGAAGGGGAAGAAGGAGAAGAAGGAAAAGTAGCTAACACGATCGATATGACGTACAATGCATTCGAAGTAACGAATTGCTGCAGCAAATTCCCCGAGATAATGATCGATATAACGCTCTGATTCATCACTTGTGATATCAAATAATGTGATTGACGTAACCGGGCGTTTGTTGCCGGCAGCGCCGACACCGATATTTCGCAATTTCATTGTCACTAATTTCTCGAGCGTAAAACAGAGCCAATAGAACTTTTACGATAGAATTCGATTAACGCAAATACGTGGCAATGAGGCGCAAAGCTCAATAACCACAAGTTGAAATACATTAGCATGAATGATGAGTCGTGATTGACGCTCGGTCAGGCAATGAAATTTTGACTTTTATTGATTGCGTACACGGTTCTATTCTATCAATTCTCCAATTTACATTTCACTTATGTCGCGAGAGCCTTTTTCGTCAAATATGTGAAAGCATTGATCAATCATTAAGTAACTTATGATGACGTATACATTTTTACTATCCACAGTACCAAAAAAAAAATTTTCGCAACTATTTCACACTTTTAGTATTTGGTACTAAAATATAAATTCTGTTACCTAACAATGGATTCTTCCACCCACGCATACACGAAAAGAACCGGTTTTTTCACAGTAAATTGGTGATAATTGCAGCCAAATAATTAGCTAGAAATACTATCACCTCTCAAAGAAATTGTTCGTAATTATACATTTCTTTTCAGTGGTGTTCATTTGGTAAGCATGAAATAAAACAATAGGGTAGAGATGAAATTCATATTGGTAGACGACAATTACCGTTATTCTTATCTTCTTTCATTCGTTAAACTTATCTTCATAATTCAATGAATCCATATTAATTGTTACCGTCATAGACAAAATTTTCATTGGGAATATTTACAATGTCATTGGAAAATAGTTATAATGATGATAATTATTCTACATAATGTTTATCTTAAAACTTGTTTCTCAGCTTTTTGGATCTTTGAGGGGGAACGACTATCTCGACTATCCGCTGAATGGCTTCCTATGGAAAATGTAACATTGATGGAATATCGAATTACCTGGAGAAGTAGTACTCAAGCTGTGAGGAAAGCATCTGCTTCAGCTGTTCCAGGGGTATACCAGGCAAGGAAAGGTCAGCCATCGAAGTGGGTTGAGCTTGAACATCGGTGAGAGCAGATACTTCAACGGGTCCGTAACCGACCCCAACAGCACCGCCGATTCCCATCGAATGTTGGCTCGAGGGTTCCAGACCTCCCATGCTCGAGTCGAACATTAGTTCGTTGCCGCTTGGTCCTCCGTTCATGACGCTGTAATCTAAACTGGAGGCGCTACTGACGACTGCGCCCCCGACTGAACCCAAGGGTTCAGGGGTGGCTGGGTAAACCGCCCCTGGTGGGAGTTTCCCAATGTCCCCATTCATGTACACGTACCCTGTAAAAACAGAAGCACAAAAAAAATTGTTAAGCTGTAAAAAGAAAAAACGATATCCTCTAATCAATAAATTTGCTAATGAAATATTCAAGCAATCAAAATCAAGTGATACACCATCAGATTTGTTTATTAAATACTTGAGAAAATTTGAACTTGTTTAAAATATATCGCATCGTGACGAATGATCTAATAATCAATGAATCGTAATAACATTTTTGAAAAAATTAATTTACCTTTTCATTTATCTATTTATTTTATTTATCAAGGATAAAGAATGTTACAAACTTTCTCATGTTCAGTTTATTTAAAAGAAAAAAAAAAAAAAGAAAAAAAAAATTGGCTGGAAGTCAAGCGGTACCAAAGCAAAAGCTGAATCATACGCTGACTCATATTATATTGTGTAACACCATACATTCGTGTGTATCGATTGTGACTTTTTATTAGCTAATGTTTACGACACGGTCAATGAAATTTCGCAGCTAACATTTCAGGCGTAACTCAGATCGTGTCCGAGTACAAATGTTCAAAAAGTCTCCGCTTCCGGTCCTACTCTCGGATAACCGTTCCACAAACTAGCTCAAAAAATGCTGAGCAAGTGGCAGCTTTTTTTGGAAGCTACGCTTTCGTTTTAGGCTCATTTTGTTCCACGAGTCATCGTAACCCATCGTCAATGAATTGCGGAAGAAAAGGCGGTAACCTTGAAGCACGACCTCTTGCCCTTCCACGTCGGGTAAACAAAATCGAATAGAATAAAGCTCCGATACTCGTAAAACCGAGGACGCAATTCCTCTCGTCAAAATTGCCATCTGGACGTTACGTACCTCGCGTGGATTCTCTAACGCAAGGTTGCATCATACCAAAAGAGAGCCAATCGTCCGTTGAAGTTATCGATGGAAAATCAGGTAATCCGACAAAACTAAAGCGACGACATGTACAAAGGTGTAAATACAAACATTTAAAACACGAATCATCGGTTGACAAAGACGATACGCGATGCAGCCTGTCCGAGTATTGACGATCGTGAAACGCACCGTAAAATAGCCGTCGATTAAAAAAAAAAAAAACGGGGAATTTCACGTCATCGCCGAGCAAGAGGCGGATTATCGACTATTCGCGGTCAACGATTGTCCGAACCATCCGGATTGCAGAGGCGATGATAAGAGGTGCGAAAAAAAAAAACGAGGCAAGTGTCTCCTTCAAAAAGCTTAAAGTCAGAGGTGGTGGTGCGATAAACGTATGATTGGTGTGGCACATGCTAAAATCCTGAGCTCCCTCGAATGCCCACAGATGCACGTAACGTCGCGCTTTGAATAAACCGAAATCGCGTACGATACGGTGTCGCGGTTGTTAAAAGTTGGTGGAACACGTGAAAATAGGTAATTATCAAAGTGTTTCGATATGCAATATGTTGGATGCGGACTGGCCAAATATAGAGTGAGATGGTTGGCCGGGGGCTCTGGCCAAATGATAACGCACGCAATGCAAGGTGACAACCACTCCGGAAGTACACAGTACGTGTGTCGTATGCCGTTACCGAAATCACCATTTATTTATAATTGTTCGACGAATTCCATGTGGCTTTTATCGGAATCGTTGACTCTCGTCGGCAGCTTCGTTTACTGGCTCATTCTGCGGGGCTATCGCGAACACGGTGATCTCCGCGCACACTACGTACCGTGTGCCAAACAGCGATAGCTTATTTATCTCGTTTAAATAGTTGTGCATCGGATTGCGTAACTTTGAATAGGACGAACTTGCGGTATTATCGTTGCTCTAACGTGTCGCGACGTTTATATTGAATTCTCTAAAATTTCTTACCGAGAAGAAGAATCAACTCAACACAATTTCTCAAGGAAACTACAAAATGGCCGACACAGAAAGGCACATGCCGTGGCTCCAATGCATTGTGGGTTCCGTAGGTATGTAACCCGGTTTCAGAGACATCTCACTGTCGACAAACCGCAACTAAAACGACCCTCCCGCCAATTTTGAAACGACACACGCTCGCCGAGAGCCAACCGGAAGTTCGTCAGGCGTAGTAGGCGTGTGCAATTATCTCACCAATTGTGTTATCTCGATTCTTGGGACGAGACGATCGTAAAACGCGACTGGCCAAAACGTATCAAATTACCATGGATACCGTATCCTCGATACTTTGCTTTCTTTTTTTTCTTCCAGCCCAAAAACTTTCTCCCCGAGTTAATTTTGATACAGTGAACATTTCTTTTTTTTTATGCCGTTGGGTTTTAAATGCGTTCCAAAACGGCGAAAAATCACAATTTAAAAAAGAATTCCAAAATTTGGGTGTGTGTGCAGTTGTTTGTAATATTCAAATATTTATAACTCTAGAAAATCTGAAATTTTGCAGTCAAGTAAAGAAGTACAATTTCTTTTTTTGATATCATTTTTATCGATATTTATACGTGGATTCAAATTATACGGTGTTTCACATAGTTTGAAAAAAATGCAACAAAAATGAAAAAAATAATATGCAAATTTGCAATTTGCCCCTTTTTAGTTTATTTTCGACAAGCTCAAAAGTTCACTTCTTCCCATCATTTGTCCAATTTTCGGCGATTTATTTACTAGTGGGCAAAGCTTTTTTATCATCTACTAATTTTCTAACGGTCTTCAGCCTCTTTTACTCTCCGTGCACTGTAAACATATTCATGACGCATAGAGCGCGCTTGGGAATAACAATGAAAATATTTTTCACTCGAAAAATCATCAAGAATGCATTTACTGCGCATTCTTGGCATTCGTAGCTCGCGAGAGGCTAACGCGCATCAAATTACCATACACACTTACACTGCCAGAGCATCCATGCGTTTTTTTTTCTTTCGCAAAATAGAAAAATCATTTTTCCCATCTATACGTATTTTAGTGACTTTTCAGTGACTCATTCACTGGCAAATCAATCTGCTACTTTTCTAACGGCCTTTCTCTGTCTCCTACCCTCAGCGTGCCTGCATTGCACCAATCATGACGCGTACAGGGTGATTCACAACACGCCAAACGATTGGCCCGTGAAAAATAGAAACTCTTGGTGAAAAGTAAACTCCACAATAAGCGATAAAATCTAAGAATCTTCCGAAATTTTCATTATCGCGTAGTGGAATTATTTACGAGATTAATTTCTATTGTGGCTACTGCACCCTAAACAAGTTCGACGATTATTATGAATCACCCTGTATATATACGCATACACGCTTTGCACAACCGCAACGCGTGATTGTAGCGTTACCTCATTTGTATCTCTGTCTTATCTAGAATTTCTGCTCGATGATCGTCACATAGACGCGCTTAATAGAGGCAGCACAATGACTTAATGAATGACCAAGTGACTATGCGGGAGCGCAGAGCTCGGCCGCTCCGTATCTCACATCTTTGTCTAGATTAACTTGGCGGAAATATGCAACCGCTCCCAATATCGACTGTCGTGGTATGCGAGAAAAAAGAAAAAAAAAACGAAAAAATCACGGCGTCGATAAGACAGATCAGCAGACATTCGCATGATCCCCGGCTGTCGGAACTCCGTCTGGGTAAAGGAACATGCTCGACGATAGCCCAGAGCGATCATGCGTTCTGCATTCTCGGAAGAATGCGATCGTGAGCGAGTGCACGAGACGAAGAGTGGGGAATGCCCATTTGAATGAATACGATCGCTCGAGAATTTTGTCGACTCCGCTCCTGCGTATCGCCTTACCCTTCTGCAAACGATATTAAATTTTGTTGGGAGAGCGATCAAATGGAATGTTTTCCCTTTCGCCGCTCTCTCATGTTTCGATCACTTTTTATCGTTGAAGCGCCTCGACGGATTCTAAGAAATGGGTTCTCAAAAAAAAAAGCAGTAGGAATAAGTTTAAGTATAGACAAGTTTTTAGAACACCGATTTTTAATTGTTAATATTTATCGAATTAACTTGATATGGTACAGTAATTTTGCATAGATTATGATTATTGTTATTATATACGAGGCAGTCCAATTGGGCCTGGATGTGATTTTTTATGTTTTTGTATAATTTCTAAAGGGAAACGTGAATTTCAATTTTTTTAAATGAATGTTTTAATTGAGAAAGAATATTGTTGGTTGTAATGTAAAAATTTGGAAGAAATAAGTTTAAAAAATTGGAACAGAAGTCAATTGATTGGGAGCTGGTGCTTAACCATCCTTAGGTTTTTTGAGTCTAGGCTTACAAATTTTTGGATTACTGTAAACACTATTTTGTTGAAAAGTAATGACAAGTGAAAAGAAAAACTAAAAAAATGTAATATTGTCTTGGTCAAACGGGTAAATTCCCCGTGAAGAAAATAAATAAATTTCTTTTTCATAGTGCAGATGTTCGTAAGAATAATTATATATTTTTTTCCAAATATCGACAAAGTTAATGCACAAATACGGAGAACGCTCACATACAAATTTTCCCCACGGGCTTTTCTTAGAATGTAGGATCGTCGATCTTGCGATGAGATTTTTACCCCAACGAACCGGTTTTGAGGAATGACCCGCATGCATTGGGTGTACGCTGCATTCGATCTCGGTAACTAACGTCTATCGTGCGAAAGACATTGGATCGACAGGATTCACCAAAGGCGAAATAGTTAGGCGGTCCACGACGATGACGCATCATTGATGAGTCGGCTGGGAAATGTGGATTACAGGAACACAGAAATTTTCTATTTACTAGTGAATTGCCATTTATTTATCTAGAGCCACATTATCGTTTTTTTGTTTGTTGTTTATCGAAACAATTAATTGTTTATTATGTCAATACTGCTTTATAGCGACGAGAGAACGAGTGTCCTCTATGCGAAACGTAGCTACATTGAAACGTTGTTTTATGCTGTATTTTTTCATATTAAGTTTGTTTATTTCTCCTCAGTTTTTCATCTAAATAAATAACACAATGTGGAATAAAAGGCACGAAAGTTGAGAGAGAGAGGAAAAAAAAAGAAAGAAAGAAGTTAATTGTGTGTATATAATAGTATTTGCGGTGTGTGAGACATCGTAAAGCTCAAACGGAAGTTTGCTGTCTTTTTCATTCACTGTATACAAATAATGTAGAGCGTTCTGTAGTTATACAAATTAGAAGCCAATCCAAAGCCTAAGCTAACAACCATTTTGTCTGATCTCTCTGAACACGTCGATGGCGCCCAGATACATACTATCTAACACCAAAAAGTGCATCCATCCGCGTCTATCTGTATCTATCTCTTGTAAATCAATTCTCTCAAAAAAGTTCTCTACAATTATTTTGTTAATATACTATTACCTTTAAGATGTGACGAAGTTTCAGCGAATTATATAACATAAGGCTGTTTAACTGTATTGCTTTTCTATCAGTTCTTACAAAATTGTTCTTCGTTTTTTTTTCCCGTTTTTTAATTGTTTTCTGATTATGAATATTGTGCCTATATATGTGGTATTTCACTTTATATATTTGTTGCTTCTTCCACGTTTTTACCTTCTTCTTCTTCTTTTTTTTTATTCCTTTTTCTTTTTTATTGAAATATATATGCGTATATAATAGGATATCCCACGAAGTATTCAACAAGTAGTAGTAGTAGTAGCGACTGATACAGATAATTTAAGATGATAAGGTGTCGGTGAAGGTGGAGTAGTAGTTGTCTTAGGTAGTGGCATCGATGGTTTTTCTTTTTTTCTTTTTTTTTTGATGATTAAAAACCATGAACCTTGAGCTGGTCAGGTTTTGCCAGACCCGATTTAGTTAACCACTGGCATATATTCTCTCGCTGGTCCCCCTGCAGCTGAAGTACCTCCCCGTACTCCGGGTGCTCGATTACAGTCCCATTGCAGGCGAACTCCTATAAATGTTTTTGGTTTTTATAAAACAATCGCCTACCCAAGTAGACATCAATTCTAAACAACACAATTTCATTCTTGCCGCTAAAAATACATTAAAAAATCTTATGCCCTAATTTAGCAGCAAAAATTTTCATAAATCTTGTTTACCGTGCACCCAATAAATTATTTCTCAAAATAAAATATAAAAAGCTATTCATTATGGAATAAAAAATAAATGAAAAATGTTTTCACTCTTGCCCCGATAATATTATCTCTCCCCGAGCGTTCATATCGCATTACCTTGAAAAGTAAACAAGTCTAGCAAAAAAACAAAAACCCAGTGACAAACAATGTGTTAAACGAAAAACAACAAAATTCCCAGTCAATGAATCGATTTTTATCGGTGCCGTTTTGCACGGGAAACACGGGCTAAGAAATATATATGTTGGCATTACTAAAAGTAGGACAAGGTTGAGTTCTAAATATAGACCAATCAAAGTCACGAGTTAGCTGCATTATTCGCGAACGGTGTATAAAAACTAAAAAAAAAAAAAAAAGATCGCGGCGTCGACAAAGTGAGAACGCCGAAAAAAAAATGATGAAAAAAAAAAAGTAAAACCGGTTGCGAATGTAACGGTAAATTCCGTAAAAATTCCGCGCATCTCGCTTCTCGATTACATTCTCGTTCAAAGTTCGATTTCAATCGCACACGCGTCGTCGTGTGTGACAAACGCTTAATACGCGTCCGTTCTATATTTAGAAATCGCCTCGAACTGACAGAGCGTTGAAGGACGCGACGTACAATCGGTGAAAAAAAAACCCCGAAAATGTACGCATATTCCGCGTGGTCAGCGAGCGAGGATCGCGCGAATTTGCCCGGAAGTGGGCTTACCTTTTTACATGCTCGTACGATTTTCTTCAAGTCATATTCCGAAGATAGTCCTTGCACCGTTGTTAAGGTCTTGCGACCATTCCGCTGCTGGATCCTTATATGCACGAGACCGTCTTGGACATCATCATCTGAACCCTTGATTGCATCTGCAAAGGGGTCTGAAACACAAAAGTCAAAATAAAATGGTGTGCGGGTTGAGGGTAGCGCGATGCGCGAGAGCCGATCGATAGGGCAAAGTGCGAAAATGAAATTCCGAAGCGAATCCTCGTCGCGCGCCTCGATATCTTTGGTAAATCCAAGCAGATTGCGTGCCGTGATGCAAGGCAAAGACGCTACCGCCATTTTGTACAAGCGTATCTTACGGCGAACCGCGAGAGAGTTCGGGACGACTTTTAATTGAAGGATTTAATATATATGCGTCTCGCACGGGATATTTACCGAATGTGTTAAGATTCTGGATGGACATACGACAAACAAAATATATCCCTTGGAGATATAGGACTGCAAATTGCAATTTGTTTCGTACGAGTGGAGAAGTTACGAGGATGATGCAGGATAACACAGGCACACTACCGCAAGAACACTGCTAAACCCAAAAAATATATCTCGCACCGAGGCCCCAACTTAGCCGGAAGTAAAAGTTGCATTTGTCATGGACGATGGGTGGGGTTGCGCGCTCCGCCGTGCGCAAAGTCATCCGCTGCGATGCGCGGGACAACCGGAAGAGGTGTGTTTCGTTCGTAAATCACTGGGAAATATTGTATTCGTATTTGGATAAACTGGCTTCGATCACAGTTTTGTTGAGATTTAACGTTTAGGTGTTTCGTTTGGAGCATTTGCTCTTTTTATTTACTAGTTCTTGATATATCAATGAATAAACGTTGTTGGACAAATCCAAAGTTACCAGTTACTACATCTTCCGGAAACATTCCCCTAGCGATGCGAACTTACGGGAACTTACTAGGTTTGTCAAATTACCGGCAATTTACGGGCGTTCCTCAAACATTCGATTCTTTTTAACGGCATTCATATAATTTCGTTGTTTATGGAATGCCGTTTATTTTACGTGGTTATTAATGTTTCGATGAAGCAAGCGTCATTGGACAAATAAAAATGTTTCAGTTGCATCTGCTGGAGGGCTTTTTTTGGCCCATAATCAACGTCGCCGGTAGTTTGCCCACAGCGAAATCTCCACCTCCCGCAATGACGAAACGCGTTCGAGCACGTTCGAACAGGTTCAGACCTGTCGAACTCGGCGTGACGTCACATGCCACGCCACTTTGTCATTAGCTAGCCCAAAATCATTTTGGATTATAATAAATCAGTGATTAACGATTACTCATGTAATTAAGCGTATTTCCCCAAGCCGAAATCCCGACCTCCCGCAAAGACCCAACGCGTTCGAGCACGTTCGAACAGATCCAGACCTGTCGAACTCGGCGTGACGTCATAAGCCACGCCCCTACGCCGCCAGCTAGCCCAGGATCATTTTGGATCATAATAAATCAGTGATTAACGATTACTCATGTAATTAAGCGTATTTCCCCCACACCGAAATCACGACCTCCCGCAACGATCCAACGCGTTCGAGCACGTTCGAACAGATTCAGACCTGTCGAACTCGGCGTGACGTCATAAGCCACGCCCCTTCGCTGCCAGCTAGCCCAGCATCATCTGGGATCATAATAAATCAGTGATTACTGCATACTTACATGAGTTATCATTAATCCGTTAATCGAATTTTTAACATTTAAATTTAATTTGAAATTTTATTGAGTCAATTTATATTCAATCGATACAATCCATTTAAAAAAACAACACATTCAGTACAATATATAGTAATCTTCAGTGTTGCAGTCAGATTTTTTATTATTTTTCAATGCCCACGTTATCAGTCATCGCTGGTATATCCCTAATGTTGTAAAATTCCGGAAATTTCCTAGATCGTTGAAGCGACCGTTAGTTTACTGACGTTTTTAAGAAATTATTTTGTCCAATTAAAAACGACATTCTTTGATTTCCAACTTCTCTCGACAACAAAAGATGCGGTCATATAGTTTTTCGAAAAAAAATGCTGCCTAATAACGTGGATTTCGAGCACACTCGAACTTTTCGCACACGAAAATATTGTGGATGCTTTGTGATTGGTCAGCGCTTGTCCCGCCCACGCGCCACGTAATGATAGAAGATGCCAGCGCGGTGGTCAGTTGACCGGTTATCTATCCGCGACTTTTCTGCGCTCAGTGAATTTTCATTGGGCGCATTGAACCCCGGAAAACGTGGTAGTCTATCGATGAAACAACCTGTGCCCGTGTAAGCCTTTACCTCGCAGACAAATCAGGTGGGCCAAGAGACAGTAGTAAGCGGACTTGCCAAAGTGGTGCTCCTCGCCGATCATTTTGGCAGGTCTCGTGGTCACTGCTCGGCTCCAGCGAGTTCGCGGCTCCGCTTCATAAAATAAAGAGCCTTCAATATCGTCGACACAGCGATAGTGTGTTCATTAGTGTAGAGAATGGCGAGTCCTCGGACACGTAGGGTATTGGGTGAATTGAAGCCTCGGGACGAGAACAACGTAAGCTTATGCTGCGTTTTTTATTTAAAAAATTTTTTTTACAAATAGCAATTACTCCAAAACGCACGAAAAATCGTGTGCTCATTAATTAATTCGCTTTTTCCGCTCCAATAATTGCAGAAATGTTTCGAGTGCGGAGCCCACAATCCTCAGTGGGTTTCGGTCACATATGGAATATGGATATGCTTGGAGTGCTCCGGAAAGCACAGAGGCCTGGGAGTGCACTTGTCATTCGTGCGCTCCGTCTCCATGGACAAGTGGAAAGACCTGGAGCTGGAGAAGATGAAAGTCGGCGGCAACAGAAACGCCAGAGAATTCTTTGAAGCGCAACCCGATTGGGACGAATCCATGCCCATTTCGCAACGGTACAACACGAAAGCTGCTGCGCTCTACAGAGACAAGGTGAATGGGACGCGGGATGAGGAATAACGCCGAAACTATGCGTAAGATAAATGTCCAAAGAATGGCCAAAGAAAGAATTGAATATTGTCGGTAGATCGCGGCACTGGCTAGAGGAGAATCCTGGAGTCCGAGCAGCGCCAGCGCCAAGAGCTTCCCGAGCCCTTCCTATTCGGAAGACAGACAGGACTATGGGAACTCCTATCAAGGAGATCAGAATTCTTATCAAAACATCAATTCTCCGAGTTTCAAGAATCAGACTGAGAATTTCTTTGCCAGGAAGCAGAATGAAAATGCCTCCAGGCCTGAGTGAGTTTATGGTTTTATTCGCTCGTTTACACATTTTTTCTTAAACCCTGTTGGTAAATACAATAGAATGATAATTGAAATAATAACTCAATGATAAATTTGATTATTTTGAAGAGGATAAATTGAAGTAACAAAAAAAGAAAATCATAAAGTTATTTACGTGTTTGATTCTGTAATTATTACAAGATTTTCCATTCTACGGTTATCAAAAGTTCTCCATAAAAATATACTAACTCTTGATTTCAGAAATCTGCCGCCTAATCAGGGCGGAAGATACGGCGGTTTCGGTTATCAGATGGACGCTCCGCCCAAGAGTTCTTCTCAGGAATTTTTTGATACCGCCGTCTCTTCCCTAGCAAGTGTAAGACTATTTATCCCGCTCGCTAATTGTGCACATCGTTAGAGACCGGCACTTATATCGTGGTAATTGATTTATAGGGCTGGTCGGTATTTTCGTCATCAGCGTCGAAGATAGCCAGCAAGGCTACGGAAAATGCTATCAAGATCGGTGGAATTGCATCGCAAAAGGTACGACTATCGAATTCTCGCCGAAACCCTCGTCCAAATTCTGCCTTACACTTTTATCGTTATTTCGTTGCTTATGATTTGTTTTATTTTTTGTTTCAATTTACTGTCATTTCATTAGGTACGAGATGGCACGCTTCTAGAAGACATGGGTGCTCAGGTCAATAGCTTAGCATCTAAGGTAGAGAATGCCAATTACCGTTTTATTTATAACTTTTCGTTAATGACCCCAATTCCATCAATGAATTTACCGAATTATTATTATTGTCATTTTACTTATTGCTCCTTTTTGGCTTGGCTAGTGAAATTTCGAATTACGAAATTTGGCAGAGTTCTCAAGAGACGATTAATGGATTTTAGGTTGGTGATCTCGGCAGGCGAGGCTGGGGCGATATAGGAGGGACCAATTCATCCGGCCAGAGTCAATACGACTCCAACGATCACTACCAAAACTCATCGAACACTTATCAAAACAATACTTCCCGAAATTCATACTCAAATGAAAAATCATCGTTGGTTACGGGCTCGACCGTAAAGTGAGTACCTGTTTTTTCTCTCGTCTATCCAGAAACATTTTCCAATTAGAGCCGTTTACTCTAAACAGAAATGCAATTCGAATACGTGTAAACGATGGTGAAATTGCAGGGGCAGTGCTTCGAGTAGCAGTTCTTCGATTCACGACTGGGAATGGGGAAACAATTCGAAGGAAAAGAACGCCGAGAGCCCGACGGAGAGCAAACCAGCAGCGCGTAAGACGAAAGAGAAGAAGGTGAAAGAGGGTTCCCTGATTGATTTCGAAGTGAAAAACGAGGCTACCGATTGGAACTCCAAGCTCGAAGACGACGCATGGGAAATATTGAAGGATTAACTGTAATTAGAACGGATAAACGTGAAATCTTTTTTTTGCAAACAACTCTTTCGACCTGCGTGAAAACTTTCGAAAACACCTTTGGGCGAAGATGCTACGATAGCGAAAGAATTTCTTCATTTCAATAATCGTCATGAATCATCAATCGCGCAATGTTCTTTGCGAGAAATTCTGTGCTTAATCCTGCGCTTATCCTATCAAAAAGTGTTGAGTAAAAAATAAGCAAAAAAGAAAAAAAAACACCTCGGCGATTTCGCAGCTTTTCGAGAAAGTTGTAAAATACATTTGTTGCATTCCTGGGATGATATTTAAAGAAATTGTATTAAGCAGAAACGAATAGAAGGAACGAAAAAAACCGGTGCCCGTTGTTGGCCATGAAAGATGATCTTGTACACGCACAGTATATTGAAGTCGCGACGAATCGCGCGCGATCACGGCGAATCATAGTTAGATAAAGAAAGAATTATAATAAATGATATTAAATTAAAAAATCGCTGTTGAGTGAAATATAAAAAGGGAATAGAGCCCTTTTTCATAACGGCGTTCGGATATTTTACTTTCAATATCTGAGATATGAAAATATTTGAATAATGCTGAACGCTGTTATAAAATGAGGGCATAACTCGCCGTTACTCGCGCGGGGATTTGCGACTCTCGGAGAGAGTGTCGTTTAAGAAAAATAAAATATGCAAATCATTGATTTTTGTCGATAAATATTAATCCGATCATTGAAATCAATAATCAAGTAAATACCGCTCGAACTCTTTGTCGCATTTATTCTCTGCGCATATTTATTTGACCCGCAATATTACGTGTATCCTGTTTGTTTTATATTCAATTTTGAGGATATTTGTGCCAAAGACGCGGGTGATTACCGGAAAATCGACGGCGCTGAATGCATTAGTGTGTGAGAGGGAAATGTTTACCGCGTGAAAGAGAAAGAAAGATAAAGATACCGAACGTTTAACGTTTTCCGGATACAATTAAAGAAAAGGTCTATCGTTTTTTAAACTGGACACAAGTTCTCTTAAGAGGCGAAATACCCAAAATTGCTCAGATTTCTTTTAAAGGCCTAATTATCTTTTAAAAATTCAGCCCACTTCTTTTCTCAATATCACTGTTTCCCACCACAATCAAACAAAATATGGATTCACAGCAAATATCCTTAATGTAGATAGCAACTCAATGTAATTTGAGGTTTTATTTTTAACTAATTGCGAAATGCGGATATGTTACGGAGAAAACGATCGTTGCACGAGTAACGACGATTTTAGCAAAATTGGTTGTTAGTTGATAAAATATTGACTTGCCATTAGAAAAAAATAATGTAGATTGTATGGATAACACAGACAGAATAAACTGTTGGTGTACACGAATGATCTATCACGAATAAAAGGCATATCTATATTTGTTCATAAAAAATATACAAAAGCTGTGCTTAATCACCTAAAAATAAATATCAATCCGCCGATCCTCCTTCCAAATTTGGCCAGAAATCACTTTTAATTGGCTTGAGCTTATTCATGGGTGGATAACATTTCTGAGCAGTCTCTTTGGTGTTTAGTGTACCAAGGTAGCCAAGAATCTCTTTTTCATTTTCTGGCCATACTTCTTTCTGCACTTCGTCCATGAGAGCATATAATTTTTCAAGGTTTCCTGCTGGAAGGTTTATCGGTGGAAGTCCAAGAGTCATTCGATGGAGATAATCGTAGGCAGCTCTGAAAAAAATCAATAATAAATTTAATCCAAAAATAGTCCACTTTTATTTGTTACACAATTTTCTGTATTATTCAAACTGCTCGAAATCAATAATTTTTTTACTGTTCTTCAATCCAGTTAATCTCTATTAATCCTAAACTAGTACTGGAATACTATTAAACAAAATTGAGAAATAAAATGTTCACAAGTGACCATTGTTTGAAAAAAAAAAAAAAAAAAAAAATTCATTCAGCAAAAAACCTTTAAACATAGGGACACATTTTTTTGTTTTTTACATCACTCAAAACGCCTGGAAAAAATTACATATTTAATATCAAAGAACTAGCTTCAAAAATACTAAAAATCAGAGAAGTTTTCAGAATTGGTGAAAGTTACGAAAAATCGTAAATTAATTTACGTACTTAAAATCGAATCCACCGCTTTCCTCGGGAGTCGGGTGTTTTTCAAAGAGCGAGATGAATTTTAACATTTGAGGAATGGGTTGGCTTTTGTCATCGAAAGTTCCGGATTCGAGCCAGGTGTCCAGTGCAGGACATTTTTTGTAAGTCACGGATTTGGATTTTTGGATTATCTTGTGGATCATTACTTTGATCGCCGGCTTTGATTTGTTGGGTAGCAAAGCGGATATACTGTCGATGTCAGTGTGTCCGTAGGTCTTAAGGCCCTTCAAGAGATTGCATTTATCCTCGTGGCTCCAGGATTTGCTTGCCGCTGGTTTTTCGTCTGGTGTTTCCAACACTTTGGGAGTTCGCTTGCGTTTGCTCATCGTGTGACAGCGTTTATTTACTAAGCAACATGAGAAAGCTTCTCGTAAGCGCGAAGCTCGATCGCCAGCTGACAAAACGTTGCTCGCGCATTTAAGTTGCGGCTGTGCGATCCAAATGCGTAACAGGCGGCGGCGCTAGAGAAAAAAGTGGGGATGGAAAATTACTTCAATTGTACCTAAAATTCCGCCGTCCTCATCCCAACATTTTAAGCAAAAACAAATAAAATTGACATTTGTATCTCAAGCAGACGACACGATTTTTTTCCCGATCGTTACATACTTGAAGCAAGAACGTTAAAATCACCAATTTTTAACAAATAACAAGTACGCATGTGCAGTAAGATGTTTATTACTCCCGCCGGTCAGTAATGAGCCCTTTCACTCCCCGGGGAGTAAAGTTTTGTTGCACATGCGTGCGAGTCAAAGATCGTAAATGGGTGATTTTGTCATTTTTATGTAATCGGAAGAAAAGTAATTCACTTTTCGGCGATTAAAATATTTCCGATAATATAAAATTGGCACATCGATATGGCGTTGCACATGAATAACATTTTTGCAAAGGACCTGTTCCCTCGGATACAGGGAATAGGGTTTTTTTGAATATCGACTCAGGGCCTCGATTCTGCCGAATAAGCGAAAGATGATGATGACTTACACACCATTTATCATGTACGGTATACACACATGAAT
Source organism: Clistopyga incitator (assembly GCA_947507545.1). Lineage (NCBI taxonomy): Eukaryota > Metazoa > Arthropoda > Insecta > Hymenoptera > Ichneumonidae > Clistopyga > Clistopyga incitator. The sequence goes on from OX382177.1 coordinate 10,920,925, forward strand.
AAAACGATACCAGCGACACTTCACCTGCGACGCGTAAGCTCGAGTCCTTTACCTTAAGGTAACCGACTTTACATGAATTAGGAAGTATCTCATCTGTAGATCTTCGTATTCTTCGGCGAATATGTTCGTGAGCCGCCTTTGAGTGTATTATGTGACAGATGACACATGAACGATTACTAAATAATTGGATATCGAAGAGCACCCTTGACGATTAGTGCAGAATGAGTAAAAAATACTGTGTTCTACTCATCGATATTCCGAGCCTCGAGAAAGGCAACATAGACTTATGTGAGTATCGGTGAATTTCGAGGTTATATTGTTAATTGATTATTGAATCGACATTTTGGAACATTTGTATCTCCGGAATGATCCTCGAATTATCTGCTTTACTAAATGAAATTATTTTCAGAGAAAGCCAAACATGAACAATTATACCGCTGACGCAGACGCTGCACTTTTGGTTCGTTTGCCATTAGCTTAGTTACCCCTTTATTAGGTGATCCTTTGAAAAAAACAAAGAAACAAACAAACAGAAGCTTTGCCAGCATGGATTACGAGTATATGCCCTTTCATAGGGAAAGGGATATTCACAATAGATGCTGTAGTGGGAAATTTTGGTGCATTAAGGTACAGATCCATTTTTTTTTTTTTTTTTCATTTCTGTGATTTTTTTCACTGGGCCATATGTTTGACACAATTTATTTGGATTTCAGGATATCTGCGGCATCATATGCGCTATTCTAACATGGGCGCTCATAATATACGCGGAATTTGTCGTCATGGCGGTCATTCTGCTGCCCAATATCAATACACTGTACGCTAGTTTGAATATGGCCATTTTTCAGACTTTGGCTTTTATGGCCTTTGCGTCACACTTCAGAACAATGTTCACAGATCCGGTGAGTGATTGCAGTTATTTAGGAACGGAACTTATGACCTTGTTACGTTAAATCATGGTTTTATCTTATTTATCTAAAAAATAATGAGCTCGAAAAATTTCTTCTTATTAAAGTGTATTTACTTGTTAAAAATTGATGTAACTCCTACAGAGTTTTTTTTTTCTCTCTGTTTTTATTTTCTCATAAGTATATGAATCATTTTCTAGGGTGCCGTTCCAAAGGGAAACGCAACTAAAGAAATGATACAGCAAATGGGTTTCAGAGAGGGTCAAGTAATTTTCAAATGTCCCAGGTGTTGTTCCATCAAGCCCGACAGAGCCCATCATTGCTCCGTTTGTCAGAGGTGAGCAGTCAAAAGTGAACACAGTTTAAGAATAAAAGTTCTGAAGTAATTTGCGCAAATGAGAATAATTTCCAAGCAAAACTTTCAGTAGTATTTTATTGCGTTCACAGGTGTATCAGAAAAATGGATCATCACTGTCCGTGGGTGAATAATTGCGTTGGAGAGAACAATCAAAAATATTTCGTACTCTTTACCGTGAGTATTTGAAGGATTCGGAGCAATCAGCAAAGGTTTCCGCCTCGTGTTATCTCAGGAACGCCGATAACTCATAGTTCTCATTCTTTGCAGTTCTATATTGCTGGAATTTCTCTGCAATCGCTGTTTTTATGCATCCAACAATTCACCACCTGTGTGAGACAAGAGTGGAGAGAGTGCTCGACCTTTAGTCCCCCAGCAACGGTAGTCCTTTTGCTGTTCCTAACTTTCGAGGCTCTTCTGTTTGCTATTTTCACAGTGGTTATGCTGGGAACGCAGCTCCAAGCTATTTGGAACGATGAAACGGTGCGTAGCATATTAGGAATTGTTAAAAGTTCACTCGAAGATTCTTAACGTTCCCAACTAAAAAATGTTTGAAAACTAAAAAAAAATTCTTAAATGTAATACACAATTTTTTTAATTAATTAAACAATACAAAAATTGGAAACGATAATAAAAATGATTAATTTTCCGCAGGGAATCGAGCAACTGAAAAAGGAAGAAGCACGATGGGTGCGCAACAGTCGATGGAAGTCGATCCAAGCGGTTTTCGGGCGTTTTTCACTTGCCTGGTTCTCGCCGTTCACGTCACCGCAAAACGCAACTAAGACTAAATTAGAATCGTACTTATATTCCGTTTAGAATGAACGATAAAGAGAACCCCATGTCACGCGTCTCCGGATGTAGATTATATGTACATAAACGAATTAGAATCATGTGCGAGCACCGTAGGTACTAAGGTATACATACATATATATATATATTTATTTAGGTACCGTGTGACGAATAATGGTACTGGTTAATTTTCTTCCCAGGGTTCTGTGCACCTTCCATTATTTCTTTCGAGCGTTAGCGATTAAACGAACAAAATTTCATGAATAAATACAAAATAACAGGGGTCTGCGAATTTCCGAATATGCCACTAGGAAGACTTTCGTTTTGCACGAGAATTTTTGATGGTATCCAGTTCTTTCTTGAAATTAAACATCACAAATTTTCTTAACTTACACCCAAAATGAATAGATTATTATTTTAGTACTTCACCTTTGAGCACATCGAAAATTGGTCGCGAACTGTAGTCGGAAAGTCGCAGATTTGCGCGATATACAATGAAAAAGTAAAGACAGAAGATTCTAAAAATTGCCGTACCGTCGTACGTTTTTAACAATGAATGTCACAGTGCCTGGATATATAGAACTGGAATCGTCTTTGACAAAAAAAAATATATATATATATCTCTAGAGTCCGATAAAATTGTAAATAACGATAGTAGTATCAATAACAGGAACTGTGGTAGTTTTTAAGAACATGGTGTGATCAGAAAGAATCGAGCATTTGCAATTTTATACGATAGTTAGCTTTTTACTTGATCGACGATTAGCGATTAGTTACGGTAGCCACTACGTTGTAATAATATTGTGTTATCGATACGTAAAAAAAGAACTTCCTTAACGAATCTATGTAAGGCAAGTAATTGAGGCTTGTAAGAAAGAAGCTCTGCTACTGCGGCGTACTAACATTCCGAGTGAGCATCACCGAATGCTGTGATTTTCGACAGCGATACCTCATTATAATACCTCGGACACTGTGCCGCGGACATTGTCTTCGGTCGTACTTATCTCGGTGTCACAAACTACTATTAAGACAACTATATCGAGAAGATAATGAGAACGAAAATATTTAACGAATTCCCGTTATTTTCTAATATAAAAAAGTCTCACTTCTTGGTGAAACAAAATAGTTGTGTTTCGGCTGTAAACGTCCAGGAACGTTGTCCGACGTCAGTAGTTGAAAAACCATTCGAATATTTATTCTGACAAACTAATTATCAACGATCGTACATATTTTCTTTTTGATGTCAATAATTGCATAGAATAATTATATTAATTACTAAGCTCATTCAAAATTAGAATTACTTTGTCATAATATTTCGTTAATGTTATTGAAATTTCTAGCGGTGCTAATCAGTACGATAAAATGATTGCGTATATTTAAAAAAACCATTAGGATGATTATTCTGACAAATTAATTATCAGCAATCGTGCTGCAAAAAATTCAAACCAAAACGATAATAATTCATAGAATTATTGTTCGCGATATTATCACTGTGATTTCAAAGAATTATATATTTTTTAGTCAGAATACTTATTTCATGGTTTTTTTTCCCCGTGGTGCAAGAAAATAGTGTCATTTCGACTGTAGTAGCAAGGGCCAAAGCAACCACTCGACTGAAAAGCGAATGGATCGACAATTTTCGGTAAAAATTCAAAACCAAATATCTTTTTGTAGTACAGCAATCATCCTGTTATCATCGGTAGACCTTATTTTCTCGTGATAACATCCTTTTTCATTCGAGTGACGTCGTTCAAACTGTTACCAATAATATATCCGTAGTACACGCGTAATATCACGAATGTGTTTGAACACAATCTTACGAAACGCGTTGACACCCCTTTTCTTTAGAAACTTTGCGTCGAGTGGTACCCGTTGGTTTTTTAAAAAGTGAATAAACAAAAAAAACTAGTCCTATGAAAATTCCGACTTGATTTTCTTCGCTCAAACTCGTCGTGCGTACGTAACACAGAAATCTGACCGTCGGATCAAGAGACTGTAATTAGTTTATAAATATAGATTTAAAAAATGCTTAATGAAAGTCGCCGAACCGAGTGAGGGGAGCTGAGCGAGTCGAAAGGCATTTTCTTTTTACGTCGAAAAAGGTAAACGATCTGCTCGACAGCGTAGCCTCCAGGTCGTAGGCTTTCATTAACTTCCGCATAGATTTTAGAGAGCTCATACTCTGCGTGCGAGGCCTCGGGTTCGGTCTCAGGTGTCAATGTGTCGAACGGTGCGCATCGTATCGCAAGGCCGTAAAGGTAAACCTATATCGCCGGAGCGAACTGCTACGGATTGGGCACATACGAACGACTTTCACTTTCGCTACCGCTACCGACGATCAACGTTCAAGCTGGCATTGGTTGCAACTGCGTGTACAGCTCCTGTGTACGCTTCAAGTGTCGCTTCCACTTCGCGTTGTACTTATCCTACGTCCTGCCATTTTATTTGTCAGTTCTGTAAACTTTGATCACTGGGAGGCTTCAAGTAGAGCGTGAACCTTGATCATCACGAGCGCGGTGAAATTTCGAGCTTAGAATCGGGTGTATGACTAACTGATAGTTTACTTGCTGAACAAGAAGAAAAAGAAACGCGCAACTCGTTTCTTCTTCTTCCTGGCCGCGCGTACGTGATTCATGGCTGAGAAATTAATTGGTATGTTTCTATTTCAGGTGAGCTTCGGACTGGGATTATCGCCAAAATGGGAATTGCCTTGGTGAGTGTTTTCAATGGTCTTGACGAAACTGAAGAACTCGAAATTGTGACGATTAACTTGCCACATTTTTCCTCGTTCGAATAAAGTTGTACTTATTTTTTTGGCGCACGACTTTTCGAATAAAAAAATGGACAAGATCACGGATGGTTAACATAGAGTTTTATGACCAATCTGTCTTAATTAATTGTGATGCGGTATTCAAGGTTTTATCGTACTGCCTCACATTAATTCATCATCGTTGATCGCGTTTTAATAATACGTTATCGCAATCAATCAATTTCATTTCTGAGCAATCGCTTTATTGGACTAGTTTCATTTAATTGGAACTTCCACTTTTTGAGTTTATCCTCAATTGATTAATAATTTGAGTAAAGCTTATTGCAATTTGCAAAAAAGCATATTGGGCTTTTATTCACGTATTATGTTTTATGCTACAAACTGTTTTGTATTATGGGTTTTTTAAGATTGTTTTATATATTTTTCTTGACCTTCCTAAAATTTGTAAAATTATGAATAATGCCCTCTACTTTTCGAGAGAATGTCTCTTTGACGCAAATAAAGAATAAAAATTTCACACAAAATGAAAAAAAAAAAATGTGAGATTTTCAAGCAAAAAAATTCGAAAGGTATTTTTGGGTTTCTTTATGAAAATACAATATGCGAATTAATCGCAGCAGGGCAAGGTGTAGATTTACCAGTAGTCTATTAGTTACCGATCAAATGATAATTAGAAGTTAACGCATAACAGCCCATAAATTCAAGCAGCAGCCGATTTAATCGTATAACATCCAATAAATCAACGTTCAGACTTTCTAGGTGAATATGATTGAGTAAAAACTTAATTCGATATCGATAATGCGATATAATCGTCCAGTTACTTTCAAAATACTTAAAAAATTTGCATACATTTTCTTACCAGAGTGTGCAATTTTCTAAAAAAAATATTTACTATCCAATTATTGTCCGAATTAACTGACTCGTGAATTTTTTTTTTCAGATGTGGATGTCCCTCTGCATTATATTGGCGGTGAGGGCTTACGATCCGAAGGACGAGATGCTGAAGGATATTCTTCTTCCGGAGGGTCAGTTCGAGGCTTTTTACCAAAAGGGCCCGAGAGGTGAGGAGGAGAACGCGGCGCGGCCGCCTCATCTTCACGGCTCCTTCAACAAGTACAGAAACCCAGCGTTGGTCGGTGCACCAAACAGTGCGGCTTACGGTTTCCGGTTCGACGGAAAACGTCGCTTCAATTACGATTGAGTGAAAGTATAGATATATATGCGTGACGTTTCGATTTTCTTTTCGTTCTTTTTGCTGTTGTATGTTTTAATCTGGTTGCACTGGAATCGCGATCTCACGATTAAAACTTGAATAAAATTGTGGAGTCGGTATATACGTGCATTTGTAGCGTCAATAACGCAGACACACTCGAGCCGTACATCTAAACTCGTCTTCTACGTTTTTCACCTCTTCGATATCCTAACGCCCCACGACTATCGATCGAGAGCAGCTTTTGCGGGCGACAAGCCGCGAGGCTTGAGATGAAAATTGCGAGGGTTTGCCAGCTACACGGAAATATAGCAGTTGAATAAACTGGGAGTGGTGAACCTCGGTCGATGTGTACTTATCTGTATCAAACGTTCACTGAAATAATGTGGGGGTACGACGAGTTGAATTCGCCATCGTTCACGTGGACTGAGAGGTATAATTAGTGGATTTATCGGGCCGATAGAAACAAAAACAGACGGAGCATATCGCGTGGCAAACGGGATCAAGTACCTCGCGCTATAGCTTCATTGCAGAGATCGTTAACGAGAGGCAAGTTTCTGAATCCTCTGGGGGAGTCCACGCAGCTACGGTTACTTTGGCCTCGACTTTTCCTTACTTCATAATTGGATCTGGATTCCGTTCATGTCAATGTTTCATCCGCTTGCGGTTTTGTGTCCAAAGAAAATGAGAGTGATAATATTGGCTTTCAGGTGCTCCCGTTGGCTGTCGGTGATGCGTAAAGCAAAAGGACGTTGATGAAGATAGAAACCGAATGTATCAGCGGCGATGATGACCGTGAAGAAAACGACGGATTCAGTTGCACGGTTTTCACTTGCGCACAACTTCATACCGGTTTTGGGTAATGGGGATCTGCTGGATACACACTCGTGTTAACGTATCGGTTGTCTATTAGGAGAAGAAGGAAAACTGGTAATTAAATCAAGGAATCTTCAGGAGGGAAACCGCGGTGAGGCTGCCGTCGTTTTCAGTCTCTGCAAACTAATGTTTACGTATCCCGACGATCGACCTCTTATATTTGCATCGAAATTTCATGGATAGAACGGTTTTTTATTGAGAGAAAACTGAAATACCATAGAGGTCCGATTGCGCGTTTGGATGCGCCAAGATGCGAAAGGTCAATTACATTATGCACTTTCGAACTTTCCATGCAATGTTGCGGACGTGATTCGATTTTTGAGACTTTCGATTTGTCCTGGGTCATTGAGGCGATGCTCTTAAAAATCGAGTGAATTATCTCGAAATACTTTCTATTGTGATAGTGAAATTAGATCCTGCTTTTCTTTTTTACAAGTCGAAAATTAGTTCTGAGTTGAGATGAAATTTATTTTTGTGGAAGAAAGTTCAGATGATAAACGATAAAAATTGTTGTTGATTTTAATTAGTTCCTATCAAATCGATGTAACGATTAAACTAGAAGACATTGCAAAATAGGTAAATATTAGCTTGTAGATGTATCACAACGATCCAAATGATCAGGACTGACCCAGGGAACGATAAAATGCAAGTACGAGAAAGTCCAGAATCGTGTTAAATCAGGAAGTTTATTGGAACTCTGACTGAATTTGTTGCTTCAACTTCTTAACATAAATTAACAGATCAATTTTAATACAGAGTATCTACAAACTAGAAGCTATAGCAAAATAATTGTATCTTTTTTTGAGGATCATTTACTGGAGTGTAAATACTCCAGGACTGACTTAGGAAAAAAAAACAACAAAAAAGTGCAAGTGCAGAGAGTCTCACTAAATTTCGAAGATTCATTTGCATCGTGCCGCAATTCACTGCCTTAATTACTTCATAAAAATTAGCAGTTCAATTATAATACAAAGTGTCTATAAAAGGTACAGCGAAATAATCGAATATCCGTTTCAGAACGATTTACCGGTGTGTAAATCATCCAGAACTGGCTTAGGAAATAAACAGATGCAAGTCTAGCGAAAGAGAGTGAGAGAGAGAGCCCAGAATCTCATTAAATCAGGAATTTCATTAAAGGTATGCTAAAACTCATTGCTCCAAATAATACAAAAAATCAATTCGACGATGACTTACAGTGTGTAAATAATTCGGGCGTAATTCAGGAAACAAACAAGTGCAAGTCTTATTAGATCAGGAAGTTCATTTGATGCGTACCGGAACTCTCTGCTCAAATTTCTTATTTCTTTTCGTAGGGCTCAGCCGAGGCATCTCACTCTAATGTAACTCTGTGAATGCAGGTGCGCAGTACACGCAGTACCTGTAGTTATAACCACAGTAGAAAGGGTTTTGGAGTGAAAACGCGTAGCAGGCAAATCGCATGTACGTAGACGGGGGATCATATAGAGAGCTGCCGGTCGCCCCGGCGAGTTTGAGGGAGCAAGTTCTAATGCACACGAGGCAAGCCTTTAAAAGACGTGGGAATATGTCCTACGACGACAGTCGTGCCGGTAATGCGACTAATGCGTGTGCTCAGTGTTTGAATCGTGTACGCGACGACATGAGGATCGTATGTCTGATAACGGTGAGTGGACTGCGGATCTCGTGAAGATCGTGGTCAGATGAGATCGAAGTCTCGAGGGAGGCTCAGCTGCGTCGAGTTCTCCGTACATCGCGAATGTGTGGATATACCGTTAAAATTAATAAAGCCTTATTTCCACGACGAGTAATTAAAGTAAATGAGCAAGTGTGTTATTTAAACGGGCAGTGTTACACCGGAAATACACTTGGTATCCGCAACGATTTCTTCACAACGTGACGGACGGACGTGTGACTTTTTTAACGCGACTATATTCTTCAAAATAATTCAACGACACAGTGCTAAGTTATATATATCGATAATAGGAATCAAAAGTACTCACATGAATAATGAGTGTGGAATAAAAAGCATTGTCCATGCAAATCGCAAAGAGGATTTTAGATTTTTATATAGTCTTCGAGTCATTGAAGCTATATTTTTTTTTATTCACGTGGGATAGTATTTTCGAATATGTGTTAATATATCTGAGAGATATATGGAGACATATACGGAAGACATAATTGTTTGCCCGTATATATATCATTTATTAATTATGTATCTCGAGTGGATCTTATTTTCATGGGGGTACAATTGATGGAATATTGTGAACGATTTTAATGAAACGTTCTTCTGTACACTCGAAGAAATATATTCTTGATATAATCGTGTATACCAGGCCAAAAGTACTGATGCAGTCGACACTGGATATAATTGCGAGATTATATGAAGAGTTAGCTGTACTTCCACCGTAATATAATTCCGTTTATCTCGAGAATGTAGTTCTTGAAGTGACTTTTTTTTTCATTGGAAATAATTTTTCAATTTATACATATATTCTGTGTCTTAAATAATTTTATAGACCTCATAATGAAACGTTGTACTCAATATTGAAGATGTACAGAATTTAATTTGGCACTTGAATAAATAATTTGTGTAAAACGGATCGGCCTGAGCTTAAGGCCCAAAAAAAGGTCAATTTTAAATATCTTCTCCTGAAGAGAGTTTTAAAATTTGAATAATGGGATTTTACAGACAATTAATACTCTTGTCAAAATTAAATGCATTTGAGACAGGCATGAAATATTGCTTGTAATCTTCTATTTTGATTGGTAGCAATGTCCGGGACAATTACTGACTAACGATTACAAAAAGGAGCTTCACCCTTAAATTCTTCATTTGCAGGTCGGTGCGTTCCTGCTGTCAATAGCGATTGCGGAGAGCGATGTGCCTATCGGGTAGGCATTACAAAAACAAAAATATCTATATCTTCTTTCCTCTGTCCTCGCTATACAAGTCCTCGAGCGATTGTGCGTTACCTTCAATTGACATAATCTTCAATCATCAATTTTCACAGAGGATCTCAGTACCAGCAGCGACCCAGGCTTATTCTGGAGCCAGTGATGAAGATGCAGCCCAGCAGCGAAGCAAACCCGATCAACTGGTTGATCAATATGGTCCACAGGGTAATAGAGCCCCCGAGTAAACCTTCGCCCATGATAGGCCCGATTAATCTTCCCGGACTTGGAGGCCACATCTTCATCAGGCAAAGGGAGAAAACTGTGATGCCCTGGGAGTCCTCAAATCGCGTGGTCATTAAATTGGTATCCCGTGATCCAGTCACGGGAAATGTGATGCCGATTGATTCCTTGCCCTTCCCTCATCGTCCAGAGGATCATTCGCCTCACTATCACCGCCCGGAGGATCATTCATCCTACCATCACCGCCCAGAGGATCCTCCTCGAAGAGCCACAAAGGCTTACGGTTACGCGCCTGTAAATCATGCTCCTCCGAGGCCAATTAACAACGTGCAGCAGAATAACTTCGTCCCAGTATCACCTCAGCCTCAGTATTCTTCCTGGCATGCTCAGCAACGTCCACGTTATCAGCAACAGTACGTGCCTCAATACTCAAGACCCTTCCGTGCCTCTTCACCGAACGATTTCCGGTACGATAGTTACGGCAAGGAAGTGGATCAAGGCTACGCGAAAGGATACCACGAAGACTACGCTCATCGTCGTCCAAATCGCATGAGCTACCATCATCATCGCTTCACTCCAGGAGTGGCACAGCCAATGAATGCCGTTCCCCTGACGTCGATGTACCGTTCGCTGGCTCATCAACCTTCCAATCCAGATCCAGTTTACTCCAGCAACGAATATAACGATCAGTTCCAGGATTCTCAGGACACAGAAAATCAAGGCGAAGGCTTTCACGCTGCGCCTGGAAAACCGGATTCCCTGAGAGCTACGCAGTTGCCATACCCTGAATATCCTGGATTATCGGACGCGGCGCTTCAGACTATCACCACTACGAAAGCCGACAACGTCTCCCACATTGAACACACGTCCGCGAGTCCGTTTAGAAGTTCCTACAGAGAAGTTATACGAGCCGACAGAATGGCACCCGCTGGTCGTCATCGGAATCATTTTCGCAGCTTCTCGAAAGCCAGAAAAACAAATTCACAGGCTCGAGGCTCGAATCGCGGTGGAAAGAGTCGAGGATTCAGGGATGGCCCGAGATTCGACGCGAAATTCGAGGCCAGGGACGTCGGAGGCATCGAGGTCATCACCGCACCGAATCTACAACGTGGATGGGAGGATAACGACTCCAAGAAGAGCCGGGAAGATGATAATGTCAGCTCCAGGTCGAGGGAGTCCGATTTGGAATTGAATCTGGACGAGGATTCCATTAGCATGGGCAATGGAAAGAATTTAGCTCGGGGAGAGTCTGTGGAACATTCCAACGAAAGGAATGACAGTCACGATGAAGATAGCTTCTTGTCGGTCTCGAGAAAGCCTCATTCTAGACGATCTTCGTACAAAGTCATCGACAGATCTCACAGGAGACAGGGAAAATATCGACAAATTAATTCAACGGAGAGTAATGAGTCTAAGGAAATTTCCGCCGAAATAATTGACGGTAGGAAGGATCACTCGAGTGGAGAAAAATCTACCGATCAGGACGCCGAGGTAGCGTCTACCGAAGTGGAAGAAAACGCGACGATTAACAACGTGACTACGGAAGCCGGGGAGAAGGTTGTGACCGTCACACCGAGCAATTACAGGCGAATTCAAACGAGAAGGAAACCCAGGGTAGTGAAGGCGATTTATCGGCGAAAACCAGTCGCTGGAATAATCAAAAGCAGCGCGGAGGCTGTGGAATCCGGCGACTCCAGCGAAGAGAAAAGCTCTCAGGAATCTTCGTCTTCGGAAAATTGATAACTCATCAATAAGTTTAATATTGTTTGTTCTATATTTGTATTTATGTTTATGATTAAGTGTTGACGATTGTTAATGTTAATTTTTAGTTTTGTTTTTCGTTTTCAATAAAATGTGTATCGCTTCTCGCGGCAGAGATGGAGAATCGAGTCGAGCTCTTACACGAGTTTGACTTCGTTTTAATGGATTCGATTGATTAGCCGAGTAGTTTATTAAGTTGACACTTGCTTATTCCCATTGACTCGCTGACTGAAGGGTCTTCGCCCGGTCTCTGCTTTCCCTGGGTCTAGAAAAAACTGCGCAGACACGACGGGCCGATCGACAAGATCTACGATCTCTTCTGGGCGACTCCCGATCGTCGTCACATTCACCTTTCACTCGCTTGCGGCGCACCGCAATTCGATTGACAAAGTCAACCATCGGCTTGACGCAGCGGTTCAAAGAAAGTCCTGTAAATTGACCCTGGCCTCATATGAAATTTATTCACAGCGAAAGAATTTTACATGAGCTGAAAATCAAGCCTATGGATAATCATCAATGCAAATCATTTCTTCCTTCAACATTTTTCAAAGATTTACCTGAATTTCTTACATCATTTAAAAGCTGAATTTATGATGGAAATATGGAAATTGACATTGAATTAAAAAAAAAAATCAGTATCGCTGCATGAATTTGCATTAATTAAGTTGAAGTCAATGGCACAGATTTTCCAAGCAAACGAAATGCGTCATCTTGGGAATGTTTTCTTCTTTCTAGTTGTTTGAAAAGTTTTCTTGAATTGTCATCACTCAAACTGGAGAATATTTATTCATTTGAAATTTGAATTTGCGGAGCAATTGTAGATATGAAGATAATGTTTTTTTTTCAATCCCATTGTTACATAGAAAAATAAAAAAATTCGCTGCTCTTCATTTTTTTATGGTGATGTAAAAACGTGACTTTTGGTCGTTTCATAATTGATTATTTCACTGTTGATTATCAGTCCTGAATCAGTAACTTCGAGTGCAAGGTAAGAAAAATAATTTTCAACTATAAAATCTTCCTTCATCACCTTTTTATTAAGCGTAAAAAACGAGGAAATAGGTACAATAATTCAGTTAAACTAAACCGTGATATGGAGAAGTACATAAAAGGTTTATTTAATTCAGCTCTGCAAGAGTTTCGAGTGATTTAAGGAGCATGTAAACAGCAAAATAAGAAGTTCTTCAGCGAAGAGGCGTATCAATTTTGCTATCGCTCTGGAATCTGCGTAGCACGGGTAAACAAACTGCAAATAATTGACATTAGTTCCACGCATTTTTACTGTGCTATTATACCGACTTAATAAGACGTTTTTTTTCCCTCTAATTTATGCGAGGCCAACGCAGATGCGATTCCTTTCCAAGTAGTTGGGACTGCACGAGGGCGTGAAATTATTACCGCGGTGTTCATCGTCCACGTCGAGCGTATTGCAGATTAAAGACTATGGCTTAGCTCCAACTTCGGCTTCTGCAGAACTCGATTGGGTCTTTCATAGGATGAATCACGCACGCCAATGAGTATCCCATCAAGTGCGTATGGGAACGTACCTCGTTTTAATGATAGTGCTCTCTATTTATGTCGAGAGTTTTCACTCTTAATAACACACGTTACGATAAAAAATCAACACCCAAGAAAATTATATCGATTTGCCGTTGAGAAGTCGACTGATAATTGGCTCCCGTAGCTTCGTCGTTTCGAAGATCATCAACTTCAATTTAGAGAATTTTTTGTAGGTCGTTTGCGTTTCGTAATTTTGAAGATCATCAACTTCAATATGAAGAATTTTTTGTAAGTCGTTTGCGCTTTGTAATTTGGAAGATCGTCAACTTCAATTTGAAGAATTTTTTGTAAGTCGTTTGCTCTTTGTAATTTTGAAGATCATCAACTTCAATTTGAAGAATGTTTTGTAAGTCGTTTGCGCTTTGTAATTTTGAAGATCATCGACTACAATTTAGAAAATTTTTTGTAGACCGTTTGCGCTTCGTGATTTTGAAGATCATCGACTTCAATTTGGAGAATTTTTTTGTAGGTCGTTTGCGCTTCGTGATTTTGAAGATCATCAACTTCAATTCGGAAAATATTCTGCAGGTCGTTAACGCCGAATAAATTGGTCGTTAACGCACTAATTAGTTTGATGTCGATGTACTTAATCGTCTGAAAGCTCTGCTTCGTTAAAATGTCTTGGATCATCGTCTTTAATTCAGCAATAATTTGGTACATCGCTTTTGCGGGAAACGATGATCTCGTTAGTGCTGAAATTAATTTGACGTCGAGGTACCTACGAGACTGAAGGTTCTGCCTCGGAGTAAAATTACCGAACGTCGGCTTTAATTTAAGTGGCTTTATGTACGACGGTTTTGCAGTTAATAAACTTCCTGGTACATCCAGAAATTGTCTTAATATCGAAATATTTAATTTATTATCCCGGACTTCCTCCAAATCATTTTTGCAGTTTTGGTTTTCGGTACTTTACAAATGAATACCCTTCCTTCCCTAAGTCATTTTTTTTCTTCAGCAATTCGTTCAAGATCAACATAATTAATAAAAAAAATTGTTCTATTCAGCAACTCGTTCAATATACTTGATGAAAATTTCCTGCCTCTCACGAATTTAAAGATCATCCACTTCTCTTTGGAGAAATTTGCAAACACCATTTCTAGGCAAGTAAGGTAAGTCATTTTTCTTTCTCTTCAGCAAATCGTTCAAGATTGGTATACTTCGATGGCAATTCCGCTCTCCCCGTTATTGTTTTTCCCAATTGCTGATGGATTATGGTATTGAAGTTCACCTCGTTCTAAGAACTGTTGAACAAATGTTGCAGCCTACAGGATAATCACAGGCTCAGTGTGGTGGTAGTTTCACTGAATACATTGTGATCATCCGATGCGCCTGGCTAGTCACTGCTTAGATATAAGCACCTGCCTGTAGGCGCGTTGCCGCAGTTGCAGTTTTTAATTGGAACTGTGGAACGCGAGCTCTCAAGTGTTTGCCTTCGTCCAGATATTCTGGTGCGAATAGCTCAAAATGAAGAAGGAAAAATTGGTAAGAGACAAAAGTGACTTATTATTACTTCATCGTAAACAAAAAAAAAAAAAGTCGTTGTATATTACACATGTAATATTCGATTTTACAGTACGTTCTCTCGCTCGTTATCGCGATTCTGCTCATATACGAACCGGTCAGCGGGTAAGCATCGACGTATCTTCAGAAGCTACATTTTTTATTGAGGGAGGCTCTACCAATTTCAAGAAATGACGTGATTTTTTTTTACGCTGAACAAATGGTCGAATATAAAACCAACCGATATGCATTATACTTAATAATATTTTGATCATGTGAAAAATTTTGGGTTACGAATACAATGAAATGGAGAAATAATTTTTTTTAAATGGTTGCGTAATTTTATGTAAATTTGTTTATTGATTTTAAAAATTGATCCTTGTTACCGAAAATCAGTGGGCCCCTTAAGGGAAATTATTACGAAATTATGGTTTACCATTTTTTATTAATTCGAAAGGGTTCAATAGATTATATTTTTATGTTTTTTTTTTCCATAATTTATTTTCATTATATTTTATTCATTTATCTATAATAATTTTTATTATTTTTCGGGAATTAGTAAAATAGTGTTACATTTTGAAAAACCTACGTGAAAATATTATGATTTAATTTCAGTAAAAAGGTGATTATCCATGTACCCTATCGAGTGAAGAATGTCAAACACACCCACACAATCTACAAAGTATTACCTCATCATCATCATCATCATCGTTCGGACAAAAAGGACGAACTTGCTGAGGAAAGTGAAGAGTTTGACCACTACAAGTAGTGAATAAACGTTCGGTTTGCCGCACTGGAAGAATATACTTCAGCCGTCCTGCCAACGCTGCCACGATGATCCCAAAGAAGACATAGTGATCATGAATCGTACAAATTTCTCATAGTCATGTATTCATAGAATCTTTTTTTAGTCCTACGATTATATAGTTTTTAGTACATAGTATATAGTTATGTATTGTCTTGTGGTTTCAGAAAGTCGCAATTAAATGTTAATTAATAAAAGGAATTACATAATACATACTCCTGAGTACTGTTCTTCCTATGCCTTACATTCCGATTACGGATTTTTTTATTATTAATGTCAGTTGAATTTAATTAAATTAGAATTTTTCAATAATTCTACGCACGAAAATATTTTTAGTAATCTATGCAAATTTGTAACTAATGCAACAGCGGACTGAAAGTGATATGGGCTTTTTGAATAATGAGGAAAGGGGTAAAATAATGAAGCCATACAGGGAGAGAAGGAAGGAGGGGAGGGGGGTACCTTCCTGCCGGAAAAATTATTCTCATAATAATTGAAGATAAGCTCTAGCGAAAAAAAAAATTGACTTCAATTTTTTTAAATTTAATCAATGATTAAACAAAAAAGTTTCGAACACTTATAATAATTCTGATAATATTGATAATTACTACAACTGTCTTACAATAATAGAGACAAGGCTTTTTAATTAATTAATTATTATTTGGTCAACAATTGTCGTAATCAACTTGGGAATAATGCGTCAGGTGACTGACCCAACGACCCTCGTTCATTTTCAAACATTTTTAATTAACATCTGACAATAATTAATGATTTTTATTATTTCGGTAACGAAAGATGCATGACCCAAAGGGTTAAAAAGTTACGCCGTTGAAGCTGCGTTCAAATCCAGGCCAGTTTCAGATTAATTACCATGGAAAAGTCCCCACTCTCATTTCTTCTTCGTTACCTCTGCAGTTTTTGCTGTTCCCTGAAGAGACAAGCTTCACTGTCTAATCATTATTGTGAACATTAAATGTAGCGAGGAAGATACAAAATGTAGCAAGGTGAAAACGGAGAATCCATTTCACAGATTACAACGAACCGCATTGTCGCCGTAGAGCAATAAAATACCCCATCGATTTCTATGACAATGCGCTCTGCGTTACTCACGATAAGTCAGGCATATCGGCGTGAAGATACAACGTATACAAGAGGCGATGAGTGAGAAAGTGTTCATCCTCCGGAACCTCCTATTGAATCCCATGGCATTGGAAGAATATTCGCAAGAAATTTGCGACGATAAAGTGAAGCTGTGTCGCCAGGGGAGACAAAAAACGATGTAATATAAACGGTAAGCCTGCAGATCGCTCTCAAACGTCTCCGAGACGTTGAAGAGTCGAAGCTCATCTGCAGTGGGTCTGAATAAAGTGTAGAATCGCTGTTAAAATGGTAAACCACGATAGTGTCGAAAGGGTGAACGTGATTGTGCGCATTAAACAATATGTTTTATTGAAGTTATACGTTTAATGTTGCAGAAACTCGTTATGGTTTTTCTATTGGCTCTGCAGTGTAAATTTACAATAGTTTCAGGAGATGAGAAAGAACAGTGAGTACTTAAGCAAAAATATATGACATTTATTCAAATTATCCAGTACAAAATTTAATTTAAAAAATTATAATAATGACTCACAGTCACAATTTTCCAAAAAATACAATCTAAACATCTATTTCATTCAAATTAAATAAACTCTCGTTACCGATAAACGTTTTCCTCGGTCCGAAATAGCATGGAAAGTTCCCAATGATAATAACAACTAAAACAACAAGTGAATTCGCTTATAAATAATCCACTCCTCACTTTTCCAGTGTTCACTTCAAGATCTACGTGCCAGAGATAATAAAACATCATGTACACACGAAGACCGTGTTCATCCACGTGTACGAGCCGAAGAAAAAACCGCCGCCTAAGAAGAACGAGCACGTCGAGTCCCATCTGGAGGATTGGAACATCTGGAGCAGTTACAAAGACTACAACGAGCATGGCGATAGGTACGACAGGGGACATCACTTGGCTGTCAAAGGACAAAGCGGAACACCACCGCAAAACCTTCAGCAACATCATCATCGTCTTCAAGTACAGAATGAAGGATATGTGACGCCGTTCGACGGCCTCATTACATCGCCCGGACCTTCTGCGCATCCAATCGACAGCGCCTATCCCGCCCTCTACCGGAAGCGTCCTGAACCATCCGTGCCGCACTACGATGACTTCAGACCGAATTATCCGTCGATCAGTGACCAATATCATCCCGGAAATCAGCCGCTGCCCTTGAAAAGTGTCTTCCGTAACGGTGTAACCGGATATTCTTACCCTCCTCAATATGCCGTGCAAGAAAACGTCGTTGAAGAGGATCCCGAGAACGATAACCTCGAAAATTACAAAAACTCTCACGAGGAAGGTCACAGCAATCGTCTTCACTCCGAGACCGGACATCTCTACACAAATGAATTGACTAATTTCTACGACGACAAGAACGAAGAGTCCCACGAGGCTGTTTCGATGGAGAGCAGAGAAGTCGAAGACACCGACAATCGCGACAGCTACAGGTACGTCGGTGACGAGTATCTCGCCGCGAGGATGATGATAAGGTAATAGATGTTATTAGACCTTCTGTTGGAATTATCGTTAAGCCTGATTTTTTTTTACAAATACTTTTGAGGGCTTGTGAATAATTCGAAGTGGCTAAATTTCTCGACCATGGAGTGCATACTAAATGTTAGCACAGACTCTGGAAATTTGTTTTCCAATATTTTGAAAAAAATTATGAAGGAAATATTTACTGCGAGTTTTTTTGATCCCGAATTTCGGTACTGAGTCGAAAATGGTAAGTTATTGTAAAAAGGAAATTGCGATCATCTTCACTTAGGCCGATTATCGCCGGTTATCGTTAAGTGCTAATTATGACTTGAAACTCCGGGTACCCAGTGCTTGGATATCATAAACTAATACCTACTATATTTCTATGTTTTTCTTATCAATAAATTTTATACGAAAAATAGCAAAACTGTGTCTGCTATCTTATGTCTTCTTTTTATCCTTAGCACACCGGCGCTTTCTCCGCCGTCCGCAGACCATTAATTAGCACAGACAACTTTTAAATTACATACAATTTATCGAGCTGTAGTCGTGGTTTTGTAGAAAACACTTTTAATCATTAAAATATTTAACAAACAACAATAATAACGGTCTCGAGAGACTAGGAGATGGTAATGCGATGGTTTCTTCTTCTGTCGCGAAGAAACGTCGAATCCAGGGTTGACTATACGCAGTAAGGACTTTGGTCTATTTTGGGGAGTACGATTAGGCGCAGGAATTGAAAAATAAAATGGCAGTAAGGAACGGCGAGGAGAAAACGAGGGGGAGAAACATTGACCTTGAGGTTTATTCGCGGGGAGGAGTTGTGGAAGGATAATGACGTGAAAATTAGGTTAAGTTAGGTTTCAATGACCGCCGTACTCCTCGTGTCCACCGTAACCACCGGAAAACTCGTGTCCACCAAGTCCAGCTCCACCTTCAGAAGTTTCGTAGCCGCCGATGTGTCCGCCGTCGAAACTTCCCTCGTAACCCTTGAGGTCTCCGCCGATCCCACCGCCGGACCAATCGTGGCCGCCGGCTCCACCGCCGGCCCCACCGCCGGACCAATCGTGACCGCCGAAATCGTGTCCACCGAAGTCGTGGCCGCCGTGACCACCTAAATCAATTGGTTTACCTACCGTGTAACCGAGAACCTCGTACTTGTCGCCTTCGTCCTTGTGATGGATGTGTTTCGTTATCGTGTGCGTGTGCTTGATCGTCTTGATCTTGTACGGCACGTGAATAATAACGTGGTGGCTTGAAATAGAAAAGAAGAGACAAAAGAAGATTACCCGAAATTCGACACGGTGTATTGATCATTATTCGCCAGCGCTGAGAAAAAATTGCTTTATCCACATGATGATTGAAATATTTTTCACTTTCCCATATCACAAAGGAAGTAAGTAAAAAAAAAAACTACCGCAACAAAAATCCAAAAGTACTCAGATTTTTGTGTAAACAGATGTTTTTGTTGTCTTCAATTAAAAAGTAAATATTGACTCAATTAACAAAAATTCATTTTCCGAAGTTCACCTCCGCTCTCTCAACTTACTGTCCGTGTTCATGACCGGATTCCACAAATTCCAGGATTGCTGCACAGGACAGGAGAAGAAACAGCTGTGTGACAAAAAAAATCAGGTCACTGTCGCATTTTGCACGTTGTGCGAAAAAATAATTCTACTCTGACAAAATAATTTGGTAGCATCCAATCAGTAGGTTGCAAAAATTCGATTAGTTCAGCAGACAAAATTTTTCGATTTAATCGGCACATCGAATCCTCCCAACAGCTTATTTTACAACTTTCTTTACTTCCGGTGACACTCCATGACTGCACATTTTTTGACAACGCGAAGAAAACGAAAAATCTTCCAAACCAATGTTTTCCTTTGACAGTCTGACGAGACTCACCGCGACTTTCGGCATATTGTCGTTCCTGCTCTCGTACGTAAACTCTCTTAATCACTGTGCACTTGACGCGATTCTGTTTGATCTGTAACTGCAAGCCGAACAGCAAGCTCCTTTTGTATATTTATGTGTATCATACACATAGAGACAGTAGAGAGAGGAAACGAACGAAAGGAAACCCCATGTACCCCAATGCTTCCAACAAACGAACACACGCACACACGCACACAAACTTATAAAGTGATCTACCCACATTAAAGAGCATGTAGTAAATCTTACCACCATTTCTAGCCAAACAAACGCATTACCGTGAAAGGAAGGAAGGAAGTGAAATAGGAACAGCTTCGGCAGCTCTTGAATGGCTGGACGGTTTCGAAAAAAAAAGCAGACCATCCCAGAGCCTGGATGGAGTCAAGGATACAGCTACAGAGCTTAAGAACAGCTATTAGCCACTCGAGAGGGAATCGAGGGGTCCCCCAACGGTCTCCAGTCCTGCCCACGTTCTCATCTGACCGCACACCTATTATATTGGAGACCGGGGCTAGTTGAAACAGTGGGTTTAAACAGTTTTCTTTTTAATGAAGCTAATGATTCGCAGATAATACGTTGTACAACCAAAGAGTTATATTGGATGCACCTTTCGACACTTTACATGGCCCTCATCGATCGTAACGATGCGTAATTCAAGAATCGGCAGAGTGTTCCAAATTGCCATGCTACCGGATAATTTAGGACGACTTCGGGGCAAGTTGGACCGGAGAAAAAAGGTATTTAAATGTAAGGATAACATTTGTTTGTGTATAAGTATACATTATTCTAAATATATTGTAATTATTCTCGATTTACTAATAATTGTTTCGGGATTTCCGGAAAACCGGTTTTGAATTTTCAGGAGCAAGAAGCTCATTTTTTATACACGTCTGCACGTTTACCAAAGTTTGAGCTATTTTGTTGAGTGGTTTAGGAAATAATGGGTTTCAAGGTTTTAGATGATTCTTAGCTTAATGCTTAAGATAAGACCTTTTTTTTATATTTTGCACCGATTTTATTGGCGTGAAGCGCACTTTAACTTACTTCGTGGTTCAACTAGCCCCGGTCTTCCTCCACATAAAGCAAACATTCATACTGAGGCGCATTGCAATTGCACCGAGCGCACGAGTATTAAGATACATTGTTACCGGCTTCTTTTTGTTGATCCAGAGCGAACTCGCCAATCCCCGAGCGAGGTCTACGCCTCGGTAGACGCCCAAGATCAAGATCATCGGAGCGTCGTATGTACAAAGAGCCAATGAGTGTAGCAAAAGCAGCAACCCCTTTCACCGTCGTTTCAACTGGCATCCTTCACTCGGAATAATCGCGCGCGGAAGCCCCGAAGAATTTTCGAAAGCGAGAAAATGTTACAAATTTTATTACCTATGCACAGATTTATCGGCAAAATGATGTAGCGATAAAAAAAGATCGTAAATTTTTTTCTCTCCCCGGGAAATTGATATATAGCTAAAATAAAATAATTTTACTGAGTTGCGAGAAAAGATATTAGCTACATTTATTCGTATACGAATATACGAATAGATGTTTTTTAAACATGTTTCGGGAAGAAAGCATAATATTTGGTTGTGGCGATTCTTTTAAATATTTTGGCCCGCTGAATACTTGAATTATATCAATTTTTTAATATAAAATAATATCCATGTATACAATAAATATAAATATTAGTTTGGAAGCCAATATTCACCGTTTTTTGTTAAACCGACAAATTTCTATTTTCCTTGAGCTAGAACCCAAAATTACTGATAATCGTTCGACTTTGCTCAATCAAAAAACTCGGAAGAGAAGGTATGAAGCTATAATGATCATGACATTTTTTCTGCTGGCAAAAACTGTGCGTGGCTCCAATTAAATTTTGTACTTCACTCAATCTCGAGCTCGTAATTATTGAACTATATATATATATATATATATATCTTCCTCCGTAATTACCGAGAGACTCAGGAGGAAATTGCGAGTGTGTTGACTCGAATTGTTAAGCAAAAATGACATAAAGCCATTCGAAAGGTACGTGAAAGGCGCGAGTCCAAAGGATTCAGCGGTGATGAATCCGGAAGGTTGTAAAACTGTGGATATCCATTTAAAGTGAGAAAAAGTGGTCTCCTTTCGCCGCCGCGGCGATCCGTCCATTTTACCTTCGTTATATGGATTTTTATTTTTATTTTTTCGCCGATTATCTGCCGTACAGATCCTTGAACTTGCAGAACAGCTTCGACGGCGCTTGTGATCTTGTCGGAGCACTTTCGTTCGTGCGTTTAATGATTTTACAGGGCGAAGATAGAAAGGTGCTATCTGTAAATTATTAATAAGTACAGGAAAACGCAACGTTACGCGTGGGCTGCGAATAAACGGTGGGGGCTTTTCTTCTTTGAGAAGCTACGACTCAAGATGGTGATGGTCGATGGTCCGGGGTAGGGGCTCGAGGTAAAACGAAATAGACAAAAATGCAAGTGGTGTTTCAGTCACTTCTGAGGACTCTCGGCGATTGGGTGTGACCACGATAATTAAAAGAGTAAGAGGAAATGTTGGAGTCGACTAAATCATAGTCGTAGCTTCATTCAAAATGGAGATATTCGATGAAATCGACCTAACAATATTAATATTAGATTTGTGAATTTGTTTCTATTTCATTTGATGTTTGTTAGATTTTTCTTCGTTCAAATATGTTTATTTATTGTCTTCGTTTATCGTCTTTATTCAATTGCTTCAGGCGGATTTTCATGTGAATAGACAAATAGTCAGTGAATAGTCGAATGATAATATGTTAACCAGCTTCAAGGTATCATGTTATGCACCATTAAACAATGTGATCTTATTCACTGTGATCACACAAATCCAATTTGGCGGGAGTCACGTAATTCAACTCATTTTCACATAACTTCTATTTACTGAAAGTCACGTGATTCAGCTCAAATTCTCATAACTTCTGTTTACTCAGTCACATAATTCAGCTTAGGTTCTCATAACTTATATTTACTGAGAATCACGTAATTGAACTCAGATTCACGTAACACGAATTTATTTAGGGCCAAATAACGTTTTTGGAAAAAAAGGGTTAATTTGTTTTTCCACTTTTCATATCGATTCTACGTTAATAAAAAAAAACTATTCGAGTCGCTAAAATTCTATTGACGCCAAATAATCACAATTCATTTTTAAAAGTTTGCCCTATTGAAAATGATTAGAACAATAATTTTTTTCTCCAATTCAATGACATTTTTCCGCCAATAAATTTTTCCGACGGTCTAACATTGTTTGAGCACACATTTATTCGGATGAAAATTCATTTCCCTTTTCTTTATTCAACGAAGTATCGAACATCCTTGATGAAGACATTAGATACACAAATTGACCATGAAAACCGTTGAGACGAATGAGACAGCTCTTCAGCACACCATTAAATCAAGGTTAATCGGTACGATTAACCCATCAACGATGTCTCGTAAATCTAACGACCGTAAATAAAAAAAAAAAATTAAAATGACCTTCTCAATAGACCCTGAAAACGAGGACCTAATTAACCGGAGGTAAAAAGATAGATAGTACCTTCCAAGCTTCTTTTTGTTTTAGTGTCGCTTTACGATTGATCGTTTGCGACACCCAAAAGCTTTTTTTCTTCTTCTCTTTTTCAATCCCAGCCTGTTGCATGTCCGTATGCTCTTGAAAAAGCAGAAGGGCAATTTACGATCCGCACTTAGAAAGCGGACGTCGCGGTCGGTTTTAAGTCGTCGGAGAATCACAAAGCGTGAAGTGCTCCGAGTGAGCGCAAGTCGTTTTCACTTCGGGTGAGCGCAGTATTAGAGGCGCTCTTAAGAGAGATAAAGTCCCGACGACGTGTAAGTATATACCGACTGGAGAACGGGAGATTACAGTCCGTCTCGCGATTCTAGCGAGAAACGTGAACACCTACGTTAATTTTGACAATTGAGTCAAATACTTTGTTGCATACTGTACACACTCATCTTCTGTGAATTTCTGTCATTCACAAGTTTTTTTTCTTCTTTCACATTTTCTCGAGGATACATTGTAATTTCTCCATCATTACGAGAAAAGAAAAGTCCCAATTATTCAATGGTTAATTAGCATACTTTTCGAGAGTAGAACAACAGCAGCGACGATGCTTAAAAATCTGTCGCTTCGTAATTGGTACGTGCAACATTACGCGGTGCTGTAATGAACAAGTGCGTAAAACAAACGGCTCGCTTAAGTGAGATTCATTGTCCAGTCACGTGTTTGCCTGGCATGGTCGGTAATTTAACCGCGCAGTTAACCACAGGCTCATGGATTATGGGCATACATTGTTGGTTGACCTTAAGTACGTACTTCCAACTCGCTCTGTGTGCACTCTCTTTCAATTTTCAATATACCAAAACCAACATAATTTTTTTTACATTAAGTAACCCAATATTCGGAAAAAAAGCGAACCCAGAAAAATTGATATTCTCATAGGAGAAAAATGAGTACAATGGCGGAAAACGCGTGAAAAATTATTATGGAAAATCGTTCTTTTCAGCTTCTTCGTTCTCCGCATTTTCCAGATTCTCATTTCACCGAGAAGGACTAAAAAAAATGTCTCAGAAACTCACATTTGGTTGGAGGTTCGTACCCTTAAGATTTCCGGTGGCAAATCGTTCACTTAAGGCTGCGCCATAAGTTTTTTTTTTCTTTTTTTTTCTCAAAGACCATAAACTTGACCGAACATAACGAAATACTCAAACCCTGAAGTCCATCTGACTTTCGACGAAATTCTTGGGTGAAAAGTGAGTGCGCCTTGGATTGCGCTCGCTTTGATTGCACCGCGGAATATTCGGTTTCACTTTTGTGTATTTGGTGCGTGATCGATGGTAACACGAGCCGAAGCGATTGAATTCCATCGAGAATAAGAGTGAAGGCGATAATAAGGAGATTTTGCATATGGGATGGGTGTGAAGACACGAGCACGTATTAAATTTATGGGGGCATGTGCGGATCGGCCACTCTCTCGTAGACTGTAATTATTATGCGTCTACGATTTTATCGCTAAAACGAGTGCAGAAGCCCGTCGGCTATCGACGCGCCGCGAGATTTAGGGTGGGAGGATACAGAGCAAGAGCCTCGGTGCTCTTTTTATCTTCTATAAAAGAGAAGAGGCTGGCTAGCTTCTGGCGCAATATATCTGGATCAGTCGAAGGGGAATAAGCGCGTAGACACCTAGTCGAACCGGCTCGAGCGTCACGTTTCGAGCGTACAATATCTCCGTGCAATCTCTCGTGTGCTGCTGCATTTCTTCGCTGCAGAATCCGAGCCCAATTACACGAAGTCTCAGCACGAAGAGTCATGCAGTTGTTTGCGGTAAGTGGACGCTGTATTAAATGAATTACCTTAAGGAGAAGTAGATTTTTGTAATTTTACTCAATTCTTTAAGATTTTTGTAATTTTTTTTCAAAAGTTTATTAATACTGTAATGGCAAAAGGGTTACAAAGTGTGACTTCAATTAGGATAAATGTTAAATGGATGTAATAATCACTTTTGATTTGAAGGGAAGAAAAATTTGATCTAAAAATAATGGGTTTTTGTTATGAAGATTGAATATTCATAAACAATTGAGTTAATATTGTTTTAGTGAATTGTCATAGCGTATAATTAGCATAGTTTCCAATAATTCGTATCGTATGATCGGAGATTCTGAACAAGTGATAGAATATTTATTTTCTGGTCGAAAATCAGGGGTTTTTTGTAGGGTTTGCTATTTTTCGGGTTTTCAACTTTGTCCGGATTTAAAGTGAGACGGATGAATATTCAAAATTATCGGTATTTTGTTTATGGGTATTTTTCGATAAAAGAAAAAGTTGAGTTTGAATTTTTTTGTCGATCAATTGTGCAACAAATTTTCAATTCGTCATTGCAATAGTTAAACAAAAAGGAAATTAATTTATCTGCTTGGCGGGTATTAAGTGAATTGAGATTTTATGAATCTTCAGCTGTAATGTTTAGTTTTTCTTTGGTTACTGACTCGTTATTTAATGGTGTTTGATTTACTTTGGCGCAGCGCTCCCGATTCAACTAGATTGAGCTTAAGTAGCACCAAGACCGGAAAACCTGTTCTCGGTAACGTTGGATAACTGTACTGAGACCTTGAATCCTCTCGGGAACGCAGCGTTTGCTCTTTCAACACCGGGAATACTGTGAACATGCAGTGGGTGGTGAGTACGAATTATCTATAATTTTTTCGATATTCGGAAAAAGAAAAATCGCTCAGAATTGTAAATTCTTTACATTTTCCAAAAATAATTGTGTTCATAATTTGTTAATTATGCAAAAAAATCTATTGTCATTATTATTATGGTTTCAAAATAAATCGAAGAGTAAATTGACAACGTTGTGTTTTTTATCTATTAGGTACACAGTCTTCTAGTCCTGGCGATATGTGAGCTGCTGCTTCTCGATGCCAAGTAAGTTCTACTTCCACATTTTTTGGATAGTTCTGTAGGTCTATAAAAACCCAAGAAGTCGAGAGTTCGATACAATACAATTCTCATCATGAGTTGATAAACCAAACACAGCCGAAAAATTAAAAGGACAAATTTACATTTCCAAAACTACATTTTTTATTATTACATTTACATTTTAAATGTATTTACGGATTCGGTAATTTCTAAAGCAAATTATTCTCCGATCCAATGGTCCCCAATTATTAGCTGATATGCAAAATCTCGAATTGACAGTGAACAGATGAAAATAATTGATCTTTACCGCAGGAAGGTAGTGATCCTGAGGTCTCGTCAGCTGCGGAGAAGTCAACCGACGCCATGGAGTCAATTTCGACACTTGAAGAAATTCGGTCATCCAAATCCCGGATTCCCGGGACAAAAGTACGGCTTTTCCCACGGTCCACAGATGTACCAACCGAAGCCGTTGCATTTCGCCAAAGACCAGTATCCCCACGGTGGTGACGACTTCGACCAGGGTCACGAGAGGGTAAATCACGTTATGGTGCCCCATGGCAAGGGGATAACCCACGCGGTGTCCTATGGCAAGGGTTACATTCCCTTCGACACCTACAAAGACGCTCGTCCTTCGGCCTCTCACCATCACGATTATGGAGCGGAATATTCTTCAGGCCAGGGTACGCGGTACAGCCCAGGACTTCATTTTTCCACTGGTCCTACCTATTCGCAAGCTCTTCTATCCCAACAAGCAGATGCTTACGTAGGAAGCGAAGGAAACAGTGAGCAGGATGGCCTGCAGGACAGGATACACGACCATGCGGTGCAAAATTTCGCTGGCGGAAAATCTCAATACGAAACAACGAACAGCCTGAACCTAGGAAGCCATTTTGGTACCGAACGGTTGACCAGACAACCATCGGGAGGTGTCTTCACGCCGACGGGAATTCCTTCCGCCACAATCGGTGGCAACAAAAACGGAATTGTCCTTCGGGACAGCATAATCTTCGATAATTACAACAGAGAAGTGGCTGAACTCACAAAAAGCTGGCCTGCAAGCTTTGCCAATGGCAACCACCTGATACCAGGATCGCTAGGAAACACCCGGCATGGAACGCTGCAGCAGCTTCACGATTTGTCTCGACAGTTCGACGGAAGTGGATTTCCCGGCGGATCAAATTTCGCCTCGAATTTGGCTCAGCATCAGCAGGGGTACGAAGTGAAGGAGGAGGTCGTCGACACTCCGCCTGATTTTAGGAAAATGCCTATTCAGACCTCGCCACTTCAGCAACATCAGCCACAGATTCAGTATATCCATCAACCGGTTCAGCAGGCGGTGCAACATATTTATTCGCAGCCACAGTCGCAAATCCCTGTCAATTATGCAAATCACGACAACTATCAAGGGTTCTTGCATGGATAAGTTGTTGATGCTCCACGAGATGACCTTCGGCGAGGGCCACATTCCCTGAGACAATTACGAAGACACTCTTCGTCTTCTCACCGTCAAAATTATTGCTGTAAACTGTTGCAGCAGGTTCATAATATGTTTTGACAGTTTGATGGACGGGGATTTTGCCTGGAATTTGAATTTGGGCAACATGTATATTCATGAACCAGTTGATGAAGAGGCGCAACATTTTCATGCACAGCCACAAGGTGAACCTCAAATCCTTCTCCATTATGAAAATCATCCGAATGATCAAGGATTCTTGCGTGCATGGAGGAAAGAGAAACGGATAGGAGGCCTAATAGGACAAAGGGTTTTTATCTGTTATCTATTTATATCTGATACTATAATGACTTCACCAAAGGTAGGATCGCACCGAGTGCTTGCACTGTTAAACATTGTAGATTAAGACTGAATGATTGTGGCCTTTCTGGATCAAGAAAAAACTAAATTAGTTGAGTTATTCGCGCAAATTGATTATTTGGCGTAATTATTTGATTGCCACAATTAATTGACCGATCTATCCGATTACTCCTTTGAATATTTCGAGTGATAACTCATAAGTCAGCAAGTTCTATATTCTTATGGACACCAACTACGCAGTTGCTTTTTTTCCAAGTCGTCGAAGTGCGAAAAAAAAAGTTTTCGAAAATTTGATGCATTCGTCACAAACTCGACACTTTATATGCAAGAAATTAGTACTTCAGGGACTGACCATCAATGTTGTGGTCATTTGATACCGCGAGGAATTCGTGTACTACATTAAATATATTGTTTCTATACAGTAACTTCTATTATCAGTATTTTTTACACTTGATGTTTTTAATGAAATTCTAAAAGAAAGATTTTTAGAAAATTTTAACAACATGTTTTTGTTCATAAATCACCACAGGGACATTTTTTTATATTACGAAAAAAGTGGTGAATATCAAGTTATTTTTGTACTTAGCAAACAAATTAGTAGACAATTAACTACCTAAATTAACAGAAATATTCTGTAGATGTTTGTGGACAAAAACGTGAAAAGCTTAAAAAATGGACTATTCATAAGGAAAAAAAAGTTCGAAAATAATAATTCAGCTCATATAATGGCTAATTAAAACAATCTCACAGGTCAAGTGCCAATTAGGTGTTTTTGCTTCCTCACAGAGGAAGTTTCGTTCCCGGGTCCGGTAAAAAGTCCTCGTAAAAAATTACAACTCACTGTCACATCTTTATCCATCGATATTTTGTGTTATCGTCGATCAATGCATTGCCATTTGTCTAGTTATTTCCGGGTCATAAAAGTGATAAAGTATATTCCTCGTCATTGTAACAATGATTTGTATTTATAATAATGTTATACACTATTTATAAAGGATTTTATCCAACGAAAAGTGGTATTGCAAAAATACACGTTATATTTGTATAATCCTGTACAATGTTTTATTGCTTTGTACCAACTAATTATTCATTTATCTCTCATCAATATCTCCCCTAACTTCATACTTTCATGTACTACTTATCCCTTCAAAATTTTAATGAAAAAATATTTTTCTTATCAGCCATTAATTTCACTTTATCAACAGCCATAATTTCATATATAATTATCCATATAATTTTTTCATATGCAATATATCCTTTCAATGTTCCACAGAAAAATATGTTTTCCTCAATAACCATTAACTCTACCTGTTATCAGTCTCGTTATCTGCGAATCAACGATTCGTTTAGAGAGCGGCTATTAAACGATATCCGGAGCAACATTTCTCACGGTCCAGTGATCGCGGAGCTACTTGAAGCGAGGACCATCGATCGCCACGCACGTTTGTAACGTGAGTGCGAACGAGATCGGCGGACACGCGAATGCCACGGTCATTCCATTCCACGGGATCGCATCCCACGACGACGATAGCGTGCACTTTCACTGGCCGACGAGCGCCGCAGTCGATGACCACTTGAGTGTTTGAAAGTCTAGAAAGTTACAGACTGCCGTTGCTCTTGCTTTTGCCACTTGTTTCCTCTCGCGCTCCGCCGCCTGTTCACCGATCTCCCGTTCTCCAGCACAATACACGCTCCTGATGACCTTCAACACTTCACATACTCCGACTAACGGCTTAAAAAAAACTGTCACTCTCGTTGAGGATTCCAAGGTACAAGAGACGTGTATAATATTTATAAAGAATCTAATCATGATTAAATATAACGGAGCTTTAAATAAATCAAGGTCAATTACAATTTGAAATTTAAAAAAAAATGTTTTCAATCACTTCTTATTATTACTCTGTAAAATCGTTTCGATGAATTTGTTGGCTTAACAAATATTGATACTAAATTTGAATGTGAATTATTATATATAGATTGCATATTTATAGGACACTATATCACAACCGATTGAATAGAATAAGCTTCCGACATTTGCCGGTTAAATGTGCACATTATATCCACGGAATTGAATCCATTGAAAATTATGCTGAGGCACGAAATATGCAATGCCCAAATCATAATAAGGAGGGAATATTAGCGTTACATGAGGGGATGCTTATGAAAGATGAACATCCATTTATTCGGCCCAATCGTAGATTGTTTGCTGCTTCTATCGCTTCTGTGCTCAAACCAATGGGTCTGGACTCGACTGTCAGATTGTATCCAATGTCAAGGGCAGTCCCTCGACAACCGGATGGCGGCCACGTGACACCCAATGGATATTCGTCGATCCAGGGCGGGGTTGGATTCCTGGGAAGTAGAAAAAAATTATTATACCGCTAATTAGTGAGAATATTTGACTGTTTTACTTACCCGTATTTAGCGAAATTGGTGTACATGGTCGAAACCCGATAAATGGTTAGCCCTGTGGGGTCACTGAGATCGTGACTATAGTTCGCGTATGGGACGTAAAATATGTAGGCGAGATCGTCGCTGTGGCCAGCCCCTTTCGATGGACAATTTACATGTTTAATTGACCTTCGATTATTTCAGTTGCATCGTGTTTTTTATCATTTTTATTTTTTATTTTGGGTACTTCACTGACCTACGATAGAAGAGTCGTCATCGATATTATGAAGAGACGTGTTCGTAGCGAAGGTAAGGTGATAATAGTAAACGGGTTCGTCGTCGTTTTTATTAGCGAGCAATTTTTGCGTTGTGTCAATTTGGTCTTTGAAGATTAAATTCGTCGTTTCCTGAAAAAGACGGAAAATTGGATTTCAAAGGCGCGACTAACAATTCTTCAGGATCTGTTAGATACTTCATTGGGGAAAAAAATTATTCCAGCAGATTTTATTTTGAGGATATTTACGTTGATTCCTAATTCGAGGACATTTTCACCAAGTGTCAGCGTCGAATTCACCACCGATTCTAGTCCTTTTTTCACTAAGGAGAGGGTATCCGATGGCGCAATATCGATGGCCCGATCGACTATATCGGAAAAAATATCCAGGTCTGCAAATCGTAGAGAAGCATGAGAATTAACTTTCTATCCTTTGCTGATTCGATGGGCGGAATTGCGTCGGTGGTTCACGTACAAGAGACGAAAGTCACTGTTTCCTGTTCCATGAATCCAAGTATTTGAGGCACTTTTGTGAAGTTTCCGGTGACGTACTTGCGGACACTGCACTCTGAGATAAATAAGTCTTCAGCAATGGTTGGATCTTCGAGGGTCGGTGTAAAGGGTGTTATCTGTGACAAAAGTGTAGTACATGTAATTGATTTATTGACCGATTTTTGCTTTATAGCAAAAGCACAAAACTATTAGTAAAATATGATCTGTAGGAAATTACCGGATTTATTTTCGGAGCATACTGAACGAGTTCTTCCGGTGAAGCTGCGTATAATGTCTCGAGAAGTCGAGTCTTGTCATGGGTTAAATCCTTCAAAAGAGAACCGAGTATCACAGCACGATTTTCAGCGACGGTCGGGAGAGTGAAACCCCAAGGTACCAATGGTGTCCCACTCATGGATATTGCACCATGGAAAAGACCTGCATAGTGGAATCAAATCTGTGAGACTTGTTGAAAGAGGTTAATAGCAATACATTTTTGAGTAATATAATGTGAGTACTGCGAAAAGTTCGGAAAAAATGCTTATTGAGAGGATAGATCTTTAAGAGTGCACTCTTTGTACCTGCTGAAGCTTCCGATAGAACGTGAAAACCCACCGACACAGCCCCAGCACTTTGACCAAATATCGTTACGTTTTTAGGATTGCCACCGAATTTTTCAATGTTTGCCTGTATCCACTTAAGTGCCAGAACCTGATCCTTGAGCCCAGCGTTTCCGGTTGCATTTGGGTGATTGAGGGACAGGAAACCTTAAAATAATAACGTCACAACGATAATCATAGCCTGGCCAGAAAAAAAGAGGATTTCCATAGTCACCAAGAGCTCCGAGACGATAATTTATAGGGACATAGACGACGTCTCTCTCCAGTAAATAATCCGGACGATATCGTGGGTCCGACTGTGATCCATGCAAAAATGAACCTCCAAAAATCCATACCATGACAGACTTCAGTTTCGTTGGTGGCTCTGTCAAATTTGTCTATTGTAAAATGGAAACAAACTCTTGATATTTTGTTGTCGTTCTTCTGGTCCCTTAAGGTGAGTTTTTTTTTGGACTTCGGACTCAATTTTGTGATCAACTGGTCCAAAAAACGAAGAATTCTAGTCAACCATTTGATACTTGCGATCACAATAAATTGTTACAGAATATAGACGGCGAACGTATCAATAGGTCAAGATCAATTAAGTGCGTTCTTTGACCGCTTGATCTCATATAGGACAGTTCATATAGTTCCAGTCCAATGTGACTGGAATTAACCATAGTAGCCGCGGAAAAATGGGATCACTTTCACTTGTGAAGCTCAAGTTCTTTCATTAAATTGTTGGTCTGAACGGAGATCGACATTACCACAGGAGTGTAAACGCTCAAAAACAGGCAATCCTCGGATCCTTCAAACTTATTTGAAACTGCATCGATCTGAGGACATTCGGTTCCCGGCGACGTGGCGTTGAGAATTTCAGTCCATGGTTCAACAGGAACGGGTGGCTGAGTCAGAGATTTAGTACATTGAAATCATCAAGACTAAAAAAATAGATCCTGATCCATTTTTTGAGTTTTTTCCAACCAACAAATTTTTACGTTATTTTCCATACAGGGAATCAACATCAGGATCTTTATCTTGCCAACGATTTTGGAAGAATCTTAACTGTACCTTGAATCTGAGATATCCGACCGGAGCTTTTCCGAATCTGATGCCGGTGAAAGCTGCGTATTCTACGGAGTTTACGACGGTTTCCAAAATTTGGCCTTGGACAGGACCAGTAGTCGTATGCACAACGTCTGTAGGTTCGCCTGCTGCGAGAACCGAGATCAGATCAATTAGCAAGATTACCGAAAACATGATCACTGCGAGAAGAAAACTTCGCGACGGATTTCGGTAACTAATTTCCCAACGATGAAGACTACCAACGGGAAGTACCCGATAATCACGACTGCCATTTCAAGCGAGCAGTTTCTTTAATACTTTTGCGTCTTCGTTGGTCGATGATAAGAAGAAGTAGTAAATAACCGATAATGCTGATTTGTCAGCGAATTGCTTATCTCCAACTTTTTATTTCATGCTCAGAGCAACTAAGTATGCACATGAAGACAAAACGAATAAGCACAACTAGAAGTGCAAACTTTAAGTGGATTATCGTCGATGTTTTTCTGTTAATTGTTATTTTATACTGCGACGTTTAAAGCATGTAAAAAAGGTGTAACATCTGCAGAGGGGACAAAAAATAATAAGTGCTCCTTTACTTCAATACAAATTTTCAAGGATTAGGTGTTACATCGTGTAACATTGATATTGCACACTGTAAGGACAATGGAAAGGTACCGGTCCCACTTTTAGTACACGTTCCCTATCTTCGAATAGAATTCTTATTACAAAGGGTAATTTCGACACTCATGACGACATTCATTGTATACAGGTACTCAAACCGATACTAGGAATAAACTTTATCGAAGCTCACAGGTACTGTCTACTGTTTATGGCTTTGTTTTTACACGTGTGCCTAAACCTACTTGTAATTTATTTATACGGCCTGCTAATCATCAAAAAAGCACACATTTGCGCATATCTAAATATTAGGAAACTTTATGACTCGGTTATCGTCGTGCAGTAGATATCCGAATGTATTAACATGTTTAGTGCCTCGCGATTTGCATTTTACTTTACAACAGATTTTGTAGCAGCGAGCAGACATTGTTAAAGAAATGTAAGCACACCCGTTTTTTAAGCCTATTTTGACCTCCATCGCAGATTCTATGGTCTCCGTCTTTAAACTCATCGGTCTTCCTGTGATTGTCAGTTCAGTTCCAATTTCCAGAGCGCCCGGAATTCGGGAAAGTGACTTTCGTGCAGGAACAATAATTCCTGGTCCAATGTGGCGCTGGATTCCTGTGGAAGATTAAAAAAAAATGATTTGCCAGTAGCCAGTAAAATGGCACAAAGTGTGGAATTAATTTTTGATCATCTTCTTTACCTATCTAATTAATAACTATTTCTGTTGATGATGAAAGAACAATTTGGCATCCGACTGAAAAATACGTTTTTTTTTTTTTTCATGGACCGAAGTAATTGCGGCATCGCTGCTGAAAAATTATTCGCACCAATCGAAAATCTTAACCGTTGATTCGCTTGGTGACGATCGGCTAAGATTTCTCTTATTCTTTTGTGTATTATTAAGTAAGCAAAAAGCGAGGAGCGTGCCGATGAAACATTCCTCGAGGCGATGTGTCGTGGCTCAGGATTTGAAAAAAATCTCGTTGCATGCTTTCCCAGGAAGAAAAAAAGGTTGAAATTAAAAGAAAGCCAACAAAACAGGGCTTTCACATTCCCTTGAACGGATTTGAGCGATTCGACTCTGTCGACCAAGATTATCGTCGCTATTTCATCTTGGAAAAATCGAAAATACTATTGTTCTCCACAGCCACGAAGAACTCCATGACGAAGTTCAACGAAGGACCTTGATGTATCTTTTTAAATGAGTGCTACCTTCTTACGTTGATGGCGTACGTCAATGTGTCGAAGTTCAGAATTTAAAAAAAGTTGAAATTAAAAGAAAGCCAACAAAACAGGGCTTTCACATTCCCTTGAACGGATTTGAGCGATTCGACTCTGTCGACCAAGATTATCGTCGCTATTTCATCTTGGAAAAATCGAAAATACTATTGTTCTCCACAGCCACGAAGAACTCCATGACGAAGTTCAACGAAGGACCTTGATCTACCTCCTTGAAACGAGTGCTACGTTCTTACGTTGATGGCGTACGTGATTGTGGTCTCGGCCTCGTATCTCGGAGCCTTCTGACGAGAACGAGCTTCGTTCCGGATGCACCGAACTCTTCGTGAAAGGGAAAATGAGCCACTCTTACCGTCGCGTTACTGTGTTTGTGGTACCGCTCGTGAAGGTGATTATTCGAAGGGGGATAAGACGAGAGTTGCGATTGGCCATCGCAAATCATTGGAGTAGGATTTCGTATCGAGAAGACTGAAGAGGAGGATTTTTCAGAAGTTCTTCTTGGAACATATAGTGAATTTAAGTGGGTGTGAGCGTTTGAGTTAGAGAATAACTTTGAGCTTGAGAAAATACGAACATATGAAAAAATTTTATGTTATGAACTTCAATTTATTATATTTGACAAACGAGAAAAGCATTGGAAAATGTCTGCTTTCGATTTTATGGCAAGAAATTAATAGAATGTTCCAATAATTTTGCCCTGTAGATGCAACACGAAACGAAGACGAAGAGTTCTCGACGGAAACTGGAAAGTTTGCTCAGAGCTGTCCCCATTGAACTTATCGTCGGTCGAGCGATCGATTAGCGTAGGATATCTAAACAAGTTTTACGTGTGGATCTTCCTCGTGCGATCTAAACCCGTTAGAATCTTCCTCACCCTTTCTCTCGCTTCCTCTTGAGATCTAAACGCGGAGCCCTTTTTTTCGTCCCGCTGGAGAAAGGAAACCCCTTTTGCAACATTACGAAATAATCTATGAAAGTGAAATCGAACCTAACGTTATGCCAATTTGCTTTTCAACAGCTTCAGAGATGAAATGGAAAGTTGTTTCGGCGTGCATTACATGTATCGATAAATTTACTTTGAGCCTTGGCTGCGGATTTTGTTTTCTTCGCAATACGAAACATGATAGGCCGTTTGCCGTCTCCCGCTTCGATAAATCGCGTCGGCAGAAAAATTATTCGCGTACATCTTCTTCTCAAAAATGTAACGTGGAACATTGTTTTTCCGATTTCAAAGTCCAAAAAAAAAAAAAAAAAAACAGAAAGCTTGTTTCGATGCATTTCGCAGTTGAGAAATAAATTCATTTTCGTTTTATTCAGACCTCGTTTTTTCTAGAGTTAATATGCATTCGTGAATTTCACGAAAATCAGAGAATTTCACAAAATAATATGAATTTTATTCGAAAAAATAAATCCAAAGTTTCGGCCAATCAATATTTCCCTATTTTCTCAACTCTATTATTATTAAAAAAAATGCAGCGTACTCCAACTACAAATGTTTCCAAATCGAAAGAACTAATTGCTGTCGGGAGTCACCGGAAATTGGAATAACCGAGTCGATGTGAATGCAAGCAGCGAGAGAAATTGCAGTGCATCAAACCGCGAAGACAACGAACGGTTCTCACAACAGCGTGGTACCGATTAAAGTAACGTACCTCGCGATGTTTCTCCCAGACAAAACAATGTTGTCTCGAGTGAAAAGGTTAAAGCGAAAGTGTCTCGAAAAAATGGGTCTATCCTCGACAATGTTGCCGAGGAAAACTCGTTTGAAAATCCCACCGGCGTCAAGACGAAGACATAATTATCCCGTCCTTGCCACAGCGGCGATAATGTGCCATTTGTTCGTTTTATTGCTGCGAAAGTAAAATTGTAAGCTCTTTGCCGCGGCCACGGCATATGCAACATAAATTTATTTATGAAAAACCGCAACGCTTCTTTGCTCTCCCTTAAGACAATGGCACTCAAGATTTGGCCACTGAGGAAGACGTCGTTGGGTCGAGAGTTTCAAGTTCGCGAGGAGAGAAAAGTGAAGGCGGAAGCTGGGACCAGTTTTGCGAAGAAGGGAATGCGAACCGTCGACGCTGCAGAGATGAAAGTGGGTTGCACGTACTCGACTCGCAGTCGCACTCGAGTTCGTTGACGTTATGAACTTCCATTTAATAATTCACCGGTTGAGAAATGCATTATCGAGTACATGCATCGAAAACGTCGATACACGACGTGGAAATTATTAATTTAACTCCCAAACCGAGAGTCTCTTCGGGTTGGAGTTAATAGGATGGAATGCAATTGAACGTGAAGAGATGAGTGATATAACTCGAAGACTACGAGAGTGTTGGGGCAAAGTCAAGGCCGATCTCGTAAAAAAAACTCGACGACTTAGAAAGGTGCTGCACCGTGTAATTGATACACGCCTCACTTTGTTTCTTTCACTTCGTATTATTCGCTAATGAGTCTGTTAAAAATGCCTTGGTTAATGAATGAGAAAAAGCTGTAACTCGTCTTGAGTTGTGGTTGAAATGGAAGATAATTCACTATTATTACACGGGGGGTAACGTCTTAAGGTGTCGAGCTTGAGCCTTGAAAATTGAGTCGATTTTCTTTTTTTTTTGGCGAATGTATTGCGATAATGAGATGAGGATTTTATGGATTATTAATATATGGTTTCGCCAAGATTAAATTTTTCTAGTGCACATTATTAGTAATTACGGAATGATTATGATTATAGAAAAGGTGAATATTCTACAGAGTTTATGCATTTGTTAGCAAACAATTATTTTACATCACAAAAATTGTGGTCACCCTTTTTCTTATTTTTATATTTATTTTTAGCTTGTCATTCACATAATTAAAAAAAAAGGTATATATTAGATTAACAACGAGGAACAGGAATTTGATTTTAATTATTCAGAAAGTTCATAAAATAATTGGGAAAAAAGCGTGAGTGATAATTAAGATGAAAAAAAATTAGATATTCCAATTCCCAAGGGTAATTATGTGCCACTGAACGTACCATTCCATTTTACCGACACCATACAACACGAGATGCTTGATCCTATGGGTTGCCCATGAGGAAGCAAATTCATAGCAATAAACCGTGAATAAATATCGTTAATAGTGGCAAAGTATTCTCATGCTGGGATAATTAATAAGACCAGATGCAGCCTAGAAAGTTACACACGTAATATAGATTTCACTGGTTCTTTGGCCAACTATTAAGGTGCAATTAACAAATGAGTGTGTGCTACAATAAAATTCTTCTTTAATTACTTATCGATGGGAATTTCGCACTCCCTATAATATTCATTGCCAGTCTCTGGCCTTCCCAGACATTATAATACTGCTTCCATCGTTTCACTCTCCTCGAGCTATATAATGTAAGCGACGAAAGGGCAGAGAGCCACGCAGTCTGATCTCCCACGATGCTCCTTCACTTTCTCTACTCTCTTAGCTTCATCGCTTCAGCAAAGTGATAAAGCTGAAGAGAGACAAGTCGCATTGTACAGCCCAATTGTCAATGCAGCGCCAATGAAGACATAACCGCATTTCTTCTTCTCTATTCCTATTTTTTTACAACTTTGTTAAGGGGACACAGTGACTTAAAAAAAAATCAATAAAAAAAATTCTGTTAATACTCTTCTTTAAAAAAATCTAACATTTTTCTCACCAAATTATTTAGAGGTAAAAGTAAAATTTTCTCTCAACTTCGCTGGCAATTCTATTTTATTCTGTGCATTATAATAGCCCAATCGAACCGAGAAATGAGTAAAAAAAAAAAATGTGTTGAAAGTCTCGAAAATGTGTTGATTCCTCGTTCGACTTTCACACAAATTCCTCCAGCGATTATACGAATATTACACTATAGCTGAAAAAAAACCTGCTAGTCGATTGGCTTCGATATCCGGTGGGATTGAAAAATTTTCTATCGATTAAATCGTTTGATATTGATTCGAATGAATGCTGAGGATTTCTTCGATTATTATTGTTATATTGCGTTGCTCGGATGTGCAACACACAATATATCGGGTCTTGCGGGTCTATGATCGCCATATATTGTGTTTTTAGGTACTTTTGTTCTGCGGTTCTACAAGCACAATATTTATTGTCAGCAGAACCCGCGGAGAAATTTTATTAATGCTCGCTCTATGTGCCGAGGAGAGGACGGACGCTATGTTCCGGATACTTGGACGCACTGATGACAGACTATTGCGGTCTATCCCGACAACTCGACTATTACATTTCAGCCTGAAAGTCTCGAAGACGTAATTCGAAGATTATCATAGTACACGCGTTCGCCAGCGTGCATTATGACGCCCTTTCCTTTTTTTTCCATACACAAGGAAATGAAAATGTTTCTCTCGCATACTAAACATTTTTTTATTATTATTTATAAATCTCTCTGCTTCAACAAACTATAATTTGTGATAGAGGTGAAAACGAAGCACTAAGATTTTCGAAAAAAAAAAATTCAGGCGTTGATTCGTCAATTTCTTTCCTTCAATAAGCCAGAGAAATTTATTTCAATTTCCAATAAATATATAGATAAATAATTTCAAAAATAAATAAAATGAATAGGCCACTATTATTGGAGTGTGATTTTTTCTTCGCTATGGATTCAAACAGAATTTTAGTAATTCGGGAGAAATTTTGTGTCGTTGAACTCACGGTTCGTGATGCAAGGAACCGGAAAGAGAAAAGAGGTCCCCCGTGAGGTCAGGGAAAACTCGTGTTCTGCGTGGTCGGTAACGAAGTCGTGGAGAATATAATAAATGTGAGGACCAGCGAAAGACACACTCGGTTGGTTGAGGATCGTGAATTCCAGCGCTACGACATGTGAAAATGCCGTACGGTACTTTTGCTTTCCGTAATTACGAAACACATGCGACTAGGACATGCACTATTGACAGATTTAAAAGAAGATAAGGGGTATCATTTTTTTAAATAAAATAAAATATGGATCCCCACATTTTCCAGGTCAAAACACCTGGAATTTAAGTAGTCGAGCATCGACTCATTAAGTATTTGATATAATACCATGAGATTTCCATAATTATTTTATTTAATAGCCGTGGGAAATTCAATTTATATCGGAAGTCTCAATCCGACAGATTTCATGACGTAAATTTCCGAGCTCAATGCAGAAAAACTTATGCTGAAGCATGTCAAGATGCAGCGCTGCTTAATTTGATAAAATTGATCTTGACACGCATGGCTCTGGACACCATAGGAAACCTGTGGTATTATGGCTTCTGGGTGCAACTGCACGCGTTATGTTTTAGATCGCCGCAAAACACGTTTACACATCTGCGAGTTGGTTTATCTGTATATAATTACATGGTTGGAGCTCCCGTTCACAGGAGTCTGGCCACTCTGAATGGGTCTCGTAATCAGCAGGGTGGGTGTGTAATGGGAGCTCATGGTCGTTTTGTCCTTAGCGCTTTGACTAACGACACGTTATACGATTGCATCGTAAATTAGCCATCAATGTATGGCCGACTGACAGGAGAAACGATTATCACATTTTTCCCTTCGTTTTGTTTGACCAAAAAATATTTTCCTTACATAGAAACAAAAATGACAAGAAATCGATTTTTTTCCTTTCCATCGGAAAAATTGGTACCTCGTGAATTGCACAAAATGATCAAATTTTGCAGAAACTTCCGGTGCAGAATTCCCCTCGTTGTAAAGTCCAGAAAGTCGGAGTCGTTTTGTCCTTAGCGCTTTGACTAACGATACGTTATACGATTGCATCGTAAATTAGCCATCAATGTATGGCCGACTGACAGGAGAAACGATTATCACATTGTTCCCTTCGTTTTGCTTCAGCAAAAAATATTTTCCTTACATAGAAACAAAAATGACAAGAAATCCTTTTTTTTCCTTTCCATCGGAAAAATTGGTACCTCGTGAATTACACAAAATGATGGAATTTTGCAGAAACTTCCGGTGCAGAATTCTCCTCTTTGTAAAGTCCAGAAAGTCGGAGGTCGAAGACACCCTGAAGACTATTATACTTCGTAAACGTATACATAAATGATCCTGAAGCGTGTACCATAATCTCCACAAGGTTCACTTTCATCCAACGCAATTTCCTCTACTCACCGTCAATTTCCACGTTCGCGAATCCAAAGAAAAAAAAAAAGAAAAATCGATTCTTTCAACAGATGCAAAAAAAAAACGCACACACAACCTTCTACAACGCCAGATCAATTGCTACTGCTCCACGAGTATTTTCCTCGGTCAGAAGGAGAAACGTTGAAAGACCCGTTTTGCAGTTGTGGAAAATTTTTTCCAAAGTATTCAAGATTGTAGTTGAACAAGAGGCGAAATATATTATGGGACTTCGGATATGAAAAATTAACGAGGCGAGCTCGGCTCATAAAGAAAGTATTTTTAATGAATGGTAATAGAGCCGAAGACACTTTCGTTCATCCTCACATCCCAATAATACCCCCCCGCCCCCTTCCTCTTCCTCCCCCTTCCTCCTCTTCACGGCGCTCTGCGAAGATCAGCGATTCGGAGGTCGAGAACATGCTGAAGAGTGTATTATACACAACTAACGCGGGAACGAAGCGTCGGAGAACGCCCGAAGCGCGAATTTCTCTGGCGGCTGTGGGTCACGGCCGCGGTGGGGTACCAGCGCGACTTGTTTCCTTATATCTTCGGGGGGCACGAGGCGACCATGTAGCAGATACACGAGGACGGGGGCACACGAGGCAAACGCTCTCGATGGTAACGCCTCCCCACCCTCCACCACCTTCTTCTTTCCGGTATATTCTCATGCCGGTGTATATATAGGTCCGGCGATCCTCACATATATATGACAGTGAGGATCTATCTGTTCAGGAGTGAGGAGCATACGCGGTAGCATAGACACACCGGAAACCAGGCTGCGAGGATTAAATACGTGTTTTATACAAACCATGGCTTTTCGGCTCAAAGTAAGCGGACTGAAATTCTAAGTTTATTGTTTTCACGAAATCACGACTTTCTTTTTTACACGGTATTGAAAAATAATCGTAAAAGTAAAAAAAAAATGCGGGACCAATGGTTTCGTGGTTCGAAGTGAGCGGAATTCCATTTTGTACACGGCTGATTGGTTTTTGGTTGAATCACGAGTGACTTTTTTAAATGGATTTCCTGGTCGGTGATCTGAAATCGATTTAGAATAAAGTATTAAAAATAGTGAAGTTCGAATGTCCGAAATGATTTTGAAAAATGTTATTTAAATTTGTTTCTAACGAAAATCTTTTTTTTCCAGTTGAGCTGTGTGCTGCTGGCAGCGACCTTCGCGATCGCGTCGGCGACCTTTGGAAACGAACAGTAAGTTAAAAAAAAGAAAATTATTTTTTAGGTGAGAGACGGTGACCCAAAGTACAAATCATACTTTCTTCTTCAGTGTCCACATCAAGATTCACCTTGCGGAACCGGAGCCCCACCATGAGAAGCATGTGGAGCACATAGAGCACGTGCACCATGATGACCATCATGGAGGAGGTGGTGGTGGTGGTGGTTATGGTGGCGGTCATGGAGGCGGTCATGGTGGACCATCAGGAGGTGGTGACCATATTGTGATAACCAGTCCAGGAGCCGGCGGACATGATTTTGGCGGTGACTTCGGCGGTGGACACGGAGGCGGTGGTGGATACGGCGGTGGTCACGGCGGTGGTCACTCCAGTTTCGGTGGAGGCTTCGGTGGAGGCCATGGAGGCGGTGGATTTGACTTTGGCGGTGGTCACGGAGGCGGCGGTGGACACGATTTCGGCGGAGGTCACGGAGGTGGTGGTCACGACTTCGGCGGTGGTCACGGAGGTGGTGGACACGACTTTGGCGGTGGTCACGGAGGTGGACATGACTTCGGTGGCAGTGGATTGGGCGGAGGTCACGGTGACATTGGAGGAGGATATGGCGGTGAGTTAAATGTCAGGATGTAATTAATAAAGCCCCAAATTTTAAATTATTTTCTTTTTATTGGAATATCATTTTTCATCGAATTAAAATTGGGGAATTCATGAAACAATAGGTTCTGATTGCTTTAGTATGACGTCTTAAAATATGAGTATTGTATATATGATACCATTGTAATGGGACTTAAGAAAATATTGACACGGTTCAGATAAATAAATTAATATATTTTTACACTTTTCCATGGATATGGAATAAAAAAGTGTTCAAGTAAAAATTGAAATAAATGGTTGATGCATTTTTCAGGCGGATCTATAAGCATTGGAGGAGGTCATGGGGGTCATGGTGGTGGCTACAGCTCTGGATCCAGTTACAGCAGCGGAGGTGGACACGGTGGTGGTTTCAGTCCCAGCAGCTTCGGCAGCAGCGGACATGGTGGTTATTCCGGAGGCGGTGGTGGAGGTCATGGTGGACATGGTGACATTGGGGGTGGATACAGCTCCGGAGGAAGTTTCGGCGGTGGTCACGACGACCATTCCAGCGGCGGAGGTGGCTACGGAAATAGTTTGTCCTCCGGTTTCGGCAGCAGGTATGGATAAAAAATAAACAAAAATCATCTACTCAAAAATTAAAGTATTCCTACTTTAATTAAGTAAAAAGAGAAATGATTGCAATCAATAAAAAAAGCCGTCCTAGATTTTTATGAAAACAAAAGTTGCGGCTTTCTAAACTCATGCACTCGCTGTAAAAC
Organism: Clistopyga incitator; assembly: GCA_947507545.1. Classification (NCBI taxonomy): domain Eukaryota; kingdom Metazoa; phylum Arthropoda; class Insecta; order Hymenoptera; family Ichneumonidae; genus Clistopyga; species Clistopyga incitator. The sequence continues at coordinate 10,964,677 of OX382177.1, forward strand.
GATATTTTAATTATTCCAGCGGTCACGGTGGTTACTCCGGTGGAGGCGGTGGTTTCGGGGGTGGTCACGGAGGCGGAGGCCTAGGAAGCTACGCTTCGGGAGGTCACGACTCTTACTCGAGTGGCCATGGATCATCATCATCGTTCGGAGGTGATTCTTATTCGAGTGGCGGTCATGGATCGTCGTACAGCGGAGGCGATTCGTATTCCGGTGGTCACGGAGGGGGTGGCGGAGACTCTTACTCGATCGGTGGCGGAAGTGGGGGAGGTCATCACGGTGGATCATCCGGAGGCCATGGGGGATTCGCTGGATACCCATAAACACAAGAATCTCTGATCTCCTCTAGAAACAAAAAAATCAAAGAAATCTTCCGCAAAGAGAAATGCCTGAGGAGAAAAAGCAAAAGTATCCAGCAGCTGGGGTGCCTGGAACCCTGGAGCGATTCCATTGACTCCAGCGATATTTCCGGAGGCTGCAAACGCACACACAAGTCTCACCTTTATGCTCCTCATTCTCCAGACTCTTCAGCATGTCCCTGTCGTAAACTCGCACGTGTGAAAGTCACGAAGCAGCCCAACAGCCACGAACTCTTCGTACAATGTCTGAAACTTCCTTTTCCATGGTCTCCGACGCTCTCGCGCACTTCAATGGAAGCTGAGACGACATAGATCGTTTCACCGAGCGATAGATCGCCGTGAAACTCGCTGTGATCGAAAGACCTTTCTTTACACGCCGTACCTCACTCGTGATAATCCGTGCCCCCCTCCTGCCCCCCATATTGGGGCATTCATAGGGAACCTTGCTTCAGACTGTACAGACGTTTTTTTTACGCATAACATTGTCGTTTGTTTGTTGATTTATAGAATATCTCTTTTTCTGTTGATTGTTTTTTTGGACACATTGTTTTATTGTTGTATGATATGTTAAGCCTTTTTGTAAATATTTTTCCTCCCTGTTATCGATGTGTATTTGATAATAAAATGTTTTTTACGCGTTTATATTTTTTATAGCAAAACATATTGGTGGCGATTTATTTTTCGTACTTCCTTCCTTTCGATTTTTTTTTTTCGTTTTTTGACAAGAATTTTAAAAAAATTATTACTTTCGCGGGTATTTATTCTTTTGAGAAAATGTTTATCAATCATTTCGATTATTTTGATCTTGACTTTTTTATGTTGTCACACTTTTATAAAAAAAAAACGTAGTATCGTTTTAATTGCAGTGTTTATTATCTTATCTTGAATATTACAAACTCTGCTTCAGCAATTTTATCGCTCGTCAATAATATTCGGAATTATTAGCCTTCAATAATAATAATAAATCCTTGGATTAAAATATGGATAACCGAATATTTCCGCGATTATAATTTTCCGATTTCTAATTCTTAATCGCCCATTTATCATCCACCTTCGCGCGAATAACGAGCTAATAATATATTCGAATAAAATGAAGTTGCTTAATGATCAGCGCGGCGAGATGAAGTGGCGAAGATAAAGTGCCGGTGATTATACGTGCGCGGGCACTTGAAGAAAGTGAAGTGAAATGAACTTCAACTTCCCGTCTGCAAACCGGAAATTCTGTGGGAGTGAAAAATAATCATCGAGAAGATATTTAGCCAATGTACAAGATATCGCGGCAATCAACGTCGATGAAATCTTTACATGCCAGTCGAGTGCGTATCTCCAGTGATTTGAGTCATTAGATGAGCCGATCTTGATCATAATTCCCCCTCCCCCCCTTGCCATATATGGGAACATTTGCTCGCTTGAAATGGAAAGCTATTATAGTGGACGGAAAGTGAAAGATACGAACTGTTCTCCATTACAGCGACCGAGTATGTTTATGGTTGTGTGTATGTCAAGTATCCGGCGGCGATGCAGCGGAGCACCAGCTACGATTCATCGTGATTTCACTTGCTTACTGCACAGCGAATGTAAGATAGATAGATGGGTATACTGAACTTGGAGCAAAACCCACGCGTCACGTCATTAATTCACTTTTACGGTCACGAAGTCGTTATGCCCTTGCATAAATCGGCGGCAACGTTAAACGTGTAGAAAGTTCGATCGGTCGCGTTGAGATGATTTGAATTATTATCTTGGTTGGTGTCCGGTGATGCATTTTGATAAAATTATTATTATTATGGTCATTAATGTTGCTCTCACCTAAAGGAGCTTGTGGGGCCTCGAGCAGTTTGATTCGAACGATGTATGCCATTGAATTAATTAATATTGGTTCATTAGGGTAATTACGAAAATTGCTTAATCAATGTGTTTAGTAAAAATGAGAATTGAGTCATTAAAATGCGGATGAAGAATGATCGATGATGCGTGAGATTGATTTTCGGATGATTTTTTGAGTATAGATTTTTTTATCGAACAAAATTGGCATATTTCTGATGGGATTTTTTTTTTCGATCGATTCAGGTCGATTTTTTAAATTGCCCTTTGCGAGGCGAGATTGTTTAATAATATTCGTGTGGAATTCGAAAATTAATCTCGTTTCTTGAGTTCCGATCGCTGATTAAATCGGCGATACTTTCGAGTTTCGATCGGGGGATATTATAATGCATCGGCGAGGCCCGCGAAAGTGGAATTGAACGACCAATTTTTTTGAAAGCGCGCGTATGCGCGGACCCTCTCCGCTGGACCCGGCTATGTTTATTTTTGTCATTAATCTCGTACGGTTACAGGAAACCGTAACGATCTTGCGCTCATTTGGATTATCTCACTCGTGTCCGCAGGTGCTCGATTATTTTAGAAGCAAAAAGTCGAAGTTTCGCAACTCGTAATCGTTGCGTTCGGAGTGCGGAATAAAAAGTTTGCTGCAGGGGCTCGTTTTAGTGTCTTGCTTAAGGATAATCGGAAAATTACTATGGGTTTGCTAGGATTCGAGACGACAGTATTGAAAAATGAAAAAAAAAAAAAAAAAAAAAAATGTAGCACGAAGTTGTAAAAATTGAGTTATCACCTAAATCTGGGTCAGGCAAAGAAGAATGTATCGGGAATAATTATCGACGGTAACTGTTGACAATTTATGGCCAAAGTGGAATTCAATTTTTTGTGTATCCCGTTCAACCCTTTCCAGAGATAAAAAAAAATGGTCATTTCATTTTTCCCTTAAAATATCTTCAGCAACACCGAAAGTCAAAACTCAAGCCTCATAATGCGCGACGCATATTCCGTCGAATTTGCAAAATGGAGCAAAATACCCTGAAGAAAAGTATAAATAAAAATATCTTCTGGGCAATTTGTAAAATGCAGTAAAATTGAATTTAACAATAGCATCTCCCGCAATTGCCGTAAAATTGAAGGAAAAGAAAAAAAAAATCGGTAAACCGTATCCCGCTTAGCGGATATAATTTCCATAGATCCCGGAACTATGCGCGGATCTATACGGCCCAGCGATCGAGCGATTACCGTCGATTATCATGGGTGACTTTCCTTTTCTTAAAATCCAATCCGACGTGTGTACTTACGAGTAATTTCGTGACAGCAGATGGCTCGATCCGCAGCGGATGCTGAGATCCATATCTCGATCTTCGAGCTGCCTCGATCGTACGTATTGCGCGACTCGTGTCGCGCCTCATTTCCGAGAAAAAGGGAGAGAAAAGAGCGGAAGTGGGTAAATAGCGATCCGCACAGTGTGGCGCGATTTGCGGCTCGAGAACACAGAGAAAACATGATCTGTCCGTTTTACAAGTCGCGCACGGTCGGCACATTTGATTACTCTATGTTTACGTTTATAAGAGCGCAGAGCGAAACGTCGTTTAGTTTCGTATTTGCTTTGCTTGAGAAAAGCACGTGGATCGGGAACGAGTGACACACAGAGGCTCCGTACAGTAACCATGTACAAGACACAAGTGGGTGACCATATTTATTTTATCTGATTTTCAATGTTGCAACATTTAGCGAGAGTACAAATAATATTAATTGCAAAAGAGATTTATATTTATGACCCGTGACGCACATACTCGAACACATTCTTGTTACGCGTCGACGAGGAAGTGCGAGATACGAGTTAACGATAATCCGGAGAACATACACGCAAAAATATTTCGTACAAGTTTTTAATTACGAGCGAAGGAAGCTCTCTTACGTAAACTGCTCCGATAAATTTCAAGTGCCAGTGAAATGGGGAAATATAGTTTCTACTGAATCCTATGAAAATAAGGAAACATTGTAACATTATAATTTGTAATTTCACTTTTATGTATGAGAACAAAAAAATGTGTCGAGAAATGTCATCTCTATTTTTTGTTGTAGCTTTTTATTGAATTTGTTTTCAATTAGTCTGAAGAAACAAAATGAATTCAATGCTGGAGAAAAATATCGATTCTTTTGGATCATTTGCAAAACCGAGTGAGTGTTCGAAAAAATTTGTAGAAAGTAAAAAAAAATGATAAAAATGCATTTTTATTTATCATCCGGAACGCATATATTTGGTTATATTCTGATTGTGGGTTCGGGAAGTGATAACGGGGGACCATGTACTACATATTATAGAAGACATATGTATAAATTTCGAAAGAAAGCAGGACACGGACGGTGAATTAAGTGAAAATTCGTTGCACAGTACTAAAGCCAACTTTTGCTGTTGAGCTGCGTGTTGATTCTGAAGTATATGTCAGTGTGTTAATGATATGGGGATAATTAACGAATTAATGAGACGTTCGAAGTTGCGGCTTCACCCAGGAAATACAAATCGGTTTTTGCACGCTTGCTCCTTTGCATCTTGTGACAAATAGCTGCGTATGCAAATTAGCGAAATGGCTTTAATTAATTGGACATTTTTTTTCAGCTGTTCGTTCTGCTGCTCGCAATTTTTGGATTGGTGTCTTCGAGACCTCATCCCGGGGATGAAGGTGGACAGTAAGTTTTTTTTTTAAGTCCTTTGGAACAAAATTGACAAGATTATAATAATACTTGGCGTTCCAAAAAGGCAGTACCAAATATTTATTGATTTGAATATAATATAAATAATCTATATTTATATTTATAATCTATTTATTTTTGTGATTTCTTTTTTTAATATAATTTTTTTGCTGGTTTGAAACTGTAATTAACAATTGCATTATCGAAAATGTTGGCAAGAATAAAAAGTATAATACTGATTTTTCGCATTTTCGGACGCGAATAATTGAATTTGGTAACTTTTTTCCTTGCAGCACTCATATAAAAATCCATGTGCCGTACCACGTCCACAAGCACACGCATACAATCGTGAAGAAAATTTACATACCGGTAAAGAAGCGACATCACGATTCTTCAGACGAGAATTATTGAGGTCGATCAAAATTGGGACGCTGTTCATTCAACGATCAGGGAGAACGGTGCAATATTGTCGTTAAGCATTTTGTTATGTTTTTGTAGCCAAATAAAGATAATGTTAATTTGCAAAACCGTGTAACTTATTCGTTCCAGGAAAGCCTATTTTTCAGGGATTTAAGGGTTTGAATTCATCGAGGGCGATATTTTGGTAGTGCGCATAAAAGAAATCACAACGATTATCAGTAAACAGTTCTTTTTTATATTCAAAAAAATATAGTTGACAAAAAAAATAATATTTCTACGTAAGATCAGGTAACAGGTAAAAAAAAACATTATTATGTACATTTTTTGGTCCTAAGAATATGCGCGCACGTTGTTGGTGTGCTCTGGAAGCGCATATACCTTGGTACATGTACCCGAAGCATCCTTATCAGCGTATTATCGTCTGCAGAATGCGGCAGTCCTCGTTGAAGGGACTACCACGTTGTTCTGCTGGCTTTGATGTTTGTAATTCCTTCTATTTTTGATATATTTGTTGCTCTTTTGCTGACAGGATCTGAAATTTTATGGGGCATGATCAATTGTTACATTATAATTAATAAGGGCATAGGATCTTGCACATAAAAAATAAATATTATATATAAGGGTTAAATAATTGAGAAATCGATGTGATGTACTCACTGCTTTTGGGTACTGCAAATTAAAGAGTCGCCAAGCACTCTCTTCACCACCATTTTTCCTCGTGGATGGGCTCGTGGACCTTCTCGGGTACGTGAATCGGCACGTGAACCTTTTCGATGTGGTGAACGGGCACGTGAACCTTTTCAACGTGGTGAACCGGGTACGGCACAGGCACGTGAACCTTCTCAACGTGGTGAACCGGCACCGGCACCGGTACGTGCACCTTCTCGACGTGGTGCACGGGGTAGGCCACCTTCTTCACGTGATGATGATGCACCGTATGCACATGATACGGCACGTGAATACGAACGTGTTTGCTGGAAAAAGAAAATTATCCAAAATTCAAAATCTTATTTCATCTCGAGGCTTAAATTTTTTTTGTCTTTTATTACAAAAAAAAACGATTCTTAAAAATACAAAATTTTGCATAACTCCGTGAATTATTTTCGGAAGAGAAAAAAAAGGATTGTTGAAATTTTGTAAAATTAAAATACTGAAATTCGAATCTTGTTAATCGAACAATAATTTCGTTATGACGTGATAAGTCGAATTAAATGCTCTATACACGATTTCAGTTTATTGGCGTAGCTTTGTAATTAAATAAATTAATATGATCAATAAAATAAAAAAAAAAAATTTATCAATGTCGAAATTATATCATCATTTAATTTTTTATTTCAGAAATCATTTTTTTTTTTAAGTGCAGGTCAGTACTCACTGTGAATGTCCCCAACCATCGGGTGCAGGCGCAGCGATGACAGCCGCAGCCAGAATTCCGAACACGAGAAACTGGAACAGTCGGGAAAAAGCTTGTCAGTATTGATAGTGTGTTTACTTAAGTATATGCAGGCGCGAACGATTGATCCGTTCGTGCATAATTGCACGCTCGCCACCGATCGCTTTGCACGGTATTAAGCCTTTCGCCGCGAAAGCCTCTCTTCTTCCTCTTATTCCGATTACGTGGTGGAAATATGAAAATCCGACGAGACGCGTGCGATACTTTGTTCTACTCCGAGAAAAGTAGTGGGAGCCTCAACGAGACTTGACGCGAGCGTGATGAGAATATTGAATGACGAATTGTCGGCAAGATCTGACAAAATAGGTAATTCCGTATAAACTGTCTAGTGAACGGTGTCACAGCGAATCAAGTCTCTCGATGTTGGACCTTACAATCGAATTCGTGGAATAAAGAAAAAAAAATTATTTAATTTTTTTACTTTAGCGTTTCGTGGTTTTTATTTTTTGACAAGTTAAAATTGTTGTATTCGAAAAATTCGTGAAAGTTGCTTAAAAATTACACAAAAATTTAAAGGTCTTCGTAAATTGCTTACGTCAATTTTTAACCCCCTTTTCGGGTAAAATTATTTTAGCATATCAATATTTTTAAGGTAGGTAAAAGTTAAAAAATGTCCAAATTTGACAATTGGGTGGTTTCAAAGTTTTGGAATCCAATTGCACTTGAATTTGGCAAGATTGTCATGACCGTGCACTCAACCGACATAGTTGATCCAAATAAGATATTTTAGTTTAAAATTCAAGGATATCTTCAAAAAATTGGTAGATTTTAATTTTTTCATATTTCGTATATTCAATATTAATTAATTTCTTTCAACCACTTTTACGAGCACTGCCATATTACGCATTTCTTTAAATCTCGACATAAATAAACATTTAAATATTGTCAAAACTTTTGGTCAATTCGAATCCACAACAGAATAAGCTAGATTCAAATTTTTCTCATTTCAAGTAAACGACGATATATCGAATAATCTACGTTTTTTTGGAGCTGGAAACACGTTATATCGATTATTATTTCACTGCACTTTACGACCGGTAAAACCGCTCAGAATAATCACGTCTGATCGAATTGACAGGGTAAATATCAGTAATTATAACTATAAACTTGTACTCACAGCGAGGGTGTGAGAGTACATGTCGACGGCTTTAAGATTGATATTCGTTGCTGAACGAACGCTGATACAGTTGTGACTTTAGCGGTCAGCGATGGGTTTATAAAGGAGTAGCCGGTGCCAAAAGCCACCCGAGGAACGCTCGGGAGGGTGGGAGCTGAACGACGCCTTGCTCCAGCTCATACGAACCCATACGCGCGCTTCGTACCTGTGCGAGGCTGTCCGGGGTCGTTACGTAAACCAAGGAAGCGGTGTAGCCGCACTCCCTGCGACGACGACGGCTGCGAAGACTTGTTACGTCGTCGTGTAACGCGTTCACCACTCTGGTTAAACTATAACACATATACACAACAATTTATACCGGGCATTCTACACCAACTTCCCTGCACCGCGAAAGAAAATTAAGGTAGCTGTAAAGTGACAATTATTCATTTCGAATTCGTACGACCAATTTTTATGTAGTTGCCACACAATTAAATAGTTACTATAATTATTTTCATAATTACTGTAACTATCATCGTAGCTACTAAAAATTGATAGTTGTCATTTTTCAGTTGACTTACTACGATTTCCCTGTATGTCCCAATTTTATCGTTTTGAAAAAAATAAATAAAATAAAATAAAATTGTAAAAAAATTGAAGTGCGGACATTTTGGTTCTAAGCTTTGAAATATGGATATCCGATACATATTGTTTCATTTTTTAAGTTTTTTTCCCGAATATGTTCATTATAAATAATTATAAGTGTATCAATTGCTTTGAAAAGATGTAATGAAAATTGTGATTGTTTTTTAGAAATGCAAGAATAACACGAAAAATCGGGGATGAAATTCGAGAGGTCGAGTTGGTATGGAATGCCCCATACATGAATGGTAAAGTGTACTCCACGTGGTTGCCCAAAACGAGGGGAGACTTCATCCCCTCTACATGCGCAGCGTATCACAATACCTCGGAGAGAGTTGTTCGGTTTTGTAATATTTTTCCCCAAAAACGAACCGATTTAAGAACGGTTTTGCCGACGTGAGAGTGAGACTGGGTCGAGCCTCCTCTCATAAAAAAAAAAGAAAATATTCCACGGGTAATTTGAGAGCGAGGGATCACTCGACTGCTGACGAGAAACTAAAGCGCGGCAGTTTGTAGTCATGAAGCTCGGGAAAGTAACAGGTACATTGGTCAATTGGATATCGACAGAAATTTGCATTATTTCCATCGATACGCACGGATTTCTTCTGTTTACTTTACGCCGATTTGGTAACGAATTTATGATATTTCGCCTTCGGTTTTTGTCCCGTCATCGTCGCTCACGAAATTTCTGGACAGTTTTTCTATCGTCAGTGACATAATGCGAAATGAATTTTCAGACGTTGTGACGAAAGTGGAATTTTTCTTATTGGCTCTTAATGTGAAGCGTCGGTTACTCAAATATATAACGATTTATTTTTCGTTTCATCGCATTGCAACATTATCGAAGCAAAAGACTTTGAGAATTACAGTGTATTCCTAATTTTTAATTATTCACTAATTACAATAAGACAGTTTTGTTAATTCGCTAAGCGGAAACTTCCTCATTTACTTCCTGATTAATGGCAGGCTTTCACAAATCTGCTCACAGATCATCAATTTAGCTTCATCGGATGAAGATTTGTGAAAGGTAAATAATAATAATAATAAACCCATGTGCAATCTTCCACTTTGCAAATTTAGAAAAATCAGGTGACCATTTTTTTTTGCCCGCTTGAAAATTAACTCAAAAAATCTGCGACTCATTTTTTCCCCCAATTATGTCCAAAGAATTCTCTATGAGGATATCAAAATTGTGAAAGACACTTTTTCCCAGCTTTGTGGATAAATGACAAAAATAATTAAAAAGGTGCATGCCAAAATTTCCAATTTTTTCAATCTTATAGGAAATGAGTACTAAATCGTGATCAGCAGAAAAAGAATGTATTCGAAATCCGCTGAATCAAAGAATGTCCCATAGGTAACTGATATATATATATATTATAAACAGATACACACGCCTATTATCTAGGATCTCCGTTAGCGTGATACCGAGAGAATAGAAAATTACGGTTGATTGTTTCGTGTCACGAAAATTATGCATTTCGTGACTTTGCACCTACGATGTTGCAGGAAGTGGTGCAGCTTGCATACAGCCGGCGAAATGGCTAAATCCATCATACGTAAACCTCAGACTCAGAGAAAGTGTTTCGTAAGCTTCGAGTGTATTCTTTTATATACAATATATATATCTTTGGAAGTTGAAAAGGCGTGTCCAGGAGCAGCGGCGAAAATACTCGTGGAGGAAAGAGGAGGATCGGTAGCAAAAGTGGACCTTCCACTTATGTATACGTATTATACGAGCTATATTGCTCGGTTGCGAATTTCCGGGACCATCCGCTAAATTGCGTAACAACCCTCGTCTGGAACCAGTTTCTCGAATCATCCCTGCAGAACCATCGTTCGTTCGCTGCTCGCGCTCCTTTTAACGTGAAAGTCATCGGAGCTCGGTTTTTTGAAGGGAACGTGATGTATATATATACACGCGACGTTGCACGCTTTATTCCGCTGCTGTATGCTCGGCTCTCGGGTATGCGACGAAGAGAAAATAAAAGAAGAACGTGGCTGAAGAAAGTCGAACACTCATGAGAGCGAGAGACGTTCCTGGAACAAGTCCAATAAATGAATTGTACACACACACAAATTGGATGCAATGTGTTTGCACACATATACGTTTTATAATGCAACTTAATTGCCGCTCCATGCGTGTCCACCGCCCGCACCTCTGCAATTAGAGCGGCGATCCTTAACAAGTGCGCTTTACGTTTCGCGTAAGTCCACTTTTCCAGATCCTTCTAATCCATAATTACGTCGCGACGCGACGCTTTGCTGCTCTTATTTCCGGAATTATACGTAATTGTGTAATGATCGTATCTGTATTAAATAACAAAAAGTGCAAACGCAACGGTGTCGTATCAGAGCGAGTTTTGAATTATGGTCGTTATCGTGAAACGCAAATATATTTACGGTGGAAGCGCGTTAATGTTAATTCGAAATTGTGCAAGGTTACATTAATACTGTTATTATCATTTTTACACAGTCGAAACTGACAACTAGAAAAATGATGTATAACACGATATTCGTGAGTGTGGAACGCTGTAATTTACACGTATAGAAATTACGAAGATTGAAGAAATTAATGTAAAAAATGGAAGTTTATAATCAGTAATTTTATGTGTTATTATGTGGCTTAAGCGTTTCGAATAATAATCGTTTGAAAGATCTTTCTAATTCATGATTACATCAAGACGAAATGTTCTGCTGATCTCGTTTCCGGAATCATGCGTAATTGGATAATGATCGTATTTGTATCGAATAGTAAAAAGTTCAAACGTAATAGTGTCGTATTAAAGCGAGTCTACAATCATAAAAGTTTCGCTGAAACGCATATATATTTATAACGCAAGCGCGTTAACTACAATACTAATTAACGTTTGGTAGATCGATGTTATTATCAGCGTTAATTAGTAATGATTATTTACATTGCGAATAAATCGCAATTTACAGGAAATTTAAGTTGGAATAATAAATTGGAGCTCGATTTACTTGTAAGTATGAATTTTAATTAAATTGAATCGCCTGTAATGTACGAACGAACGTATTTCTCGTGGTGCAGCAAGTCCGACCGAATTTTTGCCGAAAATAAAGCAACTTTAAACAATGTCTTTATCGCATATAAATAAATTGTAGTAATATATGCACGATAGTGGAAACAACGAAAACTTCGCCAGTACAGCAAAGTAAAATCGCTGCCTGAATTTGTACAGTCATTAATTGGGCAAAAAGATCCTCCTCTGAGCGAAGGAACAGCGGATCCCTTATTTTTTCTTCTTCGATTTGATAGGTGCATCCGACTGAGATTTCTGCCAATCGAGAGGATTACGTCGGTACATTGGCCATGCGGGAACCGTGATTATTGCGGCCATTACAAAACCAGCTCCGAGAATGTAAATTGTCTGCGAAAACTGCTGTATAACGTAGCCCCAAATAAGACCTACGACCTGGAACAAAAAAAACAAGTAGCGTGAGCATCGGCCAGCCATCAAGAGCGCAGCAACTTTGCTGGTTGATGCACTTACTCCGAACAGCGTTACTATGACTCTGGAAAGTCTTTCTGCTCTCGCTTGTCCATCGTAATCCTAAAAAAAGTGATTAATCGTTATCAAACATAAATTCGGGTAATACAACCATAAAATTGGATATAAATTGACACATTTAGAAATGTCATTTGATAAATACAATTAACGATGCTTCCAGTTCAGTGACGCAAAGTTCAAAAAACCTTTTGCCTTCGATCTAATACATTTCGATCGCATTTTTGTTTATACTACCCATTACAAAATTGGATTATTAGTCTCCTAACTTGTGACTGTTAAATTTTGACAACTAAGGTATAAAATCATTCAACTATCGATACGTTATTGTTGTCACACAGCAACAATTTTTCATCTCGCAATGTACAAAATGTATTTTTGTTGTTATCAAAATTACATTTCAGTGATATAAAATGATTTTACGACTGACTGACCGTCCACATCAGGATTTTTAGGCATTTGGCACGCATATGGAAAATAAATGGACATCATAACCTCCAAATCGACGTTAATCGGCCGATATTTCAAAATGCATAGGCAATTACAAAAATCGACTTGGTCGTATTTAAAGTGCTCGATTACTGGCAGAAACTCACCATGTGCGTGGGGATGGATTTAAAGTATTGTATGATTGATGCCATTATTAACGGTAACCGGCGACAAAATCAGGACAAAACCACGTACGTCAACAAGGGCCGAGCGGCTACTAGACTGACGCGATTATTACGTGTACACCATGCGCACTACTTTACTACGCAGCTGTTCACTGCAAAGATTCGAACCCGCCACTGTAATAATAACAATAATAATAAGCGACTGAATGTTCAATGTATACGAGCAGAAAGAGCAAGTAAGAACGCATTTAATAGTGAGTAAGAAAAAACGCTCCGCAAAAGTGAAGTGCGATCCATTTTATTTTATAGAAATAGAAAAAGAAAAAATGTACTCTACACATTTCTGAACGTGAGTAATTGATAAATGGAATTAAAGGCTCTTCATATTATTATTTATATCTTCAGCAGCAAAACAGAATAGAAAATAGAAAAAGAAAAAATGTATTCTACACATTTCTGAATGTGAATAATTGATAAATGGAATTAAAGGTTCTTCATATTATTATATCTCCGGCAGCAAAACTTCAGAACTTCATTCCTCGATTCTCATTATCGAAAAATTGCTTACAGTACGTGCCTCAAAAATAGATCTAATATGCACGAGGAAAGTAGTTGGAGAACACATGGAAAGTTGAGAGTCGCGTGTGGCAAATAGTTTTCTAGCCGCGTGGATACGTCTTTCCATCATACGTTTGATAATGCATTGAACGTTCAGGCATTTAGCGATAAAGTCCGACACCGCGGTCGCAGTCTTCTGCCCAGAATTACAAGCGAAGCCACGCGCCCGTGCTCAGCTCTATCGCCTCTACTTGCGGAGGCTAAGAAGTGTGTAGAAAATCCCGGCATCGCAAGCTGCCTTGTGAAATGCGCTATATCTATACGCGCAGTGGAGGCGCGGAATATAGAACAGAATCCTCCCGCACCTTGAATGTCAAATATAAAAAAAAAATAACAACGCATTTAACTAGTTTGAATTTCATCTATTTACACGATAAGTGCGTATAATCACATTTGCTAAGTACTCACGTGGTACGAATACAGAGATGCATTAATAAATTACGCGAGAACTCCATACGTTGCATTTCTCGATCGAGAATCGATAAAAAGAATATTTACAATCAGGTGCTTAAATGGTTAGCCATTTTTTTCCAAAATTGCGAAATGGTCCAAAGTTGTGCGTATTGAGTTCTCGAATAACCCGATTAAAATACAACCTTTATAATTACAATACTGTCATAAATCGTGCTTAACGCATTCTCAATTTTATTTAATTTTATTAATAATTAAATAATCGTCTTCGATGTTCCTCAACATTATTTCGAATACTATCCAACGATAAAAATCGCTACGATTGCCACGGTTATTCAAACCAAATGAATTATTTCAATAAGATTATTTTGCAATACAAAAAAGAAAGCATCGATTAAAATTATTCAACAGATAAAAAATTACGTGCATGGGCATTTCGACAGACTTCTCAACGAATTGACAACCAATTAACGATTTCACAATATTGTTTCATCCTTTCGCACATTTTCGAATTGATGGCTTTCGTCAATCGCGGGACTTTTAAGTACAAATCGCAGCGAAATCGCCGGATGACATTGCTCGTCTTGCCTTCAGAACAATTGTATGAATGATACGATAAATAAATAAAAATAAAAATTAATTACTGCACGACATGAACAGGGGAATGTAAGGGTGCGTGAGAAAAAATTCGGCGGCCTCTTCGCGAAACCGGAAATCGGAATTTCGAGCTGATATCGTCGAATCGGTAGATCACAATCGGCTCATATAACTCTCGTCTTCGATTTGGCCCTGGCACGCAGTCCAGAGTGGAGTGGCGGACGGTATCACGATCGGTGGTATTACGTTCTCGTGTCTGGCGTAGTTCACAGCGTCATTCACTGTCGGGAACATCGTGAAGTGTCCCTCCTTCCGTTCCGCTGCGTTGCACTTTCTCATCGTCTCGTATACGGGTCCTGAGGCAAATCAGAAATCGTACATCTCGTATTTTATTCATGAATGCGAATATCGACGATGTAAAAATGATATTTCCGGGATATCGATGGAATGGGGACGAAATCGAGGCCATGTATATATATATATATATATGTGTGTGTGTGTGTATATTTACATAAATATACACATACATATATAGATTTTTATGTTTACGGTGTAGATCGAACATATGGTTTGCAATAATTCCCCGAATGCGGAAAGTCACTTCGATATCCGGCGATATAATCGCGCAAGCGTCTCACCGAGACCGGAAATGGTGCACTAATCATTTACTTCCGCACTCGACAATCCACCGCCGACTTACTCAATACGGAACATGGAGACTAGAGTATACGGAAATTCGTGGTACAGTGCGGCGTATACATATTACACAGTAGGTGCGCGCCCTCTTATGGTCAGCTGTCGAGATAATATCGAGTTACGGTCAAGCGATTATGTAGCCTTAAGCCCGAAGCCGCCGCGGGGCTCAAAAGGGTGAAATCACTCTATTTCTTCTCGCTTTATAATTGTCCGCCTCTCCGAGGCTTTGGTTATAGGATTTATCGACGTAAAAAAAAATTTCGCGGATATTTTTTTTCAACTTGAGGAATGTAACATCAGAGGATTCGTTTCTATTACTTACCGGAGCAGCCGGCGAGATATACGGAAACGCCAATATTTCTGTAATCATCAACGATGGAGCGCAACGTGGCCACTCCTGTCGGATCTACATGGACGAGCGCGGAAAAGTCGAGGATCAATACCCGCAGCTGGAAAAAAGAAGAGAGAGAGAGGGAAAATAAACGAGGAATGCTATACACCGAGTAATCCTCTTGCGATCCTCGTTCGCTCGAGAGGGCGCGAGTAAAGTAAGAGCGATGATGGGATATCGTAAAGAAGATCCTCTGGGTCGAGCAGAGTGAACGATAGGACCAGTGGTGACGACGATAGCCGCAAATTTGCATCCGGACTGATCGATGCCACGGCTTAAGCGAACGCAAGCTTTTCTTCCGCAAGAAATTCATTAAAATGTATTGGATTATAATTGGAGCTTGACCAATTACCATTTGTACAATTGGATATTTAAAAAAAAATGTTAGTCGGTATCTAACTTTAGAAAAGCCCTGAAGGGCTGGATAAATAATAATAATTATTACACTTGAATTTACAGAAATTAATAGAGCTGAGATTTTTTAATAATTTTTTTGTTAATAATCTGAATTGTTAAAAGTATATTTTAACTAATTTGGCTCGGATTATGAATAATCCGAATATATGTTATATATTTTTTCATCCTTTCAATAAATAAATGAATGAATTAGAGAGTAAAATAGAATGTAGAATATTTTTATCAATGGACTTTGCGTATTACCTTATTCATTTTCTCCGTGGCAATTTCTTTGCTCGGGAGAGCTAAGCGCCTGTTCAATTCCTCCTGAGGGACGACGCCGGCTGCCTTGAAAACTTCTTTCCTGAAGTTGAGCTTGGTAGCAAAGTTCAGACCTCCGCAATAGTGGAACATTTGAATACCGGGAATTTCGACAGTCTTGAAGAAATAAAATAAAATGAGCTTCAGTTTTTTTGGGGTTTTAAAGTGATTCGGGCGTTTGGATGATCAGAGACTAGGAGAAACAGTCGCCAGAAATTTAGCCCCTGGAAAATTGGCTTCCATGAGTTTTCCTATTTTTTTTTTTTTTTCGTTTTATCACATTTTTTTTAATGACAATTTTCTATGGACCAATTATCGGCGGAGCTAATTTTCCAGTGACTGATTTTCCTTTTACCTTCTTATATCTATTGGCGTCCAGATAAAGCTCAGTCCCTGGAACCAATCCGAGTTTGCAGGTGTAAGGCTTCATCGACAGTGTCATCAGCTTAGCGAGACAGAAGATCGCACCGATCAAGAGTCCATACTCGATGTCAAGAAGGATAACCGAGAGAAAAGTGGCGATCCAGATGATCGCATCGGTGGAAGATAATCTCCAGAACCTGCACAAGTCACTGACTTGGAGGAACATTCCTTTCAGAGCTACCACGATTGTTGCAGCTAAGACACACTACGATTTTCGTTCGTTCAATTACGTGCAAATAAATTGTAGTGCATTGCGATGTTAAGATTTTCATTATGCAAATTAATATTTTTTCATTGGAAATTTTTATGCATGAACCAGTACAAAAAAATGTATTAAATTGGCTCATGCATAGATAATTCCGAAAAATTAATATTAATTTTAGGAACATCTTTGACAGTGGGTACTAAGATCTATATTTCGTTACTCAATTCTCTCTGTCCTTTTTTTATTTACCCTCGGCAGTGGTTCTATGAATGGTCCAATCCAGAGAAGCACGAAGAGCAAAAGTCCGCAGGAAATTAGACTGGCCATTTGAGTTTTCCCTCCGATTGTTTGTTGGACCAGTGATCTTGATAGGGATGCTGCGAATGGCATGCAGGAGAAGAATGATCCGGCCAAGTTGCCAAAGCCCTGAAAAAAATCATTCTCTGTTATACGAAAAAAAAAAAAAAAATTGCAATTTTCGACAGGTAAAAAAATTAAACACTCAATTATGTACCAGTGCTACTAATTCCTGATTAGCGTCCACTTCGTAATTCATCTTCTGCGCGAATATCAGAGCCATGGACATGGAGATGCTGTAGGAAACCATCGTGATGACGAAACTGTCGACGAGCACTTTTGGTAGAAGATCCATTGGTGGCAGCGCCGGTGCCGGAAGTCTTGCGGATGGAAATTAATAAACGGTCAACTGAAATGATTCTCCAGAAAAGGGTTGTCGACCGGAGAGCCATTGCAGACAGTCCAGAATTTTTTAAACTCACCCTACGGGAATATGCCCGACAGTCGCGACGTCGTAATCCTCGGCCAAATTCATTTGCAAAGATACCAAAGTGCCGATCACAACGACAATCATCTCTATGGGTATGGGGAAGGCGCATCGTTTACCAAGGCGGGGCTTTAATGGTAAAAAAAGGACATTCGTGAAAACATGTTTTCCAAATTTGCAGAAAGAAAAATAATTTTACAAAAATTCTCATAAACAGAAAAAAAAAAAAATTGTGAACAATGTTGGGTTCTTCATCGAAATTTTGACGGCTAAAAAAATGAAAATTTCGACGCTCTGCTATTGTATATTCATGTAAAAATTAAATTTTGCCGGTGTAAAATCGACATAATTGTTACGCAAAAATTATGAATTTTTCTGCGACGCACTGAATAATTGTCGTTCATATGACGCACCTTCAGTACTTCGTTGTTGAAGATTAACGCAAGAATAGTGATGCTGGATATGACGGCAGCAGTGATGTTTATGTTGTCAATGTTGTTGAAGATGTCGACGTAAGTCTGAAAACGAGAAGAGATTGCGTTTAATGTCGTGACGACGAGTGAAAAAATCAATTTCGCCGGTGAACCACATCGTAAAGCGCTATCGAGTCGCGAGATTGATGCGACACGACTTATTTGATCGTCGGGATGTGGACTGAAAGGAAGGAAGTGAAATGTTGTGCAGCTATGCATTTAACTCCTAACTGAGGTCTAGGCATTTTCATCGCAACGATGTTTTATTGCCGTCATTAAAAACTTTTACTAGCTCGTTCGAAACTGCTGTCTCCTAGTTCTGAGGAATTCTCCAGGATGTCGAGAGCGTTTAATGGCTGCAACCGGAAGCGTCTAGCGCGACTGGTACCCGGTTTCATTTAAGGGAACTGCACAAGCTCGTCACTCAATTTTGAAGATTTTTTCCTGACGAGAATACAGGAATGACGGGTTTGTGATTTTACAGACAATTAATCAATAGTCTTGCCAAGGTCGTGTTTTTTTTTTAATAAAAAAAATTGGTAAGCAACGAAGTTATTATTGGTTTGAACAAAATGCTGTCGTGTTTTTGAAATAAAGCTCTTCGATTGCAAAACGGATTCCAATTTTACTTATTTTTAGTGGACAGGAAGAAAATAGAAGAAATAAAATGAACGGAGAGCAGTTTTTGTACTTACAAAGATGACTTTACAGATGCCTTTTCTCCTCGGCAACTTGAGACCCAGAACATCCTTGATTTGCGAGGTGAATACGTGAATCGCTGCTGCGGTCGTGAATCCGCTGACCAGAGTTTCCGACAAGAGGGATGATATCACCCCCAGACGCAGCACGTACATTCCCAGCTGGTCACGTGTAAAAGTTTGAGTTTCGTACGTGGAGGAAAAGAAGTTCAAATGAGGCCAAAATGGCAGAGAAATTGCGGGATGAAAGTTTGGGAAAGCTGGTTTGCTAATCTCCTGGTGCACCTGGGTTACCACACTTTCGTGCAAATTTTTATAGTCATCCGAAAAGTGGCGGTTGAAGTTTTTCGTAACGACCTTAATGAATTTTTCATAGCAAATAGCTTTACTCTACTTTTTAATCAACATTTGCTATAGTACTTTTTTTTGTGAACAAAAATTCCATCTAATTTACATTGTAATGCACACCAGACAAATGTCAAATTTCCAGATGGAATTAGACAAATTGTATGACAATAATCGGAAAAAATTTTATTCAAAGTATCGAATGGAATATTGATATGAATATTCTAGTCCGCATGGAATAAGAGCGATATTCATTTCTACGCAAACTTGGCGACATAATTCCGTAGTGAAAAAATAGCGGACGGAAAACTGCAATTAACTGAACGTTTTCCTTCAAGAAGATTTAGAGGAGATAGTTTGGTTTATATAATGTGAGTATTGTAACCTGCATCATCGCGACTCCGAACGTAACTGCAGTTGCGACTTCCGTGGCGGTGTAATGGTTCGGACTATGCAAACCAGTTTCACTCGGTTCGACGGTTGAAATAGTGGCATTCAATGGATTCCCAATGTCCGAATGTGTAATGACGACTTTTCCTGTCATCATGCAGATTAGAGCGAACGTTCCTAAATTTGAAATCATATTTTTGTTTAAAAAACTTTTTCTTAAGATCTGATATCTGCATGGAATTTTTTAAAAAATTTCTGTCAATAAAAAAAGAGTAAATCAGCAACTTATGGATTTGATTTTTCAGCGCGTATTTTTGCTGAGCATATTATGACAATTCTGCAGAAAGATTGCGAGTAGTGGTCACTTTTTATTGAATTTTACATTACTTTTTGTTGAATTTTCCTTTAAAGTCGTAATTTCTGTGAGTCTCACCCATCGAGTTGTGTCTGGAGGTTCCAAAGATTGCGTAAACGAGTACGGGGAAAAAAGCCATGTAGATTCCAACGATCGGTGGAAGGTTGCCCAGAATGCCGTAAGCCATGCCTAGAACGATTCAGCAATAGGATTACGATCGAATCGTCGGAGATTCTTACGTGGTCGAGAATATTGCATTGGTAGGTGCGTGTGATCCAAATCGATGACTTTCGATCGGTGCTTCGAACTCACCTTGCGGAATGTGCATGACAGCGACTGTCACACCAGCTGCAACATCGCTGAGTATATTTTTTTTCCACTCGTAATTTCCCAGCCAATCGCAAATCGGTAATACACTTTTCACGCAGGATTTCGTCTCGAAGTTCTCAAATTTTTTTGAAACGGTTTGACGCACTAATCAAAATTCCACATAATTAATAAAACATTTCAGAGACAATAAATTAAACACTGTTCTTATTTTTTACATTATAAAATTTGTCTTGTAATATCCTTTCATATTTATATTAAATAAAAAATTTTCATTAATTTTTTTTCTCATTTTTGTTTCCTATTTTTAATTCTCATAAAATTTCCTTTTATTTTTTCTTCTTTCAATAAAGTTTTAAAAAATATATAGAGAAGGTTTCTTACGTGTTCTGTGCGGTTTTGTGTAGTTACAGGCTCGATTTAATTCGTCCTGTTGATAAACAGGTCTGCGCACTACAAGTTCAGGCTCGGTCGCCGACATTTCGTCAGTCAGGAAGTCTGGAACAGACAGCAGATAAATGACTTTGTTAAATAAAGCAGATAGGGTCTTGTGAGATGTAATTATATCAGGATTATCGTCTGATGACCTAGAAATTAATTATCAACCGATGGAATTCGACACTGAGAGCACCCGGAGTATTCTCGTCATACTAAAATTCAATTAGTATAAGATTTCTTGCGTCTCGTCTCACGACAAACACTGTTGTGACGTCCGATAACCGAGTTGTTTTTCATCAGACTCGCTTATTCGATGACGTCTACATTCTACAGCCTTAAATACAAAAAAAAAAAAAATTATAGTGGGACCACAAGTTCGAGCGGCAATATTAACGACTCCAAAACATATTGTCCAGATAATTTTAAAAAGGAAAATAAATTCGTGCTTTCGTATTCTACTCAATAATTTAATATTAAGATAATATTCGTATGGTAAACCAATTGTTGCCGATTTTTCGGATGAACATTGGCAAATTTTAGGGACCGAAATCCCGATTGTTCGGTTCTTGGAGCGCGGGAAACTGAAACTGAATTCAAAATATCCGAAAACGAATCTGTTCGGATAACCGACACTCGCCAGTTTAATAAATCACATCAATTCTTCAACTGGACAGAATCAACTTTTGCGCATTATAGACAAAGCTTTCGTTTCGTAAATAATTTTTTTCTGAAATTTTCACGAAAGCGTACGCGAAATGTTCTAAAACGTCGAGAGAAAAGAAGTTTCGAATAAAATGTTCCTATGTTAAATCTGTGAGCGAATTAAAAATCAATTTTCTAAAGTTCGGCAGAAGTGGTGAATAAAAATTCATAAAAAACGCGAAGTGCATTCAGAATCATTCGAGAAATGAATTTCGATGCAAGCTCAACCAGCGGCTTCGTCTTATCGAGTTTCACGAAGCAAGATAGGAAAAGTTCATACAAAGTCAGAGGAGCTGTGATTTATGCTAGTCGCTTACATGATCTTATTTGATCTCAAAGATTGGCAGTCGTTTTCTTAATGTTTTGTCAGAATTTAAACAGCAAACAACCTGTCTCCATTCCGAAGTTGCCTCGGCGAATTTCGTCGGAGGAAGAAACTCGTCGACGACGTTCTCAATCCTATGCAGATGCACAACGGATTTGGTCTGCCTCTGGAGCAGATGCGCTTATCGAACGGGCTGTGCACTACAATTGCTCCTTTCAATACTGGCCGAGACAATGATTACGATAAGCCGAGACAATGATTCCAATCCGCCGGTTATACGTTGCACTCACGCGGTTCCCTTCGTTAATATGCAAGCGAAACGGATTCACTGACCGCGCGACTGCATCACGAAGAAGAACAAGAAGACTATGAACGCGAACGTTTCGCTTAATAAGATTGCACAACAGACTTCGGATCCCGTGACGGTTATAAATGCCCGACGATTATGTAGAATCCGGCGTTGGCTTAGGCGTTGATTGTCTCGATAAGACGCCGCTTTTTACAGTCACCGGTGCTAATTTCATGGATTAAACCACTGTACAGTTTTTATTTTTTCAGTGTAGATTAGGGGGCACGAATCGGTAAAAAATTTTTTTTACAAGGACAATTTTCTTCAGTACTCAAGAAAATGTGATCTCAAAGTGCATCGAAGCGTCAACGGAAGTGAGTTGATCATGAAGAGTCTTAGGGAAACAGAGTTTGATTTCGACTGTCGCTCGCATATTCCTTTGACATTATTCAACAGATTTTTCTCTCACCCCTTCTATTTTCCCTCACGATCGCAAATGCACTCTCTCTCTCTATCATTCACTTGATGAACGTGACATTTTTTTAAAATACACTTTTTAAATTTTAGACAAAAAAACGATAATTTATTATGGAAAGCTTTGATGTAAAAGCTCCTCTTTTGTTGTGACTTTGCAAACTTCAAGTTTTCCTTTAATAAAAAAAAGTATTTCTTCTAGTCAGATCGATTGATTATAGATAAAAATTGGCAGATTGGCATGCAAAATATGAGTTTGCAAATTTATGGTCACAATTTAATATAACGAATAGAAGCAGAATAAAATAGTGCACGAGGTCCAGATGCATTGCGTTTGGCCTTGAGAAATTATGCCGCGATTGGCATGATTTTAAGTGCTTTGATAAGGTGAGAGGCTTATCTATATATATACTTACCGGCTGATAATAAAACTGTTTCACTTGTCCAATGTGTGCTACCGTAATTGTTGTAATTATTGTTCGGTTTCTTGTCCGGTGTACCGCATTCAACTGGCGATTTACTCATTGTTCTAACAGCAAAGCGCAGAACTATGTAAAAGGAAACTGAGAAAATAAATCTGGCAACGATTTCTCTGATCTTGAGGAATCACGAGTTCGCGTTGTTGCGAAAGTCACTGCGACGAGAAACGTTCTTTGCTCTCGGCGTTACTGGCTCTTGCCTCATTACATACATAATTATTAAAGCGACTGGATTGGCTCTATCGAAATGTCGTTGGACCCCCGATTGTGCACGTTACCCTTTCGATATTCACGCTCAGTGACGACTGCGAGCAAAAAACACACTAATCCCCAAACAACTTCTATCTTGATTGATAAAGTCAATCTTAAAATACGGATGTTTCATTTTTACAAGTCTACAGATAAACACATATTCGTTCTATTTTTTTTTCTGAACAAATTGGATGTTCTCAATAACGTGATTTATTTTTTTCAACACCTGAAATGTCAATAAATATTCGCCGAAAAATTGGAAGTCATTAATTTCATATTGTTCCATGTATCCAAAAAAGCGTTTAATTTGATGAGAAATTAAATAAGAGTTATTCTTAATTCGTATAAAATATCGTAAGCATTTTTCGGATGATTTACATCACTTTGAGTATCTCCGTATGAAAATTAAGGAAAAAAAAACAATGTTTTCACGAAATTGAAACTTTTATTTCACAGAAAAGCGAAAATGTGTCATGGACCTTAATATGAGCGCGTGATACAAGGAAATGAGTTTCTGTTATCGATGATCCAACGTACGAACGTCCACAAGAATTATACTTTAGTTACGCATTTACTGTTATCATTGTCACAGCCACATTGCTGCAAATATGGTACACACTATATTAAATTCTTCAAGGAATGTACCATTCGATTACCGTAGTTCTAAAGGTGATTACACGTCATAGTGTTTCAACTGAACAAACACCCTGTATTTACATTATGTGCGACGTTCATCATGAGTTTCTACACTCTCACCATATTAACTACAAATCTTTTTTATCTTAAGTCTTGATTTAACTCATAAAACTATTAAAAAAACCAAAAGCCACATATTAAATATCCCAGCATACAATTTTAATCCGAGTATTTTTCGATTCGATTCGAATATAATTCGATAATGGATTTGGAGATTACTAATAATTCCAACAAAACTTTCTTCGATAACTTTTAAAAAAGAATGTATGAATTCAAAAAAAATTATTGCATAATTAATACATAAGTATGTGAGCGATGCATCCTTAAAATTCTATTGCAACGTAATTTAAACTCACCAGTTCACTGAATTATTCCATAATATTAGTCCAAGAAATCGTGTGATCGACCTTAAGGTTCACGTCACTCAGTGTCTCTCGACGTTCACTAGACTTCTAAGCCCCGAGTTGCGTTCGTCAGCCTCTTTGAGGAGCCGTGACAATTTTCATAAATATTTTCTCAACAAACACGCGAGATCGCTGTTCCGCCTCGTCTCATTACCAATGGGAAAATAATTATATGTGACCGCCTCAGGAAGCTGGCAGTGTTAGAACCTGACTCGATATGCAGATGAGTGGGAGGGAGTATGTAGATGTGCAGTGGTAACAGATGAATTGCTTAGACGGGCGGGAGGCAAAGCCGAGAAAAAATTAAGTCAGAACCTAGTCGTACGAATGATAAGGATTATAAAAATTATTTATTACCATCGTGGAGTTTGCTGGGAGCCGCTCGTTTTTATTTTTCGTTGATTGCTCCTCTCATTGTTGATATTTCGTAGAATATTGCAACCTTTTGTAATTCACCTACTTATCAATGTGATTTTATCTCTGCAACTAATCCAAATAAAACTTGTTTTTCAAATCAATCGTCGTCACTCTTTATCGAAATTTTTCATAGATTTACAAATTTTTTAAATAATTTTTCATTCATCGGTGCCATTAATAAGATTTGCTGCCATTTCTTCAACAAATATTTACATATATGAAAGAAAAAATTGATTTCTTCAATAGCCAAGAAAAATGTGAGTCTTTATTGATGATGGCATTGATAAGAATCATACGAATTATTTATTGCCATCGTATATGTTTGCCGAGAGGCGCCAGTTTTAATTCGCAACATTATCATTCCATAGATTTAAATAAGAAATTCAAATGAAACTTGTTTTGCTGATCGATAATTATTGCCACGTCTTGAACTTTTCCAGAGACTTGCAGATTTTACTTATTTATGTAAATAAATCTTCACTGATGCAACAGAGAAATGCGCGCATTTTAGTAACGCATCTAATGTCGAAGCCCAAGTCTTGCATCTCTTTTGATTACAGGTGTAAGTAGGTGGAGGACGCGTTTGGCTTTAGCTCACGGACTAAAGCTGCTCACAGTCTGTTTCTACTGACAGTCATATTTCTCTTTTTTTTTCTTCTAATATCCGTCAGCTGCGAGGTGAAAATTAATTGGGCTCACGTTACGCCATTTCCCTAACTACGCAACGAAACGCGTTCACATTTCCCACTACGGTCGCGCGCAAGTAGTTGTGGTTAGTGGAGCTCAGACACCTTTGAACATTCCTGTAAGGCAGAGAGTCACGAATGACTGGGCTATTTTACCTTGCGGTTACTGAACTTGGGAAATCCCACGACGATCTTGGTCATGAAGAGAACAGTCAATTGGGTCAAGGTCTGACAATTCTTGTAATTTACGAGCGGAAAATTCGGAACAACGAATCGTTCATTATCCAGTGTATTTTGACTCAAGTGTAAAATATGTTTTAAGCAGTGAAAATTGGATTTACTGTAACCAACTGCTCAGTAACTTTTTAATCAAAATAGTTTCATTAACATATTTGAAATCATACATTTTTCACAAAGAATTCAAATATAAATTCCAATATTCAAGCAAAAACAGTTGAAATAACGAACACAAAAATTCGTTCACTCGTTTGGTCCGAAAAACACGAGTAAATTTTGTTACTTCTTACCCTAAATCATCGACAAACTTTTTTTTTTGTGACTTTGGCCCCTTAAAAAAGAAACGAGGCAAAAAAAGATCCTGTTATTGAGTTTTATCCACGATGAATTTTCATTGAATGTTGTCTCGAATGAAAATCGGTGGTTTTGGTGTTGTCCTCTCCGACGTTGAGCATCTCGTTTCTCCGGTCCCTCTCAAAACATTGTTGGAAACTTTGTCGTGCACTGGACCACTGCTAGTGCTGACCGCAGTGGTCGATTAAGCCACAGTAACGTGAGAGCGAATACGTCGAAGATCGCGAAAGGGAAAGGCACGATAGCAATATTGTTGCGGAGAGAGTCCTCGAGTTTGCGGCGGCGGACTCGCTGCATTCAACACTGATACGGACAAGCGTTTTCCTCAAGTAAAGCAGTACGTCTTCACTGTTACGTAACACCTGAGAGTGCATTTGTGTATTTACTGCAACTGCATAGATGCATGTAGGACAACTTAACGATAATGCAAATTAAATGTTGACGATACATACTATACGACGATAAGATTGATAGATAATCAGCTGCATAAATTGGATTTAAAGAGGTAAACCCAGTAGTTGGGTTGTATCTCCTTAACTAGGTCAGTTATAGGCCTTGGCTCAACTGCAACTTCTTCGCCAATGTTCAGACAAAGTCCCTTCGGGCCGGAGTTGGGCCAGATGATGTTTAATGGATACTCGTTAACCCGTTTTGGGATGGGATTGAGGAATCCTTGTAAGAATTTCCATTTTGCAACTTTTTCTATATAGTATTTCAGGAACGTTCAGTGCAATTTTATGAATATGATTCTGATGATCAACAACAGAAAAAACACTCGATTCAAATGATTTTTTTTAATGATCTGAAAAAGTGGCTGATTAGGAGTGAACATTGTTGGAACATTTGGGCATGCTTGTGTGAAATGAACATTTGGTCTGCGCGTGCGATACTAGATCGTCTGTTACTTCTGGGCTCAAACCAATGGGTCTGGGTTCAACTGTTAGATCATATCCAATGTTAAGCGCTCTCCCAGCGCAACCGGACGTTGGCCACGTGATACCCAATGGGTATTCATCGATCCAATCTGGGGTTGGATTCCTGGGAAGCGTAAAACAATAATTGTACCGTTAATTAGTAAAAATATTTGACAATTTATCTCACCCATATTTTGCGAAATTGGTCATCATTGTTGTGACGCGGTAAATTGTGAGCCCTGTAGGGTCAGTGCGTTTGAGACTGTAGTCGGCTGATGGAACGTAAAATATATGGGCGAGATCGTCACCATGGCCAGCCCCTTTCGTTGGACAAATCACATGTTCAATTGACATTCGACTATTTCTATCGCATCAAATTTTTTATCAATTTTCCATATTCGGTACTTCACTGACCTATGAAATCGGAGTTCTGTAGAATATTGTGAAGGGACGTGTTCGTCGTGAACGTTGTGTGGTAATAGTAAATGGGTTTGTTGCCGTTTTTAGCGGCGAGTAATTTCTGCGTGATGTCGATCGGGCCTTGGAAATTTAGAATCGACGTTTCCTGGAAAATTCAATTGCGATGAGTGAAAATGTTCATCTCTCAGATCACCGGCTCATCAAAAGAAAATAGGAAAATTTAATTTTATAAACCCAACTATTAATTCTTTGGGATCTGCTGAATCTTTCTTTAGAGAAAGCATTTGTATCGCTAGTAGAATTCACATTTCGACACTTGTTTATTATGCAGAGTGTAATCGTCTACTTATGATTTTATTTTGAGAGTATTTACGTTGACCGCTCGATCGATGACAGTTTTATTGAGATTCTGCCACGGATTCGGGTCCGTTTCCAATCTCTCTTTTACTAAGGTGAGGGTCTCCGATGGGGACATATCGAGAGCCTGATCGACTGTCTTCGAGAAAAGATTGGTACCTGTAAATCGTAGAGAAGCATGGCTATTAATTTTCTACTTTTTGTTGCTTCTAACGGTGGAATTGCATTCATGGTACACGTACGAGTGAGATAAGAGACTGTTTCCTGTTCCATGAATCCAAGTACTTGAGGGACTTTCGTAAAGTTCCCAGCAACGTACTTGCTGAAAGGGCACTCCGATAAAAATATGTCTGTAGCGATCTTCGGATCTTCAATGGTCGGTGCAAAGGGTGTTAGCTGTAACAAAAGTACATACGAAGTCATCGATATGAGGAGTTTCAACTTTTTGGATGAAGAGTGGTTGAATAGATGGATGCTGTATGAAAGAAAAATGAAAGTAAGAAAATAGTGAATTTATAGTTGTTTATAATATATAATGCGTTTTCATTAACTCTCGAGTCCACATTGAAGACGTATTTTTTTTACCAGAGCAATTTTCTGAGCATTTTCGACGAGTTCTTCCGGTGAAGCCTCGTATAATGCCTTGAGAAGTCGAGGCTTGTCAAGTGTAACATTTTTGTCAAGCTCCAAATTTATTAAAAGAGAAGCGAAATTGACAGCACGGTTTTGAGCCTTGGCTGGGGAAGTGAAAGCCCAAGGTACCAATGGCGTCCCACTCATGGATATCGTACCATGGAAAAGACCTGCATGGTCAAATGAAATATGTGAGGCTGAGCATTATTGAATAATATAATGTGAGTACCGCAAAAAGTTCGGAAAACATGCTTATTGAGAAGATAGGTAAATTTTCTTTAAGATTGTGCTCTTTGTACCTGCTGAAGCCTCCGATAGAACGTGAAGACCCACCGCCATAGCTCCGGAACTTTCACCGATTAATGTTACGTTTTTAGGATTGCCACCGAATTTCTCAATGTTTGCCTGTATCCACTTAAGGGCCAGAACCTGATCCTTGAGCCCAGCGTTTCCGGTTGCATTTGGGTGATTGAGGGACAGGAAACCTGAAAATAATGACGTCACAACCAGAACAATAGCCTCACCACAAAAAAGAGGATTCCCATAGTCACCAAGAGCTCCGACTCGGTAATTTATAGGAACAAAGACGATGTCTTTCTCCAGTAAGAGATCCGGTTGTAGCAGTGGGTTCGACTTTGATCCTTGCGAAAAACTACCCCCATAAATCCATACCATAACAGGCTTCAGTTTCGTTGGTGGCTCTGCCAAATTTGTCTATTGTGAAATGGAAACGAATTCTTGAGATTTTCTTGCCTATGTTCCGGTCCCTTGAGATGAATTTTTTTTGCATTCCGGATTTGTCTATTTTGAGGTCAATTGATTGAAAAAACGAAGAATTCTAATTTTCGTTTTGATTTTGGCAAGAACGATAAATCATTACAAAATTTACACGGGAAATGTGTCAATGCACCAAGATCAATCAAGTCCGTCCCTTGATCGTTTGATCTCATGTAAGGCAGTTTTTAGTCCAATGTCAATGGAACTAATAATCCGTAGTCGCTAATTAAATATTAACTTGTTTAATGATATTCTTGATCTGAATAGAGATCGACATTACCACAGGAGTGTAAACGTCCAAGAACAAGCAATCCTCGGACCCTCTAAACTCATTTGTAGTTATATCCAGCTGAGGACATGCGTTTCCTTGGGATGTGGCGTCGGGGATTTCAGTCCATGGCTCAACAGGCACAGGAGGCTACGTGATAGATACAGTAAATCAAAATAATCAAAGAAATCACGATCCTTCGGTCTTAAGCTTCTGGAACATCCGAGCTTTCGCAAGCTTGTGGTCCGTCAATTCCGCACATTACCAACGAAATCACGGTTCAACTTCTGTCATTTACTGTCATTGACTCTGCTTCGTCGACGAAAAATGACGAGTCGCTTTCACCAACTTGGGTCACCTTCAACTTTTCGAACTCAACGACCATGATTCTATAGATAGATCACCATCATGATCTTCACCTTCCCCATGATTTTGGAAGAATCTTAACTGTACCTTGAATCTGAGGTATCCCAATGGAGCTTTTCCATATCTAATGTTTGTGAAAGCTGCGTATTCCATGGAGGTTGCAGCCGTCTTCACAATTTCACCTTGAACAGGACCAGAAGCAGTTTTAACGACCAGCGAAGAATTACGGGCTACAAGATACGAGATCAAGTCAATGAGCAGGGTCATCGAGAAGATGATCATTTTTCAGTTTCCAGTCTCTACGATATTTGAGAATCAAAACTTTGCAGCGCAGCGCAAGATCTACGTTATTTAGGGATGAAGACAACCAAGAGAAAGGAGCGGACAATCAGGACTGTGATTTCGACCAAGCGGCTCCTTTAATACTTTTCTCTGTTCGATTTTCGGTGATAAGAACAAGTAGTGAGTAACGGGTATTGCGTATTCGGTAGCGAAGTGAAGTTGTTTATCTTCAACTTTCGACTTCATGTTGTGAGCACATAAATACAGTTTGGGTTAATTGCAGCACTAACAAATCCACTTAAAAAGTAAATTGGGAGTGCCGAAGTAAAAGCGCAAACTAATCGCAAGTTGTTTTGTATTACAATGCTCAATGTTCTCCCTCTCGTCGTTCTATTCGCGCTGTGATTTGTTGGCGATATCGTCAGACTCACTGAGACCAAGTTCGTGCATTAAAGTATTTTGTTTATGTGAAACGTCCAAACTCACATAAAGTATCGTAACATAACGAGACGAATAAGAGAGACAGCGCAGCTGAGCGAAAGACATTCAGTGCGCCTGCGCTAATCGATCGATCGGAGATCTCTTCTCGCGGAGAGTGCACCTCATTCGCCTCCGGCCTATTGTTCGATTCGCTTGAGCGCGTCACCCGTACAATGAGGATAATAAAATAAAAAAAAGAAAGCGTATTGTCAAAATTAGAAACAAGGACAAATAAAATAGGTCCAATCGTGTAACGTGGCCTGTGTGAGAACGACAATAAATTGTAAGTAAAGTTACAATTAATTCTTAATCTCGCAAATTCCATGGATGACTCCAACGCAACCCTATCCCAATTTCTTGGTCAATGCGTTCACGGGTTGTCGGTAATTATTCAATATTTATCAATTGGCGACCAAGGATAGGTAAAGTATCAAATAAATTGAAACCATTTGAGCCCTAGCATCCACTGACCCAGGCCCTGTTAGGTTTTGACCTTAGCTTTCATGGTAATAATTTAATATAATAAAGTGAAGACAAAATGCCCTATCTCTGTATTTAAAAAGTATGTGAGAAGCTTTATCGAGCTTATGAGAAAAAGCTGACCATCAGTCAAGGGGATGAAAAGTTAAATGTGTACGTTTGCCTGAATATGCATTTTCAATTCTCGGGATCGGTTATCGGCTCGTGAAACATTGTTATCGCAAGCAGTGAGAAGAATGACAAGTTTCCGGTTTTTGCACATGTTCCGTATCTCGGATTGTTAAATCGATTTGCTACATCGTTAGCGACAAAGTTGCGTCCTTATTACAAAGGTAAATTACAACCTTCGTACCGACATCGTCAGCTGCTTACGGATGCTCAAGTTGACACTCATAATTTATACATTTGCTAAGCACCCAAATTACTGCATATCTGAGTATCGAAAAATTGCTTGCCGTAGTACAGTGGACACCTGTATATATCAGCATAGTTTTGCATTTCGTTTTAACGACGGACTTTTTGTAACACATTTGTTGAAAGTCCTGCTATTCGCAGCACGTGGCGAAAGTGGTGCTGATTGGTCAGTGCCATTTCCTTTCCATTTTCCTCTCGAGCTACGAACATTAC
This sequence comes from Clistopyga incitator, assembly GCA_947507545.1. Taxonomy (NCBI): domain Eukaryota; kingdom Metazoa; phylum Arthropoda; class Insecta; order Hymenoptera; family Ichneumonidae; genus Clistopyga; species Clistopyga incitator. Next base: position 10,996,093 of record OX382177.1, read on the forward strand.
TCGGCTTCGTCACGTGATCTTGTAAATTGAAATCTGATGGCACGTGCGGCCAACTTTACAACCTTCGTTGAAAGACCGCTTTCTCGCACTGGTATCGCAAAGTACTATTTTGTGAAGGGTAGATAAACGCACCCTTATTTTTTATGCAACGTTGGAGTATTCAATTTCTGCTTCAACTTCAATACAATTTAGCACGGTAAAAAAGAACGTTTTTTTTATTCATAAGCTCGATAATTAAATTTAATGATAATAAGTGTAGTACAAATTGTTGTGCGTAGAAACTTTCAGCGCCTGTACATTACATTCCAGGCAGACTTTTTTCACAGCCCATATAACGAAGCCATCCTGTTCTCGTCCCGGTTATCAATGAGCGCAAGGTATTCGTTCAGGGCGTCAATCGGACGGGGCCCCATAGAGAGTTCGTCGCCGATGTCCAAATGGATACCCGAAGACCCGGAAGGTAACCAAGTTACGTTTGTGACTGGATCGGCCGCTCCGTGAGGTGTTGGAGTGCTGAAACGCAAATGTATTTAATATTTCACCACAAAAGAAGCAACGTTCGTTTCGATTGATGGTTACCCATATTTTGCGAAATTCGTCCACAACCGGACGACCCTTCGTCGCGTAATCGATATCGGATCGATTTCGTCGAGCGGCAGGCCGGTGAATGGCATGTAGAACATGTAAGCGAGATCATCCGCATGTGACGATCCTGAAGAAAGGCGAAAAAAATCGTTTGTGAAATCACAATTGACTGCCGAAATTTATAGCCATCGTTATTTTTGCTCGCTTTCGGATACTTACCATTGGCAGTTATATTATATAGTATCTCGTGCAAGGAAACCGATGGATTGAATGTCAATCTGTAGTAGTACACGGGATTGGAACTCTGAGCGACGAGAAATCTCTGTTTGAAGTCAATTCCCGCAGCGAAGTATCTGAACGTACTTAACTGGAAGGAGATTCATCAAAAACAGCATTCCCATTGAGAAACGTACCATTGACCATGAAGAATTTCGTTCCATTTACCTCAATCAATTCTTGCAGCGCAATATTGTGAACCTTTTTGATCGCACTCTCCGCTGTGTAAATGAGATTCTGAAGTTTTGGACTGGATAAGGGCAACGATTGGTTAATCTCATTGACTTTCGTGATTACAGAGTTTACCAGATCTTTTACAGGCTCAACCGTCTCCTCTGAAAGAGACGAATCTTGTGTATATCAAACAATTGATGAATCGATTGTTTTATAATCCCCGACACAGTGATTCGTTTACCCGTGAATAAATACGCAGTTTCTTCTCTAGTGAATCCAATGATGTACGGCACTTTAGTGAAGTTTCCAGTTTTGTACTTGTCCAAAGGAAAATCGGTGAGAAATGCGTGGTCGCCGGCGACATTTGGGTCTTCCACGGTTGGCCTGAATGGTGGATCAACCTGTAAAAAATTGACCGTAAATAATTGTTAATCAGAGTTGCAGATACTCCATTACTGTCCAACCCACTAAATCTATTTATTCATCTCACAGACAATTTAATACATTTTTTTAAACGATTTGTTCTGCTGGGGAAATAAATGGGTAATGTTTGTCTCAGTGTCTATAATTTTACTTTTGACTGCATTTTCAACCCAATTGAACGTAAAAAGAGATTATTCAATTTCTAGGAAAATATTTGTACGTTTATTGACCAATGTTTCCAAATCGTCTAGAAAAATATTAATGTCAAATCTGACAAGTGTAACTGGACCGTTCAACGTTTTTGTACGAAAAAGCAAATTTTATTTCTGTGACTATGTTCACCTCCCCCAGTTTATTGGTTGCAATCGCAAGTTGGTGCGGTGTTGCCTTGTACAGAGCTTGCAATAATTCTTCCTCGTTGTCCGTGGAAATTCCGAGTTCGAGTCCAAGTGAAAAGCTCTTATTGAGTGCGTGGTCAGGTGTGTGAAAAGACCATGGATTCAGAGGGCTTCCGCTGATCGCGATCACTCCGTGGAAGAGACCTTCACATTTTTACAAATTTCTTATGATCCATTTGCCCGAAGAGCTGACAAAAAAATCTGCGATCGGTTACGTGAATTGCCATTGAAAATCCAAACCTTTTGAACTCTCCGACATTGTGTGCAGATCAACGGAAACGGCTCCAGCGCTGTTACCAAATATCGTGATTCTCGAAGTGTCCCCACCAAAATTTTCGATGTTTTCATTTATCCACTTCAGAGCCAAGCCCTGATCTTTCAATCCCGCGTTTCCGGTTGCATTGGGGTGATTCAAATGCAAGAAACCTGCAGGCAAGAGCACAGGTGGGATGATCTACGAGCTATAGATCCAAGCAATAGAGATTCGACGAAAAATTACCCAATGCTCCTACGCGATAATTAAACGTGACGAGTATCACGTCATCCTCGATGAGAAAATCGGGCCCGTACAATATTGACTTTGCATTACCGGAAATGAAGGAGCCCCCGTAAATCCACACCATCACGGCTTTGCTTTTTTCATTCTTCTTGTCGAAAGTCGTCTGTCATTACAAATCATGCACACTATTGACTGTATGAAGAATGATGCTGATTTGTTTAATAAAATTGCAACTTAGTCCAGTGAATTTTTTCTTATTATGGGTATTTATGGGGCAATGAGAAAAATAAGTTGTGAGGATACCAGGGGAATTATTTTCGTAAGAATCTACTGAATTATTCACCATTATCAATGCATAAAAATAATAATAATAATCAATATATTCCATAGCTATAAACAGATCCTTTTTATCAGTAAATTTTAAGCGATACATTCTAATTATGTACTTACCAAGGGAGTAAACACATTTATGAAAAGGCAGTCCTCCGAACCGGTATAATTACGCGTTATCAAATTCAACTGTGGACACGCGTTTGCTTCGACAGTAGCATTGAAAACTTCCGTCCATGGTTTCACCGGAACTGGAGGCTATTGATTATTCAATTGGCAAATATATTTATTGTGTAATTATCGTTTTTATTTATTCACAGGATATTACCTTAAACCTTCGGTGTCCGGTTGGTGCTTCGGCGTATTTGATGCTTTTGAACGAAGAATACTTCAGCGACTTGACGACAGTTTTGAGGACTTCGCCACGAACTGGTCCAGAGGTTGTATTGATTATTGGCGTAGATTCGTTAGCCTCGACCAGTGAAATAAATGAATCGATCGAGCAAGTCGCCAATAAAATAAGCGAAATTATTACCGATCTTTCGAATGTCAAACCTCGACACGAGCTTCTCTTCGGTGATTTGGATAAAATGTTTATGTAACTTGCTGACTTCATGACTCGACGGTCACACTTATTCTTATCTTATATTAAATGTTATGGACACTGACCACGAGCGTAATGCTCGAGCGTCTGACACTTTATCTCCCGGCAACTATTCATTAATTCATTTTCTCCTTCCACGCACGTCTACGTAATAACAACGACATTGACTCGCTTCATGTGATGGCTAATTATAATCCGATGTCATCGTCCATCGCATCGGAAAATCCGTGGATCCAATTTCAAGTGTGACTTTTCAATATTATTTAAAATTGATAAAGTTCGGATCTCAAGATATAAAAAATTGTGAATTGGAATAATCTGTTACAAATTCTGGGTCGCGTAACAAGCATACATCTTTTTCTTATGACTTTTTTATGTGACTTGGGTCCCTTAAAGATTCTGACATGCAAAGAGCATTTTTTTTTTTTTTTTTCATGGAAAAGAAGCTTTCTCTTTGAGGAAGCGAGAATTGAAAAGCGGACTTTCTTCGGCTTGGAGCTTAATCAGGCCTCTGAAGTCGCGTGATTAACGTGTAATGGATTTTTCGAATTCATACTTGCTGATAATAAACTAAAATAGACTGTTGAATTAATCTCGTGCGGAAACTTGTTGAAGTCTTTCGTCTGGCTCACGACTCCCATCCTCGCGTTATTATTGGAAACGAGAGTGGGTGAGTGTACTACATATTCATCAAAGAGCTGCGCCATTGAGGCGAAGAGTTAATACGTGACTAGCTGTATAGAGAGAAAAAAAGCGCAGATGCCTCTCATCATTCATAGAGGCGAAAAGCTTCTCGAGGTCGACACTGGCACAGCCTCTCTTTACTCGTCGCATCTCCGAGTCACCGGTCTTCAGCTTTTCCAACATTTCCACCGGTCGTAAATAATATTTTCATACCGTTACTCACCGTTCTTACAAATTTCTCTAATCTATTTCTGGGATGTGAGCTGAAAAGTAAAGCGCGAAATAGCGAAACCTAAAAATGAAATAACAAATTTCCATAGGAAAAAGATCAAAATTGATGGAATGCTTTTGCATTTTCTTTGCTACGTACTGTAAGAACAATTCCAATTTAATTTTCAATGTAAACGCTCTTTTTTACGCACAAGCAGCTTTCAAATGATCAATTAGCGAGTTTCTGAAAATTCGTTAATTCTTTTTTTTCATATTCAAATATTCAATACGCTCAATCAATTATTCAAATTTTAGCAAAAGATTTATTTTTGTTTAGAAGAAAATTCGACCGGGGATGTGAACATGCTGCTTCCTTAAGATGTGGTATCATGTCGTTTATCACACATAAATATTCTATAAATAAAACAGTGGCGTGTTACGCCGATAATTGGAAGTCAAAAAGAGAGAGAGAGAGAGAAGAAAAAAAAAAACGAAAATAAATGACAAGAAATGTCGAGTTCGTGCAAATGGTTGACCTTAATTACTGCGAGGAGAATCGATTCCTCGGGGGCCTCGAAAAGTTTGGATAGGATGAGGACGTACACGATTGTGTATACAACAGAATAGTGAGACTGGTGTGGTTAATACATTTTGTTTTTTTTTTTTCTACGTTTCTATTTATTATGAAAATATAATACAAAACATCCTATGTCGTATTACATAGATAACAATGCTCAATTAACGTTTTTTTTCCCTTTTGTCGTAACGTTACCATCCAACACTATGAGAAGCATGTCGGTTATCTTCATTTTCTTCATTTTTTTATTTCTCGGTAAAGTCATTTTTCATTTTTTTTTTTTTTTTTTTTGGAGGAAAGATTATACAGGACAGAGACAGAGACAGGACAGGATTGTTACGTATTCAGACTGGACAAAATCATAGTGTGGCTTTCGTTATGTTTTCATCGTTCGACTTTTTTTTTTCCTTCTTTCATTTTAACTCTCATGCTCGTCGAAACGAATAGAAGTTCGTTTTCTTTTTTAATCGTTTTTCTTTTAACAGTAGTAATAGTATTTCGTCGGCGCAAAGGGTTTTTGTCGGGTCTCGATGCAATGGAGTTTTGTATTAGCGCTAGTTTATAAATAATACAAACGTATGTAAATATTTCGTTATTATTATAATAATAAGTTTTTCTCGTAGCGAGAATGAAGCTTAAGTTTAGTCATCTAGCGTCGCTATCGTTTTTTTTTGTTTTTTTTTGTTCACACCATGCTAAAATACACCGAGTGTTTCTCAAGGCGATCGCCGACGATTTGGCGTTTCAAAAGATTCTTTCGACTTTTAGGTTTTCGGATAATTTGGCGTATTGCGATAAGTGAGTTTTGAATATTAGCTTGGCTATTGGGACTAAAAATGAGGGAGTCACGGTGGTTGAATAATCGTCAACGTGCACCGAGTGAAACACGTCGATGATCTACAGTAACTTTAATATCATTGCCTTAAAGGCGAGCTTCGTTCGATTGAATGTTTCATATATGTATACTCATTGGCAAATGTCGATAGACTCTTTGAGAGACGATATTTCGTGAATAAAATAGAGCGAGAGATCAGGATTAGAGATATTATATTTGAGGCATTGAATCGCTTATCAATCACGATATAAACAGTGAGATAAGTGATCGGTTTCGAGTTTGGGACAATAAAATATCCAATCGAATGGCTCTACCCAGGCGTGTCATTAGTTTCATCTACGTAAATGCCAAGTATAGTTTAGCACTACGATTAGAATAAGTTAATGATCATACGTAGTGTGTGTATATCTAAATTTTTTCTCCCACTTTCTCCGTCAATTAATAGATGTTTTTTTTTGTTGGTATCGTTACCTTTAGTATCTTTAATCCGTTATTTACGCGTTTATTTATTCATTTATTTATTTTACTTTTTTAATTTTTTATTTTATTCCTCGTTAACCACTATATTGCTCTTTGTATTGCTTCGGTGGCAGTATAGCCCTACGTAGTCATGCAAAGTATATTTTTTCAGTATTTTAATTAATTAATTTATTTAGTTATTTATTTATTTAATTACGGATGCTGTAATCTTCCGTAGTTTGGAATAGCTTGCAATGCTCTTGCTGCTGATGAGCCAATTTTAGTTTTCTTTAAATATCATTTATCCTCCTTAATGCGCATTTACGAATTTATTTAAAAAATTTTTAAATGCATTTACGTTTATGCACCTAAGACGCGCGGTGATTAATATTGCTTTCTACTCGCTTAATTGTTACAACTAATTAATGTGTATTTGTTGTTGTTGTTCTTTCGTTGGTTTAATATCCCTTGTCGTTAATAATAGTGTCAACATATCTCTATAAATATAGTTAACTTCGCAAACTCTGCGCCTTCTCTCTCTCTCTTTCATTTCTCTTTTTCCTTACAGCACTCTTAAGTAAAAGCTAGAAAATATGGTTACATTTTACTTGAAATCTACTTCGACGAAACGCTCTTAGTCGTATCTTGTTCCTAAATTCGATGCAACGCTATATGCGCTCCTCGCATTCTCATAAGATCCGTTACATCTTTTACAAAAGCCCGCTAATAGTGTATGTGTGTTTCTGTATGTGTGTGTGTGTGTGTGGGTTTGTGTATTTTCGGTTCGTTAATCCTCATTTAAATAGTTAATGTAATGAGGTTCTACAACCATAGGCATTTATTTTCTATCATTATAATGATCGCAATTATAATTGTAATTGTGTTTAATTATCATCGTAATCGTCATCCCTTTAATGTTAATGTTATTATTATTATTAATATTATAACTAGATTTTTGTCGGGTTCGGGCCTCGTTAGGACCACGTCTCCCCTCCCTACGTCTTTATTGCTTTTGAATACCCCGGCTTCCTTGGGAATTCCAAACGGAACAATATCCTGTAAATATCAGTCGATGGGGTATCACAATGCGTTTTCTCGTCCTCCTCTTCTTCTTCTTCTTCTTCGATTTCTTCGTTTTTTTCTTCTTCTTTTTTTAATATCAATAATATCTATATGCAATATTAGGTTTCTTTAGGTTTATTTTTATATCACATCCGTCTAACGTCACTGCGCGCGTATCGATAAGGATTTTTGGCTCTTCAACCCTCGGTTCGCAATCAATAATAATCATGGTAATCACAATAGCAATTAATGAGTAATACTCGTCCACACATTTCGTTTTGTTTGTTTCGTTTTTCAATATAATTTTTCTTCACAATCGTTGTCTTTTGGCCAAAATAAAATAATTGGCCCGCTTTTTATCATTTGTGTCAATTATCGTTATTTATATTACACGATAAATATTTCAAATTAATTATTCTCGACGATATTTCGTTTGTTTTTTTGGGTTGTTTTTTTTTTTCTCTCAATTGGTTCTCTTTGGCTCTTCACGTATCGTTATTTCTTTCATTTCTTCGTCCCTCATTTGCCACTCAATCCGTAATTGACACTGCCTTCACTCCATGAATTTGTTCGTTTCGCTTCTTTTATACGCTATTAGAGAATAATTTAAATGGAATATAGGCACTTTTTGCACATATTGCGCTCTCTGTCACTCACTCTCTCATTGCACTTTTTCTTCCTATCGTCCGGATTGACTCGGAGCTCGAATATTTATAATTATTCAAATAAATAAATAACGATAGTAGTAATAATGATAGAAGGCGAGAAGAAACACGAAGCTCTTCGAAAAACTTCAGCCTCTTCTCCGACATTGACCAGAGGAAATTAGCATTGCAATAATCCCATTACTTTCAAACTCATCCTTTTTGTATAATAATCCCATAAATAATTTATCAACAATAGTATTTCTTCGAAATCCAACTACATTAAGGAAACATTAATTAGCTTCCTATAGGAAAATTAAAAGAGTTTAGTCTATAAAAATTAATATGAAAAGACCCATGAAAATTCAGATTAATGGTCCACCATCAGCTTTTTAAAAAATATAATTTACCTGTGCTCAACAAAATTAGTATTTTCTTAGCAAAATAAAATATTGTATACAAAGTATTCTTGAAAAAAACTATTGTTCTTCCAATATTGTTTACGGGTGAAATAAACGAATGGATGAATTTGACAGTGACAGGAAGTTTACATTTCTGAAGGAAAGACAGATAACTTGCGATGAGTTGATAAGCAGCCAAAAGTGGACACACACGAAATATCGAGGACAAAGAGCAGATCGAGAGAACATTGCAGTAGAAAGTTGGACAGAAAAGCAGAATTATTATTTCTTCAATTGCAATAAAGAAGTGTAAACGATGAGAAACAGAAGCAATCGAAAGAGAGAAAAATAGACACAGTTATTCCACGTTACATTACATTCGTTATTAATAATTGCGAACGTCTTTTTTTTTTTTTCTCGTGGCTAGAGTTGTCGAGAGTCACGCACGTGCATAGTAGCAGTCATTAAGTCGCGTTGGCCAAAGTCCGAATGGCCTAGATTTTCAGTTTGGAGAAAGAATAAGGAATGGGTATGAGGAGATTTTGTGTCGCTGTCACGCGAATGTGTGTTGTTCGTTGTTGTTGTTTTTTTAAAACGAGTATTGCTTTTGAATGTCGCGACACCGCAGCGATATTGACTAACGAGACGATATTGACTATACAAATTTTCTAATTGAAGAGCGAACCTCATCGATTCGTTCCGTAAAAGTCATGCGTTTCATGGGGTTCATGGGGGGGTTGGAGCAGGAAGAAGTAGAAAAAGTATCGTAGAGATCAGACAATGACGATTAAATTAGATCCGAGAATATCTCGACGAATCGATCCACTCTCGCATCCTGATTTCGACGATGCCAATAAAACACCATGAGCTCTTGCCATGGTGTTGTATGTTATCATAACTATATCGTGCACAGTCAGAAAACATCGAAACGACAATGAAACTGGACAGATAGTTAGTAGACAGTGAACAGCAATTATAACAGTTTTTTTTCCGACCTGATCGTTATAATACAACAGAGACGGCCTTTTCACACGTCGATCAGGCGAAATTCACATTCAGATAATTTACACGCGACATCGAAACAGATATACAGATATATCCGACAAAAATAAAAACGCGTTGTAAAAAAAAGAAGAAAATTATAAAATCACACCGATATTTATTGAATATTGGCCCACTGGGGACCCAGCTCTCGCCAGTACTAATATACTATAGTATCTTTACTTATAATACACTTAAGATCAATTTATTAATATTATTATTATTATTTTTCTTCACTTTAAGTATAATTATGCGTTCTACCGATAGTAACTTTTGAGTTACCTTACGTACATTCTCTTAGCTTTTCCTTTAATACTCTCCTATTTTATTTACACGCGGCTGTTCATTCGCCGCTTATCCATACTGCTGTCGAAGCTATTCAACTACGTGTAATAATGCTTTTTCGGTTATCCGCTAAATAATTAAAAGAGAGCTGCGATATCTCATTTACTGCGAATAAATACTTAAAAAATTGAATGTGTGCGCGTACGAGTGACTATGGATGTCCTCGGGGAGTTTTTGCCGGCTTTGTTCGTTAAATATTATTGTTATTCTATTAAAGCCCATATTGCCATTGTTTCGTTCGCTTTTTTCGTTTTCCCCCATGGAAAATGAATGTGCCCGGAATATATATCAGGGATACACAGATTGGATGTTAAAAATGCTGTATAAATCTCCACCGACGATCAACTTCAATCCTAACCTCAAAACTTTCAAGGCATTTTACTTGAAAATAGAAGTATGAAGTATAAAAAACATTGTTGGATATTATTTGTGCCATAATTATGCATCGATCGCTGATAATTTATTGCTTTTCATCTATTCATTTCAAATATAATCCTGTTCAAAGTTTTGAGGCGGTATCGAAATTCACGCACGATAATGTGGTAAAAATTCAAATTCTTCGTGTCGGTTTATATCTCAGAACGAAAATTTCCTATGTATTTTTGGATGCATATCGAAAATATATGTTGCTCACATTTATTTCGTATCTAATAAAGATAAATAAAAAATACCTTCGGGCCTCGTTCACCATGAGTAATTATACAACTGCGTTGTAATTAGATATTTTAATCGTATATAGGCGAAGATTAATCAAAGTAATTGATCTTGAAAATGTTCATTATCATTCATCAACGATTATTCGCATTTACCGACAAATAATTTTGTTATTCATTTTATTTGAATTGAGCCCTGGCATATATGTATATATATATCCTGAAATACATCTGAGATTTAGATTTTTTATTAAAATGTGTATATATAAATTGTATTTTTATATGTCCTTCAAAGACCGAATTTCCATGGGGTATCCTTTTTTTTCTCCTTTAATCGTTGCTTTATCGGTGGTGATTTTTCAACGCTTGAGTGAACGAGCCAGTCAGCGATTGTTCGAAGTGAGAATGATATTAAATCACACTCTGCTCGCTTCGTTGTCAGCGCCACGAGCGATAAACTGCCCGTTCGTGACTCGTTGGCATTTAGGCAACAACCATCGTCCATGTATGTTACGCCTCATGTGCACTTGTATCCTCCAATTGACGTACACATTCTGGGTACACTCACACGAGCTCGAAAGTCCTCGAAAAGAATAATAGAGGAAAACCCTCCGACGAGTAGTGGCTATGCATATCAGCAGCTTTGTGCATATATATATATATATATATATATATATATGCAACTATCTGTGTATGTATCGCGAGGGTGTTCACTTGTTTCCTGCAGAGCTTGGTAAAGGCATTGCATTACGCTTTTATTTATCACGCGGACTTCTGTACTAGTGTATTATAATCACTCTTTTCGACCCTCCACTACTCGCGCCTCGTATTCGTTGACATAAAATTTTTTTTATCCCCAGTCTGATCAACGCACGGACTTTCCACTAGCGCGATTTTTCGTCATTTTTCATTCGGATATAACAAGGCATTGAATTTTTATTCTTTGGCGTTCATTCGAACATTTGACTCAAAGCGGAAACTATTAGTTTGACGCATCATTTCGCGTCTGATGAAGTGTTGCACTATCTACTGGTGGAATGATTTTTTGTTGTCATTTTCCATTCGTTGGTTGACGTTTGGATATCTTAATGAAATGTAAAACTCTCAGTTTGTGGCTTTAAATCAACGTTGCGGTTCGGTTTTAGTTCCCGTCTGATCATCCTTCGTCTTTTCCACTAGCGCAATTTGTTTTTTCTTTTTCGCTCAACGAGGCTTTGATTCTTCACTTTATGGTTCGTATATGGGACATTTCACTTAGAGCTAAAACTAATAATACATGAACACATCGCCCTCTAAGTGGTTTTTTTTTTTTTTATAGGCTCGAAGCGCTTACTAATTATCGACGGATTCTATGAGGCTTTTTTTGCATTGGTCTTGGTGTCGTGTGGGAGCAAACTACAAAGGATTTTAATTGTGTTCCCTGGATGAGCTGCGTCAGAGCGACGATTTTTCGTTTCTTTGTTTGTTTTGTTTTGTTTTTTTTTTTCGATTTAAGAATGTGGGAGGAATCTTTTGAGCGGGACGATACAAGTGATAGTACTAGCGAAAGCCACACATTTTAGCATTTAGCGCGAGACAGCAAAATTGCAGAGGAACCTGAGGATACGTGACTCTTCAGACCGAAAAGTATTGTTTTATAAAAAATAAAAATGATTTGACAATGCGTCAGTCCCGAAGAGATTCGGCTGTGAAAATATCACAAAATAGCAGAGATAATGTCAGGGTTGTAATATTTTTGAAATATCCGTAAAACGACGGCATTTCTCATTCAGACTGATCCGAAAATAAATTTTTACTATGTACAAATGAATAAATGTACCGTTTTTTAGTGGAATATTGAAAATCGAAGTTCAAAAATATTCAATTCACGTCATTTTATTTCTCCCGCTCTTAGGTCTGAATGAAAATTGTTGTTGTTTCAAAGATATATTCAATTACGAACAAAAAGCTCTTTAAATTAGTGATATTCAAAAATAACTGGAAATATAGAGTATTTATTCTCAATAATTCGTTGAATATTGTTTTTTTTAACTTTCGAATTACGAGTTGAACATTTTCAAGCTGAAGAGTCATTTACCTCTCGAAGCGGAAGTAGGGAAAGCCCGCCGTACGATAATAGCATAGTCATCGATGCGCAGCGTGTAAAGAAGAGAAGAAAAGAAGAAAAAAAAAAAAACGAGAAATGTAGTACTCAGCAGGTGTTTACTCAGCAACAGGCAGACAAGTCATGTATTTCGAGGAGTACCTCTAAGGTTTCTAATCTCGTTACCCATGTTTTATTGATAAAACGTTGCCGCGATTGTGAGAAGGAAGCAAATGCACGGTTTAAAGATTACAGTAGGCCTTAAGGATCATTCGCTTTGACAGAACTTCGCGCAGAGGCATGAATTTATTTTTCGTTTTATTTATTTAAAAAATATTAGCATGCGGATGTGTCAGAAACTACCGGCTCAGCTCCCCTCAATTATCTTCTCTACAAAACAATGTATATGATTTAGAAATCGTAATGCAATAAAATATATCGTTCGACCCCACGGATTTTTTTAGTCCGAACTTCATTATACCTATTTTATCGGACTGAGATAAAATAATTAGTGGTTACTCCCTAAGATAAATACGATCGATAAAGACGCGAAGCGAATGATCGAAGTTGCGCCGAGAGCGAAACAGGAAATTGATCGTAAATCTTCTATCAAATCTCGAGAAATATACCGCAAGTCAAGTTGGAGTGCGAAGTGGAAGCTTAATTTTAACGATGTTTCATTTCGTTTCACTTTTTCTTTCTTTCTTTTTTTTTTTTGTTACCGTGGTAAATGTACACCATAAAATTCAACGGGGTATATGGTCACCTATGCTCTCTCGACAATGGAACGAATAATATATTCCTAATACCCCGTGTATCAATAAATATACCATCAAATTCTTTAAAATGCTGTTCATCTATATGATTTTTTAATCTTTTTTTTTGTTTTTGTTTTTTTTCATTTGTACACACTTCTTTGAGCACCTCTAGTAACATTGAATTCACGATAACAGGGCCTTGAGCTTGAACTTGGGTGGTTCCTCCTATTTAATCTATATCTTTGTTTTTTATTATCGCGGATGTCAATCGCTATTTTTAAATTTTTCTTGGAGTGTTATTTTTTCAAATCGTCTCACTGATAATTTACACCATTATAATTAGAGGGACGCTTTAACTGGATATGCTCCTTCCGTTAATTCCTGTTATCGTTCCCGCGATGTGGCTAATTGCTTCTCCTCTCTGCAGGTTAGGCTGCGACGTCAATTAAAAGCATTCAGCTAAACGAGCACGTGTGTGTGTATATTATTATGTATGGCAAATAATTGTTTTTCCGTATCGTTGTTTAGTGTCGTTGTATTAGCACAATAAAACAGTAAATGACAATATATAAATAAATAAATAAATAAATAAATAAATAAATAAATAATGGTTACAAATAAATTGTAGCTACAATAAATAATGAAGTACAAAAATTTTGACTAGCGGGATGACAATAAGTGAGTCGTTAATTATCAACAAATGTCAAATCAATCACAATGATAATAATAATAATATTAATGACAATAAATTAATTACAACTAATCTTACAGCGAATAAATGGTGAAACAAGGAATGAAAAAGTGTGAGCAGCTAATATAATAAATAAGATAATAAATATATTAATCGCTACTTAAAATTGATGTTGTTGTTGTTTTTTTTTCCTAATGTGTGGCATGATTTCGACGATTATGCCGCGCGTCTCGATTCAACTCGAGTATTGCTTAATTTTTGTTATTGCTCTATTGAAAAGTCGACGATAGCTCCTCATACGCACATGACGTTTCGATGACGACATTGGCCACCAAAACGTCACATCGATGGGCTGATTCCCTTTCTCACCCTATATACCATACTGTACATGCAATGAGATTATTTGTCTTTAATATTAATATTATAAAAGATTTTTTTGTAGCATCTCAGTAATAATTAATTGTTGTTTTCCTCAATTAGTGCCGAGGGCGTCGAAGCTTCAGCGCGATTTAATTGTTTATTGCAGCGTTTCGTCCCTCCCCCTCCCCGCACGTCGTTCGACTAGCACAATTAAACGCAAATGAGATACATCCTTTCTCCTCTCTACATAGCTTCGCTCAAATGAATCTTTCAATTTGCCGAACATTATCGCACCTATTAATTTAACTATCGTTTCACGATTATCCTACCGACGTGCGAAGGGTTGCGGGGAATGGACTTGTCGTTATTACGACGACAGCCTTCTATTTATAGCCGAAGCCTGAATATTAATAAGGTTTATCGGGATTTTCGATGTTCGCCTCTATTTCTTTCTTTCTTTTTTTTTTCTTCCTTTTAAATATAGAATTCGTTGTGTCGAAACATTGCTTTGACCTTACGCGGTTTCACTCGCTTATTACGTTTTCGTCTATAAAAGTATGTGTATAACAAGATATATGTACGAAGGAACACGGAATCGAGGGATGCCTTTGAATTAGCGTCTGTTTTACGAGTAACTGGTGTTTGGCTTAACGATTTATTTATCCACTTATTTGACTTTCCTATCCTGTGCTTTTTGTCTATATCAATATAATTGAACTTGCATTAATTTCGATTAAATCGACCAAAAATTCTCCTCCCTTACAGCAAGAATGACGACAGCTTGGCATAAAAATGACATTTTTTCCCCCCACAAACTGGACTGTTTAGTTCATTGACAATGATTTTTTCTAAAATCAAATTTTGTACAGATCTATAAAATTGCACTAAATATCTCCATCGGTTATTTCATCGAATTTTTGAAAATTCAAGATTCAGCGCCACTTTGAAAAAAATGGGTTTCGTTGTATTTTCATCTCGTGGAAATAAATTAGCGAATTCAGGGCAAACTCCCGATTCCGAAACCCTTGGCACACGTATGTATATATATAGATATATAATATTCATTACGCGGCCCCTATGTTTGAAATTTGATCTACGCGGTTGTTGTGTATCATCTCTGCATGTACATCTACACGAATAGTTTCTCTCGTCGCCTTCCACGCTTTTCGTAAATTTCTCTATACAATTTCCCTCCGTGTGTCCGCATCCGCTTGTACACCGAGCGTCGACCATCGTGGCCGCGTAAAATGCGCGTTAACGCAAGCGTAATTTTGCAAGTACGCTCGACGCCTCGTGCAATTACATACACACACAACGACGAGGTGTAAGCGTCGTGAGTACAGCGGTATGTGCAATGCAACATAAAGGAGACCGGGGCTAGTCGGATCAGGGTCAAGTTAGTCCAATCCCCGTTAAACTCAACAATATCATGTGCATTTCGGGGCTCTTTATTCATCCAAAAAAAAAAACACGCGAAATGAGCACAAAATAGAAAAACTATTTATCCAATATTTATCCAATATTTTTTTTTTAATTCTGAGATTGAGAAAATAAATTAAGTATGAGGGTTAGTAGGTTCACTTTGGACGGTTGTTAAAAAGAGATTTAACTGCAAGAACCGTGTTAAAAATTGACTAAATACGTACATTGGATCGCCGTAAAAAATTTCGAATATCTAGCCAATGATCGGCGCAAGAAAATTGATTTTCCTCTAGCTCGATTGATGCACAGAGATATTAGAAAATTTTTTAAAAAATCAGAAATAAAAATCGACCAATTGGCCCCGGTCTGGCCTACGGAGCAACAAAGGGCCATGGGGTGGGATGTAGCGAAGCCCCTGAAATGGCGTGACATTAACGTAGCCGCGTTTTACGGGCCGACCGATCGTCGCAGCTTATGCGGCCAATAGTAATGGCCGGGAGACGTAATTGCGATTCCAGAAAGCTTGCATTCTCTCTCATCTGCCCTTCTCTTACAACACCTGCACGCTTATACATATATACATAATACAGCCGACGAGAACTATGGTTCTCTTCACTCGCGGTCTCGTTACATTGAATTTAGGCGTCGTCAGCTATGTACCGTAGGTTCTAATTAATTAATTGATTAATTAATTAATTAATGCGCGTTATCATCATCGTCGTCGTTGCCGAGCGTTGCTAGTGTCTGTGTATAAGTGTGTGTGTGTGTGTGTTTCAAGTGTGAGTACGTGAATGGCGGTCGTCGTCACCGCAGCTCGTGACTAGAAACCGGCTCGCGCTCTTCCTCTCCTAGTGTATATAGTAATAATATACTATAATTTTCATTTATATATATATATTATTCGCATGTATATTATATATAATATGTATATATAATATATATATATATATATAGATTCATGTATATTAGGTATACAATCGACTAGAGTGACTAGACTGCAGTGTGGACGTCACCGTGTTCGTCGTGTTTTCCTTTCTACCTTAACGTTGTTTTTTTTTTATTTTGCATTTTTTCATTTTTTTTTTTCATTCTCTTCGTTCAAAGTAGACTTCATCGTCGTTTTCGTCGTTCCGCGTCACCTTCTCGTAAATCCATCGTCGTTTATTCACTTAATAATTACTGGACGTTTCTTACTTAATGTTAAATTCAATTAATCTTTCGATCTACTGGCACTTTTCTACTTAATCACTACTTGCAAACCTTATATCACGCCTCGATCGGCGCGTTAACCCGGCTCGGGGTTAACACGTCGATGTCTATTTTAACGTTTTCTTAATTCATTATCTCTTAAATCGTCGAGGCCATTTTTGTTTTTGTTGTTGTTGTTGCTTTTTTTTTTTTTCTATTCGTATTGCTCGCTTGCGGTGACATAATAGCCGATACCTTAAGTAACAGGCGGTACGTCTCCTTAAATGGTATATTTATAACGTCCTCTTTCGACGAACTGGCACTTTACTACTTAAACACTACGTATTTTCGTTATTTTTTTTTTTTTTTTTTTTTTCATTTTCCTTTTAAGCCACCTCATCCTCCTCCTCCTCGTCATCGTTGTCGTCGTTACCCCGAGTGGGCCGCTAGCTTCTCTCAAAGTCGTCGTCGTCTTCGTCGGAGTCCTCGCGTTGCTGCTACAATCCCCGATTGATCTGTCCATGATTGCTACCAGGGCTGGCTTGTCCAGAGGGCGGCATGTCCTCGTCCCTCAGGCACGCGGACTCGAGGTGTTTGTTGAGGTAGGACTTGAGAGCGAAGGTCTTGTGGCACCTGGAGCACTCGTAGTTCTTATCGGCCGAGTGGGTCTGCATGTGTGCCCGTAGATTGGAACGATCGGCAAAAGCCTTTCCGCAATGAGCGCATCCATAGGGTTTCTCGCCGGTGTGACTCCGCAGGTGGCCCTGAAGAAGCCAAGGCCTGGAGAACATTTTCCCGCAGACCCCGCAACTGTGAGCCAACTTGTGAGTGAGCACGTGCATTGCGAGGGCTGGCATGCTGACGTAAGCCTTGCCGCAGTGTATGCACTTCTTGGCCGATTGCGAGTCGAGGCTTCGATGGGTTTGCTTGTGACGCGACAGATTCGACGAGGTGGCGTATTGTTTGCCGCACTCGGTGCACGTGAACTTGGGCCTCTCCGGGGTCGCAGCCTCTTTCTCGGGGACGGCGGCGTTGCTGGAGCGACGTTTCGATCTTCCGTCAGACACGAAGAAAGCCTCGTACGTGTATGCGACCGTTTTGTTGCTAGCCGAATTGCTCGGTGAGTTGCGACCGCTGGCGATCGAAGCGCCACTGTTGGAACAGCTGTCCGCGGTGGCCGGTGATTGGGGCTCTGGGCTGTTCTCCGATTGGTGGAGGTGGTGCTCGTGCTGGAGCCTAGACGGCGCTGCCGTCGCGGCGTTGTGCGGCGGTACAGGAACAAGTACGCTTACGGGTATCGGGGTCGGTTGCACGTTTACCGCGACCGCCGGTAGAGGCGATGTCAATGGCGGCGGTGGTGGTGATAGCGTGTGAATGAAGACGGAGTGTGTTGGCGCCGCTGGCGAGGCACTGAGATCGAGAATCGCCTGGGCTGCTGAGAGATCCTCCTCGGCCGCGCTGCGGATAATCGGATCGGTGCACGTTTGAAGGCTGTAGGGACGGTAAATGTCCTTTTTCTTGGGCGGCAGCGAGAGGGCCGTGCCTGTGCTCGTGTAACACATCGCTAGACTCTTGCGCGGCGGGAGATTGTTCAACGTTGTCGCGGCTGACGAAGGCGGTGACGATTGGGCTTGATGGAACGACGAGGTTGCCACGACCATGTTAACGTCGCTGACGTTACTCACTGAACTCGCTTGTTGATCGTGCGGATCGACTGTCAGCTGATGGTGACGCGAATTAGGCGTTGGCGAATTAACGTTTGGCCTCGCTAGTTCCGCTGCCGAACGCAGGGTCGCGTACTTCGGAGGCTCCTCGTGATTCAACCAGGCCTCGTGGGTATAGCCTGCAAGCAATATTTCATAGGATTCTTCGTCGTCGTATATTACAAGTGCAGGAGCTTGGCCGAGGGGACGAAAAAGTTGGTCTAATGGTGGGTGAAGGGTAGGCATTCGGGGTTAGGCCGACTCTGGGTTCGCGGAAGGAAGAATAACGGGATATTTTGGTGGTCGGAATATCAAATATGTGGGGATAGCGGTATTCTATTTTTCGACTGTGAGATATGTGTAAGGCGCGCCTTGGATTTTAATAATGTGCCAGAGCTTGTCACAATATAGGGCGCGACTTCAATCTATATTCCGATAAGGTCCCCTGGCGAAGAAAACTATTTATTTTATAATCATATGATCGAAAAAGTTGCATACAATTTATCAGTCGGAATCTGTTAATAATTTATGAGAATCGACGTGAAGCGACGTCTATGATTTTCGGAAAATCTATCCAAAACCGGACGTTTACATGTAAAATTGAAAATCCCCGGACCGATGTTACGTGATACATATAGCCTATCATGGGATTTATCCCAAAGCGATATTTCAAAGGATTCTTCACGGCGATGAAGCGGTAAGCATGGGGGTAAAGTGAAGATGAGGGAGAAAGCTCGATCTAACGGTGGGTAAGGATCCCAGACGTAAGAATGAGTCTGATGATCCGGGTGGACTCGATGAAGAATAACGACTAAGCATTTCGTGGCTCGCTTTCGAGAACATCCTCGGGGGAAAATTCCAAGATATAGACATACACACACACACACGTATATATATGTACATGGTGCAACGATCGGACATTGGAATTATAGATGAGTTGGAAACCTGCTGCGTTATATACTCGCAGCCAATCGAAGTTCGCTGATCGAGTGGAAGAGAGATATAGATGTGCAGGGTAATCCGTAAAGGGAGAGAGGGGGGTAGTTGTACAGCGATCGACCAACGAGAGGATTAATGCTCCTTCTCTTCACTACTGAATACTACAGCATTCATCTTAACTGTATGGAACAGTGGACTACTTGGCAATTCCATGTTACGTGCGTCATGTAAGTTAGAAACTCGTGCATGCGAGCAATTGAAGCTGTGCTCTCGCAGCTCCATAACGATGCGAATTCGAAGAGCTTGCTGAAGCAGCTTTCCGAGAAAGACGACCAGATTCTCGTGTCTACGTCTATCTCTGTATGCATAAGCTTCGTCGTCCTTACATAGCAGATTTACCCAACTGCATACCGAAACTCTCGTGAAGCGATTTATCACTTTCAAAGAGAATATCTCCCGTTCTCGCCCTCTCCTCTTCGTCTTCTCTTCTCTCAACTTCCACTATATGTCTCTGTAGATCTCTGTCTCACCCTCGCTTCTCCTGGATTCAACTACATGCCCTACAGACCGCTCTACCGTCCCTCTGTCTATACATCCATACGCTACGTTGCCTCTAGTTGCCCCTCAGGGAGTTTCGTGCAGAAGCGCGTGTCTCGTCTCATCTACTTCCATCCCAAGTCTCGCTCAACTGAACGTCGTGCTGTACAGCCAATGGGATGTAGCACCAATTGTTTGCCATTATACGAGACACGTATCGGTGCAGTACTAAAGTTTGCGGAGGATTTGTCTTCGGGTTATGATTTTCATGAACCGAACGTCAATGGGTTAATAGAACAATCACGGTGAATTTTTCAGGATAGTTTTGCAACGCTTCGTTGCATTTTTTTCGCCTGAAGGACGTATTGTGGATTAAACAACGGAGTGAAGATTTGGATGTATAAAATCTTGAGACATCAATTTTTGTTTTTGAAATCAGGAAATAGTTTTGGTCTTTTATATTGCTCAATGACAAAAAAATAGATTCTCGGTGATGATGAATTCTATTAGATAAAAAATTTTTTTTTACTAATACGAAGGAATTGATTGGCAACCATTAATAAAAAAGTAAATTAGAAAACTGTTTTTTTTCAGCGTAAATTGGAGAAGTCAGGAAAAATTGGAATTCGATATAAAAATGTATGCTAATAGATAAATAAAAACGAGAGCTATGTGGGAAAATTCTGTTATGGTGGATATTATATAGGAAGAAGAGCAAAATGATTGCCATTGGTGAGAAAAAAAATATAGGAAAATATTTGTCGGCCCAAAGTGGAACGAAGAAAGTGAGACCTGAAAATTTCCGAGGCCTGCCGTAAATATATTCCAGGAATATAAATATACAGCGAACTCTCGTCTTGACAAGACGTACACCTTGCCTCGACCTCGTGCCAATTTACAATTTTTATCCTCGCGTCAGGCCGCACTCAATCCCTGTTAAAACCGCTCGTCGATCTCCCAACCCCGCGGTGTACCTAAACTACCTTTATACAGTCAGCGTCTTTCTTCTCTTTCTCGACTACTTTCCCTGTCACAGGGAGAGGGCGAGGTAATAAATCGCCTCGATCACCGGAACCGTACATTATTCATTCGGGACACGCCTATCGCTCGGCGTGCACCGATTTCTCGACTAATGATCCAACTTTGGCGTGTGCACGTTCACAGCTGGATGGGGAGTAAGTGAGAAAGGCAGCGTAAAAAAGGGAGACAGCTACGCCGTATACATATATATATTAAGGGTGTGGAATGGCAGCCGAAAACTCGAGCGGGTCTTCGACGCGTTTTAGGGATCTTTTGCACATACATTCCCAACCAAAAAGCCAAACTCGATAAGAATTTCAGTAATTTCCTACGACCATCAGCCAAGATAAATGACTAAAGTTTGGGAATTTTTATTGTATTATAATAGCGCCGCAAATTAATTATACGGGGAAAAAAAAATTGAATGAAAAGATCAATGAATGTTCAAGAGAAATTTTTGTCATTCTTCGCCAGTCGTCAACTTTTCAAAAAATAACAATTGAATATTGAATTATTCAAGAAACATAGAATTTGGTGGAAATTTTTTTCCTGTTTTTTGTCAACATAAAAGAAATAAAAAAATGTCGAATTCTTTGGCAAAGTACTTAAATTTGGTTAGAGTGAAACTTTTGGTTGCGAATGTACGAATAAAGTATCCCTAACTGGTCGTATACATTTGCACTTTCATCCCTCTTAGCAAGGTGAAAGTGGAGCTTTTGAAAGTTTGAGAAATAGCCCAGACATGGAACGAAGGATGTAAAACGATATTCGACGAGGACGATGATGAGTTTTGGGAGGGGTTGAAACGCACCCCCACCATTTGGAAAAGTGGATCGAGATTGATAAGGCGAATTGATAAACGTGAATAAAATTATCTTCGAGCCTGTAACGAAGGTGGAAGTTTTAGGGGATGGTTGGCTCGCCTTTCTCGAGCTCGTTTCGGATCAGAGCCGGGAGAAGGATCGATCGATATCGGACTCTATGGAAACTCGAGTCAGCTATACCGTTGCACCTTTATACAATTCAACAGGCACCGGAGTTTCTCGGCTCAGGCAAATATATTCCGCTCGGTGAATCAGCCGCTGCGGGGGGCGTTAGCATTTCATTTCCTGCATGCACGGCGAAGAGAGCGAGCGCCAGCTGTTTGGGTTCATGCCATGTGCAGCCCCATTAATGCACGGTGGTCGCGTAGGAAAAAAAAGAGGGGGATGGAAAAAACGTTCGTTTGCGCAAACGCAATTATTATAGCTATCATCATACATGTGACTGAATGCGGGCAGTGAAAAAAAAAAGAAATATTTCTGTCAAACGCAATGCTACACAGTTTTCTGTCTATCGATGTGATTTTAATTTTCCATAAAGAGTGCGAACATATTAAGTACAAATTGATATTAATATCCATTACAATATATTCCACACAATTATCTTACTGTCCAGGCTGCAATAATTAATGAGAAATAAATGTTGATCTTCAAATGTACAGTACTGTTTGATTAAGTGAATGAATGGAAATGGAAAATTGATAACTTGTTCACGAAATAATAGGTCGAATTGATAATGCAACCTCTAGGCAATGTATATGGAATTAGAGAATCGTCATCGCCACGAGGAATATATTTATTATTCAGAACGAAGAGAATTTATTGAAATGCGATGTGAATTATTATTCATCGAGTTTGAGGCTGGCAGTGTACATGAGTATGATTTATTTGGACTAAGTTTTTAAATAGTCGTGAGCATCTGCGACAGAGACAGAGACAGAGCTTCGAATGAAATACAATTTCCCAAAGCTATGATTCTTTTTGCCTCTCCGTCTCTTTTATTCGCTCGGATCAACGATTTTATAGTACGTTGATGCATATAGAAAAGCCGCTCCAGTACATGGAGCGTTGGAAATACATAATCGATATAGTGTGCCTGGCACGAGTGCTCGAGATCGATACAGGGGCACACAGTTTAATGTAATTCGCCAAATGCATCTCTCTAACCCCCCACTCCTCTCGTGGTTAAGGCTGAAAAATTGGGTTAACGGGCTAAAAAGCTCTCTAAAAGCTGTTGAGATTTCCAACGTCGAGATGTCCTTTCCATTCGCTACGATAATCAGAGGAATCATTTTTCTTGCTTTTTTTTGTTGTTGTTGTTGTTTTTTTTTTTTTTAATCATCTCTCCAAGCACTCTGAGGATTTGAGTGTCTGAGATTTGTGCGCAAGTACTTGGAGCTGAGGGTTGCAAAAGATAGCTGTGGATTCCGCAAGACAAACGAGAATTGGAGGGTAGCGAAGGAGAGACGGACTCGACGCTTAAAATCCAATTCGTTACGAAGGCCCCCCAAGGCGTTCCCGACTTCCGGTTACCGAGAACTCGCGCTCTCAGCCAGAGAGGGAGGTGGAGAAGGCAAGGCAGCCCCGAGAGTGCCAGAGGCAAGTGCGATAAATCAGAAAATTCGTGCCATCGATCTTTACCCTGGCGTCGTAGCAGTTTGCCTATTATTGACTGTAAAATAATGGAAAAAAAAAAAAAAAACGTCTTCGAGGCAAAATACGCCAAATTGGCCATTCCAGTTTTATCTTTTTCTACCAACAAACGTTCGGATATATTTTCTTAGATTCCTATAAAATTACAAATTTGTAGAAACTCTGAGACCGAATATTTCAGACCATAATAAATATTGTCCTCTTCATTTTTTTAAACCCGGAACATATTCAATTTTTAATAATTTTATTTAACAATATTAAAGGCATTTTAAACACGACTTTGCTAATTTTTGTGCATTTTTGGAGAACGCAATAATTTTTTTATCAAGATAAAGTGTTTGAATAATAGAACTAATGACATATTTAACAATTTTTTAATATAAAAAAATTAATCGTTTGACCTAAGGAACGTTTTACATTTTTCACTTTTTTCCCATTGAAAAAAAAAATGTCTCCTCATATACGTGTATAAAAGCACCGGTGTCGAGAGAGGCCTCGTTGTTGTCCAGACGTGCATTTTGTCGCACACACATAGAGTCGAGCAAAATGGGATCAATAACGTCGAATGCGGCGCGCTCATACACATGGCTGCAGGCCACAGCCAGCTGTTGATATTTCTCCACCTCCGGTCGTTAAAACACACAATGAGAAATAAAGTAGGACGATGATAAATCATGAAAACGTAATTAAGAAGCGATCGGGGCAACTCCTGTGGGAGGGACTACTACGGGTGCGAGAAAATCGAGTGGCAACTGGTCGTCCGAAGGATTCGTCGATGATACTGGAAGTGAGTATCGCAATCACCAGAAATAAATGTTAAAAAATGTTGAGACGAAGGAGGGAGTGAACAAAATTAAATAGAGATTGCTTTCGAGAGAGCAACAGACCACTTGTTGAGTGAGAACGAAAGATACACACACTTTTTACCCCTCACCCTTTACTCACTCTTATATCGAGGAGGAATGATGCTCCATAAACCCGGAACGAGTCGCTAATTTCGAAACTTCCAAGTTAATTACTTTTCCTCGTGCTCCCCTCTCCCCACTTGACGTCGTCGTACGACTGAATTAAGTAGGGTGAAGTTGTACTGATACACCCTTAATATCAGTGGTGCTACAGCTCGATTCTGTACATATGTGATTAATGTCCTCCGTGTGAATACTCGAGGAGGTTCTTTGCTTGTGTGGTCTCAATGTGTATCGAGTGAATGGATCGTGATGAAGAATGTGACAAATGTACTAAACTTTCCCTTACAAGGTGTCAAAAGACCTCCACTATCGTCGCAGCCAAGCCCTACATTATTTTCGTGGTCTACGATTTTTATGTCTGAAATATTTTCCTCGGTGGCGCATTTTCTGTACCCATTTAGAGAAAATATTTGAGTTTTTTTTTTTTATGGACCGCACAATAAAATACTGCTGACAATTGATCGACAAATTCTTGGTCATCAGCAAAATAATTCTAATATTCTATAATACAATGTGCTATAATTTCAAGTAATTATGAAATTAGTAAATTATTGATGAGAATGAATAATTTTGCAAGTGCAATAATTAATATCGAATTATATATTTACGGAATGATTGATCAAATTGAATAAATTCGGAGGTCGTGTTTGCAGTTCTGGTTTAAATTAGTGGGAAAATGAGACTGATACCACGCGACACCCTTAAAAGTCACACGTGCGGTTGGGAGGAAGCAGAAGAAAAGTGGGCGGACTACGACTCATGAGTGGATCGGATCGAAGGCCTAAGGAGAAGAGCCCCTACAAAAGAACGAATCGTTACGTGAGAAGGTAGTGCTCGTCGGGATATGAGAAAGGTGAGAAGGCGAGCTACGCAACGAGCGGTTTCTCGCGACAGGTGCCTGGCTCCTTTCCCACCCCGGCTATACTTTAATAAAGTATCGTACAGCGTCGAGCTTATTGTTACGTGAAAGACGGGAGTTAGCGATAACACGTAACGTTGATTCGAAGCTCACACACGCACATACGACGCGGCAGCCCTGGAGACGAGGTTGGGGGCTCTGGGGGTTTGGGGGTTGAACAGGAATATGAAGCTCGATAACCCCTCAGGCCTTGTCACGCTAACCTGTCGATATTGCCAGCGGCATTGACGCCAATCGAACTCGAATAATTGACACAGCTGCCTTGCCACCCGTTAATTCGATCTTGTGCACAGAACGAGCCCAAATGCTTTGAGCGTCATCAAATTCTATGAATGTCAATAAAATTAATGACATTTCGGGATAAAGCTCATGCGACACTTCGTGTCGTTCATAAAAGCTTTGCTGAGAGACGAGGACACGAGATATCAAACGTATTACGTGAAGCCTCCCGATTGAATCAATGTCTCCATTTTCAAAAACGTCAAAATTGCCTGTCGCAATTTGAAACGTATGTTGCATCATTGACAATTTGATAAAACTGTCATTAAATGTGCTATCGAGAGTTGCGACAGAAGCGACGAATTTGCCATTGATTGGGAATGACTTGAGGGAAGTGCAAATTGGATTTTCCACGTGTCCATCGGTGGTTAAGTCGAAAATGGTATTCCGACAAAATCATCACCGTGTTATCGAAAGTTAGGCTGGTGACACGAACGACGAAGTTTATCTGGCACTTTATACGCAACCGAAGACAGTCTCGAATATTCGAGGGGAAAGATTTCCTTGGCATCGAGTATATCACCTAAACGCATGACAAAATCAATCCCGTGTAAGAGCTCGAGAGCAGATAGCTTTACCGGGGCTTTCGAAAACGTGCCTAGGCTCTAAGAGCAAAGATGATGCAACCGGAGAAGCGAGGGTGAGCGAGAGGAGGCCAATCTATGGCCCCAGGGGCTGGTTTCCGCTTAGGAGAAAATTCTACGTTACGTTCTTAGGGAGACTCAGCTGAGTGAGACGTTCGCCAATCTCACAGTGCGCTGCTTTCTCGACCTCGCTGCTGATGTCACTTGAGACCTAATGCGAGTGAGTCGGTAATCCAGTAACCCCTCGTCCCCGAAGGGACAGTTCCGAGGGATAAAGTCGAAGTGAGATAACAATGAGATTACCAGAGTAAGATTTTCGTTGCTCGGGTATAATCCAAGTAACGTCAAATACCTAAGTGGCGAGGGAACGAGACAGAAAATCACCCAACCAGCAAAGCCCTGCGCAATCTTTTTGATACCCTAGGCCTTGTAAAGATGTGTACACAGACTCGGCCCGTGATGGGGAAAGGTGACTCTCCTCGATCTTGATTTTCCGTTCATCAATCTCACATTTTTTAATGAATTTCTTACGCCTCTCTTGAAACCCCCGTGGGTTGGTTATCATTTACCTTTCCAGAGGGTCGAAAGCTCAGCTCCCTGAACTTGGGAATCGCCGTTTTGAGATAATGAATCGACTTAGGGATTCTTTGGCAGGATGCTTGAATTTCCAAGATTTTGGACAAGATTGTCGTGGAGCCTTGAAGTTCCAATGTCACGAGTAAAGGTCGCTAGTTTTTGAAAGTACCGGAGATGATCTTGAAGAAGAGCTTTTGTTTTCTGACATCGTGTTCCATTTTCTGTTCAAAAGCCAACAAATTCGCAGATTTCTGTAATTCAAATAGTCAAAGAGACATAATGAGCTTTCGGGGCGTGTCAACTTCCTGCCGAGAAGCCAAAGCTTTTGAGTTTGAGACCTCAAAGGTTTAATCCTCGAAGGCAAAGAGACCAGACTGGAAGGGCCACCCAACGATGCCCGTACGTGCGCTTAACTGTAAAGCTTGAGACGCGGGAGTTGTTACAGCGTATCTCGTAGAACATAATAACAAGAATAGGTTGGGGGGCTGGCTGTTGTAAGCTCAAGTTCTCCCTCGACAAGGAGGATGGAACCTTCGTATCCCGAGCTCCGTTCCAGGGTGTCTGGTACAGCATAAACCAGAGGAAGCCTCGCCCGAGGCTGAAGACAAGCTCTTTAGGCTGAAGTTTGAACGCGCTATACAACATATACGGCACCTATCGGCCGCTGTAAAAGCATCCCATCTATAGAAGACACACGAGGCTGTTCTTCATCTCGTCCACTCGATTCTTCACATCCATGCGAATATACATATAGTCTACGAAGAACGTGAGTGCACACGAGGCGTTGGGCGTGGCTTTTGCACTCGCTGTGTTCAGTGTCTGCGGTGACTCGTGGCTTTTCTAGTCAAAGGGGAGAGCAAGGAGAGTGCGGGAGAGAGAACAAAAAGAAAGAGAAGCAGGGATAGGAGGAAATACTCGAAGGGCAGAAGGGGGAATTGGCAAAAAAAGGGTCACACGAGCGTGATGTACAAGGGGCTTGTCGAGAGGGGTTGAAGCTAGTCAGGATTAACTTTGGGCTATCCGAGAGAGCGAGGAGGATTGGAATGACGAGTCGGGGGATGAGATAAGGGATGGTGAAGTTGTTTCTCGCGTTGATTCTCGGGCATACCGTGATAGTAGAGGGCCCCTGAGGCGTTGAGTGGTGGTGGACTAGGCGCGGTTGCGCCGGCGGTTGGACTGTGAGGACCCCAACACGTTTGCTGACTCGCCCTGTTGCCTCCTGCTTCGGCGTTGTTGCTGCTCCCGCTACTGTTGCTGCTGGTGGTAGCGTTGCTGGGGGTGGTGTTGATGGTGGTCGTCGTCGTGCTGTCGCCCACGACGTCGATCTCCTCGTCCTCGGTGTCAGGGACGAGGCGTCTTCTCTGTTCCTGGACGGCATCCGTAATCTCTTCGCTGATGATAAGTTCACCTGGTTCCATGTCCTGATGTAAAACAGAACTGGTGTCGTCGTCGTCTTGTCTGTCGGGCCACGGATAGGCCTTCCACTTCTTGGCCATCAAACAGCGAGGCATTTTGATGATGATGTATTTAACAAATTATAGCGTTTCTCTCTCTCTCCCTCTCTCTTTAAACCACTTTTCCTGTTGCTGCTGCTGCTGGTTAGGCTTCGGGTTATCGGATATCAATCTTGATACGTTTCGCCACTTGTTCCAAACAGCACAATCGACTTAGAGACTCGTCACAAAATCGACAATCAATTATACTCTCCGTATCACGTGCACCTTCACCAATTGCCCTGACACAATGAGCACGGTCAGCCGTTTTCAATATCGACAATGACCTTTCACCAGCACTCGCGATATTTATTCGGGCTATTGACGCCTCACCGTAAAACAAATCACCAGCACCGTTGTAACGAGCTACGGAAGATCCACCAGCAGCAGCAGCAGCACCGGCCGATGCTATACCACCGGAACCTGCACAACCACCGAGTCCTGGAGGACCGACGAGGCGACCCCGACGACGTCGCCGTCGGCTACGCTTTCCACGGAAAAGCAGCTTCCTCTGGTGAGACGTGCAGGCCGGCTTTGGTGGCGCGATAGAAACGCGGGACCTCGTCATCGGCTCAACGATCCTTGGACCTCGATTTCCCCACCATGCCAGTGTGCCAGGACCCTATTATGCGTAATAGTGTCCACGGCCCACGGCGTAGCTGCTTGCACAAACCCCTTCGTTTTTGTTATTTCAAACACTTGGTTTATTTTAAAATATATATATATACATATACATATACATATATATATTTATATCAATTATTATTGGTAATATTATTATTAATATTGTTAAATATTATCTGCAGTCTTCTAGAGTTTTATTTATCCTATGTCTGTTGTTTATTCGGCTTAGCTTCAGTTTCTTCGGTATTTATCGGTGGTTGGGTTTATACTTCTCGAGTAAATATCGACAACGACGACGACGACGACGAATCACGATCACGAACACTCCTCGACTCCCCAGCCAACCGACACGACAGTCGAGTAATATACTTAGTTTTCTCTCCCAACGCCCTCAAAGCCCGCACCGTGTGTGTTTGCAGCACCCGTTGATATCCCGTCCGTCCGTCCGTCCATTCCACTCGCTCTCTTTCTTTCTCTCTCTCACTCTCTCTCTTCCCGTCACCGCTCGTCGCGCCCGCGCCAGAGACAGGGGAGGGCCCGCTCTGCTTCTGCCGTTCGAACTGTACGCGGAATATTGGGGTGCAGCGCTACCGTCAGCCGCTCACGCACACACGTAACCAACCCCACACTTTTTCTCTCTTCGTCCCTCGGTTGGCCTGTTGCCATCTCCCTCCCTGTTTTCGACTCACTCACTACGTACCCTCCCCTCACCCCGCTCATGCGCCGTTACGGACGCGTCGATCCAACGCACCCTCAACCCACCCTTAAGGCACTCCTCTCGTCGCGTGGAGGGGATTTTCATCCCCACTACGGAATGCCAAGCAAAAAAATATATACACGCGCCCAATGTTTCTCTTTCGCTCGTGATCATTCACGGGAATGATCGATGAAACTTTTTTTTTCCTTATTCACCGTTTCGACTATTTTAGGCGCATGAGTTTTGAGTGGATTTTTTGCCTGGTATGTTTTTTTTTTAGTTTTTTTTTAGGGGGAAATTGTTGCTTTTAAGAAGAGCTCTGAGAAAATTCATTTTTTTTACCGTCTGTCGGTACATCGCGAATACAGTGAAATAAAAATTTAACGCCGAGGTGGAAACTCGGATATGGAGTGAAGTTTATTGGAAAATAACTTCAGGGCGAGGAAATACTTTGTCGAGCTTAACAAGTGGTCGGGTTCAAAATGAAATGATCGGAAATATTGTGAGGAAGTTGGACGAATGATTTTGATTTTTATGCTCAGGGTATTGGGATGACAAGATTGGTTTTTTTTAACTTTAATAAGCAATAGAGTCATTTTGATTTCAATAAAAAGTCGCCGAATCTTCCATTGATTCGATTTATCTCAAATTCGGAGTGAGCTTGCAACTCAACTTTCCTTTCACAAGCAAATTCCTGCTGTGTGTAAACTCACACTTCTGCCTTGAATTACTTCGTCCATAAATTAACGTCTTCCCTTGGCATGCTTACAAAAATAATTTACAAATCTTGATACATAAATAACCAAACCACATCGACAACGCCTTAAGCCCTCCAAATAGAGCATATACCACAGTGGTTAGTCAGTCAGGCGATCCGAAAGGTCAAGCGAACTCAACCTCACCGACCGTACAAGATAAATTCTGGAAAACCATTTAGTTAAAATCTCTTCAACAAACGTATGAATAATAAAAATAAATAAATAAATAAATAAAATGCTGCAAACGCGGAAAAATCGGTGCGAGGACGTATGACAACCCTCGAAAATGTTGAAATTTTGGGGGCGTCGGTCTGGACGGAGAAAAATCAACATGAAAGCAGAGCAGAGGAATCCCCCTGAATTGTTTTGATAATAAACTACCTTAAGTTTCTCCATCCAGCGAGGAGAAGTGACCGGGCGCGCGCACACCCTCTCCGACACTGCGGCTCTCCCTACCATCCCTCGTGCTCTCGCTCCCTCGCTCCAACCCCCGTTGCGGAAATATTGCTGTATAGGATAGCTCACGAGTGGGGCTTCACTTGTTAGTGTGCAAGAAAGCTCGAATCAGTGTGCATGCTCCCTGGGTATTCGTATAATGCTGCTGGGAGATGCTGATGCTGTGAGAAAGGGAGAGGCAGTGAGGGTGCGAGGTTCGAGGCTTAAGGGGGTTGGTCGGTGGTTGGGCTCTGTCCCATTCTATCCTAGACTATGTCCTCTGGCTGTGGCACGAGGTTGGCTCGTGCCAACCAGGGGATCGAGAAGTGGTGGCTGCTGGTCCCGATCCTCGTGGTAGTGGTAACTCTCTTGTCTTGGTGAGGGCCTTCCTATGAGCTTTATGAAGTGGAGGCTCTAGTTTCTCTCCGCAGACATCCACTATTGCTGTAGAGAGCTGCAAAGTACGTGGTATACGTTGCCGAGATATGCTATACCACGATCAGCATTATGCAGCCAATTAATCCTTCCCCCATTGCCACCCCCCATTGCCTTATCATACATGCATATTATCGTTGTAAATTGGATAAGTTGAGGCATAATACACGAAGCAGTCGTACGGTTAATGTGTTATGTGCACTGGAAATTCTGACACAGCACGCGCGCGCGCGCGCGCGGAATTCCCGCTCTTTGATTCCTTCTTTCATTATTTATTCGCTATCTATTAATTCATTTATTTTATCGCTCGAAACATTGGGTGGAACGAATTTCCCTTGAATTATTGTTTGTACCCATGCTCTCGAGCTGATTAAAAATCTAGAGACTGGAATACAACGGAATGAAAAAAAAATTGATTTCTTTGTATCGTTAAAGTTGCAAGAACTTTTTATGTATTCCGACGATTTTTGTACTGTGGTTTATGCGAGTACTTTTTGGTTGGCGATCTTTTCTATCGGTCTTTAAGTTTATCTTGATTACAGCAAAAAGTAGAAACTCGGTACTACCGGTAATTGATATTCATTGAGGGACGAAAAAATTTCGGAAGAAATCGGACACGACGTAACATATTTTATCGAATGCCAGTTAAATTAATAATTTGATTCTTTTATAAAATTGGGACAGGAAATGATTGTATTATTTAAAACAGAGTGAACATTTTCCGAACCAAATTCGCTGAAATTAACTTCCCTTCATGAAATACGGTTCACAACGAATTATTGTGAATATTAATAAAATAAAGCCTAATAAAAAAAAATCATATAAAAGTTATCAATTTCCATCAGTAATCGGATTCTATATTTGACATGGACAATCACCGAAACGAAATTCCATTGAAAACCCAAAATGCCACAACTCCACAGTTCTTAACGGAATTGCGTTTGTAAGCTTCGTTATCGAGGATTAAAAAAAGAAAAAGAAGAAAAAAAAAAAACAACACGAAGAAAATACTAAAGATTCTTTGGCAGCATCAGAACGTACGAGAGTCCGGGATAAAGGGAGAGATCTCAGGGCAGACAGAGGGAAGCTTCTGATGCTGATGCTACTGAAACGACGACGACAGTAGTTGGCACCGAGGGTGAGTATGATGCCTGAAGAGGTCTTCTCGTGTCGGCCGGAGAGCGCAGTGTTGCTCGTCTCCTCACAAGCGCGACTCCCACACGTGAGAGCCCACACACACACACACACACACGCACATACACGAAGGTGTACAGACCGTGCACACTTATCAGTGGATGCTCGTGTCTTTCGTAGTCGGTGAGAATCGAAACGGACGTGGAGGGTGGCGATAGTTCGTGGGGGAGCTTCGTGGCAAACGACGAAGGGATGAAGAGAACCAGAGAGAGAGAGAGAGCGAGGAAGAGAGAACCATGAAGAAGAACGATATAGCAGTAGGATCAACGAAGAGTGGGATTGTGTCTGTGCTCTTCTTGCTCTTTCCCTTTCGTTACGGCGAGATAACGTCTCTCTCGCAGCCCCTTCGTGGGGGAATAATAATCGAGGGCGAAAGGGGGTCGAAGTGGGGAGAAGAGGGCGGCTGGCACATGCGCCAACGATCCCCATCGACCCGCCGTCTAGGCAACACCTGGTAGCGCGCCCCACGTGCCACGCTAGGGTGCCACCGACACCGCACAATTTCTGTCCCTCTCTATGTCCCTTTTTCCCTGTCTCCGTCCCTCGGTTCGTCGTCTCCCTTGCGCTCCTCGTCTTCAGCTATCGAGTGTCCCAATGGCCTCTCTTTTCCTCTGCTTTATAGGGCCATAGGGCATTCCGTGCTCTCTCAGTCTACTGACCCACGGCAACTATCCGAAGTTCCGTTCTTCTCACACGCGTACACACATGTGGGGAATATACGTAAGGGAGAGTCTCTCACCTTTCCCCATTGCATTTTCAGCGAAGGAACACCTGGCCTGGTACGAGGTGGTCCTTCTCGCTCTTCGGATATAAATGTAGCAGGATATATCCCTCCTAAGCTCTGTATAAATTGCCAGCTGAGAGGCACAGCGAGAGATAACCAGTTGCGTTGTTTTTTTTTTCTCCCTTCTTCGTCTTCTTCCTGTTGATCACTTTGCTCGGTGGGGTTATCGGCCTCTGGCTCACCGAGGGTCGCATTGCCAGGTGCGAAAAATGGGTTCGAATGGGGAAAATGTGGGTATGGTTATACCTGGAATTTTTTCATCAGTTTCGACTCACACAGAATAGTAGAATTCAGTTTATTTGAATTATCAAAAAAAAAAATGATTAGGGATAAAAATCTATCAATTATGACCAATCATCCGGTCGTAATTAAAATACTTAATTGGAGATTGGAAATAAATGCATGGGCTGTTCACCTTAAAGATACAATACGAATAATGTGTTATGAAAATTATTTATGGAATTATCGAATTGTCGAAATGAACGACAACCGGAACGAAATCATAATAATAAATGAATGTGTAATTATAATGCACGAATTAGTTGTTATATCGTATAATTCACAATTCAGTGTCAGGATTGCAGAGCGGGAATAAATACTCGAATAATATTCGCCTTCATAAATGAATAACAGAAAAACGATATGCATCGTATTTCCGATGAAATCATAATTAGTCAAATTATCGAAGTGTGGACATAAATGTACTAAAAAATCGTCATAATAAATAGATGCCTGCGTATAATTCACTTCTGAATTTCAGTGAATGCAGTATTATTAAATCAAACAATTATCGCTAAATGAATGATTATGATGAATAAACGGGAATTCCAAGAAAAGCAATATTATTGAATCAAGCAAATTGCCCCGAAAATGGTTTCAATCTATATATGGAAAAAATGTAGTTTGTCCGTAATTTTCGATATATAAATTCACTAAATTCACCTACTTTCTCAGTTACGTAAGTACAAACATCGAAAAACGTAAATTTTCACCCTAACCCATAAATAAATAAATCTCGCGACTTCCAATAAAGATAATTCACAAAATAAATGAATTAACGAAAATATAATTTTTACATCATAATCCTCGAGACATCTTTGCGTTTCATATTTATCCGGAATAGAAATAACGAGCTGCGAGGTTGAGTGAGAAATAACTAGTTGCTTCTTCCGTTTTGCTTTTTAATTTCTTTTACTTCTTCCTGTTGAACACTTTGCTCGAGCATTTTGCGTGCGACCCTCGCGCATCACGAAGCCGAGATAGTGCATATTGCACGCCGACTCTGCTGCTGCTGTTGCTTCTCCTCCTGGCGGGATTATTTGTTGTCAAGTTTTGCCGAGGGGTCGTAAATCCAAGTTTGCGGTGAGCATGCGTCTACGGGGGTTGTAACGGAGGGTGGAGGAACGAGGGGCAAGAAACACGAACCCGCCCTCAACACACACTCACACCCACACACACACACACACACACACACACGTTTCTGTACAGAAGCCATCCCCCCACGCAAAGAACTCTGCCCGACAGAACGTCTCTCTCACACACCAGTTGCGAATCTTCGCTTCCAGAAAACACGGGCCCAGGCAGCCCAGCAAAGTCAACTACCTGTGGATAGCGGCAGCAACACTCGAGGCAGGGCTTTGCGTTGTGTACACGCAGTCCCTATTTTCTCTATCGCCTCTATCTCGACTTCTCTCCATCCTCGCGGCGCCTTTATCGCTCCATCGCGCTGCCGAATAAGAAAGGATATTAATCCTAAGGAGACGGGAAAGCCATGCGCTCTTCCGGGCTAATGACGTTACATTTCCTCGATACAATAAGCCCGAAAAAAAAAGAAGAAGATTGACTGCATTAGCTGACCATTCCGTTGGGGGCTGACAGAACGGCCAGCATCGAATTCCTTCCCCTTAATTAAACGTGCGTCAAGCTAATGCTCATTTTTATCGCAACAATCTTTAACCTTGCAAACAGAATGTTTTCGTCACTCGGCATTTATTTTTATGGGACGCTTGATTAATTATATACATTTTGCGGTGAGAAAGCGTCTTTTTGTGGAACACTTTTCTCTTGAGATCTTGCAGCGAATTCAGAAATGGGTGAGGATTTTTATGCACTTCAACTTTTGATCTCCTGTGGGTTACGAACTGGTTGGAATATCAGTAAGAAACTTTTAGCGGAATTTTAATTAACGGTATGTCGTTCGTTGCTAAGTTGATCGGATAATGAAATTTATTTTTGACGTACGGAAAAAGAGGGAAAAATTGGTTCAATGAGAATTTTCAGGCATTGGTTGTGGGCTTGAAAAAGGTGCAACCTACGGTGCAGACTTTCCTTAATATCGGGAGAACGATAAAAGAGAAACGACGACGTTTTAGCCTAATGACACTGAGGAGAGCCCGTGGCTGGTTCGATCCTCGAGCAAATAGAACGCGAGCCGAAGAAACAGTATAGCTGCAGGGGGGAGGGCAGGGGGTAGTTGTTTCTCCTTCTGGTGCAGTTAGTCACTGATCCACCTCGGATTACGTCAACGAAAATAAAAGCCAAGGCGTCCGCCCGGGCACACGAGATTTCCGATACGCTAACTCTCGTTCTCATTCCCTTTCTTCTTTGCTTTCTCCACCCCCGCTCCTTCCCTCCTCCCTCTCTCCCACGTCTCCCGGCCCATAGTGGCAATAGATATTTCTCGTCGATAACACATGGGCGAATTGCGTGTCGCTGGCGATTCGCATCGCCACTATACCACCGGCAATACTACAACCTCCCCCTGGTCTTCT
The DNA here is from genome assembly GCA_947507545.1 of Clistopyga incitator. Lineage (NCBI taxonomy): Eukaryota > Metazoa > Arthropoda > Insecta > Hymenoptera > Ichneumonidae > Clistopyga > Clistopyga incitator. Next base: position 11,031,985 of record OX382177.1, read on the forward strand.
TGCTCAACAGCTCCTGCCCGAGTTCACTCGCTTGCCTCAGAGCTAATTTCATCCCGTGACTGCAATCTCTTCCCTGACTGCCTTCGAACGAATCAGGACCTAAATCAGGAACGCAACTGCTTTCTCAGTTAACTGTATAACTTAACGATACGTTAACCTGCACAGTCATTGGTAATTCAACGCCTCAATAGCCCTCAAAATGTGGGCCACCAAATGGCAACTGTAGTGCAGCCTCGCACGAAATAATAAATTGGCTCGTTCTGAAGGGAGGAAATTATTTTTTATTTTTACTTCGGCGAAGGGGAGAGATGTCAAATTTTTATTTTTTTTTAAATTTAATAGAATCGTCGCAATAATAAATAAATGCCTGGACATAATGCACAGGATTTTGAATGACCTGAAATGCAGTAGGATAGGGTTGAACGTATTGTCACTAGATTAATTTGTTATCGTGCATGGAATTCCGACTTGGGAGAAACTCATGACAATCTCATCTGGACCTTTTCTTCCTGGCCGAAATCACTCGCTTTTCTCGGTGCTATTTTCATCCCGTGACTGAAATCTCTTCGCCGACTGCCTTCGGACGAATCAGGACCTAAATCAGGAACGCAACGCAACGACTTTTACAGTTAACTGTATAACTTGACGATACGTTAACTTGCACAGTCATTGGCAATTTAATATCTCAATAATCAACGAGACTCAAATTTTTTTATAAAATTTGTATGTACGAAAAATAAAAAATATATATTTACATTGCATATAAAATCCATTTCTTCAGAATGTAATAAATCTGGAATGTGATGTAATTAGGTGATTTCTAATCAGTTTTGAATTTTTTTGAATGACATTTGTGGTATAAAAAAATATGGATAAATGTAGTTGAAAGAAAGTGCTCGAGTGGCTTTAAAAAATGTATGGGAAGATTGTTACAGCAGATAAGCATGAATAATTCTGGATGAAATATTGTAGCATGGCAGTAAAAGTGACGCGTCTGAAAGAAAATTTTCGTTGCAGTGATAAAAATAAAGTGCTTGGGGTGCAGGCTACACCCACAGGCCCATTGAAAGGTTAAGACGTAGTGTCTTTTTCCCTAGTATATTTCATGGGCCATTCACTGTACACTATCTTGAAGCACTATTGGATGGCCAACGACTGTAAAACATACTCAAGGACCTCGTAAATTATTCTCTTCCTTTAGGTAAGTCATGAAAGGATATAGTCTTCATTGTGGAGAATGAGGGTGAGTTCTAGTTCAGGAGGCCCTAGTTAAGTGCCCTTCGATCAATCGTATAGATAGAACTATTTTATTTTCGTGGAAAATGTAATAACTGTACCAATGAATCGTCACGTAAGAAGTACAATAAAAAAATCTGATGGAGCACCGAATTATTATTTATTTACGAGGTCCGCACAAAATTGCTGTCCAAAAATAGCTAAAAACAAAACAAAACAAAACAAAACCATCTGACTCTAGTAAATTTCATACACACTCCATACAAATTTTTGTCAAGCCTCAAATTTTTTTTTTCACTATTGAAAGCGATTTATTTTTTGGGCCCCAAGGTTCTATTTATCCTTGATTTTTTTTAACCGTTCGGATTTGGAAAAAAAAAATTAATTCGTTGTTTCTATCGATGGTAATAATTCTCAAATGCGAACTGCAGTCGGAACAGTGCTCAATGCTCTCGCCAAAGCGAACAGCCGCAACTTTCATCGATTCGTATACACTCCTGTCGCGTGTACTGTATGTGTGTCTATGTGCCCACGTTATAGGCATATACGATGAGGGGCGGAAGGGCGAGAGACCGAGACAGGGTGGCTTCGATCGATCTGGTCAGAGGTTACGACAGTCGAGCAGCTGCCAGGTACACACACGACGTACCCACTCTGATATATGTCCATCTTATGTGTGTGTGTGTGTGTGTAATCCGTCGATTTTTAATCCTCAAAGTGCATAAAGTTTAAACCGCTACCTAAATTGTCGGTATATTAATATCCACCGAAGTTGTACCCGGAAACCGTACAGCGGCTAAAACTCCTCCGACTCCGAGGGTTTTTATAATTTCAACAAAAGTGGAAGTTTATATAGTCGCTCACGTTCTGATTTAAAATTAGCTTCCACTAAAAGCTAAAATTACGAAATTTACCCCACAGAAAAGTGAAAATTAAATCTGGCAAACACAATTTTGCATTCCCTCGGAGCAATTTTTTGTTTTAATTCGATAAAAATTATTCGGATGAAGCATCACTTGTTGAAGAAAAATCGTTATTGCGTGATTGAGAATGTATTATAAATTGATAAATTAAATAAACCCAAAACCCGGTTAATCCATCGAGCAGCCAACTCGTGGCTATCCACAATCTTAACAAGCGCATGTAATTTCATAAGCACTTATTTTCTCATCAAAAGCGACGACACTATTAATTTTTGTGTCCACGTTCCGAAATTATGCCGAAAGGGCGAATATATAAAAGACCAGAGTCCCGGTACTCGGCCTGGATACTTTAATGTTCTTTTTACGAGCTCGTTGCCTCATGGAAGATTTTTATCTCCGCCCATATACCGACCAACTGTCGACGTTGTAAATTACATCGGCCGCCTTGAGACCCAAAACTTTGTTCACGAATAAATTTTCGTAGACTCTCGTGCATGTACTTTATGGGATTTTTATCCGAAGATCGTATAACACCGATACGCTTTGGGTGACTAATGGGATTTCAGGAAGGTAATCGATAGTCCGTTGCCGATCGGGACCACAGCTCGATCATCGATCGTTTCGCGTTATCCTTCCAACAGCGATCGCAATCCGAATCAAAGGCAAATCCCAGCACGTAGTCATTGCGTTTCAGGGGGCCCTAAATCTTCCCCGTAGCTTGTAATTCATAATAGTTATCCCGAGTCGTTGTACGTTGGTGCGATTAGTGATTACACACTGATTGCCAGTCTAATCAAGCAATCAGTGTGAGAGATTCGTCCGCAGGGAGCGACCCTAGCAGCGATGCAATGCTCGGCGTGCAGGCGAAGATAAACGGCCAGTTAGCCTGGAAAGGGACCAACGGCAGTGGCGGAGCAGCAACAGCCAGAGAAACGTGCGCCAGGCTTCTCCTCTCGTCTATTTTGCAATTCGATGACGTTCGCCCTGTACACCGCGAAGGGGTGGTTTTCGTGTGTTGCTACTGCTGCTCAACGCACACGCTTAATCTCTGCCAGAGGGAACGAAGAGTACACAGGGCGCACTGTCGAATTAAACAGTGATGACAGGGCCTAGCCATTCGTCATTATTCCGGTCGCGCAGAACCGTCCGCTGTTCACGGACCCTCTGTGCGTTGGGGAGACCGGGGTTAGTCGGGTCGTGGACACAAGTTGGGTTAACACGGGACCATAGTCTCCGGAGGATTCGGAGCAATCAGTTTGCTTGAATTTATTGTCGAATCTGAAATAAATATCATATTATTCGTATAACATTGTACATTTTAATTGGTCGAAATAAAATCCTATTAGGGTTGAATTTTTAAAAAAGTGTATTTTAATTAAGTAGACTTAATTTTCCTTTTGATAAATGGTATCGATTTTTTTGGGTGAATGGTGATTTATTGAAATTTCTACACCGCGAGAAAAACACTGGATGAATGATTTTTTTTCTTCTTTACTTTGTGGCATATCAGATGATGAAAAATCAGACGAACGAGCGAAGGAGAAATGGAGAAAAAAATGACGAGTATTAATAAAGAGAAATTATAAGAATTAATTTGAGCCAACTCGCCCCGGTCACCTCTATGTATACCTAGGCTGGGAACGGTTGGATTCTCCTGGGCGCCAGAATCATGAGGAGGACGTGCCCGGGGTCGTCGACACCGCGAGGGCTCGTGCCTCGGCACCCCTGCAGTCACTTCGGCACACGCTGTCATGCAGAACGAGGAAACCCAACGAGGTACCCAATAAAATCCGGACCCCACCACCTCGAAAATTATACAATGGCCCGAGTCACTGCTGGGGTTGACTCTGCAGTACTGCCCCGCCCTAGTATCCCTGAGATCCTCCGCCACCCCCTTTTGCCCCCCCTTTTCCGCGGGAAGGAACAAAAAATGAAAGAGATAGGAAAGAAAGAAGACAAAAAAAGCACACTAGAGGTTAGAGAAAAGAAATGAGAGGAGGAAAGAGCTAGGGGATGAAAAAAGACACCGAGGGGTTGCCCCATTTTATTTTTACTTCCTGTGTCGGAACTTCCTCTCCTTAAAGTTTGACCCCACTGCTGCTTTTTCGCTTCCTCATTCACAAAACTTTTTCGGCCAGACTCTCTCCGTTGTTTAACACTGATTTTCTTACAATGGCAAGAAAAAAAACGACGGCTATTTATGATGGCTTGTGACAGGGGCTTTTGGAGTTGGGTGTGGGCGTGTTAAATAAAAAGGTCGTCATGCTACTCGAAGAAAATTCGGGGCTGAAATTTGGCACATATTTTTGATATTAATGATAGAGACCATTTATCATGACGAGCGTCAGAAAATTGTCCTCTTGGAACGTGGATGTGAATTTATTGGTTCCCTCACAAATACATTCCCAATTAAATGTTCGAGTCGACGGTGCAATCGACACTTGACTGTAACAAAAAATTGACGAAATTGTGATCACGAATTTACTGAAGAAAATCAATTTTCTAATAATAAACATGCAAAAATTGTAATATCGATTCAATTTTTTTTAGGTCTTTAATATAAACTTTATTATTTTTTCTTCATACGTGTTTATTAAATTTAATATCCCGGTTTATGCAATACTTGCGGCGAAATCACATTAATTTTCATAATGAAATTTGTTTTGTGCCTCACAGCCACCGCGTCTCTTGATATTTGGGTATAAAAGCGACGTTACCCTGATGAGGACGTGATGACGTATTCTCGCAATGACATGTACATTTTTTTTCTTCCCTAGTCTCGGTAGGAATACGAGATTCGGGCGCCGGCATAAAGAATATTCCAAGGACTCGGAAGGACGCAGAAGCCCAGCAATCGCGGAGGGGAAAACCCGATCGAAGGATCTCAGCGAGAATCATCCCCTGTCCCTTGATGACTCATCCCCCATTTCGGCAAAAGCAGAGAGAAGTGGACGTAGAAAAGCAGAGAAAAGCGCGGTAGCAATGGCAAAAGTACGTGAAACTATTTGGAGCGACGATCCTCCGACTCATCCCCCAACGAAAGCACTTACGCGGATACCGTTCGGAGGAGTATTTGCTTTGAGGGATATATTCCCCCGCCTCGACGTTCCGCTAGCGTGTTTCCTCTTTTTGCTCTTACTGCCATCTAGGAATTCGACGGATCTTCAATAAAATCTGTCCTGTTTTTCTACTCGCGATTTCAGAATCGTCTCCAACAAACGTTCTTTTTTTTTCTTTTCCTTCACATACCAGTTGCATCGATCCAGCTAAAACTGTAATGTACTATTCCATTGTAAAATTGCTTTTTATTTCGTTTACCTACAAATAAGTATGTTGATTGGAATTTTTATGGCCAAAGAGCAGAAAATTCGGTCCCAATGATTTTACGGAATCTCAGCTGAGCTTTTATATCTGTTCTCAATTCAGAATCGTCATATCTGTAATTTGGGAAATAGTTGTTTTCCAGAAACAGTAGAAAAATGATATATTCATACCGAATTTCGTGTGGCCACAAAAATTGGTAGTTAGAAGGAGGTAATTTTTTTTTTCTCGTCTCGAGAAAAAAAAAGTAACTTTCCCCCGGATACGAAAGATTTAATGGGCTCTCGTAATTTATTCTCAAGGCCGCATTAATTGGTAAAATAAGTGAATTCGAGTCACGATTTCACAGGATATGCTCGCCTGGAGCCGGGCAACGTTATTTTCGCAGTGGATTCATGGGTTCGGACTGTTCGGACGTTGTTCCTCGTCAGGAACAGAGGGAATGGAAGGAGCGTGTGGGCTAATTGCTTTTCGGTAGCGACGTCGGTCGCTCGGGCAACGAGGGGTAGTCTCTCGTCCGTCGTGTACACTCGCTTTCAATAATTCCCGTAGTCTCTCTCGAGTCGCCATTGTCGTGGATCTCATAAAAAGCTACAAAGCTGCCACACCATCATCACTGTCTCTACTTCGCTGCGTCATGAAACTGAATAAATAAATTTGAAAAGAAAAGAAAAAAAAAAATGTTGCTCATAAGTACCTATATTTCTTGAGTAAATATCATCCCTGAAAATACCCGAGGCAAAATGCTTTTGCAGCCCCACATTTTCAACGCCCATTTCATCCCCATGTCGCAGTCATTCTCGCAATTGCCATTCCCGATTCCGGACGAACGCCCGTGCCACGTCGACAATCTTACGTTATATATATACACACCTTCATGCTTGGCTATAAGGACGAAGGGGACAGAGTAAAAGACGTGGAGCGAAGGGTAGTAAGGCGCGAGGGTGGGTATCCATCATTGTAAGTCTCGAGCGGTCTCTCTTCTTCCCTTCCTCGCTCTAAACGTCCTTCCACCCTTCTTTCAGCTACACAGTTACCAGACGAAGATATATACTTAACGTACGAGACAGTCCAGAATCACATGTATGTTTACCGTGCACAGAGCCACTATATCCATCTTTACTTACGACCGTACAGAAACATTTGTAGTTAATTTAGTGGTCAATGTAAATACAATTAATGTTCCTCGGTCCTCGTAATTTTCGGCTGAGTGCTGAATAAGTGGTTTTAAGGGTACAGCGAAAACAGCTTGTCCCTAACGAAACATTGCTGTCATAATAATTATTTTGCATTACGCCCCGTTGGCTTTACACGAGATGTGATAATGTCAAACAATTACACATTTATAAGGGTTGAAGGGAGTGAGGAGTGATTCGGCAAATATTCTTCAATTTCGCAAGAAGTGAATTGCAGTCATGAAGTACTTCATCTGAAAAGTCAAATGCACTTTCGCATGAACTTTTTGGATGGTTTGAAGTGAAGGGGTCAATCATTACGACAAGCGAATGACACGGAGATATTACGGCAATTTTGTATTTGCGGTTTGGTGACCAGAAGAGTGCACCAAAAATAGATTCTCAATTTTTTTAAAGTGTCGCTTAACAATGCCGTGACATTTTCTTCATTCGCTTCGTTCGCTCCATTGAAGTGGTGGTGAAGGCGAATAATTGAACCTTCACAGGAATTTCGATAAAAAAGAGTTTCGAAAATTAGGGTAGGTGGAGCAGAAACGAGCGTCCAGCAATTTTCCTCGTCAAATTAGCTCCGGAGCTAATAATGAATTCGCCTCTTACAAAGTTAATCCCCCGATTCCTCAAAGAAGAAATTAGCCGTCAGTGATAGGCCAATCAAAAGCTGAAATACATCTGTCGATCGTTAATTACGTTGATAAGCCGCTCGCGAGGGCCCCGAGATTTTTCAGATAATCTCCAAATAACATTTCGACACATAAATGGCACTATCCACTCCGGGTCTATTTGCAAAAAATGTTTTTTAAACATTGAAGAAACGAATGGTAATATCTTAGACTTTCGTACAAAAATGTAACAATTCCAACTGCAAAAATGACAAACTTACAGGTTTAACAAACAATGTTTGAACGAATGCACCTTTTGCAGTGTAAATCACAAATGCAAGCGCCTAATTAAAGAATTAATTAATCCCAATCAATCGCTAGGACATATCCGAATATCGCAACAATCTTTATTGACAACTTCGTTATTGAATTCGGCTAAATTCCGTAATACTTTTCAGCGGCTCAGCAAAAATTAGGAAGCGCTTTGAAGGAGCGTGCTTTTCAAGTTGAATCGAATTGCAGTATTGCAATTTCGCTTTAAATTGCACAAAGCCATTGGGGGAAGAAGGTAGTTGGCTATAGTCCTGCGATACGTACGCGGAAGCGAGGATCGTAGAGCGCGCGTCGTGCCGCTGCTGCTGTTGGCGTGTAGTCGAAAGGGGAACCCCCCTTTCGTTCGGTCGGTATGGAGCATGGCATGGGTGGTGGCGCGCGACGCGTTGCCGCGTCTGCCGGCGTCGTTATCGATTGGGGAGCGCGAGAGTGAGAAAGAGAACGAGTCGGAAAGGGATGAAAACGCGGAGCGGAGCAAAAGAGGACGGGGGGGGGGGGGGGGGGGGGCTACGAGTGGGGGGCACACGAGACAGAGAGCTGAAGCGCGATAAGATAGAAGGGTCCGTGGGTCCGAAGCGAAATGGGATCGGGCACAGGGAAAACGGAGATAACGATAGAGAGAATGCGATAGAGCGATAGGGGGGAAATTCGAGGAGTCGAAGGGAACCAGCGCAGAGAGCCGGGGATGGAGGGGCGGAGGAAAAGGGACGCACGGCGTGGTGGCGTGGCGCGGTTATATATATATGTATATATGTATATACATAACGCGGCGCTCGCTGGCGGCCGGACGGTAACAGGTGTTGGTCTGGTGGCCCGAACTTGTAAAATCGATGCACGGCGCATCGCCGGGGCGACGAGGACGCCAGTTTTGTTCCATGCCTTCTCTCTTTAGCCCCCCTTCATCTCCACAATTTCCACGAAATGTTGCTGCAGAAATGCGTTAATTCTACCATACCATCGAGTACAGTAGAACACCGCTACCAGCCTCTTTCCTCGCTCGAGGAGAGACTCATCGGCTAATGAAAATTAGTCGCTAAAAATGTCACTCCGTTCTTTGACATTTCTTCTTTTAAGGGTTGCTCGGCAGAGATAAAAAAAAAGCGAAAATAAGGGTTGAAGAGAAAAATTAAAAATATTTTTTTTAGTGCCTCCAGATTTTTCCTACCGTCCTATCAGCAAGAATACGTAACAACGATCCTGAAGTCGAAAAAACCCTATGCACTAAACAAAAGTAGTGACAAAAAATCGGTGATAATTTACAGCCACCGTTCGATTAGCAGACTATATTGGAATTATGAAAAAAAATGTCTTGCGTCGCGGCAATGAAAATATTGGCGACATAAACAAAAAGCAATTTCAACGCTCCACTGTAGCGTGTGTATATAGGTAGATAAAGATGGAAAATTGGATGCCGAGTCAGGGGAACGGAGTATCCGTTGATACGGCCGTAGTCGCGGCCGGCGTCGTCTCCACCAACGAGTCGCGAGGGTTGAAGCGAGTCAGCCGCCCCTTATTCCCATGCAAAACCATCCCCTAGCGTTTCTAGCGTTGCCGCTGACGCTGACGACGCCGACGACGACGTCGCTGGCTCGGACGCACCCCCGCGGCTCACCCGCGCATATATATGCACACTCGTGGAGGGCTTTACTCGTATACAGGTATAGCGGACGTTCGCGAGTCGGAGCGAGACGGAGCGAGAAATTGCGGAGGAGGTGGAGAACGCAGGCGCCCTGACGACCCGGCGGAGGACGCGGGGGTGTCAGCGAAACGGCAGTTGCACCCCAGCCACACCCGGACGAGCCATGTAGTCGGTCTACCCTCCGCACTACGGCGGACAATTGTTGCTTCTGCGCCCACAGGTGGTACCTTACCTTCTTATAGTACATAAGCATTACGTCGTGACAGTTTGTTCGTCAGGGAGATATCTGTCTCTCAACATCCGTGCGTCGAGAGTTAACGACAAAAATTAAAGAGAAACGTCAGTCGAAAAGAGGAAAAAAAAACAACAACAAAAAAGGGAACACAATCCGCGAGGCCGTCGAAAACAGGAGACCGTCATTCGTTTACAATATTTCTCCGCATCATTTCACTGCGCGATTCTCTTTAAAAAAAAAAAAAACAAAGACAACTCTTGATTGCTATGTGAATTCTTCGGTGTCCGTGTGTTCTTCGACTAGTGTGTGTGCGTGTGCGTGTGTGTGTGGCGCGCAGGCGATACGGAGGGTAGTTGCCGAGAGCTCGAGGGGGTTGCTTGAAGCACGCGCGCGCGGGGGGTGTTGGCAAGTGTGCGAGAGAGGCGTCGTAGGCCTCGACGAGTGTAAACGCAGCCTGCGAGAAGCTTTTGCTTCTCTCTGCTCGAGTGTGTTGCTGGTGACGGTGGTTGGTTGGTGGATGCCGACGACGACGACGACGACGGAATATCTCCGGTGGCGAAAACGGATTTCGTCGCGTAGGTGGTGATTGTGTGCACAGATATACATACATGTGTGTGTGTGTGTGTGCACGCTACGAACATACGTCGTGCCTCGAAAGCTCAACACCTGTACGCACATACGTGTGCACTTATAGACAGAAAGACGTTTTAAAAACCCACACACACGCAGTGCCGGTTATCGCCGATATTACGTGCTGCGTCGTTTTCTCAGCTACGTTGCTCTCTCATATTCTCACTTTCGCGTAACGCAACACATCCATTTTCACGGTTATACCATCGTCAAGTAGTGCAAGCGATTTGCGATCAGACGACAATTAAAAACACTGGTAATCGTCGGTGCGTGACTTGATGCAACAACTTAAACAACCAATACGCGGCCGCGTTTCCGGTTCACGAAGTTGTGTGCAGTGACCCTCGCCCCTGGCTCGCGCTTCTCTTCCTTCTCTCACACTCGCCGCTCCACGCTCAGTGTACGTGCGCGTGAGTGTGTTCGTGTGTGTGGGTGCGTGGGTGTGAGTGAGTATTCGTGCCTGGTGGCGTTGCTGGCGTTGCGCTCTCTCCTTGTCCCTGGGAGACGCTCGACTACCCCCAGAGCTGCACGGAAAGGGCGGCTGCAGTGAGCCAGCGGTGGGAGAAAAGTCTGCCCGCCAGCCCGTCCGGCTGCTTTCCTGTCTGATCTGCGTGGGACGTTTCTACTAATCCGTAGCTTCTCCATATTTTCTCAAAGACTATAAACGCGTTGCTTTTTCTTTTCTTCCGCTTCTTCTTCGATTTGGTACTTGGAACGCAAGCTCTTCTGGGATTTTCCTCGATTTGGGAGCTTAATACCCTCGGGAAATCTTGGATAACGGGGTTTGTCCATTTTTTTATCGTTCTTCCGCTCTTCGTGGTTGGAACGAATGAGCGGAGCCGCGGCTGGAATTAAAGCGAAAGCGCAGCAGCCAACGATTGGAGTGCAGGAGAGTAGAGCCCTGAAACTGCCGCATGAAAGTTGAGTTATCGACCACGTCGCGCGCACACACAGAACCGTGGACCTGTTGTCCAACTTGTTGCTCGTCCTGCGGCATATCCGTCGCTTCGACGACGCTGCCGCTGCTGCTGCTGCTGCTGCTGCTATAGAAAAGCTGGTGGTGCCTTCGTCGAAGCACCGCATAGAGAGAGAGAGAGAGAGAGAGAGAGAGAGAGAGAGGGGATTTCCTTCGTCGGTGGTAGCCTCTTAAAAACGAGGGGCTGTAAAAGCCTCTCCGAAAATTCAACGCGAAACACGAGCGTTCGCCTACCGCCACCACTACCACTTCGTCCTTGGCTTTCTCACCACCGGAGACAATGACTTCCTTCCGCCAGGCACGAGCAAAATGCCTCCCGACTTTGAACGCGAAACAGGAAACGAAGCTCAGCTCCGATTGTCGCTTCGCCGGGGAAACGAGACTCAAGCTAAGCTATCGAGGGAAATAGGCACTCTTGAAGATACTGCAAATGCAAGAGGACGTGAGAAGAGGAACACGAGAGGGAGCATCAACACGAGAGAGAGAAAGATAGACTTCGCAATATTAAATTATTATTATTATTATTATTATAACGACGTAGGATTTACTGATTCACGTACTTGGAATAGGCGAGCAAGGGAATTTAGAAAAACTTATTCGATAACGATGAATGAACAGTAGAAATTATTCGATAATTGTAACTTAACAAGTAATCATCCACCCACTTAAATACAACGAAAGCAATACTAAACAAGGTAAAAAGGAGACGAAAGAAAAAATAAATAAATAAAGGAAACGTGGAAACGGAAGGGCGAGCTCACAATCACCCGAAAAAGCTAAAAAAAAAAAGCTCGTTAGCGCGTTTAATTAAAATCGACGAAGAGAAAAATCGCTAAAGTCCAATAATAACTAATTAATAATAATCATCAAGACCACTTTTACTCCATTAAACGTTTAACAACTTAGTGAGAAAAAAACAACAACAACAACAACAACAACAGCACACACAACTGCGACAAAAAACGTATTTTAATATTATTCATTCCAATACTCGTTCGAGTGAGAACGCAACACGCATGACAACACACATCACACAACACAGAACGCATCCACACACGTCGTGACAACGAGAAAACGTAGAGTTATACTGCTACTTATCGTAGAATTGCTGCATTAAGCTGCAAGGTCCAAGCGTTTGATAGGAACTGCGATAGATAACAAGTTTAATGAAAGATTAACAAAAAGTGTTAGAAAAAAAAAAAAAAAACAAAACAAAATAACACCAATAAAAAATCAATAAAATTGAGCCAGGAGCTCCGTATCTGTCTGCCCCGTTCTTCAAGTACTTGACGTGATCCAATTCAGTCGGTGTATCGTTGTCACCTTGGAAAATGTCGGTGTTTCCATTTTTATAAGAAAAAAAAAAAAAAACAAAACGACAAGAGATATTTGAGGCTCGAGCGCACGAGTGAACAAAGTCAGTACTCAAGTATTGTACGATATTTAATTAAACGGCGCGGTCGCGATTTATTCGCGCCAAATAAAAAAAAGCCGCCAGGATGCCTCGATGTTACATGGTGAAGAAAGCTCTGTGCAACAAGTACATGAGCGTTACTCGAGGTTTCGAGAGCTGGGGACGCGCTGGAAGAGACAGCTCGCCATCGCCGACAGCTATGCAGTTGCCGGTCTCGCCTATTGAAGCATGCACCGCACCTCCTGTTGCACAAGGTACATTGTCGTAATAGCCTTCAAGTCGCTCAGTGAATACGGACATGCGTAGATTAACGGGGTGTCAAATTGTGGAAGCACGTCAGTCGAACGTTCCGAGCCTCCGGAAAATAGCGCAAGCTCTTTAGCTGCTGCCTCGCTTTCTCTGCCCTTAAGCTATAACGTTAATTGCATTAATTATTCGTAGCTCCACTGTTGAAGATCCAAACTCACTGCTGGCTTCCCATGCTTTACCCGGTCAAGTTGCGACCTCCTCGCATGACCCTACTGTGAATATTTAATCGGTGGATAAATGACGCAATGGCCCGGGTGACCGACTTCCGGATATTCATCACTTAGTCACTACCTTTTTCCAATTTATTGACCATTTAATTTAATTAACTTGCGATTGTATCATTGCTGCTTGTGCAATTCACGTTTGTTACCGTTCCACCCATCATTGAGAATTAATTTGATCGAAAGTCTCCGGGATTTTTCAATCGGTGGATGTTAATGTTGGTAAAGATGCATGTTCCAAAGTCACCGGGGATTAATTTTGTGTTGGGAGATTTTTTTTGTCATTTTTTTTTTTTCATTGACTTTGGAAAATGGCATATGAAGTGAAAAAATCCTGACAAGAGCGAATTATCTTTAAGCCTGTCGTTGAAATTGTTGAGCAAAAATGTTTGAACCTGCTTACTTTTTCGGCAGAATGTCTGACATCAAAACTGAAAGACCTGGCAGCCTCCGGGAACGCCGAGGTGCCAGAAACTTTGCCGAAGGAGGAGTCAACATCGTGCACGAGGTCCCCGTCGAGGGACGAGGAGGAGGAATGTTCGCCAACTTCCGCAGGAGCGACGACTTGTCCGACAAGGTCAACATCTCCGGTGAGCAATCAGCAGAGCCGCGAATGTGACCAGGAGTCATTCGTGAGCTCTCGAGGCTCGAGCATCCAACCTCCGACGCCGACAACGCGTGTCGTCGAAGTCGTCAGCAGCATTAACGATGACAGTGGCACTCCAGCTTTCCAGTCCTCGGAAACGACGACGATAATGACGATGGCGCCGTTGACGAGGCCCACAAGAAGCACCTGCATCACTCCAGCAGTTTCGTCATCGGCTCAGGTCTCAGTGGTGACAATGCATCATCCAATTCCCCAGACGATCCATCAAAACTCCGTCGTCCTCGATAACACCTCGTCGTCCTCGTTATCGTCATCTGTGCCGGTGCTATCAACGGATTCCCATCAGTACTGCTATTCCAGGCTAACCGATCACCAACAGCAAAATTGCGGAACGGTTTGCTCGGGTCTCGACGTTCTCGTTCCCGTGCAGACCATTTGCCACTTGCCCATCGTACAAGAGACACAATTATTCAGGGACAGATCAGCAGCCGAGACTGAGGCAGCTCACGATTTGCTGGAACTCTCGCGTTCCCTGCCGCCACTTCCGCCCCCGAGCGTTGCCGTTGGTCCCCAAAACGTTATCGAGAGCCCGGCTACCGACAATGTTCAGGAAATCAGTATTTATCAACCGGCGGAACCTCCGCCCATCTATCAACTCAACACCATAGATCTGGGCGGCAGTACTGCCACGGTTTATCAGCAACAACCTTCGGGACTGATTTACGATCCCAATGCACCGACCACCATAGTTCAGCAGACATCGACAGGTGTCTTCATACCTTTGTCGCCGGTTCAGGAGATCCTCTTCACTTACGCCACCGCACCCAGTGGAATGCCCTCGATAATTGCTGCCCAACCAGCTCCCATCGTGCCTCCACCACTCACACCACCGGCCTCAGAATGCAGCAGCGATATCGAAAACAACAATCCGAACTCGCAGCCACCGAGTCAAAGGGACAAGGAGGTTCAGACCATCACCGAACAGGCTGAGGTCAAACCCGCTTCGTACACTTATGACACGCTACTCGTCGCCGATGGGAGGTCGAAAAACAAGAAACAAACCAGCGCTGGTCCGACCCCGAACGATAGCCCCGAAAGCTCGGAAAGCTCGGAACCACCGGAAGCACCCAAGGCTGGACGCTACGTGTGCTGTGAATGTGGTGAGTAAAAGAAATTTTTCTTTTGCAATTTTTTCATTTAGATTCCCATGATAGCTCACTGAAATTGATCCAAAGCACCGACGAATAGAATACTGCTCTTCGAGGGCAAAAAAACTCTCCTTATTTCCATTGTGTCTAACAATCAAATGGATTCGACAGTGAAATTGCAATTTTGTACTTCTACTTTGTTTTTTTTTTATTTCTGCTTTCTCATTGCCAAGTCAATTTTTAAGGCCTCGCTGATAGTATTTAATTAATTTCGTTAACAATGATCTGGAGAAAATGTCTCAAGTGCCAAACGGAGACTCAATCCATTCGAATTAATAACCTGGATGATCTTGAATTTTTCGACGTCACTTTGAATCCCCGCATAATTTATAGCATCAGAATGTACAATCTCATGGGAATTGAACAGAAATGAGGCTTTTCAAATGACAGATTGCACGCAAAGACACTAAGCTAGGACGCGAAGGTTCACGGGCAATGTAGCTTTGAAAAATGACTTTACACAGGCAAGCAATACGCGACATCGTCGAATCTTTCACGACACAAGCAGACACACAGAAGCATCGATTCCCAATCGGCGAAAAAGTGCATTCACTGCGGCAAGGCCTACGTGAGCATGCCAGCTCTGGCGATGCATGTGCTCACTCACAAGCTGACACACAGTTGCGGCGTTTGCGGCAAGATGTTCTCCAGGCCTTGGCTACTTCAGGGTCACTTGCGCAGCCACACAGGCGAGAAACCTTACGGCTGCGCTCACTGCGGCAAGGCCTTCGCCGATCGCTCCAATCTACGCGCTCACATGCAGACTCACTCGTCCGACAAGAACTACGAGTGCCCAAAGTGTCACAAGTCCTTCGCCCTCAAGTCCTATCTCAACAAACATCTCGAGTCTGCATGCCAGAGGGAAAACGGCGACGAGAGCAGCAACGACGTCGACAACCCTACGCCGTACGTCGTCGTGTCGTCTCCGAATCCCGGAAACTCTGAGGTATGACATAAATTCGATTAATAAAGTACTGTAGAAAAACAGAGGGAAATTTTGAAGAAAAAAAAAATTCCAACCCCAATTTTATCCCGGCCCTTCAAGACAATTCTGAATATTCAATATGTTGTAAATAGCTCTCCCAGTTTCTATAAAATGTTATCAAAATCGTTTTGATGCTATATAACGTGCGTCCACATGGCACACGCGACGTTAAAGATGTTGGAAAAGGGGACATTGATTGAAAAATATAAGAAATCGCAAGTAGTAACAGCTTCGATACAATCAGACCGTTGTCCCAAGTTTTATTTTCTTTATCGTAAGATAAATTGTTGGAGAGAGCCATTTGCTGCTTGACCCATCCAGCAGGTGCTCGATGGCCCTCAATCGAGTTACCGAAAAGTTATTCGCCATAAAAGAAAACTTTTTGGGAGTCTGGAGTTGCGAGGGGCGAGCGTGGCTATGCTGAAGGGGTGGAAAAGCCTGGTGGGAAAATCTCTTCGACGACACTTTTATCGATTCAACTTCTATCTCCTCCGCGCTTTCTCACAGTTATTCACTTTACAGCCAACGTCCTTTCCGCGGATGATGCGTGGAGTGAACGAGGAGAGCACTTGAGCCTATCGGAAACACGTCATCGCCGTAAACTTGGAACAAATGAGAGGGAAGAAGCTGTTCGAAACCAGTGCGAGAAAATGAGCGAATTTCCGGGTGGAGAAGACGGAAGATAACGCGTCGCAGAATTTCGCACAAAAGCGTATAACTTAACTTCGGATAATTGCCGAAATTGCGCTCGTCGAGTCTCACGAAATAAGAAGAAAAAAAAAGAAAGAAGGGGAAAAACGGTGAATTCTCTAATTTGAGACTCGCGGGCGTGTATAAGACATCGAAACTCAATATTTTCCCTCGTGTAATCCCTAAGTCCCGCTCAGCTGAAAAGTGGACCAGTTAAAAGCGCAGAGCGTCGTCAAGAAATGAAGAACAAAAAACAAATGGACGGATAAATTGCGTATATATATTTTGTGTATTGGAAGGAAAAACGACGTACGCTTCTGCGCGCTGGTCTACTGAGCTTACTTCTTCAAAGAGATTAATAGGAGAGAAAGCAAACCCTTTCGAATGGGTCCAGGGTAGTTATTTCCAAAAGTATTCCAACGAGGGACTGTTACTATTCAAGTCGCTGTATATTATACTTTTGAGACGATTAAGAGAATAAGAGACGTCCAAGCTAGTCGGATAGATATTCGTTGCCATACATTTTTATTTTTTTATTTAACTAGCTTATCGTGATTATTACGTCCGAGCGCTTTGATCGGAGCTTCGGTGCGCCAAAGGCGACGAGTGTGCTTTCTTCCCACTTCACACAAGATGAGGAAATTTTTTCATCGTGCCGGTCAGTCGCTTTATGAACATTTCCGGTGCTCTTTAATAATAGAGATGCTGTTTCTCTCTCTCGCTCTCTGGTTGACAACAGATTTTCATCAACATTTTAGGGTAACTGGCCCACCTGTTGAACGCTAGGAAGTGACCATCCGATGGAAAATAAATCCGATTTCCTCCGAATTACTGTAACTTGAGCACATTAATGCAGAGTTCGAATAAGGCTCGTGTGACCAAACAATCGATTTTTGAATTTCACCATTTTGTTCAGAAGTACTGTAAACTGAAAAAAAAAACCAGGTGGTTAATTTGTTGTTTAAATGGTGACGTACGTTATCTGATGCATAAATATTTGTTAGGCTGACAAACCTTTTTGATAAGCTATCGTATAAAGCCTGTTCTCTGATAACGAGGCAAAATTTCTTACTCTTTGTAGGCTGGAAGAAGATGCACTCGAATGATTAGGCCACATCAGTGCGCTCGAAAAAGAAATTCCTTCACATTCTAGTCCGCGTTTTATTTGTGTAGTTATTTTTGTAATTACGAAATTTCTAGTCTAATTTGTGATGATTCTTTATTCAGTGGAAGCTTACCAATTAAGGGCTCGACCGAGAGCGGGGAAATTTAGAAGTAAACTTAGCGAGCGTAGTCGAAGCAGGGTCGATCGGTGAACGTAACGTATATATGTATGAGAAATTACGATTTTTCGAGAGCTTTTTAGTTGCGAAACCAAGGAATGAAAAAAATAACAAAAAACAAAAAAAAAAACATAAATGAAAAGAAAAATGAAAAAAAAAAACACCGCATCTGCACCGAAAAAAATTTATCCCGTGAAATCGGTTGCACCGCGAAAATTAGACGTCGAGATTATAAAGATGAAAATAAAAAGAAAGCAATGCATGCATTCGTATAAGTAACGATTAGCGCGTAAAAAGCGTCACCGATTATAAATAATTGATTACAGGGATGGGCATTGTTTCAATCAAGATGTATTGAAAATACTTTTTAAAAGCGATAACTATGATTTATTATTATGCAAAGCATGAAATTTTTCAAATTTTTACAATAATTGCCAATTATTCTGACGGACTTTTGTTCTTACAATAACTTATAGTATTTGATGAGTGTAAAGATCCATAATTGTTCAGTGAGTAAAGTATCTTAAATACACTTTAATTAATGCCCATCACTGATCGATTATACTCACGGGCGAAGTAAAGCAATTAAAATTTTCGATATTCCGCAATTTATCGTCGGTTCGAATAGCCACCGAGATAAAAAAAAAAGAAGCGTTAAACATTTAAGATACTCGCAAAGCTCCGCGATCCCGATTTGGTTTGGTCTCGGAGAAAAATATTAATTAACAAAAAAAAAAAGAAAAGAAAACAAAATCGAAAGGAATACTCATCGCCACGTTCGAAAAAACGTATCGGAGTCCATTAATCGCCTGCACCTTTACCCTAACTGCAGTACTCGACAGTCAATCGAATATTTATATATATTTATATTTATATGACGCATATGAATATATATAGATGGGATTACGTATTAACAAATCGTAACGGTAGTCAATAAATAACGTAGGAAGTGTTTTTCGGTACTGAAATTATTATCAGAGAAGACTCGCGTGGAAAAACTTTATTCAATATTCGGGAGACAAAACGATCACGGAAGATCAAATTTAAATCTATTGACTCAACTCTGAATTCACCATTGCCTGGAGCGTACAAAAAATGATGTAACGACGTATCGACAGACTCATTTTACATTCGCTTTAAGTGCGTTTAACTTTCACCCCTACAATGTTTTTTTTTCCAAATTTTCATTCAAGTCTTTGAAGAATGAGAGATAAAATTGCCGCGAAGCTAAACGCTTAAGGCAGCAGGTAAAGCGACGGTGATCAAACGAACTGATATTTCGTAACGGTGCAGAGACCTCGGGATCTGCTTTAATAATATAACATTTAACAAAAATGAAAAAAAAAAAAAAATGAATAAAGTGAAAATGAGCAGTCGACACTATTTAGATACGCAAACGATTTCGAGCCTCGTCTAGACGATCATGTCTTGTCCGACAAACACGTGATCCATCGCAGTTTAAACTCAGGATAGAAACACATCGATTAGAAGAGATTAATTAACGTAACAGAGTATCTGAAACAGATGTATTATTACGATTACACATGACATCCAGGAAACTAAATAAAGTTAAAAAATAAAAATAAAAAAAAAAAACAGTATTTACCTTCGATGAGACGATCGTCTGATCGAATCGTCGTTCGGTCACTTGCACTTGCTGAGAAAGAGAGAGATTATGAAAGAATGAAGACATGATCGCGCTTGGCTTCTAAAAAATGGCAAAAAAAAGGGGAGAAGAAAAAGATAAGAGAAAACAAATAATGAAGAATCACGTGAGATCACGTAGGGTCTAGATTAGTGTGATACAAGGTACGACAAAGCAATAATTTAGTGATTGTATGATATTTGATTAGTGATTATAGTACTAAGTTTACGGTACTTTCGGAACCTATATATATTTAATCGATAAATCAATATAGTTTTGTAGAAACGCAATGAGGGATTTCCATTTCAGAAGTATACTGCTGTCATGGGTTAAAAAAAAAAAAAGGAGATGAAAAAAAAAAACGATGAAATCAAAGGAACACTTTTTCGACGTAAAATACATACGAAGACACACGCATATTTTTTGGTATTATTGCGATATTTATTTGTAATTTATCGGTGAGTTTGTGATTAATTGCACGTACGAGTTCAATGCGTTGTTCGCATTTCATTGGAGTAGGTGCCAAATTTGTATACGCTGTCTAAAGAAATAATATTAAAGTGTGAAAGCGCGACTGTGCAATCGAGCTTTATGCGCGGTCTTTGGAGCGGCAGGAGGCAAGGTTTTAAATACTGAGACAAAACGAGTCTTAATAAGCTTGACCACCGATTTCACCTGAAGCGACTTTCTTAAAAAGACAATTCCACATTTAAAAAATACAAATACAAGGATTCGTTGTCGGTTGCCTGGGGCCGATCGCACTGTTGTGTCTGCCCGTGCCTTTTCGTTCACACGTTAATCGCTCGATAATGTAATCGCACAGATAAACACCGTTGAAAATGGAAATGAAAATACGTCAAGTACAAAGTTCATCGTAAAAACCGTAGAACAATTGAAGAATTCAATATCTCAAACTCCACGAATCTTGATTATTGCAATAGAAAAATGATTTATTGATCTTGATCGAAATAAAAAATAAAATAAAAAATAAACAAATTATGGACCATATATCGATGCGCGTAGCGTCGATGTTGTAGCCGACGACGAAAACCGTTACCCAGGAGGCAATTCACCCAGAGTAGTCTGACAATGAAACTGCAGAGGAATCATTAAAAGAAAAAACGTAAAAATAAATAAAAAAAATAAACCACGTATGTACTTACAGTATTTAAGGGTAATAACGACCTTTTAATTGCACCAAATTTGTAAACTTTATTAATTAAAAAAATTATACGTTGCAAAAAGAATCGTTGAATAATAATTGCCTGCCCATTTTTTGTGTTTTTATTTCCCGTATTACCAGAGAACGACACCATTTTCTATTACAATGGTGATGAAGAAAAGCTTTCGTTCAACGTTTATGAGGCGGAAAAAAGGAGAGACACCGGCGAAGAAGTTCAGTGCTTCAGACGACTGCGATTAATAAGGCACCCCATGAATTTTCGATGCACTTTCGTGCTACTAAATAGATAGCTACGAAAGTTTTCTTAGTTTCAAAATCCACTTACATGGTAACGAGCTCGGAGAAGCGAAGAACGGGGACAAGTTATAGACGAGAAAACTTTCGACCCACCGGAAGACAAAACGGAATCGAAGGATATTGGGAGGAGCCGCGTGAATTATTGAATTAATGAACTTTCCGGATCACCTACTGAATTAAGGAACTTCGCAGTTTTCCTGTGAAAAATATTTATCTACGATTTTAGATAAGCGTGGTTAAGCTAAAATGTGACTCTGAAATATTTTTACCATCGCGACTTTAATGTTCAATTTAGTTTTAACTCTGCCATTTTCTAAACAAAAAAGTGATTCCAGATGTTCTCTCCAAGAATTTCTATTCAATCTGAAAGTACGTACGACTTTGTAGATGATGAATATTCTCCAATTTTTCATTAAATATCTCCTCATTAAATTGTGGTCAAAAAATCCCCAAGAAAAGCTATGAAAAAGATGGCCGTAAGACATACGGAAAAATACATAAGTTATTAATGTGACTTATATTTTCTTGTTTGTTTTTTTTCGTTTGTTTAACTATTATACAAAGTATGAGAGGTACACGAGAGACTATAATCTACGGGGGTGGACAAGTAATTACAATCTCGGCTGCGGCTGATCCTTGGATTTATCCGCTGCAGGTGGTGTCGTGACTCCGGGCTTTGCACCGCCCTCCGGAAGTTGACCTTTTGCCTCCTTGTCGCCGTCCCTCGAGGTGTTCCACTCCTTTAAACCTTCCGGCAGTGTAGTGTCTTCCTCAAAGGATCCGGTACCCTCCACGAATTGTTCGTACGTGGATTTCTCTGGGAACGGACGAGGCCCGAGGAGTTCGATCATGTCGTCTCTACTCAGTATTTCCTTCTGTAAGAGCCGCTCCGCAACCTATTGACGATACCCAGGCGAGAAATCAATATTGGTACTTTTGCGGAGTCAAAAGCCCCGTAAAAGTGATTTACAAAATGTAGAATATATTTGACTTGTATCAAGTGCTTTAGTCTCATGTCAAAGTCGGCAACATAATAGTACATTGGGTCTCTAGGAGAGACGAATCAAGATGAGAATACTATCGACGTTTGGAAAAAAATGTTAAACTTAATTTGTTACAATTTTTGTGACTTGTTTCGTTACCTTCGCCACATCTTCCTTGTGACTATCCAACAAAGTTCTTGTGTGCTTGTGCGCAACTTCTATAAGTTCGCGAACCTCCTGGTCGATCAATTGGGCCGTGTGCTCCGAGTAAGGTTTGTCGAGAACCATTTCGCCCGGTTGAGGCATGTCGAAACTAATATTACCGACTTTTTCGTTCATTCCATAATGTACGATTTGAGCGTACGCACTTTGCGTTATCTTTGTTAAATAAAAACGAAATGTACATAAATAATTTGCGAAAATTGCGAGCGATGACATAAAATTATGAAAAACTATACCTTCTTCAAATCGTCCTGGGCACCTGTCGTTATTCGGCCGAAAAATATTTCTTCAGACACTCGGCCCCCCAAAGTCATGCACATACGATCGAACAATTGCTCCTTCGTGTACAGATACTGTTCACGAGGTAAATACTGTGCGTATCCTAAACCTTTTCCACGAGGGATGATCGACACCTTACGTGAGAAAAGAGCTCAGTGTCAGTAGAGTAGCGAAGTCTATAGATGTATTATAGTCCTTTGGAGATCATTACGATTTTTTAATAGACAACTTTTTGTTTCAAGATCAAAAATTCCAAGATTTCGGCAAGTAAAACGAGAGATCCGGTTTCAGGCACAAATTTATTAATTTGTACGTGCATTACCTCGTGATACTAAATTTTTTTAACGCATTTCTAACAAAAATCGACGCTTTTTTAACACTTTTCACAACGCAGTAAATATGCTGCGTTGCCAATAAAAAGATTAGACAATTAACGTTATGATTATTCATTGCAAAAGGCTCCATAAACTAAATTGGTGGATAGTTCGAATGTTCGCGTGTACCTTTAACAAGGGATCGGCGTATTGGAGGAACCAACCGGCCACAGCATGACCGGCTTCATGATAGGCAACCGTTTTCTTTTCCTCCGGTTGCAAAACGTTGGTTTTCTTCTCCATACCCGCTACGACTCTTTCGATAGCCTGTTCGAAGTTCTTCAAGTGAATATCGCTCAACATGTCGCGAGCGGCGATGAGAGCCGCCTCGTTACACACGTTCGCGATGTCGGCGCCTAGAAATATGCGATGTAATTCCGAAAATAGCAGTAACACCTACGAAAACTCGACGATGATCGAACCTGTAAATCCCGGTGTAAGAGACGCCATTTTTCTAGCCAATTGCTCCTTGTCCAAATTTGTTTTCAGAGGACCTAAATGCACTTTGAAGATCGAAGCGCGACCTTTTATGTCGGGTGCGGGCACGAATATCTGCCGATCGAATCGACCCGGACGCAAAAGGGCTTTGTCTAGAATATCGACCCTGTTTGTCGCCGCCAACACAACGACGTTCGTTGTCGTGTTGAAACCTTAAGAATTTTCGTAATCAGACTGTAAATCTTTTGATTTTACTTCGGCGCTTGTGCGGGATGAGCTATATTCTTAGATTCATTGAAAACCGATTATTTTCACTTTTATGATCCATTGAATAAATCGATTATTAAAGAATCAATGTTTTTTAATCAATATCGCTCATCCCTATTTATTGTAAACTGACAATTTATTAGAGTCAAATTAATTGTACTCACCGTCCATCTCGACGAGGAGCTGATTGAGGGTATTTTCCTGCTCCGAATGACCACCGAAACTTCGTCCGCCACGCTTCCTACCAACGGCATCTATTTCATCGATAAATAATATACAAGGCGCATGTTTACGCGCCATCGCGAACATGTCCCTTACTCTCGACGGGCCGACACCCACGAACATCTCCAAAAATTCGGAACCCGAAACGGTGATGAATGGAACGTTGGCTTCGCCCGCCGTGGCCTTTGCTAATAGAGTTTTTCCGGTACCGGGAGGACCTGAAATGCAAATGTACCTCAATATTTCCTCAAAAATATTCAATGCTAATTACTCTGCCAGAATTTTATCGTAGAATTCTCGAATGTATGCGAAAATGATGAATTAAAAATAAAGTACCTGTAAGCATGGCTCCCTTGGGAATCTTTGCACCGAGATCGATGTACTGCTGAGGATTCTTCAGGAAATTTACGAATTCCATGATTTCGATCTTGGCTTCCTCGCAACCAGCGACGTCCCTGTTGATGATAATGTTCATTTAAACAAAGTCCCCAAATTACGAATGTTGTCAATTAACAGAATTTAAGTATTCGAAACGCACTTGAATCGCACTCCGATATCGCTGGAGTTTATCAGTTTGGCAGTGGATTCCATAACGCCACCAAACAATCCGCCCTTTCTGGCTCCTCTGCCGCCCATAAATTCGGCGGATCGGCGCATTCCGTATATCAAAAGACCTGCATTAAACGCATCAGAATTTTAAGAAAATATATTGTTGGATAATAATTTTTTAAGCGATCAACGCTCCATTTAATTGAATTACGACAATCACCTAGCAGCAGTATAGTTGGCAAGTAAGAGATGAAGTGAGCAGGCTCAAGTTCAGTTTTGTAGACAACAGGAAGATGATTTTGCGGCTCAACGTTTAGCTCGAGTTGAGCGTTCTCGAGATTCCTCTCGAAAGTATCGGCGCTGCCAATGTTGAACCACAGCGAGCCCTAAATTATGGGTTACGAATTATTATGAATATATATATGAGAAAAAATTACTGATTATCAGGAAAATGATCGATTCGATAGTTAAAAACTCACGGAACCATCGACTGTATGTCCAGGCATTAGTCGCACTCGAACCCATTTCTTATTAACGACTTCCAATTTCTCGACAATCCCCTTGTTTAAATAACTGAATACCAGAACTGTTAGAATCACATTGATCTGTCCACAGAGTATTTAACAATCTGTGCGTTATGAGTTTCATGAAATTTCCATTCCATTCAAAATTAAACTTACCATCGAAAATTTTGTTACGAAAATCAATCTTTTTACGTGTCTTTTGCCGATGATGAAAAAATTAATTTTAAAATCCATTATTCGTAATGACTGCCATAATTTTGTCATAAGTTATACTAGAGATTTTTACATTTCATGAAATTTAAGAACTCTTGTGACTTTGTAGATTGTTGGACACTCTGGGCTGTTACCCTTGCGTAATAAGAAAACATGTGCATTACCTGTACACGAATTCTCTCCATGTGATTTCCTTGTTGCCTACCTCGAACAGCGACATCGCTCCGAAAAGACCCAGAGCACTGATCACACCAACGACGACCCACTTTTCGCGATCACCGCTTTCAAAACCCTTCCCGCCTCCACCCGGACCTCCTTTTGGGTTGGGCCCAAAAGCTCCGAACGACCAGGGATTTATGTTCTGCTTGCCGCTCGAAGGCGGTGGAGGCGGAGGCGCTGCGCCCTTTCCTGGTGAAGCCTGCTTCCCCTCTGCAGCTTTGCCATCCTTCGCACCCGTGTTTTTCGGAGGTTCTTTTGCACCTCCAGGCTTGAAAAATTTTTCAAAACCTTTCGGCGGCTTCTCGGCAAATAGCGTCCATTGACGCTGCATTTGCTCCAAAAACGAGAGACGTGATCCATTTTTTAATATCGACAATGTTCGGCAAAGCTGAAACATGAAATAGTATCTCAGATTTAGAGTATCAAATGTAACATAAATTTGCTTATTTAGATTCATTGCTTCCAAAAACTTACGAACAACGTGTTTTAAATAAATGTTTTTTTAGAAAAAATTCAAGCTCAATATTAAGTTTACTAAATGTGATCTAAGCAACGAAAATTGGTGGACACTATTAAGAAAATGCACATAAAACTATAGTTATCATTCATGCTGATAATAATCAATGTAATCAGAGAAACATGAATGAGCGTTTAAATATAGTCTTAAAATGAAAACCAATGTACGATATCGTAGAAACCAAAAATAATATTGCTGTAACTAAAATATAAACCATCAAAAAACGAGATTACATCCGGTAGTTATAAGTGAGATTGCTAACATGATATCAGAAATTTCATCATTAATGATTATATAATTAATATTTAGGCGTAAAATTATTTTGTTAAGTGTAAAATATGGATTACACTGTTATCAAAAGTTTTTCATAATTAATTGCGACAGTTTGCGAAACATGTAAAAATAACAGTGAATTGCATGTTAAAAAGTGCCAGTGATGAAATGTGTGGTTCAATGATCGTGTCATGCGAGGCAGTGGCAACAGGAATTTTGGAGTAAAATGAAATAAGTTCCATGAACAAAATATAACGCATCCTGAAATTTAGAAGATGACAAAAAATTGTGCAACATTTTCGCTTGATGTCACGATCGATTAAACACACTTGTTATATCATAATACATTTTTTTGAGGTTATACGGATGATGGTAATCGTACCTGACGATGATCCAGTCGTCCTTTTTGCACGGAATTCAGAATTAACCTTTCTAGTTTACTAGCCGATGACAATAACTGATGAGCCATTGTAAATTCATAAATACTTCAACTATCATATGGAGATTATGATGAAATTGACGATATTTATTAATATATATTAAATGTAATCCGTGCGAGTCGACTACCGGCTGCTATCGGCCATGATACTGAATATCGACGACGTATGCGATAACTACTAATTACTTTATCAATTCGATCAACAATTGCATCTGGTACCAATTTTATTGTAATTCTCTGTACTCATAATTTTCTTCATCATTTATTTACGAGATTGCATGATTTTGTTACTGAATTATCTTTATTTCTCGGTCTCTTTATATATGCGGAGAGCGACGCATGCGCGAGTCGAAATTTCAGGTGGCGCGTCGCTCGACCATCTCCATCCTCTTCCGGTTTAGACGAGCCCGCGGAATCTGCCGGCTGCACAGCATCCCGTTTTCATCGGTTCATTATCGGTAAGTATTAACGAATATTACACAAATATTGATTAATAACGGTAAAGAAACACTTTAACTGCGATCTGTTCGCTGACTCGGCGATTTTCGCGTCACTCGTACATAAATAGGGACGGTCGTGTCTTCGGGTACGTGATCCTTTGTCTTCTTCAATTTTGTATCGTGATTTTTAATTTTCGTTTTTTTCGATTTACGCTTTTGATTCAATTGTGAATGGAAAACATCAGAACATAAAAAAAAGAAGCTACAGATAATACTTTAGAGGGGTTTGCAAAAAGCATGGAAAACGCATTGAAAGGAGTGTCGTGGAAACGGCAGTTTTGAATAATTTATTTTTCTTTGTTTTTTTTGTTGTTTTTCGTAAACGTCCTACCGAGCATATTTGGTTCGATTATTTTTTTTGGGCTGTTGTCTGCTCGTATCCAAGAATTTTCTCGATGTTCCTGTTATTCGTAGTCAATTTAATTCCGTGTAAGGCATTCCACCGGATTTTTTCGTGCTCTTCAATTGTTTTTTCCCAAACACGACGCTTTCCGGGAATCGCGGTTCTGCCCCTCGGTCACAAGATGGCGACGATTTTGTTCATTAGTTCGTTGAAGAAAACGTCGCGTTTATCGCATACTGTATGTTGTCGGCAAAACAATAAGTTTAATTCGAGTCGATTAACATGTTGTTAAATTGCCGAACAAGATTTTTTAACGAAAATTAGCTGTTAAAATGCATGATTTTGTGATTGGCTGTGAGTTCGATTTTCGCATGAACGATCGTCTTTTGTTTGCTGCCAGTTCCAGGAATATTGTCATTATGGCGTGAATGATTCTCGATTAAGACGAATGCGCGACAGAATTGTTTAAATTATTAAATGTGCTTAATACCATTATTTTCACATATAGGAAACTCGTTGAACGATCGGTTGTGCTCGTCAAGTCAGTAAACGTCGGGATTATAAGTAGTGCGCGTAGTTCGTAAAGTTGCCCATCGTCGGTGATGGTTGCTCGGGTCGTTCGTGAAAAGTGCAAGTGACTTTTGTGCGTTAAAATGTGTGTTCAAAAAAGTTGTGGCTGCCAACGAGGAAAGCGACGTCTAATGGTGAGTACGTTATCAATTTGTTTAAAAAAAAAAACACGACCCTATTGGTCGGATAATGGCATTGTATTTTCGTCGAGCTCTTTCTTGTTTTATAAAATGTCTAGATAAATATCTGCAGAATTTTCCAACACACATTTTGTTAAAAAACTGTTTGAAAATTGAAGTTTCGCGCCACCGAATCACGTGGTGGTTCAAACTTCCCGCCATTTTTCCGCCCACTTAACACAATTGCTATTTTGGTATTGGACCCCCGCTGTTATATATAGTGCATCAAACTCCCCCCCCCCCCCCCCCCCCGCACTTCTGTGTTCTGCGCATCGTGCCCCGCAGTTTCGTGGGGATGCTGCATAACGCGTGCGAGACATCGCGCTGCAACAAAAATATAGCTATACAGGAGCACACGGTGTACACACACATAAAATAATCCATTGCAGCGACTCGTATCGTGCTGACGCAAATAAAAGCAAATGTCACATTCGGGTTATCGTTTACATGCAATAGGAGCGTGTGTCTGCATATTCCTAGTCGTCGTCGCGAAATCCTTCGATTGTTGATTAATGCACGGCCTACAGACGAGAGAGCAGCCCTCGCTCTTTGTCAGCGTCTTCCCCAAGTCACACAAATCTTATCATGAAAGCGTCGCTCTCTCTCGTCGTGCATAAGTACCAGTGTCCAAAGCGACAGAATGCAATATTGTGGTGCATCCTTACTCACGCTGCTGGGTCTCGTCAATAGCTTACAGTGTAAGTACCATCCACAGTTTTTGTTTTTTTTTTACAAATTTTTTTTTTTTTTTTTTTTTTTTTTTTCAAATATTTATCTCAAGATGAAAACAGATTTTCTGATGAATTTCTTGCTGAGTTTTTTGTATCGATCATCCGACAGCTTGAATATTATTCGCATCTATCGTGTGACGCTGTCTGTCGGACAAACAAGCTTTTCGCATGAGCATGACAAATACAAATTGCCATAGAACCGAGTATTGTGAATACATAGGTACCGAAGTCAATGGGGGTCACAATACATGGTCGAGCGGACCTCGGGTGAGACTAGAAGTGCATCCGCACATAGAGGAATGGCCTCACAGTGGCGGCCACCCAAGCAAAAAGCTTGTTATCCATAAGAAGAATGAGCCGCTAAATATGACTTGCACAGTCGTACATCAGGATGGAGAGAAAGAGGATGCTTTCTTTGATTATATCGTCGATTGGAAAGGACCTCGGCACATCACTAACAATCCGTAAGTCGTATCTGTGTGTGAGAAAATGGTCGTCGAATAGGGGAGAGAGTTAAATTTTAGAGCGTTGTTCTAATGGTTTTTGTACTACGGGCAGAAAAATTGAGACAGGGCAGAGTCGGAACATGGCTTGGATATGGTTCGAACGTCTGGCTGAAAAAGATGCGGGAGACTATTCGTGCAAGGCCGTGTCTCACAATCCTTACGAGCATCAGTCTACGCTCTCCATCTTTTTCTATCTGTTCGTCGAGCACAGTGAGTGTTTGTACAATTAAACTGAGGTTTGAGTAAAGATTGGAGTCATGATAATATTGACAATTTCATCGTTTTGTTGTTGGCAAAATTTGGATGATAACGCACATCTTCAGGAACTGTAATTATGGATAGAAATTGTACTAAATATTGTACACGGAATTAAAAATTTTTGGGTCAGTGAAATTTTTAGGGATACGTATATTTTTTTAACACAATTCTTTGCGTATTTTACTCAGAGCCAACGTACTGCGGTCCTCAGTGGTTCAGATGCAACTCGAAAAACTGCATCATGGAGAGATACGTTTGCGACGGAAAGCCGGATTGCGAAAAGGGCGAGGACGAAAGTTCCTCCGCTGGTTGCGATCCCAATCCGTGTATAGGAAAAATTCCTTGCGAGGATAGATGTATACCAGCCGAATGGTGTTGCGATCATCGTAATTGCAGCGGTACTTTCGGGCTGCGTCCATGGCCTCACGAGAATAACGAGATTAACTACGTGCAGACAGCTTTCTACACGGTTATAGGTGGTTATCGGATCTCCACATATTATCCATTTGAAATTAACAAAATTATTTAACACTTTCCTTTTACCCTTTCTAGGATGTGCAATGGCATTCATGTTTATAGTGACCATTCTAGTGATAGCTATATGCAGAGTACAAATCAAAAGGGCTATGAACTCGAGATGTTCTCAGCAGAATCGTAATCCTTGCACGCGACGAACGGTGCCTCTGTACGATCTCGATGTCTATCTAAACAGAACTGCTGATGTTAATTACTCAGGTGGTGAGTTCTCAAATTAATTCATGAGAATCGTCTAATTTATTTTTTATTTTGAATCAAATTTATCCGAAAAATTAGCGGATTTATTTGAAAGGCAAATGTCTTCAAAGGAAATTTAAAAAGTCCTTCATTAAATTTTTTTTCTTTCAATTTCCCAGGTGTAAGTATAATGTACAACATAAACAGCGGCGTTCAATTTGTGGGAAGGCCTGCGAAGCCGCCTCCTTATTCGGCGGTCGTAGCGGAACCCCCGAGAGAAGGACCCCCGCCGCCTTACGCATCGTGCGAAAATTTGATTGTCCGTCAATTGAATCCGCGATTTATGGAGGGCGCAGAGCCCGCGACAGCAGTAGATAGCCTCCCTCCGGCTCTAGGAGCCAATCAGAGTGTCGGAGAAAGCGGCGTTAATCCGCCGGACACGGATATACGCGGCAGTGCGCAATCCACCATTAGTATTAACGGCCAGCGCGATAATTCAGCGAGAAACGTTCCAGGGCCTCAAGTAGCTAATCATCCTTGTGTCACGCAACCTCGGGCGATCGACAGTCGCGACGTTTTCACGGCTTGGGTCGCGTCGAACCCTTTGCACTCGCGGGATTCCGTCGACGCGGCGCTGAACACTTCCGAATCGTCCAGAAGCCGCGCTCATCAGCCGCCTCCGAATTTCGAGCTCGAATACGTCGAGACCGACGCGCTCTTGGCGGAAAATTCCAACATTACGCCTGCGACTGAGGGCTCGAAAAATATCGTATGGAAGCCGTACAGTCGTCACGCTCTCATGAAAAGTCGATGGTTGAACAACTCGAGAAATGACACAACTCCGGAGAAACATTGGTACAGACAGAGGGTCGAGAAAGCGGTTCAGGAGAGCCCATCGCGCGGCCGCGATGTCTCCACCTCGAGAGACTCCGAAAACGAGGGAGTTTTTCTCGACACGGACCAACAAGATTCAACGCCAGCTGAAAGCACCAGCAGCGGAGAATCGGACATCGCCGCCGGATTTCCTCCCTTTGCAAATATCGCTGACCCTCCAAAAATGTCCAACAAGAGTGCCGAAAGCGATGGGCCGAGTTGCTCGAAAACCGCAAAGCCCGACGCTGCCTGCAGTCTTCTCGAAAAGGAACGACATGGAACACCATTGACCGAACTAAACGCGAATCTCAAGAAGCAAAAAAACGATGTGAAAGCTTCTCGCAAGGAGAAATGCAAATCCGAAGTGGTATCCGATCGAGCCACTCAAGGCCCGCCGGACAAGAGCTTCCTTCACGCGATAAAACGGCAGAGTTCACTGACTTCCGAAGAAATCCGTTCGAAAAATATTAGCGAGTCTTCCGCGAGCGCTTCCACTGGCAATGTCAACACTACGGGCTCGCGCGCGGCCGATACTGATGAAAATACCCAAACTCGCGCAGTATCTAACCTCGTTTTGCCGTTGCGAGAATCTTTCATCGGCGTGCAGAGGCACAGCTAAAGTATGTTGCGTTTCATTTTTAGCGATACTTCAGGACACGCGATCTAAACCCACCGCTAATTTTTCGCCTTTCGAAATCTTTTTTATTCGATCGTGTTTTGCTCATTAACAAAATTAAATTAAGTTTCTAATTTTCTTTTTTTTTTAACAGACGGACAAAAATTTCCTCTCTTTTGTACGTTTTCGCTACGCTGCACGAATAAAAGAAGGAGCTTTTGTACATCTGTTACGAAAAGTAGTGTGATACATGTACAAAAAGTCATTTTCGGCTGAAGCAGAAAAATTTAGATACTTTGTAAAAATTCTGCACTTGTATCACAGAATACTATTATTTACGAAGATGGCCAAAGTCAATTTTTCACGCAGTAATCAACATGAAAAAATTAAGAGCCGAACCAATTTGTGACTAACAATCAATTATTTATTTGACCTTCGAACTTAGCGTGATTTCCATTGAAAATATTGTCGCTATTATTGAACAGGTGCTCCGTTTGAGTTGACGAAAAAAAAAGAGCTTTGACATTTCCTCGAGTAGTAATGAGTGCTTCCTATTTGGCATAATTCGCGGGTGTATTCGCTCGCGTTTGGACATCAGAATTGTATATGGTATAGATAATCCGTTGTTGCCACTGAAATTAGTTTACATCACGAATCAACGACGCGTTATCAATCAACGATTTTTAAATAATTCACCGTCGACTACCGATTGTTTTATCATCATCGCTGGATGAAATTGTACATAACTACAATAGATTAGTAATGCATATACATACAATTGCATATTAGATTTTTTTTAAATGTTTGTGCAATCGACGAGCGTACCCTTAATTTATAATTGGTAGCTAAAAAGGCAAAGTGCTTGTGCGTGTATCAGTGTTTCAGTATTTTGGTACTTAATAGGGCGCATTTATTCGACGCCTTTTTACTTAAAATCAGAAGGAGGCAAAATTTTATCTTCTAATCTATTAAATTTCAAACAACCTATTTAACTTATCTTTATTCAATTGCAGTGTAACACGCTACAGAATGACATAATTATGGATTCCATTTACGAATCTACACAAAAACGTGAAGTAACAAATTTAGAGAAAGAGGAATTCCACTTTTTTAAACAAGTTATTAGGAAATTAAGTTCTGCCCATCTCTGGTAAAAAAGGAACATTATACATAATATCGTGGAAGGTATGGTCGTCGAGATGTCGATGTATGCGCACTTTATCAGCAGCTCGTACGACAATCGTACTATCGAGCGCGATTCACGACGAGCTGCAAGTCGATGGGACCAACGAGTTTTATCTTATGAGAAATTTAAACGCCTTCAACGACGGCGACCAAAGCTAATGTGTAAAGGGAGAATTTCGTATCCCATTTTCCTTTTAATTACTTTTTTCGCAGTTACGATTTTCCCTAGTACTCAAATTCTGATTTGTGAATAAATGTGGAATCACAAAAAGTTTGTAAATTGGAAAAAAGTTTAAAGATATCTGTCCCTATCGCGTAATACCCGCTGCAATCGCTGACCTTCCTCGAGACAAGTGCTGCATATGTAAATCCGTCTAGCTATGAGAGGATCGATATTGTTTGTAGAGGGAACGGTACGAGAGACGAAGAGAGAAAGAGAGAGAGGAGAAAGAGAGTACCTGGTTCACGGCACCAGTAAATCCCTCGAGTATATATACATACATACATACATACATATATATATTTTTAGTGTATTTTCATGTATAAATGTAGAAACACGATCCTCCAGCTGCGAAGTTCTTATTGAAGATTACGTACCATTACGCAGATTATACAGCTGAGGGGCTGCGTATATATTTTTTCAAACACCCACACACAAGCTCATAGCGTGTCATGCCACAAAATCATGGCTCGAAAATATTTTTCCATTGCACAACACGCTCATTTGGCTTCTCAACGAGTCAATTGTATAAATTATTAACATAACGTGTAATTCAACGAAACTTAAATCTTCCCATGACAACCTTTACTCGCTTCCCCTTGATGTAAGATTATGAATTATATCGTCTGATAGTTATTATAGTTCGAGACATTGAGAATATTCTAGACAATAAAGCCAAAGGCTATATATAAATTTCATCTTGTTTTATTTATTCCTGGTACGATTCGGGAAAGCCATACTTAGAATAATCTTTCAACGATTGTCGGAAAGATAGCTAATGGTACTCGAAATCGTGGGACCAATATTGAAATATTATAACTCAAACTTGTTTATTGTACGGCACATATTTTGGCTGGTGACATAAATTATAAGGGCTTAATCACCTTGATTGTCAGGTTTTCCATGGTTTGAGAACATTTTCTAATGAGCGAAATGTTCCATGTGGAATTAGTCATCTCCTGGGTCTGTGGCCTCGAAATTTCGGACGCTTGACTAGTGATCTAAAAAACAAATAAAAATAAAAATAATGTAAACCAAAAAAACATGAAGAAAGTCATGTTGGTTATAGCAAACACTTCATATCTATAAATATATTTGGTCGGGTTAAGCTACATAGGAAAATATAATTATAAGTAGATTTCAGTATCACGAAATAATGCACAGCTTTAACGTCCCAGTTCTCTCTTCCTACTATATCTTAAAGTACGAGCACAAAATTATTACACTGAACATTATGATGAAATTTTTTTAAAAATCAAAATGTTATGAAATGTCTATTACTCAGAGCTAACTGAGTTGAGTTGATAGCAACTTGAATTAGTGAATATTACTATCTTGGTCTATAAATATATCACACAGTGTATAAATATATCACTCAGAATTCAAACAATCAAACCGTACAGTAAAAAGTACGCGTGTATTGAAGTCATTTGCACTGTGTACAAAACCTTGCACTTCTAATCCTGAAACTTTCGGCAGTTCAGAATTACTGAAAGCATCTAGAGAGCAGTATATGTTCAAACGGCTAAAAATAGACTAATGCATCGAAGTGCATCCCACTGTAACAATTATCCGTTTCAACGAGATTTTGTAAATCCGCACACAAGTTTCGAAGCACTCTATTCCAAGTTCCTGATACTCAGTGCCATTTCCCATTAATTTTTTGAATATTTCACGTACAAGTGCAACATTTTTATGCAATCGAAAACAAAGTCAATATCTCATTTAGTCTCAGTGATATTAAGGAATCTGAATTCAGCTAGTGAAGACATTTCTTTATACAGATCTAGATTTCGACGATATTTATCAATAGCTTGAAAGAAACCGAAAATAAGTCACTGAAAATCCTTGGTCCCAAATGACTCGTTTCCCTCAAACCAATCAATCTCTTTCACCCGTGTCGAAAAGTTATGGTAGTCCTAGCAGTACAGTCCCGCCAAATGCGAGTTTCAGAGAACATTTCGTACACTTCTCGATGAGATGAACGTCTAAAGAAAATCAAGCGTATTCAAGGCGCTGAAGAATAAAAATCATAATTTTGAAAAATTCGATAGAAAAAAATTTGAGCACTTGGAAAAAAAATGTTAGCGTGACGGACGATTTGTTGAATCATTTGTGTTCTCGGCAATACGTTGATAACATTGCTGACTTAATATTTTCAGTAATTTGGATATGTTCTATTTTGTTTCAGATTTTGCGGTACGAAATTTTCTCCGAATCTCATGTTTGACCGCTGCTTTAATTACTGCAAGATCACAAAAAGCCGTGGGAGCTTATCGAATTCTTAAGTGCTGGTAGGGACCGTGCCCTTCGGAAGAGTGAGGATCGTTTCGTTGCCAGGGTTTGCGCCATCCCTTTCTGTACAAGAATAGTAGGAAGACCGAGACGATTGCGAGTGCGGTCAAAGTGGCCCATTGCATACCGATCTCGGAGTCAGATTTCTTAGCGGGTCTGTCCCTGGCGAAGTCCCTCGCGTAAATCCCGCACGTTACGACGTTCGTCGCTGGTGTACCTAAGGTGGCGGTAATGTGGACCTTCTTTTCTTCGTAACGTTCCTCATACGTCCAATTCGGAAGAGGATAAAGTTTATCCCCGAGTGAATTTGGCGTTATGAGAAGTTCCTCGTAATTCGGGAAGGTAACGTTGATGGCTATGGAGTTGAAGGTCGTGTGGGATTTCTCGACAACTCCGCACGAAGTAACCGAATCATTCGAGCACAGGATAACTGCGCAAACATATAAACCGACTATTCTCGGCTCATAAAACTGTCGTTCACCGTCAAACGCTACCAGATGATAATTGGTGGATGGATCGACGTTTGTCACCTCGACATTGAAGTCGCAGCAGAAATCATGGGAGCACAGAGATTGCGCGATCGACGAGTTGAATTGCACTGATTTGTATTCCGTCAGGTTGTCTTTGAACAACGATATTCCTGCTCTCGCTTTGGTTTGTGTTTCAGCTTTTGGCTCCTCATCGGAAACGCTGCGTTTACGCTTGAACTCATCGTGGACCCAGTGTTGCTCTTCTTCGAGAGGCGCTTCGGCTTCAATTTCCGTGTAAGGATATGCAGGACGATTACGGGAGCTTTTGTTTTTCTTGGGAACCTCGGCCACCAACATTTCGCTCGTTTCTGTATCGGGCATCGTCGCCTTCGCGATACCCTGACGACCTGAAATCATTCAAGACGTGAATCAATTGGTTCTTTAAGTCCGTTCATTCGTAAAGGTGTGTCTCGATGGTTTGGAAGGAGTGACTTTGGTTTTGTTTTATTTATTTTACTACTCGTCTCTAGATCGGAGGACGGGGACGGAGAATGTTAGGAAAACCTTGTCTATATCGATTTATTCTTCGGAGCCTCTCGGGAGACTGTCGTTGGACGTACGTGCGCTCGACAGAGGCAAAATGCAATAAGGGAAAATTGCGACAGTATGGAGAGAATAGTATTCGGAAGACTCGAAAAAATCGAACGCTTCCACGTACCGAAGTAGCCTACTTTCTTTGAGCTCGTTCTCGATACCTGATATTGGGACAATTTCATTCGAGCCCACAAAAAGGAAATATGAATATTTGCAACGTGATCTTTCTTACGTTTTTTAAAAATCAAATCGTTTTGCTATTCTCATACAGTCGACTTGGTGATTTTGTTTTTTTTTTTCCGAGAGAGAAAACCATCGAGAAAAGTGGTCTAATAAATAGTCATTGCATAATAATATCTATCATTGAGGCTTCAGCAACATTGGCAACTTCTAACTTTTCAGCAATTTCCCTTTCATGCCAGGAAAGTAAAATTGATTACCTAGATAAATTCCACTTCCTGCATTGCCGAAATGTGGTCTGTTGTATCCGGATACCAGGAAATTCACGTCTTCCGCAAAGGCCCACCCGGTTTGGATCTGGACGGCTAAAAGAAAATATTTAAAAATCAATTAACAAATCATTTTAAGAACTGAATAAAATGATCATAAATTCGCATTGGCTATAAAAATAAAAAAACTGTAGCAAGAGGCTGGATATTTTTATGCATAAACTAGTAAAACACTTTGACATGGAAATTGTATATTAAACTGAGTATACAAGTTGATGCATTAAAAAAATTCCGTGGCTGTCCATTACATTTCAAGTACTTTCAAAACTCTGTAATAAATTTCCAGAGTTGCTGCACCGAGTACATCGAGAAAAAGGTGATATCTACCGAAAGTTGTTGCCCAGTTATAAGTTTCTAGGTTTGTTGAG
The DNA here is from genome assembly GCA_947507545.1 of Clistopyga incitator. Classification (NCBI taxonomy): domain Eukaryota; kingdom Metazoa; phylum Arthropoda; class Insecta; order Hymenoptera; family Ichneumonidae; genus Clistopyga; species Clistopyga incitator. The sequence continues at coordinate 11,069,365 of OX382177.1, forward strand.
GAGGAGTTGAATCCACGCAGCAGTTATAGTGCTTGTCGGAATATCGGAGATGCCTCGTATTAGTATTCCGGGCTTGATTTTATCGTATTCACTCGCAGAGCGAAGTGCTGACCCAGAGAGAAGGGATAGTGGGAGAGAGAGAAAAAGCAGGCGCGAGGGGGAGACGCGCTCGGGTCGATTTCTGGAGCCCCCGGCATTGTTTATTAACGTTACCCAAATTCAATCTATCCCCGCGAGCGAAACAGCGTAGCGCAACCTGGCATGGCAGCATTCATAGCTGCTGCTGTTATGTCCGCACGAACACGTGCCTCAACCCCTGGGCGGACGGTTCCACCCCTTCGTTGTCTACGTCGCGGTCGTCGTCGACGTCGACAAGCTTTATGAAATTTCTCCGCCCGATAAATCCCTAACGCCCCCGAAATAATCGAGAAAATTAAATCGGGCATGGAATTGATCGCAGGGGAAAATCGTTCATAGCCACCTCGAAGGTCGTGGTACGTACCTTCGAGACGTACTATGTATAAACGTATAGGTATACTTTCACTGTCATTATTACAGCATGCTAGTCTATGTATACCCACATATACAAAGACATATGTATATGTGTATGGTGTGTGTGATATATCCTCGAGAATTTTTCCTCTGGAGAGAAATAGTGGAGAGTCCTCGAGAGGACTCGTCGCAGTTTCACGGACACGTTCGTGCAGATATAGCGCTGGGATTTCTTCTTCCCGATAAAAGCTTTTTCGTTTTTCTCATGGCTCTCCCGTTCCTCTCATCTCCTTCTCGATTCCTTCTTTCCCTTTGCCTTTGTCGATCGAATGAGAGGCGAAATAAATGAGAGAAAATAAATGGGGGGGTGAGGAAGCAAGCATGTGGACCTTAGCGGTAATTAGATTTTTCTCAAAAGGTCCTTCATCGGTATTGCAAGACTCAGCCGGAGGTTCAGCTTCCTTTTACTCAGTGACGAGGGATCTCGATAATTCAATTGTCTATCTTGTTTTGTTGCGATGGAGATATTAATTGTTTCGGGGGCTTTCGGTTGAGTCTGTCAAGAGTGAGAAACGAGGCTTAATAGGGCATTAATGTGGATAACGTTTTGTGGAGCTTTTTGGATTTTTGTGTACGTTCAATATCGTCTAAAATAATATCCCTTATATTTGCAGAATCGTTGGGCACCTGGAGGGAGTCCGATCGATGCTTTCGAAGCGTCGACTATTTGAAATCTACTGATATCCGCGTTCATTCCGCTCTCATGCACCATATCTGATCTCTGTGGATAGCATCGGAGTGTATGTGTACCGGCAACTCCACGGGGTTTATCCGCGTCTAACTTTCATGACGGCAAATGGAACCAAATCGGAAACTCAATTTCCGGTATTCATCGAGCCTCGAATATGCTCCATGGAGAGAAGCGAACAAATAACTTTGACCGAGCGGAACGCCCGGCAGCGGACGTAACGTAATCGATCATTTCTGGATCCATAACGAGAACATGTTGCACTTTCCATTCACTTCAATCTTCGTTTAGCTCTTTGAAGTCTACGGCTGCCATTAGACTTCAGCATCTTCATGAATTTTATCACGTGGGAAATGTATCTTTTGATGTAGCGATATTGGAATTTTTTGGGCTTTGAATTTTTATATCTTTTATGACAGAGAGAGTTCAAAAAATGAAAAATATTTGGCTCCGAACAAATCAAATGTCCCATTTGTTCCCAATTTTGATAATGACTGTGAAAATGATTTCTCCTATTTGTGTTTGTAGAATTTTCAATTAATCGATTAAAATGTCATTTCAGTGTGGATTACCGGTCAAAAATGGAGTTTCGGAAAACCAGGCTGCTGTATATACGATGTCGGTGACGTTCTTCACTCTGGTAAGATACATTGCTGGCTTTTTGAAGAGGATGTCGAAGCACGTGAAGGTGCCGAAAGTAACACCGAAGTCGGTGTCGAAAGTGACGATTTCAGGGACCATTGTCACGTTGAATCCGGGCTCTAAATAGAGATTAGTCTTCCTGTATCTGCAAGGAAAGAAAACATTTTTTAAGACAGGCTCCAAGCGGTAAAATAGAAAGGACCGTTTAATAGTTACTTACGAAAATGAGTCAGTTCATTGGTCAAATTTACTACTGTCAAATTTTTGCACAGTTATTACTCACCTTGCTATTATTTTTCCCTTGCGATCGAACACCACGTTTGTATTGTAATACAATCGCTTGTTCGCGGGACAAGTTGTTTCGTTGTCGCAAACAACTTTTTCCGCAATGTTTATAACAACATAAATATTGTTTTCTCTGGCGGAGCAAGAAATTTGCCTCACTTCCTGAAACGGATTTAATTTCTCTCGTTCACATAGTACATTTCTTTACATGAAAAATTAGCTTGCCATTATTATATTTTAATAAATTATGCTTAAACTCATTTTCCTTTTTTTTTTGACGATTGCAGTTTACATTAAAAATATCATATAACCAAATGCTGATGGAGATACTTTCTTACCTCAATTACAGGAATCGTCGACTCGATACAAGGAACATAATTGCTGGACGCTGCGGGGATGAATGTCGTGAAAGCCTCGAGTTCCTTAGGAACTAAATTGACGGATGTCAAGCCATCCTCGGGAAACACTATTATATCCACATTCTGGAGCAATAAACACGCCGTTAAAAATGTAAGTAATTTTAACATATGAAATTCGGAAAGAATTTGTTTACAGTGCACAAACGATAAGATTGAATTTAACCGCTTCTACAACAGATTCTACGTCTTCGAGGGAAGGTGAAGGTTCCATAACGTAAACGAGCTGAATGAAGCTGTTTAACTAGAGACGTCCTCGACGCGCGACTTATCGCAGCATATAGCTTTGCTATGTCACCGCAAAGTTTCCTCAACGCCAGCTACACACATGTTCTTGAAGACTGAGGCGTTTGTCTCCTCCGTTCTTCCGCTATCCCTCGCTTCCGTCTACGATACTCTTGGAGCCCTTTGATAGCGAATCTAGAAGACCGTAGCGCACGTCAGACTTGGCCCCTTACTATATTAATCACAAGTGCCCCGACAGTGCTATTCCTCCTCTCGTTACAAGCAACCCTAGCGAAGCTCGCACACGAGAGAGTTCGCAGAGAGATTGGGAACGGTTCACAGGAATGTCGTGAGCTGTAGGCTCTGTTGTCTTTGACGTTGCGTAGAAGACGACGATTTGCATACTATATTAATTATTATGTATATTCCCCTTCAAAGTAACATCGAGTACAATTATCACGTCGTTTCTCCCCTAAATTCTGAAAATTCATTACCCCACGGAACATAAAATAGAGATATCGATTATTTTGGTTCTGTAAATAGGATTTCGATGGTCTTGAATAAGTTTTTTCATATTTTTTTCGACATTCTCGACGATTGCAAATACAACGGCCGTTTCGCAATTAGATGGGCTATTGGAATTTTAGAAAGTTAGTAAGCTAGTGAGGGATGTTATCGACTGCGGATCTTAACCATGATTTCATTCGAAGATCTATGAATAGTGTTATGACTATCACGGTTTTAGTTGATCATTTGTGGCCACCTTGTATATTTTTTAATGGTGTGTCACGTGTGTATGTGAGCACGTTTCTAGTGTCTTTAAGGTGCCGGAAATAGATGGAGAAATGGAGCAGCGACAGGCGGGAGGATAAAGGTTTCTTTATTCTCCTTCAGTGGACAATTTTCTAGGTGATTCATTATTTCGAAAGTCCTTAAGACATCCGTATGTCTTTGTCAGTGTTGTTTTTGGGTCTCTATTTCTGCGTGAGACTATTTGTCATTGTCACGTTTCACCTTTGTATCAAAAGCCAAGGTTCCGGCGGATAAAATCACCCGAGGACTCATCGAGGCAGGCTAATCGAATCATATCCACCATATTGCAAGCTTCACTCCACTCTCTTCGCTGCTGCAACCCTTCACTTCGAGATATTTCGAAAGGAGCGGTGGCACTGGTGGGTGTAATGGTATTACGAGCCTCAGTCTCAAAGATCACCAAGTTCGCTTCTTCCCTCGACCTCCAAAGATCTTTTGTGCCATATATCCTCACGTATTACATCACGGACGATAGTCAAGTTTTTAAACATTTTTTTCGGTAAAATATCCCGAGGCTTGACATTTATTCATAATTCAATAAAGACAGACGACAAACTTGGGAGTTCATAGGAATTTCGCTTTAATATTATTTGTCGATTAAAATATTGGCTGAGCTTCAATTTATTCAATTTATTATTCCTCATTACTTTCAATTGCTACGAAACTTCCTTTACTTTTCACAATTTTTCTTCTTTTGAATAATAATTGAGTTTGTGGGCCAACTAATCGAGCGCAACGATAAAGTTTTTTAATTATAAACTCGCGATTAGAACGTGAAAGAGAGAAAATGGAATGAGATTGTGTGTTACTTTTTTCTATTAGAAAACTCATAATTTTATCCTTAGGTACGATCTGCAATAATTCTGCCGGAGAGTATGAAGCAAAATATCGAGTTCAGTGAACGAGAAAGATGCTCAACGGATTACGGGCTGGCCAGTGGAAGGCAGGTGGAAGCGGGAAATCAGAAGTGGTCGCGAATAATGCTTTCCCGATATCGCGGAGCAAGCATTACTCGTGCTAGGACAGAGTTCGTCTTCGACTCCACTTCGATAAGACGAGCGAGAAACTGGAGAGTAATATTGAGTGGCAATGGTAACAATCTTCAATATTACATAAGCTGATCGAATTCGCGCTGTTAGAACTGAGTGGTTTGTTCAATTGCAGCGAGAATCGTAGGCTGGAAGTGAAGGTGGTCAGGCTACGTCGAAGAGTGCCACAATGAAATAGTCCGAAGAGCGTTCTCCATTAACTGTTACTACATTCCCTTCGATCTCGCTGAAGTAATTAGAATTAGCAGTGATTCGCGGAGGCAGGAAATGAAGAAAATAATACCTGGGCAAAGTCTATGCAGTCTATGCTCAATAATAAGAGACGGAAAAAAAAGCATCGAAACAATATCGAATCGATGTTGGGAACTAGGTCAACTTGAGACGCCCAATTAACGTTTTGACTCGCTCCTGCCGTTGCTCGTCTCGTTGACGACTACCATGTCGTCTGCTATAAGTACCACCCTCCTTACTTCATCTACCAAAACCTCTGCTGTTTCATCTGAAGCTATTCAGGAGAATGCATCGTGCGTTTTCTCTCAATGTATCCAAAACCGCAACCTCTATAGTCACAATCCCTCTTTCGAAATTCGCGTATAATCCCTCTTCAAAAATCAGTATCAAATAATCAGATGGAAATTAAATGACGTCACTGCAATTCGATAATACACAACATTATTCTTATTATTATGATTACTAGCAGTTCGATTGCCTCGGGCGCTTCGCATCACATTTACATATAAATTTAATAGCCAAAAATGACATTCGACGAGTTTTTTCTGTAATACAATGAACATCTTTTTTTATAAATTATAATAATGCGCGACACTCACTTCAAATTTTCTTCCTGCAAGGACAATTCATAAATCATTAATATATTTACGAAATGAATGAAGATATTGAATTATCATCTGTAATCCCTACTTTAGAACGTTATGTCAGTTTAGGGACCTCCTACTTCCTTTTGACAATATAAATACTACACTGCGTAACATTTGTGATAGGACTGTCGTTATCAAATTTCCGGCCCGGGCGAGTAGAAGTCACTCTGCCACACTTGTACACTCCGCGAAGTCCTTTTACTGCATAGACTTTAACACTTCAACACCGCGACGGGTGAAAATATCGAGTTTTTTCCAATTGTAGTTTAATGCATAATAAAAGTTCCACGTGTCGTTTTTCTAGGGACACAGGTGCATCTCGATATTTACCAACGACTGAACTATTCTGCAGTGTGCTCAGTTTGTGTATTGTTCGTATCAGTTTAATATTACACTGGGTTGCGTGATGAACCACGTCGAGTTCGTTTTAATTCAGTTTCAAAGTGAATAGAAAATCGGTATGTAGATTTATAAAAACCTACTTCTATACAAGACTGTTTCCAAATGCTATAAAATCACACACTCATCGATTCGTTATTTTATCAAAATTATCGATATTATCAGTGGCCACACGCGCGAAATTTTCACTTCTTGAAATTCATTTGAATATCAATAAACGAGAAACACTGTTGACGTTGTTTCTACGTCTATTAACGTGCTATATAAATTTTTTTCTAGATATTGTGTGTATTGAATTAAATATAAAAAACAGGGAGTAAAATTAGTGCGAGTTATGAGAGTCATGTCATAACAGTAATATAATTGTACGCCGTGTACTCTTCGTGTACTCAATTTATCTTCATACTTAATTACCCGGTGTTTGCGGTATATTAATTTTCCAAATATTTCGAACAGTGATTCATTAAAAGTGGAGCAGATGTTATTTCAATCCTTAAAGCCACTGTCATAAATCAATATTCATTCAGCGAAATGTAAGGTAAATACCACGAGAAAACACTGGCGTATTTTTTCAAGAAAATACAGATATTCATCTTCATGAGAATATCGCTATTTTGTAAGAAAACCTACCTGTCTTCCTGCTTTCTCAATGAAAGATATGTAAGCGGCCGCGTTAACGCCGATCGGAGGTTCGCCGGACGGGGATGGAACCTTCGGTGGAAATTCCACGACAGCAGCGACGTAGCTATCGGATTCCGGTGTCGACCTCTGAGGGATATTTCGAATTTTCATAAATCCACTTGATTCAGTCTGAGAATTATTTTCTCTACCGCAAACGCTACAATATGTATGATAAAAATTACCTGGTACGAAATTTGCACAAGCGCGCACACGAATAATATCGTGTAGGTCGTCTTCATTTTATTTTCGACTTTCCTCGTTGGTGTCTAAAAAACGTTTAATCGCGAATAAATTGTTTGCACATCGCAGTGATTGCGAATTATCGACTGAACGGGACGTCGCGGTGCTTCGCATATATATTTATGTGTTTCGCAATTATCTTATCTAAACGCTGGCGACTAAATCCGAGAGACTCATAGATAATAACAATAATTTATCTCGTTCAAGTCGAAAATTACATTTCATACAAAATTACACAAAGCAAATGCGTTTGAGAATAGACCACAGCGTAGACACAGTGTGTGCGCACACACACACATAATGCATCATGGCGGCATTGGGTTTTGATCAAGGCCATTCAACGCAGCAGTTCGCTTCTGCGGTACGTGACGTCACGGCCATTCACCTGCCGCTACTACAGGGATTTCCCGGCGGTGCATACGCGTACGCGTCAAGTCGACAACAATAGAGTTCACGTCGAGTGTCGTGCCCGAGATCTCGTTATTTACGTGAAATATTTGAGGATAGTTATTATTTGAAAAGAAAATAGAGGCACGAGAATAGAATTCGCGTTGGTGGTCTATTGATCGTTATTTTTTCAATCGATTCGCCGCAACGCGCGACCGCATGAGGTTATGTAGCATTCGTAACGCAGCAAATGGAATACCTTGTTCACACAATTTAATTCATTTATAGCATCGACGACTGGAGAACATTTGGATAGTTTAGTTTTGTCGAACTGGACGTAGCACTGCTCACGGTTTTTGGGAAGAGATATTTCGAATTCGCGGATGTGCAAATCCGCTTCCCGCTCACAATGCGTCTGACCGCGAACCTGCTCATGTACTTATACACTGAAAGCATTCAAGTCGCGCCCAGCGCTTTATTCGAGCTGTAACTGTGTGCACGACACACCGTTACTACTCACTCTATACTCGTTCGTGTACTACGTGACTTGTCCTTAACACTCTGTATATATATATATATATATATATATATATAAGTGACTTAAAGGTGTGTGTATATATGTATGTATATGTATATTTGGTGGCGAATGTGATACAGACGTAGATGCTCTTTGTATCGTCTTTCTTCTTTCGAATGAAAACATTTCGGTGGGGAATACCAGAGTACCGTTTAACAATTTTTCGTTGAACACTATAATAATTTGCGTTTCGTTGTTTTCGGATTGTTTGTCTGGATCAGATAACATTTGCTTTTTTGTGTTAATTAAATTAAAAATGAAATTGTAGATATCGCATCGTTTTATCTGGGGATTTCATCGATTCTGCCAGTATAAGTGCCAGTTGATGCTAGGAGACGATAAGTGCGCGACTGTTTTAAGGTCGATTGTTTTTTGTGACGCAATTACTGATAACACTTGTAACTTTCGATTTTTTTCTACCTCTCAATTTTTTTGCCTCTGTGCGAATCGCAATTACAGCATATCTATTAATAGTCCGAGCGTATTGCAATAAAGTATTTTATTTGTCGCTTTCAAGATACCAGACTTCTATAATCGTCTTACTAATCGATAACCCAGATTTTAAGTGATTCCCGGAGTACTAAATATTGCATTGATAATATTATAAATATTCGATGCTCTATGTTAATTTATATTGAAAAAAAAACTTTCATATTATTTTAAACACAGATTAACTTATAATGCCACGACCCAATGAATATAAATCTTTTGGAAAAATAAGTTTGTAGTACCGCAAAATATTTATGGTACTTCTTATCTCAACTTGGGGTAAAAAAAACTGAGGAAAGTAAATTGTTTTTTTTTTTTCTTATCGAAGTTGTTTTAAATGTATGACCCGAAGTTGTCAGCTGTTTGTCTCTGGTCCTAATTCCCAACTTTGTTGTCAAGTACTCCACTTCCTCGTAAAAGTGAAGCGTTTTCTTCCACGTTTTTTATTTTTATTTTTTGTTGTCTCGGGACGCAATATCGCTCCTCGCCAGAACTCCATACAACTCGCTACGGGGGAGGAAGTGGTGTAGAAGGTAGCCAAGCGGGGATTCCAGTAATTCGCGTGGGGATGATCCAGGCGTGCTGTACACGAAGCGTCGGGCGACGAGCTCAGCTAGATCCCCCGTAAAAACTTTAATCGCAACTCAAATATATAACCGCGTCGGTGGCTTTTTGATGCGACCAGAGCGAGAGGGGAGACCTTTTTCTGTGCGAAATACATAAAGGGGTGAAGATACAGTGATACTCGCTCGGCAGAGCTTTCACTGGAAATTTTAGCGAGCCTCTTTTTCTTCTTTTCCTCCCCTAACTTCAGCATATTAAATCTCGATGGCATATTGTGCGAAAAAAAAATATTATAAAACGACCAGTTTTTTGGCCTTCGCGGTTATTTAGACCCTTAAGCTAACCGGGCGATGCTTCCAATTATGCTAAATAAAATATTTAAAAACGTCCCGTTTTTTGAACCCCAACTTTCACTGATGCTGTAAACCAATACTCGTCAGAAAAATTTTTATCGCACCAGTATCGTAAAGTACTATTTTACAACGACTTTTTTCTTTCCGTTTAACACGTGCGCGTTTGGCGCGTGGCAATACATAATTTCGGTGGCACTTTATGTTGAATATAATATTGAAAATACGTTTTTCAGGCCTCAAGCTTATGCGGACTCTTTGAGGTAACCAAGCGGGGATTCCAGTAATTGGCGTGGGGATGATCCAGGCGTGGTGCCGTACACGAAGCTCCGGTCGACGAGCTTTGCCGTATCCCCCGTAAATACTTTAATCGCAACTCAAATATCCGCGGCGGTGGCTTTTTGGTGCGACCATGGCGAGAGGAGACCTTCTTTCTGTGCACAATACACAGAGGAGCGAAACTCCAGTGACACGCGCTTGGCGAAGCTTTTACTGGAAATTTCGGCGGGCCTTTTTTCCCCTCCACCTACTTCGGCAATATTAAATCTCGGCGCGATATTATGCTACCCTACATCCTTTGAACTCGTGACAGACACTCTCAGTTTTTAGAAAAAGATTTATGCATTTTAGTAAAACGGAAAAATGTACAAAAAAAAAAAAGGATAAAACGTCGACATTCACTGAGAGAAATATGTTATTGGATACATAGAATTGTAGGATAAACTGTTCATTGAGAAAACATTCGAATCCCAAGCTACTTGAGTCAATTATACACATATATATCACAAATTCATGATTTCAAGTATTCAGTTTGCTTTCTCTGTCATTGGAAAAAGTTTTGGAGAGGAAGAAGTTTTGTAGTTCGGTTCTTTTCTTCGCTAGATGTTTTCTCATCCACATAACGGATATATCAAATGTATGTGGACACTTTATTGTATATATATATTATATACCATATACTGTAGAAGAGTATAGTATATATATATTCTTCTGTACATCTTTAAACGTACCTCGTCGTGAAGTCTTAGAGGTCGAAACGCTTAGGCGAGACAAGCACGTTTGCCGGAGGGCAAACCGATCAAATTCAACGATCCCCCGTTCGAGCATCCTATCGAAGATATAGCTACTACTCGCTCCTTCACGTCATCTTTTACTTGCCCCTCCTCCATCTTTTTCGACCGCAGTGCAGAGCAAAGCAGCGATAAAACTTTTCAAAAGAACCTCTCGGTGTGTACAGAGTTTAATGCACTCGATGGAACGAAAATGGGACCCGAACTTTTATAGAGTACGAAGATCACAGAGCGCACGGAACTTGAGTTGTATACACTGCATTCTTATTGTTATCGATAAGCGGGAATTTTTATGCTCTGTCGTTTGATTCAATAGCGGGTATTATTTCGGACCTCGTTTAAAAAACATTTCCAAATCCGTTCAAATTTTTTTCTACAAGCTCGAGATTCTATCGATTCTCAGAGAATATTCAACTCATTAACATTCGAACTTCTTTTGCTTTAAAAGCGATTTTTAAAAATTCCCGGACCATTTTCATCCTTCTTATTTAAATTTCTGAAAAGGTAATTTTGGTCGGAAAATCCACTTCAGGTATTTTTTGGTTCAGACAACCGAAGCTCGATTCCATAAATCTCATTGTATTTGCTTGTAATGGATTTTTGTAATTTTATCGTGAGCCAGAAAACATCGTTCGTGTCGCGTGGTGCAAAATTGCGAGGCTGAAGAGTGTTTTTAGGGTTTGCTACGAGATGGGTCTTTGAAACGTGGTCTTGTTTAGGCGTGAGAGGTTCACCGAAGTATGGAACTGCATATACAAGGAGCAGGAAGTGGCCACCGGTACAAGATTTTCTTTATCAAAAGTTGGCATCGCTCGCCGTGGCGAGCCTTTCACTCGCGTGACCTACGACCCCTGGCTGGTCACCCGGTCGCTATCTCGAGGGTTTCGCATATAAAAACTCGGTCGCCCGGGCTCCGAGTTAATTAGTGGTTTGATAAACCATTCGGCTTGTTATATACGGTGATGTTAGTGGTTTGGTGCTGAAAAAGGGGTTTCGAAAAAAAAGAAGAAAAAACGTAAGAAATATTGAATACCACTGATCCTGGCACACGCTCTTGTATTTTTATACGATGTCTTTCACTTGTTGAACCTGGTTGTAACTGTCGAACGAAGTCATCGCTTTATATACTCATATATTTTCATATATTTTTATTATAGCCCCATCATAATGGCGAAGCTTTCGATGATGGAACTTTGACTGAATCAGGCCACTCGATGCAACGATGCATCAGAATTTCGTGAGTGCATAGAGAGAGGGTTGCTCGGCACCGAGGGAACCCGTTGAGTAAAGGCAAATAGAGAGTGCAGAGCACGTTCTGACAGCCAATCTTCGTACATCGCGGCTCTGTTTGTTATTAACTTCGGTATTAATCGAATCGGCGTTTACAACAGCAATGCATTGTATGAAGAGCTTTAATATCTGCTTCGAAAATCAGTGAATAACATTTTCAACCCCAATTTTCGTTATACTTGTTGCCAAATTCATTGGTTCCGAATTTTTTCTCCATAAGACTCCCAAAGGGACGTGAAGAAATTGTTGCCCATGGAAAATTGTGGGACCCAAAGATATGAACAACAATGTGATAAAACGTGAAATCCAGAAAATTCATGGGTGTCAATTTTCCGCTCGGCGTTATATAAAAAGCATCGACATTGATAAATCTATCAGAAACTCGATGGATTGTTGATAAAGTCGTCGCGCTCCGCAGTCTCTTCCGTTTCGTTCTGTGGATGAAACGAGAAATTCCCCGAGTTACGGTAGATGGAGTATTTTATTGACGTTTCAGGCGCGACGTTCTTCAGAGACGCGGAATCGTCAACGTGACGATACACTGCAGTCGTAGTTCTTCCCGGATATAAGTTCCATGCCGCAGAATCCTTTTTCTCTCGATGCTAAATAAATAGAGTCGCTGACGCTCTTCTTTCTCGGCACTGGAAAGAGGCTGGCACTCTTGTCTTCCTTGGCGAGTGCAAATATTTCAATCTCGCGAATTTAATGGACGCTCGCTCATTCTTCAATGTTTTATGGCTCACCGTCGACGTCTCCGAGGACGATGACAGCGATGGTTGAACCAATCCTTCGTGGCTTTATCACGTACTTCAGCGGTGACTCAAATTCATTGAGAAAAATAAAAGCTTCTTCGCATATGACGATTAATAAGGATTCTCACCATGTTTCAACCCTTTCAGAAATTTGCATAAGCCCGAAAACAGGTCAATTTTTCATTTATTTTCTAACGAAAGTATTTTGATAACGAGGTTGGGATAAATAATTTCTCTTGCCAATATTTCAGGTGATAAACTGTCAATGGACGAGCTGCAGCGGTAATTCTAGTTCCCCCGAGAACTTAAAACGGGCACTTGTGTTTATAACGTCACTTTTACCTCCCTTAAGGTCATGCTTGTTTTTTTATCGTTCGATTAAGTTGTCGGGTCTTGATAAAAGCGTCAAAGTGTTTTTCCTTTTAGCCATCGGAACGTCATTTCTTGGCATCTCCTTGCAGTTCTGCCGATAAAAATATACGTGTCTCCGAGAGGATTAATTAACCACCCATCGACAGGATAAGAGATAGCAGAAGGCGCCAAGTTAAGTGGCTTTGCCTTCTCGTTTTTTCCGGAGGCACGAGAAGTTTTCTTTTCGATTATGATGTATTTTTTTTAATATCTCCAGTAAAATCGTCTTCTGTTATTGATCGTAAGCATAATACGAAGAGCCCTCGTCGAGTGTTTCAATAATTTTAGCCAAGTTCCGCTCCACCAGAATATTGTGTTAACATAGAATATATCCAAGCTCAACCATAACACACACGTTCGATGCGAAGTGTTCACTAGGAATCGTTCGTACTAGACAACATTCAATTACGCGTACAATCAATCGCACGGAGCATTCCGTGCACCTCGTCACTACATAATGAGCACGCACGGCCAGAAGAGCACGATCAAAACCCTGATTGACAGTCTCGAAATTCCAACATCAATGTTTATTCGAGTAATGAGAAATTTCTTGGTGCCGCAATTGCTCGAATGGCTTCCCTGGTTTTCATGCAACGAGTTCTCAGCTAATTTATCTCTCGTTATTCTCTCATTCGGCACTTTGCAATTCTCTCTCCTGCTCTCACCACCCTCTCACGTTCTCTGAGCTTTCGCGCCATTTTATCGACCTGTTTGGACTGCAATGCCGCCTCCACTGGGTTAACACCTCCCAGGCTTGCAGGGAAACCATAAACCGCGACAGAATTGCGAAGAATTCTTGTTTCAGAGGTCTTATCGAAAAATTGGAGAAGAAAAAATGGATGAGAATGAAGCCAATCGACCGAATGACAATTTCGGAGCAAAGTATTCTCGTCAGGAGAATAGAGCTTGGAGGGTATAAAGCTATACAACCAATTAACGTACCATTGACTGAACCGAACTTTCGCAGTTGTTTATATGCTGAGGGATTTCCAATAGCGTATGAGGAGGGCAACTCCCCACTCGTCTCTTGGTCGTACACTTGGACGTTATTGATCAAAGTTTCGAGCAAGTTTCCTTCGATGCTAAGTTCACACTCTCTCACTTCGTTAGGCTTGACGGTGAGGGAACTTTCAGAGAAGCGAGCTTGTGGCGAACCGCCTTTGCAGACTCTCGCAATATCGAAATTTTACACGGCTCAACGGTCTAAGTGTTAGACCTGCTGGTGAACTAATAATTCCATGGTAAAGGGCTGGCAAAAAATTGAACGTTTATCTTGGATGTTAGCGATTAATGTGTTGAATAGCCATTTTTTATGGCGAAAAGTTGGTTCGACTTTGCATTCTTTTGTTCGGAATTACGAGCAAGGAAATTGCTGTCTTCCCATTCACCGACAATCCATTAAGATGAGAGTTAATCGAACTCATTTATGGAAGTGGATTATCTCAACGGTCGTCAATGCCATGCGAGACAAGAGAAGTGTCGGATTAGAAGAGATGCGGGAAACGAACACGAGATACTATCGATTAAAGTTCCTTCTAACCGAAACCGAGAAGTTTAAACGAAGTTCGCACCTCTCGAGTGGGAGTTTCGTTCTTCGTTAGCGTCGCTACATTCGGTTCGCACTCCTGTGCTTTTGCCTCTTGCTCTTGTACAATATCGGAATTTCGCTTCCTAGTTTTTCGCTGCAGCATCGATGCTTCTATAGTTGTTCTATGAGTCGATTTCAGGGCGTGTGAAGGTCTTATTAGAATATAAGTGATTAAATTTTATAGATGAATATTGAAGAAAAAAAAAAAAAAAAAAAAAAAAAAAAATTCCAGCGCTCCAATTAAGCTAAAAATTTATTTACAACCGAAGGAATGCTCAGGGACGATTGGTTTCCTTTTCAATATGACATTAAGGTAATCCGCATCATCTGTTTTATTGGAAACTTTTAATCTGCTTCAAGAAAGTCGAGGTTGCGTTTTCTCACTGTCGTTAGCGATATGCTGGACGGTGAACGTGCGTGCTGACGTCTCTCGCGTATAAAAGTGCAACCCCTGAGTTTAGCAATATCGAAATTGCCTTCCTGGTTGGCATCTATTCGTTGCATGCCTCTTCTTGGAGAATTTGAAAAATGGCATATTCCATGCAACAGCTGCAGTGTTGCGCGGATGCTGAGAAGCTGGAATAAAATAGTGAGATGAAGAGGCGAAAAAAAAAAAAAAAAAAATACGAGGAAGACTCAGAAGAGAAAACACGGGGAGGAACGAAGGGAAACGAAGAACAGAAGATTCCACCTGGCAGAAGGCCGAGTGGCTGGTGAGCTTGCGAACCTCCTGTGGCAAGTTTCCACTTCGATATCAGAAGCTCTACCAGGTCCTCTCTCCTTCTTCTCCTCTCGCACTTCGATTACTATATAGCCTAAGTACACTCCGTCAGTCCCGATAACACGAGAACCGTGGGAACAAGGGAAACTTCGTCCCTGAGGAAAGTCGCCGGAAAGAAGGACAAAGATATTGCTAGGAAAACATTGAGGACCTGTAGAAGGGGCTGGCGTTGTACTAGGACAAAAATATCTCTTTCGGATAGTTCTTACTTCCCCGCGGCCACCGTCCTCCTCAATGTTTTCGTCAAACTCCTGAAAAACTCTCAAGAAACTCGCCTCCTTGTACAACGGTATGTCATACAAGTGTACAGAAAGTAGATAGTGTCGAACGTGTACAGCATGTGAACCTATACCATTGCCAAATGCACACAACTGGAGTTCCACGCTAACCGTAACGTCCTGTGTACCGAAAATCTCGATATTCCGTATGTACCGCCAATTAGCGATTTGCCCCAAGTTCACCAAGCATTTATCGATCTGCCCCAATCACGTATTCGCATTGACGTACTCCGCGTGACTGCCAATAACCTGCAGACGATTCCGTACACGCACGATTGTCAAATAACCATTGGAGTGCCTTTTCACAATATTTGGGATTTTCCAGTTCGGACCAAACGTTCACCGTTTTATTGAAGAAGATTCTTGGTTTGTTTTAGACTTTGGATCAAGCGGGGAACGGATTGTGACGAATATTTATGAAAATTATGTTCGTACGAGAAAACAGTGATTATTCATTCCAGCGATAAATCACCAACAGCTAAGCTGGATTATTGACTACCCCATATATTTTCCACTGTCCCAACATTTAATTGTTGCCGTACTTTACGTGGGTCCTTGAGATTGCTCTCGGCTTATCGCGTTCGTGCGGGCCATGATAAAAATTCTGTAGTCGACAACGTTTTTTTTTTCACATCTAATGTGAAATACGTGATTTAACAAAAAAAAATTGTAGCATCGAAGGAAGCTCGTATTTTGAAGCACCAAGATTTTATCTTACCTCTCCCACGCTTACATCATCTCTGTACGATTTTTTTTTTCATTGGAATCATAAATTCTTAAATCGGATATTTCCAATTTGCATAATGCCAATTTTCGCGAATGTCGTCAGCTTATCTTCAAGACCGAACTCGAAGCTCTGGGGTCCTTCGTTTCGCGATCAATAGGATTTCGGTGCAAGTTCAGATGGTTTTCGAAATAACAATCGCCACCGCCCTTCGACGCTTCGTTGTGGAGTCTTCGATTGGATGATGACCTCAGATTTACAATATACGACGTGGCCTACCTTTACCCAACTTTCTTCGTGTCACGTATAGCTCGTATTATGTACACGCTAGTTTCCATCTCCGGCTCACCTCCGCTTCAGCGATTTTAATTCGAGTGTGCATAGAGAGCCCTGTCTATATTCGCGACGAGAGCAATGTGTACCTATGTATAAAGTCGCAAACTTAGTCCTTAAGGTGGAGCTTTCATCTCCATCCCTCTGCAAATGTTTCTCACGTCCTCACAGATACTAACACAAATTTTGTGCCGTCGTGTCCTGGTGCATATCCCGCGAATAACGAGCAACAGTAAACAGTGGTACGAATCAACGTCCAGATCTACGTTGCTGCTGCTGGTGATCCTGCTGCGCCACCGCGTCTCGTGGTCTCTCACTTTTCTCTCCCCCTTTCTCTCTGCTTGTCTTCCTCATTCGGCTGCGAGTACATCGTTATCCGTCATTAAGCTAGCTTCGACATCCCCTGGTTCATTCCTGCAGCCACCCTCGCACTATCTTCGTACTCTTCAGTCGTCAAAGTTTCTCCTTTCACGCGCATGTGTCTCCTTCAATGTAGTGCCAATTCTGCTTGAGAGAAGTAGCGGCAGTTCTCAAAACTGCGATGAACTTTCGCTCTCCCAGTTCGTCAATGATCCGCAATCAGCGAATGAACGAAGCGGAGACAAATGCTGTGAAGAATAATTTGTAGGATCGTCGCCCCCCAATTTCTTCCCTCAGACTGGACCACCCTTCATACCCTTCTGACCTTGAATTCATCGTCTTTTTCTTCAGGCGACAAAGGGTGGAAAAAGGGACCTTTTCGTGCCTCAAGCCTCTTGGAAAGATTGCTGAGAACTTGAGACACGAGATTTTTTTCATTCCCCTGGATTATTGCTTCTTCGTTTCTGTATTTCGTTAAAATGCCGAGGGGGGTTTTATATTCTCGAGAATTGCTAATTATGCAAATTAGTGGCTGAGCGATTTTTCTTTCTCTATTCACGATTTCATCTTTCACGTGCACTCGGGATTACGCTCTAAAGCTCAGTTACATTTAGCTCGCACAGTTCGTCCGTGATTTGACTTCAGCAAGTGAAAAAAACTGTCGACAATGATGGAGAAGTGTTTCTCGACGTCTCACCCAATTTCCTCCCTTGGACCGGACCATCGAATTTCTTTCATCTCCAGTAAACGTTCCTTCTGACCCTGCGACCATTCCTTTACCTTGAGGACACGAAAAGCGAGAGAAAGAAAGAGCTATCCGTCTCGCAGTTCCTCAGAAAGATCGCCATGAATTAAGCGCGTCCACGGGAGTGGAGCGAGAGTTTTACCGAGACTCGGTTAGTCCTCACGACTTTTTCCTCCCTCAAACTGTTTCTGCCTTCCTCCTCGCCGAAATAAAGAACTTCTGCGAAACAATGCTGTCCCTTTTCCTGCTGAACACTTGGCTCGTGTCTCCGATTGTCCTGCGCAAATGGCACTTATCCGGAATTGAAAAGGTGGAGGGAAAAGGGACGCTTTCCCTGGATGAGAATCTTCCTTCGTTCTCCCATTACATTTTTTTTCCCCCGCCGTTTGTCTTTATTCCACGGGCTTTCTCTCAACCCACGTGACTTACTTCCACATCGCAGTGACACTTATCGTGTTAAGCCTGCTTCATGAGCTTTTTTCCCCCTCCCGTTTCGTTTATCTCGATACGCTTTTCATTACAACGCCTCATTAAACTTCTGGCTCGTAATTATCAGCCCTTCTCACCTCTAACCCACCGCCCACGTCTCCCTTTCTCTCTCGCGCCTATCGGCATGTCGGTTATGTTATTGTCCCTGGCTGGAATCGCCCCCGTATGACACCGTCATCGCATGCCTTGCGGCTCGGAATGTCGGCCACGAGCACCACCCGCAGCGGTCGATCATCCTAATGAGGTCTCTCCAGGCCATAGGGCATTTGCTTGGTCAACAGCCATTCTCCATTTCTCGTTACGACGGCTATCCCTCAAATCATTTCTATCCCTGCATCATATTGAAGGCCCCTCGTTACTCTTCGGAGCTGCAGACCGATTCTCCAGTTGCGTATGCCAACAGTCCAATATCTCGTTGGAAGGTGATACCATCCTGGGTTCAGATCATACAGTGTTCGTGACTCAATTTCGTCAATCGAATTATATTCGCGTGCGATTATCAAGTTTATTTTCATTTGATATAAAAGAACCGATAATGAATTCGCAGGTGGTTCCCTGTTGAGTTGGCTCAATTTTTATCCAATAGAGTAGAAAACTGAAAATAAAATAAAAGTGAATACTAAATGAAAAATTTAATAGTGATCGATAAAACGGTTCAGATTATAAAGGAATTTTAATTATTCGATATTCATCCTTGGATGCATTTTTGAATATTTTTATTCTATTTTTTCGTTTATATTTTTTTATACTGTGTTTTATTATACAGGTAGCAATAAGTATTGAGAATTATTGAGTCGACGTTAATTTCCTACTTGTCCAGAGTTAATACGATATATAAATGATTTGTAATTTCGTGTAATTGGGTTGTTCGTCGGAGCAGCTCTGCTCCATGATTGCTAAATGAATTCAGTGTATACCTTCAGAGATAAAATAAAATACCTTCCTCTCCAGGCTGCTTCGTATCCTCCGTTCGCGTGGTTTATTTCCGGCGGAAAGGCAGCGCTCCAGCGTCCGTTAAAGTCGTCCTTTTGAATTTATTTCTTGGCCTGGAGAGCTTGCAAGCCCACGCCACTGTGCCTTCCTCTTGATCTTACCATCAGCAAAGGTAAATCCGTTATGTTGTCTCGTAAAGTCCAGCAGCTGCAGCCACTCGATTCCGTGCTTTGCGGAAAATTTACAAATTTTTCTACACTTTTGACATATCCACGATTATTCCAGAGCTTTGTCCATTAACGTTGGCCACTACTGTCGGAGTTCAGGACTTGAGATAAAATACCTCAACTAGACGGTATGCTATCCAAAAAGAGTTACACCGCTGTAGGTAGAATGAACGAAAAACTTTTATCCTTTACGAGTTTCGCCAACTTCGATTTCTCGCCTCGAATTTAAGTGGATCATGAATTCTCCATGGTTTTCCACGTCTTCTTCGTGTGTTTCTTGTGCCCATCGCTGTTTCGTACGCCGATACATCTCGTGCACTCATTATTCACGAGTTCATTCCACGTTCCCCATATTAAAGCGAGGTTCGTGTAACATCGTGACGCGGTTACGTGATTAAAAATTTTATGCCGCAAGGGTAAAGGAGTCTTGTGTTAGCCGAAACGTTTATCAGTGCTGTGCACTGATATCAGCTGGAGATTATAGTGTTTTTCATAGTTATCGGGTCATTGGGGATTTCTTTGCGATAAATATGTCATGCTTATGGAACACCGAGGTAATCGTTAAAAGTTTACAAGTCTCTAAGTGCACACATAAATACCATTTCGAATGTCACACAAATGACCACGCATTTGCAAGTTGTTGTTTTTTTAAATTTGTTTACGGCGTTGACCGCTACTGTCATTAGCCGATTTGTAAGTTATTACATTTCCTGGATCGTGCATGACGGAAAATTAAAAGAGTTTTTGTTTTTATCACAGGAATCTCATCTTGGAATCAAGGAAACAATTTTTTTTTGCAAATCAATGAAACAGTTCTTATAAATCAATGCAACGTTCCTCTTTGAAAGCGAATAAATGTACCATTGAAATCAATGAAAAGAATTCAATCCACCTTTTTTTTTTTTTTAAATGAATAAGGTATTTTTTCTCGTGTTGAGATTGTGCCAAAGTTTCATCAGCAAATTACAAATTTTTATTAATAACCCTACAATTTTTTCACCTCTATCTGTACCTATATTCCTGTGCACCTTCGAAAATGAGGGCAAAACTGAGAAAAAAGATCTTTTTTATTTTACAAAAATATGTACTCGAAAGAATCAGCCGAAAATCCACTTGACATAATACGCCTACCGTGTCTCGACTCTCATCTTCTGTCATCAATCTTTCAATGATACAGTTTCTGTGCACAAAACGGCAAAGATTTGTAGTCGCGACGAATATACATAAATAATATAATCGGCGTGGATGATGTGGAATACTTGGCGCGTAAAAGGATTTGGATGAGCCGTAAATAAAAGAAGGAGGCCCAGATCGCGAGTGTGAGAGTTTTGACGTTACATAAACAGCAGAAGTGAAAGCGCATGGTGTACTGGTGGCAGGGTGGAGTAGCGTATGTACCGCCGAGTAAGGTATAGCGGTGGCTAGAACAGGGCATACGTATATATGTGGGTCGTGTGGTATAGCAGAGGGAAAGACGGCGCGCCGTACCCTGCGCTCTTGGCTCGGGGGTGGGGACTGAAAGCTCGCGCGTCCCTGTGAAGAGAGAAGGGTGGTTGGTTCTGGTGGGGGTTGAGCTATCCGCGAAGCAGCAGTGCGACGCGACTTCGGCTACCACGCGGTTGCCTATAAATCTTTCTCATCCACTACTGTACTATCGAATCTTCCTTCTCTAGTTCCGTTCGATAGTTCGTTAGCTAATTAATAAATAAAATTAGTGTGAATCGGCGTTAGTCCGGTAGTCGAGAGAAAATTCAGGTCGTTTGATCCTCTGCGTCACGACGAGTCACCGAAAATCCACAAAATTATTTATCAAAATCTCCATCGGCTCGCTAAAGTCTTTTTTTTTTTTTCATTTATTTTTGATGCTGTTGTTGTTGTTGTTGTTGTATTTTAACAAACTTGCAACTTGTCGTTGTTACTTCGGTGAGATAAATTCGTTTGGATCTTGCGGAGCTTTTGGTATCCGCATCGCCTCAGATATTTGATTCCTATCGCGAAACAGATATCCCAATTCTCTTCTCGGGTTTCCTCTTTGGAATCGCAAGGCGTGAAGCGGGATAACCGGGCGAATTCGCGTCGTGCGTGTGACTGTGTGCTTGTGCTAACGTTACGATACATCGCCTACTTGACGTGAGGAGAACCTGTGTATTATTGTCGACTCGCTCCAGAGAGCGCTTTTTCTGTGCTGCGAGGAGAAGGTGAATATTTTTTCGGGGGTAATTGGAGTAGGAGCAGGGGCGAAGGGCCGACGGTGCCACTAGCACGCTGCGGAGGTGAGCTTACTCGAATTGTTGTTGAAAATAAATATAAAGATATATATTTAGATAATCATTTTATTTAATCATTAATTGGTTCAATTTATCTTCAATTTCCACTCTTTGTCTCACTGGAAATAATATTTGGCATAAGAAACATGAATACTTGACTCGTTATTTTATTTTTTATTTATTTAATGGAATAGTAAACTGATAAAAATTATTTTGCAACTTCATTCTTCGGATCACTTGAATTAGTATTAAAAATAAAAACGTAAATATATAAATTATTGTTCTGTTTTCGGAAATACGTTAATTAACGGATTAAAATTATTTTGTAACTTCACTCTGTGGTCCTTCGTGTAAAGTTACATACTGCTTATATGTACAAACCTTTTTTCTTATTTACTCCCTTGTACGGTACCCTAAACACTGCATGAAGGTGATCAAAGGGAAGAAGGAGTGGAAAGCGTCTTGTATGCCTGTGAGAAAGGTGCTGCTGCGGAAGGGAAAGCTCTGGTCTTTTTCATGTAAAAAGCGGACTCTTTTTTTATTATTATTTCGAGAGACGTGTCCTCCGGCGATGCGAGAAAATTTACTTCCTGTAGTCTCAACATGCGCTTGTAACACACGTAGTGAATTCATGAATGCGGCGATGCTGCTCATGGAGAATAAAATTATCCATACACAAGTATGATACACAAAAATATTAAAAAATATGTTATTTAAAAATATAGGATTTTAGTTGTCGAAAAAGGATACATTCGCTAATATGGGGATTTTATACAATCCAAAAAAAAAAATTGAATATCGTTCGATAGGTAAATAAAAGATTTTTATTTTGTCTCCAAAATAACGATAAATTACGATATGTTTTCATCAATATATATATTTTTTTCCGACTTTCTGTCGCAGCAAAAATGTTGCAATTTTTTTTTTTTTTTTTTTGGAGCACTACGAACTACACATATGCTATACGTATTTTTTGATTTGCAGTTCACATGCTGGGATAATATATACTATATACATACACATATCTCACTGGAAAAATCCTCATGTATCACGCGATTTTCCTGCGACCAGGAAGGTCAGTTATCTTCGTTCTCTATTCTGCGTGGACAGAGCCATGTCAGCGGAGCACGTGAATGCTGCGTTTGCTTTTACCTTACGATTCCATCGTGCCGGGTCCGATTCTAGTCATTCAACTGGAGTTGTGACTGCAGGATCAAAAATAAACCGCGAAATTGGAGCCTCTCTGTGTTATCCACCAGCTCTCAAAATATCCGCCCTTATTCATTCTTTTTTTATACAACCTCGGACAAATTTAGAACACAACAGTCGTTAAAAAACAATAGCCTTTTACATTTCTACATTATTTTTGGACCTTTCATATAAACAAGGCTTATCGCACTTTTTATAAGCTTCGATAAAGCTGCAAAGCTGTGAAAATGCTTGCACAGTTAAAGTAAATGTGGTCCATTTTTTAATCTGCTTCCCACATGGAAAAAATTATAGGTTCGTGGGCAAATATATTTTTATATTCATCTGGCGTATATATTTTGAAAATGACACTAAAAAAATGACATCGTTATGCGAATTAAGTGGTAAAACGTAGAATATGGAACACACATGAGAATCATAATTATTTCACGAAAAATAACGTATTTCCAACATTTTATCAATTCACTTTTCGTCTTGGGTGTCGTTACTGGCATTTTTACCGCGATTGCTTTTTTCATGATTTAGTTTTATGTTTTAATACAAGGGTTTTGCGGCTGATGTATTATTCGCACGTCTTGTAGCTTCGTGGGACGAGGCATCGGAGCAGCTTATCGGGTTGTCGTTATCGGCCTCGTAATTTATCTTTTCCCTAGTTAAGCTTTTTTACAAATAGCTTTTAGAAGAGTGAAATATTGAGTGCGTGTGGGAGAGCGAGTGAGAGGCCGGAGTATGCCAATCGATAGACGAGTCTCGTAGTTTGGTGTACAGATGCGGCGTTTCATCGTCGTTGAACGTGCCGATGGGATTGAAAGGGTGAAAAGTAATGAAAGCTCGTAACGAGAGACCGCGGACAAAGCGTTTAATTACGAGAGAGTACATGTTTTTTCCGGCGCATGCATGCCAGTAATTTTTCTAACGTCTTTTGCTTCTCAGTTGCGACTCATTCGCCGGTAAAAGCTTCAAAATTTTCCGATCCACACCATGAACACGAGGTAATCGTAACGCTTACGACGAAATCCATTTCTGCGGCGTTTGTGGTTTGCAAGGATTGTCGCGTCGATGAAAACCGACACTTCGGGTCATTGAGGGAATTTCCATCGTGTCGCCAGTGCGAAAAGAGCCGTCGCGTATAGTCGCGGTAATTAATAGCCTCTTTTCTGTTAACCAACAGCGGGAGTCGCGTAAGCTCGTCAAGCGATAAGCTCGAGAGGAGCCAACATCATTTCTACTAGGAAATTGGTCCGTTTACGGAATTGTGAAGACACTAACCCTGAGATAATTATCAGCTCCGTTGGGAACACGAGAACACGCAAATAACACGTGTTCGTGGACGGTAAAAGGGAGAGGGCTCGTGATCTAAAAATAGTTTTTTAAGAACGATCCTTTCCACGACTTTTGTCGTCTTCTGAACGGCGAAAATATTTTTATTCATTTTTTCCCTCACAATTACCGTATTGTTTCTTCAATTTCACCAGATGACGATTTAATACAGTCGCAGTGTTAATAAACTCTGGAATTACTAACGAATAAAGCCATAAATCAATTTTAATCTACAGTTGTGATATGCAATTAATGTGCGGTCGCGATAAATGTAAAGTGAATTATTGAAATTACCGAACCACACATTAACTCCATATCGCAGTTGTTTGTTGAAACGTAATAAAACAACAAGGAAATTATCATACGATTCTAAGTCTACTGATAACGCTTTCACGTACAATTTTATCGGCAGTGCGAAAAGAGCCGTCGTGGATAATCGCGGTAATTAATAGCCTCTTTTGTGGTAACCAGGAGCAGGAGTCGCGTAAAATCGCGAGGCGATAAGCTCGAAAGGAACAACATCCGGTTCTACCAGAAAATTGGTCCCTTTACAGAGTCATCCAGAGACTAACGTTGGGGTGATTATCAGCTTTGTTGGCAAACGAGACACGGAATAGACGTGTTAGTGGGTGTAAATAAAGATGAAAAGCGTCGTGTTCTAACAATAGGTGTTGGAGCACCATGTCTTTTATTGCACGCCTCGTAATCTAGGCACCATTCTAATGAGAAGCCTTTCGAGCCCCAATTCCAGTGAAATAATAATCGTAATTATTTTTTTCCTATTTTTCCGAAGTATAATTATCATCAGACAAACTCACAACATCAGCACGTTTGCCAGAAATGATAGAAATTTTTTTTCCAGGGCGATTAAAAAATGACCGACGAAGTCTTCACTCGCAATTTTAGTGAATATAGGTAATTCTACTCATTAGTTTATATCACCAGATTTTTTTTCCACCAGTAGAGCCGAAAAGTTCAGAAATTTTATAGTGTAGTGAGTTTTCGTCTTCGGTAAATCAATGCCACAATTATTATTATTCTGATCAAATACTTTTTACCAGAATTATAATGAAAATAATGATTCTGTGATTGCGGTAATTGGATTGGCTGATTCAAGGCTGGCGACTGCAAGAGAAAAGTCGAAAATTCAGTGTTCACTGAATCGAGAATGCCATTCGTTATCTCGATCCTTGAGGGCGTAGAGTGAAGAGGATATACCGGAGCGCTGGAAACAAAATTCCAGAGTTCGATAATGATAGGCCAGTTCACCTATCCGCGATAAGCAATGGAAGGAGTTAGGATCATCCAACTTCCAAAGGCCATCGATTCTTTGATCGAATTGAGCTTCCTCCGATATCTTTCATCTTGCTCACTGTTCTTCGTTGTCAGGCTCGGTGAAAGGATTTTTCTGGCAGCTTCATTGAAATTTCTCTTTAGCTGGGAAGGCGAAGGTGGAGGAAGCAGCGAACAACCACAATGGACCTTTTTCACGCTTGTGGGAGGAAAAAACGATGGGCGGGATCGTGGCCCACAGTTTTTATCTCACTTCCACCGTTCGACTTTCTCAAAGCGTTTCGTTCGACAATCGATGCCACGTCGACTACGTCGTTCTCGCGATTTCTTCTTCGTTCCTCACCCAATTCCTTCGCCCCACCACCAACCACCACCACCATTTGGCCCCGACACTCTTCAAAACTTTTCCTCGCCTTCCTCTCCTGACCTACGCCAAATTTACGGTCGTCCAGATTTCGCTGGGCCCGAGAGGGAGCGCCGCGTCTCTGCGGTTTGAGCACCGGAGAAGTCGAAGGTCAGGACAAGTTTGAAAAGAGCCGAGGCTTCCCTTCTATTGCCTCTTCGTCGTTTACCAAACGGCTGGAAACTCTTTCTACCTTGAAATACACGAAGCTTTTCCAATATGACGCGTCCAATTGATGCCGGGCTATATATTAAATTCAACAGCTTTCGTCTGCTGAGAGTGCTTCGTTCAATAATGAATTTCTTACATTTTCTGATACACTTTTGTACCAACATTGTCAACTTTCTTCAGGAGACATGTATTGATAATGTACGTTTCAATCTAAACATTGCAAGATAAATTTACTCGGAATTTTATCTTCACGTGCTGAAAGTTTTCATATTTATTTTTTTTAAACTGGTATTCTGTATTCAATGAACTAATGGACTGTGCAATTAATGTGCTGCACAGCACTTCCAATAATGAACTTCAATTTTAATATACCTAATGAAAAGTGAATCAATAAATATGATTTTCATCTGTCGGTGAATAAGCTCGCCGAGTTTTATCGGACGACAAATTTGCTTACAGCAGTTTCCCTTTTTCTTTTCAGGACTAAATTCCTCGCGTGGGCCGAACCGTAAATAAAGAACGTCTGGAAGAATGACACCGAGAATCCTCGAAAATGTGCAAGTGTGCAGGAGTGGTTCCAAAGATTAAATTTGCTGTTGGGATATAGGCACTCTTAATAATCTCTAAGCCCTCCTGTCTCCGTGAATTCTCGGGCGAAGCTGCTTCCGCTCCTGCTGGCGTTGCTGCTGGGGAGGTACGGATCTCGCCGTATCTCGAGATCCCTTCATTCTCATCTTCTCCTCTTTTTCTACTTTTTCTTCTGTGAATTTTCCCGTCGTCACATCGTCTCGCAACTTTTGTCTCATAATTCTCGTTTAGCCATGAAAGGAGATGCACCGAGCGGCCAGTCAAATGGCTGGTAGCGGCATCTTTTAAAAATGAAACAGAAGGAAGAAGAAAAAATAACCAGATGCAAAGTTATTTATTAGGGGAATGCTTATTATGGAACACAGTGCCTAGATTAATCGGATTCTCGGGTGAGATAAGCTCTGCAGTTTATTATACGAAGGTACGACTTCATAAATCCTCTACAGAGGCGCTGACACCGAAGAGAAGAAAAAGTGTTCTGGGCATCTTAAGACCGTTCGCTCCCTCTTTTTCACTTGATGTTTTTTCTCCAAGCCGCGCTATGATTTTCTCAACGACCTCGGTAATATCCGAGAGATAAGAGCGGCGCTGGTAACATTAACGATGGCTTCGAGGATTTCTCGTGAGTTCGATTCGATCCAAACGTAGATGAAGGATTCGCACGAAGACCACTCAATTTTACACTCCATTTGTGCTGTGAAATTTAGACGAATCATTTCCACCGCTTCGAGCGCAACCTCGTTTTGTATTTGAGAAGCAATTGATTATTTTGAAGCTCGCAAAATTCTCACGGAGATGGTAATCTATCGGGCGAAAGGCCGGTTTCGTGGCAGGGCAAGGAAACAAGTTTTTCGGGAAAGCTGCCAAATAGTTGAGTCACTGAGTCGTTCCCTTGCCTCCCTTTTCGTCGCCTCTCTGCAGCTTTGGCAGCGACGTCGTCGTAACGCGCAGTCGCCCGACGAGCAGTTTCTCCTGCCACCGAATTCACATTATCGGTGGAATTCGAGGCATTCCTGCGAAACTTTTTGTCCCTCGAAGCCTTCCGCATTCGTCGTTCTCTATGTACATCGCTCTGGATGTACATACCTGGGCCATGTACTGCTGCGATATTTTTTTTCTTTTTTCTTTTTCTTTCACAATTTGCCGAGAAATCATCGAAAAGTATGAAGAAGGAGCTCGGGATTTGTAAAGAATATTTTAATTAGAAATGCGGGTCCAATTAGGATTCTCGCCACCAGCTGCTTTACCCTCTCCTGGAATCTCTGATTTCGGAGCCCTCCCTCAGCTCGACTGTACCGTCGAAAGTGAAGAGAGAGGTTCCTTTTTTCTCGAATATCCCAGTTTCGGTAGTTGGATCACTTGGGCAGTGAATGTAAAGAAAAGTTCAGTTTCTGTATAACGCGAAATACCTTCGCCCGTAAGTTGTTGAAAAACGGCAGATATTCGGGCCATTTTTTTTTAATCCCGTGCAACACGGTCTATTTCAAGCGTTAAATTATCAGGACTGGATAATTCCGCTACAATTTTCAGAAATATGAGGAAATCCTGACTTCGTTTTGGGGCTTTTTTTCTTCTCTTTTGTAGTTAAACAAGTTTGAAAACGTTGAATGATGAAGAAATGATTTTCATTTGAAAAAAATTATGTTGACGGGTGATTTGATCAATTTGTTGATAACATTTTTTCGTAACTATCATGAAAAATCAATCTCTTCAGCTTCGACGTGTTTAATTTTTTTTTCCCATCGAGAGGTGTTCGAAATTCTCTCTGAACATCACGTTTACCGGACTGTACCGTTGCCTACTACGTTAAAACTATTTATCGATTCCACTTTGATGGACCCACGCGTTTCGCTCTTCAGATTCATCTCAACATCAGTAACTCAGCGTTGGGAACGATTGTAAATGAATCGAGGCGAGGTAACAAGAGCGCACGATCATTCCACAGCTATTTATGTGTTTCGATCAAATATCATTAAATATGATTGCAAAAAAGTTGGCTCATTGCATAACTTAATTTCGAGCTCTTGTGCAAGATTATTGTCCATTAGGGGCAACGCGGGGGTGATGGATAGAGTGGAAATGGTTCCATGAAAATGTAATTTCATATTAACCTTTTTCGACGATAAATTCCACTTTGATGGGCCCACGCGTTGTGGGTCTCCGATTCATCCCATCAGTAGTAATTCCACGTCGGATCCCAATGTAAATTAATCGAGGCAAGCTAACCAGAGCGCACGGCAATTCCACAGGCGTTTCAACGTGAATTAATCAACGCAAACTAACCAGAGCGAGAAAATAAGTTTTTGGTATGCATAGGCCACGGGGGATGGTTGTTCGTGTTTGTTTTTCACGTATTCACCTATCCACACTTGGAGCTTTTCTGTCAGTTGCGTACGACCAACTCATTTCGATGCTCCTCGTCTAATCAGAAATGAGTCGTTAAGTGAATTCCGTCGCGTAAGTCACAGCGAGCTTGGAGAACTTTGAGAAGGGAAATTCAAGGACGAAAGCTCCTTGCTATGTTTTCTCGAGTTTCAGCGCGCTGAAACGATGGTGAAGTCACTCGCTCTATCCAAATACGTGCAAGGACAATTCCACCTCTCAACAATAAGTAAATACACCTTGTTTTATCATAGTCGATTCAATATAGTTCCTGTATACAATACTGTACATATATATATACACGCTGCATTATTTACTTTGCATTTAGGGTCGAAGATGTCACGATGGGAAACTCCAAGAGCAGATCGTCTCTGTTGAACCTTCTCGGACTTTCGCAGTTCACTGGGTGGTAGTTGTGCACCCTCTACTACAGGACTTGATTAAGTTTATAACTGGGGCTGTAAACTGCGCAGCCTGAGCTTTCATGCAAACCAGGCGATACCTCTGGCGCTTCCTGCACTGTCTTCAGCTACCATCATCAGCCACGAGTCGTGTGTCACAGAGTTCTCTGGTCTCCTCTGATGTATAGATTTCAAGAGCCATAATATATATGTATATATATCGTACGTCGAAAGCTCTAAGGTCATAAATCACTGATGGCGTCTGTTCCGACGTTTATTGGGCCATATTTTCGTGGGTAAATTTATAATTTCGCCGTTGATTTGTCTCCTAAACGCGGAGGGAATGTCGCTCCTCGCACATCGCTTTCTCATTATTTCACAAAGCCAACTTTACGAGGAAGTATGTTGATTAATTTGGGGCTTCCTCAAAGAGAAGGCTTTGTGAAAGGTGGATAATAACGGGGAATCCCCCGTCGACCGGGACCGAACTCATTACGTCATATCCTATGTTCGTGAAGCAAACGTCAATCCGATCGCTCGAAATTTGCAGACTTCAAATGTTGCTGATAAAATTTTCCTCGCTCTACGAATTCCAACGAAATTCACCACGATGATCGGACGGCAAGTGGTGGATTTTCGGGGAAAGTTCCAGACCCATATGACTGATCGTGATTGAATTATAAGGGTTCAATAAATTGCAGTAAATGAACGAAAATTTTGTTGGTTTTTTCAAGCCATTTTGTTGACACCAGCTAAATTAACAGTGGATCGACCTTAGTCACAAATAATTTTGAGTTAAGTCCATTAAAAAAGTTTTTTCTAACCATCTAATTTGATATTTCCATATTTTTCTTCACATTAATCTCATGAATGTCTACTTGAGTTGCAGGACAGTGGAAATGCTTTATTCGACCTTGTTCAAATCTTTCCTCAAACATCTTGCGCAGTATCAGCGGACAAAAAAAGCTTTTCTGACTTTCCCAACCTGTCCTTCAAGCCTAGTTCTGTTTTTCTTGCATTTTTTTTCTCTCGTCGTTCCTTGAGCCACCGAAACATGGAGAAGGGACAAAGCGCAGAAGCAGTAGTAGCGCTTAAGCTTTTGTTTTACGAAAGTATAGCTCAGTTTCGTGCTTGGGCTAAGTTCAGGACGAAATTTGTTGGCGTTGGCTTGCTCGCGGGTTCGGTGCAAGCTCCGCCGTGCTGGCACTCCCTCTTTCCCAGTCACGCAACAACCAGACCTGCCAGCGGGCGCCCCTATAGTTACAACTTTCGTGTGACCCTGTGTCTCTTCGTCGCCTATATATATATTTACATATATATATATACATGCTACAAAATATACACGTGCAGCGTTGATATATACAATCAGGAGTTGAGTATATAGAGATAATAGTTGGGGTCGTTGCGTGGCCAAAAAAGCTTGCGCGTGTAATGCGAAGCACATTAAGAATGGACGATCCGACAGGGAAAAACGAGGAAATCGAGGAGCGACTGAAATGGAATGAAATGCTAAGTTGAAATACAAACGAAGACGAAGAAGAAGAAGAAGAAGAAGTGGATGAAGAGTTGGAGCTCAGAATTACTTTGGTCATCGTCTTCGCAGTGTCTCATGGAGGAAGGAGAACTAGACTCGAATACGAAATTTCCGAATTGCTACTAGTTCGACGAAGAATGAAACAAACTGGAATCCTGGTTGCCTTTTTTTTTTCTTTCTTTCTTTCATTTTTTCCAACACGAATTGCCAAGCAATCCAATCGAACCGGTCCATATAGCTACGTCTCCAGTTTCACTCTGCCTCCAGCTATCACTTCCCTTCCGAGCAATGTTTTGGGCCACCGGTGTTTCGAATTACAGAGCTCTGCACCAACAAATATATGGCACTGGGTACAACACACAGCGCTGCGATTTCGACGACTAGTTAACACGATGCTCGTACACTGTACACTAAACTTGATATCTATATGCAAGGATAGAGGGCAATTGCGTAACGGAACTAGCGGCACACGTTGCACACGTTTGCAAGTCAAATTGATGCCCCGCGTTAACGGACGGGACGTAGGACCACAGCCCCCAGTGCGAATTAATTTTCGACGAAAGATATATAACTCCGAAGGGAGATTCTCGATTTAGGAGATGAATGCAGTATGACTTCCGCAGTGGAAAAGGTCGACGGGAAAACCGGTCGCATTCCTCTCCACTTCTACCCTACTCGCTTTTGAAGCTTTGCACTTGCACGAAATTTTTTCTCCACTATTTTCATGTCGGTATTATGAAAATTATGTAAATACTCGAAGAAATTGTGGAGACGATGTATTTCTATGAGTAGCTGACCAGATTTTGGCCGAAATCTACAGCCGAAAACCTGGAAAGAACATTTTTTTTTCCTACTTGATATGGAAATTTTTTTCGCCTTTTTCCAATTTTTCAAAATTGAGAAAGCCTTTTCAAAATGAAAATTATATATTTTTTATTACAACACGAACAATCAAACAGCACTTTCTTATCTGAACCGAACACCATGAAATTAATCACATTTCAATTTTTCTACAATCAAGAGTCCCAAGTGTCAGAAAGAAAGGATTGATACCTTCTGTTCATTTATACGGTACCAACTGAACCTTATTGAGCTTTTTGCCAATTTCCATCGTAATTCCCCGTATGCTTACAAAGCTGCAGGCTTTGCACTTCTTAAGTCTGGTGTTAGCACTGAAATGCGGTCGTTGGTTTATGCTTCCAGCGAGCCACAACCGCACACCACCTGACAGCAGATAGTTACGCATTACCACACGCATTCATAAGCGCGATATGGGATTTCGACCGCGCGTTTATACGCCCGAGTGCAACCGCCCGTCCGACTATCTATCGACTGTATGTGCCTAGCCCCTGGCTTCCAATTCCAAGTAGTTACTGCCGTACTACTTCACCCAAGCGGCCAGAGCCGCTCCACATCCTTGTTCCATTGAGTGCAGTTTCGTTCGCGTATACATCGCACTTACGCCGTGCCTTTCTCTCGTTATATTCGCCGCGGTAGTTTAACTTGTACCGCACCAGGCGTGTATTCGGTTCGTGTACTTTCTCAAATTGTTTATCTGATCGATAAGGTTTTTGGCTCAAGCCTTTCGTCGAATTTGACACTAGGTAAGATAGTCAAGGGATCAAAGCTTCGATATGCAAATGTGCTTCCGCTGAAGTACAAAATTTAAAAAAAATTCAATCTTACAGCTTGAGCGCGAAGAGAAAAAAATTGGCCTCACAAATCTTTGGTAAAAAAGCACCGAAATTTCTGCCTTGCCGAAATATCCGTATTCCAGTGAGTGCACTTCGCCCCCGTGCACATTGCACTTACGTCCTATCGTTTTCTCGTTATATTCCGCAGCGTAGCGCAACTTGTACCGCGGTAAACGTGCATGTAGTTTGTGTACTTCCGCGAATGGTTTATTAAATCGATAAAGATTTTTGTCGACTGCTCCGCTGAATTTGATATCTCCTAAGACCGACAAGGGATTAGATTTCCGATCCGAAAACTCGCTGTGGCAATTTGGGGCTTCGAAGATGAGCTCGAGTATAGAGTGATACAGGGAAAGATTAATTTCACAAACTGATTTTATTTGAACATATGAAATTGAAAAAAAAAAAGAAAAAAACGGGTTTCCCTTACCTTGAAGAGTGAGGAACCCTCTATACTAAATATGTGATGAAAGTGCACTGGTTTACGCATAAACTTATGAGGCATGTAAGCAACTTTTATCGTCTAGAAAAAAGGTACGTCTGAGGAAAGGTCAGTGTGGTCTTGTCCGTAACTCGTTAATTACTCGGGTCTGCTTATAAAAGTTCTTAGTAAGCTTCGCTGCGTAAATTGGTGAAAGGGGGTGACAGGGTTAAGGGTGCAGCTGCGCAGCGCAATGATCGAGGCGAGAAAAAAATCAACTCTGGAAACTACAGGCAAGAGGATTTGCACCGCATGAGTGAAGCAAGCAAGAATCCACTCCGGAAGATAAAGGCGAGGGGTTTTTACATCGAAGACGAGGAGTCTAAGTTTGTCGAGCCGTCTCTCCCGACTAGAGACACCACTCCACGTCCCCGTGAGCGACAAGCCTGATGGAAGAAACGAGGAGAGAAAAAGGAAAGGCTGGAGGAGGAAGATCCTCTCTCCGCTTCAAAAACACTTCCACTCGTTCGCGAGTACTACTTCGCAGAGCCGATAAGAGGGTATTACAGTTTACAGCTTAGTCGAAAAACAAGTGAGAAGAGTAGAGTGGACCTCAGATGGTAACTGCGCTGGATAAATGAGGGAACTTGTTGAAGGATTGTTGAAAAATTCCTTGAACTTACGTGCGTCGTTGCACTCGGATGCAATTATATTTCATACCATTTGTAAGAACGATAATCTTGTTGAGGAGTTGTTTGCACTGACTTCGGACTTGTTTGCCTTGCGATGCTTTGTCAGCGGAATTATTAACAATATCGATCTACCGCATAAGGCTGTAAACAGCCAGGTTTCGATTTTTTTAATGATGCTGTGAAAAATGTCATTGGAAATTAATAATTTTGAACATGAGTTTAATATTAATGAATAGGACATTTTTTTGGAATTACAGAAATTCTATTTTAGCAAGTGTGGAACCAAAGGTTCAATGAAACTATAAATTCCGGTAGATTGGCTGCGAAATGTCCTTAAACGTTTGAAAGATCGAAGTTTCATTTAAATCCGTTATCACTTGTCAAAATGAAAAAGAATGGGAATGGAAAAATTCGAATTGCTTTAGAATCTGAATATTTCCACCGTACTCCATCAAACTGAGAATCGGGCAACCCTGAAGACGGGTAATGTCTTCCATTTCCATAAAACCTAAGCCTTTTTATAGATTCCGCTTATCGATTCAATCCCAAACGTCATTGAATATAAATCTACTTATAAGTAGCTCCATCCGTATAAGTTGACGAACGTGAACTTGTGCTTTCCAACCCCAAACTCTGCGGCGTTGTAGTATGAGAAAATTAGAAGCTAAGCCGAAGAGTTGCCGTTAGGCTTAGCTTGAGTACAAATGGTATCGTTCGCACCGAGGGAATCGGATAACGTTCCAAAGTGGCGGTAATTCGATTAGATCCAGCAGATGAAACTGGTTCACCAGTTCGGCATCGTTCCTCTTCACAGTTTGCGTCTCTGACGCTTCATCCCCTGATCCTTCCGCGTGACGAACGATGAAGAGAGTTCAGTGATATCGAGCCACTGAAATTTCCATCCGTTTGAAGCCTCCCCAACGCATTTCGAAACTCCCATAGCCATTTAGTTGCACTTTGTGTACATTGTATGTATTTTGCATTTATTTGATATTTAACATTTATACTCGCCGCTTTTGTATTTGCAGACTCTCTTGGTATCCGGGTCAAGGCCATGTAAGCGTTTTCCTCGACTCAGGAGAATAGATAGAGAGCGAGAGAGTGAGAAAGGAGAGCGGAGAACGTGGTTCACCATCAGCACCATCAGTCGCGTCAGTCCTAACTTCTCCTACTGTTTCTTGGTGGTCGTCGTAAACGGAGCTCGCCGCAAATGCAGCTCTGAATCGTTCCACGCCTGAATTACCGGTGAGTACCCAAAGATATCGCTCCAATTGGATGCAGTTGTTGCTGTTGCTCTACTAACGATGACGTTTGTTCTGGACTTTGCTGAAGACCAAGCTGAAACTTTGCTCAGAGTGAACGATGACTCGAAGGGCTTCTGTAGAGCAGCGGGTCGAGACACAAGCGCCATAAAGAACACGTCGATGGTGAATTATTGACCACCATCCACTGTGTGGAACACTTTTCAGTGTTACCCTCGATTTTTACTCACGCGGGGAGGATTC
Source organism: Clistopyga incitator (assembly GCA_947507545.1). Taxonomy (NCBI): domain Eukaryota; kingdom Metazoa; phylum Arthropoda; class Insecta; order Hymenoptera; family Ichneumonidae; genus Clistopyga; species Clistopyga incitator. The sequence goes on from OX382177.1 coordinate 11,104,461, forward strand.
TCTTTTCGATTTCCTCACATTTCATAATGTAATCCACCGACGTTCTCGACTGGATTTATTTGAAGTCTGTTTTTCATGTCGTCGGGGTTCTTGTGGTATTTAATTGCCTCTGTCAATTAGCAGTGTATTCGATAATTAACTTGAATGAAAGTAAGAATGCTGTGAAATTGATATGCTGCGTTGAAATTAGTTGGAGCTGCGGCTATTATTCTACCAACGACGAAGTTTTTTCTGAACTTTGCCCGAAGAAAGTGCGATGACTCGAACGGTTTCTCGAGAACAGCCCTCCGATACTCAATCGACCGGAAGAAATCGTCGATAACGAATTATCGAGCGCCATCCGGTGCGTAAAACACTTTTCACTATTTCCCTCCATTTGTTCGCACGCAGGGCTTATCCTCTCCTCGAATTCCTCACATTCTATATTTTACTCCACGCTCGCTCTCGAGTAGATTTATTTACCGACAGTTTTCCATGTCATCGCGGTGTTTATGGCTTTTGAATGCCCGTCTCAATAACGGTAAATACTGAGACTGTAGGAGTATTTTTTCCGGTTAGGTACCCGCGATCTACTGCGAATAAAGGGAATTTTTTTATTAAGGACTTTAATGAAAACGGAAATAACGTAAAACTAATATTATGTGCTTGGAGAACGAGAAACTGACATCGGTAACTACAGTCACAGGTATTTATTTTCCATGTGATAATTTGTTAACAAAAATTGTCCATGTCACCGTAAACTCGAAAAACAATTTTTCAAAATTTTTTTCGCCTATTAGAAATTGATGAGACACGTGTAATTGGACCGGAGAATGATTTTTTTATGGTGGGAAGCTCCGCAGACATTATTCAGCTCAAATAAGTGCATCACCTCCCCCCCCCCCAAAAAAAAAGGCTCTCTGCCCAAGATAAAGCTTTTATTCCAGCATTAACTCACTTTTTCGGGCGCCCAGCGCAAAAAGTGAAAACATTTTTTGTGCACTCATCCGTCGGGCCGGTGAATTCCCAGAGGACGTGGAGCACTTCCCGTGGGCCTTTAAGGGTTCAAAGAAAGATAATAAAACTATCCTCCCTTGTGTGCAGCTGAAAAAGGGAAAAAGAAAGTGGCCTATACATATATACGGCAGAGCGGTGTTCAAGTATCCACAAAGGAAAGTCCGACAATGTGTGGGTCACGTGGTGTTAGGCATTGTCCCTATTTTCCTCGCTCCCCTTTACCTCCATTTATTTCTTCATATTTTTCACCTTACTTTCTTAACGAGATTGTTGCCCCCGCTGGCATTGTTCGTGCGCAGTTGACTTTACAACGGACCAGCCTCTCGAAACTTTGCCGCCATGTACCGTAAGTGGAAGAAGTTTAATAAAAATAAAATAAAAAATAAACTACTCCAGAAGCAGGTTAAACAAGGTTTATCGTGTATCAACAATTTTCTTCGTGCGTTCGCCACAAATATAATCTCACGTCGTACGTCCTATGACAATATGTGTGTGCTTTCAGGTGGTGCGTGCTTCTCCATCCGTGTCCTCGGACTCCGTGGGACTCCGTGGGACTCCAGCGAATTTAAACTACGTGACACGCTTTTGAACTCTCCGATCGAGCAAAGAGTGTGTGGCGGACGAGGTGGCGAAGCAACGATGGCGGAAAGATGGTTCACGAAGAGGAGAGAAGGAGAGAAAGAGAGAGAGAGGGCAAGAGGATCCTCCCTCAATGTATATATAGACCTATTCAACTCAGCAGGGAGTCCTGGCCGTAATAGGGCTGTCACTGTCAGGAGAATTTAGCATTCTCTGTTGGAGGCAACAACGAGGAGGATGACAACGGTGCCGCGTCCGAAGTAGCAAAAACTACCGCGTACGTCCAACGATGGAAATGAATTTTGAATGAAGGGTGCAAAGGGTGCGAAAACCAGCCGAACTTTCTCGCGCGTTCGCTGAAATAACAGCGGGATATTCTCCCTATCCAACGCCATGGAAAAATGTACCAACGAGATTCGAGGCAAAAGCGAGACTATATATTGTGATAATGGTGACAGTCGAGCTGACTATTGGACCGAGATCCGAGCGTCGTGCCATCGTTTGCTGTTTCTCCGAGTGCTTGCTCGTTGAAAATGTATTTCACCCCCCGTTTCATCCTCATTATGGTTTTTTTTTTCTTTCAATATACATATTTTCCTAGGCCCGTTATTTCGTATTGTTGCTCTCGGAGCTTTTCGGTCACAGTTCGTTGGATTTTTATTTTTATTTTGCAAAACAGGGTGCAAGGATTTGTACGTTGTTTCTTGATTTTTCACGTACATCAGATTTAGCGAAACGTGAACGGTGGAAAATAAAAAAGCAACGTGAACGTATTTATCATTTTTTGGAACTCTCACGCCTTGGCAATTTTTCATGAAATTTCGTAGAAAAAAGCAGTGGGAAGGGACAGGAAATTTGAATTTTTCGGGTCACGTGGAGAAGCGAAAGATATGTGGAAAGAAAGTGATGGTGTTGATAACAGGGCGAGATTGCTCATGATGAAAACGAAAATCGCTGCAGGCATTGCACCACCGCTTAATTTCACGAAGCACGCTCATTACGTAGATAATTAAGCTCGTCCGCACGAGCCACTGTATATCCACGTGTTCGCGCGCACAATCTTCCGCTCTTTACCTACTTTTGCAATCGATTATATCGTCCGCTTTATAGTTACTCGACTGGGTAATTTTTCCACCGTTGTGGCGACGTCGAGTGAAGTAAGTCGTAAAAATTGATACTAAACTTTGGGGAACGGAGACTCTCAGAATAGCTGCCTATTAAGCCGTGTGCTGATGTCGATGCTGGAAATGTTAGAAACGTGTGGAGTTTGTATATGTGGACGCGCCATAAGCTACTAATTAGTCTTCGTGCCTCGCGTTATCTTTAACAAATAACATTGGAAAAAAATGTTCACTATTGTCGATCGATACAAAATTACTCGTATAAATAATTCCGAGGCACTTAAAAATGTATCCGCGAAGTATTGAAATTGCAGTTTCATCGATTTTTTAATTGGTAAAATAATTGTTATACAGGTCGAAGGTGAAATGAATTTCCAACTCGTAAATGAATAAAAAAATAACTTGATCTTCTGACCTTTTAAACGTTTTTCAACAATGGACGTTTGAAAAAGTTGGAATATTTCTTTGCCGTCATCGAGATAGAAAATGGTGCATTTCCACGGGTGAAATGTATTCGAATAATATTTACCTTGCAATATAATTAATATTTTAGTGAAAAGTTTAATTACGCCCGGTCACGAGAGCGGAAAAAAAAAGTTTCTAAAAATGCTTACTCGGGACTAGAGAAATAATATGCGGGGCACGGTTTGCCGAGGATATTACCATTCAGCCACGTCCGCGTGTACGCTTATACGATGCACTTTGGTTGCCAGCGGGTTTCGTAGAGTTTCTACGAATATTATCGATTTCTTTTCATACCAAGTGCACGCGGTCGCAAAACTAGCCCGGAAGTGTGTGCTCTCGACGCTCGACGAGATGCGTATCTTTCTCGTGTTCCTCTTTCTTCCTCGTCCTCTGGCTCGTACATTTTTTATATTGTTTTCTGGATACTTGAACTCGCGCTGAATGGAATGGAAAACGCGGAGCCAGTGCCAACGTTTTTCCCAGCACGTCGCCCGACCTATAGATTATTCTTCAGCGGACGGCGATAAAATTTCCGAGCATTCCCCGTCCTTTTGAATGTGTTTGCATACGTCTTCTCTATTTGTATTGCATGCCGATTGCCATCTGACATCTCGTTGCAAATCCCTTGCTCCTGTTATGCCTCGTTTTATGGCCTACAACAGCAATATGATCTGTCGAAAAATTGGCCGTTTTCCTGAAACATTTGCATCATGCATTAATCGCACAATGCACTTTTTTTTCGGTTCAATAACCTCCATTTTCTGGGCACTATTTACTGTATTATGAAAATATATTTTAATTAATAATAGAATCAGCAAAAAATTAAATACCCCCCAAATGTGAAAACATTGATGAAACATTTTTCTGGACAATATTGAGGCATGATTTTTTTTTGAGAACATATTATTGATATGAAAACAAGTTTCATAGATTCAAGATCACTGATTCAAAGTTCGCATATAATAAATGTGCAAATACTAAATAATGCGGAATATCAAATCCGTTGTAAGTGACAGCACATAAAACGATATGAGGCTCCAGAATACGACGAAAAAAAGTCTGACAAAAACCTGTGTTTTTATGCTTACCTTATTTTTTATATTGTTTCCTGCCAGAACCATGAGCCAGAAGGTTATGGGTCAAATGCTTCACCCTCGCGACACACGTTCTTCCCTTCGGCTCATAAAACATGTAGTTGTATATACCTCATCCGAATATTTCATGCCGACAACCTGGCTCCCTTCTCGCATACCTCTTGGTCTCCTCGACTGGGTTTTAATGGATTACATAAGTCATACGTCTACTAAAGCACATTAGTGGCTGCAGATATTTTTTTTCCCCTGTAAATATTCCTGTAGAAATTCACATTTCGTGGAAAAGTATATTTATGTGTACATATTTTCTATAATATGTTAATCGATCAAAAGCTCAGATCATTTCGTTTGACATTTTGACGTAAATTGTACGCGACGATGCGGACCACACTTTCGGGTGTCCAATAATTTCCACCGCCCAATTCTGCTATATTGTCAGACCAGAAAATAATTCAACGTTAACCGAATATTTTGCGAATATTAAAAAATATATATTTTCCATATATTGTGCATTATTTAAGCTAGGTTAGCACGGTGTCTGAATAATTACATCCCTAATGCACAATGGTGACTGGAAATTTAATTTTTTTTTTCCATAAAATCTCATGAAAATATTTTTATGACATTATTATATACAGCAGATTCCCAAGCGTATTTTCCCATTCAATGTTAACCCATCAAACGAAAAAGTGATTTCGTTGGACATTTCGACAGTTCTTTCGCTGGACAACGCAAAGCCCAGCGTGGGATACCAGCAGCATCGACAACGCAATTTTATTGCATTGCCCGATCATAAAATATTTGAACGACCTGGGAATATTTTATGTATCATTCGTTTTGTTATTTATTTTTTTTACGTGTCTATATTGGATCTAATAAAATGCATTATTGGCTGTATATTTGGTGGCATATTTTGTCTAAAGTTGGTGAATTTTAGACAAAATTATTTTGTCCGACGGAAATTGCATTGGACGATCCAGGTCACGGATGAGGTTACCGATAATGTTCACCTCCCGTTTCCACTACATTGTCGGACTGTAAAATATTTAAAAGCCACCCGAATATTTCGTGAATCATTTGTTTCGTTACTTTTTTTTTTTTGCCCCCGTACATTCCCTCATCGGTGGACAATGTCTGTCGTCCATTATTCATGGTGGGATTCTCGGTGTCCAGGCCTTCCTTTCTTGCCGTCACGTACCACAATTGAGATACATTTCGTGCGTAAAAGTAGTGAAACAAAATCGATCCGGAGCACACACACACAATCTCACTTCCGGCGAGCACTTGAGCACAACGAATTTAGCGAGAGGTTCAGGTGTCTCGCTTAAGCCCTGCGACGGGACGAGTCTGCTTTAAGGGACGGCAAAAGCTGGCCTCGCTCAAATGTTTTATACACTTTTTTTTGCTCCCTCCTCCCAATTGCTAAATATCTCAGATCCATCAACTGGGCCTTCCAAAGCTGGCCTGAATTTCTAAGCTTCCTTCCATTGCCCGAAATACAAAAAAAGAAAATAAAAAAGAAACGATTTCTTCCACCGACTCACGTATATTTATTCAACGCTCGTCTCACGGTTCACTAACTGGAAATTATTTGCTGTCGTTGCAGCGGAAAATATGGATTTATTCGACCGAGCGTTTGGTACTCACCTGTTCACGTGCACGCAGTTTAATGGTCGGAGTTTGGGAAATATAATATTGACGTTTTTCGGGTGCGCTCAATCGTGCGGTTTTAATTTCGAATGAATTCATCCGGGCCTGTTACATGGACGAGCTATCGTTCGGTGTAAAACTTCAGCGGGGATTGAAAATAAAGTCGTGAAGTTGCACGGCTTCGACAAATGCGCTTGAAATCAGAAACCTTTTTTTTTTCCTTTGACAGAATAGTCTCCATTGTCTCGATATGGACATTTGCAGTGACATGTATAATTTTTTTAAATTCTCATTCGCATAAATGTAACGGAAATCGTGTGACACTGCATGATGTTAACTTTTGGAAAATTTATATTGGCTTCAATTAAAAATACAAGAAGAAAAAACAATTAACACAGTTTATGTAAGCAAAACAAAATCAGCGAAGAAAACTTCTTTTTTTTTAAGCCAAATTAAATTAATCACCCTTCTCAGTAATATTGACACAATAAAAAAGGTCTCGTTTATTCGTGACCTGTTTAAAGACCCTGGTACTTTGTTTTCAAGTTTAATTGGAGGGTAAAATGTGCTAAAAGACGAAAATTAGCTTGCGTCAAGGAAGTTCACATATCGCACCGTGAAGCTTAATGGTATTTTGTAGTGAACGAGTTTAATCCACGTATGAAGGTACTGGCTTACTGCAGCTGAAACTGCCGCTGATTACTCCCAAAAGAGCCGTGTACCGTTATTTCCTAATTGTAAGTTTGCAGATAATTGTGTATATATATATATTTGTCGCGTTTTACTGTCGCCAGTTCTTGCGAACGTGGCACACGCCTTTCGTGCTTTAAAAGCACTTTTTCGCCAGTCCCACAGGCGACCTTAAACGTCTGTTCACCGACGATGCAGCGTAAAATTGCTTATATCCTGCGGGTCATATTTTACCCGAACTCCTCGTTTCCGTCTGACTTGGAATGTGTGGGGCAATTCAAGTGAAGATCGTTCTCGCAATTTTTTTTTGTACCGCAGCTCGATTTTTTTACGTCATTTATATTTGAAAAAATAAAATAAAAATTCTTCCGTCGAATTCATTTTGTTGAAGCCGATTTCATCCGAAAAACCAATTTGAAATTCTTTTTACGATACAAATGCCATTTAAATGAGGAAATGAAGGTGGACAAAGAATACAGGACATGCATACAAGTGGCGCAGTGCTGACAGTAGTGCGTACGGTCCTCCTTCGCGCACTTTGGCGCATTGCGCACAGCGGTATACTGTATTCGTATCGTCCTTCCGCGTACTAAAAAAAAAATCCATCTCTAACGTTCTGCCTGAGGTTACCCGAGTATTTTATACGAGTGCGAAATGCATTAGCCACAAATTTTAGTTTATAGGTGAAAATCGTAACATTCCATGATTCTTCATCCCATACAATTTTTTGGAAAAACGTGAACTCATTGCGATAAAAAACAATTCGTTGTAAGTATCCTGTTCAGTTGCTTATACTGATAGTTAAAATCAATGAAAATTTTTTCACTCGATTGATTGATTGATAATGACCACTTTATAGTAGCCGGACACACTTCCATTATCACAGTTCTCCAAAAAAAAAAAAAAAACATTCTCTGCTTCAGCAGCATAACCACGGTGAGGTTTATTTTCGTGAAATATGCCATTTCATTTATTTCCATTAATGATAATAGTAATAATAATAATAATGAAGCGTAGCCTCCACGTCCGACAAGGTATAAGGTTGAAATGTGTTGACGTACGAAGTGTTGCGAGCTGACACGCAGGCTTATGACTGTATTAACGAGTTTAGCAAACTCGTCGTGGTTGCCGGACGAATTCAACTAGCGCCAGTGGTGGAAAGTTGGTTTGCGTGACGTATGAATTCAATGCATGAATTTCGGTGGGTGAATTTTCCATCACCACCAATGGCGCCCACCCATAACGCGAATGCTTTCTTAATTTATACGGGGGATGTAATATCAACGAGAGCAGCGAGAGGCGGGTTACCGAGATTACAGAACGGTTGGGAATTAAAAATTTAGGCGAAACAGAGTCGCTGAACCGGACGCGGTGGAAGCTCGCTTGCTGGAATTAGCTTCGTGACCCGAGGCTAGCTATTCGAGTTAATGCTCCATTATCCCAGATTGACCATTAATCTTCTGGGTAACAACCCCCTCCGCCTGACCCTCAACTCCTCCGAGGGAAAAAAAGAGGCGGAAGTGTAAGGTTATCGAATTTATAGGTTCGAAAAGTTTCACACTTAGGTACATTCCATTTATTTTTACATTCTTGGGCTTCGTGATATTGTTGTGGCGAAATGAATCTCAAAAGTATCTCTTATTGCGACTTGAAAGAAAAATTATTCGTTTGTTGGCTTTGCACAAAGGCAAAATTCGAAATATTTGATAAAAGTTGAAATCCAATATTCCATAGCAGATTCTTTGTATATTTGAACTGCGAAACAAGTTTAAAGGTAGTTCGGAGCAAATAAAGGTAAATATCTTATAAGTGCGCGCACCAGATTTACAAAGGGGAAATGTTTAAAATTATATGGAAAATCTCTGATGGAATGACTTTCCATTCGTAAAGAGAATAAAATTATTTAACAGACCAGGAAGAAGTCTTTGCTACTTCCGGGAGAATATTCAACTCGCGTGTTTACATTTCTCAACTGCAGCGCCAACTTTCTAGGCTGGATTTTTGTTTTATAAATAAAGAATTATTCAGATTACGTTCCTTTTTACAACATTTTTTTTTTTAAATTCTTTTAAGGATTACAGAACTCGCTCGTAAAAGTCGAATGACAGTTGAAGCTCTCCCAGAGTCGTCCTATCTTCAGCAGTAAATTTAATTTACACTCCCATTTGACTTCCAAATTATCTGATAAAAATTAAAACATTATTCCACTGATAGCATAATCTCCCTGTCCATTGAAATACTCTGTCAAAGTCGTTAGCCTCAACGATGTTAATAAAGTTGATAAAATTTGAAAAAGACGAAGTCTTTGAAAGTGGCCAGTTAAAAAAATTATCATAACCCAATCACTGGGTTTCGATTCTCCGAAAAAGCACCAGGAGGCATTTTCGATTTAAATATTTATAAAGACGAAATAGCTTCGATTCAAATATATATTAAAATACCTTAATCTCGATAGGAAATCAAATGTAGATTTGCATGTCGACGAGTTGCCGCGTCTGCTTCCCCGAGGACACGACCTTCCCCAAACTCTTGGCCCTCCTCTTCCTCGTGGTCGTCGTCGACGAGCAACAGTCTCGCTAGCACGTCGCATCGAGTTACTTTATACGTCTACCGTAAGAGTTCTCGATGAAACGGTATATTTATGCTAATTTAACAGCCATTTTTATAAGCCACCAACCGCGCTCGCCATGTTTGCAAACTGCGCAAATCCGAATAATATATTCTAGTGCGTATATTCCCGAAGTGAGGGTTTCTTATTCGTTGCTTCGCTCGAGCTTTACTACACGGATGGAAGTGTATATAAATAATCATTGTGCTTAGCTTGGGAAATAAAAAATTTCGGCTTTTCGGTATGTATTCCGTTTCGTCACATTTTCATCATTGTCATCGAGAACAAATTGTTATCACACTTTGATCATCGTCATCCAGAACAAATTGTTATCATATTTTGGTCATCGCCATCCAGAACAAATTGTTATCACACTTTGATCATTGGCACTCAGACCAAAATGTTATTACACATTGATCATCGCTATCCAGAACAAATTGTTATCACATTATGATCATTGACACTCAGAACGAAATGTTATCACATTTGAATCGTTACAACTATCGTGTCCAATGTCGTAGCATCAGCGAATGGATTATCCGGAAAGTTCGGCAGTCGATAAAGTGCACAACAAAGAAGTATAATCGCTTGTGTGGCCATTATTGATCTCTGTAAGCAGGATTCCCGAGCTTGGCTACGAACTTCTGAGGCACGCCGCACGTATAGACTATTGCGGTGAACCCGGCACCGCTGAATGGTGGTTCCGAATGCTTCAGCGCCTGCTTTCCAGTGCATAGTCTGTCCCTTCTCATCGCGGGGGTGTAGAATATCTCGGGATTACTCCTGGCGAGCTTTGAGCTTACATCCGAGGACCACGTTCGCTTGGCGCCCTCAGCAAGATCGCAGTTACCATAAACCTTGGCAACTAACCTTACCAGCAGAGCTTCAAACTCACATTTCATCATTATCCATGAAGTGCCTTTCGCCAGAATTAACAACATCGCTCAGAAAGCTCTCAAAACTCTTTAATATTGCTTTTAACGCCACTTCGACTGGGGGACTGGGTCGGAAAAGTCGAAACGACCGCACGAGGGCTCCAGTTTTCCGATGAAACGAGAAGATAGTGCTTTTGGAGATTCCATAATGACGCGGCATTCACAGAAATCTTTATTCCTATTTCAGTGAGGTTGCCGGAACATTTGTTCATTTATAATATTCCCGTTCAGTTGCCTGTTGAAAACTCCTTGAATTCTCGTTTCACCGAGTAGACGTTGCATGTCGGAGCTTTTCTGCTGTGTTGAAGAGGCTAAAATCAGACCACAAATCGTAAAAATATACATTTCTTATTCGTACCCCAATTTGATTACAATTCATCGGAATCCTAAACCGAATATTAATGTCGTAATTAAAATGAACAAAGAAAATTTGCATAATGTGACGGTAATCTTCATTTATAAAAGACACTTTTCATGTATTAGTTTAACCAAAATATTGGTGAAATAGGTGAAAAGTGTTTCATGAAAATGAAAAAGAGGTGACCATGTTCATCGCGCAGACGAGTCGAATTTCGCGAGAGGCAAAGAGTCACATTTCTGGAGGGTTGTCGTTTTCGAGAGGATCCCTCGCAGTTGCATAACGAGACGTACCCTCGGGAATTGCGGACTGGACCAGCTGCCGCAGCCAATGCATTGCGCTACGGTGAATACTGGACGGAGAGCGAAGCGAGGCGATTGGTTGGCTCGTTACGGTTCGTCACGGTAAATTAAACTTGGCTGATTTTACTGCGGACTCCGGGAAAGCAGGGAAGATGCGAGAATGAAAATGGTCGATGAAAATGACGCGGGTTTCGAAGGGAGTCCGAAACTTTTAATTCCAATTACCGGGAGAAAACTGGTGGACGAGATGAGGCCGGAACAGCGGGCGGTGATGATAAATCGGATCGTATAAACTCCAGCAGCTATCACATCCCTCCGGTCTTCACGTTCCTCGCAAACTTTAAATTTTAATTAAAAGCCGACACGTGTCTTCGCGCTTCGTTCACGGAGGTGTCGCTCATCCATATGCCACTCGATCATGGTCCTTGGTCTTGGACATAATGGATCGAGAAGAGGAACCACCGATAGCATCCGAATTTATTACAACAGATGATGCCACCGGATTTCCTCGAGTTATCATGGAAAAGTGTCGACATCATGAGATGAGAAACCCGCACATTTGTCATGGGAGCTCAATGTTTCTTCCTGAATTTCGTTCAACAGGAAATAGCACTTCGTATATTGCAATTGTTCTAATTCGAATTTAAACGAGTCTTCCAGAGATGACGACTGAAAAAAATCGATCGGAAAAAAATCTGACGTTGATACCTAAGCAGTTTCCATTGAAGCGATCCTTTTTTTCTGATTACGAAAAATTGACAATTTCTCTGAGTACGACTTCCTATTTTCAATCTGTTTATTCCGGTGGATTTTTAATACGTTTTTGATGATAGGGTGTCCTGAAAAATTGTATGAAATTATTCAAAAAATGAGGGAATCGTGTGTACTGAAAATTAATTGGGCGACTGCGACTCTGATACTTAGTCAGACATCTCAGTACCTCAGTCACGTTCACCTCTACTAGAATTGATTTATTCCCAATAAACAGGTCGGAGTCGGGTGTTTGGGAGGGGGGAGGGAAAAAAGTCGAGTAAGTGGTGCAGAGAAGACAAGGACGGCAGGGCGGAAAGGCCGGTGTAATTCCCGTCGAGTCAGCCGCTGAATTAGCTGAAAGTTACAGGTTCACTAGCACGTGGCAAACGACTTCTGCCTCGGGGGGTGGGGGGTAAATGCCTCCTATGTACACTCGGTGCACCGTGTGGCACTATGGGAAACTCATAACGTAGTGAGACGCACCGGAGGCAGGAAGTTTTGCGAAGCGTGGCGCGAGAAATTTACTACGGGTATTTAAGCTCGGATATTGTGTTCCAGATTTCGTTAAGATCTCCCGACGCAGCATTTTCTCTCGACTCGCCTCTTGCATTTCATTCAACGTAGCGCTGAAAGCTCCATGTTGTTTGCTCGTTAGCTCTTCATGGGTTTTTTTTACTCTTTCCTCTACAATCCGTTGTCTGTTTTCAAGTCAGCAAGTCAAAAAAATACGATGGTATCTCCTCTTGACCGTGAACCAAGTGAAAATATACTTGAGAACATACATACGAAAAATAGATGATATTAAGAAATTTTCCATTTGGCCTACATTGCGTCGATAATAAGGACAAGATTAGAAAGGGCAACAAGTCAGAAAAATCCCATGGTATCTCCTGTTCACCGTGAGCCAAGTGATAATATACTCGAAAACATACTAACACGTACAAAAATATATATTAAGGAGCTCTCCATTTAGCCAACACTGCGTGGATAGTCAGATAAGGTTAGAAAGGGGACAACCATGTGTGGATGCATCGGAGAATCGCGTAGGTCTGTAATTTGTCGAGGGAAAAAGGCTCAGCGGGCGGTCGATTGAATATGGTTGCGATGAGCATGTTTGATGGTCGCAATTTCCCTCGATGCTCAGACATGCGATACATGCACTGTGCCGTATATACGCCACTGTAATATTCCTCAAGTTTCTCGGTCCTGGTTGAATTTACGAGACCCCCCGGCTCTCTGTAAGCTCATGTCGTTCGAGCTCTGGAGACTCGATTAGTTCTCAATTAATTCGGCTTGGCGTCGAAGGTCCGGAAGCTTTTTGAAGTGCGAGAGTAACGTGTGACAAATGAGAGGATCGCGGTTCACCTGTTCGTTATTGGGAGGATCGATAGCCCTGATATATTTCGCCTGTACATACCGACAACTGATAGAGATCATTGAGAGGAAGAGAGAACGTGGGATCAAAGCGCAGGAGGGTCGATGTGGTAGCATTGATGCGTTCTCCACGCACCCGGGATTATCGGGCTAATTGTTAAATGCTAATTCTCGGTACTCACGTGGGGAAACGCGGAGGTGCACAAGTGACAATTCGATAGATTGCAGTTGACGTGAATTCGAGCGTGCCTCACTATAAACCGAGAGATAGAGTTGACAATCGATTGTTCCACCGAACCTCGTTAATTACCGTCGAACAGATACGGTAACGATGAATTATTGGCTGACACTGTTGGCAGTCCATTTTGCTTTACGAGAATATTGCAATAACCGAACGGGCCCGAAAGTGGAGCGATTCCTGGACGGTAACCGAAGGAAAATAGCCGGTGGCCCGCAGACTACGCAAACACTACATCGCCATCACGAATGCTTTTGTCCACTGGGAATTAGCCCGTCCAATTACCGGATCAGTGGCAATACAAGTTTTGGCTTCCGTTCTGATTGTATCGTAACATCTGGCTTCATGGAAATTAGTGTGTCATATCTTTATCGAACCCGAAACCATTCAAGGAACATGACAAATTTCGAAGTTCGGTGATTAGTAGGTTGGTTAGCATCAACCCATTGGTTGAATTATGGTTCGTTGTGTCAAAAATACAAATTCTAGGCCCTAGGCTCAATGATTTTGGGCCCGGTATAAATAGTCTAAGACAAAACTCTTCGACCAAATAGTGGTTCTGATACACAAAAACAAATAACGAAGACTATCATGAAGAATTTCGAACGTGAGAAATTGTACGGTTCAGTGGCACGAGTAACTTAGTCGATAAATTCAGGAGAGCGATGAAATATGTCCGTTAGCCTGGTTAACACACAATGTCAGCTTGGTAAGACTGGACTCATAACTGGGAGCGCTCGTTACGTGTAATTTTCTCGACGCATTAGCAACAGCCCCGGAGACACTGGCGTGTAACCTGCGACATCCACGTGTCCCTGACACGAAACTCTACTCTACCTGCTTGCAGACTTTCCCTTCGTCACTGTTACTGGTATAAAGGTTATTAAGCTCACGTGTGTTGTGAAACACGAGTGAATAGAGTGTACACACTGAAAGTTTCTTGTACGTGTTCTGACCGAACAATCGGTCAAGCGATAGTAATCCGAGTCATCTATTGCTACCGAGTTCACTACGTTGTACCTACGACACTATTCCAACGGCCATGTTTTTAAAAGAATCGATAGATTGTAAAGGCTACGGGGAAATGCGGGCAATTATGTAAATTATATGAAAGCAATCAATTATCGTTATTGATTTTCGATGTCATATGATCAGATCACAAATAGTCGAGTATTTCGCAGACTACTGCATTGTTTTTTCTTTTTTTTTTTCAGGCTCATTTGTCGTTGATGAAAAAGTGGAAACTTTGAAAATAACCAAATAACATATCGATACGTTTGTTACGATCTTCGATTTTCCGATAACACGAGTCAATATTATTTGCAAAAATATTATACTGAAGAAACAGAATAAAAATGTGACAATTTCTTTGATAAAAATCTTTCACAAAATTAAATAGCCGATAGTATCTTTGGTGAAAATAACTTGGGGATAAAATGTATTTTAGTGCAAATAACAAAGGTTCTAATACAGTCTCGTAGAGCGACGTCATTAAATTCCTCAGCGCAGGTGAATGACCGAGATTTTATCCTGAAGCGAGTATGTAATAAAAGTCTTTTGTGCACAAATTGATTCGCCTTATCTTTATCGTGGATGAAATGACGTTATGGCTTACGGAGATTAGTACAGTTTCACGAGTACATTAGAAATTCCGGAAGGTGTAAGACCAATATGGCCGACTCTGTACGTATAGCGTGGCGCTCCAATGCAACCAAATGGCGGTTGAGTTTAGCGAACAGCGGGCCATACAGTCTCTCGTAAATATCATCCGTTTCCGGTTTCCGGCTTTGTTCGCTCCCGTCGTAGTTTCGTCGTTCAATGGCACCCGGGATAAGGCAACTGAGGTTCGCTCGACTGAGTCCTCAGAAGAGCGGCCGGGCTTCCTTGCCAGGGTTAACGTCCGGTTTTCGCTGCGCACCTGCTTCGCCGTTGCATCGCGCATTGTTACCTTGTATCGCCATTGTTGTTTGGTCCGAAGTCACAACGTCACCCGACGAACGACTTTCCCGTTTCGTCACGAGGAAAAGTCATTTTTATTCCCGTCAGGTTCACACGTAAATTTACAAAAAAATTATTCTACAATTATCGTCGTTTAGCGGAGGTAAAAAAATTAAAGATGTTCTAAGAAATCTAAGAATTATCATTTCCAACAAAAGTCACATGCTTGAAAAAGACATTTGTCTTATATAAAAGTATCTATATATTTCTCCGCCAATGTAATACCGCAGGAAAAAAAAAAAAGTTCAGACGTGACTTAGGACCCCAGGACATTTCGTGGTAACCAGCATGAAGTAATGTTTCAGAAATGTGGTATTGGATCGGCTGAGGGCCATTATTTATCGTTAGAAAAAATAAGGAGCTTGACATAAGAGAAAAATACAGTCTTCGCGTTCCCGTATTTTGCTGTAATGACAAGGCGTGATCGCGTGTCTCGGGAAAGTGAACGGAGCTTTGTCAATAATATCCGGAGGAAGTATTTCAACGTACGTTTGGCGATCTCCTGTACGAATATAATGTCGTAGGGTCTTATCTAGCGTTCATGAGGGCTCAGCTGTTGCCCCGGGTATGACGGTACGTTCAATGAAGAAATATTGTGATAGGGTTATTATGAGCCTCTGGAAACGTGGTGTTAAGCCTGTCGTAAAGTAACGTTAAACGATCCTGCGGACGGGCGTAGCCGGACTCGACGGTGAGCAATCCTCTCGCGTTTAACTCAATTTGGAGTTCAGAGGTGATGGAGACCGCAGGATCAGATTGTCACTGGGAACGGATGGGCAGCCTACTCGAGACTTTTCCTCCGATATATATACATCCACGCGTCGTTTTCCTCTCGTCCCGGTATTTCCGGCTGACTTTGAAACTCGAACTTCCTTTCGGTGGAAGAAAATCCGATAGGGAACTTGCCTTCGGAAAATTAAATTTGTTTCCAGAGAAAAAGAAGAAGAAGAAGAAGAAGAACAAAAATGTGGCATAGCGAACGTGACCGCATATTCCGTAAGCCAATTTGCATGACCTACAGGCTATCCAACTTTCATGGTGTGAAATCGCACGAAACAAGCTTTTCGGGATTTCATCTATTGGATTTTTTTTGTTTGTTTCGTTTAGAAATAAAAAGTGGCCAAGGATTATCCTCTCGTGACGTGGTGCACGTGCGACGTCAAACTCACTTTGCGGCAACAACATACGATCGACAACTGCTTCCAGCCTGAAAATTGAATTTGCCTCGTCATGAAGTATGTCGATACCCGCTGTTGCCTGCTGGGGATGGAATAGTCGTCAGGATCGGCTACAATATGGATGACCTCAGGAATAAAGCTTTTTATTTAAACACTTTTATCGATTTACAGTGGATTTTCACGACCAACTGCATTCGCGGAAATTTTCATGCGTTAGCTTTCGCAATGATCAACACAATATTTTTCATATCTACCTAACGTCCTCCAGTAAATTTAATTGGCAGTCAATCAACAGTATCAAAGTTACTTACATTCTATCGATTTCATTAAAAACACTATCACAATATTTTAATCTAGATGAACTTGCGAACAATTGATATTCAACCATTTGCTATTTTCACGATTGCAGAGAAATATTTATTTCATGGTGACAATGGTTGCACAAGAGTGAAAGGATTGATTCCAGATTATCTGCAGGTGTTCTCTTTTTCCAATACAGTGTGAAGCCCATGATTTTATCAATTGTATCAATTGTAAAGTGCGAATAAAAGGGAGGAAGGAAAAAATGAACGCGACGGATCATCATTGTGTGATGTGGAGCACGTGCGCAGCTGCATTCACTATACCTGTAGTGTACAGAGAGCCGCTGGGGGCAGCGCAGAGAGTAGTGGAGTCACGTTTGAAATGCGGTGCTTCCTGCTGCACTGGAACTCCGGTGCTGTGCTGTGCTGTGTGCACTGAAAATCGATACACAGACAGGACGAATACCAAGCGCACAGAGGAGCTTCTCCCTAGTCCGCTTCTCAGACAAGCCTGAGAATCCTTGGCTGAAGCTTCGAGGATTCAACATTCGGGCGTCTATCCCAGTTGTCAGTGTCTTCATCCGTAGCCTCTTCGTCGAGTCTCCAGGAGGATCTCGTTTGCCTCGTCGAATGTCGAATTATTCAGCGCGAATTGTCCTTAATCTATTCCAGAGAGAGGGAGAGAAGTTGAAGACGCAGGGAGTGAGACAGAGAGAGAGAGAGCTTGAGGCTCTAAATAAATTGTCACGGATGTTCTTGTCGTGATTGTCGTCGCGATGTCATCTTTCTGGTAGTTGTGACGTTACCGGTGAGCAGCCAATCGTTGCCGCGTGTCGTCTGAATAAACGATTATCGACAAGAGCTCCGTGCTAATCATGCGGAAAATATAACTTTCAAGGTTGCCTTCGAGCCCTATTAATAGCAACACTGCCGTACGTTGTACGTACGGACACATAACACCACTGGACGAATGACGAGAGGGGGAAGCTGCTTTGCAAAATTTATGTATTCATTTATTCGGGCTCCCCGGAGCCACCGCTATGTACACATATACAACCATGATCTCGGAATTGGCAAGCAGATGCGAGGACACGCTCGCAACCTCTCGCGTGTCTCTCGCTATTCATTAACGAAATTCGTCTAAACGTCCCGCAATTCCTCCTGGAAATTAATACGAAAAACGAAGGAGAGCAATGAGAGCGAAACTTTAGGCTGGAATAATTCATACCCTATTTCTACCAATTTCATTTTGAAAGGACATTTCTGCCCTTTCCACTCTTGGTGAACATAGGGGTGATAAAAAAAGTCGCTGATGCTCGGTCACGAATGGCCATAACCCGAAACGATGACTATTCAAAGTTTTTATATCGGATATAGCACCTAATGTTTTCGTTACCATTGAGAAAATTCTGGGGAACAAAAGTGGGCAAGTTGTTTTTGTGAGGTTATTAAATAGGAACGGGTGAAGCTTAATAAGAGCGCAGGATACAATGGACCAAGTGTTCACCTTCGGTCTACCACTTGGAAGTTAACTCAAGGGTTTTTATCACTGGTCGTTGCTTTTGTGGATAGTTGGATGAGAATAATAGATCGAATTGCAGATAAAAGGCAGTGAAGGGAGGTATTTGGAGAAAGGATTGGAGAGGAGAATGGAAGAAGCTCGGGCTGTGGTTAGGAACGGGAATCTGGAATTGATGCGCGTGAAATTACTGCCATTTCGTGTCGTTGCCAGACTACTCGATACTTCACGTTTATAGCAGCCTCGATTCCGTGCATATACTCTGTAAACCATTTTGCTCGAGGCTTTATCGTTTCGTGTGGTAATACGTGCGGAAAATAGATGCATGCAAATGAACAGGAAAAAAAAAAAAACGAAATGTCTGTGATTTATTTGCAATGTAATACGTCGCAGGATATACGAGCATAATGCGAGCCCAGTTTAGATTCCAATTACGCGCGTACCCAATAAATTCAGTGGCTGCTCGGACCAACGGCATCAATGATCGTAAACGGAAAGTACGTTCAATTATAACGCTATTTGCTGGCAGATTCTCATGCACGTGTCGACCACGTGCCGGATGTTACTCACACTTCGTACCCGGAAACGCGTGTGTCACGGTTTACGATTATGAGGATCTCACATGGTTTCGCTCCCTCTAATGTTGGTACCTTGATTAACTCTCGCAGCACTTTTCTTCCTCTTTTTAATCACTCCTCGGTAGTGCAAAATGAAAATAATAATTATTTTCCCAACATTCACGTATTGAAATTCATTAGACTTGAAAGGTCCTGTCGATATCAATTTCTTCGTTAATTATGGGAGTTGAGACAAAATCAGCATTGATAAAAATGTCACAATTTTGCTTACGTCAATGATACGTAAAAATAATACGCATGTAACTGCCCAAAAAGTCGTTGCTTGCAACACGCTTGATTTCTACAGTCCATAACGATTCGCAATTAGATCAAATTAAAAAAAAGGAATATCGGCGAGTGACGGACCGTCGAGGATCCTCGAATATCTCGTTACTTTCCAGTGATATCTCGGCGTGGAAACGCTGATTTGGCCGGATGATGGAAATAACGAGCCGAAATCGTACCGCCCAAGCGTATCATAGGATGCACCGAGAAAGCGGAATCTCCGAGAAATGGAAGAAAGTCAACGTGGGCTAAACTCCACGTGGCGTTGAGGGTCGGGGTATTGGAGGCTGTACAAAGATTCGATTCTCGTGAGCGATGGGGTGATGCAAGGGAGAGTAGCGCCTCCGTGAGGGACGTGAAATTTCGGTGTCGGAAGGGCGAACGCTGGGGAAAGGTAACCGTGACCGTGACCTACATTTTTCCAGTCGAACAGAAAATCTAGATAGTTGCTTCGTCGCACCGTTCGTTGTATATAGGCCATGCCTTTGGCTACGCGCATGTATTTTACAAGCCCGCCAGTATACACGGCTCGAAATTCGCGAGGGCCACGTACTCGTCTGCTCGAGCTGACGGAGAGAGACTCGTCCATATTTTATCAGCCACCCTAAATCGTGCGACACACTCTGAACCCTGCCACTGGCAGTGGGGCCAACGCTGAGTCGAGATAATGACTCTTTGATGGCGAAACCGGAACGAACACGGTGCTCCACTGGTTTACCCAAGCCGAGGGAAGCTCTTGCCTCGCTCTGTCCCTCGTCATCAATGGCACGGTCTCAGAGATTCATTGCATTAGGCATAGTAATTACCGTATCAAAATCACTGTTCAGTAAAATGGTTGAAAAAACCTCGGCATGCTTTTTTACTGGGTTGCCAACGTTTTTCAGTCGAATGTAATTATAATTTTGTGAAATAATTGTTAAGCTGGAAAATGCGGTCGTCACTATTTTGGCACAAGATTTGCTGGCGTAGCAAAATCGTTTTGTGAGCGCAGAGAAAAAAATTCTGCTTGAGTTTAGTTCCTACTAGGCTTGAAAAAAAAAGATTGCACGACTTTTCACTGATAAAAACTATCTTTACAGGCGGAAAATCAAATTTCATTGGCCATTATCCTTTTCCGATAAAGCCGAGTACGGAATGGCGGAAATCCCTGAGAATTAAGACAGCAGTACCGCGAAATCACCGCACGTTCGGGCCCCTACTAACCTTAAGTGTGCATACAGGTATATCCGGTGACACGAGCGCGCATTATCCTCAATGGGTGCAATCGAGAGTTAACATTGGGTGGAAGCTTTGTCGTTCGTGAATGTGGCCGATAAAGTGGTCGTCCGGATAATCCATGGTTACTTAACCGAGGCTGAAAAGAACGGCCATTCTCAATTTATGCATACCCTAAAAAAATAAAAATAACAATATCATTGAATAGGCTCCAAGCGGTGAAAATTCTAGGGCCAATAAATTTGTTGATTACTTGAACACTTAGGATCCTCGTCGCTTCCTATTATTCGTTGCTCGGCCGTGGCTATCGTTCATCCAATACTAAATACACAGGACCTTCATCACTGCACCCCAGAAAACCTGAATGTATTATCGTTCACCCGATATCCATTCAACATATTCGTTGGGTATCAGCTTTCGCAGAGCTGCACAAGTATTATATTCTCTGCGTTCTCGGAACGAAGCAGTCCATCAAAAGGGAAGTCCTTTAAGGGAATATTTTGTTTAATCTATATCCTGAATAAATACATAAATAAATATGCTTGTATAGTCCACTTGTTCCGAAATTTGGAAGGTAAACTATGTTTTTTTCCCCTGATTTAAAGACACGCCGTGGAGGAAGTAGTTTTTATTTAGTACAACAGGAAAATTGGGTTAAATGCGCTAATATTGAGACCACAATTTTTGAAGAGTTATTTTTTTGGTTGTTGTTTTTAGTCACAGTAGAGAATAAATTGGCATTTCTAGCAGCAGAGATTCTTTTCTTCTTTCAACATGAGCGGCCTTTAAGGGGATGATTGTATTTCTAGAAAGTGTCTATTCTCTCAGAAATCTGACACGTTGAAGACTATTTACATTTCACAGGAAAACTCGAGTTGCTGTTTAGGTGACCGGTATACCTTGTTGGTCCCGACACTGGAGACATGCCAATTCCCATTCCCTCCGCTTCCTTCCGGCGTCGTCGGAAGCCCTTCTCGGAAGTTACCATTGGACTTGCGGATCACCGTACAGATGGATCACAGGAAAAATAATCATCGTCATATTTCTCACATAGTCTTTCTTCAGATATCCAGGAGTTAATTTTTACTAAATTTTTT
Source organism: Clistopyga incitator (assembly GCA_947507545.1). Lineage (NCBI taxonomy): Eukaryota > Metazoa > Arthropoda > Insecta > Hymenoptera > Ichneumonidae > Clistopyga > Clistopyga incitator. The sequence goes on from OX382177.1 coordinate 11,125,835, forward strand.
ACGAAAGTTAATTTTTTTCCCCGAACAAAAATGATACAATTCTTTTTTGAAATCTCGAAAAATGTATTTCCATAAAAATCTAGAAGGCAATTTTTCTGGATTGCAATACTTTTTATTTCCACTCACTTTGTACATGATGACAAAGTCGAAGAAGGAATAAAAATAGGAGATAACCTAATAGGGTCAGATATGGTAACGGATGATTCTTCCTTTTTCGCAGAGTCAGCGCAGCACGTTGTTGTTGTTTTTTTTTTTTTTATCTCTTCATCATCCCGAGGTCGAAATACGCCTGGTGAATAGCAGGGCGAGAAAACAAAATACGCGAATCGCTGAATATCGGAGAATGGGTTACAGCAATGGTGTACCTTGTAGTGGCCGCACGTGTGCAGAAGACTCGGTATCGGGCTCAACGATCGAGCAATCCAGCGACATCGAATATGATGCTCTGTGGGTATCCAACAGGCGCATCCTCTCTCTCTCTCACCCCCTTTTCCTCTCATCCGCACCAGCAATAAACGAAGGGCCGATAAACCCGACTACTATCGGTTAATGTCGGACGCTCTTTATATCGTCTACCTTGTGTCACGCTGCCTCCTATTACTACACCCAAGCTTTTCACCCTGCCGCCAACGCAGCGTTTATGTGCTTCCACGCTTTCACAGTTGTTTTGCGAGAGGAAATTCTCTACACGGAGAAAGAGTACATTTTCACAGAAAATATTGCGTCAAACAAATAAATAAAAAAATACTACCTCTTTGACATATTCCGCAAAATTGAAAAAGAATCGCGTTGAAAATTTGACACTTCTGGGTGACCATTTTTGAAGTTCTGTGTAAAATCAGGCCTTGAGGAAAATCATTTCTGGACATTCCTGAAAATTAAGGAAATTACTGAAATTTTTTTTTTTTTTTTGTGTATGTACACTCGAAATTGGACATAATTTTAGTTTGTCGTCTTGAAAATGTGAGTATCCTCTTCTCTCGGCATTGTCAACTCGTAGTGCCAATAAAGTACACCGTTATAACGCCGTTATCCGGCGTGAGGTGTGTAGATTATATTTTACAGCTTCACCCAGCTGCAGCTGAGGCACAGAGATACTTTTGTCCTCCGAATATAATTCTTGTGGAGGTTGGTACGAAAGTTGAGGCTGGTAAAAAAAAGTTTCCCCTTGAATTTTCAACTCGGCTGGACAATAAATTAAACGAAAATTATTCGCAGCCCTATGGCCAGGCTTCTTCATTATATTACGCTTTAAGTGCTCCGCAAGTTAACGGGCCAGCCGGTGGCGGGTCTCGTCCGCTTGTTCACTAATTCTCTCCGCGTATACTGCGCTCTTAATACTATTAGAGAACTGCCGAGCTGCGAAGAGCTCGGCGCTCTCTCCTCGTCGCGAGTGGATTAATATACCGAGCTATTAATCGCCGAGAGAAATGAAAATATCGCTCGCAGGGCTGGAAAAGGGCACCCGTGTGACTCCATTTCGGTTTATCGCTGCAACCGATGAAACGGCGCCTTTAACGTACAAGTTACTATTAAGAGGATTAAAGCTTTAAAGCTTTTCACTATCCGATTATGTTATTACAATTATTTTCAGCAGTTAAACTTAGGTATCAGTTAATTAATTAATTCATTATTGATTTCCTCGATATAGAGTCGACACGGGGTCTGTGATTTTTTTTTTTCTTATGCGAGTATTGAGATGACGAAAATGTTTTAGATTTTGTAAAATATTATATAAATATAAATATCTGATCAATAGTTAATTACATTTTCTAAATAATTCGTCCCAAAGAACATTTTTGTTTTTTTTTATCTTTTGTCGGAAATCGAAAAAATATATTACAAAACAAAGAGCCCGATTAATATTTGCGTTGACATTTAGTGCGAATATAGAGAACGCGGTTGACATACAAACACGTGAAAAAAAATAATGGAAGAAAGTAGTTAGAAAGTAGATGCGAGGCAAGTTCTGGAGGGTCAGGAACCTCATGAATCCCGATCGCGTATCTCGCCAAGTGTTTCTTGGGCTCTCCGCGCGCCCTTTTTCCTCCCTCGACCTTTCCACTCTGTCCCTAGTCGTAAAACAAATACGGCGATGAAAAAAATTCCATCAATCAAGAGACGCCGATGAGTCTGACGGTTGCGGCTGGAAAAACGCGAGGTGTGTGTGGGAAAAAAAAAAGAAGAAAAAAATGCGAGTGTGGTGGTCAAGGTCGTCTCGATATTGGCGAGCCGTCAGAGCGGAACATGCCATGAATAACCACCAATATTGGCCATCACCCTTCACCGAATATTCTTACGAACCTTCGTCATTTATTTACCGCTGAATTTTACGCTCCCACTTCTCCGTCCTCTTCCTCTCCTTCTTCATTCTTCGGCTAAGATGATTTTCCGAGGTTTTCGATGCACGACGATCTGTGACGGTTCTTAGGGAATTTATTATTCCCGAGGTCTCGGTCTCGATTCGGGCCATCGATACCTCGACTGTCTGTGTTATCTATAGCCGGACCCCGCAAAATCTCCACTCGAGATTTCACTCGTTTTATATTCCCTTGAACTTGGAGGGGACCAATAAGAAATAGCGAAGCTGCTGGTCCGTGCCACCAAGATATCCGCCCAATATATATTTCCATATCGACGGATTTTCGAAGCCAATGTGACCGAGATCTTGCACGTTTCGTTCTCCATCCGGGCTGAGCTTCGCTCAATTTTCACTGTGGAAACGTTCCTTATTGGTTCACCAGAATCCGGCGTCTGTGCGTACAAATCTCGATTCTTCATGATAGGCTGCTCTCTCGAAATAGATGTAACCTGGATACGTGAATCGATAGCTTGTACCGCGAATACTGATATTCAAAGATAATGATTCATCATTGAATATTCGAGTATCTACAAATCGACCGTAGTACGTAAAATAGGCCATGAATAGTAGACGATTCAAAAAAATCAGTTCTATAAATCGAAGTCTCTAATTGTATTCAGATCAATTTTGGATTTTGGACTTGTGGAATTTGGACAAAATTGAACCGAGCCAAAAATGGTACATGGCCGTGACAAAGCCGATCTTACGATTCATCCCCTCTTTCTCAAATTATTCTCAACATTTATCTTTCGCGGATCGAAAATTCCTTGCCGCTTCAATTTTTCAACAAGTTCGCTTTTCCCAAAATAGATGTAACCTGGATATGGAAATCAATAGCAACCGATATGAGTGAGGTGAAAACATAACCACAATCATATACCGCTGCTAATAAATATTCGATTCTACAGATCGATTGTTCTAATTATATTGAGTCGCTTCATTAAAATTGTAATACCCGGTATTTTTGTTGGGCTGAAAAATATTCACTGTTGCTTTCGTGACAACAAATTTGGAACATCGATTAAAAATAAATGTTACTACTTCGATTTCTCAACAACACCAAAGTTCACAACAAAAAGCACAACCCGCATATGCGAATCGATAGCACACAATCCAATATAAAAAAAGATCAATCATATCCATTAACACTTGCTTCTGCAAATATCCTTCACAATGAGTGATTTATCAAATAACCAAAATTCCAATTAGCTGTTACATTGACGGATCTAAAAAACTGCTGCAAATTTAGTTGTAATTAATTCGCACAAATTGGCCCTTATATTAAATACACAAAATGTAGTCTCTTTGATCTTCAAAGCTATGAGAAATATCCATAGCAAAATGAGCACTAATTGCCAGCGATAATTACACCGAATCACAAAAGTTTTCCATGCAAGAGTGTATATCACCCATGGAAATGTCTGAGCGGAGTTTATAGCCGAGGAATGCGATAGCCACGACAAGGAATTCTTGTGGTGTGCTAATATCGATCTCTCCGAGCGGCTAACCTGGAACTATCGGCGACATCGCCTTTCGGTGGAGCGGAAATACGCTCGGGTCCACGTATGCTCCATATCCAGACGTGAGCATCGGTAATAATTTAATTAAATCAAACACAGAGGGAATAATAGATTCACGTGCAGGTAGCAAATCGCGTGAGGATACATGCGTCGTCGGAGGAGGTGCGTTCGCGTGTCAGTGCAATGTTGTCAGCCGATGCGTGTGCCGATATCGACGACCGATAGGCTAATCGACCTACTGCAGCACGCGGAGCTTTCGTCTGTTCGCATGTCCCTCGCTTTTCACTGCTGCATCGACAAAACTGCCAGCGCTCTTCAGGTACCGCAGCAAATTTCCTGGCCCATAAATCGCACGCGAACCTATTGCCACAGAGACATTTTCGCTACCAGCCCGAAAACGATCTCTCATCGCTTTTAATGTCGAGCAGCAAGCAAAAAGCAAAAAAAAACAGCAGTGCAGACATTCCTCTGACAGTGCGACGAGCTTTTCAAAATTTGGGAGGCCATTTTTATCAAAAATGGACAGAAAATTAAATAGGAAAAATTATGTTTCAGGAAAGGTCCATTTTAGTTGATAACATAGAAACGAAATTTCAAAAAACAAAAAGCTCCCTAAACCCACGTTCTGGAAAGCTGCAAACTGTTTTCACGGTAATATTGAAAAATAAAATCCGGCGCACTGCGACTACAATATTATTCAACGAAATTGAAAAACTTTCGTTTATGTAATTCAAAACTTTACTTCTGTAATTACAGCAGTGGAAATTCACGTTAATAACGAATGCAATGAGATAGTCACGTACGGCGGATCGCTTTGGGTAACTTTTGTTTTTGCAAAAAGCTGCTGGCAACTTTACTTCACATCTTTTGTTGACAAGTTTGATCAGTAGACAAAACCCGATTTTTCCCACATTGCCGCCAAAGAAATGACAAAATAACACGTGTTAATGAGTTCTTGTGTAAAGATTCCCGTCAGTAGAGAGAATTTCTTGTTCATCTGGTAAACCGATTGATATTTCTCGCGATTTACGTCGTGTCCCTTTTTCTCGGCGCTATTTTCCTCGCTCGTTGCTTCGTGTAATCCCTGAGATTAATTATTCCTTACAAAGTTGTCACGTAAATATTCGAGCGGTGTTTTCTGCCAGCGCGTCAAGAGTTTTCTATCTTCAAGCTCCTCTTCGGATTTTAGTCCATGATTTATTTGTTGTTCGTGAAAAGAATTCTCTTCCGGTGAACAGCAAGTGCAAATATCGTACCGAAGTTTACGTTCTCCTTTTGTTCCCTGCATATTCGAAAATTCGCAGTACTTCGTCATTGTTTCGCAACAACTCGGAAATTGTCGGTCGTATCCAGATCACGTGGGTAAATCGGAAGTTGTATCTCGTGTTTCGTATGCAAAATACACGCGTACCCTCGAATCCGCTTGAATAAATCGAACAGAGTCGAGAAACTTGTCAGCAATACCGATTCGGCAAACTTTTCATTACCGAGACGATGCAAAGATGCGATTGGGCTTTCCGAACGTCTAGTTTTGAAAACAATTGTGATGCACATGTGTACACATTTTTTGTATGAAGTTTCCGAGTTGAAATTGCAGTGTTACATGAAGCATAGATAAGAGGCTAATTTGAGTCCGATGAAAATTTCTAATTGAGTTTACTTGAATCTCCTAATAAAATCAGGGTTCGCAAAAAAAAAAATCGATCAATCTCAAATTGTCGATTAATGTTTGGTCTTGTAATTCGAACTTCTCAATGTGTGCCGTACAAATTTTTAGTCAAGTACACAATGCAGATATCACCCGACACTCAATTCTTTTCCTTTCGTTTCCTTCTCATCGAATAATTGGATGCACTTCGGTTTTGTTTTGCAGGAACTTGGGATATTCGATGTTGCACAGTTTACTTGGGCAAATTGAAACCTTGGAAGATCGTGCACTTGGCTGGTATGGAAAATACACGTGTATCCTTGAAGCCGCTCGAACGAATTGAAGACTTTTGAGAAACTTGTCTCGAGGCAATACCGATCTGGCAAAGTTTTCACTCAGAAAACGATGCAGAGAAGCGTTTGTGGATTATTCGGCGCGTGTAAATTCCAAAGGGATAGTGATACACACTTTGAGGTATTCAGTCGAAATTCTGCAACAGCGATTCCTTTGCCGTGAATGCCAAGGTCGTTTTGTAATTACATCGTTGAGAAAGGCAGGAAGATGCTCGAGTTCTCCAGGCGAGGAGTAATCCGAGAGAGATGAAAATTTCGGGCAGCTCGAACGATTCTTCTGCGTCCAATACTTGAGGAGATCCACTGACACGGCGTCCACTCGTTACAGGCTTAAGTGTACCTCGTTATCTCTTAACCGAGAGGAGACGAGACGAGACGAGAGGGTGTGAGGACGAGGGGCCTGATTAATCGACGCGATTATGGTTCTTGAGGGTTGTTAGGCGAAGCGGGCCACGGCGATGCGTTGGTGCAGCATCTTCCCACAGGTTACGTGTTTCCGTAACTGGAATGGCTCGCGAGAAATTGATGGGATCATTTTTTTTCGCGGTATAATGGAAGTTATAATTTATCGAGTCAATCACGAACGTCTTTTCGTAATAAATTGTATTCTATTTTTAAAAAATCCTATTAATCTTGTGAAAAATGTACCAGAATGATAAATTTTCAAGTATATTTTGATCTTAATGTTATGATTTTTTAAATATTTTGCTCACGGGAATTTTTAATACGCTTTAGTACTGTCGAATTCTTTATTATTAACGATAACTGAAGATTAATTATTTGATAAGGAATAATAAATATTCTATATTTGCAAGACATAAATGAGTGGTGATATGTTATCAGTAGTTATTGATATAGCATCAAGATACATTTTTTTAAATATATTATTAACATTTTTTTTATCATCGTGCTAGATGCTATTTTTACGTTATTTCTTTTTGCTCCAGTTTGTGTAACCTTATCATGAATAGAAGGAATATTTCTTTTTATAGCTCTACTGTTGCTTACTGCTTCCGTGGACAGACTCCTCATCCCCAAATAGACGGAGTGACGAGACGACCAGCAACAATTGAAAATTGGCATCCGAAAGCAAATATACGTCGACGAGGGCTCGAGGTCAATGATTTTCTGGCCTCAGAGCCAAACTCTCTGGTTCTTCCCCTTCGTTCCTCCATCCGTCTCTCTCTCTCCACCTCTCAAATACACTGTATTACTGTGATCATTCACAGATTTCACATTTATTCCTTCTCTCTTCCTCTCTCGTGCAGCGAATGAGGAATTATTCATGGGTTCGGGTCAAACGTCGATACGTAAACTCTGCAACAAGCTTTCTGAAGGCGAAAGGATCAAACGGTCTGTCTGGCTGATCCACTATTTTTCCAGCGAAGAATCACAGTCAGAGACTATTTCTGATCTTCTTTTTGAGCGTCGAATTTGTGGTCTCAAGTTTGAACTCAAGCTAACATCGGATTTCAAATATTGTTTCATTGCCAAATGTCTTTTTACCTAATCTCAAAAAAAAATCCTTCTAATCAGTATTATTTTAGAAACATTACAAAATTTTATAAAAACATTCATTTCAAATATGGAACTGTTATCAAAATTTTCTAAAATTTATTCAATATTTCTCCAATATTCTGCGAATTATTACAACAATTAAATACTAAATTGCTCTTCAAGTTGACAAAAATTAATTTCTCCTTATTATAATTCCACTTTTCCAGTGTATCGAAACTTATTCCGATATACTGGAGAACATACTTTTCACCCTCTTGCAATTCGCTTATTGCTGAGTTCTTGCAAAGAATTAAAAAAATTCAGCCCGAAGTTTGGGAAAGAAATTTTCTCGCACATTAGCCCCTGGAGGCTTCACGTGAAAGCGATAAGGAAGAGAAAGAGAGAGAGATGCACGAGGAAAACCATAGCCTGACTCGAAGAAACAGGCTGCTGGGAATAGAGCTGCGGTGGTTCCATCGCCGGATCCTGCATCAGGATCGTGGACCATCCAGTTACGTGAAACTTGGCCGAGTTTCGTAGCCCGAGGGTGTGTTATTATTCGTGGAGTGGTGGTGGTGCTGTCGTGTCAGACAGCAGCGGTGCTACCGCTTCAGTGGCGCTACTGTGGGGCTTGGCAGAGAAGACCGGGGCCTCTTGGCACAGTGGGCAAAATTAAAATTAAAATTCTGACGTTCCATTAAAACCTCTCGGACACAAGCATTTAATTAGTCATACGAAACCACGACATCCAGTAACCTTACAAAAGGTCCAATCTCAAAGAGTTATTATTAAAATACAAACAAATTGTTCTAAAACAAAAAATTATTAATGTATTCAAAATGGGTTCATGAAGTAAATGCTAAAATGAGCTTGGATAATTCTCCTGACTCTTGAATCGAGTGTTGCCACAAATGTTGAGGTCCATTAAAAATTGTATAAATTCTTCAGGATATCACTAATGAGATGCGCACACAATTTTCGTGTTCGTTTTTTAAGAATCATTGACGAAATTGTCATTTTTTAATTGCAAGATAAAATTCTTCCAGTTAGCCCCGGTCTCCCTGTCCCAGTAAATGCGAACTCATCCGGGAAAGTAGTGGTGTGTGTCGAGTCGGGGAAATAAGAAGCTGAGAAGGAGGAATCGGCCACGGAAACCGAGAGTCTTACGAGAGTGAAGAAAGAATGTGAAGAAAAAAAAAGAAGAAGATATTGAGAGCACGAGAGATGGCGCAAAGGACAGAGAAAACAGAGGGATAAAGGGAATGGGCAAGTGGAATAAACGAGGACATCCCCAGCGGGGAAAAGTTTTTACGTTAGCGCCAACCGCTCTGGTCCTCCTAGCCGTACGTTCGTTATTACTTCTCGGTGTGAGATTATCTCTTCTGGAAGGGAAAACTTGACATAAGCGACGCCGGTCATCCACAAGCTTGTCGCCGATTGTCTGGAGTGTAGATAACCTGACATTGTTTGACGTTGTTTGTCTTCGAAAGATTTACTTCCATTTTTGTTTAATTCGCTCTGAAGGAAAAACACATTTGCCTCTAAAATCGGTTGGCAAGGAATCCCATTTTTTCATTTCATATTTCGAGAAGCCATTCGAGAGGACGTCCATTTTTACTCTTAACATCTTATTTGAATACCTTGAAGAAGAAGTAATCTATTATATAATCAGATGGCAAATAATCACACACAAAAATGGAACCCAAGGTCCAATCCGTTTGCTTCTGAGTAGCTTCGCTTTGAAAAGTGGAGTTGTACCCAAGATCTTATTTTATGGGGAATTCCAGAAATCCTTTTACGGAGAGATAAATGAAATAGCCTTGTTAAACGTGATTCTACATATTTTTCATCAGTCTGGATGAAAATACGAGGGCAATGAATATGACGATGCAGGTCATCGTTGAATTTCCACACAATATTGTAATCTTGCATCTGGCAGATATTCGGCGCACATTCAACTTCGAGATTTGGTGGAAGTGGCATCCGCAGCTTTTATCCTCGCCTGGAAATAGCTCATTTTGTTTTCGCAGAAGAACAAAGCTCTTGCGAATCTTATCGTCTCGAAGTCCCCGCGGGGATTCTTCAGGAAGCGAGGGGATGTTAAACCGAGTGGAGAAAGGGGCGGGAAGGGTTCGAAGGGCACGAAGGGATTGCGGTCATCACCGTAAGTCGATTGTTGTCGGGAATCTCACCTAGTGACTGTTACAAGCGCAACTCAACTCACGATATCCTTACTCCAATGGAGGCTTGCGGTCGGAATAACAAATGCTACAGGGGATGAAGCCCTTATCGTTCGATCTTCTCTCGACAATGCCTGGCGGGTTTTTCTCACCAGTCTGCGGTCTCTCCACACAACAAAGATACCCGCTATTTATAGCTGCACTCCCAAGTCTGTAACACCAGGATGAAATTTTTCACAGACTTCACCGTACGCTGCGCATCTATATGAGCCGGTTCCCGTGGGTGTTGGTCGAAAACCTCAACTCTTCGTTCCGGCAAACTGCGACAAGGGTTTTCTTTTTTCTTTCCTTCTGGAGAGATAACGACTATATTTTTCTTGGAATTATTCATAACTCATGCTTCGCCAGCTTTGCTATATCATTCTGATGTATAATGTATTTGGTATTTATGAAAAGAATCAAGATTTTGTTGGCTCGAAAATGGCAACTTGGGATTTTTGGTTAATGCATCTTTGTTTTTGATAGGATTAATATTAAGATAACCCAGAAATTTGTCAAATTTTTACACGCGAAGTGTACGTAGCAGTATGGGTGTAATGACTGAAAGCACGCGTTAAGGCCACCGGGTCAAGCTCGCGATGAGCTTGTATAAAATATTCATCAACTGTGATTACACGGAGACACTGAAGGGGAGCAACCCACTAATCAAAAATGCGAAAAGAGCTCGCGGGCTCTCCGGTTTTGTGGAGCCCTCGCGCGACGACCATTCGCTTCTCTCTTCCTACGTTGTAATTATTCCAGCAATTATAACTTATGATCCGGAATTTCGGAGCTTGATTCATTAATACAAAACGATGCGTATATAATTAAGACACCCTGAGTTATTACTCTAAGAACATATTTGGTTAAATTGATTAATACCTCAAATTATTATATACATATATCTATTAATATTAATTTTTTTACCCTTAATTGATAAAATATTGATGCTGGTTATTTTTTTTTGCCACTGAACATTTTTTTACGTATAGAAATCAGGCAATTTAGGTCTTTTCTTTTATGCGTGGGCGGATAACTTGAAGAAAATGTTTATTTATTTTTTTCCGAAACGTGTAAAGTCCAATTCACCTATCGACGGATAATCCTGAGCTGTCGGATTGTAGGATAGATTCCATTCGATTTCCGGACATCGATTTTATATGCGGGAGGCCTTGAAGAGGACGGAAGAGACGTAGGAGAATAAAGTCCAAAGGGATTCCCAGCTATTGACATTCGCTGGTGAGAGGTTGACTAAGTCTCTGTCTTTAGCTCATGCCCATACACGAGAAGGTATGTGCTTCTTTCAGACTGTGTTGTTCCCGGGTCTTTCAATTTTCGTCTTCCCTCTTGGGTCATCTTATTTTCGAAAATCCACGCTCGGCGCTCCGCATACCTTTCGCATCGCATCGCCAATCTTTTGTGCTTACCTTTCTTCTTCATCTTCTTTCTCGACGTCATTGTGCGCGTAGAACGACGAGGGTCGCTTTGATGTGGCCACTGGGAAAACTATGTCGCGCCAATACTCTATACACTTATTATTTTTAGCTTGTTACTGTCACTCTCATTGAATCCGTGGACTTTCTTCTTTCGGTATTTCGAGCTGTAAACATTTATGTAAAAATATCTCTGGCACCGATGATCTGAAAAATGTCTTCGTAAACTGCATTTTCACAAAATTGCCTCACACATTTTTATGCCATTAAAATTCCCCATGAATTATAGCTAAAAAACTGTGCAAAAATGTTCCATACACGCATAAAAAATATTATAAAAATTATTTTTTAAATTCTACACCCTAAAGCATTTTTGTTCTCGAGTCTAGTAGATGCTCGGGGTTTTTCCTGCTTCTTTTTAACCACAACTTTTCTCAACTGATGTCAGTTTCAGCTATTAACTTGCGAGCCACTGGGTCGTTTATGAGAAGGAGTGAAGAGTTTTTGTTGCGAAAAGAAGATGACGCTGTGGATCGCCTCTTTTGCCAAGGGCCAGAAAACAAGCCAATGCAACCAAGTACATACTTTCAGCCCCGGTTCCGTTAAGCTTTCTATACAAAAGTGTGAGTGTCAAGCACGTGGGCGAGGCCGTCATCTCGTCTATAAATCGCTCGACTACGAGCGAAGGATATTGAGACTAAGATGTTCCGATCACGGCTGTTAAACGTGTACCAAGTTGGGGGTTAAGTGTGAGGCAACCTCCTTCTTCTTGATGCTCTTCAGTACATACAATCTCTACCTTGTTCAGCAATATCGGTCGATGCTGTCGACGGTCTTCCACAAAGAGATAAAACCAAATGATGCCACGTTCACGATTAGGTAGCAGTACCTCCTGCAAGTAACAACCTAATCTCGATCCCAGCATCGACTTCACACGACGTGTCACCTCATCACGTCTACGTATTTCATAAAAACAGAAGAACAAACTTCAGGTTTCTTCAGTGATCTGCAATGAAACTCTGCAAAAATGTATTTAAAAAACGTGTGTAAAAAAAACCGAGCATTATTTTTCTTGGGTAAGAAAGTGATGCACTATTTTATGAAAACAATATTAAAAATATTAATAAATAAATGATCTGCACAGGCCGAAATAATGCATCATACTTACTCGACGTTTTTAGTGTGCCTCTCGTTTTGACTAAACGGCAATAAATATAAATTATCTCATTAATCATTTATCCATCGCTGTAGCTTTGAGAAACAATCAATTTGGGTAGTAAATTGACGTTTTATCTTCACTCTGACAGCGATATATAAGGAGGGGAGATATGTATAGAATATATAGAGCATAGACATATAAATGGATTTTGCCATGATCTTCTCGTTTCGTAACCTCTTATCTAACCTGAATTTCCGCTCATGAAACATGACGTTTTGATAGAAAAAAAAAAAAAATTCGTAACTCAACTTAAGACATTATCTATATCTTCGTGAGCATCTTCGCTGACGACGTCGACAACGACTAAGCCAACGGCGCTTCTCCTAACAAACTGATCGATCCGTGACTGGCATTAACGTTCCCACGACAGGGAGTTACATCGTGCAGCATACTAAATCGCCCAGTATGTAAAAGCTTATCTTGGCATCCGAAAATCGATGGGTACGGGTGTTATCGAAGGACCCGACGCGTCGGAGGCGCAGAAAATGACAAATTTATTCCCCTCGCCGACATCGCGGTCAGCGGACGCCCCGAAACTCTTCGCTGCGCCGTTTTTCCCCTCGGTTCCTTCCGTCACCTCTTACAGAAAATATTTACCACGACCCTCGCAAGTCTAGCGCCTGTTCGGCTCAACCCCTCGAATGGGCACCGCGGGAGAGAAGCAATATGCCATAAAGCAACGGGGAGAGCATGGCCCGGAGCCGCATTCGATTATTTGCAAGTCCGCGTGTGTCCCACATACAAATTTGTCACGGCCAACGCGAGAAAAGGATTCTCTCCACGCTGGAGTTATCATTTTGTGGAGGCAGATCTGAAAATGATATAGCGAGACAAAGCCTCGCTGCGGCTCAACCCGCGGTTCTTGAAGAAAGGCATTCTCTTGTCTCCTCTGATCCGGAAGAATTCTCTTTCTTACGACGTCGAGAGATGGAGAAGAGAATATGAAATTCAAAGAAGTACAAAATAAACGAACAAACAGCAAAAGAAAATAATATTCGTATACGTTGAAAGTACCTGAAGAATGAGGATTGGAATAAATTAAAATGACTTTTTTTGTAAGGAAGTTAATTAATTAGTCGCCGGCGAGAAACACCTTCAAACGTTCTCGCGTTTTATATATGTGGTATATTTTCTGTCTAATTAAATCGCCATGCTTCATTGCATCTCAACCAGTGATTTTTGTTTTTTTTAAGGAATGAGGAAATTTTCTTGCCTCCGAATGTACGAATTATTGTCATTAGTCTTCGTTGAGATACGGAGAGGAGAAAATCAAAGAAAGCGAAACAGCGAAAGAGAAAAATAATTCGTGTCCGTTGAGGATACATGAAGAATGAAGGACGGAATAAACTGCAGTTTCTTTTTGCTCTGCAGGGGGGCTAGTTAATTAATTAGCCTGCTTTAAAAAACACTCTTCAACATTCTCGCCTGGCTCTGTATATGCTAAGTATTTGCTTGTGAAACACTAGGAGCCGAGGTCGTTAGCATTCGCGAAACGTACCCTCGCTATTCGTTAACGACGACCTGAAAGGCTTTATTATCATTGCCCAGAGTTCCGCAGATATACACTCGCGTGAATCTCTCTGTGGATTGCTTTGTAGTAAATTTCAACGTCGGACCCTCCATCCACCATAACGTTTTCTCTAGTTAAATGTCTTCCTTCATTATTGAAGTCCCCCACTGCATTCCACTAATAGGTACTTAAGTACAATAATTATGCTAATACCCTCACAATTTATCCTTAACTGAAATATGAATTTAATCGGATATTAAAATTAGAGATGGGAAGTTTGCGTATAGAATGATATTAAATTGTGCTTCAAAAATGAATTAATTTTTTTATATTTTAAGTAAAGTCACCGTTTCCAAAAAAAACATTTCCACTCTTTTTCGCACTTTGCCTGGAAAAAAATCGACTCCTAGATTTTGAAGAGCGAATTTTTTCATTGCAATACTTCTTATGATATATATGAATATAATTGGCAGGATTAAATTCCCATATCTTATTAATTCAACGTTAATTATATATATATAAGAAATACATTCAGCCCACCCAATTTATTGAAGTTTTTCTTTAACATACTAATGAGGAAAGTCACTAGGGCCATGCGGAAAATAAATATTCGGAGCGACGAGCGTGCCCGAGGCGTCGACGAGACTCGCTTGTTTTATTATAATAATCAATATTTCCCATCGTCAAGGAGAAGGAGGAGTTCCAGGGGAATAAAGTGGCCGCGAGGAATTAATTTGAATGCATTAGAGAAGCGGAGCTGGTGAATGCGGATGGATGTTGCTACGTATGTACACGAAGAAGTTGACGCTATCGCTCCTTCGCACTCTTGGCCTCGGTGACAGCCAATCGAATAATCGAAACGTACAATTTTCCTTTTGATTATACGAACATTCCTCGGCAACAGCAAAAAAAATTCTCGCTTCAAAGATCAATCATCTTTTTCCGCATATTAGGATTTACACAAGGGCGTGAAATCTTTTCCAAAAAAAAAAAACAGAAAAATAATTCCATCAGGTGGCATTTGAAGAAAAAAAAAGATGACTCTCTATTAAACGCGAACTCTGAGTTCCTCACTCGTGTTAATTACTTCCGTCTGTGTTACCGCCTCTCGGTCGGCGTTTGCGTAATTGTCGCAGTGGAGACGTGGCTTTTGTTCGAATATTTAACAATGCCCGTCAGAACGCCCGGGAGACTCGAACTGGAGAATTCGCGCATGCGTTTTCCTCGTTGGTGTACGGGAAAAAGAAAAAAAAAAAAAACGAAAGGGTGCAAAGTTATAGCAACAGCGTTCGCGAGAACATGGCACACATAACTCGGTTTCATGACTTTATTTTCCACTCCCTTACAATTATTCACCACGCGACCTCAATATCAGAGTGAGAGAATAAGGAATTTCAAAGGAATAAAACCGTGATACATTATTCCGTGTGTGCTCTGGCTCGGGATTGGATGTTCAAATCGAGGAGAGCGTCGAGTGGCCAATGACTGGACGTATCGACCGTCATGAAAGAAGGAAGAAGCTTCAGGCACGAGGAACTGGAGGATATCCCGACGTAAAGTCGTTAATAGCTCTGCAAACAGTGGAGTGTTTAACCCGCTTTAACAACGAACAGCTGGTGAACCTTTTGTTCTTTCCTTAAACTTACTTTTATTTTGCACCGTCTTTCTCTTTTTATTTACACTTCAGAATTTTATGGAGAGCCAGTTCTATTAAAATAGCAAGAGGAGGATGCAAAGTAGAACTTTGCATATTGCTTCCTCATTATTTTTAACTTTTAACAAATCGACCTTCTTAAGAATGCATATTAATTCATTTCGTCTTCCTCTTTCGTCTTGAAAGAAAAAGAATTGTATTTAATTTTCATGAAACTCATATTGTTTATTACCATGATATTTATTGCTCTAGAAACTGTGAGTTATAAAAAAATACCCCGCGTTTTCACTAGCGAAATTTGAGTAATAACGTGAATGGGTAAGAATGTGAGTAAAAACAAAAATAATGATCGGAAAATATCTTTCTCCTTAAGGGTAATTCAGTGTTGCCGATGAAGGCTGCAGGAGGCTGACTGATTGAGGCCCTGAAGAGCAACCTTGATGTACGAGCAACTGCGATGTATATATAAAGCTTACCCATCGCGTTCCCAGACTTCATTGACGCCGTAGGTTGATCGGGTTAGAAGCTTTCACGGCTCGTCGAAAGCTCTTTTCGTACCTTCGATATATTCCTCGCCGTCCTCCCTCGCAATTTAGTATCTATACACAGCGCCTTCGACATGAGTGGCGTATACCAGATCCGAAAGAAGCTTGGAAATCACCGGTCGACCAAAAACGAGAAATTCAGTCGAGCGGGGCAAGGGAACCTCCGCAAATGCTCGGGACTCTTTCAGAGCAGAGTTTGGGTACCTCAAAGCTCAATTGTCACGGCGTTTTACCTCCGATGGACCTCGAGAAACGCTCGCACTCGCCACCGGCAATTTGATCGAAATGATAGTGCTGAGGGCGAGAGGAAGAGAGATAGAGAGAGGGTCACTCGCACAATAGATAGTCAGTCCAGTAGCTAGCCAGTTTCGTGGTTCGCTGTGCAATGTTGCTACCGCAGCTGCTATTCCCGTCAGAAGGGTCGGGTATATTCTGTATAGTCACTACAAGTACCTCCAACAAAATCTACAGATACCGCACGACTCCGCCGAGCATAAACTGCGCACCATGATCTTGATGGGGCCAGTAGAATTTCAAAAAATATTCTAACTTTTCACCGGAAAACGCTCGCAGCTTGTTTTGAGGGTAATAAAACAACAAACAGCGAGTATTTATCTTTTCTACCTTCCAATTGATTATCCGATCGTAACCGGACGAATACTTTGTGTATTCTGTAAATTATTCGCTTTAAAAAATCGCCGCTGTTATCATATTGCCTGTGTGCACAAAAACCGACGAAAACAATATTTTTCATCGTGGATATTTTTATCGATTTCTGGTTTTTAATTGGAAGCACTTGTAGTTTCATTGAATCGTATCGGGAATTATTTTAAGGCTTTTGATTTTTCATTTTTCATTTCCAAAGATGGGATATTGTATTTGAAAGATTAGAGAAACAATTTGAAAAATCAACAGTGAATAGTTGCCAATGAAAATTAAATTTTACTTCGGAATGTATGAGCGATGCGCTCTCAAAGCAGAACAGAATTACTTAATAACGAGGCACGAGGCTCCGGGTAGAAACAGGAAATGCTGTCAATAGAATCCTGTGTGTATGCGATCCGATTCGATAAAATACAAACACGAGCGGTTAGCTCAGCGCAACTTGGGCGGCGCAAGCTCGTAATGCGTGCATTCAGCTCCGGAATTTATGAAAGCTATCCCTCGAATTGGCAGCCAAAAAATCTGGCGAACACTTTTTGCCGGCTCGCGAGTTTACATGAGTATTCGCAGTTCCGCTGAAAGTAATTCAAACTTTTCAGGCGGATCGTTCCGTTTGTCGGATGATGGCGTCCGATGCAAAGCACACATAGCGCAGTGAACTCTGTATTACCTTGTTTTTTTCCTTTCTTCCTCTCGATGAACGCGGAATTTGTACGGGAAGCGTTTCTTTGCGCTTGAAAGCTCGCGGGTCTATTCTCTCGGAGAGGATCATATATTTCTCCGTTGTATTGGGTGTTCCACAGTAATAATTTTTCATGCGTCGAAACGAAAGAGCTTTCGCCCCGCATGTTCATCGAGGCGACCGCGGTGACTGCGAGGATTCAACTGTGAACTCTCCCGGTCACTTTCAATCCCGCCCTGGGATTTCTCGTAACTGACCTCAATCCGTCGGGGTCTCGCGTTCAGCTTGCGAGCTTTTCTCCGTGGAGCCAAATCCCGTCCACTACCGAATAGCCTCTCCATTCTCTCGAAAAATTCACCGTCACCCGACAGTTTTATGGTTTCCTCGACTGCTTTTGAGTCCTCCGCGACTTCCACTTTTTTTCCTCCCGCGTTTCAACGTGTTATTTCCGGCTGTCACAAGCATCGAAATCGATTTCATCCTCCGAGCTACGCGGTAAGGGTCTTCACCGTTTTCGCAAGTGTTTTTGAGATGTTACGCTGGGAAAAGCGGATTTAATGATGGACGCAATCGACGACGGGCCGTGGAAACGTATAAGGAAGAGTTATCAGGTGTTGAACGTCGATTGAAAATCCTTTCGGGGGGCTTTCAGGAGAAACAGGATTCTCGGTGGTAATGGATACGCTCCTTTACGACGAAAAATATAGCGAATACTTTTATTTATACGGGGTATAAAAGCGACGGCGAGAGGGGGAGGGAACGACCGTTAGCTCTGTGACAAAGAGCACCGTGTACCCGCTGTTTTACTTCTTTATCTCACCGGAAAGGATGATGCTTGACTCCACCCGAGATCACTCGTAAAAGCAAAAAGGAAATACTTGACACGGCGAGGAGACTACGACGTTATCTGGCGTTTCGTTTGTGACGGGCGGATTTTTTTGTTCGAGATATACATTCTTCTGTGTTTTAGTTTTTTCTTGAATTTCAATGAAGCTCCGTCAAAGGGAATGCCATTGCGAACTCCAATTATTGTGAGTATAGACTCATTCTTGGATGTCGTACAACCCTTTCAGCATCTGCAATAATTTACATTGAATATTTCTGATTGAACCTGCGGAGCTTTGAACATTTCGCTCGAAGTTGGCGCATTGTTTTAAACCCACCAACAGAGACCACAGCAATTCAATGATTAGTCGATTGCTATTCGGTGGTACCAATAACTTGAAGACTGTGGGCTCCCTTGATATTCACGAGGTTCTCCTTGTTTGCTTGTTTCTTCGCTTGTTACATAATGCACAAACAGAGAGATTCTACATAAAACAAATTTCCGAGAGTCGATTTGTTCTTCATTGCAATACTTTCTCCTTTCACGTAGTTCATATGTATGAGAGAGTCAAGAAAAAAAAAAAAAAAAACCTTAAAAAGGAGAGAGTCGCTTAAAAACCGGACGGTATACAGAAAGTCCTTCTTCAGGTCGGAAGCTTTGACATAGAAGCTGCAGAGCTCGAACTCTATAGGATTGTCATGACCCGGATGGAAAATCGGACTCGAGCTCTCTTTGCTGACGGATAGAGAAACTTTTTTAAACGTGCGGATGGTTTCGCGAGGGGTGTGAGAGTTCACGCAAATCCGTCGTAAAGTTTCACGTCGAGTCAACTCGTGGTGCTATTCAATTCGCCCCTAAATTTCGCAAACTTCTTCTTGAGACTGAGCGTCGACAGGAGAAATAATAATTGGAAGCTCTCGAGAAAAAAAGTATGACATCATCACAAGCACGAGTACATCGCAGGATACATCCTTGCCGTATAATTGCAATTGGAATATATGACTGTAGGCTGATAACAATGTTACGTGACAATTCGTCTGAATATACGAGCTTTGTTTGCCAATAAATGGGTGTGCATATTTGGCAAAATTTCAAAATCCACTAGAGTGCGAGTAGTAAGCAAAACGGGCTGGAAGAGTTCATCGGGAGATCAAGATAGCAACTGGTGTTAATGTCGTGTGTTATCCACAGATCAATGAGATACCACATGCAAATTGCAGGTACGATTTTCCAGCCCCATAAAATTTAATCTTTTTTTTTTGTTGTAGAAGCACAAAAATCTCATTCATTAATTTTTTGGTCTGTCATTTCGTACGAAAAATTAATATTTCAGTACCAAATCATTTGAAAGATGACATTTTTCCGAATAGCTTTGGAGCAGGCTCTGCAATGGAGTTTTGTATTTCGACGGTTGCCTTGTAATAAAACTTTTTTCAAGTATTTGTGATCCGTCAAAAAATATCCGACGTCGTAATATTTTACGTGGCAGTTGTGCAAGTGCATAAGTTTATGGCGTGGCATGGATACTACATCCAAGAAAGCTTCCCTCGGCTCCTTCCTCCTTCTTCGCAGTCCCTCGAGCGCGCCTTGAATATTTCAGGACTCTGACCTCAGCACATTACAGGAAGAGGGGTATAAAACTCGTCGGGTTGAACAGTGCTCTGCCTAGAGAAAGAGAAATGAGTACACAAGCAATAAAGGAAAATCATCGTGGTTTGTAGGATGGCACACAGGACCCCAGAGAGACAGCGACGAAACGGTTCCTCGTAAAGTGGGTAAATACATTCTAATTCTGAAGCATTCTTCGCGCTCACCATACGAACTATGTCATGCAGAAGCAGTTAAGGTAGCTGAAGCAAAGAAAAATCATAGGCGCCTCTCCGACGTAGGAAAACTTTTACTGGGCCATAAAATGCCTTGTTAATATAAAAACGGCTCAACAAAAAAAAATTGTTTACCCAGCAGGAAGATTTGCTAACCACACTAAAAAAAATGATTAGCTCGGTAACAAGATTTGCTAGCCTAGCGTGAAGTGAAGTTATCTAGACAAGAAGCTTTCCTGAGTCAACGAATCTCTTGTTAGTCCAGCCAAGTAATCAGCTACGTTAGCAAATCAAAATTGCTGTTCCTGCAAGTGACTCTTCTTCGTGATGTCGTAGCAAGCCGACGTACACACCAAAACATACTCTGACCTGTTGTTCTCCACGAGGGTGTATATGTGTTCTCTCTATTTGTTCCTTGTAGCCGTTAAACAGCTTAACGAGCTTGCAGCAATCGTCGATCGATCGGTCCCTCTTGTCGTAGGTATGTTTTCCTTGTCGGGGTCGACGTTACCGTAGGCCATCACCTCGGGTGACTCGTGTAGTGGATAATGCACCAAAGGAGCCTCTTTGTCAATTGTCACAAAGTTTATACGACAGGTGTGATGCAAATGCTACAAACGACAAGACGAAGAAAGAAAGTGAGCTTTTAACCTGTCGCTTCGAGCTAAAGATGGAAATACACGAGAATGGTGGATTGTTCGCCGTAGGCCAAAGCCACTTTCTCCCTCAAACACTCGCTCACACCACCGGAGTCGAGTTGAGACCCTTCTTCTTGAGCTGGCACAACATAATCCCGATGTTTTGTCAAAGCCTGAACAGGAATGTGGTGTCGCTCTTTTTTCCTGTTTGTCAAAGTATATGTATATATATATGCATATATTTATCTGTGGTGCCCTGGGGAATCGTCACGAAATTCTTCACTGCAACCCTCCGGCTTTTCGGGACCCACAAAATCAGCGAACAGGAACAAGAACAAAAAACACAATACACGTGTTGTACACACGTGCGGAAATTGCCCGAGATTCCTACGTTGTTGCGTATTTGTTCAGGACGAAATATAAAACCACCGCCGGGAATGGAAAACATTTTTGTGGGAAAGACCTTTCCAGTTGACGTACCCTTCAGATTTACTCAACTCAATGTCAATTGTGCGAAAAAATATTTTTTTCCCTCGATTCTCATTGTTTTATCCAGTCGAGCTTTACTTTCCACCAATATTTATGTACATTTACATTTTGATATTTTTTTTCCTCTGCATTTCTTGGCAATGATCTTTTAACGATCTCCCAAAATTTGGTCGTATTCACATAATCGTTCTTGCAGAATCCTCCATTTCCGGTTTGTGGTTCCACGAACATCGGACATTTCAGCTTCCGTCGATATGAGGAGTTGGCACGAAAATCATCCCTCGTCGGTAACGTAGAAAGCTCGTTTCCTGCAGCATCAGCAGCAGGATCCTTACCTTGCAGACTAAACTGGAAGTCGCATCCGACAGAAGCTTCACAAGCACTCTCAGCGCCCTCGAACTTATCTCCCGTAGCTGAACATTGGACCATAGGCTTCAAATCCTTGCGGATAGATGGCGTTCGTCCCAATGAACACAATCGTTGCAAGCTCGTGTATCCCGGCCACACATCGCCCATGAAATTCGTGACCTTCACCTTTGAGTCTTCGAACTCCGCACAGTTCCACAGCAGAACTGAACTCGGAAAATTAAATTTCTCCCTGTCACGGTAATGAACTTACCGCTGCCCTTTGGCCCCTGAATGCTCGAGAGGAACCAAAGCCAAAATCATTTTGCAAATTAATTTGTCACGATTCGTTTCGACAGAGCTCGAAGGTTCAGCAGACTGAAATAACCATTTTTGGCTGCTGGAAGCTGCACGCACGTGGCAACACGTTAGAATTTTACGAGGAGCAGGTTATGCAGCGGTTGAGCAGGAGCACTGGGTCAGCTGTGACGTCACGTCGAGCTCACGAGCTCATTGGCCACAGTCCTGTGCTCTGCTCGGTGTGTCTGCACTGCTGCTATTATTTCCTAGATTTCAGGATCACCACGATGAAGCTTTAATGTTTCCCAGGAGTGAAAAACCTCTTCTAGCGAACGAGAATCACGTGGCATCAATCGTTCTATGTTCTATCCATGCTTTTTGCTGTTATTACCACGTGTTTGGCTAGTTTGTGGTATAATCATAGCCAGTCAATCACCATAGTCATATTCGTTCATCTCTATGATGTAGATTTCTTCACGGGTTTAATTGCTTGTATGCCCAAGACGAAATCTCGAACTTTGTTGGAGATTTCATGGCTTTTTCACACCTGTTATGAGCATGAGCCTCGAGCTTTGAGACACGAGCCACGAGAAGCTTTGGTTTCGTGATTTTTTTTTTTTGCAAGCGTGCGTATGTGAATTTGCAGGGCTTCGAAAATTCAATCTTCTGATTCAAACTGACTGAGTTGGAATTTCGCACATGAGTAAAGCGATAACGCTGCTTTGGTTTTCTTGATTTTTAAGCCAATTTCAAAGATTTTCGTAAAAAAATTAAATACGTTCAAGCGAAGGTTTATAAAAAAGTACTCGAAAAGGTATATCATTTTTTCAAATATTTTCAAGCATTTGCTAGAGACTTTACCGTATTAAAGAGTCTGAGGCAATACATCGGATTTCACAATGTTCTCAGGTACGGTTCACATTTCAGGGAGGAAACTATTAGGCTCAGGTGCGCTCGAAGCTCAGCTTCGCTGCTTGAAATATTACACGACTTTAAGGATGTCGGAGAATTTTTATTCTTTTACTCACATCGCCTTAAGCGGGGGATCAATATCGCGACATGAACAAAAAACTCTTAATACGTTTTTCTTGAACCCCCATTCTTGTACGACTTCGGGTGCGTAAGACTTACTCTGCGAATGTGGCAAAAAACGAATCCCACAATGCTATTTTATCTCTTCGAAAATCTAGGCCGAGAAAAATGTGTTAGGTTTTTTTTCCCTCGTTTATCCCATGCTCGTAGACTCCCACACCATAGGTTTCGTGACTGGGTCTTTAAGGGGAGGCAAAGGATGTGTCACGAGTGCGAGAAAGACAGGCAAAATTTAGGAAACCCATATGCCATTCACACTCTATTGTAATTCCCATAGAAAATCAGTATCACGGACAGCAGAATTGATTTCTCCTTTTTTTCCTCCGAAATATTTTCAATGTGTCAGTACGATTGCTTACAGTTTTTATTATCGACTGAGTATCTTTCACCTGTTCTTAAGCTGGGGAAAATAACCTCAGTAGATAACAAAATAGTATTAATTATTCCGAGATTTATTGTTCTCTAGACATTCCTCAAAAATGCCAACCCGCCGCGAAATAAAACCTTCAATTTTTTTCGCCTGGTTTTCCAAAAAAGTAGTAACATTGGTCAAGATATAATAAATAAATCGATTAACCAAATTGAATTGGATGGGTTTAAAAATTGATTTTTCAAAAGTGTGTAATATATATTTTTTGGTAAAAAATGTGGGAGGTAAACTCATCAATTTGTAAATGGGTATTATCATTGGTTGTGTGAATCCAACCCCCGCAGACATTCAATAATTCTGAGGCAACTACGGTTTAGGTTGGGGTCTTACTCCAGGGGATATATCCTCGCTCGAAAATTAGTTTATGCCTAATTCAAGAACCTTATACGAGAGACTGTATATATTCGTTCGGCGCATACGTTTAATATACGAATCGAAGTTAAGGTCGTGGTTCTGCAATAACTTGTGTCTCCTTTCCATACTTAATTAATTGAACATGAATATTATACAATCTCGCGTGTTTCTACTATGTCGCGACCGAGCGATGCGCAATGGCAACCCTCGTATTGGCATTACGCATAATGGTAACCTGCATTCGCTGACTCTGGGTCCTTCCGATGTAATATTGAGCGAATGCCACTGCGGAATCATCAGCTTTTACTCCAATTCGCATCTTCCCTGGTTTATCTCCATAATTCCACTGGAATTTGGAAATCGCGAAGGCTTCTCGAACCAATAATAATCTCGTAAGCAAATCAAGCAAAATAAATTATAAAATGGAGAACCAATCCTTATAAATTGTACCCTAATGTCAAAAACGTATGCTATAAAAAAGTGAGACCAGGACTTTCAGGGAAGATTTTTTTTTTAATATTGAGAGAGAATCCTATTTTCGATAATTTTTTTTTAATTACCAAAGTTGCAAATTGTATGAAAAATCTTTACGACTAACGAGTTTAATATTTTTTTGTCATTAACGAATGGCTGTAGATAAAAATCATTTTTTGTCATTTATAATCGATAATCGAGTGGAGAAATAGGTTTACGATTGTGCGGGCCAAGGAAGCTTCGACGTTCGCTGCTGTGCTTTTCGTTCACGCAGCGCTATAATAAACGATGAGACACGAAGCTCGACGAAATGCGACGAAGTACACCGTTCACACGATGAGAGCCCGACGGTCCGGTATCCTGGCAGCATTCTAACGCGGGACAGAGCTAGAAGAGGGAGCAAGGGTTTATTCTCTCCTCCAGCGTAGAACGCACGTCCGTGATACGCCGCCGCAAGCACCTCTCGATTTCGCGCTTCTACAACGGTTTCCGGTGCACGTATCGTCAGTTGGTTGCAACAACTGTTCCGCTCCTCCAGCGGAGAGTAAATTCGTACCGAATATCTTGAGAAAAACACTCCAGTCAATCGATAGTGCATCGAGTTTTTGTATCTCGTGGTTTTTATCACCGAGTTCAGGGTTCAAAAACCGGGTGATTATAATAATGGCGTCAGTGACCGCAGGTCCCCCTTAAATCATTGATATCCTGTTGCCATCAATTTCCACCAAAATAGTCGTCGTGGATTCATAATCGAAGTATTAATTAATATTCTGTATAATATGTTTTTGTTTGTTCGTTAATTTTCCTAAGGTCCTTGAAAAAAAAAAAAAAATTGTTCGGGTTAACAAATACAGTGAAAATAATAATTATTGATCAATTCAAATGAACTTATCATGCACTTTTGACAGAAGTATAATGTACACTTTAAGAAGTTTCATCTAAATTTTGTATAAAGTGTTATTATTAAAATGAATTTTCGAGGCCAAGAACAATTCATGGACCTTGACAGGGTTATTTTTCTTTTTTTCATTTTTTCAAAATTCTTTCTCTGAGCGGAGACGTTCGTAGAAAATATATGAAAGCAGTATCGACAATAGATAGTGCATCGTGTTTGTATATCGTGGTCATCGGGTTCAGAGTTCGGTAACCGTGTGTTTATGACAGCCTCAGTGACCTCAAGTTTCGTTATTCTCAAATGACGTACGAAAATCTTTTGCTATAAGCTCTGGAAAAAATAATCTTCGTGAATTTGGAACACAAATATGATAACAATTTTTCTTAACGAGTCCTCGTAAGGTCCGCGGTAATGGAATAATTTTTTCGAGTAAACATAGTCGACTTAATTGTTATATTCATAATAAAAATGAAACAACTTTGACAGTCGCATGATCCACACTTCATAAACTTTTATCTATATTTTGTATAACAAAGTAAAAAAAAAAAATCTCTGTCAAAGTGATCTCAGGATCTTAACAGAGTTGAATGAATTGCACTATTGATTAATCAGCAAATTCCGATTCAATCACTTCGTCACACAGGCAACGCGTTTGTTCGACATTTTTTTCTCTCCCTCTTAACGAGTGCTCGAGCAATTTGCTATCGTTATATCGTATCGGGTTCGTTTCGCGTTGGATTCATTAATCACGACCCCTTTATTTCACGAAAAAATATGAAATGTGGTATGCACACGATTTATCACACTTGCCAAAAATATTTCGACGTAAGTTTGCGTATTGAATTTCGATTTTCGCGGAAACATATATTGCCAGGTGGTTCTAAGTGTAATCAGGAACTGCGGGGTGGCATTCGTGGGGGGGAGGGGTAGTTCGCTTGGGGGCAGCGAACGACGAGGCGCGATACACCCACAGGAAGTACCCAAGCATACCTTAGGGACAATTAAGACGAGGTCTTGAAGTTTAAGTGACGAGGCGCGTTCGGTGCAACGACGTCGAGTGCACTTAACTAAACAGTGTACAAAACTGCTGTTAATTCCTGCGTTGAAACGTAATTAACATTAACTTAACTGCACTCGACTCATTTCACAGACTCACGACTTTGACTTGCACACCCAATACCAAAGGCTTTCGCAAGCCATATCCGGTTTAATTCCCAGAATTACAGTCGCGCTTGGGGTGCAAATGCTACTGTAATCCCCGGTAACGACGCATTACTGAAAATTAGAGTACATTACAATTGCCCAGACGTCCAGGTTTTTTTTTGTAACCATTGTATATTTTACGTTGTATTTTCATTTTTAAGGTATGATTTTGATGAACATTTTTATTCGAGCTATTTAAAGACCTTTGTAGAATTACAATTCCATGAATATTAATAATCCCATTAACGAGGATAATTGTGACGGTAAATATAATTGCGCTGACATTAGCATTCCATACTTTCTTCAACCCCATTTTAATACTTTCCTTTTTGCGTGGTTCTTTAAAATTTCAACGCGTCGTTGCAGCACATTTTTGCGGGCGAGTAGCGCATAATTAATTCTACAAAAAAGAAAAAGAAAACCTAAGGGCATGGGCAAAATAGTTTGTGTGTACGGTGTGCAGAAGTTAATCTCGTCGTACGTGCTGCCCCCAAGGGTTCGGGTACTCGTTGAAACGGACAACTCTTCAGGGTATTCGCCTACAACGTACGTCCAAAGTTCGCCCTGTTATCCGTACCTAAGTTCGTCGTCTCTTCGTCTCCTATTCTGTATTCGGTGCCCTTTTCACCGAACCTCGCGCCCCCCCGACCTTCCCTCATAACCTCCGCTTCCTCGAGACTTTGCTCAACTCGTCGTCGCATCGAGATAAAGACGCTACAAATTCTCTTAATTAACCCGAGTCGCGAAAGGGTAGATCGCACTGAAACTCGATTTACGTTACTCAGCGTTGCGCCTTGAAAAACAAGCCGAGAAGTCATGAACTTAAAGTTTTGCCACTTGTACCTTTGAGACGCGACGATATCAGTCAAGTTTTTGTTCTGTCACTCGCAGGTCACGGTTAAAAGCTTCAAGGGCGGGTGTTTTGATAATAACCACGTGCAATACGTATCGAAGGTATAAAACAATCAAGAAGGTACGCTGTTGATTGGCCAACGGAAAGGGAAGTGAGGTCCAAGCGAACGGGCGACCAACAGGAAGGAACGTAATGGTTCACAACGGACTCGAGGGCGGATATACGTCGCCCGAGATGGACGGAAATCAACAGAACCCTCTTGGTCCTCTTGATCCGGCCATTCAAGCGCGCAAGCTCGTAAGTAGATCGATATCCCTTGATTGGTACTCTATAAATCTGAGCTTTATGGAGTGAACGAGAGATAGGACACAATGGGCCTTATGATCCTGTATTCTACCATCGAGACGAACTAACTGCTATAATGTTGGGATATATCGATACATTTAATCTGCAGATCTGCACAACACTGAAATAGACATAAAAGCACGGGACGTATAGCACTCGTAAAAGTTGGATAAACCCGTTTTTAACGACGAATCGAATGGAAGATATTACTGGTAACATAATTTTGCCTCGATAAAACACCGGAGAGCATTTTAAGACCTTATCAAGCAGGGAAATTGCGCCGGAATAAAATGGGAGACCATGTCGTTTCAGACTATCACGAATGATGCATTTTGGGTTGATGTTGAATATTGAAATTGAAAGTGCCTCGGGTATGTCGTGCAATTTGCGTCAGTAGCTATTTCATTGCGGTATTTTGTATACATGTTATTATTTTTTTAATCGTTATTGTTACAAGTACCGTAAAATGTATGGATTGTGTAACGTGTCTGTAATCGGCGAAAATCATGCAAATTCTTCGGACGTATATCGGCTACGCATGGAATAAAATGCAATGCCGCGCAAGGTATTCTCCATCGAATGTTGGAATTTGTCAAAAATACCGAATTCTCGTGATTTCTACGGGATTTCGAAAACCGATACTGTTCAAGGTACCATTTATATTTTTATTCTGAATCCCGAGAATTCTCACTGCAAAATGGCAACAAAAATTCCGTACATTGAAATCCAATTGTGCGCGTAAGAATTTTTAGAAAAATAACATCGAAAGTTATTTACTGGAATTTTTTAAAAATGTAGGAACTGATGGTACTAATCGTAATTAAGTGGTGTCAACACAGAAGTGGTTTTTTGATATATCATGACATTGCAAAATTTTATATTTCAGTTTAATCGTAATTAGTTTTACTATTAATCAAGAATATTTCATTACGAATACCTAAATGTTTTTGCTTCTCGAAGCGAAGTCGTCGGTTAAAAATTTCCAAACGCTCTTTTTTCATCCCTGAAGCTGAAACCAATTTATTTGAATTCGAATAAATTTCAATCGAGCATATTATTATTATTTTCTTTCAGAATCGTTGACCTGACTTCCGATTTAGTCAGGCGATAATGCCCACGTTTCCTTGTGGATAATTTTCTAGGTTGAATATTGAAACTTAAAATGCCTCGGGCACTGCGACTTGCAAGATGGTTTTGTCGATGGCGAATTGTGCGCGACCTAAGCGTGGCCCTAGACCTCTTAGGTCGTATCTTACAGGAAACTTTGAGTCCTTTGCGCGAGGTTAATTATAGTTTATGGTAATTGTTTACAACATAATAATATTGTACACCGTAACGAAAATCACAAGCGAATATGAACCCTCCAATTTTCATAATCTACGAAACGGAAGATTCTGATTTGAATAAAAATACAATTTCCGGACCGGAGGCAGATGCATATCCGGAATGTTTAGTACATTATTGTTGAGTGCGAACGCTTGGAGAAAACGCGATATACAAAATAATTCACGCCTACTCGGTTATTCGCTTTAGCGTGCAGTTCGACGTGATGTTGCGGCACTCGCTATATATAATCCATGCTCATTGACGGTCCATGCCGCATTGTTATTGATTCAAGAGCGGTTCGCCATTAGATTCAATTATTACAAGATTATTCTCGACTACATGGAGATTGATCTCGGTGATGTATTGATAAAATATGTATGCATATATGTGATACGCAAAAAAAAAATTTTTTTCGAGGTATTGATATTAGTAGCCATTTTACTGAATTTCGATTGTGATCTTCAACCTCAGTTTGCTATTAAAATATTTTAATTGGTATTCTAACATTGCTCAAATTTATACTTGAGCTTTCGTTCCTGTATTAAACATTCCACGCTTTTTGTCCAAATTTCAAATTCTAGATTTTTAGTTGTCTATGTAAATCGATTATGGCCATTCATTTTCCACCCTCATTGTACCTTCTCAACAGGTAGATTCTTTCCTCATCGATAAAAGTTGTTTATCTCATACCCCTTCATGAATTTCGATGACTCTGCAATTATTTCCTCCTTCTTGTTTACCCGATTTCGTGACTGCCCTTTTTATCTTGCCTTTCATTTTTAAATATATTTTTATTTTCTCGTACCTCCCAAAAAACAGGAGAATGTTTTAATGAAAAGTTCTCTATTTATCAACAAACAAATAATATTCGCGTTTGGGTAAACGTTCAACCTACGCAAGGAAATATAGCTATTTACATACGCCCCTACCATTTGGAAATGTTGACACTGCCAGACGCTTTTGCTACGCTCTACTTGCATATGAACTGATTCTGTCAGCGCATATGTTCATTTTTCATGCGTACCACGTCATGACTATTTAATGAATTTCAAACAGCAATATTCCTGCTCGGGAAAACCGTGTTTAATGTGCTTCTTGAAAATATTGTAGGCGAGCCTTAATTTAGGTACACAAATCCTTCGCAGGGAAATAAAAATGATGCAGAGCTTCGTTGTTACATCCGGAGTGTCCCTCCTGCGATTTTGTTCATTTTTTAATCTTGAAATTGCTTCCGGGTAGAATTTTATCTAATTTCTCAGCTTCGTTGATACTTTCAGGTTGTTCGTCGCGGATGATACCAGGAAACTTTTGTATACACATCTATACGAGCTTTGACGAGGTACTTTAAGCTACTGCTGATACTTGAAAGCCGTTTCTTTGCAAACTGTAAAAACTCTCGAAGGTAACAGAATCCGCGCTCGAGTGCAGCGACATGTTTTATTCCTTTGAAGAATCGCGCTGACTGGGATATTGATATTCATGCTATGCTCTATCTAAATAGTTGTCCGACGATGGAAATGTCGGAGACGAGAAGTGAGAGGCATGAAAAATGGAACATAGAGCTTAAAACGTTGTTACTACATTTTTCACTTTCTTAATTCATTTGGCATTTTCTTAATTCACGTAGAAATCTGTGGATCAAACTTTGACAAAAACAATTATTTCGGTAAAATCATTTATGGGAAACTTATTTGGGAAAAGTCTTGAAAATAAATTGCTCGAATTATGGTGAATCGACGGACTCGTGAATGCAGATTGCCGGGATTATTTAAATTAATGAAAAAATGGAAAAAAAAAACATTTTTCCAGAGCTTGCGCATGAAAGGGAAACTTTACTCCAGCGCGAACGCACTATATTAGCCAGGTGGAGTGCGAGAGCTTGAGAGAGGCACTGTACAGATCGACAGCTAGCATTACTCCTCGTTTGGAGCGGTAAAAACCTTCTGGCAAATCCAGGAAAATCCTTGGAGCAGAGTTTTACGCTCGAGCGCGGAATAAAACGTTCCTGGCACGTTCCCGCCTCGGTTCATCCTTCTTCAGCACTCAGCGCGCGCTCCGCACAACCCACTTTGTGAAATGCAGCGTTCACATCAAAATTAACTTCCGCAGTTTGACACTAGACAGGAGCGACAAGTTCCAGTGAATATTAATTAAACGTTGTATTATCAACAGCTTGAAATACGGACGGCATTTTTTTCAGACTTTTTTCTTTCTCCGTATCCATTCGTTATAATTCGCATCTCATTTGCTGGCAAGTTTTCTAGATCCAGGATTTTTGTAGATCTACCATTCAGGATCTAGAGACTTTAGAGAATATTTAGAAAAAACCACAGTCCCAGGAAACTCATCTGACTCTATAAAATCATAAAAAAATCGTAAAGTGTCATGTAAAAAATTCTCAGCTGCGACGTACACGAGAAAAGATGTGAGCAGAAATTTACATGAACCATGATTTACAGCTATTGCCAATAAAATTCCGGCGCATATTTATTGCTGTCATAAGCGCGAGAGGAAGATGCGCGGAAAGTTTCTCAGAAGCAAAATTGAATGCAAGTTCCCCAAAGTTTCGTCGTATGGATCAACGAAACTAGAAAGACAGGAACAATAAATTTCCTGAAAAAAAAATTCATGCATGGAATTTCAAGTTTCCTGTGACATCAAAAAAAATCATTGTATCCGATCACTGGAAATCAAAATGTGTGAAGATATTCAGACTTAAAGTCATCGAACCGAAATGTTCAATATACCGGTATTGTACTTTTCATTTTCAATCGAGATTACGATTCAATCCCGCGTGAAAACTCTATGGGAGTTGCGCTTGTGAATGTACCTCCGGGTTCGAAGCTTTCCATCTCACTTTAAACTGCGTTTCAGCAAAACCCTGTATATATTTACGCACGTCAGTTTATGTGTCGCGCGAGCTTCGAAATGTAGTCTCGGGCTTTCCACCGTGTATTTCGCATGCCCATATAGTTATAGAATATTCTACAGAGACGCAAAGTACACCTGGTATCGACCGCCCGATGGCCTGCAAGCTCGGTAACGCTTTGCCTGGTGCTTCTACGCCTGGGAAGACGCTCGAGCCGTTACAAGGATATCTAGAAAGAGCCTTTTGTTCCGCCAGCCCTTTAAGACCATTTCCCCAAGGTGTCCGAGTAAACGTTTCGATAATTGAGCTCGTGAGAAGAATTGCAATGAGCTTTTATTTTTACCATCACCATCAACAGTACCAATTATTCTCCCTTTCATAGGATCATAAAATGAGCCCTTAAAAAATAGATAAAAATATAAAACAAGTGTATCCAGAAAATGCATGGAGCTTTATTTTTCTGGGACTTATTTCGACAATAATTCGAAGAGAATTAATGCCTTGATTCTCTTTTCAATGGACCTCGGTTCAGCTCCATCTTTGAACCCTATTCAATTAGCGTGAAATAGGAAAGGGCCTGCAATTTAGCATGTGGTACTTAAACACTAAGCACCCTTCTTAAGGCCTCTTATCTTAAAGTTGCCTCTACAACTTTCCCTCGGACATTTAAGTGGCTCTGAAGACGCTCGAGGGTTAAAAAGGCGTTCGTATCTTTAAGCGCCCTTTTTTTCATCCCTTCGCATCCCTTCATCCATTGTTGAAAACCGTATGGAGGGAAGGGCTCTGCGGAGGAAGTGTGCCAGGGCAAAAGTGAGGTGAATGTAACCGGACCCGGTGAAAAGATAAAAGCACCAGAGACGTACTGATACGATGGGTGCGTCTGGTGCGAGAGATACGAAGGTACATTCATTCGTCCAATCTCACTGGCCTGAACTCGGGCTCGGTTCATTTCGAATTCCTACAGTACGCTTCTTCCTCATTCAAGGATGGTTCGCCTCGACACAATGCGACAAGTTACATCGAAACTCCATGAACTCGTGGAACGTTAGTCGCCCAAAGTTCAGGCAAACACTTCTCACCTTCGTTCTAACTTGGAATGGGAAATATCGTCGTCGTGAATTGGAAACTGTCATTGTCGATTACCTCGAACATTCGTGGACAGTGGTTCCAGGAAAGTGTCCAAGGTTACTTGTCTCCAAGGAATTCTGAGACGAGAATAATTTGATTTTTATATTTACTCATTCGTACATTACATTATTTTCTTCGTCTTGGGTGAAATGATTTAAAATCGAACAATTATCTTCATCCGAAGATAATATGACGTTTTTGAAAATGAATTGTCGTTCGTACACTCGGAAGCACGTTTTGTAATTGGCACAAGTCAATAAACTGTGTATACTACTAATGTGCAGAAATGACGTTAAACTTCAGTTGTTTGATCGCATCGAATATGCGATGCAGTTTGCCAGGCGCCACTCAATAATCGATCGCAAATTCCCCTTTGGCTATACTTACTCAATTATTGTCGCTAACATATTAACCTCTGCCCTCGCCAACGGAAAATCATGGAAATTTTGCAATAAACCGTGCGACCTTCCTGGTCGTTTCGTGCTTGTGTTTCACAGCCAGAGAATTATGGTCTGCAGCTCACAAACGAGAGGTACTTCCATCACGTCCAGAGATGGACCATCGTCTTGATAACCTTAGAGGATTGAGGCTTCAGGGACGTTGGAACGGACTCCAAGACTGATTAAAGAATTATGCACTGTGCATTATGCCCCGAATACCTATGGTATATTCCTCCACAGAAATGGAGCATATTAAATATGTCACGGACATTTTTTTAACGAACATTTTATATTTATTTAAAAATTTATACGAAATCATTTCGCACGGGTGTGAAAATTCATACGATAAATTTTGCTAAATTCCATGAATACCAAAAATAATTAATATTTCACTGCTTGTCAAATTTCCATCAAATGTATATCACATTCACCAAAAATATCGCTGATATGACGTTAAAAACCGAATAATAAAAATACGTGGAATAAATAAAAAATATTCCTATCATATTATCACGTTAACAAATTTGATAAATATTCATTTATAACATGAATATTTGCAAGTGAAAAAAAAAAAAAAAAAAAAAAATTGGAGAAAGAAAGCACGTGTGGACAATGTTGAACCTTTTTGGCTGGATTATCGTCACGCACTTAACGGCGAAGTGGCTCCCATTCATATTTTATTAAAACAAAGGCCAGGAAAAAAAGGTCGATGATCGACGACATTTTCCCAGGGGACTTGCTATTCTCGTGTCCTCTTTATCCATTCAACATATTGCTTTCGCAATTTCCGAGGAGTGAGGTAGTTTTGCACTCGTTGGGAGATCGAGGAGACGAGCGAGTCTCTCGACAGTGGCTCTTCAACTTTCACTTGACAAACGAGCCCTCGACCCCATCTTAGCGGAAATTGTATTTGCCGTTTGTATATTTCGCCGCGTCTGCTCGTCGCTTATGAAGAGGTGCGGTGGTATGCTAATTTTGTGCTTCCAATTTTCAGTCGGAAAATTAATTTATATTATTTATGTGTACAATCGATAAAAAGTATGGTAATGTGATTTTACGTTTCTTTCTTTGCCACACTTTTCATTTCTATTTACGAAATTATTTGCTCCGACGCTTCGGAAGAAGTTTTCATCGAAATTCAATTTAAAGTTAAAAATAAAAATTCCATGTAAAAAGGCTCAGTGCGGAGTTGGGATAAGCGCGTCGGGCAGCTACTCTTATTTATTTTCTTGCTGCCTTATGTACGAGCAAAGTCTCCATGGACGGTAAAAATATATTGCTTGCCAGGATGCAATGTCCCTACGGCCGAAGGAGTCTCTTCAGAAAGCGGTATTTTTACCGGAAACTGCAGGGGACGCTCGATTTCCTGTTCAAGACGTTCAATCTTGGCCGGAATGTTCATACTCGCGTATACAAGCTGCCTACCACATAAAAGGGACCTCCAGATTAAAACAGAAGGCCCGCGTTTCGAACTTCATTGTCAACGCGACATTTTTCATTTGGCGGAGCATGAAGCATGTGAAATGCGGAATTTTCTTTCGGAGAATGTAGCTTCGTGCAGTGAAATTTATTAAATCTGCTGCTCGGTGCCACACGCTCAATGATAGTTACATAATAATTAATCTCACTTGCGATTAATTTTAATTACCATAAAACAAAACAGTCGTAATTAGTACAATAGTAATCGAGTTTTTCAGAATGTTTTGTATTATATGCAAGAACATTTATGAAGATTTCATTTTTTATACAAAAATGACTGAATAATTTCCGAGATAATTCGTGCTAATTATTATTTTTTAATAGAGCTTTTATTTGTACTGTTTAATGAGTAGGAAATTAGAGATTGTTCCATAAGTTTATATGAAAAGTTTGAATTCGAATTGCTTTGATTATTATGATATAAAAACTATGTTCCTTTGTAACTTGATTAAGCGAAATGTGGGAAAAAAATGCTTTCCTTTATTGGAAAGCATCGCTTTCTCGGATAACGAAAGGCGTATATAAATTCGAGGCATCGTAGATCGAGTTACTTGCGATTGAAGTCAAGGCTATCAATTTCGCCAGACACTAGACTGGACGGAGAAATAATTCCAAGAAATGTGATACGGGGTCTAATCCTTTTGGCCGTAATCCGGCGAGTATAGAGTTTAGCTTATGAAAGCTTGAATCCGGAGGAATTTAGCATTACGACCGCGGACAATTCGGCGTTGACAACGTAAATCTCCGCAATGTTTCCCTCAAAATGGCTCGGCGGTGAGAATAACGGTTCAACATGCCAAGGCTTATTATAACGTATACCATTTCGGCGTGACGGGGATTACGTTTCCATTCACCGAGTTGCAGGGTTGCCTTGGTAATGGGGGATGCAAGGTCATTATTATAAGCGTGTTAAGCTTCCATGTCCTGTGTGATGTACCATGACATTCAGAGATTTAATGTTGACCATGAGTATGGTCGCCGTATTTGACTTTGCGTTGAAAACCTAAAAAACCATGGAATCCTCCGTGCATTCAACATTTCAATATTTTGCTTACAGCAATTGGAAACATTTGAGGAATCATTAAAATTTTATTTCGTGACAATCATGATAAAAATAACGTGTATATGAAATTTATATGGTTTTTTTGGTTCATATGGAATCATATTCCGACCTAATGATATTTTTAAAAAATTGAATTTATATAAATTATTTGACAATTTTTAATATTAACCTCCAGATTAAAAAATGATATGTCCTAAATTTGGTAAATCGATAATATGTTAAATGATAAATAATGTGACAATTTTAAGTAAAATGGCATGTATTTGGTTGCAGGTGGGCATGGAGCGACGAGACGTAATATTAACTGCTGTATTCGGAACTTTTGGCGCTGTTAGTGTCTTGGTCGGCCTCGGACTGGCGGCGTGGCTATATCTTCGGGCCAGGAGGTCCAAGCAGAGGGACGGCGATCTGGAGGAACAGAACGATAACGGCGAAGGCACGAGCTGCACTCAGCCCCAGCAGACCGTGAAGAAGAACGGTTTCCTCAATCTGAAGACTCCACTCATCAGCACGAAGGCCTTAGGGTGAGTCTTGATCCAATTAACACTCTCCTATGTTTTTTTTCGCAGCCCTTCACTTTCAGCCGAAGCACTAAAACCCCCAATTTCCCGAAATTCAAGTGCACAAAATCAATGAAAATTCATTGAAAAAGCGTGTATGTCGATTGGAAAGTTCACTAGTGAAAACCAAACAGTTCGGGTATTAAAAAACAACTGAAAGTTTCCGTCGTGTTTGAAAAACCGTGAAAAAAACTCATTCAACTTCAATCGCGCGTACGACCGATTGGATTTTTCGTCTGAAAAATCCGACGAACGTGCGGTTTTTCCCGCAGTGTCATCAGTCAGACGAGTGGGATGCGCATAGAAATCGATTATTTTTCGTTGTCCGTTAAGCTCCTCCGAGAATACGAACAATCGATACTGCAAAGATTGGTTTATATTTTCTTGTTTTTTTTTTTTTTCCGTGGCCCGGTACTCATGAGTTATGCAAACGTCGGAATATTCTAAATATAGAATTAACGAATTCCCCGATCGATATTCCATGCAGTGTCATTATTGAATCCGCGTATTTCGGACAAATTAACAACTCGCCGCGTGTGTGCTTATGGAGGTAAGCCGGAAATCAACTGTTTACTCTGTTTACGTGTGAGCTTTAGCCTTTGATGTGCCCCCGGTGGATATTTTGCTGTCCCTGCGTGCTGCGATAACCGACAGATGAGAAAAATATTTTTCTGCCGGAATTGCAGCTTTTTGATGTTGGTATTCGGTAGTTGTAGTTCCCAATGTTTTCAACGGTTTCCTGCACCGTGCACGTCGGTAATCCACGACTTTACCGACTACCGAAGAACTTGCTACTCTCCGTTGATAAGGCAGTAATCGATAAGTGGGTTTTGCTGTGTTATCGGCGTTCTTGATGCAGTGTCTGACTGAAGCGCGCTGCTCTACTGGCGGCTGATTTATACCTGCCTGCACTACTGTCGGCCTACTGTCGACGGTTGATTTTACTACTGGCGGTCAGACATTCGTGGTTATGCTCCTACATAACCGATGCTGGGCTATTCTACCTGGTTTTTCGACCAGTAAGTAGAGAAAGTCGACGGTAGGGCCGCCGGTGATCGAAGAGTTGTGGCATGTAAATAATTTATGTATCAATGTTGACTGTTTTAAAAAGAGACGTTGCTGAATTATTCTACTAAAATCACATTGTTCTGTAAAAAATTGTATATATATAAGTCTCCGCAGGAAAGACTATCAAGTGTTTAATTATTTCCACTGGAAAGTGTAATAATCTGTGCACGAGCTTCCGTGAAAACGGCATTTATAATTTTTTTATTTTTCAGACGTTTACTTCAGCTATTTTTACAGAAATGCTGTAAGGCGGATTGTGATTACAAAGATTTAAAAAAAATTATTTGACAGATTTGTTTTATCTCCTCAACATTTTTCTAATCAAACAAATCATCTTCTGTCTACAAATTGAATAATAATTTGCAGTTAGTATTTTCATTCGATTATTGTATTTCTTCAAAATCCTTGTAATAGGACATTTATTATTAAAATCATGTTCGCATAATGCTTGATCGATTATTAAAATATTTCGATTCTACAGATTCAAATGTCCTATGAAAGTGGAAATAAAATATAGGTAGTGTTCTCATTTGGTTATCATCACGGGTTGTTGCGCTGGGGGTTCAACCCTTTCATGTCAGCAGATGTCATACCACTCCTTGATTTCCCCATGGCGTTCCCGTTTTTATTCAAGGGTCTGTGCAACGCGCCCCATTCCAGTGAGCCTATGTTTAGTGAAGGCGTTCGGTACATATTATATCTCATCCGCTTTCGTCCCTGGTCAATACTGACCCGCGCTATATGCCACCACCAGCGCCGCCCCTTTTGATGCTTTCAAAGCGTCATGCCTATATACACACTTATATTAAATATTTATTATTTGCCGTGTCGCTTCTTGACGTTGTCCAGCATCCGGATTTCAGCCTTTATTTCAGTCTATAGACCTCGTCACTATTATTATCATTGTTATTATTATTATATGAAAGTATGGCTGTCCCCTTTCTGTCGGACCAGAATGATAAGCACTCCGCTGTGTCTGCTGTGTCTATTGACCGAGAAATACATATACGGAGTGCCATTATCGTTTGGCAAACAGCTACTTCACTCGTTCGTTCATTGCGCACCCTAGAAAAGCCTGATTATCGCAAACGATCGTCGTAACTGCTGGTACACCAAAGGAGGATGGTTATCCGGGCAAATTTACCTTTTCAACGCTTCGCCTGGTTTTATATTAATGAAAAGACTGATTTACTTGTAGAAAGTAACACGTGGGAATTGTGAAAGTGGGAGGGGTAGGGAGGGGGAATACACAGTGGGATTCGTGGGTGGAAGCCTACAGCAGAAAAAAAAATGTTGACGCGATAAACTTTAATAAACACGAATGCCCGAGTACTTTGTGCACCGGCACTTCAACTACGCCAGTTGTCTCGCTATCTCCACTATTGTGTCTCTCGGGGTATAAGCCTCCGGCGCTCCCACATTTAACCACCGCCACCGAAATGTTCAAATCCACGCTCCACGTGATGCTCTTTGGCCCGAGACTCTCGTGATACACTCTACTTATGCAACCGCTCTCGTAATAATAATAATAAAAATTAATACCTACTTCCTTGCCGCGGAATAATCACCAAAGCCTTTCGCTTTTTTTTTTTTTTTTTTTTTTTTTCATGGCTTCCCGTTTTAACGTGGACTCACATGTTCCGAGTAATTGTGTAATTGAAATAACAATATTTTATTAAATAACAAAGACTAAGCTCTTGTTGCATAATTTTTGATATCGCGATTTTTATGAATAACCGGTTCAGATTTCGGTCGTCTATCCGAAAAATTCGAAAAATACTTACATTTTATAATTGACATTTGCATATTTTGATGTGAATAGAAATTTTAGTTTTAATCGAGATTCGATGAAATTTAGTTTTACGTGTGTGCTGTCAATTCTGTGGATGTTAGTGTATTGAAGAAATAGCTTTGTCAGCAGCCCTGAAGTTTTTGGAGAGGCAGAACTTGATGTGTGCTAAGGGCCGAGGCCCTTAATCGCCGAGCCTTTACCCGGGTCACCTTCTTTTCGTGCTATAACCCTAACTACATTATTTCTCGCTTTCTCAATGGTCCCGAAGTCATTCGATCCAATCGAACACCGTGCTTTTTTCCCCTCGAAACTCGTTGCGTTTCCGCATTTCTCCGCTCTTTTCGCCGTTCGCTCGCCCTTTTCTTGAATACGATGAATCGGTAATGCGCCCAGTCGACTCTCCCGCTGAGGCTCATGGTTCCTCGCTGAGGGAAAAGTGACTGGCAGACAAACTGCTGAGAGAGGATTGAGGCAGAAAGAAGTATGGGTAAAACGGTCTGCGGAAGTAACCGGGCAATCAATCTTACGCTAAAACATGCATCTGCTAGCATAACGGGCAACCGAACGAACTGGCGTGAAAGATTCCATAATCGATATTGATTTCATTTTCATCCGACGGGGCAACGTCGTCTTCATGATTCCTCGGTACTCAGCAGATTTCGTCTCATCATCGACTTGCGAATTTTTTTGTTGATGCTCTTCAGCACATATCCTGAGTATCAGCAAAATGCTAACGGGAGTTTTGATTGAATTCATAAAATTTTTAATATTAAAAATATGATTATTGAAACAGTGAACTCGTACAATTGAAATCGCGCATTTGTCGCGTCGTTAATTATTTCCTTTTCGTCGCATTCCTTGAAATCCATTATTCGCCGGGGATCATTGTGAACATTTCCCTGGATACCACTTATTTCGCTTTCGTTTTGTTTGTTTTTTCTTCTCTTCAGGTACTCCATCCGCGTTTGAACAGGAATTCACGAGCCCCTTCGCGGAGAGTAGGCAATCACGTGGAGCGCGATAACGAGCCGTGAGGAATGACGAGAAATTCCAGATACTAATTTCGAGATGGAGATGCATAGCTGCACTTCGGCTCGTTGGACTTGGTTGTACTGATGAAACAATGGGATGCGTTTGAACGGGTGGATGCACAGTGTCAAGCAGCCAGTTCTATTTTGCCATTCTCGCGTTTTCTCTCCTACTCACTATTTTTATATCTGGCCCTCACTCGAACTCGAATTGTCAAAAAACAAAAAAAAACATCCTCCCCAAAACCCTTCATTCTCTTTTTCCGGGTTTCTACGGACAAATGGCTGGCGCATTCAACCACCGAATGGGAAAAAAAACAAGTTCCTCTTGCTGTTGCTGGTACTACGTTGTACTTTTATATCTCGGCTCGACGAATTCGTCTCCCGTTCGGGTAGGTCCTACAGTAAATCTACCTCCCTTGTCCTCTCCCTCCAGACACACCTAAAACCTGCGCACACAGCACACCAGCCACTCCATACAGAATCGTAGTTACTCGTCGAATAAACGTTTTGTGTATCCCGACAGAAATGCCTCCACGTGCGACCCTAACAGAGGGCTTTTCGTAGCACACAGACTCGCAGGCAAGAGACAAAGGGACAGAGGCAAAGGGAGTGACAGTCCTACACGTATCGATTTAGCATTCTCTCTTCTCTACCCTCCGTTCTATGAAATCGAGATGCCGGACTGAAGGACAGAGAGGGAACGCACACTCGATTCTACTAGAGAGGGCTAAATAGGAGCTCGGTAAGCTAGATGAGAGATCCCCCCCCCCCCCCCCCCCGCATGATCGGCGATTCTCCTTCGCTCCCCTTTTCTTCCCTTGTCCGCCACTTTGGCATTCCATTGCGAAACCGAGAAGGCCAACGCGTTACTCTTTCTACTCGGGATTTTCACACGAAGCGGTTCGGTCATTCACGCAAAATTTGGAAATTTCGATCAACGCCAATGCACAGTTGTATGGCTACGTATTAATGATTTTTTTTGGTTCAAAGCACGAAACGAGTAAATTGGATATTAATTTCTGGTCTATTTAAAATAATTGCAGATAATTTTTGAAGGGAGTCGAATCAGTGAGAAAATAGCAGCGCCTTAAAAAAGTAAGATAAAAGCACTTACTCGACTAGCAGATTATTGCGAGAGGCGTACTTCACGTTGATTAAAATAGATGAATACTGGACTTGATTAAAATGATACACTAGTCGAGGAGGAAAAGTTTGCAATATTTTTAAGCTCCTATTTGCCGAGTGACTGTCGAGTAGAGAAATTTTTTCATCAACGTATTCGCAATATCCTTCTAATGAATAATAAAAAAATGAAATCCTCTTTTTGTACTCCTTCGGGAGAGAAAGTCCGAGGTTAGGCTGAGAAATTGCCTCGTAGGTTCTCGTCAAGCTCTTTTTCTTTCGCCTTTATTTTTTTCTTCCTCGAATCGTAAAAACACCCGAGAATAGGCGAGCGGAGTTCGCGAAGGTGGCTCGACTGTCAGTGAAGAGGAAGAGGTGGAAGACGGGGTTAAGGGGTCGGCTCCGTGACGCAGACATCAGGGTGAACGAGAAAGCGCGTGAAAGAATTTCTATTGGGATCTGCATAATAGAAGTTGGCTTGGAGCAACGCGATTTCCTCGCGAAGACGAACGTAGCTCCGTGCGGTTATCGCATGGTCGAGCTTTCAAGCTTTCATCCCACTCGCTCAATCTCTCGTCTCTCTCTCTCTCTCCCGCACTCTCCTTTTTTTTTTATTTCGCTCGGCGCGTGAAATAGCGTCGCGTAGCCACGCGCATAGGAAAATGAGCCAGGCCGGATACTCATTTCGCATGTGAACGCGTTGCCTCTGCTCCTTTGCACACAGGACCCCATGACGGGCCCCGGCTTAATGGAAATTTGACTCCAAAGATTAAATTCTACCTGCGTTAGTTCTGACAGATTAAATGTCAAAAGCTCAAATAGGTTCTGTGCAGTAATGCAAATGTGAGGGTCCTCAGAATTCTGAAATGTTTTCACGAAGCATCCATCCACATTTTTTCGTATAATATCGAACATGCAGTTCTTCATCTTCATTAGTATTATAATTGAATCACACTTCCGTAATGGGAAATTGACAACAGAACAAAAGTGATATTTTCGAAGGATCCACAAATGTAGTTGTTTGAATTTTTTTCGAAATAACTCTTGACTGTTACCCCAAAGCCGTTAACCTCCCCCTCGTGTCCTGGTTTTCGCACGAGAGGGTTCGAGTTTCACGCATTCAGCATCAAAATGTGTAAGCCATCGATGGAATACATAATAGCAGCCCCACCGTCAGCTTGCTTTCGTTTTTTTATGCATTACGCACCGGATTTTCCTTCATCTTCCTTCACACAGTCTATCGTCTGGAAAGTTTGACGGAGTATCATGCGAACTTGTTCCATCGAGGCATGGGTATACCGATTTCGTACTACGTGGGAGCCTTTGAGAATAACTTATCAAGAGCTCTGAAGCTGTCAGAGGAGCAGCAAGGAAAGGGGAAAAAGGGACCAACAGGAAACGACATTTTTTCCTCCGTCTCATATACCGTACCATCGATGGTTTGTGGGTGATGCATGGCACGTGCCACGTGTGCCATGCATTATAAATTCAGTTCTGTAGTCGCAGTAAATTAAATGGAATTTATTTTTTATTTTTTCTAAGTAACAAATAAAAATGAGTGGAAGCAGCTTTAATTCATTATTTTTCATAAAACAAAGTATGTATTTACAAAAGAAAAAAATTGTCAGCTGGGCAAATTCAATTTGGTGACGGGCTTTGATACAAATATACTACTTTTAAGCTCACCCTCATTTTTTGCTGTATTTGGTTATAAAACGACCTATTCAAGGATAAGACTGAATATTTTGAGCGTGTAGCGGCATAAAACTCGATCGAGCTTGCGGCTTGCTGCTTGCAGATCCCATTTCCTCCATATCCACCAGAATGGCCCATTGAAAAAGCTTTCCATCATTTTTTCAACGGTTCCGGAATACGCTGTGTGGGCTGAAGGCTGCGATCGCCGTGAAGCGATTGGGAGCTTTCGACAAGATTCATCGAGCCGAGGCCTTCCGGTCCCTCTTCTCGAATGATTAACTTCCCCCGATGAAGCTTCATCGACAGAATTTTTTTCGAATATCTTTATGCTCCATTATCGTTTTTGCTCTTCCTTTCTTTTTTTGTTCCCCATAATTAAACGCGAGGTGAAACAATGACGTTGGCTTTTCACCCTCATTTGGGGTCAGTGAATTGTCGAAGAGACATCAAAAGTGCAACGTCGCCATCCACGAGTGAAAGGGGAAAGGAGGGAAAAAAAAAAAAACAATAGTGAAACGAGACCATACGCGATCGGCGAGTCCAGAGGCTGCCAGACTGTTGCGCAGAGACAAAGCCCATGCAGTGCTGAAAGATTGCGTACAGTGTGTGAGAAACAATGGAGCAGGTTGGATTATTGTTAAAGTAGCAGCTGCCCTGGCGTTGCGAGGAAAAGGGGAGGCAGGGGCGGAGATGCTGAGCAGCGCGACTCATTACTTTTCGAACAATGCACTCCGG
This sequence comes from Clistopyga incitator, assembly GCA_947507545.1. Taxonomy (NCBI): domain Eukaryota; kingdom Metazoa; phylum Arthropoda; class Insecta; order Hymenoptera; family Ichneumonidae; genus Clistopyga; species Clistopyga incitator. Next base: position 11,169,515 of record OX382177.1, read on the forward strand.
GGGCTTCGAGACGACTTCGGTCCATTCCTTCTAAAAAGAATGGAAAATTATTATAATGAGACGAAAATCATTCAACCGTCACTTTATCTTTTTTGTAATTACACTCACCTGAGAGCTTCCTGAGAATATTAATTTTTCACTCGATAAAGCGTCGCTTTTTTATAAATGAATTCGTTTAAAGCATATACATAAAATAGTAGTAGTCGTCAGAAGTGAGAATTAATTTTTTTTTAAACATTATTAGGCATCTCTCTTTTAACCTGAAACTAATGAGGCAGGTAAACATTTAATTAATTTAACCTACTGCTACTTTACTTCCTTATAGTTAGATTTTCTTTCGACTGTACTACTTTGAAATGGTAAATTTTGAAAGAAATTTCGCATGCCTAAATTCGTCGTTAAATTTTGAGAGCGGGATTGAAGTAGTTGAGGGTTCGAGTTATTGGCACACATAAACACTGGCGGTTTAATTACAACATTGGGTCGTTTGTGTCTATTGTGTTACGTAGCGCAATGGGTCATTCAGTATAGGCCAAGCACCTCGATACAGTTTACGTTACCGGTTATGTCAAACGGATGTGAGTGAACCGTATAACCGTCGTAACACCCTGCATCCTGTGCCTTGTCGTCGCCGCAGTCCTGACCCGGTAATTAATTGCTTAGGTTGCGAGCCTCGAGCTCACGCGGTTCACCGGAATAAACCGGGCGTCGCGGCAGGTTAATTATAACCTTCGTTGGGGATGCAATCAAGTGGTTATTGTTCGTGAGGGCCAAAGTGGCGCTCGGCATGGCACGATATTCCGGCAAGGGCCTAGGCTCTGCTTCCTGCAAATAGCACCGCGTTTCAGCCACTTCAGAGATTTTCCTTAGCCCTTAGAGACACTTCCGGCCCTTACCAAAAGGGCCAAAGGTTTCTCCGCTAAATCGGCAGGCACGGATACTCACCGATGTAAGTCGCCCTCAAAAGCTTCTGTATTAAAAGCTGCAGTTGCATTAAAAATTCTGTACCTATTCCACACAATTTTCGGTCGAAAAAATAGGTGCAATACATTTATGCCGTTTTTCTCAATGTGATCCACGACAAGAGCTTCGATTTGAGAACTTGACTTTGAGACTGGTGACGTAACGTTGACCCGGCGTATTTTCGAGCGTCATCAATCGATCGTTGTGAGTTCTTGACAGTTAGCGAGATATTCTTCTCCGGGAGATAGTAAAATGTATCGTTCGTTATTTTGAAATCATGGTAGTTTTTTATTGGACAACTGGAATTCAATTGATCAATTTGATGGCATATAAATTATTGGAAGTATTTAATAGACGATGTTAAAATTTCCTGTCTCCGGTCGCAAACCTCTGAGAAATGTCGTTATTTCTTAGTGGCTATCGGTTCGAACCGATCAATTCACAGCGTGGGGAACGAGATATGATGCCGGTGTTCTCGAAGCTACCCGTAGCTACGAGCAACAGAAGACAAAGGGTCGCGATCAGTCAGCAAAGTGGCTACTTACCGTCTCCAGATCGGGTCACGCCGTGGAAAAAGCTTCGGTGACGTTCCTCGGTCTTTTTCTCGGCCAACAGTGTCGGCGAACTTGACGGATGCCCCTCGATCGAAGTTCCTCTTGCGTTTTCAACGGAGTGCAGAACCAGAAGCATCCCAGTGCACAAATTAAAGTTTTACCGCGGTTCACTGGGGAGCGAAACTTACGTGGTAAACTCCCTCTGTTTCAATTGCTTTATCGTTACTGCTCTCGGTGCACTTTCTTCTTTCCAAAGTATTTCTCGTTTTTTTTTTCCCAGCGTTTATTTTTATTTTATCTTATTTTTCTTAATAAAATCTCTTCAAACGAGCTCTAATTGCGCTAATTAATTAACGGCTCTTGCCGAGGGGATGGTAATGAGGAACTTATGAGGTCCTTCACTCAAGTCAAAGCTTTATGGCTACTTCTCTCGTCCCCATCGTGCAAATCCTGATGGATGAGTTTCTCGGAGCTCCTCGGGCTTTTTGACCCTACGAAAATTCACGGGATTCGTATAACCAGGACTATCTCTTTAGTCCGCTTTAGTCCTGATTTAGTCGGCTTCTCCGTCGCTCGATCGTTCCCGCATAGCAGAACTACTGTTGTATATTCCCGAGAAGTAATCACGCACGATCCTACGAAGATAAACTACCGTGAGCGAGAGGAATATAAGGAGTTCTTGTGTAGGGAGAGTAAGAAAGAAAGAAAAAAGGATGAGGGAGGAAAAAAGGACGGTGCACCATTTTCGTTTCCCTGAGGTACGAGGGCTTACATCTCTCCTGTTTGAACGATGAGATTTCTGTCCCTCTTGCACACACGGCTACAACAGAGTCAGAATTAAATGGCGCCTAAAAGAAGCAAGAGATACTCAGCAACGGGTTTTCCATCGTCTTAATGAAATTAAATTATTCGGAGTGGGGATACAAGGCAGGGAACATAAAAACACGCTAGAATTCATCTACGTTTCGCTGTCCAGGCTCAAGATATTCGGCGCAAATCCGTGCTCCGCTATTTACATCCTTCTTCACTTTCCAAAAACACCTGCGCTTTTAAATAAATCACAATAATTCCGAAATTCTTCTTATTACCGTGTAATCGTTATTCACTCCTTGCTTTTATTTATTCTGCAAAGTTAAAGTTGATCTGAAAGTCTATGTAGCTTGTAGTCAGTGACTACAAAGATCAAACGAATAATCACCTGCATAAATTCCCAGTAATTACAATCTCATAGTTACCGGGACCAATTCAATAATCACACTACCTTGCCTCCATATTTATTCTACCTACAAGTCAGTTTGATACGAATCTTGACTTGACAATTAGCGAATATAATTGCATAGTCGTCAGGACCAATTTAATTATCGCCATACGTTCGCCTTTGTGAATGAGGTTACGTATTAAACACTACGTTCCTCTCGCTTGCTCTGTGCATACTTTGATGCTTATTTTACGGTCGTGAGGTCGTTGTTAGCTCTCCAAAGTCGAGTTAGCTCGTGGCGCGCAAGCTTCTACTGTATGTAGACAGTGTGTCGAGGAAATAGAAGATGTAAATCACGAACGATACGGGGTGTTACCCGATGATGCAGAATATACGTGTATGCTGGTAGTGGGGAAGTCTGAGCGTGTCTCTCCATTGCTGTTGGTGCTCCTGCAACTGCTGCTGTTGCTGCATCTCGCTGTAGAGCGGCTCAAACCCTCCACGTATGCCGATATCGCTGATATATCGTTCCACCTACGACTGGCATGTTTATGTCGGCTTTCCCTCTTCCCCCTTTCCTCTTTCTATATACTATGTATGTATATATATATATGTATATATTTGTAGCTGTATATATACATGTATATGTGTATGTACCTTGTGATTAGTCGTAAAGGCGTTTTCGTGCACAGTTGCAAACTGTGCTCAATCTGAGCACACATATTTGCGCAGTCACCATTCAATAATATATATACAATTGAAGACGAAGTGGGTGAAGCAGAAATGCTTCAGGAAAGTACGCTTCAAGAGTTTGTTATTGGATACAATGGCAACAATGTGAGTTTCGATTGACGAGGGATTTTGTTCTGTGATTTTATGAAAAATAATAATAATAATAATGGAGGTATTGTAGATTTCTTGCGGTTGTGAAGAGTTCGAATAATATTATTTACAGAGAAAGAGGGATTAGTGAGCTTTTTAGAATCAGTTTTGAAAAATTATTTAGTGAATATGTAATTTATTTCTGGAAGGATTTGGGGGTCCTAACTATGACGAGATTCTATTTTTTATTTTCTAATACTCTCGGGACAAATATATTGTCATTACTACGAAAAAATCTAATTGCCAATAAAGCCAATACACGTCAAATTAATGTTTTTTTTTTTTTTTTCCGATGTCGAACGAGAGTCGAGAGAGGACAAGGCGGAGAAAGAACTGAAAATTCGAAGGGCGCCTGTCCTCTTTTATCTCGCCCCGAATTCCCAGCATATAGGTCGATCCATATTCTCCATATAGGTCAAGGTCTCGCTTGTCCCTTTTCGTTACCCTCTCTTCTCGACCTGGCGATCGTGGGGCTCGCGGACCAATTATTGTAGCGCCGCCCGCTCGTCTCCGATTCACCTTACGACTTCGCCACCGTTTTTCGTTGCACCGCACCCTACCCTCCTTCGTATATATACATACATACATATACATATTAGATTGATGAGATTCCTTACGTTAGAAGGTGATACTTAACTGGCGCCACCGATGATAGCATCCACCGGTGGGGTTATATCACGGCTCAATTTAAGTCTCCCGGCGCCTCTGGGATTTTAAGCTGTCATCAGAAGCGTCTGCACCGCGAAAGCTCCTTTCCCACTCATGGAACAAAATCTCCACAATTCCTGACACTGCAGAATCGTCGAAAAACGCTTTACCGAAAATCTTCCTTGGATCGCTCTCGCGATTTTTCTCTCTGCAATTGACAAACTTCCTGCTAATGGTTTTTGAGCATTAGCTATATGAAGATAAAAGTCATCAGAGCAAATTACAATGGTAAGTTCATGTACCTTACGAGTGTACAAGGAATTCATTTTAAAAAATGCGAAAATGTGGTCCAATTTTTTTTCTTTTTTTTTTTTATCAAGGTCGTCACTGGTATTGTATTTTCGAGATCGAATCTTGATCGAATCGTTTCCCTACACGGGAAAAAAAGGATTTTTGAAACCAAGTCGGAATTGTAATCCCATTTTTTTTTATTCGTAGCAAAGTGGAGATCTATCACAAACCGCTTTCTCCCTCTTTCTCTCTCTAAAATTGAGGAGCTTCCTGGCACAGCTTTCTAAACGTTGGCCATACGAGACGAAAAGTCGTCAGAGCAGATTGGTACGTCGAGGTGACTCGTAAGGTGACTTACGAGCGTACGAGGAATTCTTAGAGAGAAACGAGAAAATCCGGTGAAAGCTTTTCTCCGATGTCATCATTCTTATGCTCCATATACACACGTCGCACATATACATTATGCAAATACAACATTTCATAGCTAATGCAATAGACATCGACTTCTGATTGAGGCTCATCACACTTTCCAAAAATGTTGACTCACTCAAAATCATTTCTCTGTCTTTCGTGTTTTTATAATTAATTACTACAATCACGATTCGATCAACTGCTCCGAACATTTTCCTCGAAAATTTCATTTTTACTCGCCAATTCAAAGCCACCACAGCTCAAAATTCTGCAGGACCATCGAAAAACATTTTCTATCTCGTATCGCACTTTTTCTCCCTGCTCCAACTGACAAATTTCCGGGCATCGTTTTCTAAACTTTCGCTATCCGAGACTAGAAGTCATCTGAGCAGAATCGTAACGTTGGGGTGACTGGTAACGTGACTTACGTGTGTGCGAGGCATTTGTAAAGAAAATCTAGTGTAAGCTTTTGCCTCCGTTCAACGTCATCACTTTTATCCCCCATATACGTACACGCGACGCACACATCCGTTATACAAATACAATGTTTCATGGCTGCGATATCTCGTGTCCCAGAATAGTCGTAAATAGGGAATGCAGCAAAAAGCTCTTTTCCCGTTAACATACTTTTTTTCAGGAGTGTCTACCACCGAAGAGAATTTTCGCTCCTGTCAGTATCGCCGAGTTCGTGAAAAATCTCGAAATTTTCGTCGCTTTGGCCCTTTTTCGCGGTTTCATATATTTCAAGCTTTGTCGATTACCGCAAGAAAAAAAAAAAAAAATCAACGGCACCGTTGTGAAAAGCCGAGCTTTTCGAGGCATCGTAAGTTATTCCGCACCTTCACGAGCTCGCGTTTTCTGATATAGTATTTTTCTATTACGTACGAGCGGGTGCGGCGGACCTGGGCCAGCCACCCGTGAGAGAGATATAAACGACGGAAACGACTCCTCGGTCTCTCCGTCGATTCTCGCTCCAGATTATCCCAGTGATTTAATGGATGCCAACTGATCGCAACAGGAATTGTGGTACCTGGGTTCAAAATTTCGCAGTTCATGTTTATAAAAGTTGGGTTTCATACAAACGAAAATAATTATCGGTCAGCCACAGCAACGATTTTCGATATCCAATTAAAAAATGTATGAGATTTACAGAATTCACCTGAGAAAAAAAAGGAAACAAAATCCAAATCAACGCGTTGAGATATCAATACATCATTTTTTTTTTTCTTCATAAATCGCGAATTTCGAGGTCATCATCTCTTTACGTAAACGAAGAACACGGTTTGTGCATTAAATAATAGAAAGACTCGAAATTATTTCTCGTCAAGGTTTGCGAAATTGCAGAACGTGAAGAACAACGACGTCGACGGTTACCATGAGAATATAGGCTAAATTCCACAGGCAAGGAATTCCGCAGGACGATCGTAACCGGTTCCACGAGAGCCCTCGTGAAATCAGTTTACCGCACAGACAAGAGACTCTAATTAAATTCGCAGTCAACGTGCGACACCCGCGAGTCTCCTCCGCCGGCTGTCTCTGCGGTACACAGCAGCGGAGGGTGCCATTGCTGCCATTATATAAGTTCATTCCTGAGATCTCGGTGCCAGGGTGCACGTGGCTTGTGAATTGGTACGTTGTACGTGCTCCGGCCGAGGAATGACCTGTAACTGGACCGGTCCACGGGAACGCCAAATCGCACAGATTATTTCCACAATTATCAAGCTCCCATGTTCACAATCATGACACCGGTTCTCGGTACGTGTGCCATTTCATTTGCTGCCGAATAAAACGTCTAACTGCACCGTAAGCATAACACCGAAACGTGAAAACAGAAAAATTTTGTGTACAACACGTTATTAAATTAAACTGCTTCATCATACATTTATTTTTGTTTGTTTCCCTTGCTTTTATAAATCGTAGACGGTCCACGGGAACGCCAAATCGCACAGACTATTTCCACAATTATCAAGCTCCCATGTTCACAATCATGACACCGGTTCTCGGTACGTGTGCCATTTCAGTTGCTGCCGAATAAAACGTTTAACTGCACCGTAAGCATAACACCGAAACGTGAAAAAAGAAAAATTTTGTGCACAACACGTTATTAAATTATACCGCTTCATCATACATTTATTTTTTTTGTTTCTCTTGCTTTTATAAATCGTAGACGGTCCACGGGAACGCCAAATCGCACAGACTATTTCCACAATTATCAAGCTCCCATGTTCACAATCATGACACCGGTTCTCGGTACGTGTGACATTTCAGTTGCTGCCGAATAAAACGTTTAACTGCACCGTAAGCATAACACCGAAACGTGAAAACAGAAAAATTTTGTGCACAACACGTTATTAAATTATACTGCTTCATCATACATTTATTTTTGTTTGTTTCCCTTGCTTTTATAAATCGTAGACGGTTTTTCGTACATCATCAAACATTTTTTCTGTGGTGCATATGATAGCTCTGATAAACAATTTCCAGTATTCATGCTACGATGCTAATTTTTGTCACTAATTGTTCGCCACGCTTTTCCATTTTGAGTGCAAGATACATTCTCTCGAAAAGCTCACAATCAGACAATTCCATTCCCGGTCCACAAATACTCTCTCGACTTTTTTAATTGGCAGTCGCAGGCATCGCTCAGAGGTGCCATTTAGTCTTGTTCTTACTTGGCGAGGGGATTTCGCGGCAGAAGTTCGTAGAAGGAGATTAAGAGAAACAAGCCGAAGAAAGGAAAGTTGTCGGCTGGGGACTATTTGTCTCTAATTGAACAACGTTCATTTTGCTTCTGTCTCCGTCTTCGTAATGTCCCAATGGTCACGTTTTTGGTCCTGAATAGAGGTTTTCTCCGGTGGTCCAACAGAAGCCAGAGGCGAGAGTATTGCTCCTCGGTTATTATATTATACGGGTGAAGTGGGGGAGGGCAATATACTTTAGCATTGCGCGCCACCCGGGCGACTGGAGTGCATTATCGATTTTCAATTCCGTTTACACGAATACATTATCCCGTGTGTGCTGCTACTACTCTTGTAGTTATGGCGCAGCTTGGCCACCCGATTTGACTCTACCTAAATCGTGTATCGGCTGCCGTTGGCCCACGGTCCCTCATGCGGCAAATTGCAATGACCATACCGAACTCCCCGGAAATCTCTTAGCAGCGTGCTCGATTTTCCGTTTGCGATAAGAGTGATGAAAGGCCCGAGGGAAAGCTCCTGCTCCTCCGGAAACTGCTGCTTGCTATCGTCGCTCGACATTGATTACATTTTATCAATAATGCCTTCTACCCACAGAATATGAACATGAAAATAAAAATTCAATACAACGTAGATTGTAGAACGTCGATCGTAACGACATACGCTCGGTTCAAATAGTTTTCCTGGTTTTTCGTTTGTGTATTTTCAATTGGGGACCACAAATATCATTCAATTGTACCAATCCAGTGTATTATACATTGTCAACGAGTCAAAATAAATGTGTAACGATAATCCCGCCACCACGTCAGCTTGTGTACTGGAAAATAATTTGTTTCTCAGGGAAGAGGCGAGAAATAGGGAATGGGACAGGTCTCCCGCGGTTCTGGTGAACCTGCGGCACTCTCCATTAGCGGAGTTCGTTAAAGTTATTTGATCCCAGGCCGCCTCCAGTGGCGGGTACTCCGCAGCTCGTGATGGTATTGGTGTCACCTTTACCAACCAACATACAGTCTCGGATGTTCACGTGTCTCTGTACGTTGTTCGTAGCTGTCCGGCGTTGGTGTGTTACCGAATCCGAAACTATAAGCGAAACAGTGAATTACCCCTCGGCTGTGCCTATCCTCTGGGTTATCCCACAGTCGGACTAACTTTTGTTCGAGCCTCGTGGCATTCCGACCGCGATATCCGGCCGACTGCGGACGTTTCCTATTCTGTGCGGAGCTTCTGCGGAAGAGCACGGTCATCGATTGCACGGAAAATCCTACGGGCTGGAGATTAGTCGCCGAGGGAGAAAACTTTTCCTCGGCTAAAGTGAAAGAGCTGTTCACTGAAACGGACGAGTCGTCCCTAATAATGCTTTCCTCCGGCATAATCCACCAACAATCGCGTGTCAATGGGAACCGGCCTCCACTCGGATCCAATTAGCGACGAGAGCGTGACAGTCCAAGAGCTTTTACAGAGTGTTGGGACGCGCTTATAAACACGCAAAAAGCTCTTTCCCTCGTTGGGTACTCGCGGTACTTATAAGTTGAGAAACTCTCCGGCCGAAGAGGCCTGTCGAGGGAAACCCGCGTTCCACGAGGCTACCTCTCTCTCTCTGTCTCTTCCTCCCGCTTTTTTTTGCTCCTCCCTCTCTCGCCGCCCTCGGAGATTACAGTAACGACCACTTGACTCGGTTGTTTGTCGAGAATTAGTGCTGTCTTCATTCTCAAATGTCCTCCATTTCGTTTCTCTTGTTTTTCTTTGTTTCCCAAGTGGAGATAGGCACTGTCGCGTGTGAATTCGCCTCTCGTTTATTTTTTCATCGTGTTTACCAGCTTTCGTGATATTTGCTCAGCAAATTTCATTACCCTTTTAACATCATCATGCGGGTCCGAGAGCTTTTTGTAACTTTCACTTTTACGGATTTTTTACCGGTGATAATCTACATAATGTGGCTACGATTTGAAAGGACCCTTTCACTTATCTGCCTTTTTGTTTTTTACTTTAACTTTATTTTGATTTGCATTATTTTCTAGGGATCTGAAGATGGTTCGATGAAACGAATAGTTAATCTAAGCGACTACGGATATCATAATGGCACTCGATGTCTTCTCGGATGCTGGACGAAATTGAAAACTATCCCGAAAATATATCATCTCCGTTAATTGAAGATTCAACCAGCGACAATAATCCGCAAGTGAGTGCGCTTCTCGCGGTGGATGAGTTTGCGAGCTGGATAACGGATGGAAACGGATGCTGCGCGTTTCGAATCCCGTTTATACCTTGACATAGTGCCAATTGGACGGGAGCCAGGAAGTCAAGTGTTTCGAAGCGCACTTAAACCAACAAATGCAACAGATGCCACTTGTTACGTTGTCCGTCGGAGTATCGAGGGGGTAGGCAAGTGGGATGAAAGAAGATTCGAAAGGGTTTGGAGTGGCGAGTCGAGCCTCTGAAGTCCTTAGCCCGCGCACTTTTCGAGTAATTTAATAAAGCCCTCAAGTGTCGGTAAGCTCGTGGCTTTCGCTATAGAAATAATGAAAGAAAATCACGGGTTATCTGTTCTGCGCTGTCTCATAGTTTCTTCGTGCTAAGGCGAAGGGTGTTGGACTGCAGCGCTCCTTTTGATTGGAAATCAATAAAATGGACGGTCACGATGTCGCTCATGAAGCGTAATTAATTGATCGTCCAATACAGGACAAACAGCTTGCGGCAGCTGCTTGAGGGGTTTAAGAAGAAGAAGAAAAAAAAACGAGAGATTGGATTTAGTTGGTCCAGTAATTGCTTTAACTCTTATCTGATCGTTCACGGTCTTTAATCAGTTCTCCAGTCTCGAACAGGTAGCTAGATCACTTTCAGGTCCGTGAGTTACAATATTTTACGTTATAGCTCGAAGTGCACCGTAGCGAATTGCTCTCCTATTTTTCTATGGCTTTTCCGCCTGCGCGTCAGCCGATATCGAGCGTTTACAACATGCTTGCAATGATAACAGGATATCGGTAAGGACTGAACTATAATAATCGCCTCAAGGAGCCCCTTATTGGATAGAGATCCTGGAGGCTTCTTCCGAACATCCGAAGTGTTAATCTTAACCACTAAATCGGATTGCCTCGATTAACTCGAGGCAAGTTGGGAAAGGAGCAATCTGCTCCTCGTGTTCGTTTAATTTTTCATTGGGATTGATTATCAATCGAATTGTCAACCATTTATTACTATTTTAAAATCAGAGTCATTTTAAGCCCTTTGAAGTAAACTAGTTTTTTGTTCATAGATTCATTAAGCAGGCGAACAAGAAAATTAACAGGTCGTAGTTATAATGTAACTAAGTTTTTTTGGTTTTTTTTAGATCATTCTTGGTTAGTGAGCTTAAAGGAGCTCGAGTCTATTCGTCGAATAAATTTTTCTCCTTACCGAGGAGAAATGTCTGTGGTATTCGCAAAGAAATTCAAATCGCTCGGGTCGAATTGACTCTACCAGAAGGCAGTAGGTTTAACAATGCGAAACTCAATTCGGAGGACGTATTTTTCACTTTTTATTACCCAATCGACAAGCGCACCGTTATTTTTCTTTGGATACCTCAGCGATAACCTTTACCCTCCGGGTTACTATATCGACTGTTTACAACCTAGCGGCACAGAGACAAAGGGATATGGATGAGGGTTTGGCAAAAAAAAAAAAATCGAAAAAGAGAAACAAGAAAAGCCCTGACTCGTCGCTGGTACACCAGCAGCTTACTGCTCCAGCTTTTGTTGCGCCACTCGTTTTTCCCTCTGTCTTGTCTATCGCGCCAGTTCGTTTTCTCTTGCGCTTCGTTGGTTATATCAGTAAACCCGGGTTTGAACTTCACCGTACATCAGGCAAGAGGTTAAAGGGCAAAAGTGGATAGAAAAATAAGTGTTAAAGCAAGGATCGTGGAAATTTGAGTGGGATGTTCCCACGAGTGGGAAGTTTGCACTATCCCTGAGGGCTCGTTACGTTTGCTTTTGTACTTTTTCCTTTATTAACGGTGTGCATTTACAAAATTAACTGTTCGAAAGAACTCTTTTGTTGTATTTCGCTTTTATTTTTTCTTTCAGCTTCATCTGATTCTTCATCACCGATTAGCTTTCCTCGTGTCAATAAGCCTGGCTTTTCTCTGTATTTTTTCCGGTCTCTTGAATTTTCTTCTTCGTTCGAAGCATTCCACTGAAGGACATGCCCCAATGGCTGCCGCGTAGACAAAGTCGACGCTCTACAAAGTCTCGGTTACATTAGCCCTATCGCTAACACAGCGAGGATAATGCCCCGCCAGGGATAGGGATAGTGTTACCACGAGGACGATGATCCGAGGGTAGAACGTACTGGAGGAACATTTACTCGGGAACAAGCACACAGGCGATTCAGGCTTCGCTGAGTGCCCGACCATGTAAAAGGTCCTGCTTCCCTGCGCACTCCTCGGGGCTTCACTGACATCCGAGTCGCAACTCCGCTCCGCGTTCCGAAAATAAATCTTCACCAATTTTCCACTCCAATCGTGCCCGAGGATTTTCCGAGGTGGCAATTTTTTTCGGCAACCGTCGAGCGTGCTTTGATAGTTTTTATGTTTCTCCGTCTTGTTAATTCCCGTTTCCCGATAAATTCGGCGCTAGATTTTCATTTGGAAACATTTTATATTTTTCCGATTTTCTTTCATCACTTTTTCCTGACGTTATTCGTGGTTGAAATTTTCGTCGATAAATTTACAATAAATATCATTTGTGATTGTTTATCTGAAATGATCTATACCATGTAATTGTCTATGGAAATAGCTCGAAGTATTTTTCAGATGCAAAGCATAAAAACATATTCTCCGCAACTTTCCGAACAACTTTAAAAATTATTCGTATTGGTTGTAGAATGTAGAAGTAGCTACTTGATGCAGAGATGAGAGTTACTCAAACTAAAGAAGTAAAAAGCTATTTATAAACATGACGTCGCGGAATCGATTTAAAAACTTTATCAGGTATTCGCTGATTAGATCTTGAAGTTAGTCAACCCATTTATACTCGTCATTACCCAAGATTAAACAAATGGAAATTAAAACATACTGCGATGCTCGGAAATGCGCAAAGAATAACAATATTCCTCCTGCCTCGGATAACGAATGAGGAGTAATAAATATATTTCCAGTGAACGCCATATGGCTCGGTTAAAATGCACCAGCCTGTTGTAAGTGATCGGATAAATTTTCTAAACACTGGAGAATCAGTTATTAATCAGAAACATACCCAATACGAATAAAATTAACGAGAATAAATATGCCTCAACGATATTATTGATTGGAGGCTCCCACCGCTTGTATTTTATTAATAATTATTATAAAATGAACCATAAATTCCCCGTAATATCGGAATTCCATAGTTCAGACAAAAAAGATAATCGACGAGTATAATTTTGAACCTTGACTCTATGTTTTTCGATAATCGAAAAAAAAAAAAAAATCCATTGAAAGCACAAAAAGTTCATTTTTTCTATTATACTTCTTAGAAATTTCCACCAAGATTTGCGAAATTGAAATATTAACGACATGCATTTAATTAAATTCTATCGCGAGTAGTCGAAATTAGGCTACCAGTAATTTTTTATGGTCACCACGTAGCCAAGTATTCCCACAATTATTCCTTATTAAATTCATTGTTGCCCTCGAAGATGCCCGTTAATTTCCCACGGTTTGCGGGAGCATTTGTTTGACGATAAAATTTTTATGTGCCTTTCGGAAGACGAGGACCTCGCTCGAACCAGACTACCACCCGCCCCACAGTGCGGTGATGACGTTGGCGTAAAACTTTCCCGTTCGCTCTCAACTCTCGGGCTCCTTCGATGCACTCCTTCCCCGAAGCCCCGTAAAGTGCTTATCAACGAAATGGCAACTGCATTTCCGTGTGTCGCCTCAATATAACTCTCCTCTTCCTTTCCGCTCTCTCACCTTTTTCCTCCCTCTTCGAAACCCTTACAACTAGTCTGAAAAATGAAAGCAGCAGTTGGGCACCTATATTTGACTGACGAACGCGATTGGTTTGGTCCTCGCGGAAATTTGCCTTGCTGAAAACCATGAAACTTTTATTTCATTTTCGTGACTCACTCTCTTATTTTATTTTTTTTCGACAAAAGTTATTCACGTTTCTTATATCCATCGTTGCAGAAAATTCAATTCCTTCCTCAATAATACAACACAATATTACAAGCTGTCGACGTTGTGAAATAAAAAAATGGGAACGAAAAATGGCCTCCAAAACGACGACGAATATTCTTGTACCTTTTTTTTTTCTCTCTCGTTTTCTCGCACACGAACGGATCTGTCAAATAGATATTGTCTTCCCCGACTCAACCTTTCCTCGCAGTTTAATATATTATGCATATATTGTACATGACTACACTGCCTCTCACGACCCTCTTCCGGGGTTGAAAGATGGCCTCTCCTCTCGTGGATCATTCTAAATCCTCCGATGTACTCCCACGCTGACAATGAGAGATGCTGCGAAATTGAGAGGGCACGATCTACGCAAATATATTTTATCGATGACCTTCGTGATTGATTGACGCACCCTCATACAGAACCCATTAAAATTGCCCTACGATTTTGCCGGAAATCAGCGAGCTCGGATCCCCGGAACAAAAATGCTTTACAGGCTTCCAAATAGTTCGAATTTTTCGCGTAATTCATTCGTCCAAAATCTACACAATTATGATATAAACTTTTACGTATTTTTCAGAAAATCCCGCAGATTCAATCTTTTGTTCAATTCCAAAAAAAAATTGGCATTGAATATTGCAACTTTGATGCGAGTTACAAATTGCGATATAATTTTCTATATTTTTTTTTTGGGTGCTTATATGCAAAGCTTGCAATAAAAATAAATAAATTGTTATGACATAATCTTAAGAAGCACAAATAAATTCAACACTCTCGCAGAAATCTATTTGCTCGAATGATAGCCTTGTGATTATCTGGAGAACAGAGTATGCGAGGTAGGAAATTAAGCCTTTGACTCTTGTCCAAGCAAACGCAGTATTGCGGCTCATCTGCGTGCCTGTGGGAAGCACGACATAGTTGAAGCCATGCGAGGAACAAACTTGCGGATTGGACAGTCTCTGGACGAAAACGACCGCACAAAGTTGAAACAAACACTCATGTATATTCACGCAGGAGAAGCCACAAGAGCGTCGCAGAGGCGCCTCTATGACGCGCTGTATACATATTGTTATTCGGTGGACTTGTCAACCATAGTTACGTTGCTTGAGCGCGTTGGATCAAGCAAAAGTCACTCTTTTATCGCGGGGCTAGTTTTTCTCGACGTTTCAAGTCGCCTCAAATTTCTCAAGCGTTGGTAGCGTTCGCCACTGCCTCGAAAATAACGTCCCGAATATACCACGATTCCCCGGCGCATCGGAAACTTTTTTTTTTTCACCCCACTAAACCTCTCTATCTCAAGTTCCTTCCAGTGGCGGACTCAACGACGACTGCGCTCCAATGAGAGAAACAGAAAGTCTCTCCACATTCACGGAATGAAACGACGAGAGCCAGGAAGTTAAACGTAAAGATGGAACGTGGAGATTTTGAGAGGTAATTATACGTACGAGTGGTCCAAATACAAGGCTCCGAGAGAGGAAGAGAGAGAGAGAGCGAGAGAGGGAGAAAGAGAGGGAGAGGAAGAGAGAGAGAGAGAGAGAGGGAGAAAGGAGGGGAACTGGAGAGCCACTGGAGTTTAGCACACGGTGATATACTCCCAGTTGTCGAGCCTGGCCTACCTACTTTCGAAGATTTAAGTATGCACACCGCGAGTGCGTCGTCCATTTCTCTCCAGTTTAATAGTTAGCGGTATGTGTCTTTGTGTGGATGACTTTCATCCACGCCCCAAAATTGCAAACACTGGGAACTCGCAATAAAATATCACTAAACATTGTGTATTTTTTTTTTTTTACTTGAATTTCTAAACGAGATTTATTGTAAAAGTAAATATGAACAAATACCAACCATAGTCATTGCACTTTTGTATTTCTGGTATGTTTTTAGTGTCTTCGAGGGGATGACTTTCGTTCACACCACAAAATTGCAGACACCACGACCAATTTCGTGATTGAATATCGTTAAAAATGTTGCTTCCCGCGCAGAACCTCCTGGCAGTTGTACAACATATCGAAGATCGATATTCCGTTGCACAGCGGGAGGGACAAAGAAGCTGTGAGTGGATATGCGTCACAGCAACAGAATTCCACGAGCGTTACCTTGCTCATCCATAAAAATTATGATATCGTCCTGGGACACGGATATCGCTCTTCGTTCGACGTTCTCATACACAACAAGGAGATCCGGATATTACGGGAGCGAACGGCGTTTACTCACATCGCTTCAGCTTTTTGTCTCCCTCTCTCTCTCTATATATATATATCGGCCGATGGATTGAAAGCTTTGAAAAATATTTTTCTAGCCGACGGCTTTTCCAATACATCTTTATATTAATATCACGCGATAATCCATCGTCTGGTCGTTAGTACAATACCCAACTTTTAGTCTGTTAGCTACCCTCGAAGCCTGTAACCTGTCGTAACAAAATTAAATGAACATTTATTGATCGGCAAACTGTTGGCTGAGAGTGAAAAAAAAAAAGAAAAAATTTTTCCGGACATTGACGGTTAAATGAGAGAGGTCATAGTTTGGCAGTTGGGGCAAAGTTCGCGTTAAATGTCGATGGGATATAACCTATTTTTTACGTATTCTCTTTTTTCACTCCAGGTAGAAGCTGAAGAATCTGCTGCTGTTGCTTTTCTCGTGCAGCTTTTACCGTTCTTCTCTTCTGGGTTGAGAAAACCGTGACGTCCTGTCGTGTTTAAGCGTCGAGCGTGCGTTCGCATGCTTCCACTTTACTTTCCGTTGCAATAAACCGTATTGGAAAGAAGCGTTGCGATGGAAGTGGAGCTATCGGATACAACGAATTCTATGTCGGAAACAACAATTTATTTTAATTTCACTGGAATGTTTTATAATTAGCCAGAATTTGATACTACCTTTAAGTAGCGAGAATTTGATATTCCTTCGTAATACCCGATATTTGATACCACTTCAGAGTAGCTAGAATTTGATACTACCTTCAAATATTGTCTATACATTATTCGATTTTTCAGGCACAAATTTACAAATTTTATAATGTTTATATTTTTTGACATTTTTCGTCGACATCAGACATTGATACATTTGTTTCGTTTCTACACAGATTTCTATAAATACTGATAAAAAGAAAATTTAAATAACCGAAAAAAACAGCTTTTCAATTTTCGCTACCTTTTTTTTTTTCATTTGCAGAAAATAGTTTAAAGTGGTATTGACATCTGGCAAACAATAAAAAAACGTCTGAGTTCCAGGAAAAATTGGCTGACAGAGAATGCATCGTAGGGGACAGAATACTACGTTTTAAGAATGGATTCATAGACTTTTCGTACGCGAACGAAACGTTGAGCGATCGATGGGAACACAAGAGTAAGGGAATAAGAAAAATATGCTGATCCTGCAGGCAAAGGCAATGTCGGCATTTTTGCGGAATAAGAAAGAGCTACGAAGAATAGAATATATATAGATGATATTTAATTATTTTCGGGGTGCTTTGTCTGATGCAGCATATTATGCATTCTATTCAAATACTCGGTTTTGTTATCGTGAGCAAGAGAGGAGAGGCACGATGCTGGCGTCCAAACGCAGCGAGCGAGCATCACGTACAATATCCGGATGATTATATACTCAGACTATACAAGCTGAGTACTACAGTGTATTCTATAATATATAGAGGTGGATTTCTCGGTCCACCAAGTCGACGGGATAACACACAGGATAACGGAGTCCGTCGTTAATACTTGTGCTCTGATCGCAAACGTCGTCGACCATGCAAAAGCTACACAGAGATTCCGAGCTTTATCCTCAGCAACTTGCAGCCTCTTGACGAGAATACTTGGACCTATTGATTAGCTCCAAGTTTTTCTTAGGACGATTTTTTTTTCGTTCACCGAAACATCCATTATTTAAATTTGAATGTCATCATTTGCAATGAACAAGTGATACCAATTTTTTTTTTAAATTAATTCTGAAGCTAAATATTTTATGATTCGCAATTTACAATCTCTTTAAAAGTACTTAGCTGTAATAAAGCTAATAGGATATTTATGGGCTTTATTTTTATTTTTATTTTTTTCTCAGATGGATTATGGTAATCCTGAATTATTTTCTGGTACTTGAAGAAAAAATTTAATAAGACCGTACCTCGGATTTACTTTTATTTACCGATCGTACTATTATGATTAGTGGAAAGAAATTTCACACTGAAGTACTTTTTTTGAATCGAAATCTAGCGTTTGTAAATTCTTCGGTGTGTGAACGAGAAAGTGGACTAATCGAGTTGGTCTTCAATTTCAATTCCATCTATCGTATCTTCCGATAAGAGTTGAAAAATCACTGCAAGGATCGTGCAGAGGAAAAGGTAAAAAATTGGGTGGAGGAAATGGCAGTGGAATATAATATGTTACTCCGGAGCAATTAACGATAGCTGACGAAGCGAGGCTAGCGATCCGGCGTGTTCACTGACCCGTCAAACTGCGCTGGGAGCTTTTGAAGCACGAGCGAAGCTAGGGAAAATAGCGTCGTTCGGTGTGGAATCAGCGCGGCGCACTGGCCAATTCCCCTCCCACCTCTTCTTCCCTTCTCGATTGCATTGTGTGTGCATTTTTTTCCGCCTCCCCCTTCCCCTTCTTTCCGCCGCTGTCACTCCACTCCTGCTGCTACCGTTCTCTTTTTATGCACATTTTTTCGCAGACCGTCGGATATCCGGAGAGAATTGTTTCCTCTACTTTTGGACTCTCTCTCTTTCTTTTTTTTTTTTATTACCTTTTTTCAAAGTGGAATTAATTGAAACGAGAGTAAAATACAAACAAGCCATCCGCCAATTGTTGCACTTGCTCCATTGGCAGATTAGTCAACGGGTGACGATTTCGGGTTGAATGCCGAACCACTTTGGAATAAATTAAAAAATGTTTACTCGTGAACTTGTTCCTAAAAGATATAGAAAAAAAATATGACTCTCCAATTTTTACATTTTCAGTTCAATAATGATAATTTCTGTCTTACATATTGAAAGAGTGTTTAATTATAACACAGTGCCACTAAATATATCGTTTCCTCGAATCGAAGAAGCAATTTTTTTTTTCAATCAAGGAAATTATTCATATATCCTCATTAAGCAAAATTTTCTTTACACGGGAAAAATAATATTCCCTTTAGAATTGAAAACACTGCAGCATTTCATTGCAATCAAAGAAATATTTCGTTGATATCAATGAGAAGGAGAAGAAGAAGAATAGGAAAAAAATCAATCCACCCATTTCCTTGGAGTCAATGAATTTTTTTCTCTCGGTGCAAATGGATAGATGGTATTCAGTGATAATCAGTGGGTGACGATGTAGGAGTGGATCTGGGAGCAATTAGTGAAACGTCAGGGGACAAAAGTGATAATTGATAGCAGCTGCTGATTTCGGTCAGCTTGGCTATCGATATATACGTACATAGATATATGTATTCGCGTGGCTGGGATATATAGCAGGAGCAGGTGAGCGATAGCTGTCGATAGGATTATATAATGGCCGAGCGAGCCCGAAATTCTACGGTTCGGCAGGGCTGGAATTGACGACGACGACGATGCAACTGCGTTCGTCGGCTGCCACAGCAGCACTCTCAATCGATCCTATCCCTTGGCTCTCTCTCCCTCTCTCGCTCTCACCCGTAGATAGGTATATAGAGCGTTCATCGGTCTCGCTCGGAAATTCCACGCAGTGGAGTAGCGTTTGAGTTTACGTAGCGAAGGAGGCATAGCCCTAAACACGTTTGCCCAATGTTTGCATTCTCCCAAGGAATTCATCGATGCGTTACTCCCCCATAACCCTGCCCTCCCCCTCGTCCTATTGTCGGAAGGCTTTAAGAGCTTTCGGGCTTTACAGCACGCGTTCCCTCTGAGCATAGAATGGGAAGTGAGGATATTGCCGAGCTGTTACGTGCTATATGGAGTCACGAATAATTTTATCGTCCCCGTTATCTCTTTGATAGTAAATTTTCGGTAGCCACGCAAATTAGTTCGAATAGCATTATCATAATCATTCAAGCTCCAAACTGCAACAACAATAATAAATAAAATTGCGTGTTATACACTGAGGGAAAAAGTTTCGTGATAATATTCTCCAATGAAATGAAGTGCTTGAGTTTGGCTATCATTTCTGTGTATTATCTCGAAATCAGTGAAAAGTCGCATAAACATAAACATAATTCAAATTAATTTTTCGTTGGAATCAATGGAGAAAAAAAATTAATCAACCATTTGTATGTAGTCAATTAAACTATTCTCTCATTACACATAACATTTTTACCTTTTTGTCTATGTACAGTCACGAGGAAAATAAAATCAGAGGTTTTCGTTATTGCTTTACCAAATATTGTCACGTGCATGAGATGTTGAATATCAACCTGTCATGGGAACATAAATTTCACGACGTCTTCATTCAGTCACGTTTCCCCCCGTCCACTTCGGATGTGGTGGCCAGCACTTAATTCTTTTTCCCGTATTACCCGGCGCCTCTCGTTTCTGCTCCTTCTCTTTGCCGCTTCCTTCTCTTTCGCGGGTTGAGCTTGCCCCAGTTGCGGTTATAAAACGGAGGGTTTGCCGTTGGTCATGCACGTTCTCGGACGCAAAGCCCTCGCGCGGCGTACTCGCTGCAACGTTCCACAAGAGCTATACGGCTCTCATAGTGCGCGGCAAAGAGGAGCAACCACTGCGAACCCTTTCGCTCATCCACTGGAAGACCATTTACGTTCTAATTACGTTTTCACCCTCGCACTGGCCTCAGGAGTAACGGGAGCATCCGGGAGAGAAGACAGTTGAATATGTCATCGTCATTGTGCGTCTTGTGCAAAGTCCACCAACGTAACTCGCGCTATAAGTTGTTCTCGCTTTGCCCTTTTCCCTTGAGTGTCGCTGAATCGGTTCACCGTCGGAAACCGGGGCTCAACGTGGCCAGGGACGAGTGAAATTAATTTTTTATTTACTCATGAAAGAAATTGCAATCCTTCTTCCTGACAACGGTCACTCGGTGCCGCTGCGCAGATTGGTTGGTGATTAAAATTTATAACGACGTTACAATCCTGAAGAAGATAAAAGAATTGCTAGCATGAAACGCGTAGAAATATTTTTCTTTCGACTCACAATTATAAGAGAATGTACGGTTGCAAAAGGGGGTTGAAAATTATTGTAGAAATGGAGAAAAATAAAAATTCTGACCAAAGTTCGGGTAATTCAGATTGTGAATTATATTTCTTGAATTAATGGTGATTTACACCTTCGCTGCTGACGAGGAAGTTGAACTTGTTTAACGCTCACAGCATTGACCTCTCTCTCTCTCTCGTCGTAACAGACGTTCGTGTAATTGAGCAGCAAGGCATCGTCCACCGAGATGCGCCGTTCCGGATCGATGACGAGCATTCGCGAGAGCAGGTTCCTAACTTGACTCGCTATTCACACGAAGGAAGCCGGGAGGGCATGAATAAAATGAGATTCAAGGGAGAGAAAGGAAGAGAACAGATGAAACGACGCTCGTCGTCGTTTCTCACCTTTCAGTCTATTATGTTCTGAGGAATCCTGGGGACATGGAATATCCGGGAATAGCCTCTCGAAGGAATAGCCCGGATATCGTGGCCTGTCCTTCACGTAGTTCCGCACCGTTGGTCCAAGTCGTTGCATTAATTTTTGCGCTGGTTTTTGCCTCGGTACCCGGAAATAGTGCACCACCCTTATCATCTCTTCCATGATACAGTCGATGGACCAAATATCCACGTTCTCCTTGTAACCCATTTCGAGAATTACTTCAGCCACTCGATAATAATATCACGTCCCGACTTAAGTCGTCATCATGTAAATCTGTCAGCTGTTCTCGCAAGGCTAAGGTCAACAATTTTCAAGGTGCCGTCTAATTTTAAACTCAATGAACTGATTTTTTTTTTTAATGAGAAATAAATCGTTTGTAAAGAAAATAATTACGCAATAATGCATTATGAAAAATAATAAGAATAAGGACAGTATGGACTGGTCCATATTCACGACTGTTATTTTATGTACATATATTTGCATGGTATATAAACGTGTCACATAGATCGATGGCCTGCACCATTGTGAATTGAGTGGCGATGGAGAGAAGGAAAAGCGTCGCGGTGAGGCCGGCGTAGAACGAGAATTACCGAAAGTCAAATCGTCGTTCGACATACACTACCAGTCGCGAAGCGATAATGGAAAATTTTTCATCGTTATTCACGCCATCAGTGCACCTCCTCCGCGTTGGACTCGTGCCCGTGCATCTCCATCGCTTCTTGCCAATCTTCATCCCTCCAATAATTAACCCTCTCGTTTCTGTACGGGGCATTTCATGCCAACATCATCAACGACCGAGCCTCAATTTTCCAGATATAGTTAACCATTTCTTAACTTTATTCTTAAAACAAAGTGACTCTACTTTCGCTCGTGGACCAAACATTTTTTTTTTCGTCATCGCATTTAAAAACAAGACAAAAAATCAGATAAAAATATACGCGTTTTTTAATTTCAATATTTATAATTAATAAACGACGTTAGATGAATCTGGAATATATTCCCTGGGCATTTTTAGGTAGAATAATAATATATAAATTAAAATTTGAGATTTTGAGGGTTGCTCGTGTTGACAGGGAATACTCCATGCATATATACATAGACAGAGCACGGCGGCTCGATCTCCTGCGTTATATTTCGCCATCCAATCAATGAACGCGTCTCCCGTGTCTGATAAAAGACGGGCCAGGGCGAACCGGTAAGAGACGTTCGTTACCGAGAGTGAGTTTGATGTAGAATAAGGGTTTGGGGTGAGAAGGGAACTCCCGGAGCCACCGAGTGATTAATCGTTTGTCTCGTCGACTATGGTTTGCTTCATCTTCACTCTGGTATACATATACCGACTCCCCTATTCGCCGAGATTCTGACCACTTTGCTAAGCGACTCAAAATATCGTTATCAAAATCATCGTCGTAGTTAGCTCGAGTGTGAACGATTTTATCATTGCCCCTGCTCGAAACTCGTTTATCTTGCAAATTTTGGTGTCTCATCCTCTATTGTACGAAGTGTCTTGTCCAGCGAAGCAGAAATCATTTTCGTCGGCAGGTCATTAGTTTCCTTCCCGTGGAATCACTTATATGCAGATATCAGGTAATCGTACAAATGATCCTGAAATGTACGAAGCTTCATTCAGAAATAGCTCCTCTCGTTCTTGTAACTTCGAAGTAATTTAATTAGTTATCTCGGAAGGTATACAAGTTTACTTGTTACTGAGGCTTTGACTTCCATTCCCGTCCCCTTTCCCAACTTCCATCTCGTCTAATTATGTACGCGATAAATCCAATCCATCGCATGGAAATTCATCAAAAAGGGAAAAACTCGGATCCAAAGGAATTGCACAATTCCTTCCTGTTTTACTTTGCGACGTCTCATTTTTCACTTAAAACATTTTTTTTCGCCTCCAAATTCGCCGTCCAATTTAATTATGCTTGACAGTACCCATTGTTTTTCAGGTGGAAAGTATCAGTGAAATATTATGTCGGAAAATGGGAAAAACGTGCCAATTTTGTAATATCGTCGTTTACATTTCACTTTTTTTACTACCCATTTTCTTCTACTATAAAAATTCTAAATTCGCTGTGAAAAGACGTTCCGATTCCATTTTGCCTGACAGAAAGAGACGAGAATTTTCTCGTTCTTCCTCCTCCTCGAGCAGAAGTCGTCCTTCCGTTCGTGATTTATCGCTTTTCCCATTTGATACTCGCTTATGTACGTAGCAGTTGAACGGCGAGTGCCGACAACAACCAGTCTTCTGTTTCGTATGTTCCACGCGAACTGTTAATGACAGTTCTGCCAACTCGACGGGAGACTTCGGCCATCGACGAAAGCGCAGTAGCTTTCTCCGCGCTCTCGATCGACTCATCATCGTTCATTGTTGACTGACAAGGAAGCCCAACTTCTCCCTAGAATTCGGATGAGCCGCAAGGGTGCTCACCCCTTCGACTTATTGTCGGCTGAACTGACTCGGAACTGCGTTCGACTTCGAAGACGCTCCTCCTACTTGAGAGTTTTGATGGATAAGAAATCTTGGGAGCTGACATAATTCCCGATAATTATGGAATGGGAACACGAGGATGGGAAAAAAATACATGGTCCACTAATAGCTAGCAAAATATTTGTACTTATTTTATTTTTTTTTACAGTGCCAAATGCAAAAAATTTCCATTCTGATTGTAAAATCAATTGAAGTCATACAAAAGAATTGTTTAATTACAATATCAATGGAAAATGTTAATTTTATATGAAACATTTTGAAAATTCTACGCTTACTTTCAAGCAAAAATCGAAATAAAGTTGAATCAGTCATACGCAAGTTGAGTGATTTAAAAACCCTTTTGCGATATCAAAAAATAATTTTATTCAACAGCACGATATAATTCGCCTCTACTTCACCTGTTCCTCTGTTTGTTGGTTCAACGGAGAGTTGAACCAACCGCTGGAAGTTGAGGTAACTACTTTTCGTTGAGTTGAACGGAAATTTAGTTGCCCCGACTTCATCCAAATTGCTTCATATTCATGTCCTGTTCCCATCTTATAACTTCGCGGTAGCGATTGGAATTTGAATATTAAAATTCAAATAATCGCAAACTCATCGTTCGCCAATATTTGTCAAATGAAAAAAACTTGAAAATCATATACATCAATTTTGAGCAAAATCCCATTCTCATTATTATCCCGATACGTTGATCAGAAAAAATACAAAAATATGGAAAAATCACGAAGCCAAAACTAGAAAATCCATTTAGCAAATGCCCCAAACGGTTGATGTTGCCTGCTAGAATTATGCTTGCCAATTTCACCGTCAATTTAAAATCGCTTTGGAGTTCGAAGCTTATGCAAACGGTGGGCAATAGACAGAAAAAATAACAATAATATGAACCCTCGTCCCGTGTCAGTATTTCCTTCATTGGAGCTATCGGAATTTCCAATTTAACGAGCAAAGTTACAGAGCGCGATACAGAAAGCAACGCTCGGTATTGAACGAGTCAGGAATGAAGGGCACAGCGATGGGGAAACAAATTTGCAGGCGTTCACGTTGGCTCGCCGCACTGTGTACTCTAATTCCTGTCAGAGCTCTCGTCCTGTGTACCACCTAAATTCGTTCAATTTGTATCACACACTTCACCCGCTCGAGCCCAGCTATATTTGATATACGTAGAAAAACATGCACAACATATGACAGATACACCAATGACATACTATTTTCCCGGCTCAATTTTCTAGAGCCTCGTTACATTTCCGAGTTGTCAATCTTCATAAGTCGAGCTTCGTTATTGCAATGAGTTTGCTTGTCGCAGCGAAAAATAGAATAACATTTTCGTAGAGATGTCGAGGGTGTCCTTGAGGCTTTTCCTTTCCCTCCCTTTCTTATCTGCTTCTTCGTCTTCTTTGCATAAGTACACTGTGCTTGGTACCGAACAAGGGTTTCAGGGTAGCCGAAGCTTTTCTACGATGTCTCCTTTTTATTTTCCTCTTCGTCTCTCCCTCTCGCAGTCTCTCTCGTCCTCTTCTATATTCTTGCAAATCCAACGGGGCATTGTAATCATCCCTTGTGAAAGAATTCTGAAAACCCCGTCGGCCAACTCGTAAATAACAATGGTTTCCTGGTGGAGGACAACTGGGGTTGCTCTTGCCGGTGGTCTCGTCACACTTACCACCTTCTTGACGTGTTCCAACGGCTGTGCTTGTAACGCGTGGCGACACAAGCCGATATGATACACGGGACGGGGGCGGCAATGGGGTAAAATAGAGGAACGTACGTTTATTTCATACCGTTGTGCATATGTATAGAAGAGGGAATACAGAACTGTGGGTGTGGCAGATAGCGTCATGAATAGAAATTTCTTTGCATGAGAATTTGCGGAGGCTTTCCAGAAACTGGGCTGCCACTGACGTTGATGCTTCTCTGGTGTTGTTACGTGGAAGATGAGAATAAAGGAAAGCGAGGAGAAGAACGGCAAGTTTAGATAAGCGTTGCCCAACACAACAACGTCGCCCAAGACAACTTCATCGCTACCCGCGATGAAGATAATATTTATACAAGTTCAATGGGTTTATGCGACAAGTTAAGGAACTCGGGACATAAGCACGTCTCTGTTGCTGGTTATCTCATATAATGGCTCAAGTACATCGCTGATTTTTGCTTACCCTCGAACTGCATAAGGAAATATAATTAATTTGAGTGTTCATTTTTCCTGTTACTATAATTGGTTGGAAATTAATGGTGAAAAGATCGTATCTGGTTTTGTCAAGTTTATTTGTCCTGCTGTATTGGCTTCATTCAGTCCTTTTCTATAGAGATACAAAGCCCCTTAAGGGAATCCAATAATGGCATAGCGTAATTCGAAAAGCAAAATGAAACAAGTAAACGCGAAATCGTACTCTGGCTTCGTATTGGAAAACTCACTTTTTCCTGGAAACCCATTTCCATATGGACCCCTATAATTACCATTCCAAAGTGTCTTCAAATAATTCAATTGATCAATGTGAAAACACTGAAGCAATAAATTATCGACACAAAAGGAATTATAAAAAAAACAATAATATATATTTTTTAATTCCGACGTTTATAACAGCGATTATTTCCTCCTCAGTGGAAAAATCTTTTTTAATTAATTTCTATAGTGATTGTCATTTTCACTCGTGAATAAAAAATTCAGCCGAACAAGAGTGAATAATTTTTACGGGGATTCACAAAAAATTCCACTAAATGGGTAAATGAAGTTGGAAAAAAGATTTTCCATTCACAAGTGAAAGCTCGGAATGTTGCCGGAAAAGAATTGTGGTTTTTCAGGGAGCGTCGAGGTGTTAAATCGACGAATAAATATTTCCTTCCAAAGTGACTGCCGTAGGGTGAAAAAAAGTTGATTCCGATAGGGAGTCCGAAATGTCGAGCTCGAGTGGGCGGCCACCTGATATCCTCTCTTCTCTCGCCCGAAAGTATAAAATGGATCGAGCGTTCCACGCCTCTGGTGCACTGTACAAATGGCCCAACTTCTATCTGTACTCTCTGGACGAGTACAGTACCGAAATATAGATACGTTCACCGAGGTAACGCTGATAGAATGGTACGGCGAAAAGTTTGCGGAGATTCTCTGGACATCGACGAGCTATCGGACAGCTCGGCGAACTTGGGCCACCAGTTATGAAGGAATATATGTTAGGGGGTGTTTGGCCACTCCCGAAGATATGCTTCCCCCAGGGGAACCCTCGGAGGGAACCCTCCAGGGTCTCGTTTAAACTCCCGGGACGACTCGATCCATGAATCGAACATTGGGTGAGCTGAACCGGGGCCAACTTTACTTAACACCGGACTCCTCCAAGTGGAACAGACAAAGTCCAAGGACTGCTTCTCAGTGCACGAAATTCGGACTTCCAGACGTGAAACTTTCCTTTGAACTCCCAACCATTGTTTTTGTCCCGAGATATTGTTTTTCCTGTTTTTATTCGCCCATCGACGTGCACTTGAGTTTCAAGGTTCACTCAAATTTACCCAATTTCGGCATCATAAAAACTTTACCGAATTTATATCTAACCACATTTCGGTTTATCTTATATTATTTACGCCAACGCGACTTTTATGTGGAAGTACGCTGTGGAACAGCTGAATTTTATCACTGAAATTGATAAAATCATCGACAGAGCTTATTCCGAATCTGTTTTATTTTTATCTGCACATTTACATTTTTTTGCTCGCAATAATGTGGAACCTGGTGGAGAAATGATTATGGCAAACCGCGTTGACGGTAATTTTATGATGAGCCAAACGATTTTTCAACAGCATATCGTCATTCATCTTTGTGTCACGCACTGAAAAAATTTAATTTTTTTCATAAGTCACAAGAATGTTCGGACTTTTCGTCTCCATCGTAGCGACGCAGCTTCACTCCGTTCCCCGTAGTCCCATTCCGTTGTGATTTAGGGTGGTATGACTTATGAAGGGTGAAGCATTTTCAGGCTAATTGAAATTAATTATTTCGTTATTTATCGGGTGAGGATAATAACGTTAAATTGAAATTAAAACTTCCCCCGTGAATTCCGTGCTGTACGTTTTATGGGAAAGCGAGTGCCGAAAATTTCTCATAACAGAATTTCGTGAAAAAGAAAAATAAAAATGATGACTTATCAAGGGCGCACAAAGCCGTAATACCATGTCGATCTTCTGGTCGTATTGCTCGTACGTTTGCCGTCGTTATTGGCACTTGTATCTCGGTCACACGTCATTTTCCATCCCGTCTTTACGACCCTCGTCGTAAAAGTCGCTGATTAAAAATTCTTTATTACGGTACATTATCAAGTAAACCATGCCATAAAACGTTTCGCAAAGGTCCGCGCACTACGGTGCCCCATGTAATGGCTTCCTCGTACATTCTTTCCTGAAGAATATAAAAAACGGTTGTATTAATTAAAAATCAACAACGGCACGTGCAGTTATGCGATACAGCAAAAAAGGCAAAATATTGCCATTATTATCACTTTTTTTGTTTCAACGTTTTTCCATTATTCTCCTGCTTCTGAGTCTACGTTCCATTTAGCGATCGCAGCGGTGGGCCATTTTCTTCAGGGTAACGATAAAATGTTTCGCGAAGCACTCGGCAAGTCGCCACAGGCAGATTAAAACGCGGTCTCTAGTATTTTCCCCACCTTTCACTTTTTTCTTTCTTTATGTGCAGCCCATCGTTATATACATCTATATAAATATATATATATGTATATGAGTAAGCAAGAGCGCAAAGCCGAGTGGAGAACGGAAATATTCGAGATAGAAGAACGATGGGAACTACTGGCGGTGCTCCCGCAAGTCCTGTGCGACGTGACGTCGGATTATCCAGTATTGATGAAGCGCCGTTCCGCACCCCAAGAGCTTCTCTCCACTTTTTTCTTCCTCTCATTTCAGCTTTTTCACAAACCGTTTTTTTTTCGGCCTCCTTTCTCTATCTATGCCTGTCTCTTCACCTCGTTTTTAGCGTTTCCACTGGACACGCTGGCATTCGTAATATCCCGCCGCTTATATTCACGCGTCGTAGCTCTTCCAACTTGCTCGTAGTTAATGATGATGTGCATAGTAGGTATTTCAGTCTATGCGCTAGTCCGATGGAGTTTTAACTAAGGGTTGTTTAATACGATTTTTTTTTTTTTTTTTTACACTGAGTGTGAATATTTAACTTACAGTTAATAACTTAGCTTGGATGTGTTTTACTAAAGCTTCTCTCTTTGTTGACCTAGCCGAATTGTCGGTGGTTAAATACTCTACGAAACCGTTTCGATTTCCCTAATTGTGAATATTTTGCGGTTGGGTAATAATAATGGACTGTACATTGTTATTTTATTAATGTCATCTATCTGTGGATCGGTTTGGTTGAATTTTGCGCTCGGCTTGTTAAATCCCTTGCGAGCCCTTTTTAATTTCCTCAGCTGTGAATATTTTATTCATGAGCACGTAGTCTGAACTTGCGCGCTTTTCAACTGCTGCATCACAGTTTGGGAGGCGAAAGGGCGCGTGGATTTTATCTCCGATTATTCCAACATTCGAGGGCACGGTTAAAAAATAATTTTTGAAGTCTGGTTATTCCTGCATTTAGCATGTTTATTTCTACAGGCGGAAATTTTATTGTTTTCATTGGGTGGAAAAGGAAAGAAACTGTTTTGATTAAAATCAACATAGGTCGATTGTTTGGTGGGGAATCGAATTAATTTCCGTTTCGTTGCTCTGTTAATGATGACACCCTATATTATCCCTAGCTGTTCGCCCTTAACGACAGTCCCGGAAGCTTCGTACTTCGCGTACAGCGAACTGACCAGCGGAACGTGAATATACATTTTCTGTTTGTCCTCCGGTAATTATACACTTAACGGCTCATTAATTGACAGTGCTCCATTAACCCGACGCCAGCTCCATCTCCTGGGTGCGAGTGTCCCTTTGGCCTACTTAGAGCTTCACGTAGAGCTTGCAGCAACAGTCCAGTCCAGGGCTAACCGTTCATATTGAAAATTTCAGGTCGTTGCGAATTAATAAATAATCACCATTCGACACGTGCCAAAAAACAGCAACAATTGGTCGATCCGGTAGTCCCTAAAGGGCCGAGCATTTTTTTTTCTTCCGATTAGGGTAGAAGCCCTAGTTTTACTTCCTTTTTCTCTCACTTTCGTCGCTCCGCATATTCGAAGCCTTCTATGAAAATTCATGCAAGCGCCAAGCCGGAAGTTCATCCCGTTCCGTTAACGCCCAGGCTTTTGCTTCGCATAGTTTCCCTTACGGCTTTCCTGCTGCATTCGCTTCCCTTATATTTTCATGCTTAAGGATTTTCAGGTTTGTTTACCGCTTTCCAGCATTTTTTTTTCCAGCGCCCCATTTTTCCGCTTTACGTCTGGAATATCTGGGCTCGTTTCATTTTCTTTCGCGGATATAAGAGCCCCGTTGTTTTTAAAGCCCTTTTGCCTCTCGTTATCGTCGCAAAACGACTGCAAATGTATAGATTTAACAACCAACCGAGTTTTAATGAGTTCGTCGCGAAATGGCTCATGGCAAACGGCGAACAAGCCTCAATCAGACCATCGTCGAGACTTTCAGCTATCGACAAAAGCTTCATGCTGATGCGCCGCGTCCCGAGAGGCTGCGGGCTCGCACTACCAGGCTTAAACGCAGCGCACCCGGTTCCACTGACGTTTCCGTCGTCGAGCCAGTAGTACAAACGCGCTCAGTCAGCCAACGAATTGGCCCAGTGTCACAGCAGCCGCTCGGAGAACGACGATTTGACCTTCCATGTACTCGAACCCTCCGGTCCACACGCGTCACGTCAGCCCATTTCAGACTTTCCAGCAATTTCGCGGCTGACCCACCCAGCTTCCGGACCCGCACAACCCGTTCGCAGCCAGAGTGGCCGCATTGTTCGGTAATACCTAACAAGTGTATTGTAACAGAAGCAAATCTGTCTCTCGAAAATAAATAAAGTCCTTTGTTCGATGAAAAACGACGTTTTTCGAAATAACATTTTATTGTCAATGATTTTCTGCGGGCAAATCTTGAGGCACAATCTAAACTTTTTATTTCCAAATTTTCTTACACATTAACAGCCCAAAATATCGAAAGAAAAGATTTACAAAGATCAATCATTATTGACAGAGCCATTAGAGAATAATTTGTCGCAATAAATTACTAAATCCCAAGTTATTCCAATCAATCGACAGTTTCATCGATAAAAAGTTAAAAAACATCAATTCGTATGCCAAGCAGCAGAACAAAAATATCTAAACCCGAAAAAGGTAAACTACGAAATCCGACATGGATAATTAAATCAACGCACAATTTATTGTGGCATTTCGTAGCCCATGGCGATTGAGACAGGATAAAGAGTAGCAAAAAAAAATGCACATTTTTATCCAGAACCACTATCGATGAAGCGCTCGTGAAAAAGCGAATTCGGTGCTTCGTTGGCTCGGGTAAAATGCACCAGCGTGGCGAATCGCTGTTGTAGTTTCGTTGCCTTCAATGTGGTTCTTCAATATCCGATTCTGGTCGACCAACGCGGCTAGGTTTCATCGTGTCGATTCCTATATACATAACCCACACAATTTCAACGTGCGCAGCTTGATTTCACGGCTTATTAGCCACCGTGGCAATTTACAAGTTTAAGCAGAGCCCCTCTTCCGTGGAGCGCACTTCGTGAGCTCCACTGGTTGATATTCCCAGTTCGCGAACCAGATTGACCATACCTCGCTAGCTTACAACGTTCGGGAGTAAACTATAATGTGATATGCTGTTGCTCGTTGCTCTATACTCTCGTTGCTGATGCCCGTCTGGCCGCTGGCAGCTTGACACTCCTACTACGTAATGACTCAGAAATGTATGAGTCTGTGTCTGTGGCCGAGTGAGTGCGTTTGTATTCGTGGATGTATTTATGGGTGTGTGTATGTTTGTGTGTTTTGTGGATGTGTGACTGCACAGTGACTCGTTTCACATACAGAAGCAGGTTTTACTGCCATGAGCAAGTGATATATTGTCTCGTTTCGGTGCTATACCGTCCGCGAAATATATCCTACACTAGTAGAGCATAATTCTGGCGAGCTCTCCTCTGTGTGTGTGCACGCACGCCATTTCACGAGCTCGTAAATCAGTGAAAATATAAAAAATGTTCGTCATATCGGCTTCGACACGCTTAGCCTGTGTTTTCTGGTGCTATTCACCAGATGGTAAACTCACAAAGCTACTTAAAAGCAAACAAAAGACACGAGGATGAGACAAAGATATCGCCATCTCGGTTGGAAATTTATTCCAGTGAAAAAAGCTCCGAGTTCAAAGTTGCAAACTGTTTCCTCTGTCAATCTTAATGATATGCACAAAGACTCTCTAGTGTGGAGTATTTTCAACAAATTTTCTAACTTTGTGCAGCAAACTTTATCAATTTCGGTGAATTTGTGGAAAGAAACAGTTTTCGCTCGACCTTCTCTTCTATTTTCCGGATGATTTATATTAAAAAAATATTGAACATGATGTAGAGTCAAAACCTTTTTTTTTCCACACGTCAGTGCAAAGGTCACGTTCCTATTTATTACACTTTATTAAAATTTTCCATGATGATGATGGACGTATTAATTTATTTCAGAGTCCCAGCAAAAAAGCACATTTCACGGAAAATTGAAATACGAATAAAATATTTTCGGAAAAATGTCACAAAATATTGAAGCCATGTGCATTAATGCATGCAGTCAAAATTTCATGTAAATATGATTTCTGGCTGTTTTTGAATATTCATAAAATATTATACTATCGAGATTTTAATTTACAGTTATACAAATTTACAAAAATAAAATAAAACATGACATGAAACGTAATTGATTCTAGTTACTTCGGAGTCGTGGTTTTTTGTTCTATTCACTTTAAAAATGTTCCACGGGAAAATTTCATGTTACCAGGAGACAAAGACTCAAAGAATGTTGCAAGTCCAATTCAGCTGCGCAATCTCGCCCAATTTTCGGGTACAATCCTTTCGTTCAAGGAGAACGACAGTGGTTCGTAGATTTCGTCTTTTCTCTCGTGAGAATCTAATTCTTTCCTTGCTGTGATCGAGATGCGAAGGATCTCACGGGCAAAGTAGAGGAAGTAGCCGATGGTGATACAATCTGTTGCAAACTCGCCGGAAGACTACCTCCATCCCCGCGGGGCAGAGAGCCTGGCGGGCACCCAATGCCACACGAAGTAAATCCTTCCCCCGTTTTTCGACCTCGTTGAGAAACCATCCAACGAAATCGACTCCCTTTGTCGAGTTATCAAGGGCCGCGTGTACTCTCCAGATCTGAGGGATCTTTATCTATCACCCCGACTCTTTATGCTCTTGTTCGTTTTGTCCTGGCTCCTGCTTTTCAACCAGAACCACACACCAGTCCCACTTTTGTCTAAGTCCCATTCGCTCGCGTCTTCAGCTACGATATTGTTCAACAAGTATACCATTTGCTTTACAATTCGTCGGCTTGACAAACGTCTCCGCTTGGCATCATTCCAGCGATTCGCAACCCGCGAGCTTTCCCATCTTGGACTCTGCGAAAACGATAATAGCTCACAAGGAAAATGAACAAGCTTTGCGAGCGACCGGAAATCGCGGTCGTCGTTCGTTTCGAAAGTCAGGAAAATCGGGTGCATGGAACCGATGGTCCATCGGGAGTAACGATGGGGGTCACGCGGCTGGAATAAGACAAAAGTGAAGTAACCTCGGAGGTGAGGATTTCCACGTGATCTCGAATCGAGGGCGCTCGGACTCCTCGAGATAGAATCGATTTCATACATAACAAATTTGAAAGGGAGATAAGAATGACCGTGGGTGTCGATGGATCGCGGAAACAAGTTGACTCATGGATCGTAAAACGTGAATTGTGTGGCTAAATTTCTCCTCGAATTCGGACACCCACGGGAACAAAGTTCTTTAATTCACTAAAACGCATCTCCCTTACCTTCATCATCTATTTCAACGTCGTTCCTGTTGTGTTGCAGAATATATCCTTAGATAAAAAAAAGGGCAACCCGAAAATTCCAAAGTCTGAGAACCCGGTAAAATTGAAAAACCATGTATTGTCAAACTTGCACCGGACTGGACCTTAGGATAATTCGTCAGGCTCGAATTTCCCATAGGAAAAATAGAGTCGATGACCATGCACCGATTGGCGAAGTGTCGGACCGCGCGAAATCGGGAACGCTCTCGAAAGTCCAGATAGAAACGATTTCGCAGCCGAGCAGGGAGAATAGGATGAGGGTGGATGACGATGGGTGTTGGAGGAGAGGACGAGTAGGAGAACGAGAGAATGGTGTTGAGGATGGCGAGACGAGAGGCGTGCGCGAGGAAGTGGCCAGCCGACGTTGGGGGAGGTGGATGGCGGTGGTAACGGTGCTGGTGGTGGTGGTGGTGGCATGGCGAATGGTGGGGTTCACGATCCACGAGAGTGAGAAAGCGCGCGCGTTCGCGTGGCGGTCGGTGGGGGGCATCAGTGGGAATGGTTCTGGGGGTTGAAGCAGCTGAGAGCGGCGCGAGTAGGTCACACCGTCGACCACAGCGGGATAGTTCGCGTTTGCCAAAGGACTCTGCTGTTGCCACTGCTGCTGTTGCTGCTGCTGCTTCTTCCTCGTCGTGCAATTCGCATCGTCGACAACAAAAACAAAACTCCGCGACAACAACAACAACAACAACAACACACTGTATACAAGCAGCTTGGAGTCATCGAAACGCGTCACGAGACAACCTTGTTTTCATGTGGCTCGATTATAATACCCAACAATATACATAAACGCAGAAAAAAGAAACAGCGTGGCAAGATCACGAGATGATGGAAGGACAGGAGGAGGACAATCGGCGGGAATAACATCTGAGGAACTGGGGAACGTTGATCGAATGACTGAGAAAACAGCTTCTGTTCTCTCTTCTCTTTCTTCTTCTTCCTCCTCTTCTTCTTCTTCTTCTTCTTCGTCATCATCTTCTTCTTCTTATACTTCTACTTCTTCTATCTCTTCGCCCTCTGATTCTACTAACTCTTCCTGGAAATCTTGGGCTGGATCAATTTGTCCATGATGTGGCATCGATGCACGAACGTTCTTTGTGCCTCTCATCGAAGCGAATGATACTATACCAGTTTAAAATGTAATCCAAGCCGGGTCACCGTGCAACGAGGTCCTAATATAAGATTCTTTGGGAGAGATAAGTCAGTGAGGAATAATTCAGCAGGAGAGCCAGGGAGCGAGAGAGAACGACGTGGGAGTGCTGTGAATAATCGATATACCGGAGGATAGAGAGAGTTGTGAGAATGAGAATACAGTACGGATGATCACGAGAGAACAACCAGTCGTTCTCTCCTCGCGATTTTAACATGATAAATCGATTGGTTACGTACCATAAAAATAAATAAATAAACAAATAACTAAATAAGCAACTAAAGAGGAAAAAAAAATATATATATATACGTACTAACAGTCTTAATCAAGTGTCTTATCTTTAGTGCCCGGATTGACCGAATCGAAAAGTTCCTCGTACGACTCGAGAGGATTACACGCGTTTCTATATACGATTAAAATAAAGCTTGTAAATTCGTCGTTGTTGATGTACATGAAAAATCCGTTGTTGAACGTTGACGTTGTTTAAACTATCGTTTTACGTTAAAACTATACATGTTGCAAGTTTCCAAAAGGCCTAAGTGTGATTGATAACAAAGAAACAAAAGAAATTTGAGAAGAATAAAAATAAAAGAAGATAAATAAGAAAACTAGACGTAAGGGGAATAAAAAAGGGCTTTCCGAAGAAGCCACGCTTGACACACGAGGCGTACCCACGAGTCCTTCGGCGCAAGCACCCAGGATAATAAAGCTTCAAGGGCTTTACGCGTCCAGTTCCTCGGAGGCCGATAACTCGGGGTGTGTATTGAAGATGAAATATTTCTCGACGTGCAGACTTTGATAATTCGACACTGCGTCCAAAGTTTAGAAACAAAACGAATAACACAAAAAAACAAACCAGTGCATAACAGTCGAAGAAAATTCTTCGACAGGAAGTTAGATAGACGCTGAAGAGAGACTCCCTCGCAGTTCGACGAGTCCGAGGAGATAAATTTCCGTAATCGTTGGAACAATGGAAAGTTTGCTTTGGAGATTGCAGCTGGAATATCTGTTCAGGCTTCCGTCGAACTCGCCCCCTGCATAAACCTGCGTTGAAAAAGACGACGACCCTGAGCGCATCGCCTCCAGCTGCGGCTCTTCATCTTTCCACTGTTTGCCATCTCATTCGCGAGTTCTTAACGACTTTTACTGAATATTCGCTGGATCGATAGTGCGAATTTCCGGGCTTATAGTTACGATAACCGAGCCGAGCACGATCCCAAGAAAAGCACATCTCTCTCTCTCTCTCTCTCCACTTGCAACACTCTCACGTACGAGATCCATCGCTTCCAAGTCTCTCGTGGCCCGACAAGTTTTATCTTTCGTTGAGAATTCGGGTCGAGACGAACGAAAGTACGATCGAGTGGCTCGTCGATTATTGTATCGAACCCAGGCCGAGCATTGAGAATCAAAAGAATTCCTAAAACGCAACAGAGGTGCTCAGAAGTGGCACGGAAAATTGAGCGACACTTTTCGAACTTTGTCATCAACGGCAAGCAAGATTTTCCAGAATAAAAATACAATAAATATACTCATTTGAAACGACAACGACTGTTGGCCTCTTTGGAGCTCAGGGATTGAAACGTGAGCTGTGAAGATAAAAGAGTTATTGCCCTGCTCCGCTGAGTCGTACAAGAAGTGAGAACAAATTCTGCAACGTACGTGAACGTGACTTTCGAACGAAAGAAAACGTAACGACTCGCGGGTTGGCAAACGAATAAAGAAAAAAGCAGCGAGTGATTGTGATCATAAAGCCCGGGGAACGCGTGCGAGCTTTTTCGCGAGCTGCCAAGTGCCAGTCGTCACATCAGACTCGAACGAATGACAATAAAACGTTTTCATTGTCACCGTCAGATAGAAAGGGGTGAAGTTCCGAGCGTTGGATCATTCTGGTGAAGGACTTCGTTACTCGTCGACTGATCCAATCGTCCTGAGTGCCAAAAGGCACGAATGATGTCCTGACCGTCGAGCTTCTCGTCGTCGTGGACGAGAGTGTGAAAATTGAAGCGATAGAAAAAGTAAAGATCAACGAGTTAAGAGATACAGTGATTTTAGAAACGAGTCGTGGACCGCAAGCACGTGTTTGGGCTCTTCACTCGTGAATCTTCGCAGGAGCCAGGCGGTGATTCCCCTTTGCGATTCATCGAACGACGGCAATAACTTGTCCGGTAATCGATCGGAAACTTTGACGAATCCGCCACACGCTGTGACTGAGTGGGAAACTTTGGTGTGAGAAAGTTCGCTCAACTCGATTATCTCGCCGAGAAAGCACACACACGTGAGTTTTCCCGTTGAAGAAAAAGGCGAAGAAGAGGAAGGGACGCAAAAAATAAACATCCTGAGCAAGGACATCGACAACAATGGAAGTCGCGGCGTCCGCTGTGCTGGACGGCCTGAAAAACAATCGCATCGGCAAACTCGCTCTGTCGAGATTTCTGTCGCAAAGCCTGTGAGTAAAATGGAGAATGATTGATTTTAAAAACAACAAAAAAAAAAAGAGTTGTAATCTTAAGTCCTGGGATAATAATTGAATCGTTGGATGAATTTTTATTGCTATGTGCATAAACTGTGTTTTCTGTGACTAGGCGAAAAAAATAATCAATAGATAAAAATTACATTACAACTAACTCAGTTGAAAATATGTGCGAGATTTTGAAAAAAAAAAAAAAAATATTGGTAATTTATTTTGAACTTGATTAAGTTTCAAAGTAATTTTACGATGGAATTAAGAATCCTGAAATAACGTAGATTTTCATAACGCATCGATTATTCCATTGAAATAATATTTCCATACCTTTTCAACTGTGGGAGATAATGAAAACAACCGGAAGCTCCCAGTCCATGGTTCGGTTCATTTATTGAACGTCCAATACTTGCTGGATCGCACGGAATTGACACCAACATATATTTTCGTTTATTGGCATATTTTTGGGCGCCCTGACAGGTTCCCGTCTCACTCGCCACTTCCGGTACGTCGAACCCTTCTTCGCACGCTTTTTTCCGCCTCCCTTTGTCACACCTCGACCACCGCCCACGTGCAATAAAACTCCCGAATCGAAATTCACGGCACGTCGACCAACGAAGACATCCGGTATAGTGACTGCCCTCGAAATCGCTCGTGGACCATTCTTTTTTCTCCTTTCAATCTTTTCTCCTTTATTACTTTGCGCTTTGAAAAAAAATCGCCCAACGCATTCCTGTTTTATTTCCGTCCCCAAGTGAGTTGATCAAAAATGAAAACCTGATTGTGTCAAAAAAAAGGGTCAAAATTGTCTATTATTTAAGGCACCTTAAATATATCGTAATCGATTAAATATTTTTCACTTTAATTTTTTTTCAATGACATTCATCGTTAATATTTATTAATTTGCCTTAAACATTTATTTATTTCGCCAAATTTCCTGACTTTCGTTATGTACTTATTGTACAAAATTGTAATTTATGCAACATTCAACAGCATGCGATTTCGTTGATGTATTCTGTTGGCCACTTTTCTTGAGCTTTTAAACCTATTCGACCAAGTGGATTACAGTTGAACTGGGTTGAGTCCCCAATATTTATTGGCGAATGTGTATAATACAAAACTTTTCAAGTTTCGTCGGTACGAAGTAGAAAATGTTAATAATTTATTCGGCTACGATAATTTGTATTCGTAAGAGGATAAAAAGCGAATACACAAGTAGCGGCGGGCCCTTTATAAATGGCAGAATATCCGGAAGTGCTCGTGGGAACATCGTTTGGTAAGGGAGAGTCGCGGAGGGTGGATTTCTCTTTCTCTCGAGACTCACGGAAGTGCTCTCGAACTAATGCTCCGGCTGGGCCGCGTTCCGGGCACTCGAGTAATGCTTCTGTGCGCGGTTCATCCGCGAGGATCACGCGCGCGTTTTCTCCGGAGTTGGTGGAACGAGAGCAAAACCGGAGAGAGAAAAATCGGGACGTGGGAAACTCGGAAAAGAAAGTGCGCAGGGAAACGAAATTTATCCGAACGGTTTGGCACCACTAGCGACCGATGCACCTGTAACTCGGATTTTTTTTATGGGACCTCCTCGTCCCATTCCCGAGAAAAGTTTCGCGAACCTCTCCTCATACTCTGTATCCTCGCAATAAAACTTTTTCCTACAAGAATGTCCCCGTAATTTACCGAAACTGGATTAAAGTTTATGAACACATTTCGGCTGTACTTCAACTGTGTTAATGCCACGACTCACATCCCCCACCATATACTTTACCGAATCGTGCGCACATACATTGTAGTATTCTTAGGCAACTCAATTACGTTATTTTTTTTTAAATGGACGGAATAGTTGACTAGAGAATTATTTTTACACTTTGCGTCGCGATTATTGAAAGAAAAATTGCCATAATTCGAAGATTTTATCGTAGTATAGTAATTTTCCAATAGATTTTAATCCAGAGCACTGTGAAAACCAGTAAAGAATGATGATATGTAGTACGATTTTTTTTTTCAGTTACAGTTCAATATGCTGACATTAAAAAAGGGCCAAACAAATTGAAGAAAAGTCGAAGTAGTGTACCTGCAACGGAAAGCTTAATTTATTTTCGTTTTCACTGTTATATAATTCCCGTGGAACCAGAAAAGTTGTCGACAAATTGTCGTAAAATACAAGACTCGAAAGCAGAAGTTTGTGGCCAAGCCACAGGCGGCATATCAATTTTTACGATTTTCTCGTGCAAAAGGGAACGCGAGGCGAGGTTGTTGTAGTGGAGAAGTCGAGTGTGATTGTCGAAGCGGAAGATTTAAAATACTCTTTTTCACCGGCGCATGTATGACGAAATTTCTGTGTCCCTTTCCGTGGTCGTCGTAGCGTGACGCTCCGCGCGGTTTCTCCAGACCGTGTCTAGACCAGGAGAGTTCACTTGCCTATAAATATCGTTACTTCCGGTCCTTCCATCTATCGATATCGGATACGTCCGCTTTCCAATGGAAATCGAGTGTACGAACTCGATTTGCCTTCGTCCGCCCTCATTTCCTCATCCCCCATCCTCCTCCAACTCTCTTGTGATCATATATGCGATATTCCAAATTACTTACGCCTCCGCGTTCCTTTAATGGATCCTCCGATCACCGCACATACGATTCTATTGATTACATCATTCAACGTCTTCGGAATAATCGAGATGACGATATCTTATCACTATTGATATCAAAGTGCTCAAAATCTTTATTACGATCTTCTGCACCAACAAAAATTCTCGAGGCCTTACAATTATTATTTCTTTAAATGGACCATTTCCAAAATTGCTATTTCTCCATATCAACTTTGTCAATGATGATACAAATGTTTCGAAATCATCATTTCTTCAATTGCAACGTAGCATACCTTATAAAAAATGTGTTTTTTTTTTTTTAATTTTTAAAATTTCGATACAAATATTATCACTGTTTTATAATATTTTATAATATTTCGAGTGCAATAACAAAGTGACCGAAAAACGATTTATACTTTAGAAACATAAAATATCGGGCTTATGACATACAATTCCGTATCTGCAATTCACCGACAAGCAGCATCGTCTGCAGTCGTCCTTCATACTTTATCCACTGGAAGTATATCTCGGAGGAGAAAGCTCCTCTAGGCTTTTATCGATGACAGGTCGCAGCCTACATTTCACCGGGCCATGCCACGTATCGTGAAAATAATCATTCTTTGAAAAAGGGGAGAAGAAGAAGAAAAAAAAAGCACGCGAAGCAGAAAAGAACGTGAAGGAATGAAGAAGAAAAAAATGTCCCTGGAGTGTAGGTGGCATTGAGCCAACGTGTGCTCGGTTGTACAGCTGGTACACGTGTAGTATAGATATACACGAGGTGTCGAGTGACATTTCTGAAAATTCTTGGGAAGTAAAATGAATTTTTATCCGAGAACTCTTTCGAAATTAGTGAATTAGGCAAGCTCCATTTGTTTCCCCTACAAATTTTCTTAGGTTCCTTCGCATCTTCAACCCGCTATCCTCAAATTCTTCACAACTTTGTCTCTCGCGTTGATAAATAATTTCAAGCTAAATTACAAACTCCTTGTTTAATGTTCTTTATGTCGTACCGAGAAAGGGGGCGAACGTTGCAAGTGCTCGGAGAAGGGGTAGCTGAAACAGACGTAAGTTAATATTTATCGCTACTTACGCTCCGAGTGATTTATAAAATAGTGTCCTCGAGAGCAGCGTTGCTATCTGTCCTCGGAGCGGCTGCCAAGAGTTATGGCAATTAGAGCGCAGCAGCAGCAGCAGCAACAGCAACGAAAAGAGACTCGCTGGCCACATGGATAGCGTTGCACCTTGGGTCGTACAAATTTTCCAACGAAAAATGTGTCCCAGCGCGAAGCGAGAGAAGCAATGCAACCCTGTGTACAAATTAGGAAAACATGCATTCCCGGGTCTTTGGTCTTCGTAAAAAAAAAAGGAAAAAAAAAACAATAGCGGTATAAGAAAGAAAAGGGTAAATTCAGAAAATAATTCGCCAGCACAGCTTCTTGTGCTGA
Organism: Clistopyga incitator; assembly: GCA_947507545.1. Lineage (NCBI taxonomy): Eukaryota > Metazoa > Arthropoda > Insecta > Hymenoptera > Ichneumonidae > Clistopyga > Clistopyga incitator. The sequence goes on from OX382177.1 coordinate 11,210,949, forward strand.
CATCGAGTTATTTCGCTTTTTTTAATCAACGGGAGTGGGAAATACGTGAGGGAAAATTCTTCGGGGTCAGAGAAAGGGTTTGACACTTTAGAATTGTTTTCTCGTCTTAGCAGCAACGCCTTAAGCTTGCGAGCGACTTTTCATAAATTTGACAGGGGGGAGAGCCGAAGGCCAGCTGGCATATTTGGAAACAATTTGATATCGTTTTAGTCAGGTCTGAAGTAAAATGATATTTAAGGTCGTATCTGTGGCGCAAATATTGTCTGGAAGATGCATATTTCAAATAAAGTCTCTCATATTTCTTCAGTTTTGGAAATTAGGATTCAGAGATTAGAAATAAAATGTGGGATTTTTATTGGAACGTGAATATAGAAGTATAACTGCATCGTAATTCTCCTCAGAAGGACGCGAGGCTCATCTAAAAATCAGCTCGCAACCTTCTTCGTGAGTCTCGTACAAAGATCGAAGCTTCGGAAACGTGACTGGGGTGTGCTCACTGATCGATTAGATTTCATGTTTGAATCGAAATTCTTATGAAATTATTAATAAAGCACGTACTTGAAATATTTATGATTGGCGATATATCGATTAACTATTATCAATAAAATTGTTTGAGATATTGGGACTTTGTTTCCAATCAGCTAATATTTTATAGAAATGATTACAATTTCGAACCTCGTTTATAATAGCCGTCATTTCCATGATGACCCACGAAATATGTCAGACATTTTTCAGAGATCCCAGTAAATTTTTCGAATTTTTCCAATTCAGTTAAGATGAAAAATAGTAGGAGATTTTTCGGTGATTATTCGCGAGTAGAAATGAAAATCGTATGTCGATTGCTGACAGTCAAGGATAAGAAAATGCTTGGTGATAATGCGGACAACTGAAACGGAATGTTTTTTGGGTAAGACTGACAAAAATGGGTCATAAATAATCGGACCTGTTTCAGGCTGAATAAATTGATGATGAATTGAAAAAATGGCCTGCAAACGTGGGCGAGCGAGTGACACACAGATAGCAGAAGGAAGGACACGGAGGTAGAATCGTCGAGCCGACTAATCGGGCAACCGAGCGGATCTCTCACTCCCACGACGCGCCTTTGATTAATGTCTTCTTGTCAGCTACACGACAGTCCCGTGTAATTGCATCCTAAGACCCTCTTCGCTTCCCTCGTCCGCCCGGACTAACGCCATGTTACTGACTGAGCCAAGTACACCCGCAACTTGCATCCCAGCCTCGGTGTAACTAACTCCGTGCGAGACTTGCACTGTCACTGCCTGGCTTCTGCCATCGACTCGGTCTTCCGCAATCAATTATTAGGGTGATCATTGACGACCATAAACGGACACGAAGAGGAAAGCTTCTGCCGAGACGGACTACACCCCTCATGAAAATTCGTTTACTCATCACAGAGAAATTAATAATTTTCCGGAATTAAAGTGCAGCTTTGAATAATCAAAAAAGCTCGTTTGCTAATTCTTATTTTTTCCCGTTATTAAAAAATTAACTAGCGTATTTTCTGCAATTTATAAAATGAAATTTTGCGTATCGTTAAGAAGAAATATTTTTTAATCATCAATTGACAATTGTGAAATTGTTCAAAATATTTCGTTGAATGAGAGAAATACATTTTGAAAAATAACTAAATAGTTTTTAGTGGACGTTGCCTGGTTTTGGTTTCGCAATCAATCATCTTGGCTATTGAAGAGCTTTGATAATGGTGGCAAAGCTTTGTCACTGGTTCACCCCGGCTATGTAAAAACATTTCGAATAAAAAGCGCTTTTTTTCCTGCTCCTCCCTGGAGGCTAATTAAATAAATCTTCTTTAAAGATTGGGGAATAAAAATTCCGAAAGTCCTGTGGGATGATCTATCTCGGTGCGGCGCGTAGCTATGCGAGCTGGCGCCTTGACACATGCGCCAGCTTAAAAAATAATTCGCCTTAGTAAAATTCTCGTGACCAAGTTGATCAGATTTAGCATGAAAGCGGAATATAAAAACGCCAATTTAAACTATAACGAATTTATACATCCAAGATTCACGCCGGAGAATAAAATTCCAGCGCAGCTTCCTCGTAAGATTACTCTTAAGTAATGGAAAACTCCGCCTTGAAATTCTTATTTTGACCTCGGCTTTTCTCCTCTGAAAAATGATCCCAAATATTGCAATCCATTTTTCTGCAGTTTGCAGATAAATAAAAACCTTTCTTCCGTGTGTTCTCATCGCTCTAATTGAATTTTTATTCGGTGCAATTCTCAGTTATTCGTCGTCGATCAAATTGTCGACGAGCTTTTGTCGGTTTCGAGTGCGAAGAAAAAAAAAACGGATCAAGTTTTGTTCATACCGTTCAGACGCCAACTCGAAGTGTGACAAGAGCTGACCGATGGCTTTCGAGTATGTATGGTTCTTTAGTTTGTTTTTTTTTTTTTTTATTTTTTGCGGTTTTTTGGTCGCGTTTTGCTATCGAGTACCGTGAGGATCGCGCACATCAGCCTCGCGGTTTTGTACATCGCTCACTCAGCGACCATTACACCAATATCGATCACAAGCCGTTGCTGCCAGTGCTTTTACCGTTCCATATAATACAAGCACGCATTCACGTACTGACACCCGGTCGACATCCATCAGCCACGCCCGCCTAATGAAGAAAAAAAAATTGAAACGACAAATGGAAAAAACGAGGATTTCCTTGCGTCTTTTCTCCGCCGGAATCACCGAGTATTGCTCAACGAAAAAAAGTAATTTCAGTTTTGTTAATTATTTTTTAATTTAAATAAAGTTAAATGATACAATTCTATGACGTTTATCCTTTGATAAAACAGCGAAGGGTTTTTTTTTTTTCAAATATCAGAGTCAGTTATTTCAATCGATTCCCCCATAAACCAGATTTAGGCTTTTTCAACTCTGCGCGTGATCTTTACCCTCGTCCAACGTCGTACCATTGCAGTGGTTTTTTTTTTTTTTTCATATACTCTTTTCTCGAGCGCCTTTTCCAGGGATTACTTGATATATCCGCGTTTCTACGTTTCCATTACATCAAAACCGAAGATCTCATTGAAAATTCATGAGAATTGTCGCGCGTATCGGAAATTCCTTTCCGGGCTCTGCTCGCGTGTCCGCTCTCGTTTCTGCAGACACTTTGTCACCGTGGGGGATGAAATATCGTGAGAAATTGATAAAAGTATAGATACATTTATGCTATCGAAAAAATCGCTTGAATTTTTAAATACATTTTCACTTTCACTTCATTTACTCAAATAAATGTAAATTTAACGAAAATAAATAAACGCTTCATCGATCGAACGAGGCGTTTGATTGAATGAAATTGTAATTTGAAGTAGAATAAAATGTAACGAGTTTCACGGGCGTCAAACTCTCGATACTTCATTCACAATGCACAGTATTACACCCAAGTCCTCGAGACCTCGTTCAGCAGCAGTTCATTTAATTATACACCATAGGCCGCTGCGCTCGTGACGATTGAAACCGGCAATGCGTGAAGTTGCCAGGAATTCAACGATAAAAGTAACGAAATTGAACTGCATTGGCCGGAGGATTTCGAGGAGTTACGTTTATACGCAGTGAAGGTTGAGTTGTAACTCAACCTCCACTGCGATTTACTTTTTCTCGTTTTACTCGTCCTTGAACGAGTCCAATAGCCCTCGAGGTATTTCTCTTTACTGTCGCTAAAGCACATGAGCTGCGACTCTTCTGTAAAAGAGACCGGGGCAGATCAGCACATTTTTTTATTTCCATTTTTTTCTGCCTGGAATATTTATCACAGTGAAACATTTGTTTTTTTCTTCATTTTTTCATACCGCTGAGTTGAAAATTTGCAAGAATCCTCAGAGCAGTGTGCAAAGTATTATTTTCTAATTCTGACCTGTATAAATTGGATCAAATTTTCTTGCATGGATCGTTAGCCAAATAATCGAAATTATCTAAGTCCTCATTTAGTCGAATTGCAATTTGAGTTTCTGCTGCGTACAGCGTATCGTTTTTGGGACTCACGATCATAACTTTTCCATATTACAAATACCCGAGAAGTGCCAGCTGTCATTGCATTACACAATTATCGAGTCTCAAGTGGGCGTAACTGAATTTAGCCCTGATCCATGTGGCCCCGGCCTCCTCTACATGTATATCGCTTCATCCAACGTCACGTATCTCAATGCCAGAGTCGTACAACCTTTACGACTCGCCGTTGAGCCGAAGAATTGTTTAGACTGCTCCCACAGGGCAACCGGGATGAGGTACTTACTTTTATCCCTTTTCTTGGGGCGAAGTAAATGTGCCAGTCCCTAGCACACCCTCGCTTGTAGCATCTTTCAGCGCGTTGCCAGCTTGTGCATGCGTACTCTTCGTCTTTTAATCCAGAGAGATACACGTGCTTTGTGATTCGCTGAAGGGAAGCCACATTGGAATAACTCGGCAGGGTAGGCGCAATGTTTCCACGTGCATTTACCAGCCTCCTCACATTATTCAACCCCGTGTGTATAACTGTAGTTGCATCTAATCTGTGCACCCTCGGTTTACCACACACGTGGAATTAATTTCAGCCTCCACTGTCTCCGGCTTCAGCGAACAATAACGCGCCTTCTCAGGCACAGTAGCTTGAAATTAACTGGTACAAGCTCGTGATTTTTTTTTTTTTTTTTTTTCTTGCCATTGTGATTTTACGGTGAAGGGTTTTACCTGGTTTCCATTAAATGTACAAGCATTTGTGCACTCTAATTTTTTTAAATTCTGTTTAAAAAAAAACTGGGGCGTTCTTCACTTCGCAAATCAGAAGAACGTTTTCTATTGTCATTTACGAATTTTAATTGACTGCGGTAAATGGTGAATAATATTATAGAATGAAAATTTTGTAGTTAGAGATTTGCATCCTCAAATTACAGTTTCAATACTAACGGAGGTTTTTTAAAATCTAACTTCAATTTGAGACTTTCATCGTTTTGTTATTGCAACGAGTACTTAATGCACCTTCGCCCAGAATATTAGGATTACTGATTCTATAGTTTTTTTTTTCTTTCAAAATGATTCAGAAGGTGATGTGTCAAATAAATAAAAAAATACTGTCTTGATCTGGGAGCGAAAATACCGCAGAAAAATAACAAAAACCGATGATAACCAGTTTTGCAGTTGATAAATTTGATCGAATATCATATTTTAACGTGGATATCGGAAAATATTGATGGCACATGGAAAAATTTCCTCGTGGAGAGCGATTGGTCGGTCAAAACATTGAGATTATTCAAACAATGTTTACACTTTTATCGTTTATCTTTGTATCGTATTCCCAAGACACGTAAAAATGCTTCTAAAACAGAAATAATGTTTCCACCTGCAGTGGATATAATCCATAGCAGATTCGATTGACAGCATGCACGAAATAAACCAGCGTGTGAACCCACAGCCTGTTGTACCTTCGTCACGCTTCGCGTCACCCGGCGTGTGTTTCAAACAGAATTTCAATTCCCTCGTCGACGGCCAAGCGCGGAGCGGTGACGATAAAACCTGTGCCACAAAGTAAAATTTTTTTCACCCCGCGCCATAAAGACAAAAAAAAAGTACAATTTCAAAGTCTGGGATTCTTGGGTTCGTTGATGTGACAATGTATTTCCTATTTCCATGAAGATCGTGGGGTGTGAGTATAAAATGAGGTATAACGTCGGATTATCCTGTAGTAGGTGAAGCAAAAAGAAAAAAACCTTAATGTTCCCGAGGATGAAAAGCTCTCATCGCATCACGACATGAATTGCAATAGGCGTGTGCACTGGAAAGTGGATTTTCCCCTCGGTCGGAATTACGTCTTTTTTACTTTCGCTCGCAGAAGGTCTCCGATATATCATCCAGCAGATCAGTGGAAGCTTTTTCCCACTTTCAGCTTTTCCGCCCCTTCATTCCAGAAACCACTACAATTATTTCAAAATATAGTGTCGAGACGAGACCGGGAAGTAAATTCGCACGTTTCGCCGATAAAATTATTCACAGCTTACCTTTTCAAGTTGGAGGTTGAGGAAAAATATGGTTTACATTCAATCTTCAATTTACCTTTTTTACAGATTTTCCTATACCGGTTTTTACAAACTGACAAAATCATTTTGAAAATTATCCGAATATTATTTTTGTTTTAAAAAAATTAGTTCAATGTCCTCACGATTAACCGTCCACCAGTTTTTTTTTTTCTTCATTTCAAAATTCAGGGTCGAAAAGAGGATTGGAAAAAATTCGAACATTTCGACGATAAAATTATCCAGAGTTTAGTCGCTACTCGAGCGAATATAGGAGTTAGAGGAAAGTACCAAGAGCTTCCGCTTTTACACATCGCCTCATAAAAGTATGATGTGTGCAATTGCTACTAATGACATATATCTGGAGGTACCATTGCGGGAGATATTATGTGGTAGAGAAAGGCGCGGTATACGCGCCTCGTAAAGCTCGTTTGCAATAAAGTACGACGTATTCACCCTCCAAAAGGTTGTACATTGTGGAGCTAGGATATTACGCCCTCTATATGTAAGTGTACTATGATCTTTCTATAGCGTGGAGGCATTCGGTCATTTTTGTATTATGGAAACCAGCGGTGCAGCATAGGTTTCCAGTGGAGAAAGAGGCTTGCCAGCTTTTCGCGGCTTTTGTTGAACTGGCAAAAAGGAAAAACGTGAAAGAGCAACGAACTCCGAAAGGAGCTTTCTCGTTTCTCTCGATACTCGAGCTTCCTCTCCTATGAGTGGAGGTTCTCTCGTCACGCATAACTCCGGACCATCGAATTATAAAAATTGCACCCTGGGGTCCGGGTCACTGACTTCGGTACCTCTCCTATACTCGTCTTCGGATTTCTCGGCGTCAGCTTACACCCTGCTCACACTCCCAGAGGGCCCGGAACTTGCATCCACTCGCTCTACTCAGCCTGGCATCTCCGCCGTTCCTCGGGAAACTCTCACAATACTTGGGATTCCGGGTTATAAACGTACAAGCCGCTCTGAGGTCTGGAGCTTCGCTGACTTCTATCTTACGTCCTGTACCGGAATTTCTATATTATTCGTACTTAGTCATTGTTCTTCAGGAAGCTTGGATCCTCATTCAACCCGGAAACGAGGATTAACGCGATTAACACGATTTGAGATGATTACTACACGGGGAAATGGTTCCCACGGACATGGAAACGAGAATCTGGAGCCAGTATTCAAATCGACAAGATAAAAACAAATGATAAACCATTCCACACGGGCCTTTTCTCCCAAGTGAAGATTTCTTTTGGATAGGGACTAATAATGAGTGTTCGAAATTAATTTATTCGATGTAGGACTAATAATTATCGCATGATCCAACAGGTTGGTTGAACTGTCTTACTTTTTCACTGTTCTTCATCTTATTGGACCAAAAAAATCAAGTCTTGTGTGATAAACCAGAAGATTAGTCGGTACATAAAGTATCAAACATGACAATCTAAGTTCTCCACGACGTCCCTTCTTTCCCATTTTCTATTGACATATGACATGCACGGTTTCCCGGAAAAAGCAACGAGGCAAAAGAGCGGCTATTATCCTGTGGATGATACCACGGTACCAAAGTGCTTTTCTCCGTTAAGAAATAGAGATTAGAGCCCGAAGAGCAACGAAATGTATCCCATCGCCTCGGAAGCTCCGAGAAAACATCTCGGGTCGCTCGTGTGAAGAGGCAGTGAGAAAAGCGGTCATTTTCTCGTGTCTAGAGCGCGGAGCCTGCTATCGCGAGAGTGACTTCCGGCAATGGACGGTAACGAAGTATCCTTGATGTTCACGATGACCTGTAAAACTCCGCCACAGACATACACGTCGTCCGTTATTATCCGATATCTCAATTTCTGAGGCGCACAACCTGCTATAAAAGAAGAAAAAAATAAAGCTCAGAGGCAGACGAAACGATCTCGATCCTCAGGATGTGGTGGGCCATTTTTGCACTTCCATCTTTTACCGATGCTCGTTCTCTTATCAGGCCTCAGGACAAGACAAGGCCTGGTGTCATGCCTGACACAGCAGACAAAGTGCGTGCCCTATTTTTCATCGCTCTAACAAACCTTCCACTTCTTCATCGGAAGGTCTGATGTAATTCGAGGCTTTACTGCGTAGCTCGAAAAGGGGGAAAAAAGGTCTCGCCTTTGAGAATGTTCCTGTCGATAGATAGGGGCTCGGGTAATGCGTTGTTCTCTTTCTCCTTGTAACCAGATAACGCGAAGGTGATACTGTTTGGTATCGAGAATTGTATTGCGTTCCCTTGACATAAGCGGGGCTTGAATTTCTTTCCCTGAGACGTTTTATTGTCTGGCGATAATATTTACTGCGCAAGTGAGTCATAACTTAAGGCACATGACCTTTATCTCCCTCGGATAATCTCAAGTGCGAGAAGCATTGCCGAATGTTCCTATTTAGATAAAATTCGGGAATGAACCACTTCGGAATAGTTGAAAGGCGCTTTTATCACGCACATCAAACTTGAAGAATCGGGATTGCGGTTTTTGTTACCGACCGAGCATATTCGCGTCGGGCCTTAAGATGAATTGTCCCTTTTCCGTCACTCTGAGATTGCTACGTATGTGAAGAAGATCGCTGAATATTTAGAAGAAAAAAAAAACAAACAAAAAATAAATTGTGCGGAGATGAAAGAGACGAACTGTATACTACAGAGTTCAGAGATGCTGTCTCATATTTTATTCGGGAGATCAATCGTCGCCCGAGAAAAAGCCTTACAGTTTTTCTTACCGACCGAGCGGCACATTATTTTAAAGTTATGTAACTTGTCACTGTCGAGAGAGGAAAAAATGTTGCTTCTCTCAGGAACCACAGGTATTCTCGCATGAAATTTTCAACAGATTAAATGAGAAAATTCTCGAGATACTCTAAAGGAAAAACGTAATATGGTTTCACAGAAATTCGCTGGGAAATGGTCCTTGAATTTCATCGACTTCGTGCGAAGTGAGTTAATAGATAATAATGATGATCATTTTCCTTTCAACTCAGACATGAAAGCTCAAAGCTCCGTGAGAAAGGTACACCTTTTTTTTTTTTTTTAAAGCTGTTCCTCACGCACTTTGATGTCCCTTTCGTCTCACCTTGGAAAAATCTCTTGCATGTGAAAAATATATGTTTGGCTGAGAGGCGACACGAACCCTAGGGACGATGAAGTCGACGTTGGATTTAGTAGCTCACAATGAACACGTGGTGTGCTTTACTCCTTCAACCCCCGACATCGACATCGATCAAACACTCTACTCTGGGGTCACAGATATCGAAGCCTCGGGTACGTTTATCGCGGCGAAGGGAGGAGAGACATAGGTGTAGGTAAATGCAGACTAGTGACCTAGCTGACGAGTCGGCTTTTGGTCTTTGCCGTGGATCAAGGGCTTTTGTGATTCGATGTACCTGGCAAAAGCGTCCGAGAAGAGTCTTTGATCATTCCTTCTTCCTTTTTCGTCAACCCATAGACCGATGAGCCGAGCCAACGAAATGCCGTCCCGAGCAGTGGAAATGAAATGGTCGTAATCCTTTCTTCCCTCAAACCCCAAGAAAATATCACGATGGCGGATTGAAAAGAAAAATATTAAGTCAGCCGCCTCTATTTTCTTTTGGTCTCGTTTGTTATTGGTGAAGATTAAAGGATACCTTTCCCTCGGCTCGAGTAGTCTTTTCACGTTGGTTTTTTTTTTATAGCTGTAATAAAAATAAAAATAAACAGAAGTTTTGTGCTACAAAGTCTCGCAATAATCGAAGGAAATACGAGCCCGACTCGCGTGAGTCCGTGCGCATTGCTCCAAAGGACTCACCTTAACTCCATCATAGTTACTTTACGACCAACATGTCGGCTCCGCTTTACGATCTCGGACTTTTCGCGAAATACCCCGGCAACAATAAATTGTCACTTATTTAATGCTATGAGAGCCTTTGTTGTTGTTGTTGGTGTCCAACCATTTTTCCCATTTTTTATGCAACCTATGAGAACAATTTATCCGTAGACTATACTCGAATCCACTTTTTTCCTAATCCTGTCAAAAAAAAAAAACGTAACAGCTTTAAAAATATGGATATAATATGAGCTTTATTTTTTGAAAATGCTCTCAATATAAATTTCATTCATTAGCAATAATTGTCATCGATGATTGCAATGAAAAAATTTGCGCAGAATTTTCATATGAACTGGAATTTTCGTATGTCGAAGATAATTCACCGAATGATAATTTACGTTATTAGTGACATTGAGAATAATATTCGACGAGTCCTGCTGTAATTCAGCTTTTATTGTTGGGAGAGACACAAATATCGAGGAAAAAAAAATTAGCGTGTACCTTGGGTAAATGTTATTTGTAGAATATGAATGACATTGTCGTGTGTCGAAGATATGAGCTCAGAACTAATAATTGGGGCTCCCGCGAGGGATCAGAGCTTCTTCATCGGTAGTCTATTTTCACCGATAATTTTACTCATTCACTAGCCAAATACTGTGCGTGTACGGTATCGACTGAGTGGACGGTTCGTGAACACGCGAACGCGTTCTCGCACGACCAAGTGCGCATTTTCCGTCGCGGCTGCTCGTCATCGTTCTATAAACTCTCCATTCCACTATTGGATTATGTATATTTCTCGGGATCGACACAATAACCTCACCTGTTTCCCATGTACATATATTTTTCATCGAACTAACTTTGTTAATTAATACTCAATCCTATAGAATGGAAGTGCAGGTCTCGTGACGTAGACGGCTTCGTGGACACGTCACCTCCTCTCCCTCCCTCCAAAATTAACTGTGAATTAATTATGAATACACGCGTCCGAGCACTTTCACAAACCCGATTGCCGATTTATTTTCAACAAAACTCATTATCGTAAAATTATGTAACCAAGTCTGTTTGCCCAACAATGGCATTGAATAGACAATGAAGATCACCTTTTTCACCTGAAAACCAATACACTGGAATAAAATCTCCGTTACTCCATCATAGAGTCCTATCATTAATTATCTTGCAAAAAGGTCAATTTTCAATTTGCAGCCAAAATAAATCATTGATTTATTGTATTTTCGGTAGACGAATTTTCAAAAAGTTTTGAAATTAATGATTTCAAACGATGTCCGGTTGGTACAAAAAATTTATACAAAAAAAAAATCAGACGTGAAACAGATTATTTTCAATTAAAACCAAAAGTGGCATCTCAAGAGAAAATAAAACAAAAATATTACGTCGATAAATGCTAAGTATATTAACGTAAAAATAAGAAAGGCCTTTCTTCGTGGTACGATAGGGGATGTAGAATTTAATATAATCCTTGGTAAGATTCTCATGTCGAGGGGAAGTACGCGTCCTCGCGTGTTATCGTTATTTATATATATTTTTCTTTATATTCCAAGCACATCGCAAGGTCAGTCGTGGTAGTTTTGCTACGCTGCTCCAAATTAAATAGGCACCGGCTACCCTTGATCCCTGAGGGCTCAAGTCATTTGACGGTTTTACAGACTTCCCGGTAGCTCTTCGCGGCGAGTCTCTCGAGGGGCTTCGAAGCACTACCCACACTTGCTTCGCTCGCCTCACGTGCTTTTTACTCCAGAGCCTCCACGGTTAGATTATCCAAATACCTAGTTAAGGATGTTTTACGGCTACAGTGCTACTAAAAAAAAAACTTATATCACCGGAATTTCAGTGCTTTTTGACACGCAAAAAAATTATTATTTTGTATAATTATATAGCCAGGACATTTTTAATAAGGTAATAAAACAAAAAACCTTGTTCAAGGTATTCCATAAAAAATATATTTCGTATCCATGTGAAATAAACACTGTACTGTTAAAAATATTCCTGAACGCACGTTTTTTGCTGTTTTGAAGAAAAAATACACGAAAAAAAAATGGAAGTTCTGATAGTTTCCAACCTTTGGCGAGGAATAAATGTGGAATTGATCCTTAACTCGGTTACAATGACCGACTATGACAACTAAAACCCGCCGGACGATTTTGAAACCGAAGACAGTCGGAATCTACGTAGACGCGTAGATACATAGAAACTAGAAGGGAATTACTAACGTGGATCCTCCGTGCGTCAAATCAAATTTCAATTACTGACTACGATGGAATAATTCTAGCGGAGAATCCTATACGTGTAAAGTTGACGAGTTAGTTTTGGCTCGATTATCAAATTATTCAGTAACTTCGTGGATAACTGAATAATTTATGGAAAGCTTAACATTCGGAGAACCGACATTTCACCTAACGTTTCTACTCGTATTTCCGTACATTTCGACCTACGTCATTCCAAACATTAAACGTCCCTCGCTGGAAAATTCCCATTGGAAGTCATGTTCGATAGCAAGAGGATCCAGCGATACGCGTACTCTCAAAAAGGATAATGGTCGTATTATAATAACAACCCATTATTATCGCATGTAATCGAGACTATCTGCCTATAAAAATATCGTTGCATGTTTTTAGTGCTAAATAATGGGAGACTAAGAGGCGGAGCATATCGTTTCAAGGACCTCAGTCAACTAGAATTCTGGGATTATCAGTTTGCAAGCAGAAAACATTTTTAATGCTAATAGCACAGAAAAAAAATTAAGTACTGAAGATTTTTAATGTCAAAATCGAATCCAAATTAAATGAGCATGAGATAAGTCTCTAAATGGCTTACGAATTACAATTTCATTGTCATTTTCAAATAATACAAATTCTTCGTGCCTAGAGAATTTTTTAAAGTACAAAAACGTCCATTCGCTGTTTACAGTGTAGCGCTAAATGTTTTCCGATTGCAGCTGTGGCCTTGGATTCTGTAAAGATTTGCATGGCTTCCAAGGACACGGGCGTTTTTTTTTTTTTGTTTTTCTTGAAAAATAAATCAATGAGCCAACAGCTGTCGGTAAAGATGGTTTCGGTTTTGTCTAACGAGAGTGCCTGTCTCGATTCCAGTAAACTAACCGGAGTCGATAAGGCAGATTGAAACCCAAGGGTTAGTTGCCCAATATCGGCACAACATTTCCTGTTTATATATTCAAACGGCTGCCTTACCGACTGAAACTATTTCGTTGGGTAAATATAAACTCGAGACTCCGTCGATAAACTCGAAAATGGTTTTGTCGGTATAATTCGATAATTGCAAGTGCGTTTTTTTTATCTCTCGTCCTTTGTGGGGACGAATAAGCAGTGAGGGAGTTAATTTGCTGGCGGAGTAAACTTTAATCAGATAGAGCTGTTCGTTCCTCAGGGTTCGCAGCGATAGAAGAAACTCGTTGACTCGGCGGATACTTTTCATCCGCTTTCACGATGCTCACACCATCTCGATAACGTTGTTGCACCCGGTCATTCGGACCAGGGCACACGCAAACTAATTTAAAAAGTTTTTGTCGAGAACCACCCGCTAGTTCTCAGAGATAGGATTCACCATTGCGTCGAGATAAAAGCTCTCATTTGCCAAGGATCTTTTGCTTGAGATCCTTACATTTTTCCTCTCCACCAAGAAATAATAATGGGGAAATAAATAGAAGCATTTACTTTGTACTCTCGTTATCGTTGGATTCCCGCCATCGATTTTCAGAGTTGAACTTCCGGGTTGTACCATTGACTTTTTTCAAATTCCACCATTACATAAAAAATTCGAATCACAGGTGCTTTTGAATTAAGTAGTTGGGATACGATTAAAGTATTCTGAATATTTTATTTAACAGCGTTCTAAATTAGTTACAAAGTACATTCGATAGGTTGAACGAGTAAAAATTGAAATTTTGATTGGAATGAAGTCATTCAACCCTTTTTTCGGGGTCATTGAGTTTTGTGCAAATCACTGTGAAAATTAAGCTCTCATCTTTCTGATGCAAAATGGAATAGCCATTTTGAAAATTTCCAATGCCATCATCTGGTATTTCTCAGTATATTCACTGTGACAATATTATTCATTTTGAATAATTGGATATTCCACTCGACTTTAATGGTAACGATTATCAGGGCTCTATTTTTCGTGATTGGGTTTTTGGGGTTGAAAAAGTCAGCGACTACGCTTACCACCAGTAATTGAAAATACAGGTAGCCCGTCGATAAATATTTTCACGAGCGAACAAAAAGCCCCTCGCCATTTCCGACAGCGGCGAATAATCCAATTAGCTTCCGGCAAAGAGTATCGCTCCCCGATACGAACGTGCGCGCGTAATTAAAATCTTACTCAGCTCGTGGCGGGCGACGAAAGATTTATCGGGGCCGTCGCGTGAGCCTGGCAATCACATTATCCTTTCGATTATTTTCTGCGTAGAGTCCTTGTCCTCACCGTTTAGGTCACGCGAGCCAAAAACGGTCAAACGTCCAGCGAACTGACATCCCAGAGGAACGCCGGTTTCATCAAATTATTTGGTCTCTCGATTTTTTTTTTTTCAGCAAATTTTTTGTTCCCCCTACCACGTGTTTACTCCAGTGTCACCGGATTTTTACATCCCTCCGGGCAATATCAATATCGATATTAAGAAAGCACCAACTTTTTCGGAGCAAACAAATATCTCGCCTGTCGTCCTGAAGAATAATCGATGCGTTGAACCCCCGACAGTAGATAAACCAGATTGTTTCTTTTTTGGACACTCGGATTAGTTATTGGCAAAAAATTTACAATTTAAAAATTAAACACAAATAATAATACATTCAATTAATAAATAAAACCATAGAAGTGTAAAATTGAGAATCGTGGGATGATTACAGTTTTGAACCAAGGTAAAAGCACCCTTTTTTTTTAAGCAACGATATCGACAAGCGTTGGCAAATAGTATTGAACAAAAAAAAGTTGCATAGAGCACGAAAACAAATATGAAGACCGTGGGAGAATGGAATGGGTGGGAGGGCTTCGAGGGGTGGTTGACGGAAGGGTAAAAGTGTGAGGGTGCGAGAATTCTCGACTAACCGTGACCCAAATATCTCTCGGTGGACGCGAATGCGAAGGCAGCATTTCGAAATTAAAAAGCGGCGCGGAGAATGCCCTCTATATATACATGTGTATACACACATACAACGTTTTGAAGTGTTGGCGTTACCGTTGGCCTCTGGCGCCTGGAGCTTACCCGGCGAAAGGGAGGTGGCAACCCTCCCCCGCCCTTATCACAATTTTCTTTCTATTCTCCCTTTATAGTAGCTGCCAGTTACCTGTGACGTGTACCCCGGTATACACGTTTTGTCTACTTAATTAAAAAAAGTATATTAAGTTTGGGGAAACTACTTTGAGCTCGTGATCATTTTTTTTTTTTTTTTTTTTTTTTTTTCACAATTTTACCAAAATCCCATCAAAGTGCCCGCGTCAAAAGCGTGAATTACTGAAAAGGGCGCAAATAATAATAATAATTATTATTATAACAGAAATTTCAATTACCGATATGAGGTTGAAAAATAAAATGAAATACCCTGAAGAGACCACGTTAAATTGAAGTTATGGTAACACGAGCTTCAGTTTTGATTGAAAATGTACATTCACAAAAAAAAAGAAACGATTTTCATACGACCGAGTATCGTATTTTCTTTCATTGTCATTTTTCTATACACATTTTCTTCCTATCACATAACTTTTTCGTGGAATTTTCCTTCACCAAATTGATTTCTTTGTTGCGTTTTCCCATCGGATATTTCTTCATTTGAAATGTTAATTGTGTGATTTTTTAGAAGAATTTTTCTGTACATTTGCCTTTTCCACGTACCGAAAGAAAAATAATGCAGTGCGTCCTCAGTTCGCTGTAGAATGTTTTCGAATTTCGATCAGGTGTCTCACAATGTAATTACCGCGTTACGCAATGGCAGCACCTGCGCTCGCAGCTTCAGCCTCTACCGATTTCTATGTATAGCGGGATGTGCGTAATGAACATGTGTCACCGAACTCGCCAACGAGTTATGAAATTGTTTGCGAAAATCCCGGTCACGTGTCATTTAATTTCGTCGACAGTTTTTTTCCTTCGTATTGACAGCCTAAAAATTTTGGATTTTTATTTATTTATTCAATAACGCCATCACTGTCCAGTGTTCGATGGAAAACGTGCAGACTATCCAATGAAACCTGATGAAATGCTGGGCAGTGAGAGCCAATTGACATCTCGACTCAATTTCCTTCAATGGGAGGACATAAAAAACACAATTTCGTCGAGTACCGAACGCACGAATAAATTCGAATCTGTTCGTACGATTCCGAGAAAATTAACCGGAACCATGAAAAAAAAGTTTCACAAAAAAATAGTGTATTTCTCTCGTTGAAATATCAGTAATTCTACGAGCTACTATTTGCATTTGTTGCCGTAACGTATCTGTTTACAGCGCATGCAGTAACAGTTATTTATGTACACAGTTTGGAATCGATAATGCCAGTCTACAGTCATCGATATTTGTCGTCGAAAATATGCTTTTCCTGATATTTATATCGAGGATCCCGTATAATATTACGCTATGCTGACTTCCGTTTCCATTATTTCCGCTATGCAGATTTTTCTTACGTAAAAATAGTCCGTTTCGCTGCTTCGTTTTCTTCTGTGCTCGTGTCTCTCCAGAGTTGCATATGTGTGGAAGGTAGAGTGACGACGTCGACATGCGAAGAAACTACTTTCAGAAAGTAAATCTTAGCACGTATTCTCTGAAGCGACTAACGTTGAGCTCGGTCGAGTTGCACGAAGAGTTAATCTGCCCGAAGCCAGCTTCAAAGTCTTCGGAGATTGTTGCAGCAGCTGAGAGTATCAGAATCAAGAAGAGCGAGGATAGGTTTTGGTCAATAAACGAGGTCTGGACCGCGTAGTAAATATTCCGACCCTTCAAAGTGTCCATCCCTTTTTGTTTTTAATTGTCTAAAGGTCTTCAAAATGAAATTTGGACGATTTCCAAATGTTAATCGAATGATTAATAATTTTTGGTCGGACGATTAAAAAAAAATGGAACATTGTTGAACCCATACGGGTTACCATTATTTTCGTGCATTTCCTTTGTTCTCGTTTGTTCGATGATTGAAAAATGTATTAACAAAAAAAAAAAGCTTCCGGTACATATTGTTTTAACGGAAGAGCCTTGCGATTCGACAACAGAAATATGACGACTGTGTATGTGTGTGTGTGTGTGTGTTTGTGCACTCGAGAGAGAAACGCAAAAGTTTTGTTGGTGTGTGTCCGCGAAATGAGAGATTGGCTGTGGCTATTAAATCGTGTTTGTACGTTTGTTCGTCGGTGCCCATGGCGAGGAGTTCAATGGACCTCTCTTTCATATCCTTCGCGAAATACTATCGCGATATGACAGAGTCCATTATATAAAGCACAACCGAATTTCGCTGGCGCACCGTGAAAACAAACCTCCGAACGTAACATATTTTACCCCGTGTTTCCTTCATAAAAATATATTGGCATCGTTATGCAGTTTTTCACGAGTATCATAAGCTGCAGCGAATATTATGCGAAAAAAAAATCCAGACAACGCACGTAACTTATAATTACACAAAAAATTACCTACTGTAATTAATTTATAATTACAACAGATAATTGAAGATCATTCATAGTTAATGTTCATTTTTGGCACCTCCAAAATTTCTCAGCCAATATTTTCCATTAATACTCATTTGTTTTCGAAGCAGAGCCTTGATCCTTGAAACACATATATCACGAAAAATTGTACGAATTTAATAATCGTCTAGGAGAAAAATAGCAGGGTAGAATAATGAGTATTTTCTCTAGCTACAAAAAATATGCAATTACATTTTTATTCTTTCCATCAGCTACAATTCTGCCTTGAGTTAATGAAATTCAAAACACGTTATGATCAACGAAGATAAAACATTTGCAGAGGAACGAAAATTTCCATTTGAATATTTTTCGAAATTCATACGTAAATGTGTTCCGAGTGCTCGAAAGCAGCATCAAATGCGAAAAGCAAAATGCAAAAAGGAAAATTAGCGCGAGCTGTATTGCTGTTTGGCGCACTGTGTGATCTCTGGCATATCCACAGTGACGACAACGACGTCGACAGAGTAGCACAACCCTCTCTTATCCTGGGTGCGAACTAGTGGCCATATATCCTCTCTCTTCTCGCTCGGTTCGCGGGTTAAACGGAACGTTATTCTCTCGTTCCACTCCGGTTATGACGACCCCCACGTGTTACGGGTAAAGTGCGAAGGTTTGTGAGAATGACGATGTCTCTCGAAGGGATTTATCCTCGGCAAACAAATGGACGGCCCGTATCCCAGCCAGTGATGGGTATAATCATTTTATGAAAGTGACATTCATGAGCTTTCACCAGGTAGTCGAGATGTTTTTCGGTTATGTTCAAATACGTGTTCATTGTTATATATTCTCGTCGACTATTTCCAGTCAAATGAACATCGTAATTCAAAAGATGACGTTGCCGCATTTCCGTGATAAGGCTATAAAGTATATGATATATATTTTTATTATTCGAACACATATTTGTTATGTAATTTATCTATTTTATTTTCGAACTTAATGAAATCTTTCTCTTCATTTCCCTGCGTTATTGAAATACGAAAAAATTCTAGGAAAATAACACTTTTTTTGTTACTTTTTAAAACATTTTTGGATACATTCGGCAGAGATACTTTAAAATATACTAAGTATATACAGTTTTTTTTTTTGTTGGAAAAAAAATCTTTTCACGGTGACAATTTTTTTTGCGCTACATTGGATTTCTTGAAAAAATGATGACGCGACGTCTGAGGTTTTTTGCAAGCTTTAGAAGACCTGTGGATACGTTTGGTCACGTCTGGCATGTTGAAGAACGTCTAAATGGCGGCAATGAGTCCTCGGGGTTGAATCCCCGCGTAACGCTTGAAAGCGGCCTCGAAGGAACCCTCGATCGTACTTTACACACAGGAAGGGAGAGGAGAAGGAAGAAAAAGAAGGACGTCCACCGCTGAAAATACGTGGTACTTAAATATTTTAGGACTACGGTCCCTTTTCCTCAACTGTGCGTGAAGGGTCGACTGGTCCCTCGTTCCCGAAAGTGGCAAGTGTAAAAGACGTGTTCCCCAGTTTCCGAGAGCGTACAACTGAAGCTACTTCGCAGTAGTCTTCAGCTTCTGTTCACTTCGCACCATCGTATGCCAGCCACTGTGTATAGTTGAGATTTTATGGTTACGTTTAAGAACCAACTGGTGGGTCTAAGAAAGTCGTAAAGAGAAAATCGTTATCTCCCGGATCGTTAAGTGTCGGGAAATGTCGAAAATCATGAGATACTCTGGATGGAGAGTCGGCCAAACTCCTAAATGGTATTATTGCACCTTGGCCAGAAGGAAGAAGATACCAATTGCGGTGAATAAATCCAGGGCCTGAGTGATAAATTAGGGTCAATAGCATCGTTAAAATAATTTCGTTAAATTGATCAAATAGAGCACTAAAAATAAAATGGTAATGAAAGAGAATCGTGTGGGCTATTTGCGTTTTCGTGTTGGAGGTAAAACACTTTTCATGGCGTTGAATTCGCAGGAACGATTGTGTAATTGCTCGATAGATAATAATTACAATGAATATTTTATTATTATATTAATATCTTAATATTCAAATTATTCAAATTATTCCAAAAGTCAATTTTCAATCAGCAGAATATTCATGTTTAATTCGATGTTTTTATATAAAAGACCCTTCTTAATAATTTCGATTTATCATAGAATTGTAAATACGCAGTCCAATTTTTCCACCCATCGTTTTTGGCAAATATTAACGAACAAATTGGCCGTTTACGCACTCCCGTACATCATAAGTCCGCAGACAAACAATGACCTCTGTTTTGGCACGTTTGGCCGCCTCAAGAATTCATGCTGTCGCGACGCAGCCGGTATTTTCCCAGGCCGCATGAATAAATCCCATCGTGGGTTGGTCATGGGTCCAGTTGATCGCATGCGGTGCGGTTTGCTATGGGGTTTTCCGTGGAAGAACTCCGCAGTGTAATGCCAGGTCGTTCGGAGATGGCGCCAACGTTGGGGAAAGCTCTTCAGGAACACTGTGCTCACCCTCTGGGGTGGTTGGTTAGCTGGCTAGCTAGGCTGGGTGGCTGGATACGCTCTGTTCGCTCCTCGAGCCACCTCAGTTAGTGGTGCGGCTCCGTATGGGTCAGACCGATGCACGCGACTCTCGGAGTGACGACGGACGCGCAACAGGACGTATCCACTAGTAGTATAGTATAGTGCGCCAATGTGGTCGTGCGTGGACGGCCACTTACTGATACACATTCTGTGATATATAAAAAAAAATACATATATAAAAAGGAAAAGACAAACAAAACAAAACAGTCATTAAATCTACACATATGTACCTCGTGCCAATATACGAACCGAACGCACTCTAACGACGATCAATTCATCGCGAATTCTCGTGATTTCGTAGTATAGAATATTGATATTTAAAAAAAAAAATGCTGAAGTTTGTATTATCGTTAAACGATTATTGCCAATTTTTATTATCGCTCCTGCCGATATAAAATCATGACTCTCGCCATGATCAAAGACTGCTATTTTTTATTAATTAATAATCGAGTGGGCACGATAATAATGAGCTTAAAATGTTGATCACGAGAATCGCTGCGAATTAGCGAGAAATTAGTTTCCGGGATGACGGTAAGACGACGATTCGCTTTTACGTTATTTTGGTTGTTGTTGTTGTTGTTGTGTATAGATAATTAGTGGTCGAGGTTCCTACTGACGAATAAATGTCCGTCTCCGATTTCCACTCATTCTGTGTTCCTACACTCCATATTTCGAGCTACTGAGATTAGTGGCTACTAAAATTAGTAGACACTAAGATCTGCCTCGTTTACTCGTTACGTCTGACTCAACCCTTTCCTTCGCTACTTAGTCAGACGGCTCGCGTTGCAGCGAGAAGAAAAGCTCACCACGAGCTTCGTTCCGGAAACCGGAAGGAACGACTTCCTTCTGAATCTTTAATACGCACGCTCTCTTTCGTTTAGCTATCCCAGAAACCCCGAGTGAGGTAACTCGATTAAAGTACAAAAACGCTCGGGGGGCGCAGCGTGTTCTCCGGATATTTTTCGCTTCACGACACCACAGAACGAAACCTTAAGAGAATCAACTCCTTCTTTTTCTCTAATTTGCTGGAGGGACTCGAGCGTCGCCTTTTTATCTGGAACATTAAGAGCGACAGCGTCTCACTCTAAGTATTTAAATTATTAAACCTCTACGCGCTTCAAGACTTAACTACAAAATACCAAGCGCGTTTCAAAGTTTTCTTCATTATTACCCTTAAAAAGAAAATATCTTCGCTAAATATACTTGTTGTCCTGAAGAATGTTTTTATGTTTTTAACTTTCCATATTTCTCGATAAAATGGCCGAAGTAAAAACTTGTGAAAAAAAAAAATGTAAGATTTACAATAAATCTTTCGCCCGACTGCTATAAGATAGAATAAAAAAGGGATTTGGTATCGACTAGAGATTGAAAATAACGTACCTTTACCTCAAGGAATGGCGAAGCATCTGCTCGCGCGAAAAACTTTTCTCGCACGTGCATCGTTACATAAAAATCTCGTAAAAACTACATAATCGTTATATCGAAGTAGCATTACCGGATGTTGAGAACAATTTCATCTCTTCCGGCATAGCAGCAGTTATGGAAAAATAAGACTCATCGTCAGATTCTTAGTCCGTGCAAATATGCAAAAAACACGCTTTTTGATAAAATTGCTAAAAAAGAAGTGGTGTCTTAAAAAAAAATGTTTAATATTTTAGAACTAACATTGTAACCCAACTGCTGTAAAATAATATAATAATAAATCTTGGGAATAACGCGTAATCGTTGTATCGAATTGTCATTTCCGAATGTTGAGGAAAATTTCATATTTTCCGGCTTAGCATTAGCTACGAAGAAAGGAGAGTCATAGTGAAATGGAGAGGGGTGTTTTGTAGCCAATGGTGTGCGCAAGCGAGCTTACCAAGCTCGGAAGACTGCCTGGCAACCGGTTAGAGTAGCTCCTATCGCTGAAGCATAGCATAGATATAGCGAGCGTAAAGGATCACCCGGAAAGAAGAGAGCAACGTAGCGTGTAACGCTAAGTTTATAAATAAGGTGTAGGCGCACGAGCGGGAAAAGGGGTTGAGAGGAGGGGAAGGTAACGAGACTCTACCGACGCTCTTCTCCACCTTTTTATCCCCTTTCGAGAACCCAATCGCTCCGTCTCTCTTTTTCCACACCCTTAGACACGCCGTCACACGCCACATGCGATTTAATATACTCGATTGCCGTTCGCATAACAGCCTGGGTAACAGGAGCTGATGAAAAAAAAAAGAAAAAAAAATAGTAAACCTCTTCAGTCGTCTGGTTGTTACTTAATAAGTTCGTTGGCCACTGGGAACGGTACATAACAATACATAATGCTGCATAACTCTTTAGGGGGACTGACTGATCTTAAAAAAGTGGTAAGAAAAAAAAATCCTGAAGATGTTCTTCTAAAAAATCGTACATTTAAACGTCAACTATTAAGCATTACAATTCTGCATTTTAATAAAAATATTTGGAGCATCAAAATGGTGTAAGATAAAAAGTAAAAATTTTAACTTGTAGATTTCAACCAAAGTTGACGAAGAAAGATTTATTTGTACAGATTTGAAATGATAGTTTTGGGATAAAGGCCTGGGATAAAAATTTCTTCGGTTGTTCAGTTATCAAATGTATTGGAAAGAGATTTGTACGTTTCGCGGCCAATTAATTCTGGAATGTCAGAACAACTTCCAGAGCTGTCGAGCTGTCGGTATAACGCTTTTCCAAAGTACCACAGGCCCTTTCAAGGATGACACAGAGTCTGTAAGTCCAAGGGATGATCACCGGGTGGCCGGAGGCACACCCGCAGGGATCCGCAGGAACGTTCATGATGTACTTTGGGAATTAACGAGGTTTAGCGTGTTAACGTGCTGGAACTTTAAATTATGGGAAAGCTGTGGGTACACTCGACCTTTCAGAGTTAATGCTTTTGCTCTCGACAGAACGAGCCACGCAGATGTCACTAATCTGATTGCCGGATTCGTTAAAGACACTATGGCCAACCGACTGCCATGGGGTCCGATCAACCCTTTCATTTTCCGTCGTTATCGTTCAAGTTTGAAATTTCCGGTTGACATTGTGGGATTCTGTCAAATTTGTCAATCGACTTTGCTATCCTAAATGCAGTAAGACAATTTACTTTCAGCAATTACCTCGCGTATTAAATTGACTATAAAAGTGCATTATAAAATAAATGAAATCCAAATGCTTGAACAAGTCGATATCCAATTTTTTTTGTGATCAAAGTACCGAGCAGAAGATGTGGGGATTTTACACATAATTAGTATTCAATCCTTCCAAGTTTGAGTTTTTTTCTTAACTATTAAATATTTATAAAATATTATTCAATATTGCTATTTTCGTATTCTGAAATTTAAAAAAAACTGACGACTATCCGTTGCTTTTGTGTATGGATTTCAAGGTCTAGAACAATATCTTGAGATATGAAATATTATTTCAGATTATTTGTATTGAATAAATTATAAATAGTGCTGTGCACGATGGGCAAGGGGAGAGGAACGGAGATGGAAGCCTCATGAATACTCGAAACTAGAACGGAAGCTACGTTTCTCACCATCAGCGGCAGAGCTTGCACGCGGAGAGCTGCCGAGAGTTTCTTCCCTTTTGTCAAACTCTGCACTGCAAAGTTAGCGTCTGGATCTTATCGAAGCTTCGCACACCGAGATTTCTCATTAACAATCGCTGGCCCAGACCTTCGTAGTCTCCCTCAAGCTCTGCTGTCGTCCTGTGGACATTCAACACTTTTATTGAGCCAGATATTTCAGGAGAAATATGACAGACAATGTAAACGTCAAATTTTCAATTATCCTGTCATTATTATTGGAATCTGCCAATTTGCCAATCGAGTCAAACAATTTTATTAAAATAAATAATATTTCCGTACCATTTTTATTTCATCTTGCCGCACGATGAAAAAAACTTAATGTTGCTTCACATCTTCCGACTAATGGATTTTTATAAATAATGAAAAGACAGCAATCTATTAAAAAGCTGACGGGCGTGACGTTCTTAGGAGATTTCGAAACTATGGCAAGCTCCGTTAAAGAAAAGTTCACTCTTCCACTAATTTTTTATGGGTGAAAATTTATCTGAAAATTTTTCAGCAGCATCATCCTGAAAAACTTCTCTTTCTCAAAGTAACAACGTTCGAGTCCGCTTTCCCATGAGTAATCCGCTTTGCCTTGATTGAGAACGACTTCCAGCAGCAAAACGTGTTCGCTTCGTTGCGATATCACATCGAGCTTTAATACCACTGCGGAAAATGTACCTCCGCTAAATTCAGGAACAATAGTTTTCTCGCAATAGTTAAGCTCGTGGGATCCGACATTTTCTGGGAATAAATGAATGGTTTCTAATCCGATGAAAACCGGATTCATTTTTCATTAAAGAATTCTTGATCTGACCACTCTGTTAATCATTCAAACTTTCCAATTTTCTTCTCCAGGCACTTTTATAATTAATCAGACCTATTTAATTGATCACATCAATGTTCAATAATTTTCTTTATTTAATCCACAAGTCAATGCGTATTTTTTTTACTATTTAACTACAAAAATAAAAACAACGAAAAAATAGTTTTAAAAATAGAGTCGTTGACGGATTCTATGAATAATCAAAATAATCGGCAAGCGGAAAACGCCCATTGATTTTATTTTCATGAATTTTCGTTTTGTTTTTTTTTTTTTCCAATTTTGATGGAATATTTTCAAATGGTAAAATGAAAAATGTATACATGCTGCTATTTGTTATCAGAAATGGGGCCACAAACAAATTCAAATCAGTGTCAAATTTGACGTGAACCAAACTAGTCTCCACTGCAAAAAAATAGTGTGGGTTTTATCGCTCAGTTCAACGAGGTCCATCTATCTTCATCTCTCTTTTTCTGTGCGAGGATATTTGAGCTAGAGGTATCAACAGAACGAGGTAATTACACTCGAAATCGATTTCAGTGAATATCAATCAAGCCGAAATGGCGAAAATCTTGATCGACATTGCAAAAAAAAAAACGTGGCGTTCGAGAGGATGAGATTTACACTCGCATCGAAGTTAATCCTCTTAAATTCGAGTATTATTTTGAGTCTTTTTTGATATTCGTACGACGAGCTGTTGCCGAGATCGAAAATGTCCACCATGTAAAGGGTAGCTTTCCAAACGAAGGGGTGCAGCTTTCAATTTGATTTAAAGCTTTAATTATTCTATATATTTAATTATTATATACTCAATAGATTTATAAATATGATCCTCAATTTTTTTGATTTAAATTTTCTGCCACTCTAGGTGTCGAGTAATATGGAGGATACAAATATTAATAATAACCGTAGTCTTCGAGAATTAAAAAATTAATTACACAGCTCCTAATCAATTTTTATGATTCAATATTTTGGGCCTTTGGTGCTTTTTATCGCAGTTGTTCAACCATATAATAATTCAATATGCCATATGCAAATAAATCCATCCCTGACCGCGTCAATACGAATGGAATATTCAAATTTTCCAACGACGTCAATAAAAATTCTTTGTTAAATTCCCATCTGGCCCAATGACATTTCCGCCGGTATCGTTTCCATTTATTTGGGTGTTATCTACTATTTCATTCGAATCACGTACATTTTTATTTGTTTACACACTGGCATTCTTTTTACAAATGAAAATAGAGCGTTTATTTTCATATAAAACACACTGTATCTATTTACGATACGGAGGTCGTATATCCTCCGGGTATTATACCCACCCCCTCTCTTCCTCCCACTCTTCTCGTCGAACGAATCCAAATTGGGGATTTATCGATGCAAATGTGCTAATAATGAAAATCAACGGACACGCCAAGCATCGAGGTCATGGCTTCGTACGTGTAATCTCCACTGATTAGTGAAATGTGCTTCGACCAAGGGAGAGTCTAGCCTTCTGTAGCTGTTTCATTGTCACTGTGACGTCACCCAATACCCGATGCGATTCCAAAGCCACGAACGCCGCTCGTGCTATCGGTAATAATATTAATCGCTTTCCCTTAATAGCATTTCACGAATAGCCTCGACTCACCCCTTTCCTGTTATGGAAAGCGAGTCATTCAGCAACATCGAAAGCATCTGGGCCTACGAAGAGAAGTGAGCCGAGTGAGAATTGTACTCAGCGAGATCGCGAATCGAACAAACGAAGTTCGATGGAACAATTGAACATACCACGGCCCGACGAATCCATTATAAATCGTTCCTATTATTGCGGCAATGATCGTTGACTCGGGATGAAAAATTCACAGGGTAATGAAGCAACCATCACAGCGATTAGCAACCTAATACTTTTTGTCATAAACAAATGGCTGGAATTTTGGATATTTTATTTTGTTCCCTTGTAAAAGAATTTTCCGCTAAGAAAAAAAAGGTTTTTTTATATTACCCAAGAATTTGATTTTTCTTTTTTTTAATTGTCATTTTTACTTATACTTTTTCGCATTGAGAGGCTCTTCGTTTTCTCGAAATTACCTCTTTCTTTAATTTCAGAATTAATTGAAGAGCAAGTTAAAATCATTTTGCAAGAATAATCTCTTTCTGATGAAGAAAAATAAATATGATTAAAAAAAACGTACCGCGGTGTAATTGAGTCGTTTTTTTTTTTCTTTTTTTTTTTCAATGAGATTCATTACAAAGACTGCTTCCCCCTTGGGAACAGTAATGAGGCAGCAATCAATAATTTCTCTCGCATTCGTGACAAAGCGAACTTCTTATCGGTGAAAACCACTCTCGGTTCAGCGGCTATTCGTATTCCTTTGTATGCCGTACTTTGGGCTCAGCAGTAATTCACAAGAGTTTTGTATCGTGTACCTCAGACATACTGAAATATAGTACTTTTGTTACTTCGCTGTTCGCAGTTTTTTTGACGCATCACCAGCTTCCATTAATCTTACATATTTTTACGTCGAGAGTGGAAAACTCATATTGATATCCCCTCAAGAAATTTTCCTTCGCATGTATGAAGAGAAAAATATGGAGAACGTAAAAAAACATTATAGGTCATACCATAGAAATAAAGAAATGTAATTATAAAAATGGTCGGAATTTACTTGCAGATATTTTTGGCCCGTTAAATCCTGGAGCTTTAATGAAACATATAGTGTCCGGCAAAACGAGCATTAAACTGCGACTATGGTAATACCAAGCTTCGCAGTATCAACAGGTACTTGAAGCAAGGGCAGGGTTCAGCACGCGAACTAATTGTGGCGAACCCCAATGGATCTACCGTCCCGGCTATCAGATATGGAGTTCCTTAACCTCACCAATACTGACTGCCTGTTCACCCTTCCCTAATCAATTTTGTTATAACGGGTTATTTGTGAATTTATTTTTCCATCAAACTGTCATAGTCGTGTAATACCAAGAACGGCATGTAATCCATCATCCTTAAAAAGTTGTCTGGTCGATGTTGTCCAACATCGCGCCACAAAGTAGCGCAAATTAGTTATTGAACTTTCTTCTCCGTGAAATTAAACTTTCACGAGTTTTTGACATAATTCGCGCTAAATAGAGGGCGAAATAAGCTGAACTCTGTAGTGTTTATAACTTCAAGTTCCATGCTCGAAAATGATCCCGAATTCCGTTCGCCCACAACTGAAAATTTTGAGTTTATGGGAATATTTTTTTTTTTCAAATTTACGTATTAAAATTTAATTGCTATTCAATTTTTTTTAAATATATAAATTACACAGACAGTGAAAAGTGAAATAAAAATACTTAAACGACCTCTAAAAAAAATAGACACCTCGAAATCTCATCAAAACCGTCATATTGAGTTGTCGCCTACGATATATTCGAACCACATTTTAATACGAGCTTACTTTCTTAATTCCCTGGTGCATTTTAATGCCATTTCGCACGATGAAGCGTGTCGTGCGTCGCAAGCTCAATTACTAGCGGCAGCCCTAAAAAATTTGTCACGTCGAGTACCACGCTGATAGGTATTTTCCTGTTGCGTGATGTGCTGCGACTTGGGACTGCTCGTTGCGTCGTAGTGCGTGTAGGTATCGCGAACGGAGGTCCGGCTCATAAATCCAACTACGATTACGGCTCCGTGACTCCTCATCGCGTGGGGAACTGTACATTTTCCCTTTTTTTTCCCCTTCTAACTCTCGCCGCACAGGCGAGGCCATAAACTAGCTCAAACGATAGGTAACAACCCTAAGGACTGGCTTCCCCAGCAGAGGGTCACTTGTTTTTGAGGTTAGTTCGCTAGAGCTTGCAAAACATATGGGCTTTTCCATGGGTAGTCCACCCAGAAATATAATTCATTAATTTCAACTAAATCAGCATATTACAAATCTATTCATTTGACTGAAAAACCTTTTTTACTTGAGAGTAAAAAAGAATTGTCGTACCCTCAATCGTGCACATAAAAATTGAAATTAAACAAAAATTTTAACTGGAAATTTTTTTTTGGCTGCTAGTCTTTCGATTATGACATGGCAAATCCAAGAAATATAAATACAAGTTTGTATATAATTTTTTTTTGTATGATACAAGGTAACAAAATATTAGATGGCCGAAATTTTCCCAATCCGGGGTCAAAAACAGTCGGTTACACATGGAAAACCCCATGGAAACGCACACCCTCACTCGAACGCTATCGCTTATGTTGAGGGCGGAAGAAAGCGAGAGACTCGGTGGCCCTATACCCATTACTAGCCGTGGCCGAGGCTGTTGCGGAATCAGCAGGGAAACAGCCATGGCAGCAGACACTTACACAAGACGCAGTTATTGCAAGCCATGTCACGTAACGACTTTGGTGTTGCTGTGAAAGAAAGGGAAACAGACTTCGAAATTGCCGCCCTTCGTGAAATGTCTTTCCCTCGTTTGCGTTGTTCTCGTTGAGACGACCGTAAAAAAACAAAAAAAAAAAAAAAAAACACGAAACTGCACGTGCCTCAGGAACATTTTACTGTCCTTCATAAACTTAAATCCAGTTCCGCACTTTGCTGTTCTTATTTTGCATTGAATTCTGCTGGGAGAAATGGTCCCCCACATTTCTTAGTTAATTTTCAAGAGGGTTGTTTTTAGCCTTTTATTGAAGAGCAGAAAAAATTGGCTCGTTTGACTTCTTGACATTTCACTCGTTTCTGCTTTTCAAGCCACAACATTGTTCGTAGATATTGGAATATTTGCGGTGCTAGTTTACATTTCTCCTATGCACGTCCTCTTCTTATTCTCGGCTAGGCAAAAGGGAGCCATAAAAACCGAGAGCCTCCACGACACGTGTACTTACAAAAGTGTAAATACAGTTTTTATGACCTACTTGAAAGCACAAAACGTGCTTTTACATACTGAGCAACATAGATGAATATGAATATATTAGCTTTTTTCGTAAGCAAAATATATAATTGATTTATTAATTACATATTGATAATTTTATTCCTTTGTATCACGAATTATTATTTTTTTCGTTCTTTCTGCGGTTTCGTTAGTGCGATGATCAGCAGAAAATTTAAGTTCCTAACTCCGGCCCATCGTCCATAGATATAACTAACAAGGTATATCGATATTTCGCTATAATGCAATATTTATTCCACTTCCTCTTCATATCCTTCATTTTATCGTCCAAACCCTCTCGATAAAATTTTGGTTTGCTTTTGCTATTCCAGGGGATGACGAGGTGGGGTTTGAACGAAACCGTAGAGGGGGGCTAAAAAACGAGGAAAAAAGCATCACTAGCAGGGTATACACATTTGCCCGGGGCGAGTAATATCGCCCCGGCTTTTCGCGTTGAAACTACCTCGAGTTCGTTTGCTTTCTCGCTCACGCAGCTAAACTACTGCCGTCGGAATACCAAACTCGAAGCTCATGAATATTTTTCGTTCGCTCGTACGTCGATGGGTTAGCTCTGAAACAACCGAAAACCGAGACAGCACCACACCGAAATGCAGTCGAAATATCTGACCGCATCTTCAGCTCACCATTTCACTTGCCTTTCCTTCCAAAAGGTATTGGGACGGAATGACCGTGAACTTGATTTTTGTTTGTTCCCTATTTTATTTCTTTGACCCTGGACGAACAATTTGTAGTCACGTGAAATTTAATTCATTTCATATTCATAACATTTTCGTACCTTAGAATTTTACCAAGTTACTAATATGCAGGAAATAAGGAAAAAACGAATTAAAATCAACCTTAGACACGCTTAAATCCACGCCAGTGGGTTAAGTCCCATATACATTTTTTTTAATATCGAAACACCCTTTTTTTACATTCTGTCTGCTTCGTTTGTTCAAAGGTGTCTCGTGACTCTCGCGCGATATTTTTTCGCGAGAGTGCAAAAAACGTGCGGTCGTTCGCTGTCTTTTTAGCTCAGACACGTGTGAAACATCAAAGCTTGCAGTTTCTCAGCAGAGCTCCATTAGATACATCAGACTTTTCCTAGTAATCACCGTATATCCACTCAGACTGCTTTTATTTTACACCCAACAAAAAAAAAAAAAAAAGGAATGAATATGTTGCACGTGTATATATGTTTTCAGATAGGACGACCTAGTTTGCATTCTAATGGCCTGACGCGAGTACAATGCTCGCCGCGAGTCTCATTGATTTTGTTCGTTCCATGTGGGAAAAATAGCAAGTTTTACAAAACGTTTTACTGCCTAGCATCCATACGCTTCTTTCGAGCGTATAATATTATCGTAATATCCACCCACGACGTATTGCCTTCGTCCTATGCGCGCTTTTTATTATTATGTGCAATTCCAGTTTCTAAAATTGAAGCCCCTGAGCAAAACTCGAATTGCCTGATCCCGAGCCAAGGCTTTTTCGGATAACTGTCCGATCACCCCAATCAGTCTAACCGAATCTTGGCCGTAACTACTTGGACCAGATTTGAAGCTTTATCCTTAATCCGATCAAGCTTGCAACACTCGCAGAAATAATAATAATAATAATAACAATACACTCAACGATAAAGTGACAACCATTATTTCGTACTCCGCAATTGCAAAAATCATGGTCTTCATTTTTCGAGTCGCAGGATTATTATTCGTTCGCTAAATTGTCGACGAGCTAATTCGTTTCGTTACTCAAACGTCAGCCGTCGACGTCGAACGTGATCGAGTTACGTTTCGACGTAACACACGCTCGCGTATCGGTATTTCTTCTTACGTGATTGGATCTGGCGAAGAAAAGGTTGGATAAAGTGGACAAGTACGAGAGCGCAGCAACGACGAGGCGTCAACTTCCTCGCGAGTGTCTCGTACAATCTCTCTTAATTCTGTCCCTCGATGGATTCGATCGTTAAAACGAGAATAACAATGACGGAGGATCCAATTGTCTCTCAAGATTTCGCGACAGCTGCGCGCCGAAGCGACGAAAAGAAGCGGGAGGAATACACAATGCGGCGTAAACAATTTAATTGTATTTCCATTTTTATATCGGCGAGAAGTTTCCAAAGAAGGGAGGAATTTATAAATGACGTTAACTCGAGGCGCGTCCTGGTTTGGCGATTGTCAAAAATGCATTATTCGCCGAAAAACTTTTATGATTCACGCCGATTTCATGCCGGAATCATTCGTTGTAACAAAACTGTTTTGCCGGAGATACAAACTGGAACAAAGTAATTTTGTGAAGGAAAATTGAGATTTCTATCTCCTGATGGAATTTTGTTCACCTTCTACGAGTGTTTCTCGATTTATTGTCTACAAATGCAATGCCGAACTTTTCGATTACAACAGGATTGTATGAGAAATAATGCAAAAATAAGTAAATAAATAATCGCGAATCAAAAGGAAACTGGTTCTCTTTGAGAATGCCGCAAAATTAGTGGAAAATGAAAATACATAATATTTTTATAATTTTTCGATAAAGTTGAAAAATGACTCAAAAGTTTGTGATTAATTAGCACACAATTTCCGTGGACGTCAGTGATCAGAGAATTTCTTTTGAAAGTACAGAAATTTCATCTCAGTTTTACCTGAGAAACTAACTCTTTTATCCTTGTACTGCATCAAAGTGCAGTGAAAAAATAGAGTGTCCAAGTCGCGTTTCGTTAGTCCGAATATTTTTTTAATTGGTCCCAGCATTCCGTGTAAAGCGATAAGCACTGAACCGGAAGTGGAAAAACCTCGTGAGTTCACGGACGTGAGAGATCTCATTTCCTTCGCATTCTCTGCAAATCCGTATAACAAATCAATTTGCTTCCATGGCTTGACTTTTCTATTGGAGAGTTAAGCCAGAGAGTAGAATAGTCTAAGCCGAAGTCACACGAGTATTTGAGGTACCATCGATCAGACACGCGAAATTCCAGAAAGTCCTTTTCGCTCTCTGTGAACTTGTTCAACTTTCGCTCCGCTTAAAGTGAGTTGTGCAGGACCTTTGAAAGCTTTGACGATCCGACATTCAAATCCCAGGCAATCAATAGCAGTGCTCACAACAAGAATTAACTCGAGAAATTTTCGACCTTCCATTTAATTTTGTCAAGGGCTTGAGCTTTGAGTCGGGTTTACAATTGTGCATTGGAAATCGTATTCGTTCAATGAAAAAAATCAAAATTCGACTCCCCACAAATTTCTCTCAAAAGTCTCCGTAAATTTGAGGCACGAAAACGAGTCGCTTTTTAAATTTTATTTTTTGTTCATGGTTTTTGTCGTTCATCATTTTCGGGAGTTTAAACTTTAAAAAAATTAAACAATATTTACATTAATGAAGTTGTTAATAAAAATAATATCTAACCATTTTTTAAATCATTTAATTTGAAGAAAAAAAATATGGTTACCATAATTTTGTTAATTTGCGACTTTTTGGTGTCCAGTTAAATAAAAACACCTGTAGCTTTTCAGCGCATTTAAGCTCGGGCTTTTTCAAGCTCCTTTTTCCAAACGTTGGATTGAGCGGAATTCCAGTCGTGTTGAATGCCACTAGGTAGCATCCTCGGCGATACAAATGGGCCTTGGCATACCGGCGTTTCCTCTTGCCTCTTCCCTCTTCCCACGGCATGTATCACCCTCACGGGTTTCCGTATTCTCCATTAGTGAAAAATGGCCCTCGTGTCAATAGTCTCTCCGGGTGTATATTCAGTGGCCAACGTTCGTTCGCTCGCTGCGATCGAGAATCGTTTATCTCAAGTGAACACGAAGCTCCGCTTTCTATAGGCACTTCTCGCACAACCAACTTAACTCGACCAATGAAAGCACGGCTTTTCCTGCCGTGAGAAAGCGCAGCTGTGTTTCGTGCAACAAGTTTCGTACAGTTTTCTCTTATTCACGGTATAAATGTCCCATAATTTCCACGTTGCGACTCCAGCGGTTCGCTCAATTATCTTAACGATGATGAAAAGTGATTATTTCAATTATGAATAAGTCATTTTAACTTTTGAATAAATTATTTCCCCCGCCAACACAATAATTGCTGCAAAATAAATAATAAATGGAATGGAAACATTACAATAGGGTGACGATTATTATTTTTGTTTATATTATATTATTATTATGTTACATATATGATACAAATGAACAATTGAATCATTTATCATTATCTCAGTTGTGTAATAATTCAATTCTAGGATCGTAGTTCGGTCTGAGGAGTCGAATTTTCAGTTATCTTTTACACTCGGTTAGTAGAAATGATAGCATCGTAGTTATGACCAATGTGAGTATGTTACCTCCGCAAACTGAACCACTGAAAAATGGTGTACTAATGGGAAGCTTCTTTTTGACGAGCTAACCGGTGATAATATCGGTGCCCACTTTTTCCGAGTCGCAGTTTGTGCGCTTTCTCGAATTCACCTCGTTGAAAATGGAGAAGCTCCTAACGGTTGAATTTAAGGGTCGTTCGCTGCGAAATATCAGGCTGAAAATGTTCCAGCGTGGAGGCGAGAAGGTGAAACGCAAAGAGAATTGCACGGTGACGCTGCGTGACCGACATTCTCGAGTAATGGTCTCATCCCCCGGGTTTACTGTGTCTCCTTGTGTGAGTCTGAGTGTGTGTGTGTGTGTAATAGTCGCTTCCACGTGGACCACAGGGATTCAATCTGATACCAACGGCGCAAAAATAAAAAGCATTCCTCTCCACTTTCTATTGTTATCGCCAACAGTAACTAGAAATAAATTTTGAATTTTATATTTCAAATATTTTCCATGCCAAATTCGCTTTCAACTTTCCAATGCAATTCAGCCTTTACTGTGAACATTTTTTGCCGATAACAATTGAGTTTCCCTGTAAAACACAAGAAAAATAAATGTCAGTATGAAACTGAGTTAGATAGCATAAAACGAATATTTTAATCCGAATTTTTTCAAAAGCTTAACTAACTTCGCTGTATTTTTGTTGAACTCGGTATATGTTCGTTCGAAATTCCATTTAATTAATGGCAACAATACGACGATGTTTTCGAATGTCAAATATTATTATTTGATTATAAGTCAATATCATGCTCCACATAAATGTATTCAAACAACTCGGTATTAATGCGTTGTTACTATATTCGGGGTTGGTGAAATATTGTAACATTCTGGATTAAATCAATGGTTATGATGTTTTGATAAATAATTTATGGGCACCCTTCACCGACTTCCCAAATAAATCTTGTTCTTCCAATTTAGCATTTTTTCTCCGTATATTTCGGAGATAAAAAATCCGTGACAGCGTTGATACAATTTATGGGCGACGTGGCCAACGTGCAGCCGTATCTGGTTTTTTTCTGTCGCTCATAGTTTTTCTCCGTCGGTTTCTTGAGTTCCCTCTGCTTTCCAACTGTTTATACGCGAATGTTCACTAACTGCATCACGGAACTGCATTTCCCTCATTTTCCCCGAATAGTTGCCACTTCGTTACCTCGATAATTCAGGACGTCGTTCCAGGAACTACGTTATTTATTATTCAAAGGAACTACGGCTTTTGAAAGCGGTGACCGGAAGGAGAATGAAATAAATGAAATAAATGAAAAAAATGATTATGCATGCAATGGAAATTGCTATCAGGTTGTCAGAGTAATAATGCACTAACGAAAAAATAATCGAAAAGCCGAGCACATTTTTATATGCCGAGTGACAGTTCAGATAATGCGAATTTTTATTCAGCTGTGATGAACGTCAATGAATTTTCTTGAATATAGTAAATTCTCATGACGTTTTAATTTTT
Organism: Clistopyga incitator; assembly: GCA_947507545.1. NCBI lineage: Eukaryota > Metazoa > Arthropoda > Insecta > Hymenoptera > Ichneumonidae > Clistopyga > Clistopyga incitator. The sequence goes on from OX382177.1 coordinate 11,246,084, forward strand.
TAATGCAAATTTCTGTTATCGTAATTTTAAATGGAGGGATGGTAAAAATAGTACAGGTAATAATGATAGCAATAATAACGACAATAGTCCAAAAAATGATAAAACAAATGAAACCATGGAAGAAATAAAATCCGTAAAAATTCAACCTCTCCAATCTTCACCGCCTCGTGCTGTTGATTCTGCGCGTATTGATATTCTACAATCGAGGGAATTAAGAGCCACTACGTAATTCATCGTTACCACTCAATTAGACTGTAACTATGCGATAATCAATGCAAAATACCGGTATTCAATCACTCCGCCAAGTATCGCTTGCTTTCCAATTACAATAATACTCTCGACAAAGCGTGTACTCACACTTCTGTGAAATGTATTTCGAATCGTTTACGAGTTTCCTCGTGCGGACACGCAACGTGCGTTTATCGGTGCACATTGATAGAGCTTTCGTTTGACAGCAGACTGACTCACAAGGTGCGGTACAACGTGATTCACTGACGTTAGCGTTACGTGATTGCAACGTCACGTTGCGAACCTGTTTTTAGTCGACACACATTCGCGCCGACAATTCTAAGTCGTAATCCACAAGAAAAAAAAAAAAAAAAACATATCCATTTCGAGGCAAGTCCATTTTCTCATTCGAATACCGAATTAATAAAACGGTATTTATTTTAAATAAGATATTGTAATGCAATTGAGTAATGAAAAAAAAAATAAAAATAAAATTTTCCCACTTTTAACGTAATATACAATTTCAATCGTCGGACACATTGCTTAATAGAAGAGTCATAATATCAGACTGCTTCACTTGTCTTTCTTCAGATTTCTTTATAATACGAACATCATCGTTCCGCGGATAGATCGTCAATTTCCTGCGAGTTAAGCGGAAAAAGCGAGGAATAAGAAATCTTGGCAATCTCGAAATCATTCGGAAGCGAGAGGACAATAAAATAATCGAAGTCTTGGACGTGAGCCGAGAAAAGCTCATTCTAAACGTTGGGAGCTAGACTCGTGTACGAAATGGCTAGCTCACGAGAGAATGTGCTGAACGTAGAGTGAGAACTGCAGTCGGGTGAGAAGTGTGGAGAACGGGGTACCTGTTGCTCTCGTAACCTAGTCACTCGCTACTTCTCTCGGCTTCGTAGGACGCTCCTCAATGAGGAGTTTTACTATTTTTCCTATTACCGAGGCTCGCCTCTACTTTTACTCCTATCGGTTGGTTTCTCTGCCACTATATTCTCCCGTTAACGATCACTAAAGGCCACGAGTATCCTCCGCATTCCTGTTCCCTCTACTCGTGATGTGCTGTACTCTCATTTCCTTGCAGAATTCATTCTGTGCTTTTGCTTAAAAAAAATAATAATAATTCAATTCGGTTTTATTAAAAATAGAATTTGCATCCATTGCAACGAAATGAAACACATGAAATAAAAAAAGTAATTAAATTAACAAATACATGATAGTGTGTGTCGCCTCTCGTATTTCGCGTGTAATTTAATTTACGCTTATCGGTTTGTCTCCATATCAGTACATGCCAGCGATAACGATCACTGAACGCCACGAGTATCCTCTGCATTCCTGCCCTTCCGGTCCATCGCATTTTCCACCCGCATTTGCCATCTATTTCATCGTAACAGCAAATTTTCTGGAGCTCGGAAAAATAAAGGTTTAAAGCTAATTAAAATATTTCGAACGTTAATTAAAAACACCGTGTATGAAGAAAATTGATTTTTTATATTATTTCACAAGCAAAACGTTTCTGAATTCAAATTTTTGTTATTTCAATAGACGATAATATATCGATTACACGTTATTGATCGGTATGCACGTTGAAGAAATTTTCACCGCGAAAATACATAAAAGTCGCATTTCTTATTTGGGTCGCGAAAAGCCATAAAAGTTAGCGTCAGCCACGAAAGTAACGACAGAATTGGAGTGACGTATATATACATATCGTATATCTTACCATTATGGCAACAGCTGCTGAATATTACGGAATTCCTTGTGCTACATATCGTACTTTCAGTTTTTTACGTCCCATCTCCGTAGTAACAGGTTTGAGTGTATAACTTGTGACTTGATGGATGGACCGAGTATCTCATCCTATGGAAAAAAGAAAAAAAAAAAAAATGGTCCCACGTGTCGTTCTTGCGTTCATTTTCAATTCCCTAATATCCTCCGAACGATTTTTCATTTTAATCTTTTCCAATACTGTAAGTGCATTTTGGTTAATGTTATCAATTTAATTTTCAAAATATTCCAAAATTACGAATTCAAAATTCAACCAAATATTTTCAGATAAATTCGAAATTCGAGCTTTTCGAGGGGAAAATATATTTGAAATTTTCTAATATATATTCTGAACGCCTTTTTTATGACACTGCACGCGATACTGGGCAAGTTATACCAAACTTGATATTCCCAGATGAAGAATTCCAAATTCGTGCACTCAAGGAGTTGATATTACTGAGAAGCCGAATTCACAATGTTCTCGACTTACTCGCTTACTATTGCTGCCTTCGTAGCTGCGGAGCTCTGCGTTTAATTGGGAAGCAGGAATCTCCGGGTACTCGCGTCAGGAACTCGAAGGGCGAGCCACGTGCCCTCTAACTAAGTGGCCGGATTTCATTATATAGAATTACAAACGCTGATTGCGTTATACGAGAACGAATAGACTCTGGGCTCCGGGCGCTCCGCGCATAATCTCCCTTTCGCCTTTCATTAGTGCCTCGTTCTCACGGCGTTTTTTATTCTCAATTTAATAAAGGCATATAATTCGTTACACGGAGAAGTGATAGTAGAACTAGTGCTTGCTTTTGCTGATATAAGAATACATTTTTTTACGTTGCGTGCGGCGGTTAAAGAGGGTCAAGTGAAACGAAGGATCAATTCTGAGAGAACGGTAAAATAAAAACGTCTCTAACTGCAATACCTAATTTTTTTCGACAGTGAAAAAAGCAGAGAGGCATCAAACAATTTATCGATAAAATTTAATATTAAAATCTAAATATTGAAATATTAAAATTTCAAATAAATACATTTACTGACAGAAAATTGAATTAAAATTGATACTTTTTTTCTTAGTTTCGACACAATCCAAATTATTGACACTCCATATTTTATTATCATGAAAAAAGGGTTTGTTTAATTTTTTCATGCATCTTTTTCTGTGCAGTGCACTCCGGTGTTCATTGATTATATTCTGCATACTTGGTTCACGTATTTGCCAGAAATTTTTCTGTTGTGTGCTGTGCATTGTTACCGTTATTCTCTCTCGAAATCGTAACAGAAAACTAGTGAATATAATAAAAGTGGAAGAAATGAGTGGCTTGGTGCACCGAGTAACCCTTTCGCTGCTCTGACCTCAGCATCAAAATTCTATGCGAATAAACACGGAAGAATCAGCGAAGTGGAAACTGAAGGAAACAGGAGGATAGTCAGAATGCTCTTCCGGTTGTGCAATATTGTCAGCAATCTCGAGGATTCTTTGTCCATTTGTATCGCAAGTGTTGGGCTGCTCTATTCTACTAGGACCCTCGAGCGGTTACGACACTCCCTCTTAAGACATTTATTCAGCCCGCGCCTCTGCGAGAAAAATATCGTGACCGTTACTGTGTAACGACACGATTGCATGCCACGCGCTACTATTCTACTATTATGCCCTACAATAAGGAAGAAACAGAAGAAAAATGCTCCCAATAAATTGCTACCTTTTTCTCCGCACACTCCGGAACTCCTTAGGCAGCATAAAGCACTGAGAATACAAGTATATTTACTATTCAAGCAGTTTTTCGAAAGAAAAGTTTTTTCCAACCAATCTATAAAAACCAGGTTACACATTTTTAACTAATTACCACGCTTCACATTTTAATATTTTTACTTAAATTATTTCACTCAAATAATCATATTCCAAAAAGTGCATCCAAAACTCAAAACCCGCGGAAAATTAATTCGCAGGTTCAAAAATATTTAAATACATGAAACCCCGAGTTGGAATTTAAGTCCTTCAAAACCTTTTCTTTGAATAAAAATCGGTAAAATATGCCACTTTTCAAGGTCTATTCAAGTGCTGAAAAATATAGCTCAAGTGTCTTGAGAAAAAAATTGAATAATAAAAGAAGGGGACCTCGAATATATATCGAGGTTCATTAAAAAATTCTCTCTGTTTTGTTTTTTTTTATTAAAAATAATTTACAATCACGTTGAAGAAAATCGAAACGGGTGTTTTAATCTTCACCCTTTTCATTTTATGTGCACACGTTTCGAGACGTGTCCTCAAAAGCGACGTTTTTTATTACAGCTACATGCCCGCTTCCTCACAGCAGGAGTAGTACAACGTAGTACGTATTGCCGGTGCTGCGATCGCCTTAGGACGTCGCGGAGTTCACGAGTAGAGTACCGACCCGGACAGGGCTGGTTGGCCGTAGTGGCGGCTAGGATCGATCCAACTACCCCTACCCAACCCGCGGCCGACCTAACCCACCAAAGCAAGGAGGGGGAATTTTCTCTCTCGTTCGTACGCTATCCTTTCTCCTCGCGTACTTACCTCAGTTGGCTTTCACCTCTTCAGCCTCCTTTTCTAGTACATTCCCCGCACTTCCAATGTGAACAGCGACCTACCGACTCAAGAGGGGGTTGTACTCTGCGTTTTCTCCGGTGGCTTTCCACACACACACACACACACACATCGCCTTTCTATAGTTTTCCCTTACGCTTCCATACTTTAGATTCCAGAAGAAAAAAAAAACTCGTGGCTCCTGGTGAACGAAAGTATCCTCGTGTGTGTTCCACTTCTTCATCCGTCGCCTTCTCACTGTCTTCGCCGCTTCCACTTCATTATGACCTACGAAAGAAATCATTTACAGCAGACGTGCTTCTGTCTCCAGACATTCTCGAGTCTCGCAGAGACACAACTTAAAGAAATGAAGTTACTCATCTGCTATCGTCGTCGAGGACATTGTAACCGCAATGACAAAGTGCATAAAGCTCCGGCTCCATTTTCCGTCTAGTCTGTCTTTTCAAATATAATTTCCTCGCCCGATACAACCGCGGAGAATTATTTTCGATTGTGTACTCCCAACTTGTTCTTCATACCTCTCCACTTTCTTCAGCTTTCCTTTACGCTTCCATACTTTATATTCCAGCAAAAAAATAAAAACCCGCTCCTGGTGAACAAAAGCTTCTTACGAATGATATCTCGTACAGCCGACATGTTTCAGTTTCATGGAGACCCCGCTTAAACAAATGAAGCTCGCGACGATGGTGTCATGAAGCGTGTCTCCTTATCCGTTATCGTCTCGAGGATAATGAAACAGCGATAACAAAATGCATAAAGCCTTCGTTCTCGTTTATCGCCCGGTTCAACTTTGTCACAATTATTTTGATGTCCTCGTTGATAGTAGATAAGGCAAATAGTCATCTCGATTTATCCTTCCACTTCATCCGCGAGCTAAGAAAGGTAATCCCAAGTCAATGGCAACATTGAGGATAAAAAAAAATATTCTGGCACTTTTATTATTTGCACTACAGATTTAGGACCAATCCGGTTGAATTTAATTCCGGAAAGCTCTGGATGTGTCTCATTGCAATATTCTTGTGCAGAGCCGGAAGAATGTGATGCACCGTATTTGCATCGCTTTAGACCGGAAGTTCTTTGAGATAGCGAGTATATATAGCGGAGTGCGAAGCACTTTGCTTCGGAAAGCGTATGGAAAGTCTTTTGGACCTTTCTTTTGTTTCTGTATATGGCTAGTGCAGTCGTAGCGAAAGCTTGACTCGGCATCGTCACTCCTATTCTTTTATTCCTCTTCTTCAGCATCGGCTAGATGCTCCTTACCCGAAAGCTCGGAGTTTCTCGACGCTAGCTGCTCTACAGGTATCGACCCTCTCCCCGCCTTCCTCCACCCCCACGTTTTCCCTTGCAGCGGCTGCTCTAGTATCTATCTTTGCAGCATTGTCTCCGTGAGCTTTCACGGTCGAGCGTCTCCCTCAATGGCCTGTCAATTATGCAGTCTCGCTGCTTCCTTCTGTGTACGTGTGCCACTATCTGTTGCTCGTCCTTCTTATACCCTCGTCTTCTTTGTAGCTGGCAAAGATCCCAGTACGACGTCTCGGATCCTCGAGCTCGAGGGCTTTCGCACGGTGTACATGCTACGGCAGATGGAAACGGCAGACTTATTTATGTATTCAGGAAACATTTCACTCCGGGTATTGTGAAGAATCCTTGGTACAAGGGCTTAAGGTTTTCACGCCTCTCTCACATTATTTTGTACATTGTCTCACCTGAGGACAACCTTGATACACAAGAGCGTATTTACTTTGGTACGATCGAGAAACGAAAATCAAGCGAATTAAATTGTACAACATGCGTTTTGTTTTCCATTCACGGACATCCAGATGACATATCGATTTTATTTTGCCCTGAGGCTTTTGGATTTTCGTGTCTTTTTTTACGTAAGTTTGCAATCTCACCTAACCTATGGAAAAGCTCAACTTTCAAGAACGCGTTTTCTTGGCAACGAACTTTTTCTTGAATTAAAAAATATTGCTGAACTTGTACTGGCAACGCGCTACCATTTTGCCGGGGAAAAGTTATGCCATTCGATTAGACGAGCTAATCTGTAGCGAGCGCCGGAAAGTTTTCCGAGGGCGCGGAAGTGAGTGCAATCGGTCGATGGACTTCATTAGCTATTCAATGCGCCATTGGAACATCCATCGAGTCTTCGCTTCTCGAAATGCATAATAGCCTATCGATTTCACTTTACATTGTGATGGAACCTCGATAAGAGGGCTTCAACTCGAGTAGACATTTTTTTAGAATGCAGGAGACATAAATCGGGCCCTGCCAAAGCCCTGACACGGCCTGAGTAGCCCTAGATTCACTTCTGATGTAAAGCTCTAAATTTCTACCTAGTTTTTTTTTTTTGCCTCTTTCTCATAATTTTGTATCCCGCGTAACCTGAAGACTACCTTGAGGCACATGAACATATTTTCTTATGAACAAGTTTTTCCTTAAATAAAAAAAAATATTGCCGAACTTGTACTCGCTACGTGGTGCATTTTTAGACGGGAAAAGTTATGCCATTCGATTAGACGAGCTAAGCTGAAACGTACAGCGGAAAGTTTTGCAAACGTGCGGGACCAGAGTGCAACCAGTCGATAGATCCCATCAGCTATCCGGTGCAGCATTGAAACATGCACTGTGTCGTCGTCCCTTTTCGACATGCAGAGCAGCGTCTCTCACTTCGTTTCTCTCTGCGTAGCGAGAGAGACAGCAGCTGCAAAATCCACCAAGTTTTTCTTCTTCATCCACCTCCGCTTCTCTTCATCCTTGTTTCAGACGTTTTCCCTTTGTTCCATCCATTTCCTCCGCTTCCACTTGCCCTTTTGTCGTCCCGAGACGACGACCAAGGCACAACTTTTCCAACTGTACGACACAGTCTGCATCCCAAAAAGCTTCCGGATTTCGCTACTTCGTTTGGCACGTTCGTATTGTCACTTTACGAAGACGCTCAAGAAAGACTTTGTCATTTCGACATTTCATTGACAATCCGATGGTTCCTCAAGTAACAATAATTCTGCAAAATAATAATACGTTTACTCGTCGGTAGTTCGAGAGTTTTGGAATTTCCAGAAAATTTGACGAATATTGAAATTATTCGAAATGCATAAAGCCATTAAAAAATCATATTTTATTCATAATAATTAATACAATGTGGACATTGCGAATGAAAAAATAAGCCATTGAATAAATTGTACCTGACATATCTCATCCGTGAATGCAAATACTTTAGTCCTCTTAGAGCGATGAACATGCTACGCATATGCATGCAGCATAAGAGGCGATTGAATAGATATTTTCGTAACGACGAATATAGAACTGGAAGCAAGGCTTACCGTGCTTGAATAAAGTAATATATGCTGTGCATGAGCTGGCCTAGCGAGCGGCGAATAAAAATCCGACATTGAACGACAACACGATTTTGCATACGATTTCAGCCGGAAGAAATTTTTTGCAATATTTAAAGAAAAGATTGGGTGAAATGGAGCGGAAAAAAAAGAACTCCTCATCGATTTATCGAGAGCTAGAAAGTATTGTAACGAAAGTCCATTTTATACTGCTCTCCGAGACAATGCAGATAGAAACAATGGTAAGTCGGAATAAAACAGCTTAAACTTGTAACTTTTACCTCGTTTTTCCTCTCGAGCTATAAAAATCCAAGTCCTTCATTGTTTTCACCATTCCTCCTTGCCTCCCCTCGCCTCGACCACGCAAACGAATTGCGAATCGTCGTGAAGTTGTGGATGTCGTTAGAGCGAAGTTCGATAAAATTTCATTAGTTGAGTGATGTTTATATGAAGGATCGAACTATGTGGGCCGCAGTGACAAGATCGTTGGAGATACTCGTTGCATTTTTCGAGTACTACACTGCAAGGTAAGAAAATAACAATAAAACAACGAAATTTCAACCAATTCTCTTAAATTTAGCATTTGTATCTCCCAAAAAAAAAAATTACCTGCGAAATTAATGTCGCTTCTCAAAATTGCATTACCCCATAATTTCTGATAATTCCACTTCTTACCAATAAACCATAAAATTTATTTGCCTGAGAAGAGAAATTACATTCCAACTCAAGCTTTAAATCATTTCCGACCCTTAGCTTATCCATTTCTCGTGGATTATTTTGGAAATTTATTCCTAACTTCAGGCAATCGTGCCCAAAATGAAAATTTTTCAGTTACCTCTTTTTTGTCAACCGTTTGAGGACGAGTACTGTTTCAATTTTTTTTTTTTTTTTTTTTTTTCAAGTAACATCCCTGTTCACGTTTGAACCCTGAAGTGGCTGACTTCTGGGTTAGTACCTCGTTGAAATGCGTATTTAGTGACCTACCTAATCCTCCGCGGTGGTCCCCGCGGTTGACCTCGCCTGTAAATTTTCCGGCGGCTGAGCCCCCGAGGCCCGCTGATGTAGCCCGACAGAAATGGTCGAACAAGCGTGACTATCCGGTATCACACGTGTCGCGAATTATCCTCAACGTCCACACGTTGCTCGGGCCCATTCTCTGCGAATACGCTTGGCTCTGTTTGCAATTCACTGCTACCCGTGTCCCTAAACATCGACCATCTGTGTGCAATGCATGCGGTGCACCTCCGGGCTACATGTGAATTGTCAGCACTGATCTGTTCGCAGCGAGAGCAGGAAGCACACCTGCCATTGGTGGCTGAGACAGAGTACAAATTACGACCTCCGCAATGAGTACAAATCCAAAGGGACATTGATTTAGCCGTGACAACGTTCAATATTTATTTGAACTGTGCGTGTTGTTGTCGTTTTTTTTTTTTTTAGTTTCGTACATCCATTGTCCAACCGTGTCACTCGACTTTGTTGCGTCTCGAAAAAGGACTTTCGTGGGATCGCATGGAGGATCAGAGAAGCCAATATCTGTACCGAACGGTCTCTCTTTGTCTGTTTGACTTGGAAGGTCGTGTTGGCTAACCAAGAATGGAAGATCAATAATAGGGGAGAATGGGCAAATAGCGGTCACCTGAGGGAAAACCTCAATAACCGAGTTGTGAAGTCAAGTTTTAATGGAAAATCTTGAAATAGTACAAACTTTGGGGTATAGTTGACGTTTTACGGTTAAAATCGCTCGGTGATTGAAATCTTCAATGGCTGAATAGATTCTGGATCAGCGGTATCACTAATGTATTACACAATGGCTAATAATATCTTCAAAAATTAAACATTACCAATTTTTGGACACTGGAAATGAATGATTAATAAAAATTAAATTTTTGCTTTATATCGGAAATATCATGTTGAAAAAAAAATGTATTCATAAAAAAAGCTTCTAAACAATCCCATGTAGAAAAACATTTATTCAAAAAGCGATGAATAACAAATAGGCAAATGAAACAATTAACAAAAAATTATTATCTCGCGATAACAAACTTCTAATGATATTTTCTAATGTAGAAATTTTTATATCCGTCACATCAGTGACCCGCAATTAATTTGTCATTAACGCTTTCGGCTCTAATTAGAACCTCAGACGATTATTTAAATTTCGACCAGCAAAAACCAAGCTCATGGTAAAAGCACGGTTAATTGATGAAAGTTGCTACAGAGAAATATAACTAAATTAACCTCCGCAAGGTCTCGTAACCCGAGGCGCCTGCAGTGTAGGCGAGTGGTCAGTAGTTACGACTGGCATTGGTCAGACATCCCTGCGGTACTGCCTCAGCAGTACTCGATTATTCTCTCACCCTTGTGGTTCCCGTCTGATTCCACCCTGGTCCACGTCTGGTCCATTCTAGTGTGTCAACGTTGTTGCAAACTCTCTACCTCTATTTCTGTTGAACTATTAATTGAGAGATGACAGAGTACAGGCTATTGTTCGTATTATAGCGGGACCTGGTGTCTATTATACCGTGCATGCCGTTGTGGCGAGCTGTTATTGTAGAAGACTTTGACTCAAACTGATTCATTGTTTGCACAGAAGGAACAGAACTGATTGTCTTTAATCCACAGCGTGTTACCAAATCCATAGTAGATCTTATTTTGAAGAGAAGGCGTCCAATCAAAAATCAATGTAATCGATTAATTCGATTGGAAATATTTTATTTTAATAATGGGAAAAAAATTCCAGACTTTGAGAAATTAAATTGTTCGAATGGAATGTTTCAACAAAGAATTTTCACGAAAAAGACATTTTTAAATAAAAATACATTGTTCGTATTGAATCTAAAATGATTCATGCCCCGTATTTTCAAACGTTAATAGAAAAAACGAGTTCAATAGACTACCACGCGGCGATCGTGAAAGAAAATCTCTAAAATCTTTTAGTGCTCGGCCTTTACAGTGCGAGTTACCGGCAACCTGCTCCTCCCACCATAATGGGTTTCATCTCTAGAGGCACAAGATCCAGGACACAACGTTTTAGTGGCCTACATTCGCCACGTTTGCCTTGATATAAAATTTCATTGCTGAAATTAAATTTTCTTACACATTCTACCAACAGTGCCAATAATAAAAATAAAATTTGCTTTTCCATCTCGAGTAATACATATCACAAACTCTCTCAATAATTTTTCAAAAAAAAAAACCTGATCACTAGGAAAATTTTATTTGTTACAAAAACTATTGATAAAATTTTACATCTTTTTCTTCAAGATTATTTAAAACAAAATGGAACGGGTAATTTGGAGAGGGCTTCAGGTGTTCCACATTATCTTCGTAATACAAGTTTTACGATTACACTAGATAATGCACGAAGCAGAAGGAAAATGTTATCGAGTCAAAACTTTGAAGTCTGGCCAAACTCGTTTAACGCTAATTCCGAGGAAAGCTGGGAGGGGAGGGTGGAAAAGGGAGAACGAGAGACGAGGCCATTGGCTCTTCGTCACTCAGCGAACGCATCGCACGACAGCGTCGAGAGACTGAGCAAGCTTGCGGCCGAAGCGGCTGAAAGCTACTTTGCTATTCTGTTGGAGAGCTTTCAGTATTCGAGTTTTCAGTCTCTGCTTGCGGAGCTACCTGCGACAGACACCGTTGCGCACACTCGGAATAAAGAATTGCGGCAAAATGTTCTCACTTACTACTGAAGGGAAATTCCTCTAAGGATGCAAATTGAGAAGAGGAGAAGGAAATTACGAAACCGAAATCGCTGGAATAATCCTAGCATTGAGTCTCAGTAACTCAGGTGACTAAAAAAATATAAAAAATTTACCTGTGCCCTTAAGATGATCACCAAACACTGTGTTTATTATTTTTTTTTTATCTTACACAAAATACGTAAAAAAAAAACTTCCGGTACATTTCCAACCCTGAAAAAGCCAATCGTAAATCAGAAGAGAAAACTGTAGGATATATCAAATATTCATGGATTCAAGGATAAAAATTTCGATTCCATTCGAAATTTTAGTGTCATATCTTTTCGACTTCATTTGGCATAATATATATGCATGTCGTAAAGCTGTGAAGAGGCTTCGATGGAACCGTGAAATGCACGAAAGTAGTGAGGAACATTGAAGCTTCGAAGCGGAACGCAGTGAAGTCGACTTAACATTGTTCGAAAGGCGATTGACGTAAAGTCAATAAATTATTGATGCGCCATTCTTAGCAATGTCTGGAACGCTCGATGAATGGAAATGAAGGCAAGCCCGAGGGCGCGGAGGGTGGAAGGGAGAGGGCTGCGTGTCTGCATTCTCTCATTTAGGACGTTTCGCACTCTGACTGCGCACCGATTCTGCAAGCATCGATAATTTATACGTGAAAAAAAAAAAAACAATTAATTAAGACAGTTGAATTTTCAATTTGCTATACGTCAGTCGTGAAAAATAAATAACAATTAATAGTAAATCAATAATAATAAGCTCGAATAATTTTAGACACAGCGAATTTAATTGAATAAATTGTATAAAAAATTAATATAATTACCGCAACTGTCAGAATATCGCCTAACGAAATTTGCTTTCACGTAACCTATTCTTTTTGATCTCGTAACTAAACTAAGTTGCAGGAGTAATAAAATAGTTAATTGATTGTGCCAAGGCATTTAAAAGAAAAGAAAAATCGTGTAGGAACATAATCTGTGCTTAATACCGATTTTTCTATTGAGACCACAAAGTGTTTGCTGCAGAAAACTTAGAACCGTATTTCAGTATCGTGAAAAGTCAATGTGTAAGCACAAAGCGAACAAATTTAATCAACCGAAGATACTTTATTGTACGACGCAAAGAAGGAAATGAACTTGGGAGGTCGGCGCGAGGCTGAGGGTGTGCACGAAGCGTTGGGGCGCACAGAATGAAGAAAAAGGGTTGAACTGCAATGGTCTGCCAGGTTAAATGAGAAAAGTGAGCTGTAGTTGAGGGTGCGGAACGGGGAAAATTGTGCGCCGGGCGCAGCCTCTGCGAATGCCGCGCCTCTGACCTCAGACATACTGCACTACTCCTGTAGTTTCCGCAGGATCTTCATCAACCGCCCGGAGGACCGTGAGGAATGAAGAAAAAGAAAATATTAATTTCACTCGCCCTTCATCTATTTTTATCCGAGAACGAAGAACATGAATATTCATGTCAGCTCGCGGTGCATTCCTTCCCTTCTTTTTGTTTTCTCTTTTTTCGAACTACCTGTTGCTGTATTGTCCTTTTCCCTTCCGGTCCTCTATTTTATGAATTCGCAAGTCGTTTCAGGGACTGTGATCCTCAGCATGTGGCGAAGGAAAGTTAACCAGAATCGACCACAATTTTTTATTTCCAAGTACACCACAAAAATATCGTCTGCTAAATTTGATTATTCAATCAAAATATAACAGCTGATTTTATTATTTTAGTATCACCTCAAAATAACCCCTTAAATACATTTTGAAAACCACTCATTGACATTCTTGCCTTAATTAATTACAACGCAGAATTTTTTTCCATTTTTTATTTCTCAACGTTTTTATATTAATACAGTTATTGTCTGATAAATTACTGATTGTCAATCAAACTAATATACAAAATAGTAATGTACAAAGGAGATAAAAAAAATGTACGTAATTTTTGCTGAATTTTGTAACAATATTTAATCTATTTTAATGCAATTTTTGATTCGATGTCAATCCTCAAGAATTTTTTACAGCGACTTTTGCCTGCTCATATATTTTCGCAATTGTCTCTGTGGAGACAAATGGAGTCGTGGCAAAGTCCCGACGATCTCTGAGAGTTACTTATCAATCGAGGTATTCACCAGTCGTGGGGATGACGGAATTGGCGCAACCGTTCGGTGACACGTCAGGCCATCAGCCAAAAGCAATATCCGGCGACAGTGGTACTCGCTGCGTGTACGTATAGCGATACACTCTCCGGTACAGAGACGACACGAGCGGATGTCCACTATCGTAAGCTCGCGTCCCCGGCATAACGTGAGACTTGTCCCTCGTTGCGCTGCGGACGTTGCAGTGGAAACCGTCACACTCATCCCCCGACACTGGCAAACTGATCGGTGTAATCATAGACCCGGCATCCTATCCCTCAAACGAGCATATTAACCTGGCAGGCGAGCTGAGTTGCATCGACTAATCCATCCACAAAAAAATTCTGCAATTCTTCATCTATTGCTTGACGAATGGAGATGGAAAATCGAATTTTTATGCTACCAAAAAAAAAGACACAAGAGAACAAAAATTCTGTAGACGATTTCTAAAAATTCTTACAATTAAACGTCATTAAGTACCTGTCAGGTATTTATAATTCTGCAAAATGGGGTGAGGGAGAAGGTGAAGTCTATTTTATCAAATTGTCGATATTCATTCACAGGAATTGAATATTTTCTGGAAAATTGTAAAAGGTTGTAAATATTGTAACAGAAAATTAATGGAAGGTCGAACGTCTTTGATCACCATAGTTACTTCACTTTTTTCCCCTTTTTTTAATTTTAAACTTTTACAGAAACGTGACCTTAACATTTAGGACAATTTTGCAATCGATCACGTGTATCACAGTGTACCGTGATGCACGTGACCCTGCCCTTCATGTAGGTACATCCACGAACTCTTCTGGTCACACATATGCCACCTGTAGATACGTACTATGTTCTATTAGAGTTTCCCCGATAGCGGCGAGTCCGCGACGTGTCGTTTATTGAATATCGGATCGACGTACCCGTTATAGATATGTGTCTGTCGGGAGCATGTGTCGGGTATATTCCCCGTTTTCTGCGGAGGTAGATAGACCTATATATTATCTCCCGCGCTGCTGCTAAGGGCAACCTGAGCGTTCCATTCGATCACTCTGAAATTGTCGATCGACCTTCAATACCTACTCTCAGTTCTTTCGCCGCATAAAAGATTCACTTTTTCTTTCTTTCTATAGACATCACGGTTTTTTTTTTTTTTTCTTTTTTTTTTCACCAGACATTTACGTCGAGATAAGCTCGTGGTAAGCGTCACAGCCAGTCTCGATTTTATCGAACTTTCGCTCATTGAATAAAAACGCATTCAACTCAATCGAAATTTATTTTTATTTTCAATCATTTTGGCATCGATTGAAAAATGTTTTTATCCGCCAGGAAAAAATAATAAAAAAAGCTCCGATGATCGTGATCATTGGACCAAATTTTTAAAAAATGGAGCATAGTTTTCTCATCTCGAATATCGAAAATTTCTATTAATTTTTTTTTTTTTCATGGACATTTTTAAAATATATTAGTTTTAGGTAAATTGCATATGTTTGAGATGATGAAATATATATCATTGTGCCGAGATACTTGATATGATGCATACATATGTTACATATTTGCGTGTTTCCATAGGAACGACCTCATGTGTGATCGACTATGTCGAAATTCTCGGTAAAATTGTGCCGGCGATATCGCAGAATTCGCAATTATCGATTTCTCTCATTATCGAGGATTGGAATATCTGTTACATAAGTAGAAGCTGCGAGGTGCTTTGCTATCGATACAAATATCGTAGCTTTCGTTCGTTACACATTGTAATGATGTTTGCATTAATCATATTATGCAATGCACACATCCATCCACTTATTTGTTGCCGTCCAGTATTTTGATTTCACGGTCTCCTGCATCCACCAGGAAATGTATTATTTGGGTATTCACGGTTCCCTTCATTTACATTCATAGGGTTGAATAAGTTTTTCGCCCTTGCTAACCATTTCCAAACATACGTATTTCGTATCTTCGTACAGTGTTGTAAACGAATGTGTGTGTGTGTATAGAGAGCAAAGACGACGAGGAGACAGGGATTTAACGAAATGGGGAAAGTTAGAATAGGTACACCCTCCGATTCTCTCAGCCTCAGTGACTTACCTAAAGGGATGACATTACGAGGGCAAACGTTATTCGACATTTACTGCCTTACTAAATGAAAAAACTAAAATAGAACAGCGCAAAGTAAAAGATCACATCCAACTATATTTTTTTTAGCAAATCATGTACCTTTTTCGTCAGGTTTTCTTGTTGCGAATCAGTTTTTGATCAAAGATCTGAGGATCTTAGCGATACGCAATAAAAAAATGAATCCACGGTCCCATTCACTTAATCTGCGTATTTATTTTCCAGTACTTATTGAAAATCTTAAAACCCAACACCCAGCGAAGCATTCGCCTTAACCAAGTACAACCGGAACAAATTTTACACGAAAACTTGAATAATCGCACTGAAGGTTTTGCTTGTCAAATTACCACCGATAAATCATCGCAATTCAGCGTCAAGTTTTAATACCTTGTAGTCCTTTTTTTTTTTTTAACCCTTCTGCTCCGGTAATTTATCGGACCAGTTATTAAGCACGACTCACGTGAGGCTAGCACATCGTGTAATTAATTACTGGTCCGCGTAATATATCGCAAAGTTCACGAGGCTCGGACGAATTTGCGAAACTTGGCGGCAGTCAGTGTTTCGCGTTAGGGGCGCAGGGGGAGGGAGAGGGCTGGAAATTTCCTGCTGGAAAATATGGCTTACGACGCGTGGTTCCCGTCTCGAGGGACTCTAGACTTCCTTAAGGGCTTCAATCAGCCGCCGATGCAACCATTTCACCAACTACTTATAACGTCTGAAGAAGGCTGAGCCTCTTATATTACATCCTATAGATATATACCATATATATATATATATATAGAGCTTGGTAGCTATTCTCAGTAAACCGAGTTTAATTAAATTCCGCTTATGCCAGGCTGCGGTTTGATCAGCAACAGGAATTTCGTCTACGCGCCACGTCAATCGCAGTCTGCTTTAATTGCAGTGATTTGCCAAAGGAACACGCGAAATAAATATACAATACCGAAATATCGACTTCTATAAAGGAAAAGCATTATCCCCCCCTGGAAATTTAATTCACAGATTACTCCAAGTTGTCTTCCATTTGAACGTGTCGAGTACATGTGAAAATTTCGCTAAGTTATAAGTAACTAATGTTGCAAATGGATATTTTTTCTGTTTCATGTCACCTGTCACACACAAAAATCCATTGGACAACAATACACAGAGCGCAGTTAGAGTAAGTATTCGTGACTGATCTGCGTGTGAAAAAAAAAAAGGCGAATTGGTTTTTTAATTTGTATCCACCGAGCAGCACAACCTTGGAACGAATAATTTTTCAATAATCTTTAATAATTTATTATAAAACACTTGTTAATTGTCTTCGTTGTAATCATTGTGTATTCTTATTATTACTCTTCGATTGTCGTGATCAACCACCACCGGAACTATGGTTATGTCATTTTCTGTCCTGCAATACACTCCACTCCTCTGATTATATTACGTAGTGCACGGAATGGACATTTTTGCATGGCGTGTCGTTTTATCACCGAGATGCACCCAGTAGAACTATAATTAGAGCACTGGATTAGCCCGAAAGTAATTAAACAAGTACTTTAACCCTTTCACACGCGGGCTCTGCGTATGTGTCTGTGTTTTTTGAATGCTCCTGCGTGCAAAACGCGTATGTAATAATCTTTACGCACGAATGCTCACGCTATGAATAACAAACTCTATTTTATTTGATACTCCATAATTTTCTATCCACCTTGACGATAATTTGCATCATCAAAATTTCGAAATAGCGCTGCATTTAATTCGGAAAATAGTGCGGCTTCAATGACAGTGCACTTCGCAAAACAGCACTATAATATTCAGTATCAAAATTCAGATGTGCACTGAGCGAAGTTGAGATGATTCGCTTAACTATTCAGTAGTCATTCTATTTTATAAGTCCAAACTAAACTAATAAAATACAATTGTCACTGAATACTTGCCGGTATCATCTCGGTGTCTCCAAGTGTAATTATTTCAAAGTAGAAGTTTCAATTTTACGATAGAATTACAGGTCTCTCAGCATGTTACGTTGGTATAACTAAGAGAAAAACAAAAACGAGTCCAAGAATTATCGAAGTAATGAATCAAAGTGTCATTTTTTGTTGTTTGCAACAAATGAGATGTTTTGTTAATAGAGATATTATATAAACAATGAAAAAAGTGGCAGTAATTTAATTTCGATTTTGCCATCCACAATTACAAAGTTGCCGTACGAATATATATATTTTTTTCGTGCACTTGCTGTCTACGAAACGAACCAAGTGCCGAACAACAAGTAACAGAAAAACAAAAAAACGAAAAACGAAAAACTTTGGTGGTCAGTGAAAATGTGTTTGATGATTGCCAGTCGAAATCACCATCGACAAAAAAAAATAGCTTGCTCGGGATTAAAGTCGACGTTATACGTGACGTTCGCATCCTAGATTCCAAAGAATGGATGAACACACACGATTGCTCGGAATTGCCGGGCGAAGCGAAGATTTTCAATGCGAACGTTGTGCATGCGATGGGCTCGATTCCAGGGATGCACCGCTATTTATCCTCCCGATCGGATGGACCAGTCTCTCTCCTTCGTTTTCCGGGCCTCCGCTAACACACACGGCCATATATCTATATTTATCTTGGACCGCGATCGACTCGTAGCCGAAACTCCATTAAAGCTCGCTCGTCCTCGACATTGTCGACAAACTTTTTGTCTCCGAGTATATCTCCGCCCCATTTTTTCCCCCGGTACACAGGAACGTACGTACACCCGGAGAAATTCGTTTCATGGATATATTTTAATCGAATACGGCAACTATTTGAATTAAATAAATTATAATAAACAAATATTTTTCAATTTCCCTATCTTATCACAAGATAAGAAATTTTAATACCGATGAAATTAAACTCCTTTTTTTTCTTCAACAATACGATTTAATTTAAATTAAATACTTTTTGATTTTTGAAAAATTTCGTTGAACTAAAATCATATTATGCTAGTATTTGAGGAATAAATTGATTCATTGCCGACCTAATGGAATTTTATTTCAATTAATATTTATTTTATTCAAATAAAATTTCATTTATTTCGAATTAGTTTCATATTTTATGCAAAAAATTAATAAGACAGATTTTTGTCTCAGTGGACAAGGATCGAGAAAAAAAATGCTTATTGTAGTTCTCACCTGTTCATATACGCGGATTATGTGACGAGAGTATTTACTTTTTTCTTCGACGGCTATTGCGAGCATCGGTGAACGCCGGAAATGAGTATTTTCTCGATTTCGCTATCACGCAACGCGGTTATTGTTATCGCGTTCTCGTGCCAATGCGCCAGGTGGCCCTTATTCATCTCCGTCGATTGGGCGATAAATTTTTCTCGTCACGTAGAAACGCAGACAGAGGAAACGTCCTCGGGGAATTAAACCGATTACCGTTTTTCGCAGACTGATGGGAATCCAGAATATATCTCGGTATGCAGAGGGCCGACTCACCTCTCTGCTTTGAATTTAAATCACTGAAATTTTCCTGATATTTCATGCAGTCTACACAGTATCCCCCGTCTATTCTCTACCTTCGGTCGACGAGCTTTTTTTTCCGACAGCCAAGAGTAATGTCGAAAAAAAATTACGAGGGTGTTCGTAAATTTTGGAACTTCCGACCGAGTTTCACTTTCTCAAAGGGGTCAAAAAGACAATTTAATTCTGAAAATGTTTTGGATCGAGGTAAAATATGACATTTACGCATCTGCAGCACGTCCATTCATTTTCGTTTTCATTTTTTAAGTACAAGAGTCGTTTTCATAAAATCAATAAAAACGTGCCTAATTATTTTCGTGCTTTTTCGTTTGTTTTTTTTTGTGATGCCCGAAGAGTTATCTCGAAAAAACAGATTACTCAGGTTTATCGCACCTTCAGGTATTTTCCACATAGTCACAATTTTCCAAAGGCCTTTGAATTAAAATCGCTTGAATTCCGTTTATACAGTGTGCAATAAATTCTTTTAGTCACTGATTAAAAAATGTTAGTAGTGAAGAAAAAAAATTTCATTAAAAAAAGCTATGGTTTGAAAATTGGCCCAAAAACAAGACGGCCTAAATTCTAAATTGTAATAAAAAATAGTTAGTCTTATGAAGATAGATAATATTTCACTTCCTTGTTCAATGGCATTTGAATTCAAATAAAAAATTCCATTAGTGCAATTGCAGCACGATTAAATTTTCATAATTTTTCATGTGTCTCGATTCCCTTAAGCCACATTATTCACCGCTACGAGGAATGAATTTTTCATTGGCTTTCGAAATTTTTCTGCCGGCCTCCTTTATTACTTCCGTGTAGATTTTGATGCAAATGTCGTGGACCTAATCTCAGCCGATGAAATAGATATGCAGAGGCCACAGGGAATTGTGATGGTGTGAATGGGTGTCGTACTAGTCGGCGACTCTGACGAACAGATCGATAAAATCGGTGCTTCACCGAGCTTCCCAACTAGGATATATATATATATATATATTATATAGAGTTGTATATCATCTCTCGGATATAGGGTACGGAGTAGGACGTGGCGACGTAAAGACTGTCCTATTGCTATCGAGGAGTTCGTCCTCCGATTGAAAAATGATAAGAATACTTCGATAGAAAAATACGAGCTTTGCTTCCTATCAAAATAACATTCCTCATGAAATAGTAATAACAATAATAATACCCATCACATTAAATCATTATCAAATTTTAAACAATTATAAAAAATCATCGCTTGCATTTGGACGATTAATATAATAATAATAAAAATACAGTTATATCAATAACAACCACATATGTTTATGAATTTCATCTAAAATGTTCGATCGAAAAAATAATGAGTGAAAATTTTCAACAATTTTTCAACGTGATAATAATGGCGCATAATTGGATTTTATGGAGTAGATAACTGTCGGTGCGAGGAAACGATCGTCGAGGGTCGGTTTTCTCGATGCTGGCCGAGCGGTAACTTCTATCTCACCGTCGCGGTATCGCCAGGCCATAATAACCAATTAAGTTTTCCGTCGATGAAGTCCACGTGCGCGGTCCGAGCTTCATGGCTGATTTGGTTATAGTTATACGCGTGTGGTTACGAGCCTTGATGGGATATTAAGGGTGCGGTCTCTGGTCTATGTGCGTGAGGTACGACCATTCTCCTCAACCCGTTTGCGCCATGTAATAGTTTCGACGGTGCTTCGGACTTTAGTGCTCAAACGTGAGTCGCAACCGTATGCATAGTTTTGGTTAGGAAGCCAATCGAGAATGGGTATATGTATATAGTGTGACGATCGTCCTGTAACCACTTCTACCTATGATGTTCGATATGCTGTTAACTGCGAACCGCGACTGTTTGCCATCGTGAGTGACTGCATCGTAAGCGATCAAACACCCATCCTCACTCCCAAATTCCTCTCGAGCTTCCCTCAGCTTCAAAAGCTTCTAAACCACTTGTATATCGCTTAAGGACAAGCAAACAAGACCTTCGCAAACGAGCGCCGGTTAAATACAGATTTAACCAATAATAGTCCACATTTATTTGAGTCTGGACCAAAATCGACCCTGGAATCGCAATTAAAATCATAGGCTGCAAATTTTGTGAAAATGTTAAACGATACTGCACGTGCAAAATGTTTCGGTCCGATAAAAAAATGTCAACTGCACAGACGTCTCAGAATACAGATTAGAATAGATTGAGCGAAATTGATTTCGTAAGATCCTTTTCTCTGACGACGAGGCTCCGATTGCGTCGACTATGGGAATTGTCATTTCAAGATTTTTCGTTGACGTTACAAGGAAGCTTAATGTTAAATTTGCTGCGCAAACGAAATCGGAAAAGATATTTAAATGGAAATGCGTATATTTAAATCGGACAGATTTATCCTGGTGAGAAAATTGAATTTTGTAAAACCAATTTGTTTCGCCTGTGCAGCCCCACAAATGCAATGAAGAATAGATTTGTATCTTTGAAAGATGAATGAAAAAAAGTCACCTCTGAAAATGTTTTAATTTTCGTGATGACCAGTGGTGAAAAAAAAAATTCATATCTGCTACTGCAGCATCATCAACCACCGAACTTTGCTCTTCCCATCATCTCGAACTTCCCTTTACTTTGATAGCTTCGAAACCACTTGTACATCGCTTTACGACGAGCAAACAGACGTTACACTAACGACCGAATGAAACCCTGTCGATGCCATTTCAGATAAATCCAATGGCTCCACGTACATACGATAAACTTGAGCTTAAGGGTTGGGGAGGGATGAGCCACCCCTTTTCCAGAATAGCTGACTCGGCAGCGAAACTGGCGAAAAGTTAGCCCGGAAGAGCTTGGACTCGATGACTCGTGTCGTTGCACCGACTTGAAACTTCTAGTTTTATACTCTTTCTCCTTATCTTTTTTCTCTCTATCACCACTTATTCTTCTTCTTGTAAACAGTGCACTATCAGCACCACGCACTTTCGACTTTATAGCTGTGTACTATTTATAGGTGTCTTCATGTTTTTACCGTAGGATGTATCAATTTTAAGCCTCTGTGTTTTATATTTATACACATATATAAATATTATATTATACTATGTATTATATTTGTGATAAAATAATTCATATTGTGTGTAAACTAATTCGTATTGTTGTGTTCATATTGTGTGTAAAGGTCACCAAACTTTTCAAGGTATTTGAATATAGAGAATTTATTGATAATGATATCAGTAAATTGTGCGTATTTGATATCGATAACCAATCAAATTTACTTTGATATCAAATATTCATTTATCGAACCCAAAGTCATTTGTCCGTTGGAAAACAAGTCCAGTTACATTTCCAGTATTCCCATTTTTATTTTTACTTATAATTAACTTGAAATTCAACTCTTTTTAATACTTGCATCATTTCGATCCGTCTGCCAAAAAAATTTACTGAATGTAAAATCATACCTTCCTTCATAGTAGAAAATTATTGGCAATCACTGGTTTAATAATAATGGAAAATCGATTTTTTTTTTTTTTTTCATTGGAATTCATCGAAATTCTTTTTTTTTTCAATTGGGAAAGTCACTGTAGCCAGTGGACTTATTTTCTACGGATATTTGCGGTTGTGTGTGAGAATCACTGTATATGCGATGAGGACGACGGTACACATTGGGTGCGGTAAGGAGGGCATATCCGATGGTAAAGTGGTGAACATATCGATTTATATTGGACGTCGTTTTATTCGGTATTTTACAGAACTACTGGGAGTCCCGGTAGCAAATCTCCAGCAGGGGGTAGCAGCGGTCCTGGTGCCGGGGGTGGTGGTGGCGGCAGTGGAGCCGGAGGTATCGGCGAGCCGCGCACTCCGACCGCCGGAGCCCAGAACAAGCAGCTCCAAAACGTCAAAGGAGATCATCCATCGGTACGTTTTATTTTCGATTATTTCCTCACTCATCATGATCATTAAAATTAAAATCTCCAAAATTTTCATTGAACAAATTTGAAAAAAAAAAAAAACTGAAATAATTTCATATTGAAAAAAGTGGGATATCATAAAAATCATTAATTTTCTAATTATTTCCTCAATAATCACACTCATTAAAGAAAAACGATCACAACGATTAAAATTGATACAAAAAAAAACGAAATAATGTTTCCTTATCATATTGTTTTGATGCTGTTTATGTTTTGATGTTTCGGTGTCGTAATAATGTTGTGCGTTGTTAAACTAACTAACGATTATCAATTTTCGAAACGTTTGCTCATTAATCATTTTCATAAAAAAAAAATAAAAGATCATTTCACGATTCAAATTGATACAGAGAATTGAAATAAATTGTTGTTCGATGTCGTTTATCTGTCGTTATGATGTCAGATATTCTTAATTATTTACTTAGCAATTGTTATTGTTGTTGGAGACAAAGATCATTGGACGATTCCAACTGTGATAAAACAAAATCGAGATAACTCGTCGTTGTCGAGATATTTTGGTGTCGTTTATCTGTCGTGTCAATGTGGGACATTGTTGAATCATGAAGATCATCATTTATTAATTGGCGACCCCGTGACTCTTTTCGTTTGTCGCAGAAGGCCTTCCTGCAAAGTAGGTCGATCTCGTTGGTGGACATGTACATCGACAATACGGAACCGAGCGAGAATGTTGGACAAATTCATTTCAGCCTCGAATATGACTACCAGAACACCACCCTCATCCTGCGCATTATACAGGTGAGTCACGAACTGCGAACGGCGTGGAGTCAGGACGAGAAATGCACGTGATCCGATGCTTTAGTGCAGTTGGAAGTTGTGCTCTTTCGACGAATTACAAAATTCGAGGAATCTACGAAATGAAAATTAATTTTTCTCTGCATTAAAATTGTATCAAGCTACAGTAACATTGAAACATTATTCATTCATCAACTAATTACAAATTACAAGGCAATATGATAATAATTAAAAAGAGAAAGAGAGGAAAATACTGGTGGATAAATTTTGTTTTTTTTTTTACTTTTTTGCAATTCGATTTTTATTTAAATTGATAAATACTGCAGAGCAGGAAAGTATTCTTATATGAACAAAGTGCTTGAATTGCTCGAGTTTTCCTCGGGACAAAAATAAGGGTGTATTCAGAACGACTGATAATTAATTAACACACGAGGTGGCCAATAATTGTATTAATGGACGAACGTTCATTAACGATATTTGCTTGTTGGTGATTTCAAAGAATTGTCACGCACAGCATCGCTCTGCGGGTAGCACAGCTTGTCGAGGGTGAATGTTACAAGCCCCTCGCTTTCCTGGATTCATTAAAATAATGAGCACTGTGAGGTAGACGATGATGAAATCGCGATATAACGATGGAAGAGCGGAAAATTTGTGAAACATGTTGAAGCTCACTCGTGTTTCATATGGGGATCGAACCATTGCAATTTATACATGAGACATTCCACGTCAATGCAACAAAATCGAATTATTATTCCAAAAAATTATATTAAATTCCTTACATGCGTTACACATGACATAATTTTAACAAATTTCCGCTGCAAATGTGATAATTAAAATACCCTCGGTAATTCGAGTGGAGGCCGAGCTGGCTGACCCACCAGATCAATATTCCTTGAACACGAGCAGCAGCAGCAGCAGCAGTGGAATTAGTAACGACACAGCATGTGACATTACAGCCAACAAATTGCGGGAACCCCAAAAGCCGGTAAAATATTGAACACGAAATCGAAGACCACACTCGGATAATCATATCCGCGATCTAATTATAAAAATCGCCGAAATACCTGTGACCTCAAGCCGATGTTATTCGAAGCTTTAACTGCAGTCATTTTTACTCCATCTCCGACTCTCGGTAATTGGCCCGATTAATTATTTTCAAGGTATTGTTTTCATTGCCAGTATCGGCCAGTTGCCGGTTATTCGAACGATACGTGAGAACCGTGGATATCAATATCGGTCCAATAAGATCGAACAATTATTGATTATTTATGTAAAGCATCGCGGAAATTATTCATTCATATTTGTCCGATAAATAATTAGTCCCAATATTATTCAATAACGGACCAAACACGATAATTTGCATATAAGTACCACGTACATATATTACATTCTATCTCAATCACATCCTGTCAATCGTAGATAAAAAAATAAAAAAATAAAAACTAAAATAATCACATTCTGTGAAAAAAAAAAAAAAAAAATAACATTACGATTTTTTTTTCCAAACCAATCCAAACCGCAATTTTTCCAGAAATATATCCATTACCCACTACCAAAATTGTCCCTTTCACCGTTTACATTATTTTCGCAAAATATTCCAGCGCATCCGAGGCGTTCTCTCGTATTTGTCGCAGAAAATTAATTAACGAATTCGCGCTCCCGTTACATTTGGCATGACCGCGTTATAATAATAGCAGGATGACTCCGCCGTGGCAGAAGTAACCGCAGCTCGCGTCGCGAACAAAGGAAAGTACATTTGGGCGTATAAATTGACGCGGTATAGTTACGAGCAATTGTAATACCCCGAAGCTCCCACTCGTGACTTCGCTGACTGTCGTTAGCTCCTGCAACGCACGCTGCACATAAAGTAGCATCAGCCGGCTGGAAGCCACGCACTCGGGTGCATACGTGTGGGATTCGTGAAGTGCACCACCTGCACTCTGCCGTCGCTTCACCTTCCCTTTTACGAGCAATAAGGGCCGCTATTGAGGCCAGAGGACCGAAGCTATTCTAAACAGAGTCACGTATTACCGCGACAAGCGTCCCTCACATATGAACCGGGTGTAAGGCTTGGGGTGCGTGAAACCACCCTCGTTGAATAAGAGAGAAGAACCTAGCACCACGATACGTCCAGCTATTACTGAATTTCCAGGGCGACTTACTATATCCTCGCCCTCAACGACAGGACAACGTGTCTCTCGACACTCGAGCTAGCCTCGAGATAATTTAATTGTGAATCGCGCTAAAGGGTTGGCTGGCTATGATGCGGCAGCATTATTAATAGCGCATATAGTACGTATGACATTATGTGTTTATGCATATGTACGGGATATTTTGTACGCGCGGTGCATGAGTGTAAATTTATTCCAGCGTAAATGTGAATTCATTGGTACGATATTAAATTCAGGGAACGAGGAAAAGTGCTCGTGCCTCGGAAGAAAAGTTATATACATCGTCGAGTAGTGGAGTCGTGATAAATTGCACACGAGCGAAAGTTTGCGCCTCGGTGGAAACTCTCGCTTGACGAAAAACCACCTGTTATGTCGAATGAGCTTCCTCGGTCGGGGAAAGGGAAATAAGAGCGCTTTCGTATTTCGCATCAAAATTCTCTACGCGGTTGGGGTACCGGTGAATGAAGTTTGGATGTGTGATAATGTCGCTTTTTTTTTTTCAGGGTTTACGAGAATTTATGATCATTCGAGTCAAGATCCGTCACGTGGTTCGTTTTTTCTTGAGGGTAGCATACAAAATATCTTGGGGCTAAAAAGTAGGCTCATTATTTTGATTTCACAATATTATTTTGTTACAGTATAAAAAATGTCAATTTATTTTTTACTGTAAATTTTTTTTTTTTTTTTCATGATGCTGTCGTTGCTAAAATATTAGTTTCTCATGCATGAGAAGTAGTTGATGTAGCGGGTATCGAGGATTTAGTAGTTGATCTAGAAAACGTGTGGGTGGTATAATAGGTAATTCTGATAAGGTCTTCGCACTACCAACTGCGACGATACAGGGCTTATACGATATCCCCATATCCACCGGAGTTTCATATAGCGCAACAAGAGGAAGCTTATGCATATTTATTGCCGAGATTTATAATATTTTCAACGAAAACTCTAATCCCGCCCCTCGCACAACACTTGCACTGTGAATTACTGACGTTATCGCTTTTCTCTACCGCGCTATTTACCCGCTTAAATTATACGATGCGTGTGTTCGCGAGCCTCCCCAACTCCTCCTCCCTTGTTGCAATAACGCCTGCTTATTTTTCTACGTCGTCGTATCGTTTCTCCAATAATCGCCGTAAAACACGATCCCATCGAAGAAAAAAAAAACAAAAAGGAGCGTAAATCGTTCAACCCCAAGCCAAACACAATTAGTACATGAACATTTAAATATAATTCCCGGAAATGACCCAATTTATTAATAATTCAGAATTAATACACTGTTCATTCGATAATAATGATTGTAATATTAAATTCAATGCATTAATGGCAATTATTGATTTTCGAAATTTCATCGTTCCATTAAAGCGAATTTATCGATGACATCCGCACATCCAAAAATAATACAAATGCGATATTATAATTAATGAGAATGAGAATACAATAATTGCGATAATACTTGGCCTTTCTGATAGGCTTGTATTTTGCTTTGCGAGGTGAAATCGTTCAACGAAATTACCATAAATTCTTCGATTGATCGTCGTGGCGGCTAATCGCCGGCGCATATTGCTTATTCAACCGCGAATCGATGAAACGTTTGCACATGCACCGGGAGATATACTGACGATATAAACGTCACGGGGGAGCACGAGAAGGACGGGGATTGTCGTACAGAGTTCTCAACCCCTTCCGAGATCGCTGCTCGTGGCTGCGATTAATATTCGGCTGTGCATCGGAATTCGGTATACCGTGACAACACAAACACACACACACGCAGACGCACAACACATTGGCCAAGTGATTAGCTTATAGCGGGGCGAACAAGCAGCTGCAACTATAATTATACGCGATATCTCGTGGTCGTGGTGACTGGCTAATAATGTATTCGTGTTACTACGTCATCTATGAGCGCTGAAATCGGCCATCGATTCCTACGTGCATTACATTATCCCCGTGTAATCGCCTTGTGAATGCAATGACTGTGATCTAAATCTAAATTATTTGTTCAAGACAAAATGATAACCCAAACCTTAGAAAAATTTGATCATCTAAAAACAAAACGCCCTTCTATTATCACTTGCCTCATCAAAAAATTGTATAATTACAAAAAAAAAAAGTAAAAGTCTCTACTCTTCAAGTGCATGGAAAAGAGAAAAGTGCTTGTATAATACAACTGATTCGATGGTCTCGCAGCTCGAATAAAATCCTGAAGGACCTGACCCGAAGGAAATCAGTCACGAGGCTGAAAATAATAGAAACGGGTTGAACATTGTTGAAGTTGGCTTTCGATGTGTCGGGAGAAAATGCACCGGTGAGAGAATACGTAATTTACGACACTTGAGATGGAACTGAGAATTTTTCAGCCGCCGTTGCGGCCACGGTCGGATTCTCTCGAAACTGATATTCGTCTGACCATTTTCCGGGAAATCCGACGTCGTCGTTCGCTGCTATCTCTTTTTCACTTCCGGAAACGTTGTCGTGGATGTGTGTACGCTCGGGACACGCGATGTTTCATGTTTAGCGAGGCGAACGACTAGTGTACCCACCCGCTAACGCCGCAGTGGCAGCACATTGTTAAAAGTACTGAAACTAGAACGTGAATTTTCGTGGATGTGTACAATCGAGGCGAGAACCGGAGGATGAAGTCGGGGGTGTGTGAGTTAACGCTCATCGAGGCGTCGTCGCGGTTTCAGTTCGAGAAAAATACTCGAAATGTACGAGAATCTTACTCCGGAAACTCCTACTTCGCTCTTTAGCAAATATACCGTTTCCTTGTTCACTCATTGTCCTGTAAACAAATGCATAAATCAACTGTCACAGCTAGTTGCCGCCGTCCTATTTCAACAAGGCATTTACAACCCTTTCTCACATTCCAGCTGTTACCAGTTACTCCGTGTATTTGTTTGTCGCTCTCGGTATTCGGTAGAAGTTTTACTCTTCTCTAGAAAATATATGGAGCATGAGTTTAGCAACGTTTTTTTAAATGTGTGTGTGTTTTTTTTTATAATTTATTATAAAAGTAGTTAAAATTCAGTGGCTTCACTATGACGAGAAATTTTATCTCTTATCCCCTGTTTATAATTAACGTTCACCGAACATCGAAGCACGTGCACGTGTTTATCTGCTGAGTGAATACAACGGCACAGATAGGCTTTAAGGAGATTAGGAGCGACCGGTTGTAACAGAGTGGCGATCAGTGAAAGCGAATTTGATTGAATTATCGATGCTCGAAACGACTCGTTATACAGTCTCTGCTTTTGACAGATGATTCATTAAACAGACGATTATTTTGGCACTAATCTCACAATAATTTGATTAATGTCCTTTGAAGCGAGAATATTCAGGTTCGAAATTCATTGATTCACGATTAGCACCTCAGTTAATATTGAATAATTCTTAATTATCAATTAATCATTGAAATATGTCTTTAAATTCACCTGTCATTTTGACATTTATCTGAGGATAATTTGATAAATCTCCAAAGTCATATTTCAAGATAAAATGTACGTCATTTAAAAAAACCACACGTTTTACTTTTTATTTTAATTCTTTCACCTTAGTTCAAATTGAACGACTGAGCAGAGAGCATTTTTCTCTCATTTCCTTTTTGCAATAAACGACCGTCGCACGTTGAAGTACGTGCACGTGTATATCTACTGTGTACATACGATGGCGCACATAGCCTCGAAGGCGATTAGGAG
Organism: Clistopyga incitator; assembly: GCA_947507545.1. Taxonomy (NCBI): domain Eukaryota; kingdom Metazoa; phylum Arthropoda; class Insecta; order Hymenoptera; family Ichneumonidae; genus Clistopyga; species Clistopyga incitator. Next base: position 11,275,958 of record OX382177.1, read on the forward strand.
CGGACAGCCGTAATAAAGTGGCGATCAGTGGAAGCGTGCTTCCTCGGTCACTGGAGAAAGATCCAGCATCGCCCTCGCCGGCCACGCGGCGTGAGTTTGGTATTAAGGTACTCGATGGAATTGTGGTTGCACAGGGGATTAAGGGGTTGGTGGTCGAAGCGAGCGAGAGAGAGAGAGAGAGAGAGGGATGAAATATGAGAGCTCGAGGCAAAGCGAAAGCTGGCCAATCGTACGCACAATCTCCTCTAGAAAATTCTAACGTAATAACCTTTTTTCCTCGGTCAGACATTGGCCGAAATAACTGTTCCTGAATTGATGGTGGGTCTGGTCGTCGGGTTGAAAGAATCACGCGATAACAAATGATGCTGACCAATACCTTAAGACCGGCACTAAACAACATACTTTCCTTTTTTTATTAATTTTTTTATTTGGGCTTTTTGGTCTTTTCAGTTCATTCTATATTTTCTCTTTATCCTCTTTTGTTACGTAAGAGACGTACAATGCGATTAAACTACCTATCAAAAGCACAACTTTTGTCACAATTCAAAGTCATACACTTTCGAACTCAAAAAACTTTTCATTTTTTATATCTTTTGCTTGAGCCAGTGAAAAGCGAGCCCTGGCAAAGTCTCAGCAGAATGGCGAACATTCGGCCACTTTTGGCAGATAGGGAGAGAGAGAGAGAGATTTCAGGCCGAGTGATTGCGGCCGTTTTTATACCCGGTGGACCGAAGATAAGTTGGAGGTCAAGTCAAGCGAGTATTCATGAATACAAGTTCCTCCCCAGATTCCATCTCGACTCAACCCCCCGGCAAGCTGAGCTATCCTTGCGGGTGACGTTCCTGTGCCAACACTGGACGAGCGGGGTGTGGGTTACCCCGCAACTTTTCACCCGATCGATTTTTTTACGTCTCGCCAAACGTTTTCCCGACGCACCACCACATGGCCAATGTACCATCAAATAATCACAACCTCTTTCTTTACTTTTCAGGGTAAGGACTTACCGGCGAAGGATCTTTCCGGCACGTCCGATCCATACGTACGCGTCACTCTTCTACCCGACAAGAAACACCGTCTCGAGACGAAAATTAAAAGGAGAACCCTGAATCCAAGATGGAACGAGACCCTCTACTTCGAAGGTCAGCACAACATTTTTTGATGTTATATTTTCTGGGTAAAACAGCTCTAAAGAAATGTTCTCTTCATCATTAATGTCTTGTCAGTAAATGTATCTATAGAATAATGCCAATTAGACAATACCAACGACAGAATATATATTTCCGTGTTACTTTTAGTTTATCGTAATTGTAAATTACAATGTTGGCTTCTAGTCCAATCATAGCGAGAGAGAGAGAGAGAAAAGTGAACTGGACCAAGACATCAAGCAGTCTGCATCCATTTCTCCCAGGGATGCATATCTCTCCATGTTTCCGTGTGGGATCAACGATGGGCCGAATTTTTTCGCCAACAGCCTTCGAATTTTCAATTACCTTATACGTTTTTGTTATATATATACAGGGTTATACGTAACTCGTGTGATGCACGAAGCGCAGGTAGAGAGTACACTTTATTTGCATACGTATTTGTATCGATCGGTCGAGAGTGCAGGATGCACCAAGTGGGCGGCCAGTTTTCTGCATCACCAGTCACCCTAATGGCACACACTAGCGGTAAGAGCACCGGCAGCACTGCCGACGAGAACCAACGTCAATTCGAGTACGAGAACAACGAGCCGATAAAAAGCTGGAACTTGGCAATTCCCAATATTCTCTTTGACCCATAACATTGCCTCTCTTCATACCATACAAACTCAATAGCCCTCTAAAAAAAAAAAAAAATTATCTCCAATTCTGGACACTTTTTCTCCTCTTCGATTGCATTGTGACGGTAAAACGGATCGCATTTCCTGCTGATGTAACTCATTTTACGTAAAGCACAATATTTTTATCGAACTTCATCAGCGGCAATTTTTGTTGAATTACTTTTGCATCCTAGGCAACGGGGCATTGAAACAGCAATTGCCAAACGTCAAAAGCAAAGTAAATTTTGGACTCTGTGAATTATTTTTTTCACACAGTTTCGAGCCAACGGTCCAACATGAATTTAATGACAAGCACTTTGGTTATAATTTCATTGTGGAAGGAAAATTGTGTTTCGCTGCCAAAGTGTCGTCAACTTTTGTCGAAATTTTATTATTTACCTCGACGTCGACGTAACACGTGCGGACAAAACGTTCCGTAAATCAGTTTACATCGAGCTACACTCTCGGAAGCGAGGCACCGTTGTCCGCATGAAAATTACGTCCGAGGGACTATTTATTAATTACCTTGTAAATTGTTGTTCTCCTGCAGGAAGAGGGTCCGAAGCTTCACTTTCACGCTGCACTGCACGTTGGGCTCTCGTGCGACTTGTTTTCCATCTGCTTTTACGATTTCACTCACAGACTCGTTTACACGCCAACCCGAATCCACTCTCGTCCTGCCCCGTCGCTCGTCGAAACGTTCTCTATTCCGAGCGGTTTGTTCACAATTTAAACTGCTAGCGTCGATGGCCTAATTATCTCGACTACTTCGCCACTGCTCGACGTTCTGTTCGTTCGTATTTCTCTCAGTTTCCCGTTCGAACGACACTTGTCTTTCTTTTTCTTTCACTTTCGTCCACTTCTCTGTCTTTCAACTGCATCCTTCAGACAGGTATTCAATTATCTCTCTCAGCTTTTCCATCGAACCGTTTCCTCCTTTTCGCTTCGACTCCATCGCACCGCCTGCTTTATTTGTTGACGTTTTATTTTTATTTTTTTCTCGACTGTGGCGCCCTTCCGGCTTCTTCGGGTGGAGTCGTTTTCCGCTCAAGAAGTTCTCCTCTTTTTGTTATGCTCGGATAACTACCGGCCAACTGGAGATTCTCCTTGTCGATATTTTTGTTACTGCAAGCGACAGACCGAACAGCATCCAATATAAAGAAACTCCGTTAGCAGCGAACGTTGCAGCTGTGATCGCTAAAGCGACTGCAATTGTCAACGAGGGACAGAGTCTGGGAGCTCCTGGCCAAACTTCGAATTCTGCTTCAGCGAATTGACAACGTTGTGTCCAATTAACCAACGATGCCGTCACTGGTAGCGAATCGTCGATAAATTTCAAGTTCATTATCAATCACGCCGCAATTGTTTCTTCGATTCATCGCCATTAACGAGTTCCAGTCTGTTGCAAACTGTTCATCACCCCATTCGGCCATGTTCTTGCTTTTATCGGCGCTCACTCTACTTCACAACCTCATTGTCTCCGTGAGCCAAAGCTAAACTCGGACGCTACGAAGTGAACCTCCTCGCCAACAACTTTTCGCCTTTATCCTGGAGAAGCAGAAGGCAACGGGAGGCAAACACTTATCCCATCGGACTGAAAGCTAGCCAGGACTTACTCTTTTCCCCATCCTCTTCAACATGTCCTATATATACAGACTTTTCATCGAGAATCTTTCGTTCTTGATATTATCTCATATTTCCTCGAAGCTCTTCAGGAACTCGAGGGCTCTCGATACGGAGTATTGCGAAGATCCAGCGTAGTGTATATACGTATAGAATCTATGGGTCTTTTCGCTGCGCATATCGGGCGACTTTTAAAGTTTTCTCGAAAAAGAAAAAAAAATCTTGGTAATGAATTATTAAGTTCACTCTGAAAGGTTGACCGAGGAGTTCATGTTCTATTCCATCAACAGCGAGATCTTTGGCTTTTTATCATTCGCCCATCGATCGATCTTGAAGAGTCACTAGCTTTTGATCATGTTTGATTGTTACGTTCCCAGAAAATTCGAGTTGTTTATGTCGCTGAGAGGGAAGCCGTCGCCTTCTCCATTGGTTCGTGCCGAGTTTTTCAATCTGTCGTGGTGCCTGTCGATTCCCAGCCGTATCAAGTCCTGAAAACAAACTCGCCGATCTCTCTCCCTCTCTATCTCTCTTTTCTTGTCCCCGTGAAGAATCGGAAGGTCCCCCGAGTCGAACATTTTCTTCAAGACTTCACGGTGATGTTGGCACTACGTCGATACCCTGAAGGTGTTGCTTCATGCTTTTCACCAATGTTCTCTCTACTCTTCGACAACCCCTTTCACGACTTTCCCGTATCGCTTTAATCGACGCTCCATTTGCCCTTCGCCTGAATAACGGCGCTGCCAGTCGATTTCAACTTGAAAAGAAGTTTCTTCAGCGCTTAGACTTGGTTAACGGCACAGCTACTTTTCTCCAACAATTATCATGGTTGGAGCTGTTAAAAGTTTTTAACTGAAAAGAAGCTACAAAATAAGTCAACAATCAATAGAAACGGTAATTCTAACGACATTGGTCATGATTAGTGTAGATATTGTATATAATTCAGATGATGAAGAGCATTCGTTCGAAGCTGTTAAGATTCTAGGGTTTGAAAAAATAATCATAAAAGCAATAATTTTCTTGTTTGTCCACAGGTTTCCCTATCCAAAAATTGCAGAGCAGAGTTCTCCACCTGCACGTCTTCGATTACGATCGATTCTCGAGGGACGACTCCATAGGGGAAATGTTTCTACCGCTGTGCCAGGTAATCTCGACTTCTGTTCTCTTCCGTTTTCACTTATATATATCAAATACCAATTGCTGTGGTGGTAAAGAGGGTGCATCGGGTGGGATGCATCCCTAGCTTAATCACTGCAGGGATATGCGCAATTAAGCACGTCCTGTGCGAGGGCATAACTGCTTGGAACGCCCAAGCAGCGTGTTAATGTTTCGCGTGCTTCCGTTTGCTTCGTCCTTAATTGAGCTTAGCGCCCAAACATCCGCCGATATTAGGACGCGTAAATTTGTATTACAGCCATAATGAGATAACGTAGTAAGTGAGATAAATTGCGGCGCGCAATTTTTTTTTTTCGCGTCGAAACTGAGCCCTTTAGTGGGCATAAAAGGTTCAAATCCTTCTTCAGGGATTCGGAAAGATAATAAATTATTCTGGTGAATTTAGAAAATGTAAAAAATTGAATTTAGACTGACATTTAACATTGAAATAAGTATTTCCATTTCTACTGATAAAGATGTATGACAAAGTATTGCGTTATTGTCTTGGATAGCAAACTCATGAGACGGGCGTCAAGACGAGCTCATCTTCGCGTGAAACTTGCCTGCAAGTGTCAGTAATTTTGGTCCCATTGGTTCAGTACAGTCCTTACGTTCATTTCCCACGAGTTAAATGCATATTGCGTCGTACAAACATGCCCACGTTGCCAAGAATCCCATTAATAGAAGACCGGAAATGTAAACACCGCTCTGTGAGATTACACGGAACTCGTGCACTCGCTTCTGTTAGCCGTAGATTACACCATCCTGTGCCGAATACTCGGTGACGTTGCGGAAACCACCGGCCCCAGAGAGAGAGAAAGATTATTTACCAGTTCTACCTTCGCGAATATCACACAGTTATTTCCGTGACGTTTCCATGCATAATAATACACGTTCGTCTCTTTTTTTCGCTACATTTAAATATAAACCACCTTAGTTGGCCTAAGTTCGTAGCAACCATTGCAAAAGCTCTGATTATACGTTATTGAACCACTGGGCCGTGTCGCTATCGCTAATTATCGCTCTTCGTCATCCTCATCATCACCACAATCGGATTTCGGATGAGATTTCCACGTATCTATGATACGCGGAGGCTTGTGGTTTCGTGAAGTACCCATTGGGTTGAGTTAGCCGCCATTAGGTTGAGTTAGCCGCCATTAGGGTACAGGTACTAATTCTCGGACGCTAGAGCTTTTGTTATATATAGACGAAATTATTTTTTATAGGTCAACTAAAAATGAGGATCGGTGTCTGGACACCATAATCGTCCGTCTCGCAATAAAACCCAACAGCCCCCGTAGATACGATTTCAAGTGTCAATTTAGCTTCCCATTGATTAAATTTCGAATCAACTGAAATGTACAGAGAAGTTGGAGAAGATTGGAACGTGTCCGAGCACTGATATTGTCGCCTTATCTCCTTCGGTGCATGGCGCTTGGATAGAACATTTTCAGGGTTCAAAAAAATCTCAAGAGATACTTTAATCCACTTTTGTGCGTTGGACTAACGTAGGACATACTGACAGTGGCAAGCTACGGTTCGTGAATAAGCTGTCTATTTGACTAAGAGCCGGGTTCTCTTTGCTCTCCTGGGGATACGCTCTTCGGTGCGGTAACAACGAGTCTACATTCGTGGAGAGTTCTTGATCCTTATTTTCTTTTTCTTCCTTCCCCTCCCTCCAAATTCTCCTGCTCCACGAAGCCAGAGTCTCGAGTAATTGGCGAGTTATAATGGCGGCAATATTTGCTGTGGAGAAATTGGAGGTCAGCGGTAGCTCAGTCGTATACTTGGATGTCCCCAGTTTCCCAAACTATTAGTGGACGGCAGGGCTAACTTTGCGTCGCCGATGGGCGAAAAGCTTCGTCTTTTAGCGATCGTTTGTCAGCGACTGCAGCGCCACTCTGGCCTTTTTTAGCATCATTATGAACGATGCTGGAAGTGCGAAAAGTGGATTTTCCTCTTTGATCTCGAGCACATCGCCTTAGAAAAAATGTTATAATTCTTCCCTCTTTCTTCCACTTGCCGTTGACGTTTGCTCTTTCGCCTCAGCGAATGAAAACTCGGCCTCCTCACGAATCACTCCATTTATCCTTGTCTAATTCGGAAAAAAATTATCAGGCCCAGGACGGAAAGTGTGTTCACCACTCGCTCGTTTAGCGATAAAAGGAAATTCGATGAGGGACCGCAAACATACTTACGAATGACCGTTGATACGTAGTGAACGTTCCCTTCCATGGCTATGATTCGCAGGTCGACCTTTCGGAGAAACCTTCATTCTGGAAAGCGTTGAAACCACCAGCGAAGGACAAATGCGGCGAACTTCTTTGCTCGCTGTGCTATCATCCCAGCAATTCGGTTCTTACGTTGACTCTACTCAAGGCCAGAAATCTCAAGGCGAAAGACATCAACGGAAAATCGGGTAAGTTGTTCCACTACCCCTTATACTTGTTTTCTCTCATTTCTTTATCCGAAAATTAAATTCCTCATTGAAGTATTAAATTCTACAATTAAAAAAATTTCTTTACAGATCCGTACGTGAAAGTGTGGCTGCAGTTCGGTGAGAAGAGAATCGAGAAGCGCAAGACACCGATCTTCAAGTGCACCCTTAATCCAGTATTCAACGAGGCATTTTCCTTCAACGTTCCATGGGAGAAGATAAGAGAATGCTCGCTGGACGTGATGGTCATGGACTTTGACAACATTGGCCGAAACGAGCTCATTGGCCGTATTCAGCTAGCAGGTAGGCCTCCTTTATAATTACTGAGAGGCCACGAACGTGTGGCTGTGACTCTACGACCGCTGTTAGTTACGCTGCCTCGTTTCACAAGTGCGTTCGACGTTTCCCGAGGCTTCGGTATAATACACACACACACACATACAAATATACACCTGAGAGTCCTGCGAACTTCTAATGGAGTTTACGAAATACATGAACAGTTTCGACGAGCATTATACAGTGCGCGTAACTCAATTGTCTACCGGCACTGCGCGAGAGATATGCGTTCTGTGCAACAGCAACAACTAGATTTAACATTAGCCATGTACGGTGTCCGCTCAGGCCTCGGGCGTTAAACCAACTCCTATCGAATAGATCTGCTCGTCTCATCGCCAACGACACGAGATACGAACACAATTACTCGAAGCTTTCGAGCGTACCCGAATAGGCAAATTAACATTTACGAAGATTCACCAAGTATCGTTCGCCAATAAAGCTGTGCAGCTTCTATAGTTTCCATAACTTCCATATAACACTCCAGTGATAGCTTTGAGACTATTTCACGAAGCAGTTTCCTCAAAAGTTACTAAAAACTTTGCTTCAATAGGTACTTCAAGATTGTAGACCTTGTGGATAATAAAGTATTGTTGTTGCAGGTAAAAACGGAAGCGGTGCAAGCGAAACAAAACACTGGCAGGACATGATCACAAAGCCAAGGCAAACGATCGTCCAGTGGCATCGCCTGAAGCCGGAGTAAATAAAAAGAGACCTCAGCTCCAAGTACAACGATCAATTGTACTTATGCGGAATTCATTTGTTTCGATGGATGGAATTCTTTCGCTGGGACTTGGTAGCGAGTCGAGCGCAAAGAGAGAAGATCCGTTCGCGGCGTGCGAACGGTCGTGACAACGCCTTTTATCCGATCGAAGAATCGGTACAGTGACATCCCCGAGAAAATAAGTTTGCAAGAAGCCCCCCTCGTGTGTCCCGATATCCTTGGCCCACTCCCAACGCTCTGTCGTTAATTCACCGCCGAAGATTCAAGTGCGAGATAACGCGCCAGGTTTTTTGTAAATAGACGCACACTGCGCGCTGCGCTCGCGAATTCGGGGGTGGCGATTGCGTTATGTTATTATTATATTGTGTATTAGAATACGGGAGCGGTGATTCGCGACGTAGTTCGTCGATCTGCACGGTACAGATCCCATCCGTGGATCGGATGGAATACGAGTTTCCGCTTTTTTTTTTTCGACGTTCGTCGATACCGCTTGCTGTTGTAAGACGAATTTTTCCTTCGACTTCGGGCCCGTGTTGCGTGGCAAAGCGAAAACCGAGAGAGAGAGGTGGGAGAAAAAAAGAGAAAGTGGATTGCATAGAGTAGACGATGTGTAAATTGCGCGAGCCCGTAACTGCACCTTTATCCATATACAGTACTTCGTAAATATACATAAACAAAAATACATATTTATAATTGTACATGGATATTGGTGAAGCGCAAGTACCTCCCTGGCGAGATGCGAAAACAAAATAATGATAAGTAGAGAGATTATGACCGCGGATTGCGCAACCGAAGTGAAAACAATATACGTACGCGGATCGATGGATCGCGCCGAAATTTTCTCGCCCCCGAGCATTATTCTAAACGACTTCCAGTGTACCCTCGGATAAGAAGGGAGGTACAATAACGAATTTATACGGTAAATGCGTTTCGCGTAGAACGCAGTTTAGAATTTTGACGAAACATGAGAAACACGTAGAGACCTCGATTTTCTTTAATTGTTTTTTTTTTTTTTTTTCCTCCACACCAATCCTCCTCCCATATATTCCTCGCATTGCCAGTTGAATATATGTGTATTATTATCGCTTGTTTATTCCAAGTGCGCCTCGCTTTATCGAGCGAGTAGCCGCTTGGTTTGCCTGAAAGCAGGGGTGAAAAACCGCGTGATTCGCGAGTTGACGCGCTGTATATTTACGTAGAAAGAAACAAAAAAGAAGAAATTATTATAATGACACGCAGTAGCGAACCGAAAAGCAGGGAAATCCTCCGTTCCGTACAATAATGAAGTACCCACGACGTCATTTCGACTCACGATTCGTAGATACGATCGTGCGATCGCGGGAATTAATCTCTGATTCAATCGATACATTTTTTTAAAAGCTGATAGACGATCCGAGTCAACAAATTCTTATCCGATTTGTGATTGATATATAAAAAAAAACGTGTTATATTCGATGAAGATCAGTGATCGATCAGTTATTTTAATATTTTCGCATTAAATATCGATTTCATTGATATGTAAGGTAAATATCGCATTAATTATCGGTAATAAGGGAAGAAGTTTCTTTGTAAAATGTGTGATCTTAATTATTCAAAAATATTTAGCTTCGTAATTTTCATTGGAAACTAATCTTTGGGTTTCGGTTCAATGGGTCGGTGTCTAATAATCACGTGATCGAATATTCTTCAGCGTCTTGACATAGTTCGATTGCGATGTACCTTTGCGAATGCTCCGATGCATTCGTGTTGTGCTTTACACGATTAATTTGATGTTTTTCTTTTTCTTTTTTTTCTTTTTTACACACACATTTATTTGTAACCTCTGCACGTGGTAACTTTGAACCGATGACGAACGAGGAAGCGGCAAACAGTGACGATAATTCGTAGATCTTTCGCAAACCACGAAGCGTCGATTAACTCCGTGAACAGCAGGTAGCGAAGCTGCGGTGCTCGCACAATCGGTGTTCGCACGAAAAATCCACTGGCGCGCGTAACTCCCTCGATTATTCATAGCAATCGATAAAAGGAAAGATATTTTTGACGGAACTTTTGTATTGAAATAAAAACAAAGAAAACAAAATACACACAAAGTGAGACAATTTTTGGGGCGTTTCAAAATAATAAATTGTGATCGGTGTACCTTATTCATACACTTAATGAATTAATAACAAAACAAAACAAAACAAAAAAAGAGTGACCCACAAAACAAAATGGTTATTATATTATACTCGGTAGTCTGCTGTTGTTAACAATAATGTAGAGATATCAACCGGCCAAATTCGCGCACGAATTTGCTCGGCCTGATTGAACGACAAAACAAACAAACAAAAAATAATAAAAATAAAAAGAAAACAGAACAAGGTTTCTTGCTTTTTCAGTGTAAATCAAAGTCTTCATTGACGCAAAAAGAAATACCATTGTATCGCGTATTACCGATTATTTATTAATTACGATTTATCGTTGATATCGATTTTGCAAATCGTCAATGTATAACGAAATTGTGATCGCAATCATGGTGGTAGAAGGGAGCGTATTGTCACGGCTAAGCTAAAGCTAGTGGCTCAACAATCGTCGCTCTTGTTACACGTGAATTGCCAAGCAACTTATTAATTATCGTGAGAGCACTTTAGTCATCCTCGTTTTAGAAAATGTTTCGATTATAATTATGAGATGAGTCAGAGATAGAACTTTTTAACCGCAGCAGAGGCTCCTACTGTGTATCGTATTGCTAAAATATACACAAGTGGAAATATAGCGTAGAATAAAATGTAGTATGTATCAAACAGGATAGTCTTTAATATAAAGTATAATTTATGTAAGGATAAATGTTTATATATAAATATATATATATATTATATCGGATTATTGCGTAGCACAAAGATTAGATGATATTTGTATGTCGTAGCCTGTACATACACAAAACACGTAAGCGTCGGCCAGTACTTTTTGACGATTGGAATTACTGGTGTGCGCGTCAAAGTTCAATTTCGCAGGTCAATTTATCTTAGATACTAAACACGAAGTGGAAGTGTGCCGATGACCTCATGTCAAAAAGAGGGGAAAAAAAAAAAAAAAAAAAAAACGAGCAACGCGAAGGATTTTTCATAGTTTTCTTCCTTTTGATATACACTGATAAAATTGAACGTCACGGCGTAGCGGTTTTGCCATTCGTCAAAGTGTATGGACAACGCAGATGCCGCTTGAGTACATAGTTCGTAAATGAAAAGAAGAAAAAAAGGAAAAAACAACTCGGAAAATATATCGTATAGTGGATACTTTAGGTATAAAGAACAAAAAAATTTATATCGTGATGTATATCAAGATGTGGCTAACAGTCTGGTGGCAAGCGATTAGAGAAGATGAAGAAAAAAAACGCAGAAACTAAATTTAAAAAAAAAAAAGAAAAAAACATAGTGAGAACATGAGGTTTAACAGATGTTCGATGTTAAAGTTGTCGCGCTCTCTTTACATTGCGCAGTATGAAAATATACGCTCATTTGAAGACTATATATGTTGATTACGGTCGACTGGTTAAATCGGGAGGTACCTGAGTCACGTTAACGAAAGAGAACACTGAGAATGTTACGTAAGATTGAAAGATACTCTTGGGACTGCGAAGCTGACACCGAAACTTATGCCTTTATATTTATTTATGAGATTTATTGAATGCGCCGACCGCAAATATTCCACTCATTTCTTCCTTCGCGTTTTAATAATGTTTCAATCAAAGCGTCACCGTCTCGACATCGCTCGAATAATTTTTTTATTCAACTTCGTAATTTAACGAACGATTATGAATTTACGACCCTCTTCTTCCGCGTGCAACGTTGCAAAGCTAAAATGCTGTGATTTCAATTTACAAGGCAGAATCTGATGTATGGCACTCTCTCGTCTATCATTTATCTATTTTAGAGTTGTGAGAGCAGAAACATATGCATCCTCACTACAGACTTTCCATATTTTAACAGAAAAGTCAATTGGCCCTCCGCGATCGTACGAAATCCACGAATCGTTATTATTTTGTGTCGAATGAGTCCGAAACTAACGATCGGAGCCAAAGTCAGAGAATTATTTGCCAAATTTAAAAAAGCTGCTTCTATGGGAAAGCCAAACTTGATGAAAATATTTCCTCGAAAACGTAGATTTATTAAATATGAGACAACTGACTGTTGTGTAAAAATATGTAAACTCTATAATCGGTTTCCAAATGTTTATAGTTTCTGCTCTTACCCCTACAAATCAACCCCTAAAAGACGAATATAAATATGCTGCTCTCGAAAATTTTCAAATCACGTTATTTTTGCTGCGCAATGAATAATCTAGCGAAAATGTAGCAGGTATCTGTTTTCAATATACTGTGTACAAGTTAAAAGTCTCTATTATGAACGCTCGAGGTGCGCAAGGGCGCGAATGCTCTTCGAGCGGAGCGCGCAATTCGCCCTCTTCGCACATCTCGACAAAATATTTAACAAGAAAAAAAAAAAGAAATAACTTCAAAAAATTTCACGTAAAACTCAATAAGCGAGTCCTTTGCGCTCTGAAAAGGACCCCTCCTCATCTTGCCCTCCATACAAATATTTTTATATCGCAAAGCAAGAAAAAGATAAATAACACGAAAAAGATCTATCGATTTCTCTTGATCCTCTGCAACAGCAGATGTTTTCGCGCGAGATACTAACAGCAACATACTTTCCTCTCGTAATTTATCGATAAAAAAAAGCATACAAACAAACAAACTACAAGCTTCTATTTTTGTCACGCACAAACAGACACACAGCAGAATCGTAACAGTTACCAGAACGTAATGAAAAATAATCAGGAATATATTCTTTTCAGAGCTTAAAGTTTATGTATTTGTCACATACAGTGCCAGTTCACCGTAACGACGGGTCGTAGTCTGATCGTTGTCTAGCGAATTAACGAAAAACGACGAAAAAAAAAAAAAGAGAAAAAATAAAAATACGATAACGTGTAAAGCTCCGTAAGCTGAGTTGTCTAGTTTTTGTTAGTTATAAAGATGAAATAAGATGAAAAATAAAGCAAGGGGAATAAAAGTTAATGAAATAACACTAGTTTTTTGTTAGACGAAAGGCTCAAGTAGCTGGAAGACCTAGATACTTGTGTATTATTATATATACATTACGAGCTAATACCAGCGAGTGTGTCCTTCATAAATGCATATCTCCGTCATCTGTGAAGACAACCCACACACATATACATACAAAGTTGCACACGCTCGGACACTCTTCAGTCCAAGGATCGATCGATCGATTATTTACGGTGAGATTGTTTCAAGTGTTATACAACATCTCACCGAGACAGATACCTTTATTTATTATTCTTCAATGGTAATATCATCATATCGATTCTCCGACTGAAGTGAGTAATACGTGAAATAACAAACATACAATATTCAGACCAAGTTATTCGCTATGTGCAAATAAGTTTAGCGGATCATCTACTGAAAAGAGTCAGACATAAACTGAAGTCTGCTAGAAAATTGTTATAAATAATCTCTCAAAACAAAAGTCAATATCCATCTTGAACATAACAAGTCGAAGAAGCGAGAGACGATCAGCGGAAAGCTTCCTCTTAAAATCGTATATACAAGATTTAATTGTACCTTTTATGCGCTGTTATTTTTGTTATCACCTTCTAATGGAGACTCGTCACTAGTTTGCAACCGAATGATGTTTGGCATGTCTCGCTTTCTCGTTTAATTAACAAAAATTAGCGACTCCTTTGATTATCTGCACATAGCGAATAGCGAAGTCTAAAAGCCAAGTGTCTATATCACGTACTGTAATGTTACGTCGTACTACAGCCTATGTCTCGTAAGCGCAAATCAACATCAATCAAACATCTTAATCAATGTATCTCTCTCTCTCCTCGACAACTATTTTCACATTAATTTCCTGTAACAACGACGTTCACAGTCGGGCAAATCCTGTAAAGATTGATACCACGATTTAAGTCGGGAGATGGGATGTGACGAGAACTGAGTATATGTATGTGTATATTGGTTTGCAGTATTATCACAAAGACGCACCTATTGTTAACTGTAACTTCGAATGTACAATTAATCGCGATCTTCGAATATTCGATGTATTCGAAAGTTCGTTTGCGAGGAAAATCTTCTTGAAAGTTTTTGCAGCAGGATGTCATAGACAGAGCTCTACTTAGATACCGGATCCAATGTACAGCCTTTTAAAAAAGAAAATAGTTAAATCAACACGTGGAATAATGCGAGATGAATAATGAGATGAATTAACAAAGTGAAGGAGGTATATCTTGAGGCGGACGCGCTAGAAAATTAGCTTTAGCCAAAGAAGAAGAAAAAAAAATGATATGAAGACGTAAACGAAATAATATTTTTGCGCTTAGTGTTAAACGAGTATCTTTACTTCGCTACGTGGGAAATGAACGGATGTAAATTGGTGATTACGACGACGTTGATCGGGGTAGACGTTAATCCTTTTCACACGAAATTCGACATACTTTTCTTTACTCTTACGTTCAATCACGAGACTCGAATCATCGGAAGATGCGAATCCATTGTCACATTAGTTTCGCTAATTATCTGCGAGGTTGTGAACTTCGGATTATTATAATAGTTATCGTAGTCGATGAATCATACGTTTAGAATAAATGGGAACGTAGAAACAATTAGGGAAGCTAGAGGATCGTGTCTTCCGGGGCTACGAGCATTAAAAATGCAACCTGTTGATTTATTTTCACTTCTTCTTTTTCTTCAGTTCGGTACACATGTTTGAGCATACAAGTCGTTGCATTTGAAAAGTCATACGACAGGCCCATGTTCTGTAAATGTAGTAATAACGATACGAACTAAGGATCGAAGCAAAATAAATTATTGTATGAATCGTTTGTGGAAAAAGTATCTTCATTCAATTGTTAATTAAACCCACATTCCAGTCACCAATTCAAAAGGGAACCGAGAAGTGCTGCCGCGATAAAACGGAGCGATCGATCGACGCGGCGGAAATTTCGAAAACGGATGCGAACGGTCAGGAAGAGTGCCTTTTGACCAACAGCTGTAAAGTCAAATTTTGGCAAGAACCGTTGTCAGTACACCAGAAATTTTCAGTGGAATCATGTCTTCCCAACTGCAAGAACGTATGATTTTTTTTGTCAATGTGCTAATTACAAAAATAACTAAACTCACAGTTAAAAGTTCCTCCATACGAAAAAGCTTGAATTACAAAATAATTTATTTATTCATGCATCAGAGTCTTCAGTGTATAAAAGATACTAACAATCCTTTTTTTTTTTATCACTATTACAGCCACGTTTTCTTCACGATGTAAGATATCTGATTGGAATAAAAATCCAATTAATATTCCCATGTGTCACGAAGACATAGAAATCACGTTGGTAGCTTCCAGGAGTTTCGTCACTGTATTAGCGAGTTTGAAGGACACCGATTTCATCAGCAGTCGGCTCTTGATACCAGCAGAATGCAGAGCCAAATGGTAGACGTCCGCGAAGAATTTAGTCTCTTCACCGTCGGCAGGCTTGTCAGAAAATTCGGGGCTGACCTCCGTGCACTGAACCGCCGATGTTTGCAAAGGCGTTACGAGCAGCATCATGTTCGTTTGCTACAAAAATTAGGAGTTCAATCTATCAAATGGAATAGAATAACATAAAAGTTGCGTCAAAAGGCCCTTCCTTCGCTAAATTATTTGGTTCCCTTATGATGATTATAAAAAATGTTTAACAATTTTTTTTTTTTTGTATTGCACATATATTTTTAGCATTATTATGGAGTAATTTACCTCTTTTGCAACACAGCCGTGTAATTCCTTCGACTGAATGACAATTTGACGAGGAGTCACTATAGCGTTCCATCGGGACCATGAGAAGCTATATGCTGGACACAGCAATCCAATACAGGCTTGCAAATGTTTTTCCGTAACGATGTGCTTCGCCGGAAGTCCCTTGACGTAGCTGAAGGCATCGCGTTCCGGAAAAAGGTCGCATCCACCCGCCTGCATTTTCTAAATATTCGAGAAGATCATAACGAATTTCCACAGTTTGTCCTGAGTACTATCAAAATCATTGTAAATCCCATTTTCGAATTTTCGTTAGCACAATAACATTTTTATGTCAATCCATTGCCATAAAACACCGGAGCAATTAATTTAAGCAATTTACTTTAACGATCATAATGATATCTAATTTCATAGTAAACCAGATGTGGATAAAATTAGCTTATCTAGTGTCAATCAATAAATCAGACAAAACTAGCGATAAGGTAACGCGCGTTTATCAAGATTACGCCTTTTAAGGTCAGGGGACGACAAACAGAATTAATCACCACGAAATGATTGCGTGAATAATTGTAACTCCACGTTTTCGAATCAATGAACGGCGATAACGATTTTTAAATGAATAACTCGAAAATTGGATTTACCGAATCACTGAATGATCCTCCTTGTTATTTGTACAAATACCCGTATAAGCAAGTGCAATTTCATGTACTTTCCGACTAGGTCTTGCAGCGCGTTCGTGGTGCCTCCAATCAACGTTTGCAAACAGACCAAATCTTCCTGAGCAAGTTAAACAGAAGATGAATGGATAGTGAGAAACGTCAAACGTGAAAGATGGAAGCACGAGATTTCATGAGGCAATCGGGAGACGTACTCGAATTACGAATTCAGCTTGCACAATCGCTGCCGTAATACTCAAAACCATTCCTCGAGCGTCTTTGAGATTTTTTCCGGTCTCCGGCTTGAGCTCCCAACTCTGATAAGGCAAGTTAATAAACTTGAATGCGGCCAGGCCGTGAATACCCAATCTCCCCGTTCTGAAGGTGATTATCTGCTTCTCTTCGTTGTACTTGATGTCGTGAACGTCCTGAGTTGACCAGATTTTTCTTTCAGGAATCCAGTGGGCAACGAGAGGAGGCTCGAACCACAGCACCGTATCTGGAAGTCTACAGAAATTTTGATTTTGGAAAATACACAGAAATCGGCAGCTAATTAAGTCAAGAGAAAGTTGGATCTTCACATTGCTTAGACATCATTGATTGTTTAGTGATAAAATTGTGATTCAAAGTAGATAAAAAGATCTCTGCAGAACTCGTGAGATCCATCGAATTAATTTGGTGTCCTCTGTTATCAATAAAATCGATATAGATCTTGATTGTAATCTAACGTGTACTTAGACAAAATTTCAGCATTTCCATTGACTCGTGGAAATATGGGATCAACAAATACTTAAGCAAAAAGCAATGCATCTCTTCTGCTCCGCCGCCATCTTTGCTAGCCTCAGCCTATCTACTTCTTAGCCTTTTCTAAGACGTACATTGACTACCTTAAGGTGGGGCTTCACTGACTTCACGCAAAAATGTGTGATACACGTGTCCTGCGAAGTTTAATCATCCAGCGATTGAGGCGTATATTTTCCAAGCCTAACACAAGCTTGGACAGTGGATCCGCCTCGATATTGCCTAATACCACGAGCGAGGCTACGCATTACATTAGCATAGACATCCGGGAAATTGCTAAAAAGATATAGAAATCGATCCAACTAACCCCGGACTGAATTATTATTATTTTTTTCCTCATGCAGCATACTTGAGAGTCACCAGAGCCAGAGCTTCCATGGCGGCCTCCAGAGCTTTCATCTCAGCCTCTATTACTTCCGGAGTTCTTTCGTGATCAGGAGCTGGTGGTGGGGCCTTGTAAGGCTTCGAAAATGGCACAAACTGCAGGTCCTTGGGCAGCTGTACTATAATCGCCGTACGAAAAAAATCCCATTATTCTCTGCAAATGTTCGGTCCAATTCCGATTGGCAACGTCCAAACTTTGCAAAACTAAAATGGCAGCGTGAAATATCAACGCCATTTAGTCTGCAAGGAGTAGGAGTTACCGGAATACACGCGCCTCCTGTTTTATCGGAAACTATACTTTTAGGTTCTTTGAATATTCGAAATACTTCGAAATGTCAATTACGTAATAGACTACCAAGTAGAGTGTCTACGCAGTCAGTCCACTAGTCACGATAGGTTCATCACGTGAACGCATTTTCCATTTCACGTGCATCGCTTTTGTGTAATCGACCGTCCGACAAACTTACAAGTTTGTCCGCCGATAAAGTTACGGGTTTGTCGGATTCGGAAAACCGCAAATAATCAGCTAGTTTGACGCATAACAGTTGCAGAAACTACAACTTATTACGGAACAGATTCTGTTGATATTCGGAGTTGCCGTTTTATTGTTTAAGTGACTCAGTAAAACTTTTTTTTTGCATTCTATTTGCATTTTTCAAACGGGCATTGGATTAGCAATGATTGATCTGTATAATTTGAAATATATCTACAGTATATTAATTTTGTTCTGGGAAACAGAAACGTCCAGCATCGCCTTAAGGAGAGACGCAAATCACGTGACTTGACTTTGAGGAATTCGCAACTGCAGAAATTTCTAACTCATTTTTCACGGTCTCAGATTTTTGCAAAATACATAATCGTTGTAAAAAAAAAGTCGTGACAAATGACAATTCGATCAAACATTTGAATTCGAGAAAAATAAGTTGCAAATATTTAGATGCACTTTTGCGCCTCTCTCTAACTTAATTAGGTACTTTTGTACTCACGAGTGGTAAGATATATATTTCTTCTCATGTCCTTAGGTTGCGGAGGCTGATAGACCAGATCAATATGATAGACTCCACCGAGAATCGCGTATTTTCGCAAATTCACTTCCGTTTTCTCGCACCGAGTGAACAGTAGCTTTCTCATTTCCTTTCGAATTTCATCTGGGAATTTTTGTTCGCAATTTATATCGACATATCATAATTAGTATCTTCATCTTACCTTCTTTTTGCAATATTATTTCATCAGGAGTGGGTAAGTAAGAAAGGGGCTCCGGTTCGATTTCTGACTCCTTTTTAGCACGCGGTGCAATAAGTGGCGGTGTCTTCTTCGAGGGCTTAGCCTTTTTTTCGGACTTCAGAGGCACGACTTGAGGCGGATTCATCAGCTTGTCGAGGGTCGCTTTTTTTTCTTCCAACCTTAATCTACGACCTTCCACCTGCTCTTCGCGAATTTCCAGCTTCGTTTCGTACTCTTTCTGGCAGTATTCGAGAAGATCTTCACAAAAAAGGTCAAACAAGATTAAAAAGCAATTTCGTGGCAGCTTCAATTAATTTGCTTCCGCGTACGGGAAGAAAGCTTTGTTTTGGAAAAATGAGGTTCAACTTAAGAAGGTAGAACGAGAAAGAATTTGCATAAATTTCAAAATATCAAGTAGTCCCATAAAATCACTATAATAATATGAAAGAAATGTGCTAATTCATATTTTGCTGTATTTTGTTGAAGTAGCTATGAATTACCCATATTCATTTGGAATCCTTCCGGTAATTCTGGCATTTGGTATGACGACCCCTGGTCGGAATAATGATCATATCGAACCCACAAACCTCGAATAGCCATACAGTAACAGTCAACATCGATAGGCATTTTTACCGTCAAATCGATTTGTTCAAAGGACACTTCGATGTTTTTCCTAAAAACAATCTCTGTTGTAAAATGGTCAGTGTATTTAAGGGGCGGTGTTATGCCAATTTTTGAAGGGGTCAATACCTGTCACGTTCATTGACTTGTTTTATGCTAACGGGAAGTCTTATCAACGCCCAAACGCAGCAAATCAATTCGTTAGCTTCTTTAATGTACCGAGCATTTCTGAGATCTTCTCTTATCATGTCCCTCTCAATCTGTCGGAGAAGTCGATAGCTCGCGAGGTCCACCCAATACTGTAATTTGTTTCTAAAAAGTTGTCTGATCTAAAAAATAAGAAGACTGAGTAATTCGAAAAGTTTGATCATTTAAATAATCTTTCAGTCAACCAGAATTGACAATCCTCAATAAATTTGTTCATATTTTGGTTCAAGGTACAAACCATTTTGCATTCTTCAATGTAATTTGGAGGATTCGTGATCGAAAAATCAATAATGCCATCCAATCGACCGAGTAACTGGAAGGAATGTCGTTTGATTGATTTCGTGTTGTGATCAAAGATTGTTCACATTAAAAAGAACTCACATAAGTGACAACTTCGCACTTTCTCGTCACGGTCATCATGCTGGCCTCCTCGTCCTCCAAATGCCACAGGAACATGAAAGTATTCAAGTCAGACAGGACGGCAGGATCTGGCAGACCGTCGCAAGTCATGTACTGGGACCACTGCAAGTGATCGTTGTTCAGTACTCTGACAAAAACAGTTCATTTATAATAAAGGGTCTGCATAAGCTTGTCTTTCCAAATGATATATCGATTGTCAATTTTCTTTTCTGAACATTGGGATGATGAGGGATGATAGAAGATCAGAATTTCACACACAATCAAGACATTATCATGCCAATTTAGAGCTTTTATTCCAAATCGAATCTTACGTTCTCCTCTTCAATACTCTTCAACATATAGTCCGTAAAATCTTTCGTCTTGTCGCGTAGTGTGAACCACGTGTTCTCCAACTGTGCTCGACGCAACGTCGCTTGTTCTTCGTCTTGTTGAATTTGTTTCTCAGCATTAAAAGTCTCCAGGCGAATTTCTTCTTGCATCTCCTGGATAAGTTGATTTCTGCAATGGCAAATAAATGAAAATAGTATCGTCGAAAATATTCATTTTTAACACACGAGAATTAAATTCAAGACAATTATGCTAATCTCAGTTGAATCTCAACTTGACGATGGAAAAACGCGCACCGTTCTTCCTG
This sequence comes from Clistopyga incitator, assembly GCA_947507545.1. Taxonomy (NCBI): domain Eukaryota; kingdom Metazoa; phylum Arthropoda; class Insecta; order Hymenoptera; family Ichneumonidae; genus Clistopyga; species Clistopyga incitator. The sequence goes on from OX382177.1 coordinate 11,296,765, forward strand.
ACGTTTAGTTTTTTCTTTGTCACTTTCGGCATAACTGCGGAAAAATGTTATAGTCGCTAACGAATCGTTGAACATTTTTGTTTCGTTAAAAAAAATTTTTTTTTTTCAATTTTTATATTTTACAATGAAGCTAACAGCATTAGCCACATCCAAACTCAGCCCTTGGGCTCGACTGAAGCACCCCGAAATTAACACCTCGTTCGTTCGAACAGAGGGTCAGTAAGGTGGGGAGAATGTAGGGTAGCTCCAAGTGGTTGTAAGCATGCGAGGTTCTCGTGCATACCTCGAAGCTATTGCATCACGGTGAGTTAAATTCTTGTGCTTATAAATAATTGGGTATCTCACTTGATTTTGTCTGACTCGGCGGCCACGGCTGCGGCCCGATTTTTCTCCTGTTCCTTCATACCCTTCTTCTTCTTTTTCCCCTTTACTGAAGCAGGAGCTGACTAAATGAATTACAATTTTGATAATGAATCTTCGTGTATAAAAATATGGGCAATAAGCACAAATACATTATTCACGAAATATTCACCTGTGCTTCGGTCCATTCTCGCAGCTGAAATATTGCATTATTAATTTGCTATGTATTAATTATCCATTAACGAAACAGGACATTATATTTGCAGATAATTGCGCTGCTTCATAGATGCATCGAGTGAAATACATGAATATGAAAAATTGATGGAAAATTTTAGTTACGGTGAAAATTGAAAAAAAAAAAAAAGTTTTAATTCTAATAGCTCCGTTTCGTTTGCTAGGTGAGATTAACGCTTGTGATTCAGTAATGAAAGACAAATGGAGAATGTACGCGTTCGAGAGGATGTGGTGGACGTTTTGGTTCCGGTGGAGCAGAGCGTATCGCGTGATCGTCATCCTCGTATTCGTCATAAAGTACGTCAGTATCGCCGGAATCGCGAGGTTTATTGTCTTCCGGTTCCAAGGACTCAAATTTTCGTCTCTTTCTTCGGCCCCTCTGAGACTTCGCTGTGGAATGGCTCGCTCTATTGAATGGGATGTTGGATTATTCGCGTCGATAAGGAGAGCAGGAGCAGGGACGAGACTAACAGAGTGGATTTGCTTCCGGTGGCCCGCAGGGACGATCTTATTGTGCTTCGCCTCGATGCGGTGGCTGCACTGCCTTCAGGTTCCGTTTCCGTGCGACTATCGGCAGTGCCGAGGATCGAGTCGAGAAATTCCGAGCGCGAAACGCTCCGCCTCGCATCTTTCGCAGCTTCCATCTAATTTTTCCAATAATAAAATAACGAAAAATGTTTCAAATGATACGATCTTCGATAAAATTCATTTTATTCAACGTATACAACGACAAAAAACATAAATAATAATTCTACTTTATTTTTTTGTTTTCACACACAAGAAACGCAAGAAATACATGGAAGAATGACTTCAGCAGAAGTGTTTGATGCATCGGTTTCACGTAAGCTCCGAGCTTTTGACGGCTGCATTATCGACCAAACAATTTGACGCGTACCAAAAGTCATACTGCGGAGAAGGAGAGAGAAACCGAGATTGCCTGTCTAACGAATCTAATCAAATTTTCCCAAACTTTCGTCGTGGTATTGATTTTGATATCGACCACAATGCACGAGATGCGCACGAGCCATCGATCAATAACAGGAAACGTCAAGCTGTTATTGTTATCTTGAAACACGATAATCACCGGCATTAAATTCGTTAGAAAAAATATGACGTTTTTATGCATAAACTTGACAATTAAATTTGATGTAAAATTGTGTTATAAAATTAATTTATTTGTGCAGTAATACCCAAAAAAATGATTTAAATTGATGTGAACAAATTAACGAAAGTATCTACGCGAAAATGTAAAGAATTAACGAACAAATTATTTAAAAACAATGTAAAGCGCAAGAAATTAACACCGATTTAACGAATATAATGCGCTTTTCACTCTCTAAGCAATGACAATTAACATATCGTACAAATGTATAGGCAAATTCGCGATCGAATGCTGAAACGCTGTTAAAAATGTTGTTAAGCGCAGTTCAACGAGGAGCTCTGGACTACTCACTCTTATCAATATACGCACAGTTTAATTATTTGCTAAGAAAACGGAAGGTTGTATATAAGCTCGTCACATTTCTTCGCAGTCTACATAAGAGGACAATGGGTCATATGTTAATTACGACATTAATGTTGCGATTAACATTTTGACGGCGTGCGTAATCGAGTACAGTCCACTGTATATAACCTATATAAATTGTTTAAAATTATTACAACGCATTGCGTGCTCCAAAATTTTGGCACTTTGTGAACTTAAAAATTATTGGGACGCAATTATTTAGTGCGTTGGACTAATATAAATAAGTACCATTGGGTTAGGACTGAAACTGATGACGAGTCATGGGAAATCCGTAGCAGGAGAACGAAAAATCTTGAGATTCGCGTCACTGAAACAGAAAAAGAAGACGTTCAATGTAATCGACTCCCACTTCATTTTTTTCAGGAAACATCGCTAGTGATAAATGATTTATATCGTTGCCTCTGCAATATCATTCATACGTTTGTCACTTGAGGAAAATTTTTCGGTCAATCTTTGTAAAAATATAAATATAAAAATCGAATCCAAGTTTATTTGTATTTCTATCGATCAAGGAAATTTTTTATGTTATCAATTTATTTATTGGAATACGATTAAATTTGAATGTTCGTCACTCGAGGAAAAATAATCGCGAGAAGGTGTCAAATGTCTGAATATTTATTAATTGGTCGTTCCATGATCCAGGATAAAAAAATTACCACGTTAAGGAAATATTATTGCTCATGCTAAATTTAAGTACAGTAACTTCCTAACTTCATGTTACAATTTTTGTTGTTGATATTTCCATTACGCGAGTTAAATTCATTTAACAAGCCTGTTAGGAATATTTAAATATTCATTGGTTCAACGGTCGATGACCGAGAATTCAAAATTAATCGGCTAAGGGAATATTGTTACTCACCTTGAACCGTGAAATAAATGACTAACCCTTGTTGTAATTTTACTTCATTCTTAGTTACCAAGCGAATTTGATACGAATTTAAGTCGATAGAATCCACGTATTCGCCATCCAACAAATACATGTTTACTTGAGTTTTAAGGAACAAAACCGTTCGTCACTATGCGTTCGTAAGTTTCAGACAAATAACGGCGGGTCTCAATGCAAATGGATACCAAACGCATAATCAATAGGTTGCAACTCTGACCCCGGAGCTGGGGACACATATACTGATTTGAATCAAATGAACTCACGCATCACGTCCTGTCCACGCATGGAGAAAAATTGTCACTGCAGTCACTTCAGTCTCGTCGATCAGTTTTCGGGGTTGGTTGTGAACGGTGCTGTTCTGGTGTAATAACACGAGTGTTGATTATTTTCAAAAAGCAAGTGTAAGTTTCAGAAGGGACTAGCATTTGGTAGAAAATTAACCGGTCAATAAATGACACCTTTGTAAAATGACATTCGCGCTGTTATATTTTTGGCAAAATAAATAAACGTCCACAGTGAAAAATGTTCAAGAGGAATATATTATGCAACGTGCCAAAATTGTTATTTCAGTGCAATTAGCAATAATTAGTTTTACCGGTTGTCAGTTTTTAGCAGCTGCCAAGTTTCTTCAGGGTCTTGTACATTCGTGACAACATTTTTAATATCGTTTCTGTTGTAAACAATCGTGAAATAGCATTTTATATTTTTGGATGCAAATTAGTACCTTAAGGATTATACTAAGGACATTTATTTTGCACATTATAACATTTTTACGTTCTCATTTACAGATGAGTGTGCCACAGAACGATCCCGCAACTTCGATTCCCGCGTTTTACGCGGGAAGGAGCATCTTAATCACCGGAGGAACGGGTTTTATGGGCAAAGTATTAGTGGAAAAATTACTGCGATCCTGTCCGGAAGTTCGAGAAATTTTTTTGCTTCTCCGACCGAAGAAGGGCCTGTCCATAGACGCAAGACTTCACAAGATGTGGGCGCTACCGGTAAAATCTTAAGCTTCTTCCATCAGAAATCGACGCGAAATTTAAGCCTCCGTTGATCCTTCGATTCTGCGTGAATTTACCCACATTACCTGGTGAACTATAATTTTCTCAGCGTAGAATTTTAATTTTCGCAGGGCACGTTGTTAATGTAATAACAAAATAACGAGTGAACGAAAAAGTGACATTTTTTTTGTCCCGTTTATAAATTTACAGCTGATAAATACAGTTGACAAAGCGGCAGTGAAAAATATGTACCAATTAGACGAAATTACGAAAGAGACATTTTTCGAAAATGAAATTCTAGTTTTCACCCAATGCCAGAAGTGAGGAATTTGAAAGGACGAAAACGGTAGACGAAGGGTTAAATTTCTATTTGAAATAGTTGTCGTAGAAATTGCACTATTAATATCCTCACTGTTTTTCAGCTCTTCGAAAAACTCAGAACAGAACGACCGAGCGCTTTCGAGAAGCTCATCCCCGTGACCGGCGACACTTCAGAGGAGGCGTTGGCGTTGCCAACGGTAGAACGTAACGTTCTCATCGAGAGAGTCTCTATAGTATTCAACGTAGCAGCAAGCGTGAAATTCGACGATAGTCTCAAGACGGCAATTTTCATGAACACCCGATCTACCAGAGACGTTTGCAACCTTGCATCACAAATGAAGAAGCTTGTGGTACGTCTACAACATCTGCAAAAAAATAAAAACATAACAAAGAATTCCAATGCGTCAACGAGACAAGAAAATAAAAATCATGGAAAACAGCTGCAGTAACGTAGGCTAGGGCATCGAGGAAATCAGGAATTCCCACTCTTTGGCGTTAAGTTCAGTGGTTGCCACTCGATAGCGCTCGAAAACGCAGGGTCGAATTCCCTGGTCCTGAAGAAGCGGTGACGGAGGGCTGCAAGAATTTTGATCGACCCTTTGAACCCTCAGCGAGCGATTGAGAGATTGTTTTCGTTTTAACAAATTGAAATGTTACTGGACCAACTTTCTAATTGGCCTTCAGAACCCTTTTTATTTTGAGTCATCGATAAAACAGATCAAGTTCCAATTGATCGATGAATCGATTTTAAACTTCAGCTTGGATTCAATGGCAATTTAACTTGTAATCGACTTCAAAATTCGTTCAATTTAATTTGAACAGATGATGAGGTTCATTCACCTCTTGTCAACTTAAAAATTTAATCTAAGCATGTACCTTAAGGTCAGTTTAAAGTTTGCGCAATTATATCGATCGGTTTGAAGTTCGGATCATTGTCTTTCACGCCATCGTGTACCGGCTGTATGCATAATCGTTTTATCGGTAAATTTCTATGCAGATTGATCCGATAGATTGCCTAAGATCTGCTGCAGAGGGAATTCCGTTTGAGCGATCGAAATTATTCAACGGTAGACGAGCGGCATACTAATTGCGTTTTGATCGACGGGACCGAGTAAACCAGACGAGTCGTAATATAATATGCGGTATTTCCCAGGCACTCATCCACGTGAGCACTACCTACAGCCAAGCCGACAAACCAGAAGTCGAGGAGAAGATATATCCGAGCGAAGTCGATTGGAAAAGGACTATTAAAATTGTGGAAACTCTCGATGACATGGTTTTGAAGACTTTCACGGCTAAGTAAGCTACATTTTTGAACACTAATTTGTTCATCGTATGCACGACTCTTCTCCGTTCGCCAAAACTAAATATTTTTTAAATCTTCCCTCAGATACATGGGACCATTTCCAAACACTTATACATTCAGCAAGAGGCTGGGCGAGCAAGTAGTCAGTGATTACTCCAAAATCATTCCTGCTGTAGTCTTCAGACCATCCATAGGTAAAACACGTTTATAAGATCCTGACTTATTATTCATGAAAACAAGGATTGATATTGTGAATACTGCGAACAAAAAATCTTGAATTTTTTTTTAAAGCAAGGTATTAATAATTGGCGTCTGTTTACAGTGATATCCACACTGTCGGATCCAATTGCAGGATGGTTGGACAACTTCAATGGACCGGTAGGAATGATGGTAGGTGGTGGAAAAGGAGTTCTTCGAGTAGTTCACTCCGAGCCTCGAGCAAGAGCTGACTTTATTCCTGTGGACATAGCGACCAAGGCCATGCTCACTGCCTGCTGGAAACGAGGACTTACGACGTAGGAACAATTTTTCAAGCATTAAGGGGGCCGGGTCAGACAGAAAAAAAATTATTTTTCAACAGAAGCAGGTTACCTCAAAGTAAATTCAGTCGTTTCGAAATAAATTAGGTTGGCGATATTTGAAAAAAAAATTCACAATGTCGCTGTCTCGGCGCCCTTAAGAGTAACACGTAATACAGTCACCAAGAAAATAATCGTGCGCTATTTTGGCACAATACAGAATCACGAAGGACCCTACGATTCATGTCTACAACTGTTCTTCCGCTGACGTCAAGGCCATATCCTTGGACGAACTAGTCAAAATGGGACATGCAGTCAATGCCAATTTGCCCTTGGAGGGATGTTTGTGGAAACCGTCTACATTCCAGACGAACCACAAGTGGCTCTTCTACGTTCTTACGTTACTAATCCATCTGTTACCAGCCCTGATAATCGATGGCCTAATAAAATTGAGCGGAAGAAAACCGATGTAAAGCTTTTGTTCCGTTTCACATGGTGTTAAATCCCTTTGAATTTCTGTGAATGACTCTAATTTCTCCTGTTATTTTAGGCTCGTGAATCTGCAAAGAAAAGTCTACATCGCGATGATGGCTTTAGCATACTTCGTGACCAACGAGTGGAAGTTTAGAAACGAGGGTTTGCAGGGTCTTCTGACGGACGTTCCGCCAGGCGACGTCGAAACTTTCGGATACGCTTATGCAACCTTCGACATTTATAAATATTTCAAGTGAGTGACAAAAAGAATCCACTTTTGAGAATGTGATCCGATGTAAACGACCGACAAAATTAAGGAATCATCAAATTATTCACAGTTCTTTTATTGCAATACTTTTAAAGACCTGCTGCTACTTTTTCACACACAACACACGCACACACCTTGAAGACGACATTGATAAATTATGACTACTCAAGGCCCTGTATCAAACCATATTATAATGGGAAATTTAAACAGGAAATGGGATATCCTCTCAGCCGTTTTTACTCCTGTCGTTTTACTCATTTACTCATTTTTTTTTAAGTATATATTTTTATCGGGTAGGCATTGAATCTGATTGATCGTTATTGTTTCAGAAACTGTTTGATCGGTGCCAAAATATACTTGCTCCGAGAGGACATGGAGAACCTTCCACAGGCAAAGCGGCATTTGAACATGTGAGTGATTCGTGTGTATTCTGTGTTTGTTTTAAATTTATTTTTATTATTGTCTTTGAATGAGGGGGTACAAGGACGCAGGTCGTCGTGCCTGGGAAGTCAACTAGCCAACTACATCAAAGTCGAGCTGTATAATGCCCGAGTAATCGGTTATTCTGTCGCCGTAGCGCTCGGGCTACGTGACTAAACGATTATCGCTGCGGAAACGCGAATGACTTCACGATAGGCGAAAAAACTCGTCACAGAAAAACGGAAACATTTAAAGTCAAGCTTAATCCAGGGTAAATCAGTGCAAGACCGTGAAAGTTGATTTTTACGGCACATCAAAAGTAAGGCGATCCACATTTTCGTGAAGTTATACATCTAAAAGGGGATAAAATCACTTGCAGAATGATCTAAGGATCTAGGACAAAAAGTCCGATGCAAAGAAAATCTTCGACGTGATCCACAGTTCCACGTCTCAAAACATGACACTTTTCCTTCGGGGGGTTGTCTTAGATCCAATTATCTGCCGATCTTTCTTCACTTACTTGTCTCGATCATCTCGCCACCCGTAATGATCACGAACAATATAAAAAACGGACAGGCATACGCGATATAGAGGCACAAGGAGAAAACGTAGGAGCTATTGATGGTCTAGGTGTCGCCTGGTGACTAAAGATGCCAGGAAGGCAACAATGTGACATGGTTTTGGTGTCCTACCGTTATCTGCTCGGGTTTTGGTGTTTGATCGATGGTCGCGATGTCGTAGAAGCTAAAACTAGGTCGCGATTGCGATGCACGCACAGCACGAGGTTATTGCACTGCGTTGTCTGGTACACACGCGATCCATACTTCGTCATAGACAGTGAAACATAGGTCTGAAGGATAAGAAAGAAGTAAATTGGTCAAAATGGAATGCATATCATGCGATATAGATCAATCCGGAAACGTTCTCAGCAATCGTTTTAAATTCGCGCGGAGATAAGAGAACTTATTGATTCTAAAGAAATGCGCGGTTTGATTTGTGTTGTTCATCGCTATCAACTAGAGAGTAAGCCCCTCGTTTAAGAACGTGATTCATTCAAAGATAATTTGTTATTTCTGGTGAGAAGTTCTATATAATCCGACATTGAATTTTTGGCATTGAAGACGTTAAACCGGAAGGTGAGCAATAAAAAAGTGGTAGTTAGAATAATCATCAAATATATTGTTCTGACGAACCAAGAATTGACAGAGAATGAAGAATGTAGAATGTAGGCTTCACACGTGGTAATAGCGTCAAAATTCAGTGAAGATTTTCATCCGAACGAATCAAGGGTACTTCCCCTGTACATGAACGCATTTGTTTGATGCTAAAGTTTCATTTTTCCAGCGGCCAAAAGAGTTCAGTTTACTCGGAGACACGAGACATGATTCATTTCGTGTTGTCTTTGTCACTTCGGGATTCCCAAGCAAATTATGCCAGCAAGGTCAGTTGCACATGCAGGCAGACCTCCATATACGCTCGTTTGCAGTCGCACACGCAAGTGGGCGTTGCACCTTTCCCTTATCCTCTCACGAGTGCAGCAACAACTCGTTGAAAAAAAAAAATGTGGAAAAAAACCATTCGGCTTTAAAAGATGTAGGGACAAGTCAATTACTGGAAGCCAGATAAAAATCTCCAAGTCCAGTTAATAATTAGTACATGGAGAGCGCTTCAAGTAGCCAACATGAGAGACCATTATTGCATTTTTTTGTCTTCTTGGCAATCCGATGTTTCAAGGTACGTTGCGGCAATCCATAATCTGCAGGATTGCACATTGGAAAAATACTTTCGCGGAATCATTTTCCCGGGAATCGCACGAGCATCTTAGACAATGTAGGCGAACGTGCGATGAATAATTTATTCTCAGCTCAGACTGATAAGATTCAATATCTAACTACATGTGCTCATTTGTTTTCATTATCGATGCACTTCGTTTAAAAAACGATAAATGCATATTATCTCATGTGGGCACATGTGTGTCTTTGTACCCAACCGAGCTTCTCTTCGAGCTCACAAATCACGATTAGAAAACGAAGTGGCATTTCTGAATGTCGTGTCACAACCTCCGACCTGTTACAACACACCGATAATTCTTTTGGAAACTCCGGTTTCGTGGAAAAACCGACGGCAATTCTTCGAAATCATAAGAGGAAATTGACTTTATCAAAACTGGCTGCTGACATTTCGATAGCCGCATTTTTATAAGCTGTGTATTTCTCGCTTCTAGTCGTGGAGTACAGAATTTTTTCTTCTCTCTTCTGTTCTCCACTCTACGCTGCAAATCTACGCATGCTTACGCACAACTCGCACCGAGCGAAGAATGTGGTACTGCTGAACGGGGTTGTAAGCCTCCGTCATTTTAGCTCGTAAACATTTATTGTGGCATTTACTTGATGCCTGTTATTTTGCAATAATTATCCGCAGTTTCTATGAACAGATTTATTGATTTTCTAATACGTGCCACGGACAGTAAATTATATATTATATCACAACGATTTCTCGTTGTAATTCTGAGTGGTAATAGAAAAATATTAGTCCGTAATTCAGGAGGAACACGTATTTAATTTTTTCATAATAAGCGAAAATGAAAATATATAAGAAAAATAGTAGATCAATTAAGAAATCGTTGTAAATGCAATTTTCGAACTGCACAAAGCAACCGATACTCTCTTCTGCTCTTTGTCTGAGATTTCATTTCCCACCTCAAAGTTACTTCATATTGAAACGACGATTTTAACATAGCACGGCCTCCAAAAAATAATTATCAGAATCACGCGACTCATTCGGACGAAAAGGTGAAAATAATAAATGGATAAATTTCGCTTACCTTTTGCACAGACCCAAGGTTTCTCATTATTGTTTAAAAAAACGCATGGAATTATCTCTTCCATGCTGAATCGATAATGGCAACGAAGGAAGAATCTCGCTCACCTTGAAATTTCTTCTGGGTAGTTAAAAAAGGAACGAAACTCATGGAATCGGTCAACGCCACGTCGCCAAGCTGGCTACGCGATGTCCACACGATTCTCGGTAAAACCCACAAAGAAAGATGTAGGGATAATTATAATTTGTAGCAAACGCTTATTCTTTTAATAGCCCAACGGAGCGCCGTTTGATAAGGCGCGTTCCGGAATTCCCAGATGCGATTTGATTGGCCTGTAGGCGTCTCGTCAACGTGAACAGTTCCTTGCACAATCTCCCTGCGCTTTGATGCTGCGTACAATCAAGTATACTATAATATTAATCACACGTGAGTGACATTCTCTAGTGTGAATCTATCTCCCCGCATTAATTTCTGTCAATCGATCTCCTGCGCGGCGCTGGCCATCAGAAAACATGAGCTTCCGCGGCAACTGAGGCTTCTGGGTAACAACAAGGAAGCCCGGAGGAATATAATTAATTTTTTTATCATCAAGACAGATATACCATGTGGAGAGCTCCCAAGAATCTTAAAAAAGAAACCTGAAAAATTGACCTTCCATCAGTCATAAAAGTTGGGACTAATCAGAAATCAAAGATTTATATGTGAATTCTCCTCTCACGTGGATTTACAGTTTAAAATTCAGGAGATTTGGAAGAAAGTTTTGTAAATGTTACATAGATTACCTTTTACACTAATTAGGGAAAAATATTTTAATATACAAATGTGAATTTTTTTTTTTTTGCATGATTATCAGTATTTATATATTGATTTCTTTTGATGGAAAATTGACAATTGAGTTTTCAGTGATCATTTGTGGAAAAAATATTTATTGTGAAAATAAATAATTTTTTTACTGTGTATAAATATCTTCTGTGGCTGTTTCGAACTTATGAGTCTTATTTGTATTAAATTTTTCCAGGATGTGGTGGGTCGATGCTATTACGAAGTTCTGGCTGGGAATCATCGTCGTCTGGATTGTCCACAAATATGGAATTATTAATAGCATTGTAAACCGATTTAATATCCTGGACCAGGGCTTCATCATAACCAAGTAACTCGAAATTTGCGCAACTCTATTTATTCAAAAATATAAGGAACGGTTAAACTGTACTATGTATACATGTGCAGTCGGATGTGGCGATGCACTTACCCACTAATTATATTGTCATGTCCGTCGACAAATTGTGCCGAATTAAAAAAAAACACACATCGGATTCACACAACAGCGTTTACGAAATCTCGTTTACTTAATGAGACCGATAAGTATTTATAAGTCCGGGTTTTTCATAGTACCATGCCATTAAGATAAGATGATACAAGTCAATTATTGAGAAATATATACTTTTGCAAACAATAATCGATTATTCGTCACGTCGTTTCACCTGATGGTGATATTAACGATTCTTTTATCACTTTTGCATTGCATCGAATCTGGTGCACCATTGTGAAACAATGCTTTTCATAGAAATATTATACTGCGATGAGACCGAATTATGACTGATCGGATATGACTCTTTATTCAATTATAATTATTTTAATAATTAAATAAATGGACTCGGTCGAGCGTAGATTTTTCTAAAAATGGCATTGTTCAATTTTCCGCTATAAGTCATATTGCAAATTAAATAAAGCAAATATTTACGATTTTTTGGGTAAAAGAATTGAAAAATACGACACGACAATAGCCTGTAAGCTGTTTAGAGTACCAGACAATTTTTCTCCGAAATAACAAACAAGATAGCATTTCATTTCCCGCAACGCGAAATCCATACAAATTAATAAATTATCGCGACAATGGCAGAAAAATATTTTGAAGTGACGTAGTTTCATGCGTATATCCAAACACGCGTGTTACACATTTTAGATATACGTAAGAAGGTATAATTCCGATGCCCTGAACATCAAATTGCAATCAAAACTTTCTCCGTCACGATTAACTACGTACTTAAGCGAAAAGTTTCTCCCGATTATGAAACCAATGGTATTTTGAATTTGCTTGCACCTGGAATACCAAGAGTGTCAGAAAAACAGATAACACGGTATCACGGAATTGTCACCAAAGCTATTCCCTTGTTGCATCTAATCGCCTTAAACTTGACCAGCGTTTATATAACTCAAACAGTTGTACCACTTTTGGTAGTGCATTCATTAAAACAGATACTAGTATTCTAATGTCCTTACTGATAGCAATTGCCTTGAAGGTATTGACGTAGGTCGTGGGAGATTTATCGTTAGATACGCCGGAATAAGTTTAAGTCACGTAAGTAACCCATTATTCCGTGCAATATCTGCGACACAATCACACGGTTTTTAACAGGGTTAATTATTGCCACACTTCCGAGACCATGAAAACCCGTTATTGCGTCACAATCTGGCATGAAGTGCTGTAAGAACTCGACAGTGATCAAGCCTTTTTTTTTCTCCTTGATGGATAACGATTCAGCAAAACAACGCCCCAATCTCAAGAAAATCTATTCCAAAATAGATCCAATGACGTATAAAGAAAAAAGCATATAAAAACAATTTAGTGACGATGGTTGCGTCTATATTTAGAATGGTTTCCGTGACCGGTTATTCAGATATTCACGACGAGGTGTAAGCAAAAGTATTCCACACCATACAGTGAACACTCAGTTACTGGCTGTTCGTTGGTTCGAGCCCGATCTTCGTGATTACGCTCAACCAATAAGCGCCGGTCTATCCCCTCCACCGCCCATCACGAGGTCCTCAGGCATCGGGGCCTAAACGCTGATTGGCTAACGTCTCCGACGCACTGAGGCACAAAATTCTTGCAATGATCGAGCATCCACTGTATCGCGATAATCCAGAGAAACCCTAGCGCGATTTTGCGACAGCGCACCTTTGCATTCGCGTCGAGTAGCCTTCGAAGTTTGATTGCCTCGTCTCGTTTACAACAAATTGACTATCGCAACACAATATTTCCAAGAATAAAAATGCATTGACGTCAGTAATGCAATGAAAACCGTGAAGCTACCGTAGAACATTGTGTCTTTAGAATTATGATCTTATGGGACTCGCTAATTAATTAACAAACGCTCAATTGGATATTACGAAATGCGAGATCTTAGATAAGATCAATCGGGATCTTCGCAAACCCGAGTCGGGGATGTAAATGATCGAGACGGCTTAGAATAGCACAATTCAATAGCTATGATTCATTTGTGATGTGGGTGATCCACGTAGTGACGTTTCGCAAGGAGACGAGAAATATGTTTTAATGACTAATGATGATGAGCCGAGTAATTTCTTGTTGTGGTCGCGGCGCATATTGTTGACCAACAAACCCACACGTATAACAACAGACACGTTGGAAGGGATATCAAGGTCGGCGTACGTGATTGGCCCTTTGGGTCACTTCACTTCTCCCATCATTATCACACCTATGAAAGGATCACGGTTAATTACCTACATGTGCGACCCAACTGAACATGAAACATGTTCAATTGCATTTCAAGACAGTCGTTAGGCGTACACCAACAAAAGTGACGAGGGAACGAGGCGTAACAGCTAATGACCATAATTGAGGCAAGATTGCGTGACAAGATGAAATATAGATCACAGGATTTCACGCAGGGACAGTGTTGAATTGCCACATTTCGTTACATTCAACATTATGGTCTGTTAACAATTTAAAAAATTCTAGTATCTAAAAAAAATACTTCGTTCTCATTGTCCCGTATTTTCCTCAAATGTTTTCAGTATTTCAGGAAAAGATCCATTTAATAATCGGTTCATCGGAGGGATGCAAATGAGCGAGACATAATGCATTTTTTCACGCAGTTCAAAAGTCTTCATCTGTCCATGTTGTTGGAAACCAGGAAAACCTCGTTTCCTGGAATTATCAGGATACGAAGCTGTCGTTCCTGGAATTATCAGGATATGAAACTATCGTTCCTGGAATATGAGATTCACCAGAGAGATGGAGATTTATGGAAATGCGTACATATTTCTTCGATGCTGGAATCTCGAGGATAAAAAGTAAGTATCATAGGATATAAGACAGATGTGAACATAGGTCAGTGGCATATCACGATAACCCGGGAATATGGGAGCATTGATACGTTCGGTAATTTTTTTAAATGCTTTCTAAACTACATTTACACCTTGCATTTGGCCATTTAATAATGTCAAGTTTTTGCAAAGTCAATCAATCGAAAAGCTTAAGGTCCACGAGTTAGTTTTTCTTTTTTTTTTAAGAATTATCCTTGGACATTATTCCCATACGTTTTTTTTTTATGTGGAACTCAACGTATGATTTTTTTTTTGCAGGCATAAATAGCTGGTTTTTTTGCTGCGTACAAGAGACTCCGGGAGATGGATGTAATACAATGATGGTTGCATTTAATTGCTTGATCGATTGGCAATAATCGCAGAATAATTGTTCAAACTGTTTGGCGTTGGATTGAAAAATTGTGTGCTACTGAGACGAGAGAATCGAAGAAGGTTGTCAACGAGATTGCAGGGGAAGCAAGTTGTGGGAAACCACGAGAGGAAACTCGGTTTCAACAATGGATAAAGAACGATCATCCGTTGGACTTTTTTTAGTTTGACGCCTGTATAATAAACACGCACGCCTATTATGCACTTGGTATCTACTATACTGCGAATGCTGCACAACTGTGCAACGTATAGCGCTGATAGATAAGAAAAATGCAAACGCCCTGATAACCAGCAATAAACATTTGTTGCCCGTCACGATGCATAGCTTTGCTTGGGATGACAGGAACAAAGTGCAAATTCATAGATAACGCATGCAAAATTGCGCTTTTTTTGAATATACATAAGGGTTGATCGAAATTCTCAAAGATATTTCATTTATGAACTGTAGGGTCTGTTTCATAAAAAATAAATTGCGGTTGGATCAACAGTTATGACATAGTATATCATAATTATTCTATAATACTTTTTTTCTTTGTCAAATTAATTTTAAAAAAATTATGAACTTAGTATTGGAAAACATGCCGGAAAAAAAATTCCTCCTCCGGATAAAACATCTTCTTTGGTTTGGATGAAAATAATCTTCAATTCGTAGCAATCCATCACGTGATAACAATTTTTTCCATATCCATGGTGCAGATTATCAGCTGAAAAACGAAGCAGTAGTAATGTCAAGTCTGATGCAACTATCATAATTCTTCGTGTAGTGCAGTTGCTACTAGAGTGGAATCTAATTACGATGATAAACTTCCTCGCTGGATGAAAATGATCTCATCGCTATCGGGGCGCTATGGATCACAATAAGTGCAGACAGTTCATAACCCAGCGTTACACAAACATAAACTCAAGTGCACTATAAGTGCATTATAAAAAACCCTTTTCACTGCGAATTTTTAACATAAACAATAATTTTTGCTGTCGGTAACCGATTTCGAATTTGTTTTCATTAATCCGGTCATCTTAACAGAGTGTGAATAATGCTCCAACATTTTCCATCTCACTCTCAAGTAGGCACCCTTAATTTGAACTCTCTTGCAACCGGACGTGTTGCACATTCATTCAAAAGCAAAATATCTTCGTACAAGAGTATCATTATTTCAACGCGCTGCGCAAATTTGCAGGTGAACTAACAGGTAAGATGTTCTAAAAAAAATAATGAGCCCTGCGTCCGTTCTGAGGCTCTGACGCGAACGTAAGACTCTTCCCCTCAAAATTGCAACGCATTTTCAAACTAATTGCCTCATGGCAATTTGTACAATTATTTTTCACGAAAATATAAAACTGCTTAAAGAAATAGAATGAATTCATCAGTGACGTTCACCAAATTACCCTGATTATAATCCGATGGTCAATTTTCTATGTTGTAATTTAAACAAATACGTTTTCCAATATCGAATTGCGATTTCATTCATTCGACAGATGAATGGCTCGATTTGCGATAATAAACAAAAATCATGTTTCCCTGTCGAAATATTTGTGGCAACAACACAAAATTTCATAAAAAAAAAGGTCGTAAAATTTTGATTACGACGATTTCGCGCCACGCACCGGTTAACGGAGTTTTCGTGAATCTCCGAGGCGGCGATGCTTGAGAAACCGAGTCGCAGTGTTGATGATAGGTCGCGGTGGAGGTAGAATATCGCGACTTGACGTCATTCGAAGAGTGGAACGCATGCGCCTGCCTCGGATACAGGCCGTGTCTGGGTCTCCCGTCACACTCGTATTCCCCCGATGAATGCTTCAACTTTTGCAACTGGTTTTAGTTTACCTACGCGGCATCGTGCGAGTCGGCAGTGACTCTTCGGAGATCGAGAGTTTCATACGCGAATACTCGACGATCTTCATCATTTTCCCGCCGAAAGGCGACACATTAATTTCAGCATACAACAATCGCATAAAAAAGTGTCGACAAAATTCGTCGCTGTGGAGAGTCACGAAGGAAATGATTCTATAAATAAATTCAGCGTTTTTTGCAACCAGCTGTTGCGATTGGTTATGAATAATTTTTAAAATCGATGAGCTCCGCGTGAAGTTCGCGTGGAAACAGACCAATCGTGAAATAACGGACAGCAGAGTCGGAAAGACCTGTATAAATATTGATGGGAGGTTTAAGTGAATCGAGGTGAGGCATCGTGGATTATTCAGAATTTCTGCGTGCTGGATTAAAACTCTTTCGTGTGTCGTCGAGAGAATTATTTTTTGGACATTGCGGGCCGTGCGAGAGCTCTGCCGAAAGCCTCACTTCCGGAGAGCGCGGCACGGTTCAAAGTTACTTCCGCGACTGTTGCGCGTCGACACTTCGACTCCGCGTCTCCGTATTTCCGCGGCTCTCGCCCAAACCGGAGCGTCACGCGCTGCTTGGCTGACTGACCAGCCAATCGTTCAACTCTTCGACAATAATACCGCGCTGGACCGACGGGAAATGCGGGAGTATGTGTGTTTTTTTAAAAACCTGCGATAAGGACGCGGCGCGAGTTGAGGAGAGGGGCAAAATATAATCAGCGTGACACCACCGCCGCCCGATTATCTTCCCAGTCCTCAGTGCGCGACCCTCCGCGTTGTATTTATGTTATTCCGCATTTGGTGCTTGCGGTACGCGTGTGTTTTGTCATTTTTCAACCGCGACGGAGAAACGCGAGTTTGTCGAAAAATTAACGGGACAATAATCACAAGGATTAGACAGTTTGAATAATTTTTATAAAATAAAAAAATAACATATGTGAACTGTAAAAACGTGGCTGGAAAAAAACATTTGTGACATTCCGCTATGCATGCGAAGAGCCGATAATAAAAAAAATACAAAACCACAAAATCGATCGAGGTGAGTTTCACGTCTAAAACTCAATTAATGGAGATATAATAATAATAGTAATAATGATAATATCGTTTACGAGGATCGTTTTTTGTGCTACGTGGGCATAGCTGAGATGAATTTTCAGTGTCGCCCACGCAAGTATGAATATCTTTTAGCGTAGCCAGACGAAAAATGTGAAAGTTGTTGGGCAGCTCGCCGCGGAATTGGCTTGTAACTGGTAGGACACAATTTAACGGCCTCCATAAACAAACTTGTGACTAAATGGCATTCGGTTTTTGCCATTTATTGCTGCGCAGGATACATTTTTTTTGTTTTCTATGTATACGACTATACGTTGAATATTTCGTGGTAGTAGTAGTAACGGTTCTGGTACCGATCTGCGCCCTCTGGCGACATTATTAATGTTTCGTTGGATAAGAACGCCATCTCGGCGCTCTTATTACCTCAGGTTCCTTCTATCTTGTGTCAATATTGCCTCTGTATGTGCTTGAAAAATAAAGAAAAAAAATTCTGCCCACGCCACTTTCAAAGAATAATAATAAAAAAATTAAGCTACATTCTTTTATCTCTTGTTTATCGTTCCGCTTTGCACAATAAGAATTTAAGCCTCCAAAATCTGGCTATTCTGTGACGAAATTTCGAATCGATTAATATGAAAATCGATTCGGCAACGTCGAATATTTTTGATTATTTTTTTCAGCGGATATTCATGATTCAATTATTTATCAATTTTAATAATTATTTATTTATGATTTATGTAATAAATCAAATTAGCGATTGGCGCATAAAAATTGGCAATAATTATGGGTCAAATTCCATTTATTATCGTTTATATCAAATTTCTAATCGATTTTAATAGACATGGGCCAATAATGCTAATTCGATAAACTCGGGCTTCGATGAACTGTGACTCCTCTATTGACTGACGAATACAATAAAATAGATAACGTAGTACAGATTAAATACCGATCGCATCTTGATGAGCGTTCACAGCTGTCAAGCACCGAGCAGCTGTTTTAATTAATAGTATACATTTTTAATATTCATAGATAAATGGACAGGTGCCTAATGAATGGGCACCTCGTGCGAAAATCTACTTCGATGCTTTATCGTTTATTTACGAACCCGAGACAAACGTGTGAGACATTGTGATATTGTATATACATATATACGATCGTTGTATGTATTTCTGTGACCCATATTAATCGACCTGAGACTCGGAAGCTTATTAAAAAGCATCACTTGGTCATTGCCACGGTTGTGACTCGACAAAGTCCCTTGTAAATGCGATTTCGTTTCTTTGTTGTTATAAGCAATATCGGTAGCGATTTTTTAAATCGACCAAAGTTCAAGGTTCATTTGCTATATAACATCTCAGATATTTTATCTAACGCTGATTTGTCGCCGAGTCTCGTAGAATTCTCACTGAGCAAGATTATTCGTATCAGCTCGTAATTTGAACCTCGTTTTTTTTTTCTGCTGCTTTATTATCTGGGTTAATATTAAATAATTGTTATTGTCTATCATTTTTTTTTTTTTTTCATGAGCTTGAAGTGATTAGTTCTAATAGCACATTCGATACTTAATTAAGATGGTCAATTGGAAAATTTCGTTGCTTGGAAGGATTTCATCAGGATGGTTAATGCAAATTTGTTGTCACAGTGAATATTCGAAGACAAACTCTGAGCTACAAACCTTCACAAGACAATGTAAAATATGCACAAGTGCAACCGAGATAATACTGAACCTCTTATCTTAAATATCTGGGCCATGAAGTATCTGTCAAGTAAAACAAGATAATGACACTCTGTAAAATAATTAAACGAGGTCACTATTCTCCACTACGATTAAATGGATTAACCGAAATGCACTTTATTACCAACCGAGAAATATTTCGTACGATTTCAGAAATGCAACTGTTCAAAAAATAATTCACTTCTGGGATGTTAATTTTTTTTTCGCTTCCGCTACGCACTTGATGATATTTTGAGTTTGTCCAGAGTACGAAAAAATTAACATAGAATTGCCGTTCCAAAAGCTAGAGAGACAGGCCGAGAATGACTTATGTGTGGGCTTAAAGGTCGACAATGCTGAAGAAAAAGCTACAATGTATAATGAAGAGGTGTGGTAGCGGCCCGACCATAAATTTGTATACCATACCGAAAAAGAACGTGATTCATTTCAACATTACTTTTCAAAATTTCAGGGATACACTTTATCGTTCCTTTTTATATTGGAACCGTAGGAATCGACACAGGATTTTAAAAAAAATCACATCATTGTCATTGAATGTTACATCAATTTTATCAGAGTTTCAATTATTCTTCCATTATTCATTCAGTAGATTAAGCTCAAACGAGTTTTTCACATCGTACAAAGTTGCTAGGTATAATAATTATAAAATCTGACTTTGAAATTAAAATTTATAGCCGCGAAAAAATACTTCGTCTTCACCGAACAGAATATTTGTTTCATTGCGAAAAAAATTATTCCACGTTTCAACGTCAACCGCTGTTCATTAAAAAAAAATGTATAAAAAGATTGTCTAAGTTTTTTTAGAGTAACGTTTAGAAACAATGTAACGATATGCCTTTTCTAGGCTTTGGTATATTGATTTTTTTTTTTAATTCAGATGTTTGAAAAATAATATAACTCGAGCACGTCTTAAGTTACATTGCTGAAATACTGTAGACGAGGGAAGTGGGACGACCACATTATTACTTTCTCACCGTGTGTAAAGGATGTAAAAGGAGAAAGGTTTGCATTTTTGAACAGTAATTGCACCGCCCGATTATAGTGTAAGTACACGTCTCGAGTGTCCCAGATTTCAGAGAATCATTCACGAATTTCTCTCTTCTTGTTGCAAAATTCAATATTTTCCAAAACCGAAGATGCTAAGTAAAATACTTAATTAATTTTTTTAAAATTAATTTACTTCTGCGCAAAATGGCATGATAGCTCGTCATGCTATGAATCGACACGAGGATCATATGCTAAGGCGGCGATAAAAAATTAAGCAATCATATATGAGTGAGTCATTGATAACGAACGTATCTGTGCATTGGTCCCTAAAATAAATCATATCTCGCCGTAATGTGTGAAATTACGTTGCGACCGCCTGGACATGAATGGAGGATAAGTCCTCGCTGACCACATCCTCGATAAAAAAATGAGCTTGACCTGGTCACAAAATTATTTTGTGAAGTAGTACTTCCCAGTCATTGACGCGGTAAAATCACAGCATATTAGTTTTCAGAAAACCTAAAAAAAAAGAATGAAAGTAATACGGGTTCACAACTACTGCCACAACAAACCTCAACTATATTTTCCAAGTAGTAAAAAGGATTTCAGTTGTTATTTCGTCGCAATAATTTTGCAATCACAGTGAAAAAAATAAAAAAATATCCGAATGACAGGCTAATAATTTTCCCTTGCGCCGTTATCCAAATATATTCCACTCCATTGAAATAACCTTGTCGTGAACTCCGATTTGTGACTGTCCATCATTATTAAGACCGTTCCCGACAACCGCGTATGTTGGAGGGAAATGATTCGTAAATTCATGTATTCAGTGTTAAGGAAAACAATGTATGTGAAAAGTACGTTGATTATTAAAGCGCGCATTTAATTGTGGACATTACACGTGTGCGGAATTATACGAATTTTTAATTGACGACATTGATCAAGAAACAGAAAAATTAACGATGGTCGATTGTTTGCAGGATGCGCCAAGTCGGAATTGATCATTACCAATGGGGCACAACCGGCGAAGCTGACGACGTTGATTGTCATACCGACAGGTAGGACTAAATCGAACAACAAAATATGAGAGAAAAATGCGGAACGACTTAAAGAATTCTGTATCACTCCGATTACAGTGTCCCGATGGAATTGCGGCTGAGCAAGGAAAAAATCATGATGCAGTCGCAGTATACGTCATCCAATAAAGAATCGAGTATCTACTGTTTGGTTGAGAGATCAACACCGTCACCAGACAGCAACGGAGAAAATCCTGAGCAAAGCCTTCCGGTCAGAGGTTCCAGTTCCAATTTCCTTACCCTTGAACGGGACCATCCTTTCACCAGGCGCAAGGTCTCCACGTGTTCGGACACGTCGTCACTTGATTCAGCGAGTCTCAGTCTCGACGGAGGTTCCGATAACGAGAGAAGTTCCACTTGCTACCCGAGTGAATACGACACTGTCCTTAGTGCCACCAAATTCGACGACATCATCGACAAGATCGTGGACTTGAGATTTTCGCAGGACGTGAAAAATAGGGAGAACATCAAGGAACAAACCACCGAAGACAACGAGAAGAACATTGTTGGTAACGTGAACGACGTTAATGGCAATTACGAAAGTGACATAAAGACCGATGACAGCGAATACTGGGACGACGTGCGAACCGACGACGGTGACGATCACGAAGAGGTCGACGACGATCTTGTAGAACGCGGGCCTGTCAGGCCCCCAGGAAATCATCACTCTCGTCACGGCAAACCTTACTACACACTTGATTGGGTCGCCGGAACCAACGAGATACTACCGCAAAATCAGTCGTACAAATCCGTTTACGAATCCACGGCTGAGCAGATTCTCAGCAACAAACAATTCAGCGAGAAGATCAACCCTTGTCTCGACAAATTGTCCGACTATGGTCAGTCCGACAAGTGCTACTTCAACATCGCTGAACAACCGGGTTACGGCAATTTCAACACCGGCAATGGATGGGCCTCGCCAGAATCCAATTATGCTGACAATGGCACACCAAACAGCAACATCTCCAGTGAAGATGTACGTAGATGCTGATGTAAAATATGTCAATCAGTCAAGTGTGCCTACAGAATACATAGAAACCCCTAAACAAGTTCTGTCCGATTTAAAAAATTGCGCACCGAGTCCAACAGAATCAGTTGCATGACACTTAAAGATCTGTCTACGATTATCATCATTTATGTAGGAGACAATGTCTTTCTGTCACGAGGCTGAATGCGTTGTTTGTCCGAATTTCTACCTTATCTCTGCTTGCGCAGTATTACGTGTGCAGATGCATTACCTTTCATGAGATAACACTAAACGATTTTAAGTTTGATACACGTTGAAATTGTCTGCAGATGGCGATAAATTATTTTTGAAGAGGGGTGAAGAGGGGGTATCATGTCCAACGGGGCTGCACGCATAATCCCCTCTCCTCTTTAAAACCACAATAAATTGATAATCATGAATTTTTGTTTTTTTTTTTCCCATTTCTTCGTCGCAGGTTATCAACGACACGATTCCCTCGATTGTGCTGAACGATCCAGGCGACGAGACATCCCTCCTGGAGATACTCGAGCGGGGAGGTTTCCAAGCGGCCCAAGCATTGTCCGACACCGCAAGCATACAAAATCGCTCGCCCGGCGCGGCGAGGTCGGAAAATTGGCCGGATTCCCCGGCTAGTAGTTGCAACGTGTTGTCTTCGTCGCGTTCGCACAGTCGTGCATCGAGTCGCGCTCAGTCACCTGGTTCAGGTGCGAATGTCGGTTCGCCACTCCTGCATTTGAACATCGGGGGAAGTCCCGCTGAGTCTCATGTCGACACGCACAACTTCAGGGTCGCTCAAGCGCTCTCATCGTCCGAGTCATCGAATCACTCGTACGCCAATACCCCGAGCCCGACCAACTATCAGTACGGACTCGATCACAGAGCCGAGGAACGCTTGGGTCTGGACTTTCAAAGTTTTACCACTTGGTGTTCGAGTTGCATGTCCTCGGGAACTGTCGTCAACACCGTGGAAAATATTGACTCTGCGTTCGACAGCAATGAACTTCAGCTCGTGGAGGAAGTGATAAGCAAGGACCAGAGCGAGAAGAGGGACAGGCCGGAGGAAATGCAAGTGGTACCCAAGTCCCAATCCTTCGTGAGACGATACGAGACCAGCCCCCGACGGGTCAGCGAAAACGACCTGGTACCCAACCCCACGAACATCAGACGAAACTGCGGTCAAATGCGCACCATTGAAAATGTCTTTGACGAGCCATTGACGGAGACTCAAAGCCTCTGCAAGCCATCGACAATCGACAATAGGACCAGTCCCGCGCCAGGCCACGATCAGTTTTACATTGGCTGCGGAATTCCGCACCTCGGCAATACCGGTATGCTAATAAGCAACGCCCAGAACAATCTCGTGTACCCGGACCTCGACGATGTGTACAATCTGAGCTATTCCGAGGGTATGCAAAGCAACGGGTACAACGATAACCTTATACATACCACCGACAACTTGATGGACTTTGAGAATTCTGTGGCAAACTTTCTTCCCTCTCATTATCACGGCACAACGACTGAGGTCAATAATTCAACAACCGTCAATTCACCTCGCGACGTTGCACCTACTGACCCTGTTCAACCGAGCATCCCGCTCAAGAATTTGACGCCAATCAATGGAGGCCATGGTTGCTTCCCCGACACTTGGAAGGGAGACACAGAAGCAGCACCCAAATCAACGTTCAATGACTTTCAGATACCGGAAACCGTGACATCCTACATGAGCAATCGATCGAGAAGGTAATGAGTACTTCCATCGTCTCGTGAAATTTTCGACAATGCCCTTGGAAATCATTGCTGTAATCGTCGCTATCACTTTTTCCAGGTCTTCCGAACGGACAATTGCACCTTGGCCCTCTTTAAATCTTCCATTGACGGGCGCCAGTGAAAGACTCAAGGCGGGATTGGATCCCAAAGAAGTGGAAAAGGCGATGATAAGCCTGCTGAAAAAGCCAACCGAACAATTGGCTGCTGGAGACGAGGATGGCGACACGTAAGTGCTTTCGATGTCACGTCTCTTCATCCAGTACGATAATCAAAAAGTCTCGTTTTAATATCCTGATGTTCCCCTCCACAGGATGTTGATGTGTCTAGTGGGAAATCCCTCGGAGCTCGAGATGAAAAAAGCGTACTTGGCACCACTCGTGGAGAGGCTCGGAAGCTTGAGCGGAGCTTTGACAATGATGAATAATCGGAATCAAGATGCTCTCTATCTCGCTGCTATGAATTGTCCACAAATGGCTTACGTAACCGGGTACTTGGCAGCCGCAATGCTGCAAAGGGGCATCGACGTAAGCCAAAGGCTTTACAACACCAAGGTGAGCAAAATTAAATAGTCCATGATAAAATGGCGAACGAAATACCCGAGATCGACTATGAATCGTGTGCTTCAACAAGGTCATCTAATGTTCCAGGGCGACACCCTGATTCACGCCCTTGCGGCGAAGGGCGACACGCACGGAGCAGTTCTTGCCGAGCTTCTGTCCCTAAAGACGAGTCAAGGAAACGCAGTTTTCGACCTGTCCAAGCGTAATTATGATGGTACGTTCACAGTCATTGATTCTTGGAACTTCCTTAACAAGTTAAATGGCAGTTAGTAGTCACGATCATATACAGAGTTAAGGGATCTTAGAATTCATGAATAAATATGAACTGGAATAAAACCGTAGATCTTCGGCATGTTGAGAAGCTGATCTTTGGAATTTCGGTAGTAATTTTACTTTAGACTTGAAACCCAGCTCTATTTGAGATGTGAAAAAATTGAAATAAGACATTAAAATTCAAGGTCGAACGCCTCTCCACGTCGCGGTGGAATCTCATGGTCAGACGGCATCGCGTATCAGCTCTATCGGTATTACACGGTTGTTGTTAGAAAACGGGGCTAATCAGAAGATTAAGGAGACAAAGTGCGGTGACACGGCTCTTCATATGGCGGTCACATTGGGCAGCGATCCGGCTCTCGTGAAGGTACGTTGTTCGATTGATTCCTCATCGCGAAACGGAGACCTCCGATGACGTCGAATGTTTGGTTGATTCGTTTCTTTTTGTTTTTTTCGCTGTTCTCAAAGAAGTGTATTTTTTTCTTCGTGACATATTTGACTGTTATAAACTCGATTGTGATAAGAATAATTTATCGTTTACGCAGGCACTGCTCAACAACAACGGGCGAGAAGCTGTTAACATTCCCAACTACAGCAACAATACCCCGGTGCATATGGCGGCTAATTTATCAAAAGACGTGCCCATTGAGAGGCATCTGGAAATTTGCATGCACTTGATTCGTGCTGGTGGACTGACAAACATACAAAATCGACAGGGAAAAACGCCACTCGCTCTCGTCTGCGCTGAACGAAAGGAAGCCATCAGACAAATTTTCCACAAAAAAGCATAAACGCCCAGCTGTTGAAAAAATTTAGCAACCAGTGACGAGTCTCCATGTGAACTGTTCGTAATGCGGGTAGATATTATGTTTCGACTATACCGGGTGATCCGTGATAGGAAGACTCTTAGATTAGATATTAAAGCAGTGCCATGTATGTCGTGTGGATAATATAACGTATCATCAACACCATTTTTTTTATATATGGGGCATTCCACGTCAAATCGGCACGCCATGACCCTCACCCTCATCGATTTTGTTCATTATTCAATATGATGTTATTACCAACTCATAAAGGCCTCCAATTTTTTTTCAGATTTTTTCGCCACCAGTAACATTTTTAAATCTTCGAAAAAAAAAAACCAATTTCAAAAACGCCGGTTTTAAAAAACTGAAAAAATTCACACTGATTCTATGACTTAAAATATGATTTTTGAGTGCCATGCGATAATGGGATCTCAATATTTACTATTTTTTTCCACATTTTGCTTCCTCATAGAGGAAGTTGAGGGTCATGGCCTGCTGATTTGACGTCGAATGCCCCATACATATGCATATATTGCCTAATGGTAATTAAAAATTTAATAGATTCATTAGGCTTTATTTTAGTAGTTTGTTAAATGGGAAATATTGTGGGTCCAAAGAGTGTGTGAGTGAGTGCCAAACGTATGTGATTAAATGTTGTAATGTCGCGAGCGACGAAGCTGTAAATTCGTTATTTATATTTAAGGACTTGATTGTGGTATAATAATGTGATTTTTGCGCATTGAAATGCACAACCCGCAATATCGATGGCATTTAAAGACTGAAATTACGTGCAGAGAGAGAGAGAGAGAGAATAATATAATTTGTAACAATTTTATTTAGTTTAATACCATAGTTGAACTAGACTTTTTGTTAACATTTAAGAAATACCTACAACAGAGACCTTGGAAAATAAAACAGTACAATATAATCAACGATAAATAACAGAGTTAAGCTGCAGTGTAAGGTAGGCAAAAGATTACCAGAGACGAGCTAATCGTCTGAAATCTCGTGTGATAACGCGCTCGAACAATGATAAGCAGGAAACGCGCGTGAGTGTACATATTCATACATATAAATATAATAAATGTAATAATCAAAATTTATAATCAAACAACCGTGTTGTTTTTATCTCCCTGTGGTAAACAAACTTTAATTGATAAAAATAGCGATCACTTCAACACTCAAATATCACCTTTCAACCTTTGAACGAATCATTATAATCGATGGGAGCTTTGATTCCTGAATACCTATGATCGATCACACAACAATTAAGTGTGTCGGTGTGCCAACGAGCAAAACTGCAATCACTTTGAGACGAAAATCCTCGTGCTGTCAAAAGTCATGTCAGCTGAAAAATGAGACCTCATTCGCTTCCTGGATATCCAGTCGACCGATCGATCTTAAATAAAGCACGTGGCCGTTGCATTATAACGGAAATGCATGGAAGTGACGGTGGCCTTGAAAGATAAAGCCGATATCAATGGGTTTCGACGAGTGGAAACGAGTTGTACAGAAAGTACGAGCACAGTTCCGGTTACGCGCTTCCTGTACGCTCGGACTCGACCATTTCTGTCCGGGATATCCCGATACCAAATAAACGTCCGCGTGGGTGTAGCTCGTTATGCCCCAGCAAATCAATGGTCGGCGAAGGGCTCTCGGCAATGAATGCACAGCTTCAATACCTTCGCTCGACACTTCTGAGCGCACGTCACTCACCATAAAAAGCGGCACCAAAGAACTGTCCATCATCATTTTTGATAGTTACACCGTGTACCTATATCTCGCCAGTGAAAACGCCTCGCCTTAAGTCTCAAAACATTTGTCAATCGTCGAGCGGTGTGCGTGCATCATCGGAGTGACTGAATCGCATCACGATTGTTGCGGTTTATAGAAGAAGGAAAAGTTGAGCGTCGAAGAAATCGCGGGAATAGCTCCCACCTCGAAGAATAATACAGCCAGGAAAGTTTAATTACCCAGAACCGGAGGTGCAGACTCGCTGGGATGCACGAACGCCGAGTTTAATCACCGAGACCGATACCGAATCCGCTCGCCCACTTCAATCGGATGTAATTCATCGGGCTAAAGAAATTACACGAGTTTTCTCAAGCCATTGAGAATGATGCCGAGGCAACCGTGAATCGAATCGAAAGATCGGAAGAAATTCAATAAAACACTCCACGACTTTCCGATTGCGAGGCTTCGACTGAAAATCAGAAATCCAACACCATGAGATACACTTTCGCGACGATGGCAACGCTTCTCGTGATCTGTGCCACGGAAAATATCAGCAAACAATGCGTCGTTACTAACGGCACGGAAATAAGGTGCCGCTGCATCGGCAATGAGGTGGGTCATTTAAATTTGTCCACGAAATAACGATTTTTGCTGTAAACGTCAGATTTTTGAAGAATTGTTACTGTTTATCGTACAGGAATTTGCGCTGCCCGATAACTTCGACTACACGAACGTCACGAGTGTCTTTCTCACGTCTTGCCAGTCGGCAAATCTTCACTTCTCCAGTTTCGCCGATGCGAAAAACATTCGTGAGATTGCGGTGCAGAATATAAGCGGCAGTCTGGCCTTTCAGCCTTTCGTTAATTCGAGAACATTGAGCGTATTCAAACTTGTGAGGATACGCAAAATACATCTGATAACTCACGACAGTTTCGCGGCTTTGTCGAGCATAGAAAATTTTCGAATCGAAGACACGCGGATCGAAAACTTCGAGGAACAATTTACGAACCTGAGAGTCGCGAATTTTGTCATGAAAAACGTCACGATCGAACGTATGATCGGTATTAATTTCTCCGAACGCGGAAATAGTCTGAGAATAATCGATTGCGTTATAAAAAACGTTCAGACTACCCTGAATTTTGCGTTTTTCTCGGAAATTGAAATTACCAATTCGCAATTCGAGCTACAAAAACCTGGTCATCTGTCAATCGAAGGCGACATCGCGCTCGTCGATAACAGTGTGTTCTCCAATGTGAGCATGAATCTCGTGGCTTCAAACGAAATAACGATGAATGGAAGTTGCGCGGATGGGAAAAGTTCTCTCAGACTATCCGCCAACAGGATCGAAAGTTTCGGCAACAGATTGCCAACGGAGATCGTTTACACGAGAAATTCAGCGGTACGTGGCAACGATACCGAGTTTCCATTAATAGTTAACAATACCGTTTGCATCGCTGGCAATTGCAAGTGTCCCAAAAGCGCCGGACACAATTCCTACGAACGCTTTCATGCCAATATCTATCTTGGAATATTGCTCCTCGTTCTCGTGCCCGGATTACTGTAATTAACAATTTTTTTAAGTACTTTCATCAGTTTTCATGACTTTTCTCCGAACGTTCCTATCATCGCGAAAAAAAAAAAAACTCGAATTTTAATTCAATCGAACTTCAGATTTGTGAAAAATCTACTGGATTTTATTGAATTTGTATTTGAAATTATTGGCGATTCAGTATTTTATCCAGTCGAAGTATGAAAGGGGTAAAACGAGGTTCAAAATTCGACTCTGTGTTTCCCTTACTCTGGAAATTTTATTGTAAATAATTTTCACACGATACCGCAAGAACATTTGTCTTATCAGTAAAAGATGTTTGCCGAGAATTTGATTTAATTTTAATGACACTTCACATCACACTCACGACAAAAACGTGTAATTATTATCTAAGATGTAATAAAAAGTAATAAATTCACTCACCGAATGGCTGTTCTGTGCCTCTGTGTCGTCCCAAACTCCGGAGGCTTCCACCTGGAGCTCGATTCCAGCCGCGTGAAGATCCAGAGTGTCACGCAGCTCATTTATCTCTTGCAGCATCAGTCCGTTGTTCTCCTCCAGTCGCTGAATCGTCTGCTCGCACAGACGAAGCTTCTTCTCGTAGTCGGCTTGCATTTTTTGCGAGACTTTGTCTTTTGGTACATAATTTCCTAAATAAAAAATATTTATTCAACATTAATAATCAATAACCATTCATTTTTTCAACGCTCTCAAATATTTTTATAGTTGACTAAACTGTACAATTATTTTATCTCCCTACGAATTAGTACAGATTTGGAAATCATTATTTTATGAAACCATAAAAAATGGTAAAGAATGCAAAATTTACCAGTCGATTTCTGCAATTGTTCACGAAGCTTGTGTCCACTTTGTTGGATCCTACGCAACTCGTGAGCATGTTGCGTATCCTTCGACAACGATTGCTTCTTCAGTTTAATCGTCTAAATGCAAATTACGAGAAATTTTATTTTTTTATTTATCTAATAAATAATTCCGCTGCAGAAATTCAAGATCACTACATAAAGTAACAGTAATAAAGATAAAGAACGAACCTCTTCTTTTTCGCGCTTAAGATCGCGAGATAAGCTTGTCAATTGGACTTTGAGTCTTCTCTCCCGTTCCTGAACTTCACACAGTGCGTACTGCTTTTTCTCCAAACTTTCTTTCAGTCGTTTCACGTGATTCTGATTGCGATAAAAATACGGAACAATAATAATGACAAGTTTGAAAAAAAAAAAAACAAAATCCACAGATGTAGACCGATACTTCAAGATAAAAACCTCACCGGATGTAATCCTCAGCAGTATCAAAACGCAAAAGACAATTTTTGTGAATGGGCGCGTAAACTGATAAGATAATTCGAGGCTTTAAATCTTACTGTCAAATTTCCGTTGTCGTTGATTATTTTGTGGTGCGCGTCTTTCAGATCTTCGTGTGATTTCATGAGATTTCTATGTTTGTGCACCAAATTCCAACATGCGTTCGTCAGATTTACAAAAACTCGTTGCAGAGACTCACGTGACGTTGAGTCGTCGTCGTTAATTACCGGTGAAGATATACCAAACGATTCTAATTCCTAAAATTTATTATAATTGAGATTTAAAATTGAAAACAAACGAAAAATTCGATACAAAAAATAATACAAATTATCGTAACACTAGTAATTCACTATGAAAATGAATTAAAACGCGAGAGGAAGCATTGGATTCACCTCTGACAGCGTGGAAATAGCATCTTCGATATTTTCGGCAGTGCAAAAATTGTTATCTGCCGATTCTACTTTGTTATCCATGTCTAGCACTGATCGTAGATTTCTCATTGCAGTAATACTGTCGATTCTCGTCGCCATGCTAATTATCAAATAAAAATTAAATTTTCGTTGATTACTTCAGAATGATTTTTCTTATTTTAAATAGAAAAACATGAAAAATAAATAAACTTACGGAGCTATTGATATCTTGATAATATGCACTCAACACTGAATTTACGTAACGTTCTAGAACGAGCTATGACAGAATAATGGTCCAATTATCGATCAATTCCATGGGGGCCACTAGATCATTAGCATAGTTTATACAAGCACCGTATATATAACCTTTGGGATATTACTGAGATTCACCTCGTCCCACGATAATGACACTGCCTCTCGACGAACCGACGTATCAACAACTGGAGAACAGTTTTTTCGTAAGCTCGAGACGCACAAATACTTGGTAATATCACATCGATATTCGAACGGTCACAACGAGTGATTAGAGACCAACGGCATTGTTGTCGAGACCAAAATAAACAGATCTTTCCGGCCTCTCGGAGGATGGAGGCCACTTTATATTATCGTCCCTCAGGACCACTAGATGGCAGCATCGGGACCATTTTGCGAGCCTTCAATTTCGCTGTTTATTAATATACAATACACAGTAAGAAATCGGGTCGAAAAATACAATGAAATGCCACGGTAGGAAATCATTTTTTTCTTCCATTTGTAAAGTTGCAACATTTTCACGAACTCACCAATTTTTTTAATTCAATCAGAAGTGAAGAAAAAATAAATAAAATTATTCGCATTCATAATAATTTTTTTTTTCATCGCGAATCAACATTATGTTATGTATGATACTAATAAAAAATATACATGTATTGACACAAGATTTTCACGGAGATTTGTTTGATAAAACCTTCTAGTTAATATTTAAAAATTTCAATTTCGTTTTTGTTGTATTAGAATAACAAAAATTACATTTTAGGATTCACTAATTTATTGTAAAAAGGCTTTTTTCTCGTCGCTTTTTTATAAAACATGTGGTATCAAATATATAAATAAAGATATAAATAAACCGACACTGCGGATTTTAGTGAAATATACGATTATAGAAATGATTGCTTATTTGCCGAAAATACGGAAAAAGAAGTAAGTCGCGGTCGCTGAGCAACAACACTTTATTGCTAAGTCGGCCGTTAGTTTACAGAAGGATCAGATTTATAAATACGTAGTCCGCGCTACGAGCGTTAAGCGAAATTCACGAGAGATGACATTTTATAATTCAAAGCTCGCTAAGCCGAGACCAACGAGTTCATAAAATCTTTTGAGAGCGCATTAAATTCTCTCGTTTTATCTCGTAAATAAGATTCCTCCAGGTTCTTAAAATCCGTACGCTGTTTAAAGGCACCGCGATAGACTTTAGGACACGCTCTTGTACTTTAGTCGGCTTTCCTCGCCCTTCCTCTCTTCCTGTATATCCTCGGTCCACGTGCTTCCTCGCATCCGGCAATACCACGCCCCCTCCCCCTCCCCCTCGCCGCTGGCTAAGTGCTCGTATATATTTTTTTCATTTACGTCCCTCGACTTAATGCGACGTTTAAATTTGGTGCTTGTTCGTAAGCCTCGTCAAGCAAAGTCTCTCTTAAGTAGCGCGCTTAGCTTGTCGGAAAATACAATCGTGAAGATAACATACTCAAACAATTTTACAAATCCGAAAAAAAAAAAAAAACGTCGGTAATTTTATAAACAAGAAACTGGATGAATTTCCGTCGTATTAACCTGCCAAATTAGCTTTTCATTTTTTTTCTTTGATGTACAAAACATTTTCTTCATAAATTTGCAGTCTATTTCGCGTGCACATAAAGATTCCATAAGAGATGTGTTTTTGTATAGATTTTATCCTTCAGGAAATTATTTTATAGAAAATTTAATCACTTGTCATTGGCATTCGCAATTTAGATGATTCTTATCACTTTTCAACTACAACTTGGAATCCGACTGAGGAAAAATGATGATAAGATTTTGGAGAAACCCAATAATAATCCCCTCGATTTTTTTTTTTTAACGCAGACGTAGCTGCGTCTTCGGGTGTGCTTTATGGTATTTAATTATAACGCCCGATGGGCGAGACGTGCTGAGAAACGAGACTACACGGAGACAGGCATTAATGAGGATGCGAGGACTGCACCGGCGGCGATTTTTTCGTTGACTGGCTAGCCCACACCGCGGAGAGTCACTTGGCTAATCCTCTGTACGTGATCTTGAGAATCCGCATGGATTAGCAGGATAAATGCGTAATGCTCGACTCGGAGACCCCACACGAAAAGCGGTCCGGAAATATACCGTGAAAACCCTAGTTTTACCGCGTGAACTCGACTTCCCTTTTTTCCCACTGCTCCCCTCCATGAATTTTTATGTATCCCGTCATTTTTCGAGAATAACCGAAGATTCTTTAATGCACTCTGAATTTTAGTCTCCGCCGAAAACCGAGGAAGCAATAAATAGTTCATACAAACTTGCAAACACGTGTACAATATGTCATAAATATTTCCAAACGATTTGTCTCCTTCTTACAGAATCTTCGTATTAAAGCTCGCAGTGAAAACCTCGTGGGCAAGAAAGCTCGAGTGTTTCGAGTGAGCTTTTCTTCGCAAGGCTTTTTCTTTTCTCTCGTTGAAGGCTGAAGAGTCGTTTTTGTTTTTTTTTTTTGTGTAAATTGGAGCACATGTGAGAATGAGCATCTCAAGTTGCTAAAATTGTAAGCCTGCGGAGGTAGCAACAACACTTTGACGGGGGTAAATAGAAACAGGTTGGTTTTTCTTTCCCATTCCTGAGCTCTTTAAGACTCCGCGTTTCTTTGCTGTACATGACAGCTCAAGGACTGGGAAGACTGAACGAAGAAGAAGAAGAAGAAGACGAAGAAAGTGGCCAAAAAACAAAATGAAGAAGAAGAAGAAGAAAAAGGACCAGAGCCTAACACCATAGCATATACAGTGTGTCATAACTGCGCGAGAAACCTAATATTAGACGTCAACCGGAGTGCTTCGAATGCCGTGGATAACAAGCGTGCCTTAAGGAGTCGACGAACTTTGATGAAACCTGTCAATCACGTTCCTTCGTCATCCTCAAGTTACGACCTCACGGGAACCCTAAGAATGCGCCATGTGCACAACGGGCGACCCGAGTGAAAAATGGTCGTGTTAAAGAGGGTCCAGCGTCACAAAATCTTCCAGAATCAAGTGCTGATTTTTTTTTTTCGCACGCATTGACGTAGACACTTTACGTTTAACACGTTAACTGCCGTGTCACCCGTATTCGGGTGACAGCAAAAGTTCTCATCAGGCCACGTCACCCGTATTTGGCTTACAGTGGCACGGGTGGCCTGACGGGGATTTTGTTGTAAACACGCGTGGCAGTCAACGTGTTAATTACCATGACCGAATGAGGATAACGTCTTAAGTTCATTTTTTTTTTTTTCTTAAATTCTATCGTAGCTGAAGAGGGAGTAAAAAGCCCAGCGGATCATTAAGGGTGCGCCTAAATGTGTTCAGAATTTATTCCCACGCTCGGTCATCGATGCTCCAACATTTTTACTTTTATTTTTTTTTATCGACTTATTTTTCCGGGCGAAAAGATCGTTCTTCACGATTCTGTGTAGATTGGATCTTGAAATTGTAAAAAAAATTTATCGGCGTTCGAAATATTTGCGCATTGACCGCTGGCGTCCGAAATTTTTGATTGATTGTGTTCTTCCAATTTTTAGACTTTGACGTTTTAACGCCATAAAGTTAAACGTGGGTTCCATTGGAAACGATTATTTTTTTGGTTGTCTTAACCGAACCATTCAGTCAATGTTTCGAAAAAATGATATGGCCGAGTATTTTCTTGATCGCAGCAGCGAAAAAGCATTCTCTTTTACTCCTCGATAAAGCTCTCATTTTTAAAAGCCAAATGTCCTGGCAAATAGCGGAAGGGAAGGAAAAGCTCCGAGCCGAGAGTTCGCGAGGACTCTCCCAGTGCTTTTCTTCCGTGACGTCGATCACGGTCCTCGCGGGTGACTCGGTGAAAGCCGAGTCTCCGAAAGATACTGTGTTTGTCTGAGTTTGTGTTCGCAAGAGCATGTGGTATCGTTCAGCGGAGTTGTTTGTCGTCGGGAGTTACTTTTGTGTGTGTCAAAACTCTTCAATCTTGCTTTTTTTACGTCTATTCCATTTATCGGCGACGTATACGTTCCTATCCGTGCGTGACATTTTTTTCCCCCTCCAAAACGTTAATCTAGGATATCTCCAAGATTTGTTGCATTTTTTTCCCGCAAATTTTCGTGGAATTATAAAATGGATTTAAAGGGAACAAAGTTTATAAACTCCGCCTTAAGAAAAATCGTGATAAACTATTTTTCATAATTAACCGATAAGCATTAATTAACTTATTCATTAATTATAGCTCGATATTCAACGAACCATTTATTAATCAACACGTAATTAAGAGGCAAATATCGATTTATCGATTAACCGGTTAATAATTATAGTAAATTTAATCTATTTTAGATTTTCCATTAGATAATCAGCGAAAGCAAAATTGTTGCCTTTTGTCGTGCGATTTCTCGCTGATACCCGAAATTCCAACTATAATTCACTTTTGCAGGATGTGGTCCCTAATAACCAAATAATAGTGTTGGTATAAGCAGGAACTCTGATCAATAGTTATTCGATTCCAGACACGCATCCACTATAGCAGCGTTGATTTGAAATTCAATAATGTTGACGTGTATCGAACGGGTTATGGAGTAATCTGCCGAGTCTGTTACTTCGTGCTCGAGGGTTATTTCAGCTGCCGAAGTGTATAAGCGAGAGCATTATCGAACGTATAACGCACGCAGCTCTGCGGTGTCACGAAAGGGATGAAGGTGGTGTAATTGCGAGGTGCGAAACCCAACGAAATGTGCCCTTCCATTAAATTCGACAGCTTTGAAATGTTTTGTTCATCTTTGTTTTTTAATTTCAATCAATCGGCTTTCAATTAAACATTTTCATTTTAATTAGCCCCCAAAAGAGTTCCTTAAGTTGGTTTCTAGTTTTATTCGATAGCATCTCAATTCGGGGTTAAAATTGAAAGAACTTCATTCGTTTCATTTCTATTTCTTCGATTTTCGATAAATTCGAAGTTTCTATGTGAGCGCAATTTCGACACTTGAATGGGGAGAATTTTCGAAACGTGAGAAAATTATTACTCCATGATGTTGAATGGAAATTCGAGCGAAAATAGGATAATCTCAACAGTACATCGTCCATACCCAATAAACACAATGTAACGGTGCGTAGAATAACGCACTGTGCACCTGCTGACCACCACTTAATCACGATTGGTGCGTGTTCGATAAATGATACAAGACACTGCGTGGGCAGGTCATGAACCAAATTTCCCATAATTAAATCGTCGGACATATCGATAGATACATGGCCGCTTGTTATTGAAGAGGACAGAATCTGTGGCATTTGTGTGCACACGGCGGCGATTTACTTAATAAATCCGATAAATTCCATAATTTCATACGTGAGGTCCTACGAAATTGTAGAATTCATGGATTTTTTGTTAAGAATTTTGGGCACATTTATTTTTTTTCTCTATCTTTACCTACAAAATGATAAATAAATTTTTGAAAAATAAATAAAGCTCGCAACTTTCGGCGGATGAAAGGGACGTATTATGGGAAAGTGAAAAGTTATCGGTTTCCTGAGAGTCCGAGTCCAAAGAGCACGTTCGGGTGGCGAAGTAGCAAAGGCGGAGGGAACGTCCAGTATTGGACGTCGAAAGGAAGAGTGAAGTATGGGTGGGAGTCTGGCGAGCAGGAGTGAGACCAGGTCACCGGAAATGATCGTTTTGGAGCTTTAAAATATCAGAGCGAGAGTCCCACCGGCACGTTTGTGCGGCGTTGGATAGTGCGGATGGCTCAACGAAGCGAGTTGGATCCTCGACCTCCGGTGGCCCTCGCCTGCTTTTTCTTTTTTTTGACAACTCGTATCTCCCTCCACGGTTCGAGGCACGTATAGGCGCTTACACTCGTAATACCTTTTAACGCGCTCACGATTTCGAAGAATTTTGACAGCTCTAACTCACGAAATATTTATTGGCATTCCGCCTCTTTGAAAAGGGTAATCAGGGTCATCCATGATAAGGTAAAAGGGCACACGACGCTGCAAGGCGGAAAAGTGCATTATTTTTGCCAATACTTTTTCCCCGACTTCGAAAAAAAAAAAAAAAACAACAATCACGTTTCGTGAAAATGATTTATGTGAAACATTAATGTACCCAATTAAATGTACAATTTCTTCAAGTAAAGGGTTTATTTGAATATTTTCGAATATCCTGAAATTTGAATAAAATTTGAAAAGTCAGTGTATCTAATTAAATGTATGATTGCTTCAGGTAAAGGGTTCACATTTTAATTAATATTTTTTGAATAAATTAAAATTATTTGAATAAATTACAATTATTAGAAAAGTCATTCGATGTATCCAATTATATGTTCATTCGACTGTGCGGTGACAATTGTCACAGTGGCTAGTCAGTGTACTCGGGCGTTATGCCTTCCGCTATATTCAACGCGGTTTATCTTGGCACGGCCAATTGTCTCATTACGTCAGAGGCGCTAATGCGGACGCGAGATTCGGTTCGTGTCGTGGGGCGAGCATGGCACCGAGGATCCTCCTCTGCGAGGTACATAGTGCCGGGAGGACTAACGTTACACGCTACGCTGCGGTCCAGGGGATGCTGCATCAACGCGAGAGAAATAGATACAGAGGCGCAGGTGTCCGGCTGTAGGCCTTCGCACACGATCTATCGCTGTACGTTCTTCGTGTCAGCGTGTGTGCGGGGGAGTGTTCCGATCCAACTGAACGCTCGCCCTGACTGATCAGGATGGATAACCATGCCTCCAATATATATATATATACGTGGGGACCTTAAATCGCGTCCAATATGCCGATGTTCACCGGTCACCTCGAATTTGCATTTAATCGATTTCGCACCGAGCTACTGTGAGAAATGTTGAGAGATATCAAACTCCACTCA
This sequence comes from Clistopyga incitator, assembly GCA_947507545.1. Taxonomy (NCBI): domain Eukaryota; kingdom Metazoa; phylum Arthropoda; class Insecta; order Hymenoptera; family Ichneumonidae; genus Clistopyga; species Clistopyga incitator. The sequence goes on from OX382177.1 coordinate 11,334,599, forward strand.
AGTGTCACATTATATGCACTGACATTGACCCGCACAACTTCCGGTCGACACTTTTGTCGTATATTTTAAGCATTGCAATGTGAGTGACGTTTTTTTTCATAATTTTGTATTCGCGTGTGTTTACGTACAGTTGAAAACTATGTAACACTAATTTTATTTTTTATCAATATTTATTGTTAAAAAATTACAATGAGACAGCCTATATATTTATTGAGGATAAAATTCTGACTTTATAATTGTAATATTTGAATTTTTGAAGATTAAGCTTGAGGTTGAAAATTGGAAATATTTCGAAGTGTCCAAATAATTTTTTTTTCAATCTTGCAAAGTTACGTATTAGTTGTCAAATTGAGGGGACACGGGTATTTTTTTAATTCACACCAAAATTGGCTTTTATGTGTACAATGGAAAAGTTGCTTCCGTATCACTTCATATCCTCTTCGCGGTCCAAATATTCTATGTATCTCTCGTTGTCTCGTTTCCTTTTTCGCCTCTGTATGTATATGTATATGTATATATATATTCATTACTTTTTATAATTTTAACACGCCATATTTTCACGCCGGACACGTATCTTCGTGTTGTATGGCGAGCATGTTCGTGCGGTCAATTTATTGCACGTTGGTACGAGCGACCGGACATTCACGAGATTAACTGCAACTGCATCCCCATATGTATGTACAATGGTACAGAGGTCGCGAATGGGATGTAGGAAGGTATGGAGAGGGCGACTAGACGCGCAAATTCCACCTCGATTCCCTCGAGCGCGTTGTTATACGACTAGCGGTAAATTAAAGCAACAAAAATTCCGCATAACTTACACGTTCTGAGAAACCTCAGAGAAAAGCGCCAACTCATCCGACTCTCTCGCAGAATTGCATGTTAATTGCAATGCTAAAGTGAGTACATTGTTTTTTTTAACATTTAATCGATAAATCCTTTGATAGTTGCTCAGAAAAATCGACATACTTTTTTTAAACGCGTCCTAAAGAACCTTTTTTTTTTTTTTTTTCAAAGACAATATTTGATCTGTTTGTATAAATATGTAGGAAAATTTAATCTAGTGGCAGTAGAAAAAAAAAGTTAGCGGTAAAATACCAAAAAAAAAATGTATTAAATAATTTTTGGGTTGTAATTAAATAATTTTGTTGTATGGAAGAGTAAAGTGTTCTTTTTTTTATGTAAAAAAAATTGGTGGGCTATTTCCTGTTATATCGAAAGTGAAATTAGTCGAATTTATTCCGAGATATTCGATGAAGTTTGCGACTAAAATTTGACGGAGCACATGATTTTTCAATCTTGCCCGCGACGTTCAATTTGTTTAATTAATAGTTCGCTCAGCCTGGCCAATAAATTCCGGGTAATTTGTAGTCGCTATATGGAATCTCCCGTTGCTGCATCATTCTCGGAAAATCGATGTGCAAACCGGAGACTCGATGCTCGTATAAAAATCATATATGACGTATCTGCCCTGCGCAATCTCGCCGCAGGCCATAAATTGTAGTGGTGCGATGTATATGCGGTAATCGACGCAATCCTAGGCACTCAAAATTTTCAGAAATTAATATTATATCGATGGCTGCGTCGCACCGACACTCCACTAAAATCTACATCTTTATTACCAACCATAAATATCGTAGTGACTTGTTTATTAATTTTTACAGCGATTTTTCAATTTTTTTTATTTCACCCAATTTTTTTTCAAACAGTGATAATTCAAAAATAATTAGAAATCAAGCGCGAATATTATTTTCTCTTTAAAAAAAATTATTTAAAAAATTAGCCACCAAATCCAAGAGGTCGAAGGTCGGGTCAACTCTACACTTGTTATTATTTATTTTCACGCACGTACTTAACTTCTTATCGTCACATTGAAAGGAGAACCATATACTTTTCTATAATAGACGAGTATCGATAGCTTCTGCGCTATCTCAACATGTCGACAGGACAACCGGTAGCAAGTCTCCCATTCACCGGGTGCTTCAAAAGGAGCGAGTGAAAAAACACTCTGCGAACTGAAGTCCAGTGGACCGAGATGTTTTCCCTTGTCGCTTTAACGGCGTGTAGCATCTGGAAAATGCCTTGGCGAGTGAGAAAGCGAGGGAAAAGAACAGGAAAAAAGAGCAAAGCAGTAAATAAACAGATCTGGCTGTGAACCCGATGGACGTACGAGTGATCCTCTGTGTACGAAAGGCGAGAACGACAGCGGAGCAGTGCACCAGAGATAATATGAAGCCGGGCATGAAGAGCCAGCGGAGGCGGAGAAGAAGGTCCTTTGAAATTCGACACGAGCTAAATTCTCTGCGTATCTCTTGGGAAATACGGCACATCATTCTCCCAGTATTGCTTTCACGTGGCTTTCTTGTTGCTTTCCGCTGCGTGGTACTTTACGAAGGTGTGGAATTTTTTTTCACTCCACTCGATTATTTCTCAAAGGACTTGGCTCTCGTTATCAAAGCAACCACACAAAAGCAGGCTTCATCTTCCTGATAATCACGTCACAAGTATGAGCTGATCTTGTAATTAACGAGACTCATTTATTATTAATCTGCACAAATTTAAAAAAAAAATATATATATATATATCTACGATGATTAAAAACTAGCCATAAATAATAATTTAAAACAAAATGAACACAGATTTGCACAAAAATTGCACATTAAATTTAAAAAATTGACAAAACAAACAAATAAACCCCGTATTTTTTTAGTTCCTTAAGAGATGTGCGCTCTGGTCGTGAGGGACATTGCGAATCTACGATCCGCGAGATCGTTTCGCAAAAGCGGTAGCCCTTTACGTGGAAAGGTTTACCTTTCCACACAGCAATCACGGTCCAACAGTAAATGCAACGAGGAGGCGTAAAAAAATATACGACCCTTCGTTTACGGGATCTCCCACGGAAATGCGCCTCTCACGAATGTAACTCTCCACGAATATGTCTGTGCAATCGCCGCTGTACGGAAGCTTCCCTTCGCTCCAATTTCCATTCTGTCCTGCCTCCAATTTCGAGGCCGTTTACTGCGACGTTTGTTTCTATGGGGTTGTTGGATGGCTCCAAAATTACAGCTAAGATTCTGTCGACATTCTTCTTATCACACGTTACTTAAGAAAGCGGAGTAACCTTAAAAAAAAAACCGCATTATTTTGTATATTTTCACGAAATCCCAAAATTATTATGGCTGATATACACTTAATGGGGTTGGAATTTAAGACTTAAAAAATTGAGGGTATGTAGAGAGTTTCGAAATGACGTTTTTTATGTGACTCGATCCCCTTAAGGGTTTCCCTGGGGCACCACAAAAACTCTAAATTTGCCGACAACACACGCATAGCTTCTGCCTCGTTTTCCGGCTGTGACAGAGTCAAGCAGATGCAGTCATCGAGATCTACGTGCCTTAAGAGGCGTGGAATGTTTACAAAACGTGCCGAAATTGCGCCGCGCCGAAAACATGACTTTTCTTGAGAGCTGTTAGTTTTGAAGGGTGCGTGGGGTTGTCCTGTCGAGGGGGATGAAAGGGGAAGAGCTCGGGGGGACGCTTCTTCATCGTTTCCTTCGCTCTCGCTCTTTTTTGATGAGACGAGGAGCGACGTGCCGCACTCGCGTCAATGAACAAACTGAGCACGGCGACACAACAGCCTGGATGTTTGTTCTCGAGATCGTTTTCCCTGTTTCAGGGATTTTAGGGACCTTAAAGGGTCCTGGGGTAAGCCCAGCTGCCGCGCTCAATTAATCTCGATTTTTAAGTGTCGGAAGTGTCTCTTTAGTGTTTTCTCATTCTTGATTTAATTGGTGAATAAATATTGACTTTAAGGATTTACTAAAATGCGAACAACTAAATTATTCATAATTGTTAATGCAATTTCCGTATTTTTTATTTCGCCTAATAATTAAAGATCGTTATCTTAGCCGAAATTCAATTCAAATTTATCTTCATTGATTGAATGAGCATCTCTGATTATGATTCACTCAAAATAAATTATTATGGAGTTTCCCTGTATTTGGATATGAAGGAGCGAAGCGATACATGAAGAAAAATTCAAGTACGCCTCGCTACACTACTTGAAGATGACTTTAAGTAGTTCGTCAACTTCACTCGACACGAAACGCAAGGCGGTCGAAGGAAGTTGTCCGCAACCACTTGCAAGACCACTTGAATCACTTTAGCCTGAGAGCGCAACAGCGCCGGAAGCTGTGCTTCCGATCAGGAAATCACAACGTGATAAGATATAACCATCTGCTGCCTATTTCAGTTTGCAGAGCGAGTGTATCTTGCGATGTAAATTATATGATATTAGATATCGATTTAAGTCCTGAATAAATAACAAAAGTGAACAGGGACGTGCATTTTTAATTAATAAAATAATAAAGTATTTATTATGATTTTATTGATCCATAATTTTTAAATGGACACTGAAAAAAAAATTGTGTTGAATATACGAACGTGAAATAATCATAAATTGTCATGTTATATCTCCCAATGGTTCTGGAATTTAGTACGAAATATTAATTTTTAAATTCGCCTGTACGTCAAATTTAATGCAGTTAATCATGCACAAGAGCTTCCATTTCCCGTGATGGAAAATTATATGAAATATTTTAAATAGACTACGAAACCATGTAAAGGAAGTGTCGTGCAGAGACGAGAATCCCCGACAAGCCCAACCGAAACCTGAGAGACTAACGGAGGCTTTTGCCACGGGTAATATCGGGATATCGTATTACACAAAAAGAACAGGAGCGACAAATCCGCCGTCCAAAGTGGATTAGCAGATCACCGGTGATTCTGTCGTTCGTATTTCCGTTCCAAAATCTTCTCTTCTTCGTGTTATCTTTCTGTCCCAAGGGAAAAAAGAGTGGAGCCAAAATGACACCCGGAAAAACGAGAGCAGGGAATTCTGATCGTTGAAAGAGAAAATTAAATGAAAGTCCCTATGATCTCATCCATTGAAAAAAAAATAAAATAAAAATCAAATCAGAGTCCAAAAAAACCGAAAAAATTATCTAAACCATATTCGCCAAAAGAATATTCATACCAAATAGTCACGACTTATTTTTACAGCGACTAATGAGCTCAAAAAAATTTTTCCCTGCGCAAGATCAACAGAACGAAAATCCAAACGGCTGGATGCAATTTTTAGGTTTGAGCGAAGCCGCTTCGTGGTTAAGTAACCGGAACGAACTTCCGGCAAACCGCGCGGAAGATTCGCTGAAGTGCCGAGGTGACGATGGTAATTTCGGCTCTGCCATTCGGAGAGAGGGGTCCTCACTTGCGAGAAAGTCAGACAGGAAGCTCTATTCGCACAGTCTTGCACTATGTACACGCTTTATCCCATATCCATGCACGTATACATGGATATAAAGACATATATAAATTCATTCTGCAGCATTGGTGGAGATCCGGCGGTGGAGATGCGTGCAGAGGTGCAGAGCACGACGAGTTCGTGCTCCGTGGCTTGTCTAAACAGCGATAAAGGTAATTTGCCGTAGAACGTAAAACTACAAAGGAAGAGGGGAGATGGTCCTGGTGAAGGAGAGTATGCAGCTTGCACAGGGAGTTATGCGAGTCGGTTCGTAGCACCGGAACGAACGAGGCCTCGTAATGCACCGAGAGGGGCAAAGCTCACACAGAACACTCAGCTCGTTCCCCGGTCAAAGATATTATGGAATGCTTTCCGTCCTTCTCCGTCGGCCACAACTCACCCCGAATATTTTGAGTGATTCGGGGTATATATGTCTTGGGTGTAATCTGCGATTTCATATATCAGCACGCATCGCAGAACATAAAGTGCGCTACATAAGGTGAAGTACGGGTTGAATTTCATGGGTTCGTTTTACGATCCATCTTGACTGGCGACAAGTCTTGTCATCGGCTGGTTTATTTATTTTGCATTTTGTTTTTTTATTTCGCCGGCTAATTTCAATTGCAGACATAATTATGAATTTATTATGCGTTCACTGGAGCGCGAAAATTTTGCGGTGATAAATTATATTTAAATAGTTTAATAAAGTGAAGTGGTGAGAAGTTGAAGTACGTGTTAAATTTCGTGGGCTGGTTTTATGGTTTATCTTGAATTATGACAAGAGTTGTCTTCATGGGGTGGTTATTTATTTTGTTATTTTTTTTTTGGCAGGGGAGTTTAATTATGTATTAATTGCAGTGTTATTAAAATGACGAACTTCGGCACTAATAAATGACATTCGCTTGAGCAAATCTGCAGCACATCAATTTTTTTGTTCGCTTTGGCGCACGTGCTTTGGTCCAGTGAATCGAATGTTGATGAAGTAAAACGTTTCCGTAATTGATCATTCAATTAAAAGCCCCGGTCCATTGAACGCCGTTCAATCCAATCGCTTTTTTCAGCGCACAATCAATTTTCTTCGCATTCGAACTGATTTTTGTTTGCAGATAAAAATGTACCACGCCAGCAAATCAATTTCCTGGGTCAGCAAACGATTTTTTGCACAGATTGCGTGTCAATGCAATTAACGCATAAGTGACATGATTCACGAAATAACGATTCCGAATTTATACCACATTTTTGCTTTTTTTTTTTTTTTCTTAATTTGTACATGTCGACATAAAAATTTTGAAAAATTTCTCAAAAGCGTCCTTTATAAGTAGACAAGATATCAAAAGCGACAATCACCGAATTTGATCGATCCATGGGACCTTAATGATGGACTGAACGCTTCCACACATCGACTTTGTTCCTCGTCTCTCTGAACTTCGTTCAGTTACAAGATCGATGCAACGTATGTACAGCATTGCATCCGAAAAGGAGTGGTATTCCCAAAGGAAATGAACCCGAGTCGAATGGATTATTCAGAAAGCGAGTCGTAGAATTATTTATGAACGATACTGCAGGAACTTTATTGCCACTTACCTTCCGGCCCTTTCATCTTCTCTCTCGGTGTCCCTTTCCAGCTGCCGGAGACACTGCCGGGTTTCTTTCGTTTTTTCTCTTCGTCCCCCAAAAGTCCAATATCCTATCACGCGCCAAGGTTCTCGAATTTCTTGTGAGAAGAGACTGACTCGCGCTTTAATCTCGCGGACTTGGATGCGAGAGCTTTCTCTCACTCTTTCTCTCTGTCCCGATGTGGGAATGAGCCAAGGAAAGAGAAGAGTGGAAAAGAGGAACGAGACAAAAGGTGGATATCATCTCGTTCCAGGCGTGCCATCCCAGACACCACTAGCTCTCTTCTCTTCGCAAACACTCGAAACGTACACAAACACACACACTCACACACATATACCGACGTTAGCTATTACGTACAACATACGTAAGTGAAAATGGTGTGACACGTATGCTGGCCCGTGATATTTCTAGCAAAGTAAGTGGCAACTAGTAAGTGGCAACTTTGATGTCATGAGTGTTAAGGCATTTATGGATATCATTAATAACTTTTTGTCTCGGCCGGGGATATGAGCTGCGCGACTGGTGCTGATGATGCTCTCGCATTTCCAACACACGACGTTCCGCCAACTCCATTAATACTTCCAACCGTCGTCCAGCTGGTTAATTACCGTTTGACTGATAGTCTCTCGCTAATGGCTCTCTCAAATCAACACTCGCGAGCGAAACAACCCTCACTATCGGGAGAGAACACTCGATTAAAATAAATGTTACATCGAATGACTTAATTCGAGCGGATATCAGGTGAAATGTTGTCTAATGTCCATTTTTTATACGTACTCCAGTACGTCTCTTCGATAATCGAATGATCTGTCCGATGTTTTGTAATTCCGGATGATGGGAATATTAATAAAATGATTTTTAATTTCTGCACTCAGAAAAGTTGGAATAATTGTAGGATTTATTGTGACTGCGGTTGATTACCTACTTCTTGGCGGAATCAATTTTTTTTTATTCTTTCTTTCAGAGGTTCCTTTTTTTCAGGATATGGCAGGATTCAGGAGATTACGACTAAATGAATCATAGACACCAACGGGGTTAAATCTAATATTCCTTTTTATTATTGTCATATCAATTCCATGTATTTACATTAAACTTTGTATTTTCTTTTGAGCAATAGATAGTTTAGCGTGTACATTTGCAAGAGAATGAAATTCAATCAAGTGTACCTCCTCGTCGACCTCCCTTAAATTATTAAGAGCTATAAATAACGATTATTCTTTGGTTTTATTAGTCACTTCTCTCTAATTGTGTGGCGAATAATGATTTTCACTGGGCGTCGAGCCGCTTATGCTCTGAACGATCATGCTCAGACAATCGAGACTGCTTCCGGTTGCCTGTGAAGGCACAGCTTCCGGTTGCTCGAATCCTGCAACAAAAAGCACAACGAAACCTCGTTTAAACGACAGCAAAAAAATTCACAAAAATTGTCAGTGTTGTTTATTCAGTGTAATAAGATAATTTTGCGAACTCGGTGCTTCCACTTCGAATTTTCAATAACAGTTTGTCACTGTGTGCGTCGAGGACAAAGTGATATTTAAACTTTCCCTACTATTCCGTGAAAACTTTTGCAATTTTATCCGTCGTGAATGGGATTCCCGAGGTCTTCGCTGGGTAATATCAAAGTGGAAGCTCTCGCTGAAGTAACATCAGCGAAATAACGCTTCCTTTTCTACTATAACGATAATGATCAAAGCGGAACGAGGGTGAATGTATCGTACTCGTTGTCACGCCGAACCGGAAAAACTTCGACCTACATTTTCCCCCAACTTTTCCTTATCGACTATTTCAATACAAAGCTTTTTAGTCAATTTGCAACAAACTTTCAGCGAGGGAATACGTCCGTCGTTATTCTTTTCTGTCTAGTTAAGATTTCTCAACAATATTCGTCGACTATTTCCATTGGAATTGCTTTTCCATTGACAAATACATTATTTTTTAATATCCGTAAAATCTATGCCTTCAAATAAACACGTTACAAAATGCACGATAGAAGATTCATTTTTTTAAATGACCACATATGCTATAAAAAAGGCAGATAAATCTCATATTTGTTGATACTCTTAAACCCCTTAACGCCAACTATTCCGAATGGCAGAGTGGTTCGGCAAAATCGTAGAGTGATCAATTAATTAAACCCCAATCAAACTGCAACTGAAAAAAAGCCCCCTGTAAATCCACTTTTACTACCGTATACATTTTTCATCCCTCACAAGTGGTCTCGTGGTTCTTGGTCGGGGGCGAGACGTCGCAAATTGCGAATTTGTCAAATTAGGATCAAAACCACGAGTGGCGGTTGTCGAGGCGTCGCAGAGCCAGGGAAGGCTAAGAGCCAGAAACCGGGAAGTAGGAGGTGGCTGAACATTAGCGAGAGTGAAACAGTGACAGAGAGAGAGAGAGAGAGAGGACGATACAGAGTGGCTGTGTCTGGCTGTCAGTCACACAAGGCGTCAAGGCTACTAGGTGAGAGGACAGAGTTTCGCTTGGTAGGAGAAAGATGGGCGCGTGCGGCAGAAGCTTACGAGGCTTTGGTCGGAGACATCGTCATGGTCTTGCTCGTATTCCTCTCTCTCTCTCTCTCTCTCCCTTTTTCTTATTCTTCCTCGGAGCCCGCGATCGCTCGGAATCTTACCGCGTCTCGCGGAAAGGCGAAGCCGAGGTTCTTGTCGCGGGCAATGATCGTCCTAGTCCAATTATCGGAGGATTTTCTCGCGAGACCCTGAGGAAGACCGAGGAATGGGGAATGAACAAGAGGCGTAGGAGATGAAGACTCGGGCGATGGCTTAACCCGTCGGAGCGTCTCCACTCGTCTCAGCATTCACTGTCTTCCCCGATGCTTTTCTCTGGCCGACGTGGCCCGTCGACTTCGCTACGCCCCGAACGTTTAACGTCCTCGTCTCATCGTCGACGACTCCGGAACGCCAGGAGATGCTGCGGCAAAAGCAACATCAGCTTCGTCTCGCCGGCGCACAACCGCCTAAACGACCAAACGTCTGTAGACGTGAGAAAGCGAGAGAGAGAGAGAGAGAGAGATGCCGACGAAGATGCTGCTGTGTGATCGATCGTCCGACAAGCGAAGAGGAACTCGCCGCAATACGCATCAGAACCTGCTGCACCAGCAACACCGACGGCAACTCTCTCGCGGCTTTGCGGCTGCGGTCACAGACTACGGAGACAGCGACTCTTCTCGATGCTCGATCCTCTTGAGGATTAAAATGTCTGTGTCCGTTTACCATCCGCATTGGATTGCGGAAATGCCTCGCCTGGAGAATTCATATCCTCCCACGTGCTTTTATTTTGCGGGTTGCGATGGAGAAAATATGACAGTCGTGTCGTTCCGATTGATTTCGAATGAATCGGTATGTCCATTATTCACACATGGTTATTTTGTCCATTGTGTGCTGATTTTTGGTGTCGTTCGTCATCCGAACGATAATGTGGAATGTGATAGGTTCTTTAATGGATAATCATTTTTTCTGATAAAGCTGTCATTGAACTCATTGATCGATTGAATTATTTTTGGTGACTATTGATTGTTTGGATCAATCAAGCAATTAGATTCGTTGAAATGATGTATGAATTACGGTAGACTCTATTTTTATGGTAGTATGACGGTTGCGGTATGTAATAGTGTATGCTTATCGGTATATTTGAGCCTCTTTTTATAATCTCGAGCCTCGAAATGCGGCGAGTGGCAAACATCTCCGGAGCTACAATAATGTCGCAAGAGAAATGTGGTGACAGACGTCTTGAGTAACCCCTCGCGTTTAATACTTAGCAGTGAGCCGAGACTCAGCAGAGCAGGTGGGCCGGAGTATCTGGGATCCTAGAACGAGGATATGTCGCAGCGCTCGTGCCCGAGCAAAGCTTTTCCGGAGTAAAAAGAGAAGCAACGAGCTTAACAGCGGGAGCTGTTAGCGAGAGTAACGGTGGTGACTGCGGCTCCAATAAAAACCGGAGAAGCGTGCGAGACATTTATTTATTTTTACTTGAAGTCTCCTTCCACGATCCGAATACGTGGCAGCAGAGTTCGACGGGGCTATTTGGTCCAATTAACTCTACTTCAATTACGAAACGATACAATATTTATTTTAATTAATATATACATTTTTACTCGAGCTAGAATTTATTATTGAAAGCTAAAAAGTTAATTGGATATGAAAAATAAATGAAGAAAATCACGGTTTTATTTTGTTGGTATTTTTCGAACGAAAAATTTATGGTAACCCTAAATTTTATCCAATGTGACCATTAATGATCAATTGTTATCCCGACTACAACGATTTCTCTGAATATATTCAAGTAAAAGCTCAGGGATAAAAAGGATTCTGACGTTTTCTTAAGCGAAAAAGCTTCGAAGTTACCTATACAGATATAGCGGGTAGTTTGTGTATTGCGGGTGAGTTTATCAGATCTCCACTAAATTTACAACCGCTCTCCCCCAACAGGATTAAGCCACGTGTCTGTTAAGGCCAAACTCACGCGCATGCTCCACTCTCCTCCCCATCTCTGGCTTCTTCTTTATTTCCACCCTTCAAAAACATATCTCGATGGAAAGCTCTCTCCCTGTGCCACTGTTTGTCTTGGTATATACAACTCAGAGCCATTTTATTTCTGTATGGGCATCAACGGAAGCTCCGCACGCGAGATTTCCAGCGACCTGGCTTCGCAGGCGGATCTCAACGAAGACGCGATGGCAATGTCCATGAGAACCCACCCATAAGCTCTCGTATATAAGCTTCCAACGCTTTCCGCGCTTCTTTCGCGATCATCTTTACGAGACACGATTTAGCCGCAAAGCTTTTTCGAGCTTTTGCGGAATCGGATGTACACACTCATTCAGAATTGCACCATCACAAGAGGCTTATATACATTGATAATTATGTCATGGAATATACTGTTTGTTAAAAAGTAAATAAATAATTCAAATTCAGGTGAATAATAATGCATTCAATATCATACTCCAAAACAATTTTTTAAATATTTTCTTCAAAATCATTTAATTATTGTGAAAATTTTATCGGATTTTTATTCTGCTATTTTTGAAGTGAGAATACCATTTTTTTCCGAAATTTGAGACAGTACAAAAAATTTAACGATACTATATATTTTGTTACAATTGTTTATGGAAGGTAATATTGCTGCTACTTCTACTCAGTAATTGAAGTGAAGAAAAAAGTAGTGTCCGATTTTTCAGAATGCTTTTAAAAAAATGTTTTGGGAAACAATGCAATTCTGATTCACCCTGTACGGAAAACAAGAGGACAAGAGGCGAATAAATGGTAGAAGATTTCCGCGGTTGACTGGCCGTATTGTTGTAGGTCTCCAATTTTATTCTCCAAACGTCCGTAAAAGAAGAAATAAAGTTACGACACGAAATGCTTCAATTTCTCGCCATATGCCTACTCGAATACGAGTTCAGGCCAATAACGGCACGCCAATAGGACCATTTTCTGAATATACCATAAGAATTTTATGTAGTCATTTTATGGAGAAAAAAAGTATGTATGGTGAAAATTGCGACGCATTTCGACCGCAACCTTTGTAAATTTGTTTAGAGAGCTGCACGAGCCACGGTTTTCACAGAATAGTCAAGTACAACACTTGCTTCCTCACACGTGCACTCGACTCCCTCCTCGAAATTATTAATCGCACGTCACTCAACCACTCGGCGCATACGTGGTGTCATCGAGCAACATCAGAGGCTCGTTGCCAACCGAGGTTGTATCGCAATTCAGAAGGCGTTTCTGCGCTCCGTTTCCCGCATTATTCCGTATTCCAGTTGCAAAGGTACAATAATATAAATATAACGTAAATTCTCTCAAATACATTGGCCACCGAAATTTTAATTTAAAAAAAGCTTCGTCTCTGGGAAGGAATCGTCGGAAATAATCTCATCTTATTTTGATAAAATATGCAACACTACGACAGTCAAAAAATATGTATTTTTTCGTAGTAGAAATTATTCTGAGAATTAAAAAGAAAAAAATCGTGTTGAAAAAAATTATTCGTGGTTCCGCCATCTGCGCGCTACGAAAAGCTGCGTTTTCCCAGGAAAAAAAAAACTATCCCGGTGGGCATCTCTACCCAAGGTGCAGAATTTTTCATCCGCCCTGATGCAACATCCAATGCGCCAAACGTTTTTTACACCTCACACATTTTGTTCCTCGCGCATTTCGCCCGCTCGAATTTATGGGGCAGCAGGAAAAATGTTGCAGACTGTGGAGACTGCGCCACGAAATTCCAATTGACGTTGAAAGGTTGTAGAAAAAAAAAAAATTCCTAACACGAACTCGCATCGGAGAAATTGTGGTAGTGCAGTCAACTACAAAGTGACCATTAATCGTTCAACAAAAATGATAACCATTTACCTTCACATCCATTTTCTTCCAAATTGCCCATGAAATAGTTGCACCCATTAAAAGTTGCGGCAACCGTAAGGAAAAAGTACGTATTAAAAGTAAATTGTTGTCATTCTATAGGCGCTTGTGCCAAAAATTTAACTCAACTGTTCGCGTTCTGTAAAATGGAATAAAAAGCCGGCGTACAGTACGTTTAATTTTTACTTTGCTGTATTGCACAGCAGGAGAGCGAATACGAAGATAGGGAAACATTGGGAACGCGCGACTCGAGGCGTTCGAGTGTGCGGATGCCGAGTACATGGGGTTCGCCACAGGCTCGAGGTCCTGCGCTATCCCGAGGTTCGCAAAGCCCGCATACTATTTCTCCATCTCTGTCCCGGAATGCAAATGAGCCAAGGGCTCGGCCGCCACGCTACAACGCTCGCAATTCCCTCGTTCGTTTTAATTCCAGGCGCCCATTCGCGCACCACACAGTTGCACGTTAACGTTATTATGTGTAACCGAGTAGGAGGCACGGTGGAGAGTTTCGTCGAACCAATTTTCTCGCTTGTCGCGTATATTCCCATACGCGCTCGCTAAAAGTGTCCCGTCGATGGGGTGAGAATGTGCGAAATGGAATAAACGCGGAAGAAGGGATAACCGACACCCACTATTTTCATTCGGTTAATTCAATAATCGTCACCGATAGAAATTCCCTCAAATGAGGACTGAAAAGCTCGAATGAAACGGTAAAAATTGAATGCACCGATATTTTCTTTCCGTTTAAAGACAAAAAATTCTTACACACGTTTCCTTTTTTTTTCTCGTCGATACATTTTTCGTTCTCTTTTTCGGGAAAAATAGTTGATTGCGTCTGTGTTTGCATTTCGTTTGCATTTTATTTGCACTACGAGCGAGCGATTTTTATTTTTTCTAATTTGTTTTATTTGGTATTTGAATGAGGAAAAGGTCGAACCTCCGGACTCCCGGTGGAAGGGTTATGTATAATGCAGAACTTGATGGCCCCGGAGCGTCACTTGTTCCTTCGGACACACAAATTTACGTGTGGAGTGAGTTCAAGTACGGCGAGGGGGGTGAAGTGGGCGACGAATGCGAGGAGGGAATCCGTGCCGAGAGATTGACGTCTCCGTTGGTCTATAAATATTGCGGTTATTCCGTGGAGCTTACGCGGAGTGCGAGAGACGACGAGATCTCTGGGCCCACACTTCTCGTCACTGCCCCGTTCTGCACGTTCCTATACCTCGTTGGTAAATGTCATGTGCATGAATCACGAATTACGTGTTCAAGTGTGTTCCCATTCGCCGAGGCTATCAGCCACCAGAAATTACAACGCGTTCGGAACCCACTCGTTCGGGTTAGCGAGCTAATGGAATTCCATTCCATATTTCCATTATATTTCGTCGTTCTCTTTGTCCATATCCCATTTTTCAATTTTTACGGCGTGTCGTGCCCAAATTCGAGCAGCTTCAATATATTTTTGTACAATGTACCTTATGTATTTTAACATTATTATTATTATTATTATAGCCCATGGTAGCACCAAAATAATGACAACATATCTTTTCATGGCACTCCAAAAATAACAAAGATTTTATTAAATTCTCCTGTGTTTCTCCACGTATTTCCGGATCTATTCGGAGTCCATGATTCTGAATGGGACAAAGCTATAGCGAATATAATTTACAGCGTTAGGGCTCAGGCAATTAAAGCCTGAGATAATCTAGGTGCATGTGCACATCGGTGGAGAAGAGGATCGAGGATAGGAAGCTTTTGGCAGAGTTCTCGGAGTCGGAAAGTACGCGCGAGGACTGGTTGCATCGGACGTGGCGGCCGATCGGCTCGATAAATCCCTGGTTTAAGTCCCAAACTCTTTATCCCGCTCTCACTCTCGCTCTACGTCTCTCGGTACGTCTGACTCTCGTAAAGTTCGTGCAAACGCTGAACCGCGATTACGGGGAGACACAGAAGAGAGACTGTCGCGAGACAGAGGAAGATATGGGAGCGTCAAAAATAACTGGTCAAGTTGGAAGACTGGACGAGAACGGAAGTGTACGGTATCTATTAATAGAATTATATTATGTAGGAAAGTAAAGCGAACGAAGAAGAGACGTGAGGGTGAGTGCGTTGGGAAGTAGCAGGCAGCGCCACCGCTTACGTCGATTGACGATCTTCGCGTTACACGCCAAGTACAGTATGGATGAATTATGTGGTCGACACTGTGCATTATGAGTCGTAATAACGGGGCAAGTCTGCGGTCTCAACACGAGAAAGCTCGCGGGTTTGCCCCTGTGAGACTTTCCCCCGTGACATAATAATTCATTGCCACGTTAAACGGCTATTTCACGGCGTAATTTGAACACCCGTTATATGGCCCCGGTGCGTTATCCACCTTCCGTTCGCCACGACTCTCCGCCCATCTCGCTTCTCGTACTCGTTCGGTAACCACGATTATATACTGTCGGTCACGCTTGTTTCAGTCGAGTAATTCACCTGAGGTACTCCCTGCCATCGTCGCTCTCGTCCATCTCGTCGTCGTTCTACACTGAAAACGTTATTCAACTCGGAGAGAGCCCCGTAACTATCCTACCGAAACGTCCTCAGCTTCCTCCCTCACCGCCCTCGGCCACTCTCGCCTCAACACCACTTAACCCTTTAGTCCATTGTGCTTTTTTACACGCGGGATTCTTTGTACTCTTACTTGGATTAAAATGTCAGATTTCTTGGTGTTTGGGCACCTGTTTTATACGAAACAGATAAGAGATGCTGAAATTTTCAGTCAAAAATTGTGAAAGCAGCAATAATTTTTTTTTTTTTTTAATGAGAGATTAATCAATTTTTGCTGCAAATTTGATTTCATGAATATCAGGATAAAAACCAAAAACTGCAGGCTCAAGGTTAATTGAGCATGGGATTCGACAAGCTTTTTATTGATATAAAAAAAAAGAAGACTTTTAGTACCATCGCTTTCGTAGTTCAGTTTTACGTGAAAATCTAAGAAAGTCGTCAATTCATTTCGAAAACGTGGCTCTGAAAATCAGAGCTTATTTTGTATGTTACAAAATGGTTTTAATAAAATATCCTCGAGGTCGTTAATCACAAAACTGGGCACGCGGTGCGAGAGCAACGATCGTGTCTGTAGCAACGAATCAATTAGAACTCCGATCCAAGAAGGAATCCTCGAAAGCGAGTGCTCGCGAAAATTGACGCACACGTGCGACCGGCTTTTGACGAATGTTCAACAATAAACACTTTCTGAGTGTACACACTGTGTACTACTCGGAGTTCTGAAGTTGTCGTCCGGAGAAGCGGCTTGAGGAGCCGCTGCAGCCGCCGCCGCCGCCGCCTGAGCTCGCGTATTAGACGCTCGTATGAATTAGGACGAGTTAATTGCATTTTCATCTTCAAAGAGACGGGCGCGCTGCTAATTTGCGAGTGCCGCGTGTGCACACAGTGGTTTTGAGGCGAGCCCGGGTTACTGAGCGATGCCGCGAGTGCAGGCGAGAGGCGAACTCAACGACCGACGCACAACGACGCGTTGATTCTCCCTCATTAGCGAGAAACGCATTGGTACACCGGTCCGACCAACTTTAAATTACATCGGGGACTCCGCCGATGCATTTTCCTCCCTCCCGCCATCTCCCGACAACTTTTCATCCTCGCTCTCGTATCAAACGACACATTTGATATTCAATGAATATACAACAAACATTTATGAGGCTACTCCTGATGAACTAGCGCGAGAGTCCGCGACGTGCGATTCATCTCGCCGTGAAATATACAACGCGATTTTCGCGAGAGCTTTAATAACGCCGAAGCTCAGAATAAAAACGTATATTTACCCAGTGCAGCTAATTGCGACAATTGTTCGGGGTTTTACGTCGACGTTTCAGAGATAAATGAAATAAAAGTAAAGACGAAGAGACGCAGAGTGCAATTAATTATTACACTTAGTTTTTTTTTTCGTTTTTTTTTTTCGTAATGTATAATTCAATGTCTTGTATAAAATGAGTGAAATGAAAAGTGGTCGTTTTACTGGAAAATGCCACTGAAAAATAATTATGAGATGGAAAACAGCAGACAAGGGGATGTGATGTGAATATGAATAGAAGAATTGCTGGACATTGCGCGAATTGTTATTCAATTGCATATTGTTATTTTTTATTTCGTTGGAATAAATATTTGGGCAACGGTAATTTGAGTACACATTTTTTTCAGCATTGATCCCGCGTTACACAACTTCTTCTTCTTCGTCTTCAGGGTTTCGAGAGGGAAATTTCAATGGACATTATTTTCGAGAGTGCGACGAAAAAGTGAGTTCTTTTTTCTCACGCCTCGCAGCTTTTCGACACAACAATAGCTCACACCGTACTGTTGAAAAATTTATTGTCCGCAGTTACATTGTTTTGTGCGATGCAACGCGAGCTCCGCTGCGCTTATAAAAATTCATCTCCAGGGTAGTGAGAAAACGGCGAGGCACATATCATGCTCCTTCCTGTTAGTGCGTTTCTTTAATTATAATCGCGCTGGAGAAAGCCTGGCTTTTGCGCCGGATGAAAAAAAAAAAACCGCCCATCACAAACGTTAAACACTTCTGGTACGCGGGAGTTGCAGTGCCGTGTGTGCACACACTGCATCGCCAGACGATGGGATGTTTTGCCGAGGCTCGAGACATAAAAAAAAAAATTACGCTGTATACAATATTACAGAAAGCCTTTGAACTCGTCGTTAAGCTGCGGAGAAGAAAAAAAAAATTACTCATATTCTCCTTCATTGTAACCGCTAGTGAGAAACAATATATTTTTTTACTCTTGGCATCTTGAAAATGAAATACCCTTTGACATTTGAAAAAATTCCATCGCTTTCGATATTTAATTTCAAGCGATGCGCTTGCTCGTTTTGACAGTGAATTATTTGTCCGCGTGCCGAAAAATTTGAAATTAATATCGTCCATTTGCTCGACCCGTGATACTCATAGCCGCGGAACTTATACTTATTTATTCTTGTCCACATAGTTTATTTTGGATTAACTCCAGAGTGAGAGAAATCTCGAGTCCATCAGAGAATCTCTTCGCTCGGTCCAGGGACGAGATTTCGCAGAGTGGAAGTCGGCCATTCTCGAATAACTCGGCCGAGCCGAGGCGTAACGGTCGAGCATTAATTAAAATAATCAGGATCCACACCGGTGTTCCACGCTTCGGTAAATTGCTTGGCACCACCGCCCAACGCCGTGCCATCGTAGCGCGTACCCTGATATACTACATCTCGTCGTTGTCGTCGTCGTAGTCGTCGCTGCTTTCGAGCTTATACACACGATCTTTCTCTCTCTCTCTCTCTCGATCCCTCCGGCTCTTTCGTCTATCTCTGTACTCGAATCCCCTCGCACAGAGACTCATCAAATGCAGGAAATGTGTTACGAGGCAAAAGGAGAGAAAAATTATCCTAGATTAATCCCACGATCTTAATAATCATAAATCAAAGCAGCCATAGAAGACGTAATACATTTATAAAGACGATCCCCGAGACTTCGTCGAAGCCATCAATATATCCGCGCAAGCTCCTCGATCATTTCGCGTTAATTAAATCAACCTGTTCAACGTGCATTTATATATATGTACATGTAAATGGACGTGACGAAGGATAGGCTTGAATTTTTTTTGCTCAAAGTAAAACGAACAAGAATCACTGAGCAATTGTTTTATTGGATTGATTATTAGGCTTGTTTTTCGTACACAAATTACAAAAGGATCTGCCAATGTGCCTATGATTTTTTTCGAGCTTGTAAGTATGTCTCAATAAAGGCATTTCTCCTTATGGCATCACTGTAAACTATCCATACTTTGGTAGATATATTTATATATATTTATAGATTTATACACGTGTACATACGTGACGAAAGATAGGCTTAAATTTTTAAATCAAATTTAAATGGACGGGAGCCACTGCACAATTGTTTTATTGGATTTATTATTAGACTTGTTTTTCGTACACAAATTATAGAGAGATTTGTAAATGTGCCTATGATTTTCTTCGAGCTTGTAAATATGTCAATAAAAGCATTTCTACTTTTTGCATCGCCATAAACAATCCATACTTTGGTAGAAACACTGACATTGGATGGACCGCAAATCGTAAACTTTAAGATTCGCCTAATTTACAGGGTTTTCATTTAACTCTGGTATATGTGTAGTCGTCGTTAAATCAAAGATCATATGTGAATATTCGGAGCGACGATCGCCAGCGGAGCGAGGAGAACGGTGTCCCTCCGGAGAGCACTTAAAGAGCTTTTACGATGCTACGTTTTACACGTATGTTCGAGGCAAATCGGACACAGTAGAGCAACACACCGAAATCTTGTCCTTCTCCTTTTAGTAATACGCTTTTCATATCTCCGTCCCTCTCCAGCTCGAGCCAACCCGACACTTGAATTATGTTCCACGCTTGCCAATAGCCAGGTATTCATTAACGCTAATTAATCCCGGATAGTATTAATAGAATGGCGAGCACGTTGCAGGGGAGAACGACAGAGGCTTAATACCCTACACTACTATTACTACGACTGTCCACGGTGTACGCAACACGGCGGTTAAGCGTAGCATCATCTCATCCACTTCGTGCGAGAGCTTTTAATAATACTAGTGGACCGCTAGTATTATTGCCGTCATTGTTGTCGAGCTCGTTTTTCAACAGTGATTATACTCCTTCGTGGAGCTTCAAGCTTTTCTGGCACCCACCGAACGCCTTCTAACAACTTTCAACAATTTCCCTACTGTCGAGCCTTTGACCCTTCGCACTTGACAAAACAATATTCAACTCACGATTTATCACATATTTTTAGTGATGTAAGCTAAAAACAGCGTCAAAATTTGGCTTTCTTGATTAGGGACTTAAGGAATAATGATTTCGATGCAACACTGTGAAAGTGATCGTGATGGAAATGCTTGTAGGGCACAAGAAAACATTTCTTTGCGTGAGGCTGGAATTCAATGTCTGCTGTTCAGTGTTGCAGAAGTACGCGTGTAAGTTCTACCCTCAAATCGCCACTTCCAATTAGAGGTTCCTCCGGTAGAGCGCAAGACAGCGTCTACCGAAGTGCGAGAGAGCTGGTCATACGTTAACGTATATTAATCGAGCTCAGAGCTATATTCGAGCAACAAGCAGTGGCTTGTAACTGTGGACCGCTAGTATTATAGTATTATACTAGTGGACCGCTAGTATTATTGCTGTCATTGTTGTCGAGCTCGTTTTTCAACAGTGATTATACTCCTTCGTGGAGCTTCAAGCTTTTCTGGCACCCACCGAACGCCTTCTAACAACTTTCAACAATTTCCCTACTGTCGAGCTTTTGACCCTTCGCACTTGACAAAACAATATTCGACTCACGATTTATCACATATTTTTAGTGATGTAAGCTAAAAACAGCGTCAAAATTTGTCTTTCTTGATTAGGGACTTGAGGAATAATGATTTCGATGCAACACTGTGAAAGTGATCGTGATGGAAATGCTTGTAGGGCACAAGAAAACATTTCTTTGCGTGAGGCTGGAATTCAATGTCTGCTGTTCAGTGTTGCAGAAGTACGCGTGTAAGTCCTACCCTGAAATCGCCACTTCCAATTAGAGGTTCCTCCGGTAGAGCGCAAGACAGCGTCTACCGAAGTGCGAGAGAGCTGGTCATACGTTAACGTATATTACTCGAGCTCAGAGCTATATTCGAGCAACAAGCAGTGGCTTGTAACTGTGGACCGCTAGTATTATAGTATTATACTAGTGGACCGCTAGTATTATTGCTGTCATTGTTGTCGAGCTCGTTTTTCAACAGTGATTATACTCCTTCGTGGAGCTTCAAGCTTTTCTGGCACCCACCGAACGCCTTCTAACAACTTTCAACAATTTCCCTACCGTCGAGCCTTTGACCCTTCGCACTTGACAAAACAATATTCGACTCACGATTTATCACATATTTTTAGTGATGTAAGCTAAGAACAGCGTCAAAAATTGTCTTTCTTGATTAGGGACTTGAGGAATAATGATTTCGATGCAACACTGTGAAAGTGATCGTGATGGAAATGCTTGTAGGGCACAAGAAAACATTTCTTTGCGTGAGGTTGGAATTCAATGTCTGCTGTTCAGTGTTGCAGAAGTACGCGTGTAAGTTCTACCCTCAAATCGCCACTTCCAATTAGAGGTTCCTCCGGTAGAGCGCAAGACAGCGTCTACCCAAGTGCGAGAGAGCTGGTCATACGTTAACGTATATTACTCGAGCTCAGAGCTATATTCGAGCAACAAGCAGTGGCTTGTAACGCGCGGAGCTTCTCGGGTTCTGACGTTCCTGCAAAGATCTCCTCGTAGCGCTACTATCTTTTCCGCTTGGGTTCATTGTCTTATTATTTCTTCTCCACCTTGTCCGTTTCGGAATAGGGGGAAACTAATAAACCCTCTTCACTTTCGGACTCAGAAAAAAAACCAGATGCCCAAGGTAATTAATTGAAATCTCGTATAAAAGTTCAAAATGCACGATTTACTTTTCTTAATTAATGTAACATTTACCATATTTCAAATTCACTGGTGGGTTGTTTATGGTGAAGCCGTTTGGTTTTTTTTTGTTTTTCAGAAATAAATAGGAATATAAGATAAAAAATTTTGTGACGGATATCGAAAAGCTCAAAGCTGAAGGAAAATGCACAGAGAAGAATTGCGAAGTCCTTTGGAAAGGATATTGAGAAACGACTCTACGTTTGCGAGACTTCACATTCTGACGTACACTCACTTCGTCGAGTATTATGCTTTAGCTTGTCAGCTCGGTGAAACTTCATTTGAAAACCCATCCAGAATGTACAATAGTGCATGTATCGTGGGGTGCACTCAGTTTACAGACGGAAGGAGACGAGGGGGATGAACAGTTACACGTATATCGAATGGCAATACAAACATCCCGACGAATATTCTTGGTCTCGGGACGCACAGTCGCTGTGTTGGATTTGGCTCGAATCCACGAGTTATATTATCGCCGTTGCGGTATAAAGTGAAGCACAGAAAATAGACATATAGACAGGCGGATCGGCGAATATGTAGCTCGATCTCACCGCGCCGTCCTTCCGCTCGAGCTTCGGAAGTCGGAGAAAGCGGCGAGAAATGCGGTTCAGAATCATCCTAAGTCACGTGACATGGACCAATATCCGAAATCACGCAGCATACTCAACCGCAGACCACACCGGGGCGAAAAGCACAATCTTTTTAAAATTCAATTGTTTTTCTTGGATTTTTTACCAAAATTTTGAATTCACAAACGTCCATAGAAACAATTTGTAGGTTTACCGATTTAAAAAAATTTTTAATAAATTTTCAGTTTTAACCATTAAATGCAGAATTCACTACAATATGATTAAAAAATTAATTACAATATGGTATATTCAACCCTTTAACGGCCAAGACCCTTTCCTCAAAGAAAAACAATTTTTCCAAAAATTATTGGTGACGTTTGAAAAAAAAATCAATGAAGCGAGTGAACAACTTTCGTTGAGGTTGAATTTTTTCGAATTAACAATGTAATTATTAAAGTATCTTAGAAAATGGCACTTGAAATAAATGGCGCATATTGCCGGTTCAATACGCCCCGGTCTCTTCCGCTTAGCACTACTCGACTTTGCTCTATCTTATACACTGCTAAAGCCCCGAGCAACCCCGCGAAATCATAAAACGGATACAGGGTACGTGTATGATGTGGTTGGTGATGCTTTCTGCTGGTGAGAAGAGGGTGGGGAGAAGCGCCGAGAGGAGAATTGAGGAAGCTTCTGGTTCTGGTTGTGGTTTCTGGTGTGCGGTACACAGTAATGGCGTAAACCTAGGCTTTTGGAACTGCTCCACGATACATTGCTCGAGGCGCACGAAATCCGCAGATACTTCCAACTGTGCATTACGTACATTTGTATGTAGGGTGCACGTACGTATATGCAATCCACGGATGTACCTAAAGGCTTTCGAGACATTTCACGTCTTACCTACTCGCCTTCCTGTGCCAATTTTTGGCAGGTTTCATTGGAACGCCCACGCTCTAGTCGACTCGTTAGTCGGGTCCTCGTTTTAGTGCACTTATCTCACTCCCACCTCGGGAAAACGGCATTTATTGGAGTCCTGTGTAGTTTCAGAAATTTTATGTCACTAAAAGAGTCGTTAATCTCCCAAATACCTCAACTGTTTTCCACATTCACCGCGTCACTCAAAATGTACACGAAACGCAATTTGTCACTCCTTCCTTTGTATCTTTGGTATTTTGTCAAAGATTGTAGGGAAACTGTTTTAAGGGGTCATTACCATAATTTATCATATTTTCTCTCGTGCGGTACCAAACGATTTTCTAAATCTGTTCAATCGGTATATCAAATTCCAGTATACCGATTAAATTGCGCGTTCTTTTGGTTACTTTCGAAGCAATGAAAATTTCGAATGAGAACTTGTATCCAAAGTTTCGTAAAAAATTAACGTCAAAACTATGACTTGATTTACTCGAACGATATATCTCGAAGATAGTTTATCATCCTCCACGCGAGGAAACGAAAGTGAGAAGAGGGAAAGGAGGGGAAAGGTGGGAAATCAGGGCAGCGGGTGCCCTGGGGTTTTCCTCGCCCGAGGCGAATAATCATTTATCCCCGAAGTGGCCAGGGTGAGAGTGTACTTCGGTAGTCGGAGTGTAGGTACTGTAGGGTAGAGGGTGAACCAACGGGGTCGAAGTGGCCTCGAAACTTTCGTTTCCCGGCAGCAGGTAGATGCATTCACTTCTGGGACTCCGAGGCACCACACGCGCACACGTGTCTACAGATATACACGAGGTATCCCATACCGGTTCGACCAACGGCCGACCCTCAACTTCCGAAATATGCTTTGCCATTTTTTATTATACTCATCCACGTGAAAAAAGCGTGCACAATTTTTTATCAAATTTATCTCAAGCGTCGTTTATCAATTATAAATATTCCAAATTCAAAATCAAGCCCATGTTTTTAAATCTCATTTTAATGTTCCGAAAAATTCAGATTAAAAAAAAAGTGTATTGTCAAAATTTTGAATATTTATTATGAAGAAACGACTTCAGAGAAAAATCCGAAAAAAATTCCACATGCATTTTGGATGTGGAAGAACAGTGTAAAAAATTGGGAACCATTTTTGGAAATCGGTCGTTGGTCTAGTTGGTGTGCATATGCCTCATGTGTGTACATATGCACGTATAGGCGAGCAGTGTGAGTGGTACACAGTTGAACAGGAGAAAAAGCGTGTGAGTGAGACGTGGAAAAAGTGAGAGGACGCTGAGAGAGCTCGGAGAGGTATATCCACGAAAGAATGTTTAAGAAAATATTTTCCTCTGTGGTACAGTGAGGCCCGAATTTTTTTAGCCCCTTTCTGTGGGCCTCGTCCTACAGCCTCCGGGATTTCGCGCAGGATGTTAATTTCTCGGAGTTTTGGGCTCGGAATGAGGCGAGGGAAGCTCGGATTTTCACGCTTCCTATCCTCCCGTCTCACTCGGGTGTCTTTCCGCTGTGCTGTGTACCTCGAGAGCTCGTTCCCTCATTGGAGATGAGCCTCCTCTTGCCCCTCGGCCTCTCGCTAGTTGCCTCTGGTACCGCATGTATGCACACAGAAGTGTGTACACGAGGAACACGACGAAAGTTGGAGAAGCTCGTAGCTCGAAGCTCGCCTGCATTGCAGAAGGGAGCTCATGGGTGGGCTATCTATAGACGTAAGCTAGCGTGTAACCAAATAGGAACCGAGTGTCACTCGGGGGTGACAAAACTCATTAATACCGATCTGCTTAATGCCCCGTCGCGTGTCCAGCATTAATCTACTTAAAAATATATCTGGATACACACCTCCCTGTGCAAACGTCTGGCATTTGCTTTTTTTTCCTTCCCATATGGACGGAATAGGTACTCGAATCAATGGTGGATTGCAGGCAAACGATTTCACATGACCGTCAGGATGGGGAGGGTTTTTTCATCCCACTCAGGGATGAAATTACAATGGGGACAGAAATTTTGAAGATTTATTCAATGCTGCTGATAAGACTCTTAAGATCAGAGGTTTGTGTCCTATGATAAGAAGGACGATGCATTAGGAACTCGTAGAATTTGAAAATGGACAAGTTTGTATGTAACTATGGACGTATTAATGAGATTGAATTTACTTGATTCGATGAAATGACTATTCCATGATTGGAACGGTGGTTGGCTCATATTTTGATGGAACAAAAGAACCGCGCGAAAATCGAAGAGCACTATTGAGAGACTCATCTCGTACTTCTTCGTCAACGTTATCGCGGGAGGGAAAAATCTAATATCTGACGCGCGGAAGGCGGAATTTACTTTCCACTCGACGTTGGGACACTTTGCGCTCGCGCTTCTTCAACGTTTATGTATATTTCCATACGAATCTGTGATATACGTTTCAGCGATTCTCTCGGAGCGTTTGCAGGGCTGAAAAATCATTTTGCTCGACGGTTTCCCTCAAGAGCGTCGCGCGTAGCCTTTATTCGCGGCGCAGGAAGAAAGAAAGCCCAAGAGCACTCCCTCCACTTCAACGGTTTACTTTTCACTCCGAAGAACCGCATCAAGTTCCGCCGTTTCCTCTGCTTTGCGTTGGGGCTCCGCCTCGACTCTCGTGATGTCCCGTGGTGATGCCTTAATGCGACTCGCATTGTTGCATATTAAACGGCCGAGACACGACGTTAACTGTTTCACTCCGTTTCCCAGATAAAAAATGTGCATTCTCGTGAAAATCGCAGACGGGAAAAGTGTCGGAAACGAAGCTGTTTACTGCTTCATCATTCGTTTGCCTTGAATCTACATAATCTTCCGAGTAAATTGCATTATTTTACCTCGGAGGTCTGCCCGCTGAAAAAAAATTTATCGGTTCCTGCAACAAAACAAATTATTGACACTTTAATATTTTCCATTACAGCCGTGAATATTTTCGCAGGAGTAATGCGCATTTTTGTAGTAACGATATCGTTTTTTCCGGTCGTGTATTAATTACTATAATTATCGCAAGGATTTTTCATTCTAAAACTGTCCCTACCTAAATTCGATTGATTAAAAAATTAATCAAGCACGTGTACAAAATAATTGTTCATTAGAACTCCGATGTTCGATAAGAATACGGTTATTAATTTGGCATCGAGTCGCGGAAGATAAAATAGAAAATAAGCCAGGAGATTTGGGCCCGACTGCGGGACTATTCGGATCTCTTCGTCAAGATCAAAACCCTCTCCGGCGCACCATAAATCTCTGCGAAACGTCATTGGCTATTCCTCTCCCTTCCTGTCTCAGGATTTTTACTCGCCACGGAGAAACAAAATGAGAAGATAAAAATTTCCCGGCCAAGAGTAGCGGAGTTTGATCCGCAACTTCCATCTACCAACATCCGTGGGAGTGTCTCTCGTCTCTGGAAGCCCTCTACGCGTTCTATGGAAACGTGACCTGGTTTCTATCCGAGGTCTATGCATACAGAGGTTACACGTATCGTAGAGTATAGAGAGAGAGTCACTCCCTATATCTATGTATGCATCTGTCTGTGTCTAATCGTGTGTGTGTGTGTGTGTATGTGAAAGTGAGTGAGAAGCCCAAAGCGTGATGTACTCTCGAGAGAGTTTGCTCACAGAATGGGAATTATTAACGCAAAGACTCGGAGCTTTTTCGCGTCGAGGGTTAACGAGCCTGCCGCAAAGCCATATAGCCCCGGTATATATACTCGAGTGGACTTTTCGACCGCACGACGGAGAAAGGACCGAGTGAGAGTTTGCAAAAACGGTCAGTCACCTCTCATCTCTCCCTCTCTCTTCAGGAGCTATAATGAAAAAAAAAAAAAAACAGATAAAACAAAGAAGGAGATACTAGAGAATCGCAAGAGGAAAAAGATATGTGGAAGAGAGAGAAAGTGATACAGAAGACATACCGCGTACTGTGGCCTTATGTCGCCCAGATGTTGACAATTTTTTCGCACCCTACCAACAGACATGAACGAACCGTCAGTGGATGGCATAGATGCTGCAGAAGATGCACCGTGCACCAGGGCAAACCTTCTCCACGTGCATCTTCGAACCCGCGACAAAAAGTCACCCAAGTACGAAACAAGAAGAGTTGATACGTCTGCGGGAAGTGCAATATGCACAAAAGTGCATATAGTGGATAGTGTGCATATATATGTATATACAAATATGTGTAGTAACATATCAGCGACACTGAAACTTTCGCGCCACCGTCATCGTCATCCTCGACTTAATTTCATTGACGACAACTCGCATCCTCTTTCTCTTTCTCGGCCTCTTACGCCTCGAGTGTCATTCATAAAATTGTGTTAACGATCGCACGTGTACCGAGGAGTGAAACGAGCCAGCGACGATAAAACGGTGAAAGAAATTTTCGAGTGCCCAACAAATTCAATGGAGGTTGGATCAAACGTTTTTACTGGGCGCATTTTGGATGAAACATTTTCCATGTGCAATTTGTTTCCAAGTGGAAAAAAAAAGCGTCAAATTATTGTACGTGCGATTTAAAAAAATCTATAGCTTTCAATTAAAATATTTGTTCTTGTTGATTATTGCGACTTTTGCGCTGATTGCAAGAATCGGTAAAAATTCGTTTTTTCTTTTTAGGGATTAAAATAAATGCGGAGAAGCGTCGCCGACGAAGAATCGCCTTCGCGACAATCAATTTAAATTAAGGATCTCGATTCCGTTCTCCCATCTCTCCCTCCCACATAGTTTCCCTGCTCCGATTACCAAACTGATTAAAATCTTCGCCGGAGGTATAACTTCCCCCGGGGAGATACTCGCCTAATGTACGAATTATTTGATTTATCGCTGCTAATTAAGAGACCGGCTCGGATCTCTCGTGGACCCGAGGAATTTCCATCCTCCCTCTTCTCTATTTTCTTCCGAATATTTGTGCGCCTTCTTTTTCTTCCTCCTCTTTCTCTCTCCCTTTTCTTTACTCGTTATGCTACACTGGCCAATTCAAAGGAGCAGCGAAGTTTCGTAGCTGTGAAACTCATTAGGTGACTTCCATCCCTCTCTATCTCGCTCTTTTACTTCTGGTGACCTTCTTCACCGCACTCTGTCTCCCGCCGGCTCTTCATGAGAAAATGGAGAAAGAGGGCGAAAACATCCCTCCAAAGAGCGCCGGGGAAGGGAGAAAAAAGTTGCACGGCGTTACCTCGACCCGAGGAAGAGGGTTGAACCGAGGAGTCATCAATATTCGTCAAGCAACGATAAACCGCGTCTAAGGGATGGTTGTGCGGGCCGCCCGAGACGTCGAACTCTCGCCTTGAGAGAAGAAAAGAAAAAAAAACTTCGGAGATTCTCTCCAGCCATCCGCCGCCTACATAATCCCAACGAGATTCACGATCTGCAAAGACTGTTTAAGAATTTAATTTCAATACATAATTTAGAACCCCTCTTGATCAATTAACTTAAATTCTGGTTACTGATAAAAACATTTTTATATATTTATACAACATTTTTTCGATATCACGGTGGCCATGACGAAAGTTAATTAAAACCTAAGGCAAAATTATAATACGTCAGTTATTTATAACGTGAAGTAAAGAAAATGAAAAGACACTTTTCGAATGATTTTCATTTTGAGTACTGAGATAAACTCATTTAAAAATCATTGTTCACGACGACCGTTCATAAGTTTTCATCACCGTTTTTAAATGCAAATGGTTGATATTACCCGTCAGCACCTGTCACTTCTGGCTTCGTCATAAAAATGATATTAACCAACATATTTGCTTCTGCCAGAACGGAAATTACTGCTGAAAGAGCGATAAAACTGTGGCGTCATGACTTATTTGCGTAGCAGCGTTAACTCTGAACAAAATAACCTTTCAAAATAAATGAATACAATTCTTGTATGAAAAACAGACGAAATGTAATCGAGCGAGTGCGAAAGCTCTTTTTTCCATCACTCAACAAAATTAAATCACTCATTTTATTTCTTTGCACGTGACAAGTAAATCAGATTGGTATTAAGACCAAATTAATTTGAAACATTATTTATGATAACGATAAATTCACTATCTTTGATGCTCTACAGAAGAGAAACCTATACAATTTTTGAAAATCCATAAATATTTCAGCGCCGCCTATTTTTCGATACTCCGAACGCAAAAACGTGTTTCTATTTGTTTCAGCGTATACGTATTAGTGATAAAAAAAATATTATAGTCGCCATAAAATGGAGATTAATACCACTCACCGCTAATAGGTTGAAACCTCGCGAGGGGGTCGGAAAACTGGCGTAGTCTGTCCGTAACGTACTGCGGTGATTCTCCGTTCTGTAAAACAAAAAGGAGGGGCAAAAAATAAAATGGTTTTCCAAACAGTAACTGCGAGAGAGAACGCATTTGTCGGTGGCAAAAAGTGGAGCAGCAGAAAGCGTTCTACCGATTGATAAGAATGAAGGTATAATAAAAACGCGGATGCATAAGTCACGGAGTCGTAAAAGCTCGCGCTGAGCGAGAGCTGAAAAGGCTGTTTCATCTTCCTTCATGGTCTCTCGTCAACGACCTCAGTTTCTGTAATGGCTTGGACAACCGCGAGTGTAATAGCGTCCATTTCTTACGCTTCAAATCACTTTACACTTGTTTTTTTGTTTAATCCCACTATACGTTTGATCATAAATACATAAAACACCATTAAAAAAAGCTTTCAGCCTGAGCAATAATTTTATAAATCGGACACCTCATTTTCTCGATATTTCTGATGTTTGACTTTATCTTCAGCAACATATATTTTTTAAAGAAAAATAAAATTTCAATCAGAACCATTGATGTACAATAAAAAAAGTGACAAAAAAGTCCACCAAAATTTTCTTTTACCTTTAAATCGCTAGTTATTGCATTTTTTTATTTTATATAATCGTATCGACACTTTTTTGGTACAGATTTTAACGCCACGTTTGATTTCTTCTGATTATCTTCTCATCTACACGTGAAAAAAATGTTGAAACGAGGGCGCAAACACGGAAGGACAGAAAACATGGGTTACACGCTAGAATCACGGAGATTGAGTTATGATCGGTATCTGCAATCGAGATTCCACTCGAAGTGCTCTCCGGGCGTCGAGCACTGCCCCGGTGAGTGAGGAGCTCGTGGAGGGGGTTGCTGCAGCAGGTTCACCAGTAGAGCTGCGCTGTGCCGGACCGAAGTTCCGAAATCGTAGGTCAGGAATCCAGGTCGCTCTAGGGGCAAACTAGAGAGCTCGTGCAAACGTCCATTGGGAGTGCAATGTGCACGGTTCGTGATACTGCAGCTTCCCTGCCATTCCGCTCGAACTTATAGAATTCTACCCACCACACGTAAACGCTTCTGTGCAGAGCACAGTGAACGTATGGAAATTCTGCTGCGCTCGCCAATTAGTGATCGGTAATAGAGATATAATTTCGAGGGAAATACTCTGGTCTGTTGATGCAGCATAGAGCCCTTGTTACTATAAATAGCAAGGTGCACCGTCGTTATCATCAATAACGAAATGCACTAAAGTTAGGAAAATGGAAAAATAAAGTGGGATGCCATCAATTGACTTGAAAAAAAAAATAAAAAAAGTCACGCGGTGCAACTGCAACTGAAGGACGGAAATTAGTTTCATTGGAACGCCCATCGATCCTCTGACCATTCGTCAAAGGTTTTATTTACTCTTTATCGGTAAAGAAAAATATGTTTAAAAAAATCGAAAAATCTCACACGTCGATACAAAAAATGTTGCCAAATCGCTTTCCTTAAAGTTGCACACATTTTTGCTTCTCGTTTTAGTTTGTCTCTAAATATGCCTAATTTTAAAAAACGAGAATTTCAAAAAAAATAAGAGAAGGAAAATTGATTGCTAATTTGATTTGCATATCGATTGGCGAAAATTGAAATAATATTAGCCGAGATAAAATCAGGAGTTTGAAGTCCGCGGCACGTTTCTGCATGGGTGGCCCTTATCTTAACGCGCTTCCGTAACATTAATTGCTGGTAAAGGGAAGAGCTTGAAAATGGGAGTCACGTCGCGGAGGGTCGGGAGTACAGCGCGCCTATATGAGAGCGTCCACTCTCTGCATGTTTATCCCCTCAGCGGTGCAATGGGATTCCACATACTCCTCTATCTGGTCCGTCGCGTCGGATGCACACGGAGCTTTTATTCCGTGTATGCTCTCCGTACGTACGAACCACACATACGAACAATTATGGGCTATTTATTCCGCCGGGTGACATTTACTCCTTATATTCTAGTCTATCTTAAGTACGGTGTCTCTCGTTTACGCTCTCGCACTCGACACGTCTCGTGTGTGTGGCTTTGCAGGTGTACGAGTAATATATGCCCGAAGCACCAGTAGCAACCGAAGCACGGTATATACCGCGGTGTAATAAACCTCCCGACTTTGTAACTCTCCCACCGCGGAAGGCTCTTTGAGCATACCCGTCGTACTTCGTACCTTCGCAAACCAAAATTTATCACCCACGATCACCCAAAACAGCTTTCATTCGCATTCATGGTGTTCGTCAATTTATAAATAAATTCGGAGCTTCAGGTATGTGGAAAAGAAATTTCATTTACCTGTCGATAAGCGAAAGTAAAAATGCTTCTAAATTCGGAAATGGGCTGAAAAACTTATAATTTCTGGTGGGCGACGGTGTATCTTTGCAGGGATTACTATCGATGCTCACTCACGTGCTCCATAGTGGATAACAACCGAACTGGTTCATTTGGAAGATTTGGGAAGAGCAAAATGGTGAACAGGAGAGAGAGAGAGGAAGAGAGAAAGATTCAAGAGTGACTCACTCGCCGCAACAAACATCATAAACCCCGAAGGATATAAGGCAGTAGGCGTTAAACGGCTCCTGTCGACCATGATATAAATTACAACTCGAGCACCTTATAGCCTAAAAGCTCGTGGATGGTGGCGAGAAAAAAAAAAAACAAGATACTGCGACCTAAAATGATGTCCGAATGCGTAGATGACATTTTTTGTGCACCCAGCAAAGTGATTCCAGCAATCATATATCGCGTCGAGTGGAGCACGTGAACAAGCTAAACGAGTGATAAAAAAAATAGTCGCAGTGATTGCTACCGTAAGAAATGGCCAATGATTGTTGGGCACCATTCCTGTTTACAATATAGACCGAGCTAAATGCGTGGGCTTATGAAGACACTGCGCGAAGTGTTCAGTGTCATAAATTAATAATCAGTATATAAATTACAACTCGAGCACCTTATAGCCTAAAAGCTCGTGGATGGTGGCGAGAAAAAAAAAGAAGATACTTCGACCTAAAATGATGTCCCAATGCGTAGATGACATTTTTCTTGCACCCAGCAAAGTGATTCCAGTGATCATATATCGCGTCGAGTGGAGCACGTGAACAAGCTAAACGAGTGGTAAAAAAATAGTCGCAGTGATTGCTGCCGTAAGAAATGGCCAATGATTGTTGGGCACCATTCCTGTTTACAATATAGACCGAGCTAAATGCGTGGGCTTATGAAGACACTGCGCGAAGCGTTCAGTGTCATAAATTAATAATCAGTATATAAATTACAACTCGAGCACCTTATAGCCTAAAAGCTCGTGGATGGTGGTGAGAAAAAAAAAAAGATACTTCGATTTAAAATGATGTCCCAATGCGTAGATGACATTTTTTGTGCACCCAGCAAAGTGATTCCAGCGATCATATATCGCGTCGAGTGGAGCACGTG
Source organism: Clistopyga incitator (assembly GCA_947507545.1). Classification (NCBI taxonomy): domain Eukaryota; kingdom Metazoa; phylum Arthropoda; class Insecta; order Hymenoptera; family Ichneumonidae; genus Clistopyga; species Clistopyga incitator. The sequence goes on from OX382177.1 coordinate 11,367,597, forward strand.
AACAAGCTAAACGATTGATAAGAAAAATAGTCGCAGTGATTGCTACCATAAGAAATGGCCAATTATTGTTGGGCACCATGCCTGTTTACAATATAGACCGAGCTAAATGCGTGGGCTTATGAAGACACTGCGCGAAGCGTTCAGTGTCATAAATTAATAATCAGTATATAAATTACAACTCGAGCACCTTATAGCCTAAAAGCTCGTGGATGGTGGCGAGAAAAAAAAAAAGATACTTCGATTTAAAATGATGTCCCAATGCGTAGATGACATTTTTTGTGCACTCAGCAAAGTGATTCCAGCAATCATATATCGCGTCGAGTGGAGCACGTGAACAAGCTAAACGAGTGATAAAAAAAATAGTCGCAGTGATTGCTACCGTAAGAAATGGCCAATGATTGTCGTTTACAATATAGATCGAGCTAAATGCGTGGGCTTGTGAAGACACTGCGCGAAGCATTCAGTGTTATATATTCTACGGTGACTGAAGCACAGCTTCCGACTCAGTGGGACATAAAAAATGTTTGTCAGCCTGATAAATCTGGCCGAAAGTCTTCGGAAAACCTCGCGTATGGACGTATTAGTGACAAATAGCTTGTAGCGGATATGCCACGTGCCAAAAATAGACGACTGAATAAATCCGAATTTACGAGTCCGGTTTTTACGAGCCCTCGGTCAACCAAAGAAATTTTCTCCAAAATTTAAATCCCCTGTCACAAATCTACGACTATTAATCGCTCTGGACCATTGATTCATTTTATTCTTCTACGTATTTGATAATAATAGATTTTCGTTGACTTTCGATTTGAGAATATTCGGTTTTTAACGACGTGACTGAAGCGGATTTTTTTTTATTTATTTTTCAGCACAGTAGAAATCCGAACAAAGTTAATGACAATGAGGAAAATGATTAGTAACAAATGTGCACAAATTATTTTAGTACGTGCATTTTCATTACAAATTTCATAATAAAATATCCTCATTTCCTTCTTACGTAAATTTTCGGTTTACAGAAAATAGATGTACCTGTAGATCCGGAAATTCGAAAACCTCGATAATGATTATCTTAACTCGCCGCACGTTGCGCCTAATTAACAGCTCAATTATTAACCGAGCATTGGCCCGGAGACGCGGAGATTTAGCCCTCTAAGGTGTATATTAATTTCCGGCTCGCTCGAACGTCGTCTCTTCGACTGTAGTCGAGAGTAAGCGGCATGTACTGAGGAAACTACTCTAGACTGAGCTTGAATGTGGTGAAAGCTCTCACTCTCTCTCTCTTCTACGACCGACACGACATGACGACGGTCCCGAGACGAGGGAGCAAGCATATAGCAAAGCGAGGAGGGCACAACTCGGGAGTAACGAAAGTCTGGCGGCGGCACATCGGGTGAGTGAGCGAACCGTGCCTCGAGGGTCCTCGACGGAGTTTCGACGCTCCCTCGTTCCGCGTATAGAGACGTTATACAAGTAACATGTATCTACACATTGGATAAAATTACCGACACAAGTGCCGAGGTTTGTGTACGTGTACAGCTGTACTTTGTAGCATACCCTAAGTACTAACCCCTTGGCCAATGTAAATAATGCATAAGCTTATGCGCGGCCGTGTGGGAGTCAACTCGTACACCGGTGCATTAATTACAGGATGTAAAGGTGATGGAAAGAGGAGATGAGGGTGAAGAGGCAAACATAGAAAAAGATCAAGGCTTCGCGATGTTGAGAGACAATGCGACTCAACTTCGTGTCACCTCGCATATTATCGTTGAATGCTAACAATTTTAACAGCTCAAAGTTCCACGTTAAAGCAGTTACAGAAAGGCTTTATCTTCTATCAACGGTTTACTTTGTGTTTAAAAACGTACTCATTTTTTATTTATTTATAAAAATGTTTACCGGGATTTTTGTCACCTGTCATATTTACAGAAATTTCTGTGGTATAATTAATAATGTATACAGATATATATATATGACATTAATAATTTGACTATTTGCGAAATTTATTAATCACCTCAATTTGAGGAAAGAAAGCTAATTTTTGTTTGGAGAACGTATCCAGGATTCCTGGAGTTTCAAAAATAAAATCCTTTATTTATTCGAATGATAAATGCAGTGAAAGTAAAATATTTTATTAAAGAAAATTCTGTGTGTCATCCGTCTCCTCGGAAAGGCTGACTAAAGCGGAGCGAGGTGCATAGTTAAGACGCGAATCTCGCAAGCGCGTAGATCTGAAGGGCGAGGTGAAGGAAGACAAAGCTCGCGAATCCTTCAGCTTTCTTCCTCTCCTTTATCGTTGCGAGCTTCTCGAGCAAACTCCCCGGTCCAAAGCCGGTAATGCATTTATTTGATCGGACGGAACTGGCGCACAGGCGAGAGTTGAAGAGCTCGCGGGAGCTCACCGCTCCTTTCCGGGAGAGGAGCGGACCTATACTGTTATAGGTACTGTGGAGTACAGAGCACAAAGGTTCTTGAGCGAATAAGGAAACAGGGACACTGGAAGCGAAGAGTCGGGAGAAGGAGAGACAAAGAGGAACAAAGGCATATCGCGGAACGTCGCTTTAGACCCCACCCCCGCATTTTCCGCAGCGAAGAAAACGAATTTTCTACTTCTCTTGCTTCGCTCATCTGCTCGAGGATAATTTAATTATCAAATACTGAGTGAACAGGTACAACGGACGTGCCGAATGTAATGAAAAACTTTTGTCGCACCGATTTCTCGGTATTCCAATAATACAATAAACAATCATCGAACATATTGTGATGTTTATAAAATAAAATAGAGACTTCATTGCACGGGTAAAATCGTGACTTCGTCATTAAGACGTGAAATTAAAATGCCTATTTCAGCTAATCGATGATCGAATAAGGTCTCGTTAAGGCGTAGAATTGCATTTTCGGGTATTTGAGCCGCTGATTTTTGTTCGATTAAGCTCTGATCCATTGATCGAGCGAAGCGATGGGCAAAATAGCTTCGATCGTCGATACCGGTTGATAGAGCGTCGGTCAGAGTCAGTCGGTCTAGTCAGAGATCCGGTCAGCGGACCTATACTGTTATAGGTACTGTGGGGTACAGATCACAAAGGTTCTTAAGCGAATAAGGAAACAGGGACACTGGAAGCGAAGAGTCGGGAGAAGGAGAGACAAAGAGGAACAAAGGCATATCGCGGAACGTCGCTTTAGACCCCACCCCCGCATTTTCCGCAGCGAAGAAAACGAATTTTCTACTTCTCTTGCTTCGCTCATCTGCTCGAGGATAATTTAATTATCAAATACTGAGTGAACAGGTACAACGGACGTGCCGAATGTAATGAAAAACTTTTGTCGCACCGATTTCTCGGTATTCCAATAATACAATAAATAATCATCGAACATATTGTGATGTGTATAAAATAAAATAGAGACTTCATTGCACGGGTAAAATCGTGACTTCGTCATTAAGACGTGAAATTAAAATGCCTACTTTGAAATGAATGAATTCCTTCATTCTGTATGAATACTTGAATAGAATGAATTCCTCTTCGACAGATAAAATGGAACGTTAACATTTTTTCACGGGTCTGAAAACTACAAATTAATGAGTTCTTAACGTAAGATTTTTTTTAAAAGCGTATCATCTACAGATTCTTCTTTCTTACGACTTTTTTGGACCATCAGCTAATCGACGATCGAATGAAGTCTCGTTAAGGCGGAGAATTGCATTTTCGGGTATTTGAGCCGCTGATTTTTGTTCGATTAAGCTCTGATCCATTGATCGAGCGAAGCGATGGGCAAAATAGCTTCGATCGTGGATACCGGTTGATAGAGCGTCGCATAGGTCCAATGATAGTAACGTTCCTTCAGCGTCTCCGTCTTTTTGCTCCACGTTGGCACAACCTGCTGACTGTGTAGGATGCGAGAACTTTTCAAATTAACCCTACGAAGCTCTCGCCTAACGGACGCGTCAAAGTTGAAAGTTCTTGCGCTCGATCTGGCGATGAACGCGCACTGGGTTAGCGCATCTACAGCACACAACGCGGCTCCAACCTCTGACCTTTAACCGATCGTTCGCAAGCCCCCGCAAGCTAAAATCCACCGCAGCTTTCGTGTCCTCCGCTGTATCCTCGCAGCCGCCGCCCCAAGCTGTTGTTTGTGCTCCATTTTGTGCGCAAGAACCAAATTAATAGTCATAATTAATTTGATTTTATTTTATATCATTTTATCGACAACAAAAGTGAAAAATGATTGTTTTATCAAATAATTGTGGCCCCATTATCATAAAGTGCCAATCGTTAGAAAATTATTTTTCATTCATGAGACTATTCTTATTTTTTTTCCTTTTGTTGTTGTTGTTATTTTTGTAAATATAATAAATATCTAACGACAATTAATTAATGAAAGAGTCGCTTTATCATTCTTCCTGCATAATTGATAATCGTAAACAGAGTTACAATTTATACTTTTTCGTTTATGTTCTTTTTTTATTTGTACAGTTATTTGAATGCTCTACTTTCGCCATTACTTTCTGTCACACATTTTTCTGCAGTGTACAGCGAATGAGTTTTGGCCCAGAATACGTTGACAAACAATTCTTTGCCTCGACCTGTCTCCGCATCCGGCAGCTCTGGAACTGACGTGACCAACCAACGGAAGAAAATGCATATTTAACAGTCGGAAAATAGATTTTTCGGGCCACCCACAGGGAAATACTGTTTTCATCGGACGATAGCAGCTCGACAAACCGGAAATTCAAAATTGGTATTAAACTCAGTATCCCTACTAAAAACTGGACGATAAAATACAATGAACAAATTTTCCGTATTCATTGTATCATGTAAAAAAATTATTCAAAGTAGTCATGGCGTAGCGCAATGAAAAAAATTGTTTTATGCTCTTCGATGACACCGTACGTCATTTTTTTTTTTTTTATTCCGAAGAGACTCATTAAAAAGTAATTAAAAACATTTTGCTAGTTTTTAAAAATTCGTCGATAACCGAAATAAAAGCTACATCTGTTGTCACATTAAAAAATAGAAATAAAATTAAAAAATTCTGTCCCAGCGGGAAAATATAGCTCTTTCATTTGGACATGAGAGTTCAATGCGCTCAGCGTAAATGGTTTCGGGGTATGTTGACCTCTCATAAATGGATAATCAAAGATTTTCGATAACGAACGTGTAGCTAACGATTCAGGGAGCGGGCGTACAAAACGTGTTTGCAGAAATCGAGTTTTTCCTCTCTGCAGTCTCATACCAGCTCGGCGCAAAGTCCCGACGAGGCAACTGGATTTTTATTCCAACGCGCACGTGTGTGCCAGACACAATCCCGTGGTTTGCGATCGAGATTGCTATACCAGGGCAGGAGGACGACGCGGGGGCGAAGTAAACAGGGGTGGGTACAAGCCCATTTCCTGTACCGCGAAATCAAGTGAGCGAGAGAGAGAGAGAGAAAGCGACACATACACACAACTGGGACAGACTTCTGCCACCGAGTTACGTGAGCCAAACTCGCACGTGATGGAGTTAAGAATTTCTGCTCCGGCAACTGGCTTGTGATCAGCTCGTAACTCTATAGAAAATATAGTATATATCGAGGGGAAGAACCGTGATAGCGATATTAGTGTGTATCAGACGACAACATTTTTCTCCGTATTTATTCTCCGAGGGAAAGAGTGAATAAAAATGTGCTTAAGGTAAAATCACGAAAAAAACGTGACTAAAGAAGTTCTTATATTTTTTGTGAACAATAAAGTAGTAGAATAACAATCGATTCGACGATAATAATAATATAATTGCAAGATAAGAGGAAATGATAAAAATATGACAATAAATGACTGCAAATATATCAATGGCTAATTGAATTAAATTATTTTTCTTGTACTTCAATTTTCAACATTCTCAATGTATTTTTCATCGTACCGAAAAAAATTCTCGTGCCAATAACTCGGATTGATAAATTGTTGGAAGTCACTTAAAATCAGTTACACACAATGAGATAATTTATGCCTCACAAATGAGAGAAAACTTTTGAAAATTTATGGTTTTCTCAGCATTGAATTCACAGTATTTTTATTGGTGAATAAAATCCGCTTCAGGCCACATAATTAAATTCTTCTCCACGACGAGAATAAGGGGCCAATAAAAATGTTTTTGGAGGGTTACGAGATCGACGCCACCGAGGAATCTGAGTAGGTGCCGAGCTTTTATCGTAAAGCTCGCTGAGTTAACGATATCCAACACGAGACCACCGTAGTACCACTGTACCAACGTGACGACGAGAGCATCGAGAGGACTCGGGAGAAAAAAGATAAAGAGAGCCAGAGATAGTAGTACGAGCTTTAAATAAGCACAATGTTTGCGCTTGCAGATAGCGCGTGGACCGCAGTGTCGTCGGGGTCGACACTCTTTTGAGGTTCCGGTGATATACGACGCCGCGAGTATACATTACTATAAAGCTCCTGGCTCTCGAGCCTCGACCGAAGAAGAAAACTGACTTGGAGCGTATGTGTGAGTATCCTACAAGTTACGTATGCCCTTATTTTTTCTCATCATCTTCTCCCGTACAACATTTTACAAATTTTTTTTCTCCGAAATTATAGACCACAAAATCTTCCAACAACGATAAAAAATTTTATGGTTTAAAAATTCCGACCATGAAAACTCTACCCCGTGCAGATAAAAACGTCGATTAAACGTCACCACGTGACACAGCGACGTGAGGGAAAAAAAATAAAGTATAAATTCTTCATTTTTTTTTTTAAATTCTCTGTGCAGGTCCTCGGTGAAAAAACACATTGTATGTTACCGAGTGAAGAGTCACTCGTGAAAAACGTACGTAAACGCACGGCATTAATGGTGCTCCGTTAAAACTCTACCTGGCCCTCGGTTGCTGAATTTTTTCTATTCAACGAGGAAAATAAGTTGAGAGAGAGAGAGAGAGAGGAGGGGGAAGGGGGAGTAAAGAACCGAGAGAATCGAGAAAACGAGTTTTCCTCTCTCGACAGCAGCAGAAGCGATGCTATGGGTGTACGCGCCTAGTGGTAGTAATGGCACTCTTCTGGGTGTTGAAGAAACTGGGTCATTGTGAGTACCTCTGCCTCCCTCTTCCGCCGGCCAACCAAAGCGAACCCGTACCGAGGAAACTTTTTGAAATTCCGCGTGAGATCGATGGAAATTGTTATTACATTAAATTTTAACGAGAGATCGTGCCGAGCCGTGGTCACCTGCCACACTACCAACCACACCAGACTGATCTGTTTACGCCGTGCGAAAGCTCCCTTCGCTTCGTGCATCGCTTCCGACCATCCGAGAATGTGAAGAGCGCTCGTCATATCGATTATCACTTACGGACTCGATACGGTCTCAATTTTACACTTTTCTTCTCCTTCTTCTTCTTCTTCTTCTTCTTCTTCTTCACTCCACCGTTGGCTTCGATCTCAGTGCCTCTCGCCAATAAGGGCCTGAGGTGAAAATTGGACGATTTTCCTTATTTTTTTATTTTTTTTACTACTTCAGTTCAAGTAACGATGACACAATAGATGTTTTTTTTGGAATAAAAAAAAAGTGTCGATGGAAACATTTTGATTGTTTCAATGTATGCATCGCTTCAGATTTTCTGAGCAATTGGTTCAAAAAAAAATTGTTCTAGCAATTGGAACCAATTTGGTTGTATGGAAGGACAATTGGCAAATAGAATGTCAACATAAAGTGTCTGTATTTTTTTTTTTTAATCAATACTAAAACTTCAAAAGAAGTAATGACATAACGTGGAAAAAAAGCATCAGTTTTTTAATGAATTGAGCTACTAATGCTAATGAAAATGGGTTGAAAATGTATAAGCATATGGTTCGTGATTAAAAAAAGAACCTCTTCGACTGAGCGATAGATTATTGATTGAGTTTTCGATGTTATCTAAATTTCAAATTTTTTTTCCCGACGCTGTTGGTTCCGGTCTTAGAGTCAAGGGCCTGAGGCGAGAATTAGAGATTTCACCTTTTTTTTTTTCGTACTTCAGTTCACTCAAGCGCGCGCGCTTTCTGTTCTGCGATGTTTCGCGCGCGGTGCCGGGAGCGCATTGTGATTTATCGCTTCACTTGGATCTGCGGCATCGCCCGACGCTCTTCTTCTCTCGGTTATATTTAGCGAAGCCGCAAACGCCCGAGAGACGCACGCGAGTCCTCGAGTAAACGAGAGGACAAGAGAGAGACGACGAGCGCAGTGGGAAATATATTTCATTGTGTAATCCCCGAGGAAAGAATGCCGCGCGGATACAGGCGAACGAATGGGAGACAGCGAGGGGATGAAAGCGGAAAGGGGATGAAGGGAGTCCGACCGCCCAACGTGAAAATTCAAACTTCTCCGGCAATCGTGTGCTGTGAACTCGGCGTGTGATGTGTCCCTCGTTTTATCACAACAGACGTCATCTGGACGCACTTTAGTCGAGCCGATGGAATTCCCAGATTACAGGGGATAATCATATTTTCATTTTAAACACAAATTAAATACCCCCTCGGGATAATAAAATGAGTACTGATTTCTCTGACATGGAAATTCACCTTCACAATATTTTCAGATATTCATTGTCATTTATCATAAATGCATTTTTCCAATTTTTCTGCCTACAAATTTGAGTCTTGATTTTTTTTTACTTTAATATATATATATTATATATATATATATATACATATTATTTTTAATGTTCAAAATCTTTGGAAACTGTGAGACCCTTCGTGAGTATTAGAAAAAAAATATTGCCACTGCAGAATGATTTAAGGGTGAAAAATAGAGGGAGGTAAAGTGAAAGGAGAGAAGCGCTCCGAAAATTGTTTATTACCATTGAAAAAAGTGACACTTTGTTTTCACACTGGGCGTCATCTGGACGACCTAGGGTCAGCGGCCCTTCGACTGTCCTGGAGGGAGCTCCAAATCGACCGCAAGAAAAGCAACCCTTCTCGTGGCCAGAGAAAAAAAAATACTGACGAATAAGAGAGAGAGAGAGAGGGAGAAGAATAGGCATTAATGCTTGTAATATACTAGATGCTGCTCGTTTGTTCACGGAGGCCAAGGACCATTGGAGTGGTCCGGTGTGCTGGGTTTGCCTGCTGGTGGTCGAGACTGTGGTCCACGTGGTCGACATGTGTATATACGACGGAGAGAACGCGATATAATACGAGAGAAGCAAAGGAGAGAAGGGAAAATAATGAGAAGAAGAGGGACGATTCACGGGGATGAACGGAGAGAGGGAGAGAGAAAATGAAATATGAAAAACACGACGAGCAGTTCACTGGCTCAGAAATTAAGAGGGCGACGGAAAGCTCGTGGTGAAAAAATAATGGATGGAAATTAGAGAACCTGTCGCGCGGCGGGGGACCAACTCCTGGTGACTTTGGCCCCAAATGACCCAAAAAACCATAAGTCGACAATTTTTCGACGTGAAGCTCCACGTTTCCACGTGGACTACAACAAAAAATACCACGCCACGTCTTCGTAAATAGAAAATCTCTTCATTTTCCATAGAGCAAAGTGCATTGGGCAGATGGACAGAATAACTTTCAAAGCAAACATTATTTTTATTCAATTCATTTTTTTGAGATACTACAAAAAAATGCCATTGCAAAATTAATAAAATTGTACTTTAGACCATTGACGATTGACAAATAATTTCCCAATTTTTTTTCTCAAAGTTCTTCAATTATTACGTTAATTATCAAGCCTCTTTTTTGGTTATTAATATATTTCTTAATGACCAATTCGATTTATTCTGTGACGAAATTAAAAATAACGGAAAATCAGATCGTATCTATGGCATAACGTTGAAAGTTCACAGTAATCGTCAGGACGGAACGAGTGACAAGAGACTCGAAGAAGCGAGATGGTCCGAGAGATAAAACGCACTCGAAAATTCTTCTACACAGCATCTCCTCCCTACCTCCACGTGGAGTACCTATATTATTGTACTTGTATTGTAGTGTTAGCGACGTATCGAGGTGTATGCACTCGTGAAGAGCACCAGCAACACAGATACAAATACGGCAGTGATGCTGAAGTCTCTTTGTGCTCGTTCTCTGTCTTGTGCTCTGTGTGTTCGACGTATCATCCTCGCGAAAGTATCGGAAACCGATAGTCTCTGTTTCTATCCTTTCGCCCTGTCGAGGCTTCGCTTCCGCCATGGATGAAGAGCGAGAAGAAACAATGAAAACGAAGGACAGCAGAGTGTGCGTTATACGTGCATACACATGATGCATTCCACGCCAGATTAACCACAAAAAAAACAAAAAAATGTTGCAAAGCCACAAATTCCACAATCCTAATAATCCACAGTGTATCAATTTTTTTTATTCTACCACCAAACTTTTTATTCATTCTCAAAATTAAGAAAATTTGATTAATGGCATATTTACATTATTGATAAATGAAAAATTGGAATTTTTTCTTTGTGGTCTGTGAAACGTTCATTTAGATTTAAATCAATAATACGAAATCGAATTTTAGTGGAAAAAAAATCCATGGGCTACAAAAATCACGAATACTCCCTACTTTTTGGTATTCCTGACTTGAATTATTAAAATGGACTATTTATTGTCGGAAAAATGAAAAATTTCGTTTAATATTGCTATGGAAAATTTGTTCGACGTGGAAAAGCTCACGTATGTAGATATATAGATGCATGCAGATATACATGTAAATATATATCTGCAGTAAAGTGTACAAGTTTGAAACTCCTATACTCGCACTAATATACCACGTCAACGTCGAGCAGCACATGCCCCTTCGTAGCCTTCATCCAACGTGCACGTATACGAGTCACACGTATTGTTTCTTTAAAAATGGAATGTATCCCATTGCGCGGATAGAAGAGAAGAACACGAGACGTCGACGAGGCGGAAGAGTGAATAAACACATTTATACGTCGCTCAGAGACTCTCGATTCCTATCGTACTCTCTCTCATCCCCTCTGTTGGTCTCCGAGTAGCAACTGCTAGTAGCGACTAGTGCACATTCGAACTGCCAATCCGAGTGATACCCGTGACGTCGAGAAACGCGTCGCATTTAAACTAGTCGAGAATCGGAATACTCTAAAACGCGTGATGGTAGCCGCACGGGTATAGAGTGTGAACAATAGTGACGCACGTTTTTATGGAAAATTCCTCGTTCCACCTGTCCTACGATTTTATGTGGGCTTTCAAGTTCTGGTTGAGTGATGGATGAATGAATTTCATTTATAGAGAGAATAATTGTTTGTTCGTTTATCGTCAGGGACTATCAATAGGAAATTATATCGAGTCTATGTTTTCGTCCAAAAGCATTCGATGCTTTCAGAAAATGTATGGCAATAATTAAATAGTTGCGAATAATAATGGTCATGCTTAATATTAAAATTAATTATGTATTTTTTTTTTCAAGGTCTGAGGAAAATTGTAGAATTTAATTTTTTCTTATGAGATACTTTATGAATGCTTGGATGATGGTAATTGTTTTTTTTTTTTTTGTTTCTTACTCACCAGACTGTCCTGCGTGATGTGATCCTGTGGTCCAGTTGCTCTGTTACCCTGAAGAAGAGCCTCCAGGCTCTCGATATACTCTATCGCGTTGCGGAGTATCTCGACTTTGGGTAAACGCTGATTCGGATTGTTGCTCGTTCTTCTCTTCAGCACCTCGAACGCTTCGTTCACCTGTAACACGGAGGATTTTATGCTGCAATTCTCCGGTATCTGTAATCTTTTATCCGAACGTTCTTTTTATGCGGCGGTTTATCTGCAGTTTAGGAATGAAGCCTCTACGCTCGTTTTATGTCTCAGGTTTCTTTACATCAGTAGTACCGGGAGATAAGCGAGCCTAGGAAAGGGGATCAGTGATCGTGCTAAGGATAATTCGATCTCGTTGAAACCCTCCACTCACGTAGACTCGAGCCATCTCATAACTTCCCGCCCAGTCAATTGACCCGAAAACTTTGTTGGTAGAACTTTTGAAATTTCGTTTACCATAAAAACCTATATAAGAATCTATCACAAATCCGGAATTTACGATACCATCACCACGATTTACTAAAAATCTGTTGGTACGCGCATTTGGAATTAGTGACTCGAAAATTTTGGAGGTTGAGATCCTACTTCTTTGGAAATCAAAATATTGATCTTAAGTATTCAATGATAGGAAAAAAATATTGTATCTAGGATAATAAAAGCAAAAAGTAGTAATAATGATCATTATCAGCATTAATAAATGTCATCGAGTATTAGAATATTTTCAGAGGTGAGTCAAAATATATTTTGGAATTTTCATAGCTATTTGATAGTCAGAAAAAATGCGTTCTAACTATAAATGTAGTCTCATGGAAAACAACGGTAAGTAAATGTCATTTATATTTGCCAAAATGTATAGTTCCCCGGAGGATAATTCTAACATTAATAGAAACGCTTTAATTCAGCAAGTGTTTGATTGTCCCTGATGTTGTAAATCCTGTTGAGTTTCCTGGTCGAATAATATATGCAAACGAGTTGACCGCACGAGGGAGAAAGAGATTGAATATTCCGCGTCTTATTCTCTTGGAATTTCGTTTGATCGCCTCTCGGGAGGGTTGATGAATCGCTCAGGACCCGTTTACCAGTCGCGTGGTACGTTTCCAAAGCAACCGGAGATGTGGAACTCGGCAATAAAATTCCTCACCGTTTTCGGGAACGTCGGAACGTTAAGCTCTGCGAAAATCTATGGGACTCTGCACATTTCTGCTGCTACGCTGTTACGGGCAAACTTTAAAGGACTCGAAGTCGTAGATCTCAAACGTGGCAAGGCTTTTGCCGCGGCTCGTGTATCGCTACTTCTCTGTATGCTTCTGCTTTTCTACTTCTGATGCTGGTGAGAGGGAGAGGATGATGAAGAAGAAGAAGAGGAGGAGGAAAAGGATGGAGAAGAAGGAGAGGAAGAAGAAGAAGGGCGATTGCGTTTAACGTGTGTGGTTAATCCTGCCATAAACTTATCAGAGTAGTAAACCCCGAAACGTGCACGAGTGGCAGTCACGACTACCCGTGTATTATACGCTAAACGTATCGTTCTCGCTCGGATACTTCATGCACACGAGAAACTGGAACACATTCACTGAAGCCCTGAGACTTCAGAAATCGTGAACCAAAGTTCATATTATTGCTGCACTACACTCTTAAGAGATAGTCTTCGTATTCTCTTCACTGATTCATGAGATTACGAGCTCGGAATGTCACGTATTTCAAGTTCTTTCAAATATATGAGATTAGTTTAAATCAGTTGGAAGTATCAACGTCAAGTTTGGACTGTGGACATCAACGACTGGGATTAAAATGAGTGGATACCATTCCATGGGATCAATTCTCCATATTTGAGAATACAGGATCTTAGGATTTTGAAAATGATGGAATAAAATTTTGAATAGCAAATAATTTTGGTTGTCGTTTGTTCCAATGTCTAAAATGCTTTCTGAAAAGACTCATTCTCTCAATAGAGTAAACTATGATTAGAATGTCGTATAAATACAATTTTATGGGATTTGAAAGTGTTGCAACATTCATCTTTCACCCCCTTCAAATTCATCAAGCCAGTTTGTTGTCAAATAAAAGTTCTGTTGGAGAACAGAAGTGGGAAAATTCTTAATGGCAATAGAGACACCAGATTCTAGTGAACAGTACAGCATTTCGAAGTATATTTTTAGGTATTTTGAGATATTTTGAGCTGTTTCGAGTTTTAGGGTCATGCGTCTTTTCGGAATGGATAGAGTTGTCTTGTGGCAACTCAACCCACCAGGTATTGGTATTTAAGAGCGCACTTTCGTGGTGATAGATTATTACTGATTTATCGATAATAAACTCCTAAGTGCTCCTCTAAATTAGTAGCCCGCTTTATTACAGCAATTATCAAAATATGCCAACAAATTGACGTGAGTAAGCACCAAAGATTTTGCAATCCCGTCGTAATTTATGAGAGAAACTAAAGTTAAAGAGAAATGTTGATCTCGCATATATTAAATACATTTTTTTTAAACAAACAATATAAAGCAAAGTATTTATAAAACTTCAAATGAAAAAAAAGGGTGCAATTTTAGTTAAAAAAAAATAATAATAAAAAAATTTTGTTTCGAATTGTTTGCAAGACTTTTTTGTGTGTTCAGAATATTTTCAAATATTATGTGAGTGAAATTTATTGGCATTTTAGTGAAAATTTCATTTTGATCCTTGTCTTTATAAAAGTGGGTTTTCTATATTTTCTGGGTTAGAGGTAAAGAGAAAGGTGGATATCCCAGGAGTATATCCACCATAGATATACCGCCTCACTTTTTAGACACGCGAAATGTCTCACCTTCCGTAGACGTCTTCTCTCCCGCAACGTAGCAGCTTTTCTACGGTCGACAGTGACGGTTTTCTTCTTGCAAGCTTTGCACGCCCACAGAAGACATCTTCGCGGACCGTGCGGCGAGCCGGTATCGAGTACGTGAGGATGAGGCACGTGTTCCACGCTCTCGCTCTCGTTCGTCTCGTCGCCATCGCCCGACGTGGATTCCGGATCGGCCGAGGCGTCCGCCGAGACGATGGACGAGGCGTCGTCCGAGTCTACGATGTAACGAGACTGGGAACTGCTGCTGAAACAGGTAACACGAAAAAACGTACATCAGTAAAATGAAAATTTGGCAAAATGAGAAAACAAGCAAGTTAAATAACTAATTATTTTAAAGATACAATAAAATTATTTCAAATCATTATTTTATCATTTATCTGTTTACAGCTGAATGAATTATGTGGAAAATAAAAAAATTAAGCCAATTTTTGAGCTTACAACGTTGGATTCTTTTTCGAATCACAAATGTCATCACCGGATGGAAAAAAAACGTAAACTCGTGCGTAATTCATACATGGAAGTACTTCGTATTGTGTGCGTTATTTGTTGATATTATTTGCCTGAAACTTTTTCGATTTTTGCATATGTATTCGAATTGTCTGTATTTCTATTTCGTTAATTTCCTCAGAGACCCCATCGCGAGTGTGACCCGCAGACAATATTTGCGGGAGAACCGATCGATACAGTCGCTTTTATTCTGCTGAATCTTTTATGCATGACACGACGTAACGAAAAATCGTAAGTTTACTGGCAACCGAAAAATGACAAATTTCAAAGGATAATGAATAGAATTTTTGGAATAATTATGATGTTATGTTTCGCACTTATAAAAATTGTCACTTTATAACTGTCAATAACGAATTTTTCTTTGAGCGAATAAATAATTCATCTAACAATTATTTCCGCAATGAAGAAACTTTGAATTAAAGAAAAATTGGGATCACCAATTGACCCCGGACTCTCAGATTCCAATCGAATTAAATTGAATTCGTGCGAAAATGAATTTCAATTTAATTCGATTCTTCCAGGTGGTCCAAGCGTGAATTTCGTTGGCCCACGCCCCGGGGGAAAAAACGAAGGGCGAGTAGCTGGAAACACGAACGAAAAGGAAGGGGTAAGAACCGTTGTGGATAAAGTGAAAACAGTTTAAAGGCCGATAAAACTGTCGTCGCTCACAAACTCTCGGAAATCAACTCCCCGCGCGCTCGTGTTCAGTGATACTCGCTTCTCGCTGCGGGATCGCTGTCTTTCACACTAGCTCCGACTACGGGTCTCGTGTCTGCCAGAGAGTCTTCGATCCCGGGGCAACAGAAGCCGCGGTAGCACCTCGTAATAAATGTGTCAACCGCACACGAGGGTCGAGCGTGAAACGTTCCGTACCTAACGTCGTCGTAAGCTTTATTAGAAAAGCTCGGGCAAGAGCTAACAACTCGTGCGGAAGAAAAGCTCTTTTCGCAAATTTATTCAACTTTTTCAACCCTTCATCCTCCTCTGAAAAAGGGTTTTCCCAGCTACCGCATTGGATTCGTCCAAAAATTGTCCAGCATTTAAGCAAAACGTCAATTCCCATCAAAATCCATCATTGGATTATTGCTTTGCTGAATATATATATATATATTTTTAGAATTAATTAATAATATTATTTTATTATACGTTCGAATTAATGTCAGCTGTATGACAAATTAAAATAATAATTTTTAAAAAATTTGTCTTATCTATTTTTGTCACAAAATTTTTACACATCATTGTATTCATTTGCGAAGATAAAAAATATGCCAGGCTTCGATACACATCGATTTTTTTTTTTTCTAAAATTCTTTTGAATAATCTGTCGAACCTGCTCAAATGATCATGCCGATAATGCGCCGATCCGACACTTCCGGCGGATGTCAAGCTGCTGCTATCTGCACTGGCGGTTCTCTGTATCGTCTGATCATCTCTGATGCTTTCTCTCTCATTGACATAGCTCTGAAGATATTCATTTTCGGCACTGGTGGCATAGAAGTGTCGATGACGATGATGATGATGATAACTGTCGTAGGAGGTTCTGGCCTCATAGGGATAAGGTCCAACGTCCGTCATGAGGGTCATCATTTCACCCCTTGTCAAAAAAGAAGCGCCTTTTATCGTTTCTTACTGAAATATAATCAGCAAATAAGAATCGATTCCGAAGATGTCACTTCACAGTCGCACTCACAACACAAATCAGAAACGAATATTAGCCAAAGATGATAAAAACGTAGCACATTTTGCCAATGTAACCAATGGGCCAAAATCTTCGTAAGCTCGTGATCGTTTTTTCCTCAACCCTCGCGAAGGAGAAAAGAAAAACAACAGCAACTTTCTTCACGGTTACGAAGCACTTCTCGCTTATCCGAACTTTCAAAAGTTTCCATGCAACACGATAAGCCGAGACACTAGGGACAGAACGATCACGTTACGATACTTTACTTCGCCGACGGAAGCTCGCGGTATATTTTGCCACTAAGGCATATCACTCAGCTGATAACTCTATAAGGTACTTAAGACTTTGAATAAACTTTGGCTCGGGCTGGAAGCTGTCTCGGCGCACAGGCTTTGAATATAGTTTCGGATATTAATCGATTTAATGATCCCCGGAGAGGCGACCGAGAGATTTTCAACAAAATAATTCGGTTTGTCAAGTTTTCGAGCGCGCACTCAGCCTCACCGAGCTTCAGCTTGCGCTTTGCCGTGTCTCTCTTTCTCTCTCTCTAGATCTCGGCGCCGAATTTTGTCAAACGTCCGAAATCCTCCAACTCGGAGATCAGAGTGAAATGCGTTTACGCGCCAGAGCCAAACTGTATTCTAGCGATGTCTCTCCTCTTTGCCACATGGTTTCGTCTCTTCTGCCCCCAGAAAAAGACAGAGAGCGCTCCTTAAGCGTGTGGGTATTTCTTGTGATTTTGTGTGCGTGTATATGTGCATATACACGTGTGTATCTGTAAGTGACTGACTGTGAATGACTCGACCAGGGTCTTCAGGGTCTTTTGCATGTGTTGCTCCCGACCGGAGCACACGACGTCTTCTAAGTCGTTTTCTCACCGTGTGGATATTTACGTTTTACATGTGTCACAGTCGCACACCCGGCCCACTCGACTATTTTTAAGGCTGACGACCAATTGGGAGCCGAGAATATTGTTTCGAATCTTTGGCTTGCTCCGCCTCCGCCCGGTCGCAGATGCATTAGTTCGGCAGTATTTGCCCACTGGGTGGGTCTTAATCATTAATTAGGCAGAGCACTTCCCCACTATTCTCTCGAAAAGCCACTCACACTCAGGCGACGATACTTCACGAGGGTGTGCTCGACTCTGCCTCGCGGATCGCGATCATCTACTCTTCACTTTCCACTGCCAACTCTCATCGAAGACTCGTTTTTCGTGTTTGGTCATTACACTGACCACCAATGACACAAAATCGAGTACATGAATTGTTGTTTCGCGATGTAAGTTATTATTGAAAATTGAGTTAATATTAATTATGAAAATGAATTAAAATTGGAACCTTGTTTTTTTAATTTACAAAAATTATGTTAGGTGGTATGGGGCTATAAATGTAATGTCATTAAAGATAATATTGGTTTTGGCAATTGGGACAAATTTTGTTAACATTTGTTTGGTAATTTGGACGGTAAAAATGTATGGTTCATTTGAAATTAATCTATTAAGAGGAGCATTGACTACGATTTTCGAAAAAGCAACTCGCGAAGGAACAATGTTAGTCTATGAGAAAGTGCTTGGCTCTGACTCCCGTTTACCTATCTCATCCGGTCCATACTATTCTCTGCCAACTCTTCGCAGTCATTAAAGATTCGTGTTCGGTCATTATGTTAACCAATCGAGACACAAAGGCGAATACATGGATTGTATGGATGCAGGGAATTAATTTAAACGATTGTTTGTATGCAGTGTTGAAGAAAGATTTTTTTTTGCCATGAACTAAAAATTCCCTTTCTTGTACAGGTATCGTTTCTTTCAAATTATGATTGGCTCCCATTAATGCTTGTTTTACAATTTTTTATATTCAAATGTCGAACAATTTGATATTTAGTAATTACAAATGATGCGAGAAATAAAGATTCATTTTTAATTCGCCCCTTAATACACATATTCTCGAAAAAAAAAGCGAAATATCCGGAATTCAGCTATGAAATTGTTCAAAGCGTCGTAAATTACAAATAAATGATCCGAGTCTCATTAATTCAACGGTAATACACATCGTTTGGTCGATAAAATTTATTATTCCATTAGCGTAACCGCAATAATGTTTCCTCGATTATAACGTCATCGCAGCCATAGAGCATGAGATGTATATTATCTCTCTCGAATAAATTGCCATTATCATAATTAATAACAGTGGAATTTCCAAAACGATACAGCAATTTACTGCGGTGTCTCTCGGTGGTCGAACTTTACGGTGTTTAACGGGTCCGCGAGCGGAATGGTGTACGTTCGCACACGTTCGAGGAATTAGGATAATCTATCGAGCGTCGAATAAAAGCTAAAATTATCCTGGCAATAATCCAGCGTGAAGAACAGTGGAGTGGCGAGAGAGAGACGATGGACAGACAGATCGCGAGAAAACGGCGGGAAAACGACGAGGCGGAAAGACGGAAGATCAGGGAGCAAAGACTGATGACTGCTGCCGGCACTTTCCGTCAAAACGCCAATCTGTTGTGGAGTTGGAATCCCGAAGTGAAGCGCCATTGAAATGTCCCCGCGATCTTGTTATTGTTGCTTCGCTCTTTTGTTCTCTGAAAAAAAAAAATACAATTTTTCATTGTTCAATAATTTCCGTGCATAAAACTGCCCTTTTTACACCTTGGGCAATAATATCAAATTACGACACAAGTGGAAAACATTTTTTCAGAATTCATATTAATTGTGAAGTTGAAATTGAAACGGGTAAAAATGACTGTTTGATACACAGAATTTTTCCTTAGTGGCTTTTCTTCGTTTCTTATTTTTGAAAACCGACGCCTTTTTTGTTTCTTACCCAATTGGACCAATTTCGTTTCTTTTATCCATAGGGAATTGGATCCTGCGTCTCCCGTATCTCTATTCTTTTCCGTCTCGGGCTTTGAGACCTGGAGTCTTCTGGGTTAACCGCAAAGACCCGAGCTCTTCAGTGGAGTGAGTTCGATTCGCGCCTCGCTCGTCGATACCGCTATATCCCGAGTGAATAAATACGCCCTTTCGCCGGTACCTTCGCTCTGCGTTGAACCCGACGACTGTCTCTGGCTCGATATCTTTTGTCCGAATCCAAGTCTTCCGAGGCAAGCGAAACTGGAAGAAAATCGAGAAAACGATTAGGGTCTTCGCTGGTCTCAGAAATGGTCGAAAATCTTAAGTGGTGAATTGGAAAAGCGTCGAATTAATCGTGAAAAAAAAATTGATAAAGGGTTGTAATTTTTGCAAAAATCAACAAATCTTTACCTCATTTTTCCTCATTTTTCTCTGGGGTAATATAAAACAATAATTATCAATCACTGCATGCAATCACATCGAATATTTGATTGGCTATTCGTAGGTTTTGATTCAGTTGATTCAGCAGATTTTTATCCTCCATTTATTGATTGGAACATCGATGAATACTTAATGATAAAAAATAGAAGAATGGAAGTGAGAGTGAAACGTGGACACTTAAAGTTCGTAAAGAAAGCTCTTTGTCTTTGAATAATCGTTAAAGATAACAGATCCGAAAATATTACGAGTGACGGAAGAATTGACGCGAGCCGAGAGAAAGAGAGCTTTCGTCAAATTGATTCGTTCATTTCCCGTCGTCGAGCGCGCGCTTGACGCAGAAGCTTTGAGGTATAAAGTGGAAGAGTTGAGCTTTCGCGAAAGCTCGGCTCGCGGAATAACTGAGCTTGAACGAGTCGGAGTGGGAATGGGAAGGAGGTAAATTCGAACGATTGGAACGAGTCAACCGAAGGCAGAGAACTTTCCGCAGCTCCGGGGGCGATCACCACCCCTCATCACCCTTTCATTTGCAAGTGCCCAGCGTCACGAGCTAGATGATTGAATAAATTAGAAAAATTCTGGTGAGTTTAATCCGAATAGATATTTCAACGCCGCCATGATAACTGAGACAGTAGGTAAGAATATCGCCACTAAATTAATCAGATTCATGTATTTAAACGACCTTAAAATATATTTACAAACTTATTTTATTTTAAGGCACGCAATTGTTTTTTCGTCACGACGTTAAATAAATAATTCCGAGTTAAAATATTTCCCTAAACCTTGCATATATATTTCAGAAATTTAGTAATAAAATAATAATAATAACACGCTTTTTAATTAACAGTACAGTTAACTAATTTTTTGCTAATCTTTTTGCAATCCCCCAAAGCCTGGAAATCTTGGAATAAAAATGTTAAGTCAAGGTTGGCTCGTCTATAAAAAAATTAAGTAAAAATAAAAAAGTGAGTTCATGAAAATTGTGGTTACGAAGAATGTAGAGTTATAATGAACGTCTAGGTCTATTCTGCACTGCGAGGTACATCGTGTAGTGCATACACAGCTCGATTAATCTACTCACGCTTACACGAGCGTGCAATCGACTAGGCTATAGACAATCCCCCATAGCTCCTATATAGATTCGCCTAACTGGCATACGTTCTCTCTGTACCGTCTGCAAACTAGCAGCGACGACGAGCCATCCAACCGTGAATTTTGCGGTTCCTGTGTTTCCACAGGGACGATCGTATGCTCTTCACTCTCCCACTCTCTCTGTCTCTCCCTCTTGCACTCCTCTCCCTGTTGGCTTGTTCGGTCGACTATCCGTTCGTTCGTTCGATCGACACGTCGTTCAGCTCGTAAACAATTCAAGTGCTGGCCTAGTTATAATTAAGAGTCATAAATATAATTGGGGTCCGATCGATCGCGTCGCCCAATCGCAATATTTATTCATTTTTCGAACTTTTTCCGCACTCACAGCTTCAAATTAAATGGCACGAACAAAATTTCCATTACCGTAATCAAATTTTTTTAACTAATCGATAATTAACTGCAATTTCTTCAATTTTCTTTCCAACTCAGAAAATCCTAAAGTATAAAAATAGAATCATGACGAATTGAGGTCTTTGAAATTTTCATTATTTTTTTTTTTTTTTTTCAATTTATTAATAACCTCTAATTAATTATTATCATGTTCTGTATGTATTCAAAATAATAGTAGGAGTGTGTCCCACTATTTTTATTGGAATTTTTTTTTTACGTTGACAATTTTAAGTAATTTTATTCGATATTCATTCTCGATGTAGAGGAAATAATTTTGCGGTCGTGCAAACTCGTGTCCCTCAGATTTATTCGGTTTTGGTGAGGCCAACGTAATACCTTTACTACACTCGACGATATCGTACGCCACGAGGCAAGAGTTCGGATATGTGAGAGTAAACCAGGATTATTCGGGGTGCGGCGTCCGAAATATTCGCGAATCGAGGTCAAGGCATAACCCCTGCTCTGGCAGGGTGCTATACTCCAGGGGGTGTCCGACCTCCCAACCGATCGATCTTCGGGGACGATTGTGTTAAATTTTTCGTATCGTAACCATTCGCACCCTCTTTTACACGTCCACACAAAATTATGTATATATATATATATGCATATGTGCCTCCTCTTCAAGATCTTTCACCTCAAATATCCCTTTCAACGTGCATGAAAAATTGTGGACAGCGAGGTAAAAACTTAGAAAGGGTTTCTCGTAACTCGTCACGTGCAAAGAACTTCTAGAGTTACATCTTACCGGTTATAAGGAACTCGAGCTTTTCCCCGTTTTTCAGAGGACCACCAGGATGTCCTGTAGAACCAAGGGAGATTTAATTTTTCAGTGGCTTCGCTTTCTCCGACCATACAACGTTACAACGACGACCGCGAAACAGGACAAGAAAGGAGACCCTTAGCAAAAGAGCTTTCGCATAAAGATACGCGACGATCTACAGTAGACACCCTCATACACGTTTTCGGGGGTAGTTCCATTTAATTGATGTCGCTGCACTGCGAAAAAAAAAAATCGGTATATAATTTATTTTATTACATTCATCCAGATTTGATATAATTTTGGTACTTCGCATAATTAATTTAGTTGCCTCTTCAGCGTAGAATTAATTTTAAGCATTTGAAAAAAGTCGGAACTAAATTTCAGTTATCTTATATTCGAATAAATATTTATAGACCTTTAGGCATAATTTTTAAGCAATTTTTTTTTTTTTGTTTCAACGATTATCCTGTTAAAAATGTAGTGTTTAAATCTACAGAAATACAGATTTGTTATAATTCTATGTTACAAAACAAAAACAAGGTTGCGAAAGGCACGATGGAGGCTCACAACTTTGTCTTCGGGGTTGTTACCGACGTTACGCTGTTATTATGTGAAGTTGAACTTTGATTCAAGAAGCAAGCGCAGAGCCGTGCGGCTGTAATGCCACGAAGTAGTAAGGAAGGTTCGTAGTCAGTGCAAAGCTCGCGAAACCGAGACCGACCCAACGGTGCAGAAGCGTATTGTCTGAGGCTTGGTATTGTTATTGTGTTCATTATTTCGCAAGTGTAATTCTGCGTCATCGTAAAATACGAAATAGTCGAATGAATTAGCGAATTTATATCACGATAAATTGTACAACGTGGGGTGAAAAGATAACGATAATAATTAGGAGGCATAACTTTTGTCAGTGGCAACACTTAGTGACGATAATTAAGATTCGTATAACACTTATCATAATTCCTGACTCCATATTATATCCATCATTATTGCAAGCGTCCAATAAAATTTTTCATCAAAAATCTCGTTGTTATTTTTAGCAAATCTTTTCCATTTCTTATTCAGTGACATGATACAACCAATACCGATCACCAAATTGCGAGTCGTGTACGCAAAAAAATTAAAAAATTGCAAAGTAACGAGTGACCCGACTGTAGAAGGAGTCGGGAGGAAAAACGTGGAGAGCCAAAGGGAAAGAATCGTTCTGGTAGGTAAATGGCTGCAGGACTTGTGCCAAGAGATAAGAATTTAATAAGAATTACTGGATTTCGTAAATCCTTCTCATTCCGTATTTGCAGTCGAATTTACAGGCCTTAAACATAAGTTCGTGCTTCACATGGAGCCTCACGTTTCATTTCGTACTCAACTTCGAGGTTAATTATTACCTTATAAAATTTAACATCTCATACTCAACCGAGTCCAAAAATAGGACCACAAAATTCTTAAAACCTTAGTAGGATAATTCATAATATCGATTAATGTAGAATTGTGTTGACACTCGTCGAATGTAAACGTTATGATGAATATGTGGAAAATTGTTGAGTAACGAGTGACTCGACTGCGGAAAAAAAAAAAAATAGGCGAGGAAAGACGTAGCGAGCCGAAGGGAAGGAATCGTTCTGGTAGGTAGGCGGCTCGAAGACTTTTGCCAAGGGATCTGCGAGGGCTGAGTGGAAGCGAGAGGGGCGAGGCCGACCCTCGACATATACATCCCTCTTTTGCACCTCGGGAACTCGGGAGCCCTCGGACGGGTTCGTGGGATCTCGTGGACGTTGCCAGCAGGAACGCGGAGGACGAAGAGGAAGAGGCGGAGGATCGGCGCCGGGCAAGCGTCGCGACGTCCCCGTGAGCGAGACGGAAAACGGGTCACTCTACATCGCTCCGCGACTGCCTCGTCCTCTCCCTCGAGCTTTTCTCTCTTCCTTTCTCGTTTTCGCTTCGCACTCTCGCTCCTCGCTCCTTTCAGAATTCGACTCGCTGGGATACTACCCATCCACCGGCACCACCCGCACCGAGAACAACCTCTTCCACTACCAACATCTCTGCCAAAGCCGAAAGGTCATGGGAGGCCAACGCCTCGCCCACTTTTATGGTGCTACTACACGCTTTCTCATTTTACTTTTCCGATAGATATGCATACCCTTCAAAACATGTCACTTTATTAACGCTAACTCGCAAATCATCTCCCTTTCCCCTTTTTGCCCCCACTTCCTACGAAAAAAATTATTCTTCACTCGTCCGTTGGCCAGAAATCAACATTTTTACTCCAAGTTCGAAAAAAAAAATGAGAAAATGAAAAAAATATTCGTTACAAAATTTCGGACGATATCGACATATCAAAATTGGAAGAAAAAAAAAAGCTCATATCTCCTGCTCTTCATTTTTGCCCCTATATCGTGCATTTCGAAAGAGCGAAAAAAATGCTTTCTCCACGTCTGTGAAAGTTACAGGGTGGCGTACGAAATTTAGTGTAGAGCCGAAGGGTTTTCAGCTCTCGTGCTATTGCTCGATGACTTATTTAAGGGAATTAATGGAGGAGCTTTCCGATTCCGCGGCCGGAGACAAGAGCGATTTAGCCCGGAATTGAATGATTTAACGGGAGGGATGTTTCTGGGCTCGGAGTCGAGGGATTGAGAATTAAGCTTTCAGGGAGCAGGACAACGACAAATGATGTGGGAGAGGAGGAGGAGGAGGGAAAGAGAGAAGAAGGGAGCGAGGGAGGGGAGGACCTTTTGCCCACGCATCCAGACTGCATAATCATGATTGAGTGCATCACAGGTGCATCGGAAAGCTTCCGAGCGTAACGCCTGCTTACTCTCCGTGTTGTACGTGCACACCGTACGAGTTCGCTTTCGCCCACCCGCCACTTCTCCACTCCCGCTGAGAAAACACTTAGAATTTGCTCGTCGTCGACGTCGTCGCCCAACGCAATATTCCTCGGTCGCGCGGATTCCGCGTTCGGATAATTTGTTCGACCGCAGTAACGGCTTGTAAAATCGTTCGTAGCCACCGAAATAATGTTCGTGGAAATCGTTCCGAGATACTTGCCGACTTCTCCCTCCTTCGCCGACACTTATTTATCGACTTGTTTATTGGCAGTGCGCTGTAACTTTCACGCCCTCGTGTTTTCCTTTACGAAAGCCGTGCAAATAACCGAACATGCAGTTTTCAGGGCGTTTTGACGGATCGCCCTGCACCGGGACCAGTGATGTGACATTCTCGCGCGAAATATCCGGCACTATAGTTCTTTAAAAAAATCCCGGAACCGACGATACTTGGATAAAAGATGGTAAAATGATTTTAGGGAAACATGGACGAGAGAATCGTTCGAAAAATACTTCTTTCCGCCTTTGCTGATAATCGAATTTCATTCGGGCAATCTCGATATTCAATTTTGGGAATGTCATATTATCCTGAAACAAGTTAACACGCTGTTAATTAGTTATTATTCATGTATTGATTGTTAATGAAGTAAACTCACCAATGAAATGTTTGAGACCGTACGATGTAATTATTGCGCTGTCAATTAATGCATGGAATATCATATTATTTTCGATGCCTAACTATGATTGTGATATTAAACTACACCAACGTTGTTATTGGTTCTGTTACAATGAACTTTGTTGCGTTTACCAATAATTCCGGTGGCCCAACAAATTAATCAGCAGATGTGTAACCAACTCTTTTTTCCTTCTACTGAAATTCATCTGCACTTTCCTAAATTCGTATTAATTAATCCGTCCTATAAATCGTATTTTCAATCAAAGTTGACTTTAATTTTGCCACACGCACTTAACATTTTAATTAATTAATTTTTTCATACACTAAATTGAATTTCCTGAGAAACTTCGGTAAATTATTATTCTCAAATATATTATAAATTAAATGTGAGACATTGACGAAGAGCTAGAAATAATAACCACTTGGTTTGTTCCAATTGGAACTCTAATCCACGTTGATCGTTCTTTATGTCCAGATTTTTGCAACCAATGGCCAATCTCGAAAATCAAAGATGCTCTCGAGTGCCTGATTCACGCTAGAATAACACACTTTGTTCGGAGAGCGAGTGGCTCCTCTTATTTCAACGAGCGATCGAGGATCGACGGTGAAAGGGAGACGGAGAAGCGCAGAGGAAGATGGGGAGAGAAGTATTTCACACGCCTCGAGTAGGATCGAGACTCGTCCGAGGGACTCACACCCCGTGAGGGATGATGGTGTGCAAGCGTCACCTCTTCTTCGTTCTCTCATTTTCTACTTATTCGCGGTGGCATTTCTCCTCATCCTCCCGCTTTTTCCTCTCCATCGTACAGTTGTCGTAGTGATAGTCGTAGTCGTCGTCGTCGTCGTCGACTTCCTCTTCCTCGCTCACGTCCCTCCTCCCATCGACCGATCCGATAGCTTTTATCGAAGTGAAAAGCGAATGATGACGATAACGTCAACGACAGGATCTACACGAACTCGTATTCGATGGAAATGAGAGTGCGAAGAATATGTCACCAGAAACTGTCGATCGTTAAAAGTCCACGACTATTTTTTTACCCTCATGGTTGTTTGCAAAAATTTCAATCGATACTCAAGTAAAAAACAGGTAACAAAAAATTTTTATGCACACTACTAATACATATTTAATTATACTCTCCTCTTATCAATTTTTTTGTTAACGAAATTGTCATATGAATCTTATAGAAAGCTGAACGTGGCGTTTTTTAAAAATGTCTTCGTGATAAATCTAATTAGTAATAAAGATTAATTATGAAATTTCGATAATACGTTCAATACCACTGACTCGAGTTATCCCACCCCCTCAAAATAAATTTGATAATACATATTTATTCTGTCTGGTCCACGAGGACACGTCTATGGTGTGACTTGTACCATCTTTGCGTCCAGCAAAAATAGCAATGGCCCAGAGAGCTGTGTTTCGACACACCTTTCACGGCTTAAGAAGTTTGCCGATAGTGGTTGGGGGTGGATAACGAGATGTAGGTGAAGCTCGGTGGAGTGAGAGAGCAAGCGCTATCCGGGTGGTGGGGTGGCCAGACCAGCAGCAGCAGCAGCAGCAGCTACGCCAACACCACTATCCCCAACAGCACAGAAGGAGCACGGCGAACCGGGGGGTTGGTTGGAGGGTTGAGGGTCGTGTGTTGCGGGCTGCTGCGGCTCGGGCGCGACAGTTCTGCCCCGACCATCGTCGGTAGATCCTCGCGGCTCCGCGCATTCGCTAAATTTCCCTCTCGATCGTTTATTCCATCGGCAGCCCTTCGTTCGATCCAGCGATAGTTTTTTTATCGATCTCTCGTTAATAATCTTCTCCCATCCTTGACCCGTCTCCAAATTTTCGTCTAGCGTCAAACGTGAAAAAAAAAAAAACAATTAAAAAAGTTATTAATGTGAGAAATTTCGATTGCGTGAACGACGGAAGCTGTCAGGATTATCAGTCGGATAACAATTCCAGACGAAGAGGACACGAAATCGCTGTGTAATTTTTTTTTCGAATTTATCACCTATGCTTGTCACTCGGACCTTAAGTAACCTTTGTACCTTTGCGATTTGAAGTTTACTCAGAGGGTTATGAGAGCCATTGGAATGCTGGAGGGAAAATTTGCTGCGGATTTGACCAGCATATATGCCGAGACAATTATATACGATTATCGGAAGTTTACATGCTTCGGTCGGTTCTATTTAATTTAATGAAAAATTATGGAGCAAATATTTAAACACGAAAAACATTTTTTGTAACGTTTGATTAATGTCATGGCATATTTAGACATGAATTTTAATGCATATGTGTATAAATTTGCATGAAGGATAGTGTTTACATTAAGAACAAAGCTTTTTTTTTTAAACAATTAACGAATTTGTTGCACTTTTGACAATTATTAACAGCTATTAGAATGTGAATCATATTATTTTTATAATTGTATCAAATAAGTCATATTTATCCGAAGAACATAAACAATAAGTGAACGGAATGAATTAATATTTTAATAATAATAAGCAGATAAAATTATGAACAAATGGGTTTAATGTTATGCCGATGTGTCAGAGTACATCCTCGGACAGAAGAGAACAAAAAAAAATCGAGCGAGATGCACCTGCAAATGCCTCTGGCACAGTCACGAGACTCCTTCGTTTAGAGTTTAAAGGGCGGAAAAGTGAACGGCGTCGTTTGCCGCCGGGCTGTGACGTGCCACAAACTCAAGACGGGACGAGAGATAAATCACGTATCAGGGACATTCTTCACTCCCACCTTAATTTAAACTTAAAACGAAAACACAAACTTACACACAGGACTTTCACGTCACGATGAGACAATAAAAATTCCGCAGCTAAAAAATCCCTAATCAACTCATCACAAGGCCTTTTTATAAGGACATCAAAGTTACCAATTTAAAAAAGCGCGAAATTGCTCATTGATAACAGAAAAAAAATCGACACTTCATAAATTTCAATGCAAATTTTCGGAGCAATCATCAAATCCCACAATACTTTTAATTAATAATATTTCGACGGCTAAAAAAATTGTGGATAAGAGTAATCATTGAAATAGGTCAATATTATTTTAAGCTCGTCAGCCCTTCAAAAGTTTGTAAGGATTTGCCGGCACAGCAAAAAAAAATCAGCTTTTTTGGAATATAAAAAGCCTCGGCCAATAATCAAGGAGAAAGGATAGATAAATCACGTATCAGGGACGTTTTCACTTGCACCTTCGTTCAAACTTGAAGTTAAAACGCAAGTCTGGAAACAAAGGACCTCGCGTCACGAGACAATGAAAAATTTCGAGACTCGAAAGTCTAATTAGCGAGCCTATAAACACTCCGTCGCGAATGACCCAATATCCTATACCGAACGGTGCGCCTTGCAATAATGATATCAAAGTCGCCAATAAAAAAGCGCGAAATTGCCTATTCATAAGTGGCCTCTTCGCCGCTTCCCATTTTTCTCCCCCGTGATATATGCAGGAAGCTATAACAATGAAAAGAAAAAGAAAGTAGGTACGTGCATTAATCATTTCCCTCGTTTTATAACTAACGAGACTGAAACGTTAGCCCCGTGCCATGGCACGGGGTAGAAAAAAATACTCTTCTGCTCTTTCTTTATTTCTGGGTCTTCGTAATATATATATATATATATAATAACTATGTGGAGAATGCTTTTGACAGCCTGGAAGCGGATACCTACTCGAGCCTCGCCGAGACTCCTGATATGTCGAGGAACGAAGCTCGGAACGAGCTTTTTATGAAAATTACTATCGGCCCTAGTGTAACACCGTACCTCGCTCGTACATAAGAGTAATTGGGAAAATGTACCACGTACATTTAGTACGAAAAATACGCGTATACTCGTCCCGATGTGCCGTGTCATGTGGAGGCCGGGCGTAATGACTGATAATTTAATTGCACGTGCACGAGAAATTGAATATCATTCGACAGAAAAAGAAGCTCAACCGGGCGCGCGGTGAAAACTAATGTTTCATTTATTTTTCCAAGTGGGCAAACACAATTTGCCGGGGATATTTCGGCCCGAGGGATCGACGGATATTTGCACACACGTTTTCCAATTCACGTGCAATTAGAATTGCTGATAACTAATTAGGCAAATTACGGCAGCTAAATGAAAAAGCATTAAGCATTTCGAAATAATGGAAAATTCGGTAATATTTTCGAGGGGTTGAAACAGAAATTCTGAGGCACGCAAAACCTGCGACATTTCGAAAAAATTAATACTTTTGAAACGTCAGATTTTTATCGGTCAATGTTCTTTCAATCGTGGCGATAATAACCCTTTGAAAGTTCGGCAATAAAAAATTGCCAGTGTCCAAAAAATCAGTATTTCACCCAATGTAACAAGCCTCGACGACTTGAAAGCTCTGGGCGTTGGAAAAAGGAATTCCGAGGCGAGAAACCCGCAACATTTGGGCTCGACCCGGATAGAGTTACAGGACCTAGCCGAACGAGCCTCGCCCGGATGAAATTAGTGTTACATGTAAGCACGGAGAAACAAGAGGGTTGCCCGGAAAAGCTTCCAGGACTTTTTCCAGTGTAGTGCATATAACGGTACATGAGACAAATAGAATAAAGGTCCTGTTGGCGAGCCCCAGCTTCCATCATCCATGTACTGGCGCTTTCCACTGGCGCCCAGTTCCATCATGTTGTAAAGAGGATACAGAAAAGTGGATAGGCGTGTAATTGCGACGGTGCCGGACAAAGAACGGAAGAAATAAAAGAGAAAAAAAAGCGTCTATGCCGACAGACTAAAATATAATTCGCGCTCGAGGGGTGGAAAAGTTTACCGAGTCATGAAGAGCGGAATTAATTAGGGAAGATTACATTTCTTTTTTTCCGTACATGGATTATGCTCTAATTTGGAGCGAGGATTAAGAGTGATAAACACGATAGCCGGACGCATTGTCGAATGCATCGGCTCGTCCAATCAACGCGGTGAAAATGAACGCGAGTGCTGCCCCTCTTTTATTTCCGCTACTCTAATTGACGTTCGACTGTACTGTCTACTATTTTACCGCCCTTAATACTCGCTGCGTGATGGTTGATTTTTTTGCCAGTCGTAAAACGAAATTGGAAAAAAAAAAACATAAAGAGCCTCTCGCGAAACGAAAAATGTGTCATTTTGCGTCACGGTTTTACAGTTTCGCTATTAACTCTTTGTTAATGAACGAATTTCGTAAGCCACTTTATTTTGCGCAGGGATTGCTACGATCGAGCACTTACTACTTGTAATTGCACATTATTACACATTACACTGACTGCAGTAATTAGCAAGGAAAATTTGGAGGATCGAAGCATTTCCGGTTATCTGATAATTACGTTATCAATAATGTTACAGAATATTCCACACTTGAATATTATCAAAGGAACACCAATGAACCTGAGCAAATTCAATTGCATTTGGAAACGGCTGTCGATGCACGTCAATGACCGCCTACATTATACGCCATTGGCTGCGGAATATCAGCAGAACCAGATTTTGTATTTCCTCCAAAACATACGAAGTTTCACATTATCCATGACAAACTGTTTTTCTTTTTGTCACTCTCTAAGTGCAGAATTGTTTTTGAATATTCAAATTTGCCCAAAATAAATTTATATTAAATTTTAAAAAATCGTAAAGTACAAACATTTTCTTATACAAAGTACATTCCTGATATTTTACACATTTTGCATACATTATTTTTAAAAAATATACGTTCGTGTTTTAAATGAAAATCCTATTTCGGATATAGCCCTTTTTTATGGCTTTGTGATAAGCGTAAAAATTTATACGATAAGGTCAATCCGGTGTGAAGAAGCCCATGTACAGTCGTCTGAGAAAGTGGTGGAAGGTCCGGTAAAACGACAGTATGAATGAGATGTATCGGAAAAGGATTGTCGGAGGGCACGTACCAGCGGAGCCAGGAAACATCATTTCGATATTATTGGAAAATTTCTCTGGACGATTCTGGGAGAGAAATCTTCGGTAGGAAAAACCGTGAGGCCATATCTTCGCCATCGACTGTGAGAGAGAAAAGAGCGAAGTTAACGTCAATTCCTCCTTCACCCTCTCAATTTTCCCGGATCGAAATACTCCGTACAATATAACTCCAATATTTATAGCCTGTCGGAGATAAAGCGAATTGAGAAGAGTGACCATCGGTATCGTGGTCAAATAACGTTCCATCGATCACAACTTAGAATGATTGATTAGAAAGATGTACCCTCATAAAAATAGTTATGTCAAATGGAGACTACAAATCGACATATGTCTAAAAGCGTCACTTTTGAGACGAGTTAAAATGGAATATCTTTTAAGAAATGACAATTTGATTTGAACATGAATTTGGGACTAGGCTTGAGATTTTACGCCAGAATTATTATGGAATTTCATACATTTTTCTATAACTCGGCTTTAAGGACCTTTAAAAAAATCCTTCGGCTTCATTATGAAGGGAGGGAATTATTTTTCATTTCTTTGGCGAGGGTGAATTTCCCCCTGTGCTTGTAATATAAAGCGCATTTTTTTTTTTTTTTTGCTGAGTCGCTCCCCTTAAACGTGATGAAATAAACCGATGATAAAACGAGCTCATAATTAAGTCTCCTGACACGTCAATATCGCGATGGACCAAAGTGTTGACAGAATTGAGTGAGAATCGAGCGATAAAACAAAATCAAAGATAAATTGGAGTTGAATTTCTGCTCGACTGCAAAATATCGGTTGAGATCGGTATTCGATACGCGTGCGGAGTTGCCTACTTCAATACTGGCGGTGCCTCGTCGTAGCGTGGGCGTGGAGAGAATAAGCTGCAACGACGACTACAATATATACGACACTGGCTCGTCTCGCTCAACCGGAAATAGAAAACCGATAAAATCGATCCTTTGAACTGCGAGTATGCGAGAGACACGAAAGTACTCGGGATAGGCTTCAGTCCAAACTCCCAATTTGCTGACCCTACATTCGATTTGACGTTCGTTGCTCCAGGTTATTATATCAATTCGAGAGTGGATTCTCGCAATCGCGAAACATTTTTAATGCACTCCTTTCACTGACAACTTGCCGATTTAGAGGCTAGAAAAGCAGTGCTAAAAAAAGCCTGACAAACAATTACTAGTTTTCCGGATGATTAGAGCTTCTAATGATCCATGGGACTGACGTTCATCAGGTGCAGCCTGTTTTGCTCTCATTAACACACAAGTCTGTTTATCGATTCCTGGTAAGCACGAAGATAAAGCTATTGCCGAGCGTTATTCCCGAGGAAAATAATGCACGGAGGTGAAATAGAATTACAAAAAAAAAAGTCTTCAGGATAATTGATCGATTTGCTAATAAGCCTGATGGAAATATCAATAAGTATTACGTAAATAGTTCGACGAGCAAATGCCGAACGTATTATGAACCCTGATTGGCAACATATTTTTAGAAATAATATATAATCAATATCGACTAATAAACACTGTAAAATTGAACAGGGCAACTCGATTACTCGCCTTTTGTCATAATGTTGACGTTATTCATCAACGCTTCGGTCGTTCACAGTGACTATAAAAAAACATAATTGCCGATACCGTGGCAGAAGCTAATTAGCGTTTTTAATTGACAAATAAATTGATCATTATTTACCGCTTTTAGACAGTTCATACCTGGTTATATTTAATCAATCTTGATTCCTCATAAAGGACGGCTTATTTCCATTTTAAAACATCGATCCAAATAAAACAACCCCTTTTTTTATTTCCATTTAAGTTGCAACTTTTATATCTCGGATTCGTAAACTCACGGCAAAAAAAATCGACAGGAGGAAAAAAAATGTAGAAAAAAAATGTCTAAACATTCCTTCTGAAAATTCAACTTTACCCCAAATCGGTGAAAATTTTTCATCAATTTCTCTCATGGCTCTCATAACTTCCACTTTTTACACCGACCAACCTAAAATTCATTAACACAACTGAAAAATAACCATAAATCAAGCTCCGAATGTACTTTTACAATTTTGTAGAAACCCATTTGAGGAACACAGAGAAAGCTAGATGGATCGTCGTGTTGCCTGACGAAGTGTAGACTCAACGGGGACGAATCAGTGTGCACGAAAATAAAAGACCAAGTGAGACGTGACTTGTGAGGGAAATCGATCGGCTTGGCGCTATCTAAAAAAAAAAAACAATTTAGCGTCAAACGTGTCGCGGACACAGGTGCAAAGCTGTGCAGTGCTACTCAAAAGCCTATCACGGCAAATACATAATATACACTTTGCACAGAAGGTCTCCGTGGAAAGCGCGAAGGTGCGCGACTGGCATGTACTGCTTAAGCGTGGCGTGCAGGTGCGGAGGTGTGGGTGGGCGGGATAATGGTGCATCTGGCTTTGGAGAGAGATGAGACTGGCGTTGGCGGCCCGACGAAGAAGACAAGGAGACGATCAGGGAGGCGAAGACGGAAGAGCGACGAGCGCGACGAGGCATCAGCAGTTACCACGATTATTACGACGACGAAGACCCCGACGAGGATCACCATCAGCGAGTACTCGCCGAGAGAAATAAGGAACGTGACAGAAGAGCCTCAGCCATGTCATGGGAGTCCGTCGCGTCCAGGGATTACCTCGGGCAAGTACAAAATACTACGCTTTCTCCAACCTTGTCAATCCGCTCTTTGTTATGTCCACGCTAAATTCATTCCCAAGCTCAGTCCTCAATTTTCTTGTCTCCATTCTTTACCCGAAGAAGCGAGGGCTAATTTCATCCGATACTCTCAGCGGGATTTTTCCTTGGACCCATAGAAAGTCGGATTACTTCCATTCTTCCTATTTTCAAAAAAAAAAAAAAAAATAAAGATTAATCGACATGTAAAAAAGTACAATTTTTGCAGTGCTTCAATCAAAGAGTCCTGAAAACACGAAAATAACTAGCAAAAATTCAGAAAGCCATAGAAACCGAATTTTCGAACCCATTCTGTCAAAAATTCGCACCAATCAAATATGACAGCTGCTTTTTTTTCCAAACCTCTTCTTTTCGATGCATTCTCAATGTCCTGATACGGAAATCACGAATAAAATTGACAAAGCGCCCTCCGTGAGGAAGCGAGTGTTAAAAATCAGACAACCTGTGGTTAAGGGGATGATGAGGACGATGGTAGTAATTGAATTAATAGCCGTAAAGCATTACCCGATGTCTCTCAATCGAAGGGCTCTCAGTAGTCATCCAAACAAGCCCGAGATTACTGTTAACCGCATTCCCGTTGACCCGAGAGCTGACCTCGGCCTCGCAAGCCAGAGGGTTGCTCCGTGCTTGCCGGCCAGTGGAGCAACCCCTCGAGCTACAGCTGACTCCTGGGCTGGCTAGAATTCTCGAGACGACGGAAGCCGCACCAGCGACGAGAGCATCAGCCTGACACGCGAGATAGTAAAGAAGGTGAGGTGGATATGCTTCTGGATCTTGGCTACCGTCCCGCAGTTCGAGTTTGCAAACTGCATCATGTATATAGTGCATCCTCGGCGGTTACTGGCAGGCGATAGGAGGTATGGCTAGGACAAGAAGCGCAGTAGAAGGGATGGAATATCAAGGTAGATACGCCAACCACTAACGCTTCCCGAATCCTTACCTACAACCTACGGCGAGCTGGGTATACCTTCCTCTTGTTTCCACTGACCTACCGCAATGCGACCACTGCGGATTGACGCCTGTCACATCAATAGAAATAAAGGGTTATTCAAGCAAACTCTTTTGCTTGAGTGAACGTCACTGAGTTGGTCAATACCGACGAAAATATTTAAGATTCGTCAGGGCACAGAAAGAAATTGTGCATTGCTGTCGATGTGGCGAACATGGTACCAATTTATTTAACCTTTTTTTACTACAAGCTCCAAAAGCTTTCGTGACATTTTAGTCGGAATTTCGGGCGAATTAACCGGAAACTGGGGTGCATGGACCTTTCGTGGTCTCGCTGGACCAGCTGTCGACCAATTCTCCCAATAATTTATTTTAAATCCGTATTTACTCGTATTCCGGTGTTGACAGTGGGACAGTATTCATATAAGTCGATGGGATTATCGCGATTTTATTGGATTCGACAATATTTATTATTCTGGGCTTTTATTTTGGTGATCGAGGCTGGAATGGATGTGGCTAATAACGGGCAGTAACATCCAACCTCCAGTATTTAATTTTTATTCTATCCTGTTGGTTGGCCGATCTATATGTCATAAAAATGTTCAGTTGGTATTTTGCGAAAGAGAAGAATATTGCAAAGTTATACATCATTCCGGATGTTTGCCCCTCTTCATCAAAGACCTCATCAGGGTCATCCGACGTGTTGGCTAAATGTCAGTCGCGAAAAGTTTGCTACGAATGATCCTCAACGTCACGTTCAGGATGGCTCACATAATTGAACACAGGGTGGCTCTCTCCAGCTTCTGCTTTTCCTCTCTACTTCCCTATCGCTGTAAAGTTAAGCTCGCTCTCTATAGTCCGGACTGGGGCACCCTTCCGTAGGATATACTCACAGAAGTGGAGACTCAACGAAATTAACTCGTTACGCCTCCGCGGAGACGAGATCCAGCAGCCCCCGGCGACCCTGAATAAATGGAAAATCTCCGGGACCAGCGACGACCTACTGAAGCCCTTTCACTCTCCCAGCAAAGGCATAATAGATACATGGGTAATATCCAGTTTACGTGCATGTCTGCATTATTCCTCTATGCAAACGACATGACTGGAATTTATTTCTATCCAGATACCGTTCTTTTTTTTTTTTTTTCTTTTTATCATGGCCCTTTCATAAAATGAAATTAGGATCTCCAATTGCTGGACTGGAATGGGCAAAGCTCGTACAGCGTTATATTTCTGACCTTTGTTCCCTTTTTTACTGCCCACATTTTTTATTATTTTCATCCACTTTGCAATGAAACGTCCATCTGGAGCATCGAGTTTCTCGTTACTCTGGTCACATTGTCGCGCAGTTGCGGTGATTCTAAATGAGGGAGGCGTGCGTTGCAATTCTATGTACCCTCTGGTCTGTTATGCCCTGGACCACGTATCTACCTTCCTGCATCCCATGCAACTCTTGGCACCTTTCACATGAACCATTCTCTGTCAATTCGACGGGATTTTTTTTTGCCATCACAGATTTACACCATAACCTGTCACATCAAAATACAAAAAATAAAAAGTAGTAGATTTTTCTCAGATTTTTCACAGAAAAAAAGGGAGAATTTCTTTAAAAATTCAAATACCTTTTTTTTTTTCTCCTTAATAAGAAAAGAATTCCTTCGTATATGGCTGCTTACAAAAGTGGTACTTAAAAAAATATTAGTTTAGAAAATCTGAAAAAATTTACATAGGGTGTATTTTAGTGGTACTTTGGTATGACGAATTATAGAGCAGATCTGTTGATTGACGGAAAAAAAATGGCTGAATTGGCAGAAAATGCATGATATGTACTCTGTCGCTTGTACCTATTCGCTGTGGCTGCCGCGAGTTTTAAGCAAGTCAGCAAAATACATCCCGCATTGTTGCCTCAAGTTTCGTACTCGTCCCGTAACCTCGACCCGTGTTTATATCGGGACACTTAATATTGTTGGGGTATTAAATCCTATGTGCTTCTGTTTTTGTACCCATGATATAATCGCTTCTCTATCCCAAAATTTGGAATTCACTCAAAATGCTGTAAAACATTATTTCTTCTTCGGGACTTAAAAAAAAAATCGATCACATGAATTATAACTGAAGCTGAAGCTGCGAGAGTCATTAATAGACAGCCTTGAATTACTGAAAAGGACATCGACTCCAATGCTGTTAAATTTCATATGAGACAGACGTCAGCATATAATATAATCTTGGTAATTATTAGTTAACCATTCAAACTGTCGAATCCTACTATATATAACATCACCCATTACGTATAAAAATAATTGTAAACGTCGAAACAAAATTTCATCAAATGGAAAGTACAAAAGGTCGTTGTGCCACCCTAAAATTTTTTTCTAAGTTTTCATAAGGATTATTATAAAGGTCCATATTATATATGAACACCCTATATGTTCAATATGGTAAGAGAATTTTTTTTACTTTTCACCCCGTCTTCAATTATTACAAGCACGATTTTTCCGAATGCAAGAATCCTTTGGATTTCCTCCCTGATCCATAAAAGCTCATTGAACGTCTTCAATAAAGACCGAACCAGAGATGTCGAATTACCGAGGCTCAAAGCAACGGGTAATTAAAAGGCTCATTAATTAAGAGCGCCATAGAGACAGGAGAGAACGAGCCAAGTCATGACGATTGACGGAATCCTGGGCACTAAACTCCGTCTGAATGGTTATGACCGGTCGTTGGCAACAGCACAAAAGATCCTCAGACATAGTCCTGGGTTTCCTTCGTCAGTGGGTACATTATAGAAGGGGTAAGGAAGAAAGGAGACAGCAACTGTTCGGCAAAAAGAGTTTCGTCTCACATTTCCGGAGCGGAAACGAAGCCAACTTCTTATTTCCAACCTTCTTCCACTTCCTCGAGCGTTGCGCTCGATTCGCGCTTCCGTCGATTCTTTACTGGTGTCCAATCGTCGGGAAATCTTTTTGGAATCGAGATTGGAGGCAGGGAGAAAATAATTTGGGAAAAATCGAGGGCAAGAGCAAGGGGCCAGAAAAAAGTGCGACGAAAATACCAGCGCACATCACAGCCAAGCTTACAAAAGGTCGCTGCACGAAAAGCTGGATAGACAATGCGGCCTCCACCACCCATTGTATTCAATCTCTCGAGCACCCGAGCTTTTTTAAACTCTTTTTCAATGAGTCGCCCACGCTGCGAGGTTCTTCGGAAAATTATTCGTGAATTGTGTCTAATGAGAATCAGGAAGTGGAGTCGGCCTGCAAAAATAAATTTTCAACATTTTTACACTTTTTTACCTTGCATTCTTGTCGCGAGGGAATTTCGAAAAGCCAAAGTTCAAGAAAATTTAGATTTGAATCGTCGGGAAACAATGGAAAAAACAAAATTCAAAGTCCTGCAAAATCCAAACTCGGTCATCGATCAAAATTACAATTCTCGCATCACTGAATATTCTTTCATTGAAAGTTTTTACTCGTTACATCGAGCTTCGCATTTCGGAGAAATTTTTTCGTGAAATCGATAGAAAATACCTGAATCAAAGTCGAATCCTTTGAAATATTTTTCAACGTCGTTCTACATAATGTCGTTGGTGAATAATTAAAATGAAGAAATCGTACATCTTCTCCGAACAGCTTCGAGGACTATTTAAAAGCCACCATCTTAAAGTCATTAAGATAGCAGGCGGAGAGCAGAGGGCATTGCGAAGCGGAGGGATGTAAAACGCTTTCGAGAGCGAGAAGTTTCCCAGAGGATAAGTGAAGTTATAGGAAGATGGAAGAAAGTGGGTGGCGAGGAGAACTACGACGAGAGAAGTTAGCGAGGCGAGAGCAGTCTCCTCGTAATTTATGCACTGTTTTTCCACTATGCTTACAGCGGGAATACGCCAAGGAATATCTCGAGACATCGTCGAGCGTCACGAGGGCAGCAAGTAGTGTCAACGAGGCGAAACCAAATGCGAGAAGCACCTTCAAAACATCATCGTAAACTGTGACTTCAAAAGAGATATAAAAATTCGTAACTTTTCATTTTACCGTAAATTACCAGCCAGTTTCGCACGCTGCAATAACTCATTGCTTCATTAACTTGTTTCTCGACTCCAGTGAATCCAGTAATCTAGCAACTTTAATAACGAAAATTTTGCAACTCCAGTAAATCATGATTAACTCAATAAAACGATTGAAGTTTTATTTTTCGTTGTGTCGATTTAATTGAACTTCCACTGTTTCATTGAATTTTCCTACTATCTACTAATCTAATGACTTTAATAACTAAAATTTAGAAATTCCAGTAAATCATGGTTAACTTAATAAAATTATTGCAATTTCATTGTTCGTTTCGTGGATTTTGTTTAGCTGCCCCTGTTTCATTGAATTTTTGTTATTTCTGTTATGTTGAAGGAGTGAAATGCTATTTGGACAAATAGATAACAAATGAAAAATAGATTTTTGTTAAAAGACGTTTTGGGAGTTTGATATTATGCAACGTTGCATGATAGTGCACAACGCTGACAATGAGGGACACGATCATGACATGGGAGCAAAGATCGTCATGCATTAGACTGGAGTCCATCTCACTGGAACGAGATATTGCTGTCTGTCGATGCGGGCGCGAGGGATTGGAAGGAGAGCTTCATATAAAGCTTCCGTCGGTGATGCCAGGAGAGTCGGGAGCACAGAACGAGTTTGCCTGATCGATAACCAATGTAAGTTCCACGCATCGAAAGCGGGGACATTCGGAAAGCGGGAATGTACAGTGGCTTCGTGGAGTCTGCATCGGTGGCGCAATCGAGAACACGGCAAACAAGACCAAACTGCAGAATCCGAAGAGTACACGAAGTAGAAATTTATGGAAACAAATTCAGCAATCAAACGGATATTGATTCTGCTAATGAAGTACATTTTACAGAGCCAACGTCTGCCATGGCAATTTATACGAAACGTGAAATCCAAGATTAATTAATTTCAGTTAAGAATAAACAATGCTTTCATTTCGTTCCCGGAGAGGAGAATATTGTATCGAATAAACAAACATGTGTATATCATTGCATATAGGACAGACATTCACAGGCATTTCCACAAATACTCACAGACACGAAAAAAATTCACAGGCAATACACACAGACACTGATAGTTACTTACATGCAGATGCTGAAGTAATTTATTCCGAGACGCCCTTAATTTTTCCGAGTGCTCCAACTTCGCAATTTAAATATTTGTGCTCCATTTGTTTTCACGTACCTGGAAAAAAAAAAATGTTTAGTAATTTGTAAAAATAGCGGGTAAGACTAGTCCGAGGCTACGAGAAAAAGAGTGTGAGAAGGGAAACGAGTGTCTGGATGTCCCTAAAGACAATTTTGTCGGGGCGATAAAAATGTACGAGGGCTCGTGATCGAGAGCACTAAAGAAAGCTCGTTCGGCTCTCTTTTCTTTCTCTCTTGTTCTCGCTTCACTTTTCCCTCGTCTTGATATCGTGTCACTGGTGCGAATATACATACAGAGTGAATACTGCACGCACAAACGGCCGAGCGACAAATTTATATGCGACCCTGGGCGCCACACGGACTAACCGTACAGTTTTCCGATATTATAGTCGACCGATATAAGTTACGATTGCGCAGAAACACGCCACTCGATCTTTTAACTTCCCAAGGCGGCCTTCACCTCTGGATCCTATTATTATTGTAATACTCGCTCTGGGCTCTCGACCATCGATTTACCACCGTTTGTATCGTCTAACCGAGATTATTGTTGTCAAATTGCAGAGTCTCGGGCAGCCATCAACTTTCGGCCACTGCTCTACTCGGAAGCCCCGATGGATCTCGGCATCCTCTCGACGTTTACGAATTCGCCGAGGAGGACTATCAAAATCAAAATGGAAGCGGCGGAACGCATTATCCGAACAGCCGCTCCGGTACCGGTCTTTGGGAATGCCTCCTCGGCTGCAGACATCGACTGGACCAACAACTCGCCAGAAGACGAGTAAGAATTATTTTTGCTTTTTTTTTTATAACGGAGTTATCGCAAATATTTTGATTACGTTAAAATATATTGAGTATCTTGCGGTGAAAAAAAAAAATCTGTGAGAATCAATATTCTTAAGTATACAAATTACATTGAATTTGAATAATAATAAAGCGAAAGGATTTGCAATAAACTAGTGAAAATTAATTGTTTACGATTTTTTTAAATCGTTTTGGGGATTATATTTATTCTTTGTTTTCCGTGACGATTTTTTTCATGAATTTTGTAATATCACTTTCCAATTTAACCACTCGATATACTTCGATATATTTCGATATACGTATGTACAAGTATACTGGTATGAAAAGTGATGTGTCGTCTTTGCCAGAGCGTAGAATATTGAACCATTTCGGCGAGATCGCTTTATCAGCCACGACTTTCACCAATGTTCCGAGTCCCTTCAAATTTCACTGGCTTCGTGGAGCCATGCCTTTTTCGTTAGTCTTGTTTTTTGTCTCTCCAACCTACATTCTCGATACAGCTTCCTAATCTTTCAGAACCACAAGAAGAATAAGGAGTGAGCTGGAGCTTTTGGAAAGTAGAAAGCCACCCTCGGCTTTGGAAGCGAAGCCACAGTAGAGAAAAAAGCCAGCTACTTCGAGGCTTCCCCCACCCGCCTCCTCTTTCTCCCTGGTGTGTCTTTGTATCGAAATACATTTTCCCGATCCTCACCGTCTCGTTTCTTCGAACTGCCGCGAAAATTCTTCCGAGAACAACTTCTTCTTATAAGTATCGTAGAAATTGAATGAGAGCGCTGTACCATCGACAATGGGCTACTGGGACTCGTGGATATACCAACACGTTCGTTGTCTTCTCACACTCATCGAGTTTCCAAAGAAAACATCTGGAGAACCTGAAACAACAACAAAAATGATTATTCAGGGTAATCGCTCACAAATACGGTATTAGAGTCACGAGGGATTTTATTGTACGATCACCCAAATTCAACACGGTGAATAAATAATGAGGACATGAGTGAACCTCACGTAGCCACTTTTCTGGCGCTCTTGAAAACCACTAGGCGAGTTAAGTAAACGAGGAAAACGAGATTGGAATGAAAGAAACGAAGCTTTTCCACCCCACAGCGGTTTCTTCGTTCTCCGCAGAATAAAAGAATACACCCTACGTTGCTTCTGCTATTGACGCAATTCCGTGGAACCCTCAACGTCCTCAGGGAACTTCTGTGGCTGTGGGAATTGTGGCGACCCTCCCTTTCAGCAAAAAACCCACCCGGCACCTACATTTTCTTTGCCCTCGTCTCGGTCTATGGGGTGAAGGTGAAGCAACCTCTCGTACGTCCCTAACGTGCGAGAGGTTGCTTCGCAAAATTGGCCTTTTCTTCTCGCCTCCCCCGCGAACTACAACTATTTTTCCTTCGAGACTCCGCTTTGAGTGCACTCTGCCTCTTTCCTACTTAGCGAGCCTTTATTCCCCTCTTTCTTTCCCTAAACTGCCAATTACAGTTTTCGTAACTCGTTCCAAGACTCCCAAGCAAACACCCGAAGCATGTTCCGACCCTAACTTGTTACTCCAAAATTGTTTGTTTGCCAGAATGACTCACACATTACTGCGAAATTTTCGTCGTTCATTTCTTTCACAGAAACATCAGATAAATGACTTCAGACATAAACACAAAATAATACTAACGATAGACAGGAAAAATAACCCGTGTGTCTTTTCTTCATTTCCAACATTTATAAAAAAGTTATTTCCATCGCGAAACCGACAATAAGAGTTGTCGCAACTTTGTGGAGGATTTTCACAAAGCAAACAACCCGAGCATGTGTCGATGCCACCCCTAACTCGTTATTGGCAAATTGTTCGCCAAAATGACTGCCTTTAGGCATTACTGGCGAATTTTCGTCGTTCATTTTTTCCTCCCCCTGATATTTCTGCCACATAGACAGCAGATAAATCACCTCAGATAGGAAGAAAAAAAAAACAATGTGTCGAGGAAGGGGTCGCCACGTGCGGCTGACGTTCGCCGATGTGAGACCAGCTCGTGTTTTCTTTCTGTATATAAGTCTGGCCATATATACACGAGTGGGATCCTATACTTTCCCCCGACTTTTTCCTCGCTATTCACACTCACCATCGTCTCGTTTCATTCGCGAGCACTTCGTGGCTATGGAGAGAGAGATATCTTGCTATCTAACATTGGCGGCATTCGTTCCGCACGATGAAAAAGTGAATTGAATCAAGAGACCGGGAACGATCGAGGGGTGTTAGGTTTAGTGCTCTCTATTCGTCACCTATCCTTATCTTCTTTATCGTGTCACTGGAAAAATTCTTGCACTTCCTTTTTGCCATTCTCGGTCTCGTCTCCAC
Organism: Clistopyga incitator; assembly: GCA_947507545.1. Classification (NCBI taxonomy): domain Eukaryota; kingdom Metazoa; phylum Arthropoda; class Insecta; order Hymenoptera; family Ichneumonidae; genus Clistopyga; species Clistopyga incitator. The sequence continues at coordinate 11,411,148 of OX382177.1, forward strand.
GATCTATCAGAGGCTTTCTGAAAAATAGAAAAATGATACGGTAAGTAATTGTACAGTCACTTGTCTGCTATACAGGGTAATGAGAGATTTTCCAATTGCCAGTCTTTTCCCACATTCAAATTCGATACGTTTCGGCAAAGCAATTCCGCATAGTTGAATTACTTGAATTTCAATGTCTCGGTATATTTTCTCAAATGAATATGACAACCCTTAAACAATTTGAGAATTTTGCTTTTGCTTTTCTCATCCACCAGCAGATGATCCAGGCCAACGAAATTGGGGATTAGAATCTACGTACACATTTTCAACTTTGCTCTTGTATTTCTTACATCTCCTATCTCGAAAACCTTGACACTGTTTACCTTGCTGAATATTCGCACCTTCCCACTTTTTCAACTGGCCTTTAAAAACAAATCGATGCTCTCTGGTTGCAAAGCGAGTCCTTCACATTTCCAAGGGGAGGGATGAGCCCTCGTCTCGTCAAGGAGAGGACTTATCGCTAGGCCTTCCTCCCATCGAGACCTCCGACTGTCCATTGATTTTCGTTTAGGATATCGTGCAAATCTTGAGATCACGAGGGTCGAAGGAAAGACAGTGGGACGTCATGGAAAGGGCTTCCAGGAGTGTCGGGGCGTCTCCTCGCCATGTTCCCATAGATAACCCGCCACCTCGACGACGATATAAACTGATATAGTCCGTTCGGTGGAAGGGATGACAAGGAGTGGTATTAGGAAGGGACGCGGGGCGAAAGTGAAGACTGGCAAGCCCGAAGGGCGCAGGGGTAGTTCGAACGGCGTAATTTCAAGCCTGGGTAGGCACCCGGTTGAGTAGAATCGAGTGAGTGGAAGCCGTACGGCTTGCGTGTTGGCCAACCTCTCCTCTTCACCTCCCTCGTCGTGTCCTTGGACGAGGTTGACGACACGCCCTCAGTATATACGTACTCAATGGATTTTCTCAAGACCGGCCAGGGCTCTCGACAAATAGGGCGAGACTCGAGGAAAAATTCAATTTGAAATGGAGACGTGACCCATTACCTGCACACGATAAGCATCGCAGATGAAGAGGGACAAAAATTCGCAAGCCCTTTTTCTGTTATTTCTCTTCCAATAAAGAGATCAAGGGCTCGAGTGAATTTTACCGCGCCAAATCCAACCCAACCCATCTTCATCCCTTAGGCTGTAAACCGTTGTTCTGGAATACGAGCAGCCATTTTTTTGCATCAGGCACAAACCAGGCCTTGTCCTGGCCAGGAAAAGGCCCTGTCAAGGCTCCTCAGTGTGATGTAATTTTCTACTCGGAAAGCCAAGAATGTGTCACCCGTTTGAAGAAAAAAATGTCTTTCGTCCAAATAACTTTTTTGCCTTCGAAATGCGCCTCTCCGAGAATTTCATGAATTCCGAGAAAGGTTCTTTGAAAAATTAAAGCCGATTCTCGGCTGACGTCAGCTTCGATCGAAAAATAAATGGCAGAAAGTAAGAGAGACAGGAAAAACGTCGGGACAATTCCGCTCCGCTTATCAATAGAGTCAATTCTTCAGTTAATTAAAATATGCAAGTTTGGGTATAAATGGAAAGGCGAGGGACCTAAAATCGTCCGAATGCACGGAAGACTTCCGCATTGGATAATTCACAGTCGAATAATGCAGTTGTGAAGTCCTTTGTGAAATACATCAGCATGCTCTCCTCAATATTGTATATTTATTTTATGCCACGGCACGTGGTTTACCGGGCACGGGATAGCACAAAGTTCAGGGTTAAATCGATACGGCCTTCTCATCCGTGCGCCGCTCTCCCGTCGTCATGCTTGTGCGCTTTCCCTATTCCCAGCCCTGCGAAAGCAACTAGCGCGAACCCCTCGCACCCTTGGACCTTCTTCGACTCGCCCCTCAGTTCAGCCTCACCCACTTTCCACTTTTACTCGTGCGTCGCATGTCCTCGCCAATGAATTTCATCAGCCAATGCACGATTCCCATTAATTACTAGTGGCCCTGATTCTTAACGCTGACTGGGTTAAGGTGTCGACATAATTTCTGCTTAGGGCAAAGAAAAAAAAAACAAATTGATGTTCAATATTAATTTCTAACGAAAATATTGTTACACGGGGGTCAGAATTCCATGCAAAATTTAGAAATGCACTTGACGAGTTAACATTTTTTTTAAATTGAAATATGTTGAAAAACAATGAAGTTATTATTATTTTGACAAGGGGCATCCAAAATGTCTATTATTCGTTCCATTTACTTCACATTCGAACCTTTCATGGTTTATAATATTTTTCGTCGTCCCATCGAATTGGATTTTTTTTTCTAGCTTCACTTTTCTAAAATAAGTTTTCCTCATTAATGGCGTAGAAATTAAGGTCACGACCCAAGGAAAATCGGTGATCGATATAGAATGGGCTGTAATCCTAGCTCCGATCGCAGAATTAAAGAACGTTGCCAGTGTACCGAACGGAAGGGCTTACGAAAATCCCGAATACGTCCCGAGTAAGCAGCTGACATGGATTGAAATCGTTTCTCGTTTCTCTCTTTTAATCCATTGTACAGTCGGAGTCCGGGACTGAGCAAGATTTCCGAGCTTTGCTCTGTAACGTCGGTATTAACCTCCGTCCACGATACGACACAATCGACACCCACTTTCACCTCGAAAATATATTTTCGTATCGGGCGGTTTTGTCTCCCAGCTTCATTCAATACTCCATACGACCAAGCTTTCAGTTTCATTACTGGCATACATGGGAAATCAACGAGACGATAATATACGTACGTATTGTGTTTCACTGGGAACACAAACTGCGCGCACTCGCGGAATATCCATGCACCGCCGAGTTCCCGAGATTGCAAACAATGTACGGTATACATAGAATTTTCGTGCATATGTACACGTCGAATCGATTCTCCTGTCGCACTTTGAACCTATCCCGTTTCGACCCTTTCAATTCCGCCCTTCACGTTCCAAAGCACCTTTGACGCAACTTGGTCAAGACCAGAGAGAACATTTTCCGCGAAAGGCATTCGAAACCGCTCATAGAACCCTGTACAGTGCGTAAAAACTTCTATTTCTATCTCAAACACTTTCGATTAGAAATTCGCTGTGTTACAATGGGCCAACGAATTCAAAAATTGTAATAAAAAAATTCAACCAACACACAAAAAAAAAGTACTGTGAAAATTCTCAACTGAAATATTCAACTGACCATAACTTTTGTCTCAATCAAGCGATTTTCAATGTTTTTTGTTTTTGAAATATCAAAACAAAGAGGCACTTACAATATCAGCAATTCTCTTCATTTTTTAACTTTCACGACTTTGACAAATGGCCCAAATATCGAAAAGCTAAATTAGAGAACCTCGTACGAGCAAAGACCATTTTCGGAGTGGATTCGTATTTCATGGTTTCAGGTGGAACAGGGATTGAAGTTGTACCGGGCGCACAAACAACAGGCAGCGGTGCGTAAATGGCGTGGGGCATTGAAGAGCATTCGACAGCGAGAGGACAAATTTGCTCTACTGGGATATCTCTACCAGGCTTACATGGATTGGGGAAAATACAGGCAAGTGAATCGGATGAGTATACTGCGCATGGGAGAGAAACGTCATTCCATCATCTAGACACAAGTCACTCCATTATTTCCATCCGCTGAATTCCGGCGTTTAGTGCCGAAATTTTTTGTTTGATTCATTTTTTTCTCGCTTCTCTGTATCCATTCAGTAAAAATGATGTGAACAAAGACTGCCACCTGTCTTGGATTTGCATCGTATAATTAATATGGGGATCTCGGTCCTCTCTCCGAAGTCACCCTCTCACACCCTCTTCTTTCTTTTGCTTTCTATATTCTTCTGTCTTCCTCCCTCGTACTTACATTAATATTTAGTAGGTCGCGCGCGTGTAGGTGGCCCAGAAAATTCGGAGGATAATAAAAAACGAAGAGCAACGAAATATTCCCGCTTCGCTCGACGAGAAATTCTTCTTTTTACTTCGTCCCCTGGTGCGGATGAAAGGGCGGCGAGGGAGACAAAGTTATCTTCCGTTTTTGCACCTCGCTTGGCACAATGTTACTCCTCGTGTGCTGTACAAACGGTCGCACCGGTTTTCACAGGATTCTCGCCGAAACTGCAAAAAATATTCATTTGGGAATGAAGTACAAGCAGAATTACTTCGCACCTAAATTTATACGCATATACTTCTAACTTGACTTTAATTTAGTATGCTAATTAGGTTTAAACAAAACCAAACGGGGTATTCTGATTTATCTCGAAGTCAAGAATCAAGATGAAAATTAAACATTGTAATAATAATGCTTATTATCAATCTTTGCAGAGAAAAAATTATTCATCACTTTTTTATTGGGTAATTACTCGCCATGAAAAATAATTTTTATTTTTTAATCGTAGTAAAATTCGAATTTCGTTAAGATATTTCATTTCTGATTTTTCTTCTAGTATTTCCTTTACCGGTAGAAAAAAAAAAACTGTTATTTTTTTTCATCTTACCGCCCCTCCGTAAAAACATCATATTTGCATCATATATCCGCAATTTTTTCATGCAGAGAAGATGGGCGGCGAACCTGTGGTTATGTGCCAGGGAAATATAAAGCTCAAGGAATTTTTATTGTTATTAAATTTTTTTTAAGACAAAAACTGGCCTACACTGCTATTGCATTATTATTCCTGAGACGCAATTTTTCTCGGAGGAGAAAAATCCAGATTTCAGCTTTCTCCATACTTCCACTCTACCGAATGCGTCTTCCTGCATCCTTTTAGCTGTATGAACAATGTACACACTATATCCTATATATATATATATATATACAACGATCGTGCATATATAGCTCGCTGCTTGCGCTGCTCCAATGCATATTTTAAATTTATACTTTCAATGTATACATCAGTTCACCTGAGCTCGTCTGTATGAATATCCACTGCTGCAAGCGGAAGCCAATTTTTCCTCCGATTTTCATCGATGCAGAGAAAAGTTTTGAAAAAGAGCTGCCGTGTTATGAGAGTGACGCTGTCACCGTGAATTTTATTTTAAAAAAACTAAAATTCAAGTTAGAAGTGACAATGTGACAGTGTATTAAATCAACACCACTTTCACACTCTTCCACTCTAGACGCGGCGTTCGCACACAAACGGACGCCCACAAGAGGAAAAATGTTTTTACAAGCCTGTCGTTCGTCCCCGTTTTGCCCCCCGACTCGTTACGTCGACATCTGTCCGAATTGCTGATATTCCGCTGTGTCGAGCACGAGGCGTCACGTTCGAATGTTTACCGCGTCGTTGATTCGATAGTCGCAATGCGATCAACGTTGTTTCAACCCTCAAATGGCCAGCGGCTCTGTATTTTTTTTTTCCGCCATTTTATTACAGCAAAGTAGTTTTTACCCACCGAACGCCTCCCCTTTTTCAACCACGTATTTCAATTATTTAAAAATTTGCGAAAAACAAAAGTAGCAATGCAAAAATTTATCTCCTGCTAAAATTGGTACGAAGCTGAAATATTCGGAATTAAAATGGCCTTATTTTTTACTGATACTTGAACATTTTTGTAAAATCGCTATTGATGAATGTTCATTTTCAGAGAAAAAATTGAGCCTGATATTTTGTTAATTTAATTATTACGAATATTCATATAGATAAAATTGAAAGCAAATTATCGAATTTTCCATATTCTATTCTTATCTGCGTTCGAATATATCAAACTTCGTTATAATATGACAGAATGGTTTATTTTTTAATGAAAATAATGAAATAATTAAATCATTTAACACAACTCATAACTCCAACACCAAAATAACTATTCGAATTGGTCGTAAGAAGAATTAAAACATTTGCATAACTAAAGTTGGAGTGGAAGCAAGATCACTTATGTATACGTTCTACAAACGAGTTCTAATAAGACTTCCAACTTTCTTGTGCTCACTTGCATTACTGCCGGTGCAGCGAGAGGCGAAACTTTTTAGCAAATACAGAGAAAAAAAGTCTCACTCGATTTTGTGAAAATTCGTTGGGAATATCCGCAGTGCACGGTGGAGAATTTTACCGAGTCAATTATATCCAGTGTCAACTCGCGGGCGAGTTCGCGACGCTGAAGAGGATAGTGCACTGCTTTGAATTTCATGAAGGAATACCGCCCTACGAGCAAACTAGAGACGGGGAGGAGAAGGGCGAGCGTCAAATTTTATTGAAATTCTCAGCCCCTTTCTCCGCCCTTCGTCCAACAGAATAGAATATTCGGGCACTCAAGCGAGCCACGGCTTGGATCCCGGATAAAATTCATTTATTTCACTCTGTACTTGCTTTCACTTGTTTCCTTCCATAGTTTTATTTACAACATATACTCGAGTTCATTTTCATTCAATTTCTAGTGCGTAACTATTTTCATACGTGATATTGATGAAAATCAATTATCTTTACTAAAGCGACTTTAAAAATTTCGTTCGTCATCAATTTGCCATTAATTTGGAATTAAAAAAAATAAAAATGCACGTTGTTTCGACGCTATTTTCCATTTGACAAATGCATTTAAATCCCTTGCATGAAAAATCCATAATTTAGAAGGAGTGATCATGACAAAGCGATTTTCGATGCTCCACTCTGCATCCCTCGTTTATTTCGGAACATTTTTATGATTGAATTTGTGCGAGTGAAAAGAAGAAATAAATGAATAATTTCGCGTGAAAATTTGTGAAATTTTTGAAATCGAGGGGAAGGTGCTCCAAAGCTGAAGTACATATATTCGATAAAGTATGTAGCAATAAATTAAGGGAACATGAGTAAAACCCTGTCACATTGAAATTGGCTGAGTACGAAGGGGGAGGGGCGGGAGGAGATTATTCGACAACCGATCGTTCCTACCCCGTAGGTATTGAAACCGCAGATGCCTATCGGTAAATACCATCGAGTTGTAGTCGTACTGACTGACCTAGTGATCCCCTCTCGTTGCGAGGGCGCGTGAGTGGCCGAGTTTCTCCGTATGCGTATATCCATGCCCGGTAAATGCTGAACAACGAGCTCTCGGTATCGTTTTGTACCAACAGCACCGACTGCACAACCTGATGCCGAAATATGCTCGAAGCCCTTTACTGCTGAATTTCGTGGCCGGAAGCACGTTTTCGAAGCGATTTTTATAATCTTCGCCCTACAAATTTTCACACAAATTTCATATTAATTCACATTATACAGAGATCAATTTTTATCTTACATTGCGACTGTTTGTCTCAGTAATAAATAAATAAAAAAGGTTTCGATCAATTTTTAAGGTAGGATAATATTGAAAAAAATATAAATAAAAATGTTATCTTACCTTGAATATTTTTTGAGGATCATAAATTCAGTTACTTTCTATGGAGAATAGAATGTGAGTTTGCGGCTAGAAGAACGAGTCCGCAGTGGTCGGACAAACGATGAGGGCATCAATGGTGGACGTTGTGGTGGTAAAGATTCGAGCTGGACCCGAAGAATCTGAAAAGAAGTAGAATCTGAGTTGTAGCGATGTCGAGGGCCGATAAAGGCTCGATACAGGAGATAAAAATCGAGGATCCTCGGGGCGTCAAAGCGACAACGACTGCTTCTTTGTGCACGCGAGAAACCCTCCTAGGCGGAGACATTTTCCGCCGCCTCGGGGAACTTCAAGCACGAGGCCCTTTCTCCACGAGCTACTCATAACATGATCCACTTGAGTGCAAGGGAGTGTGAAGAACCTCACGAGCATGAATGGGAAAAATAAAAATAAAAAATACAACGTCCAGAGGGTCAGCGGCAAATGCATCGTACTCCAGGAGTTCGTGGATCTTCTTTATCATATCACATTTTTGCAAAATTACTTGGCGAGGTAAAAAATTATTTCAAAGCATCAACAATTAATCGTGTCAATTATATCTATCGGATTAAATTGATTAGAAAATAAAACAATAATCTCCAGAACTATTCTACCGTAAAAAAACGTGTCCACGTGATAAAGCCAATGGATTTCCAATTGTCTGTATCATTATCATTGAAAAAATGTATTATTAACAGTATATCGGTAAAAAATGTCACTTATCAATTGCTGCTCAACAATACAAAAATGCTTCGAGGGATAAAATAATCTTTAATAGCCATGAGAATAAAACAATAATCTCCAGAATTATTCTACCGTAAAAAAACGTGTCCACGTGATAAAGCCAATGGATTTCCAATTGTCTGTATCATTATCATTGGAAAAATGTATTATTAACAGCACATCGGTAAAAAATGTCACTTATTAATTGCTGCTCAACAATACAAAAATGCTTCGAGGGATAAAATAATCTTTAATAGCCATGAGATGTTCTGCGACTCACAAAGCAATGAACCCGCTTTCCCAACTTCGTACTCCGTTCGTTATCATCATTAGCGCAAGCGTTCATTCGATTTAACGAGTTATAGTTGCTACAAAGAGATGCCAGTGGCGAGATTGTGGAGTGCACAAAGCCGAAAAGACGCTTTTCCGCCAAAGGCATCGTTTCCGTGGATAGTTGGACGCTGCTACTGTTCGTCCTTCGTGAATTCTCAAGCTCGCGTTCTCGAGATAACGCTCGTTCGATCGTGCGCGACACTCTCATTCTCAGTCTCGTACGTCCTATTCCTCTTTTCGCGCGAACGAGTAGCAGAAAAGTTTTACCGATCGTTACTCGTTCCCGTCGCTATTCCCTACTAAACTTTTCCGGGGAATTTCTCGCGGCCTTCTTTTATATAGATATATACACATCTATGTTATATATTGATATATATATATATATATTTGTATATATAGGTCACAGTCCTTTCTCGTCGATTTCTCTTTGCCGACACGCGAAACGAACGAACAGAACGAGGAAGAAGAAGAAGAAGGGAAGAAAGACTAAGGACAGTCGAGTCGGCAAACCCGCTGACAAATGTTCGTGGGAATTCTTTCCGCCCACGAGCGCCAAACTCTCCTTTCCTCCTCCTTTTTTCTCCCCGCCATTTATATGCTCTCCACAGAGAAACAAATTTTCACGAACCCTTTTTCCGGTAACAATGAATTTTCACGATCCCTTCGACCTGGCAATTTGCTCGAAAGCTATTTTTATCACCCATCGCATGTACAATCCTGGAAATTCTGGTTTCGATATATTTTTTTTAACAGTCACGCGAAAGTTTATGATTTTGTGAAAATTGCAGATGGACTAATTAGAATTTCAGAGGAATATGAAATTTTAATGGGGTATGAATGATTTTTTTGCCTCTCGGAAATTTGAGTACCCACTTTTGTATCGAATGATGAATATTTGCGAGACACAATTTTCGAGTCACCTAATTTAGGTGCTGCGAAAATAAAGTAAAAGTAAAAAAACGATGCTGAATCGATGCTTCAATCGGTTCTGCAACGTTGAATTTTTTCGCGTTTCCGACGAAAGGGGAAAGTGAAGATCCACAGAATTGAACTCTAGCACTCTCGAGTGCAATAGGCTCGAGGATATTCTTTGAGCCTTTGGGGAAAAGCAGTGCTCACCTTTCGAGCTCCGACCGCAAGCACGTTTCACCACCAGCGCAGACCACGATTTTCTCTTTCTCCTTTTCCCCTCGCAACGCGCCCGAGAAAATGTTGTCTCGTTCCGCAGAGGCGCTCCAATTGGAAGCTCAAACAACCCTCACCTTGCTTCGTTTACCTTGAATATCCGGTTTATAAATATCAAGAAAACTGCCACGTGGACCTTCGGGTACTTGAAAAGCATTTATTTAGTCAGATTCTTCTTTAGCCCTGTAAAAAAAAAAAAAAGAAATCAAATGAAATGCGGAAAGGTCAAGTTCCCCGAGATTACATAATGTCTTGGGAAATGATTTTAATTTTATTTACTCTTGAAACGCCTCTTTAAACCCGCTTCATGACTAGGTCAAGTCTAAAAGTAGACACTATTCATTTTTCATTCATTCATCCATAAATTCAACAAATTTATCGTCATAATTATGGCCTTCACAAATAATTTAATCCTTCGTACATTCACCAAAATGATGATTATCAATTTCCCAAAATTACCTTTTTTCGGACTCTACATAATAAAGCGGAAAAAAAAAATCTACAAACATTATTTTTGCTGCCTCTCCAAGACAAACATTATAGGCAGTTATTATTCAGCGTCCACGCTTACAAATTTCTTCATCGAACAATTTCCGCCCGAAGATTGCACGTTTCGCTCCGCTGTATAATCATTTTCGCTTTGCATCAAGAATCTCGAGAATTCATGGACAATGTAACTCCGGAAGTTTCGCATATTTTCCGGTTGACTCCGGGAGCTCGACTGCTCGCCGGGTTCACTAGGACGTGACACAAAGCTTTGAACCAAGTATTTCACAAATATTTCCGCTTCCTATTTATTTATTTTAATTTTTTTTTTCACTTGTTTTTTATTACGACGAAACAGCAAACGCGACAAGGCTGTTCTCTATGTCTCTCGCCATTTCAACAATTGTGGGAATTCCAACTCTGTTCCACTGTAAATGTGTGTGTCTGTGTGTGGGTGTGCATGTGTCGTAAACAGAGCCGCGGGATAACTACTGCAGAGCTTGGAGCAGCATCGAGAGCACTGCGGGTACATAGAGAGAACGAGTCGAGTGGCACTCGAGGTCGCGATCGATGCCCGGAAAAATTAGCGCCAATGACCCGACTGCGAGAATTCACCGCCGAATTCCCTCGCTCTCGTTCTCCATCCATCGTCGCGAGCTTTTCATTTTCTATTTTTATTTTCGTTGTGTTTTTTTTTATTTTTTTTTATTTAATCCCTAAATGCCCTCACGGTCCGCTATAGAGTACGGTAATAATAGAACGCTCCCCTCCCTTCGGTAGTCCCACACAATTGACGGGCTCGAGAAGGAAGATTGTTTTAATTGTGCAACCGCAAGACTCACTTCGCTTTTATCTCGGATTTTCGGGTTGTATTGAGACTAGGTAAATGTTTGACAAAAGCACAAAACGGTTAAAGTCCATCCAATTAGCAGGAATCTCTTCAATTAAAGTGCTTTATTTATTTTAGTCGCAATTCTTCACGTTTCGAGCACTTTTTAATTAAATTATACGTGCAGCCGTATAAGAGGCACTCACCACCAGGCCACTTTTTTCAATCCTCTCGTTTATGACGAAATTTGACACGATTTAGTAACACTTGAGTGTGCAGAAAATGTTTTTTTTCTCATTTTATAAACTGATGTTAATGGAAAACACTGTATTTTTTAATGTTTTTAGTCATTAAACTGACACACAAGAATGTAAAAATATGATGATTCCAATTTGTACATTGAGATAATTAATAAATCATTCGCAATGTGCTTCACAAATGAAATCAAGCGCAGGTTAAAATTAATTATTACATAAAATAATAAACCTTATTAATAATTTTCATTTTAACGAAGCTTATTCGAGCTCTCAAAATTATTCGGGTCGCTCAATTATTAATTGGCTGGCGTGCCGAGAACAACTTTTTTTTTTTTAAATATGTACCACTTCTACATGCAGCTTTTGTATGGACTACTCATCTTTATAATTATTGGAGGATTCACATCCATGACATCGTCGTAATTGCACCTCCACCTATTCGACAGCCTTGACCTCTTTGTCATTCTTTGATGGATCAGCGACATTCCAATGCACCATTTATTCCTAGACCAAAATAAAAAGATAATCATTTCGCTATTCACGCAGTCCCTCACCTTTGCTCTCATTGCGCGAACAGTATTAAAAAAACATTTTTTTCAAAAATGAAATGCGCAAATCCCTTCATTACAGATGCATAACATTTTGTTTTCTCCTAATCGAGCACAAAAATGTAAATTTGGAAATTAAATTAATCATTCCGTACGAGGATTTCCAAAGGAATTTCCCGTATTGCTCCCTTGCAGTAGATGTCCGTGATACTCCAGCTCGAGCAAAACGTTGGAGAACACTAAAGCGTTTCACGAAACGCAAGATAGTTAATTGCACCAAGACACAGGATATTTGACGCTCGTGGTAATTCCACTTGTCTCTGTGGCTTCCCCTTCCCGCGTAATCTCGTAAGGACACTAATGGTTACTCCACGCCGTTCCGCCAGGGGGCGCTTCGTCCCAACGAAGGCGCCGAGTATCATGAGTAGCCGCACAGTGCACCGACTAAGCCGGGTGAAATCTCGTGCACCACGTTGAGTTTCATTAGGGACGACGGTCGCGGAGCCAGTACATAATTTATATCGGTAGTCGGAGAAGCGACGAAGCATGTTTCTCGTAGATCCGCCGGTGCCAAGCCAAGCAGGATTCAGTATCCGGCTGCTGCATTTCCCTCCGTTCTCTGCTACCACATACGAGGCATTCTCCCTCAGTTTCGTCATTTTCTTTCTGATGTTCTCCAGAGTTTTAGTCAAATCTAACGGCAGCAAACAAAAATTTAGCGGATCATAAAAGTGCAAACGATTTATTGTTTTCGCTTGGAAAGCAATTTGCAAAAGGGTTAATTTGAAATATGTTTTGGCAATGTTGTATTTTATGTATTCTTAAATAGTAGGTAAATTGTAACTTGTTTTTCACAATTAAATTCATTTGAGATAATTAACTTTTTGAATAAAATAAGAATGTTGTTCAGTTTCATTGTAAATAAAATTTTAGGTAAATTTGCTCATAAGTAAATTAATTTGATTATTCGGCTCAATGCAATATTTCTTTGATTACAAAAAAAAAATCGAAGATTGTCTCTAAATTTCAATGAATTTTGGGACAGTATAGTTAAAAATAATTGAGTCTGGTTAACTATAAGAGATTTCTAAGAGGGCTGATAAAAAGTGGGTGATCTAACAGAGAATACTTCATATGCACCACACATAACGTGTAATGTGCAGCGTGAATGGCCTCTAAAACTAAATAAGGAGGATTCACTATATCCTGGTAATCTGGTTAAGGATGAGCATACAAAATCGTCCAATTTATCACGCTTCCAATTATTATGATTATGGAAGTAACAAATACAGCACAGAGGGTCAAGCTATTAGAACCAGAGTAAATCTGATATATAAACTTTCTATGTGCTTTTGAACGCTTTTGATGTCGATGGAGCTTGATTGTTAATCATTTATTAGTATAGAGGTCAATTTCGTTAACAAAAGCTCACAAAGCTCTAATTGCAATGGCGGTTTAACAATATGCGCATGGTTGTTGTTATAATATAGTCATAAAGTGGGAAAGAGTGGTAGAGATGAAAAGTCGAGGGTACAGAGGTTGAGTAAATATAGCGCTCATTACAACCTCGAGTCGTTTGTTAAATATTCATGCAGCGTGTGTACACACCGTAATATAGAGCGTAAAGGGTTACGTTGCACAGCGCAACTGCGTTTTATACTTTCTTTTCAACCCGGTAATATATTTTTGGTGGGCAGCAGCCTTGTGCCTAATTACGCGAATTTTAATATGAGGCCCTGAGAGAATTGTATTATTTACTTATGATTGACCCCTTTCCAACCAACTTGCCACAGTTTGCAGGAAAAATTTGGGCTTTAAATGTAAAAAGGCCTGCTGCAAGGTAATAAAAGTTTTATTTTCCGGAGCAAAAATTCTTTACGAATTTTCAAGTCTAGAATATCGTAAAGAGTTTTTAATATCGAGGGATTTTCCTCCTTTTGCGATTTTTTTATTTTTTATATCTCGATGACGTTTATGTTCAATTTAATATAATTTATGAGAGTACAGAGCGTGTTGAAATTTGTCGTGAAAATGGTTACAAGAGATTTTCTAATAACGTGTCAGGAGAAATACGATAAGCCTAAGATTGAAGGGAAAAAATAGGTGGAAGAAAGCTGCGGAGGGAGATGCTGATGCGAGGAGTCGACGGGACAACGGAGACACCGGAGAATTTCACATGAAATTCATCGGGCCTCTCGTACAAGTCGTAGATCCTTGTTTACAGCAGAAATCGTGACGTGTAACTTTTCCTAGACACCGTCGGAACCGTGATACAAGGTGGATGGGCACAGCTATATATACCCACGCCACACTGGCGTCGTAAACATAAGTTTTCCAGGGGAATATAGGGTCGTCGAGTTGCACGACTGTAGTGATGCTGCTCCAGGTTTTGTACTATGAAAGCTACTATCTATTTACCTACAGTTCCAATTTCCATATATCGATATTGTGTTTCATAGAAGACATTCGAAATAGTACAACGAATATCATTATCTCAAACAAAAAAACAAATGTAGGGAACCATACTGATAGATTTTGGCTTTAGAAAAGTAGCTTTGAATTATTGAGTCCCTTTTTCTATTTCGTTTAAAACTAATCGTTTTGGTTAATTTACGGTTACAGGGACAGCATAGATTTCGCGGATAAGCAACTCGGTATATCAGAAGAGCTGGACTCACCGAACATGCGAGCCGAGGCTTATCTTAATTTGGCTCGAGCACACGAGAGACTCGGTGCACTGGACCGTGCGTTGGCCTTTGCCAGACACAGGTACGCAGTAATTTAAAAAAATTAAATGGGGTCGAATGTTTCAGTCAACGAACTTGCTCATGTTCTTGGTCCTTGCAGCCTTTACAACGAGTGCGATCAGTGTGCAACCGCAGGCTTGGTACATCTGACAGTGGGCAGGGTCCACCTGGAGCTGGCAGGTTTCTGTAAAGCGCTGGAAGCTTTTCAAAGAGCCCACAAAATAGCTCATTCCATTCAGGATCCCTCGCTGGAGTTACAGGTGATTTCTCGTCCTTCCAGCCACTTCCAGTATTTCTCCAAACTCCAGCAACGTACAGCAATCTATCACACAATAATAATAAATCAATTTACTACGAAATCAATTAAATACGCACAGTTTCCTAAAAGTCCCATTTACAATCTTCTCTCGATCTAAACAAATGACCAACATTTTCTTTGAAAGACGTTTCAAAAACCATGAAAAATACATGATTCTATTTAGGATCCTTAGCTACAATTACAGATGATTTCTCGTTCTCGCAGTCACTTCCAGCATTTCTCCAGATCTCAGCAAAGTACAGCAATCTATTTACACAATAATATTTCAGTCTACTGTTAATTGGACATAAAATATGCGCAGTTTTGTTAAAAGACGTTCGATATATTTTCTGAATCAAAAAGAAAAAGAGCAGAATAAATAGATCATTCTTTTTTAGGATCTCGAACAGGAACTGCAGGGCATTTCCCGTTCTTCCAGCTGCTTGCAATGTTTCTACAGGTCCCAGATATATTCCAAAGATTATCCTTCCTATTGTTCCTCCACCTGCACAGAAATCGGTTAAACAAGTTTTCGAAGTCACAACTTTCGTTACGTTCAGACAGAGGACTCTTCTGTCTATACAGGTTTACGTGGGGTTGTCGGAGTTATTCTGCAGGCTACAGGACGCCGACAAGAGTGCAAGATACGCAGCTCGGGCTTACGACCTTTCACAAAGTTTGCGACTCGGCGACTTGAACTCACGACATCACCGTGCGGCTCTCCTGCAGATGGCAACATCCCTCAGAAAGAAGGGAGAACTCGGTGACGCCCATGACTATTGCTCGGTAAACAAAACTTTCGTCTCCACCGCTATTCCCTTTATTCCTGTACGAGGAGAGCCTCGCGCCTTCGAGCTTACTCGGCCGGATAATTAGTTCAGAGTTCATTGTCGTCCGGAGAGAAGGCGAAGGGTGGAAACAAACAGGAAATGCGAAAGAAGGGATGAGAAATTCCTTGAGGCAGCGTTAATTGTTAAACTGGGAAACAATCAAGGCGCGGGCTAGGCTGCGAGGCGAAGTATCCAGAAATAAGCTTTCCTCGCTACTTTCAAACAGCTGTTCTTTGTTTATTTCCCCGACATTTAATGCAATTAGAATCACATTTTTACCCTCTGTTTCCCTGAAAGCAAACTGAACGACATTAAACTTCTTGAGAGTAGAGAACAATTTATTTTTCGAGCAATAACGTTTTCCCTAGATATTGCAATATTTCAGCACGCGAAGTCATGGAAAATGCAGAATAATTGCGCAATTATATTTTACTTTCCAATTTTCATCATTTTCAAACGATTTCATTAACTTCAATTTATTTTCGCGAGAAGACAGGAAAAAAATTATCATTGGATTAGCTTGATTTGAATTCGAGCGTATAATAAATTACGACTATACCCGAATTCACAGTAGCATCGAGAGAGCTAAGCAGAAACCATAATAAATTTTCTTAGGGTCTTTCTCGTCCCTGCCTTCGAACCCAATGACATCTCAGTTAACCGTTATTCATCACCTTCCCTTTTTCTCCTTTCAGGAAGCAACTCGATTATCGCTGGTATCCGGAGACCAGGCAAGCTACGCAAGGAGTATACGAATTCTCGGTGACATTTACCGAAAGAAGTCCGACATAAATGTAGGTGACGTTGATTTATGATGGATTCCGGTAGAACGTCAGCAACTTCATTGTCACCATTCCAGTAATTCTGCTCTGCTGTTAGTGCTACTGCTATATCTACCCGAAAATCCGGGCTATCAAGCGATCCCTCCTCCATATGCCTTTTAGGGATGCAGGCTCGTTAGAAGGGTGTCCTATCTGGCCTGTCCTATTCTCCGGCTTATGTCCTCGGATCCAATCCAATTTCGCATCGAAGCGTATACGATCCCTTCGCGATAGGCGCCTCAGCGTACTCTCCTATTGCTGAGTCAGCTGAATAGCTATTCCATCACCAAAAGCATGTGCGATCATCGCTTATTGAGCTTCCCATGCATCCGGCCCATCCTCTCACTATGCACTGTGTTTTAGTTAGCGCACGATGAGGCACTAAGGCAATAATATGCTAAACGGATTAGCCTTTAGTTGACGCACGAAAGCGTTTGAGAGCCGGAACTCGAAGTGATTGGAGCTTTAGGTGAAGTGGAAAATATTGCAGAAAGCCTTTCGTCAGTACGAGAGCGCGATGGGATCGGCCGCTGCGACTGGCGATCGCCTTTGCCAGATGGAAGCAATGGATGGGGCTGCCAGGTGCCTCGAGGCACTGAGACTTCAGCACAAGATATGCAACTGCAGGCCGCTGGAGTTCAATACGAGATTGCTCGAAGTCGCCAATTCAATGGGCGCAAAGGTAAGGATTTCACTGGAGATTCACGAGAAATCGCTCAGATAATTTGATCTACGATTGTCCGTCAGTTGGAGCGTCGATCGAAGATGAAAGAACTCGGACGTCTGACGTAAACTGTAATAGAAGAGAACTTGAGTAAACGGAAATTTCACTGGCATTCTTCTCTATAGATAAAAAAAATATATAACTTGATAAATAATAGTCATAATCGGTCATTCGATTGGCCATCTACCAAATAAACTGCGCCCCATTTTGCGATTTCAAGCCAATCTCTCTACCAGTGGAATATTTAACTCGGTGAAGCTCCGAAAAAGTGGATTGATCAAGTATTGTAACGTGGTTTCAACAGCTCTTGGTGAGGACGGTAAGATGCAGACTTTCCCGGATCTACGGCTCGTTAGGCGACGAGGAACAAAGGGGACATCACGAGAGGCTGGTAGCTGCGATGGAGGAGGATTTGGAGCTGCGGTGTGGCAGCTGTAACGAACCTTTCGGTCTCGAAGCCGATTCTCTTGAGGCTCTTCCTTGCTCTCACATTCTCCACGCGAGGTAACACCCGTTTTCTTATTTCCTGCAAAAAGATCAATAATCAATAATCAATTCTTGTTCTTCTCTCTCCCAACCAGATGCGCATACGATATTTTAAAGAGGCGCGACAAGAAGAAAAAACGTCTCTGTCCGGATTGCCACAAATCCGTGAGTTCACGACTGTATCTTCACTGCGACGACCCTCATGACTTGAATACACTTAACCAAAGTTCCTTGAGCTTGGCGTCTTTGAGGGCCAGCAGCTTAGCCACTCTGGAAGAATGTCACGCAACGAGCAGTGTATAAATCCCTGTGAACACGAACTCGAATCAATTGTTATGTGTTTTTTAATTAATCGAAGAATATTTAGAAAGAAAAAGGGTGAACGGTAATGCGAAATATGGTGGAAGGGGAGACGGGTAATAACGTAGATTACGTTAATAACAATAATATTAATAATAATAACTGGAACAAGTTATCTAAAAAAAAACACACACAAAACATAAAACGTTTGGGCAAACAGTTGCTGTATTCTCCTCCGGCGGTTCCTCCGAGGAGATCGGAAACTGTAGTGTTCAAAAAGACCCCAAACTTGATGATCGACGTTTGTGCTGAATAAAACCATGAAAAAAAAAGAAAAAAATTATAATTAAATTAAACGAAAAAGCGAAAACACGGTGAAAGAGCCAGCATGGCGTAAAGTAGGGTGAAAAAAAAAACACACACACACACACACTTTAGGTACTGTTGAATATACATTAATAATTGTTAACGAATCATAGATTATTGTATAGCGGATAAGACACGAGCAGCATGCGTGGACGTTTTCTTTCCCTAAATATTTTAATCCTTCCCGTAATAATATTTTCATTACTCGATATAACGTATAGAGAGATTGATATTTCTGAAGGTGCTACATAGCAATAATTATACAAAGACGGTCGGATCCTCATTATGCGTGCACGAAATCGTTTTCATTTATTTCGTCAATCATCGCGCGATAATTACAAAGTCGCTTTCGTCTTAGGCCCGGGTAATCTATTGCGAAAACGGATTAGCGATAATGACGTCAGGAAAAATATTTTATTGGCTTGAGAAGCCACAATTTTTATTACAATTTATATTTTACGAAATAAAAATACAAATTTATATCCAAGTAAACGAAATTCAGGAAAGTATATCATCTCGGTGAAAGTCGAAGGCAAAATTTCAGAAACATTGTTAAATAGTTCAACATTATCAATGTTATATTTTAGTACGAATCATTTTGCCTAAAACGAAGCACAAACAACTAAGTTGTTTTTTCGCCACGTCCACAAAGTTCCTGCCGTTAATTCGTTTTCCCAATTAATCCAAATATTGATAACGCGTGTGTAATGAACATTTGAGGAATATCGAAGCATCAGGAAGCAAAAGCGGTAGAGGATCAGCCAAAAAACGCGTGCCAATCGCTATTGACTCATGAAATTATCATTTTCCAATGTGCCAAACCATAAACCCAGTTTGATTCACAATTTTTCAGCACTTGTCTCAAAGCCGATTGGAAAAAAAAAAAAAAACGTCTGCACGCATAAAACGTAACTGATAAGTCTCTCCCCCATGAAAATGAAACTCGAGTTTGCGTTAACACGAGACCGCACGCCCGTTACGGATTTTCCCATATCCTGAAATTATTCGTGTATTAATACGCGTCGTATTCACTGCCGCGGATGATTATCATTGATTTTCAACATAGTCGACAATCCCGACGAATCGTAAACGAAGAAAAACAAAAAAAAAACAAATAACTATTAAAATCTGATACCACGATTATAAAGTGGGATTGATAAACGGAGGCAACGATTAGGACCTTACATGCCTGAGTTTACAAAGTTTTTAAATCAATTTTGATAGTCTCTAAAGACTTGCGCATATTCGCTCGCAGACGATCGTCGAAAAACTACGATAAACGAGCGTGCACATTTATCCACACGACAAAAACATAAATTAATTATAAAAAAAAAAACCACAGCACCGTTGGCTACCAAAAATGTGTCTTTAGTAAAGCGACACTCGAACGTACGCACAATCAGTATGAAAAAAAAAGAATAATAAAAACAAACTTATTAGGCACGCACGGCGCACGCGTAGAACAAAAAAAAATCCCGCGATTAATAACAGCTCACCGAAGAAAAAACTAAAATAAACAACTAGTACCTACTGTAAAAAAGATCAATTAAATGTTATTGAGAGTTCAATGAACTATAATAATATTACTAACGTTATTGTCGATCACACACTACAGAGAACAAAAATTACCGAGAAATTACGATATTTCCGTGCATTTGTTATAAGATGGAGTATCAGCAAGTACCTCAGATTAAAATTAATGTTATGGAAATAAATACAGATACTGTTTTACCAAATAATGACTGTTTTATTATGCCTCCCTGGATCATTGTATAGATCGTTCGTAAAAACGTATGTGCACAATATAGTCGTGCACTATCGAAACGTGCACAAAAAGGGTGTGTTTTGGCCGTGTGCAAACAATTTGCAGCCAGACACGACACCCCCCGTCAGGTAATAATATATTCTAAGTATTTGTCATTTTTCTACTATGCGTTAATGTCAATAGCGATAAAATCAATGATTTTAACCACTAAACTCGATCCCACGAAACTACTTTTCTGCCGGTGAAATGCAAATGGCGGTTACTTTTTTACCGACCGAGTAGTTAAACATTTTTCCAAGGCGATAATGTCATACCGACTGAGTCGCCGAGAGACTGAGAGAGACAACGCCATCGATAATCGCGGTGGAGCGAGAGAGAGAGAAGGAGAGCTAACCGTCGATTCGTGCGAATCCCAGAATTTCAAAGCCTTGCGCGCGCATATCCACATTTTTTTCAACGGCTTTTTTCAAACTTCTCGACCTCTGCGTGTCCTGACACGAAAGGTTAGAAAACGAAGCTTTCTCCGTGTGAGATCAAGAAAATCAGCATTTCTGTTGCACGTAGTATGAAAACTCAAAATTATTAGAAACTGAAGACAAAAGTCCAAACGGTCAACCGAATTTCGGTTATATCAGAATTTCGTCAAATTTCCAGAATATAACCATAACAATCCAACCCCAAAATTTCCAGTTAGATAACGGAAATAATTGGAGAAAATTCGACATCTAGTCGTGAATTTAGTTAAACAAACATTTTAGTCATGATTTAAGATTGATTTATCCCACGGACTTACGGGTTCGAATTTTACTCTGGGGTTAGACATCAGGACATCTCGACTTTCGCGACGACGATTAGTTCAAATATTTCGTAGACGAAGGCTCGAGAAATACGACGCGCAGTTTATCTTTGTTTACAAACGGAACAAGACCGATAAGGGTAAGGAATAACCGAAAATCGCGTGCATCCTCTCCCACCACGAACACTGGCGCTCGTACTCTCGCGTAGCACGAGCGACACTGACCGGACTGACCGCGAAACATCGTTGCGCCTCGCTCTGTAATATCCGCCATGACAGCTGATGTCTTTTCCAGCGCTTGACGTTTATTCGGAACATGACATTTTGTAGATTGAATTTTAACAAATGGCAGACTCTTTTTTCGGATTTGATACATCGCCGCCAGTGAGTAACATTTAACAATCATAGTCCGACAGCTTTGCCGGGTTTAGTGCCACGAGTTAACGCGATATTAGCGATAACATTGAGACTGATTTTTTTCCACCATCAGCCGCGTCGCGGCTAGTGGTACATTCGTTATATTTTTGTTTCGGCTCCGCAAAGTACTTAATTCCGAATAAAATCCGCCCCCTTAATTGTCGGAGAATCGATGAAGTTTAATTTATTCGAATTGACTTTTTTGTGAAAGTCCCTTAATGGCTAAACGTGACACGCGAACCCCGCTCATCATAACCCGTGTTTCGTCTCGTTGACGACGAACATATTGGACATAACCTCCATTCCGTTACATACCCGCCCGCAAAGGTCATTAACTTGTGCTATAGATGTATTTCGAATTTTCGAGATAACTCGCTTCTTTGTTATTTGCCTTTGCTGCATCTCAACTTTATGCAGGTGTTTTTTTATTTTCGCCCCAAATCCATTGCGCCGTGTTGTTAGGTGAAAGGAGCACGAATACTTCATTCCGACTCATTAGCACTCGGAAATTATATCTTGAATACATTTTCTTTGCCTTATCGGCAGCAGCGACTCACTCGCTCTGCTTTTAAGGACATTGTTGAATATACAAGTGCGCCGATACGCTCCGCACAATGGGAATTTGCTTGAAGTTTTTTAAAAAGTTTGTAGCTTCGTGATTGGTACATAAAAAGGTTCATGAATGCTGTATTATTCTTCCTGCCGGAGATCCAAGTTGGAACGTTTTTCAAAGTTTCACTCCAATATGAATTTTAATAAACATGAAACTGGATGAGAAATTTTTAATCTCTCGGAACTGATTTATCTTGTTTGAAGATTTTGGTGATTTTTGTATGGACGAATCAGTGTTCTCGATTAATATGTTTATTTTACTTCAGGGCCAAGGTCTGGAGGATGGAATAGATTGCCCCATAGAAGAGGAGGAAATAGCAGAGGAGGAAGAAGAGTACGATGCTTTGAACGACGAGACGTTCGGCTCGGATGCAACAGCCGGCGACTGGGAGCAGGATCATGAGAAATTAGCTCAAATCACAGAGTTGACACGACCTCATCACCAAAATGTTGCTAGTGGCAAGGTTAGTAGAAAATCTCTAGCTTTGTTAAATGTTACTTCATTGAATTATGGATCTTGGAACAAGTAGCGCCGTTTGAATATTGGAGTCGATCGATAAACTTTTTTTCCATCGCCTTGCTTTGAATGTTTCTTCGAGCTATGAAAATACTGAAATTAATTTGCAGAATGGAATCGACGTCGATATCGAGGATAATCTTTCGCACTTGGTGCTTGACGAGAAGGACGGGATTGTCCCACGACCTGGTGTCTGGGACAGTCCCGCTAATCTACCTTTACCCCGTCCTAAACCCCCTCAAGCGCTGGCATCGTTAAAAAACGTTTGCACCGTTGAGGAATTGGAGCGCGGGCTCATAGTGAATCGACCGCCTCCGGGTCTCAGTAAACCTCCGCATCCCCAGCAACAGCAACACTTAGGAGGCCAGTTTTTGTTCGATTCCCTGACTCTCGGTGAACAGCAACTGAATCTACCGCTCAATCTTCTAAATGGCCTTCCACCGCCGCGATTTCCGCCGGGGCTCGGTTTGCAAGGACCGCATCCCGTTGTTCCACCGCCAACCATGCGACTGCCGCATCCCCAATTCATGCAAAATGCTAGGGGAATGCCAAGTAAGCACATTTATTTATTTATCGCTCTTTTTTTCCGAACTCTCACGTCAGTATTAGACTAAATCTAGACTCAACACAATTCGCCCATTACAATATCTACAACATGCGCAATTTTTTGATTAGACCAAACAGGAAACATGTTGAGATACCCTCTGCCTCCGCATTTAATGATACCGCACGGAAATCAGCGCCAGCAGCCACACGGTCCTTTCTTTCCTGTAAGTTTTGTTACTCTCATCACAAATGCATTTGATATAGCATATTATTTCTCGCATTTCCATTATACCATTTGTAATTGGTGAATGGTTTTCCTGATAAAAATAACATTCAGAGAATTTGAATTTTTCATTTGAATTTAATTTGAACGCCTTACAGCCGCCGCCACATCCCAATTTAGGACCGCCGCAATTCATGCGTCCGGTCGAGCATCCAATGCTCTCGCAATTTCCGAACAATCATCCGGGACACCATCATCAACAACAGCAGCAACATCAGCAGCACATGGCGATTCAGCGAAAACAAAATCGTCCTTATCAGCAAAACGACCAGCCAGGACCTCACCAACCGTTCTTCAAGGACAACCAATACCCTTATCAGAATAGAAATAACCAGAGGTATCATCACCATCCTCACGGTATGAACGGCGTGGGCGAATCCGGCGAATACGACGAGTACGCGGGTTTGATGACGAGTCGCGAAAAGCAGTGGCTCACGAATCTCCAACTGTTGCAACACAATACCAATCAGCCGTATTTTGACGATTACTATTATACGGTTTACTGTCAGCGTCTTAACAAGAAAAACGAGAATCCTGAGAAAAACGAAAAGAAGCACCAAAACAACAATGGTTATCACAGAGATTCGAAAGATCGAGATCAGTCGCAACACGTATTCACGACGAAAGTCGTTTACACTCCCACGCAATTCGAAAACTCGCTGGGGAAACTTCAGTGCGGCAGCGTTACGGCTCCGCGAAAGATCATCGATATGGATATAGTTCCCAATAGCGATCCGCAGGGAAATCCTCCGGCACAAGCTAAAGAGACTAAGAAAACGCGGCAGCGACTCCTGGAGATTGAAAGGGTAAAGACTTGATTTTTTTACTTCTCAATTTTATAACTAACGGGAAACACGTTTTTTAAAAATGGAATTCATTTTTCTTTTTAGCTGTACACAATTCAATTGAAACTCGAGGATGCCAATAACCCTTTGGCTCTTCTATCTGAGCAACAGCAACAGACTGAGGATGGCGAAGCCAAGCCCGTTAAAAAAACTCCGCGCGAATTGATAAACGCCTTGTTGACCTCTTTACTGCAACTTTTGGAGGAGGAAAAACTAGCTAGCATACTCAGCATCCGCAAAGGAAAGGTTTGTGCTATTATTTGAAATACTTTCATTTATTACTTCGACTTTGGTAAAAATGGAAAAATTCTCTTATCCCTTTCGACCAGAGAATTTTATTTATTTATGTGTGTTTCAATGAAGGATCATTTTGTTCCAGACTTTATTACTACGATTTTTACCATACCTGAGCGTAACAGTGTACACGAAGCAACTCGAGGAGTTGTGGGCCGGTTTGATCCGTAACTTAGCGATAATAGGTCGCCGAGATCCCAATTTGCTGACGCGATTCTTTCCCGAGTTTCACAATTGGCTCGAGACCGTGCGAGAAGCTTCTGTACTCCTCCGCGTGGCGCGAGGTTTCACGGAAACGCCTAACCACAACACCAAAAACAACAGCCTTACCTTTGCCGTTACTAATAAGGTAAATAATCACGTTTTTCTACAGGACTATCAACCATTTTCCTAAAAATACTTTTACACTATTCGCTGATATTTTATTAACCTTTTTGTTAACAGTTCGGTGTCTCGGTGATAGCCTCGATGTTAGAACAAGCGGAAAACGTAGATTTCAACGAGGGACAACAAATCGCTGAATGGTCGAATTTTATCGTAAGTCTCGCAGACACGATCGGTTCGTCGCCTCCTAGTGTTGCACCTTGCCAGCCGATCGCGGCGAATACGCTGAATGAGCACCTCAACCGAATCGGCAGTCTCGGGAGCGAGAGATACGCGCCGCTGGAGTTACTGTTAACTGACGCGAATCCCTCTCGATAGACTGCTAATACATAATTACATCTCTTTTTTTTTTTGTCTATGAGTTCATTGTAAGTATTTTTCATTTACGAGCAAAAGTGCGAGCGCAAGTCAGAGAAATCGAGAAAAAAGAGAGAGAGAGAGAGGAACGAGAGAGAAAAAATGATACAGTAAGAATTTTTCGTATAATTTAAGCGCTCTTGGTATCGCCTACCTATCCTCAACAGCATCTCGAAACTAGAGATCGCCCTTGATACCAATCTTTCGCAGAATAGTCGACTGATTACGAGCTGCTGCACATTCACGATTTTTTTTTGTTTCGTCGTGACCAAGACATTTTCGTGTGTGTATAGAGTATAAATATGTTTTCTTATTTCTCTTTTTCTTCAGTTTTCTTTTCCTTATTTTTTTTTTGTGTTTTTTTTTCGCCCTTTGTAAATATGAATTTTTGAGATTCGTATCTGTAAATAAAAGTTTTTGGCAGATATGCTTACAGCTGGAGATATTAATGAATATTCGCTAGCCCTTTTGCAGTCCACTTGAGCATCGACATGTCCCCTCGACTCACTATTTTGTAATTAGAATACTAAAATGAAACTATCAGAGAGAAAGAGAGAGAGAGAGAGAGAATACAGTGTGAAAAAATAGAATAAAATAAAGTGCGAGAATCGTGCAGCAGTGATTGATCAATTTGTTATCGTTATTCGGAATAACGTGCCTAATGTAATGATCCTTTCGGTCGAGAGCCCCGTTCTCAATGCCCCCCCGATAATATTTCGACGGGAGGCCAGGAGAATTATCCGATTTTTCCACTTCCGTCGTTTTACCGGAGATTATATGATCCCGAAATATCTTCAAGAATTACAGTTATAAGTTGACCTTTTTTTTCGGACTACATTGAGTAGACACATGAGACTCCCAGAGTCGCTATTTGCTGTTCGGAGGCCCGTTAGGTTGCGCTATATTCTTCTTAAAAAGTGACCGGGCAAAGGAGACGCGCGTAACGAAAGATACATTTATTCTCAATCACGCATTCGTATAATTTTCTGCGTGTTCGACACGGCAGAAACGTTCATTAAAATTAATTATACTTTTCTCGCAATTTTCTATGCACAAGCTGGTATCTTGAATAAACGGTACAACCGTGATATAATATCAATAAATGGTATCTTAAACACCTTCGAAAAGTCATGTTGAATATGATTATACTATAAAATTACTCAATAATTGTACATTCGATTAAATATACCGGTTTGTGTGCATTAAAAATCGCGATAAATTTATATATATTTCGTGAACATTTTTTGCAGTTAAGCGCGTCGCCTTTTTCTCAATTAATTAAAAAATTAATACATATAGAACGTGTAGTTGGAGCTTTCGGTCGATCGCTTCAGTGCGTTGATGATTTATTACCAACATTGTGGCAATACGAGTCACTCGACATGCCTTGATTCAGCCTATTTATTAATATGTTCAAAACAATAGGCGTTGAGGCAACGGCGTTTACTATATTATTAATTACGCAGACTATAGTGTAATAAACAGACAAACAAACAGAACAAAAAAAAACAAATAACTTGGTAACTTTCTTACTACGATTGTTGTCACGGAAGAATAGCGAATATAGTATGGCAATTGTGGAGTGCTTTCATTATAATGCAACGCTCAATGTGACAATTAAAAAAGAAAAAAATAAGAACATTAAAAATGAATCGTTTGGTACAACAATCTTCGGTAGATCGTTCGTTGTTTTTATCTTCTTTTCCGTTTATTTTTATTCTAAGGGCTTTCTTGAGATGAGAACGTCGTACTGTATCATCTGCTTCGAGCACATATCTCATACGAAACGTGGCCAAGTGTCAATGCTTCCTTACGTACGTTCCGAATGTTTTATTAAATATACGATTGCTTCTCGCCGAGCACACGAAAAAACCGCGATTAATTATCAACACTCGAAGCCCTTTCTCTCTACCAATATTACAAATTCTAGTTAAAAGGAAATGAAGAAATTATTCGAGAAGATCGGCGCTTAGCCGTTTTCGGCAAGCTATTAAAAAAATTGTTGAGTTAAACGCGAATCATTGAGTTTAGCGGATATATCGAATTAGAGATATATTTTTATAGGAGTTATTGCGTTTATTGTGTTTCGAGTGTAGTTAATATCGTCCCCCAGGATTCCGAGATTAATGATTAATTTTTTTTCTTACCTTACACAATCTATTGAATCTAACAATGGTTATTGTTATTATTACTATTATTATGGTTATTATTATTATTATGCCTCTTTTGCGTGCTGACGCGTTGGAGAGTATTCGGAGAGAAGACACGACACAAGGAGGGAAGAAGTTAAAAGACGATTGTAAATTTACGATGCTGCCGGAAACAAAACAAACAAACAAAAAAAAAACTAAATATAGTTATAGTTGTGTATGTACAAAATTGACCTAATTTCAAGTCAAAGTCATAAATAAATGTTTTGCATCCTACATTGTTTTCCGTTATTTCGCGATTTTACAGATTATTATTTCTCGCAAAGCCTAATTTTCCATATTTTTTCCTTCAAGTTTGGCCATGTTGATCTTAAATTTTTTAAATATTTATACGTATTTTGAACTTGGCAATGTTGTCATAGACAAACATATAAATAAAATGTCGATTTTCGTACATTCGTTAATTTCAAATTTCGCAACGCACGTATCTCAAGTTCAGATTATTTATATATTCTCCAAAGTGAAGAGGAGAAAACCTGTAAAAATCGTTCGATTTTCGATATTTTTGTAAACGCCTTAAATCAATACAATTTGCAAGTCCCTCGCGCTATTGCGGAAATTCATAATCCCAGTGCCGATTTCTGTGTATAGTGCGACGCAAAATTCGGTCTTTCGATTTCCAAGCGATTTTTCGGCGCGCATCTGCCGCGGCCGATTTTCCCATGAGATTAGTACGCGTGAGCGCCGCGGCGGGCGGGGGGTCGCCCAAATCGTGGCGCTACATCGCGCAGCATGGATTTCGTTGCGGCTCCGAGCGTAACGGGCATTTTTCAAGCGACCGAACGGACTCTCACCCGATATTCGTGTTGTGCCGCGAAGCAATATCTGAAATATGCGAAATCGTGGGCCCGGGTAGTGCTTCGGAAGTTCGTGAGCTCCGCTGGAAGACCGCGTAATTTTTAAGTCACTGTCGCCCGTTCGATGACTAAGTTTCTGGGTGCGTGCGAAAGGTCACTACCATTCGCAACCGCAGGCTCTCTACGTTTGCTAATTTTTCACGAGCCTTCCGAGTTAAATCGCGGATGAAATCGCAGTGTCGAAGAGATTCGAGAGTCGGTGCGTTTCGTTTTGTGCCCGTGACCACGAATTTTTCATTCACCGGACTCTTTATTTTTTACTAACGCGCTCGCCGATGGGAATGGACACCTGTGAACCAGGCATTTTTTACTGAGGAGAAGGTAAGCGGAAACGAGAAGTTTATTGTACTGACAGTAACGGCAAAATGAAAAATTTCTCCTTTCGAAAAGTCAACAATAGCGCCCAAGAGTTTAGCGCTAAGATCCTGCCACAAATTCTCGATGACAGCCGCCACTTTTTTTTTAATAGGTTAAGTCGTGTATACACATGTTGTTTACATTGTTTCACCTGACACATATGCTTTGTCAGAGCCTCTTATCTTCATTGAGGTTCTAATCTTACGAGGCTCTCCTAAGGTTTACCCACTTCGATCGTCAAACATTTTGTCGACTGCCAAATTCAAGAGGCGGGAGGAACGTTTGTCGGTATCGACGAGAATTAGATCGGTTTGGAATAAACTTGATACAAGTGTGTTAGTTTTCCAATGGTAACCGGAATTGCGTGTGAATAAATTTTTATCTTTATTTTCGCACCTTTCATCTTTTTTGCAGGGGACCTAAAAGTTCTGACAATCGTCAACAAGTGCTTCGCACTTTGCGAGAGCTTGTTTTGGAATGTGTATTATTTTGGGAATTTATGAATAGATTTGAGAAAATTCCTAAATGCACATTTTCGATTTCAATGAAATTTATGTGTACAATACATTTTTGCTAAAACCTTTTTATGTATCAAGCTCAAGAATTGGGCTAAAAAAAATGTAAGTTCATAAAAGTTTGTATTATGAGAATCAATAAATTTTTATGCTAATATACCGAGCTGTATTCTCCAAGAGAATTTTTATCGAGCCTTGTGTTTGTTTTAAGAGAAAAGAACTTTATTTAGGGGAACGTGGGGTTAATGTTTATGTATATAGCCATTTGAGAAGCACATCTCTTGACCACTGTTTATTTCTCACACATTAGTTCCATCTGTTTGATGTCCGAATGCCTTTAGCTCAGTAAAGCATGATGCTCGACAATCAATCAATTCCTTTCGTGTCAATGTACCACAGCCACTTGACCGTGTCTTCTCAACCTTAATGTAAGAACGAACGACCCTGGTTTCATTTTCTGATTATGTCAGCTGGTGACTGTGCCACTCGTATATGCTGTGCCCCAAGGTTCACTTCTTCTCAATGCTCCTAAAGATAGATTTTAGTGTTTTCCTTCATTGGCTAACCCATTCAGTATTCTTTCACAGCTCGACGACTCAATGATATACACAAACCACAAAAAGCTTTTATCTTTTTCAGAAAAGGGACATGCATGAAGGAAGATAGTGAGAACAACACCATACCAATGGCCAACAGAAGGGATAAAGCATCTAGTGGCTTTGTGAGTACAAAAAAACAAATAAGAACCTATTTATTTGCCTAACTACTTTGCAGATATCGCAACTATTTTATGTTGCAACATTTAAAAAACAAAAACCAAATGTCATAAAATATAAAAATATCTGTTTTTTTTAGGTAGAAAAATCGGTAAAATAAAATAGGAAATTACCATTTCCGTGAGTCAGTATTCGGACAACTGCTTAGGTATTATAAGCGACCACCCGATAAATCGTAAGAATGCGATAGTACTTTAAAGTCGCGTTGTGTGCGCGCATTGAATACACATACTTTTGAGCGCCTTATCATCCACATTTGCGAGACTCTCTCCACTCTGGCGACTTTTATCGCTTTCTTGGCCACTTCTGAAAGTGGCGAGTCCGATGCCACTGCGGCAGTTTTATTCTGCTGGCACCGGCATCGCCTTTTTATCGGAATATCTACCGTGAGTGAAAAAGTGCTGAGAAATCTCAGTCGGGAGCATATAAACACCTCATTTTTTTACATTGATCATATTTTATTGTAGTTTATTGAAAATTACGCGTTGCGTTAAGCGTGTTTAATAATTTTTAAAAATCTGTATCACTCGTTAAACTCAGTTTTCAATTTTATTCAAATAGTCAGCATTCAGCAAATCACTTTCTTTACTTACTGCAAATTCGATGAAATAATTTGTGACACTTAAGTCGCGTTTAAAAAAATCCCAATCGTCTCCCGATTGTGTTTCGCTCGATTGTGTACACCTCCGCTCTAATGAGAGAGTCGTTTTTATCGCCAAGATAAGATAAGCCACTGGACAAAGCAAAGATACCTCGCGGAGTGTCTGTTTCAGTCTTTCGAATCTGAGACTTGCCCGGATTTTCCGTCCTGAAAAACATTAAAAGATGCTTAATGCGTAATGAATTTTAAATACATGATTTACAATCCAGTTACCAACAATCAATCACGTGCAATTTTTAATACCATTTTTATCGCTCGTTAAAAAGTCCGAGCGGAAATTCTGGTGACATTTTTAGCTGGTGAGTTAATCGTGAAAAAATTTTTACACGATGTGCAAATCGGAAATGTCGAGCATCGCTCGCCACGAGTGGTTTAACCCCTTCACTCTATTATTTCGTACGATCCGTATGATTTGCGCATAACGTATGTATTTTCATGTACATATGTACATATATGAACGAATGGTCGTACTATATACACAAGCTCGTTCCAGGCTTCCTCCCTCTTTCGACATGCGAGCCGGCGACGTTGACTGCTACCTACTATTCAAACACTGACGTTCCACACATCACAACCCCCCGAACACACAAACACACTCACAAGTACCTGCATACAACGTCACATCGACGAGCGCTTTGAAGTCTGGGCGAACTTGTGCCGAGCCGAGCAGACGAGGTAGGCTGTAGTAACCCGGCGACCACGGCATGGTCCGTAGTTGAAATGTACTCGAGCACGTTGAAATACGATCCATTTTGAGTAATATACACCCATGCGCCAGTGCCAGACTCGGTCTCCGCCTCAGCTGCGAATTAAATTTTTCCTGGTAAAAAAGTGCGTGTCCAATTAATTAATTTGCTTACCTTGCAAATTTTTATTTCGCCCGAAATAGTGAAACGCATTAACACGCCTAAACTTTCACGTTGCAAGATAAATTGGACCTTGAAATATTGTGCTCGAGATAATTAATTTGGGTAAAGTGTCCACGGTCCGAATTACTTGATTCAACTGATATTATCTGTCGCAAATTAAATTGTACTTAAAAATAAGTGTCCCTGGGGGAAAAAGGGTAATTTAATTAAATCGAATTTTCATTAAGGAAAATTAACCGAGTGTCGAATCGCGTTACGTTATGCTTCGAGTGACTGATAAGCTGATAGTGAAAAAGCGTCGGTATCACTAATAATCCTCTGAGAAGGTTGATTAAATTGT
Organism: Clistopyga incitator; assembly: GCA_947507545.1. Lineage (NCBI taxonomy): Eukaryota > Metazoa > Arthropoda > Insecta > Hymenoptera > Ichneumonidae > Clistopyga > Clistopyga incitator. The sequence goes on from OX382177.1 coordinate 11,442,801, forward strand.
GTATAGCAGCAATGCTGCTCACGGACGACGCGAATCGGCTTAATATATGATTTCTAATTTGTGTTTCTCACGGGAATACGTTATAACAGTGTAATGTGCCTCGATACGAGTACTTGAATAAATACACGTGGCTCGGTGTGCGGTGTAATTGAATAAATACTACTTGTTGGCCTTTCACTGCGGTGCATCGTGCGAGACTTCTCAGAGAGCGATAGAGCGAAGCTATTACATACAATGTCTGGTACTATCAAGAGACGGCAGAGCTGGTACCAAAAAGCCGAGAACGGTATAAAGGTAAGCTGAAAACCAGCTCCAGCAATAAATAATATCGGCCCGTACGATTTGCTTTAACGTATTAATCGTTCCCACCACGAAATCAATTACGTATCGTAATCGCTGATCACTTTTCCCGGTAGCAAAGCAAATGTTGAGTGTCTCGTGACTCTCTGGGATGACTAATAATTAATTGCTATGCATCTGCAGAAATGGCACAGCTATTCACGAGCTTAGCATGCGTAGAGCACAGTCATTGGCACCCTTGTCTATTTGAATTAATTGTAACGATTTTTCAAAAAATACGTCAATAAATAAATCAAACTCATTCGGTTCATTATTTTGTGAACTGAAGTACAATAAAAAATGTTTAATCCTTAAAGTAACAATACTGTAAAAAAATCGAAACAATATTCAAGGTTATCCAGGTTCCATGAATTGTTAAAATTCGTATAAATTTATGGAAATTCCGCAAATCATTAAAAAAATTCTTTCAAATCGGCGCATAATTTATTCATTTCTGTCGTCAATTTCCGGGTAGGGAGTGTATGTACGTGTCGATGGAGATTAGCGCGTTTATGTGTACCGCCGATAGTCCGGTAACTTTCCTTGCACCGCAGAGAAACGTTTGTACAACGTTCTAGCGCAAATTATTCGCGTGCCTTTGCATAATTTTCTAGTTGTATTAAACGCTCATGGAAAGCTAGCAATGGGGATACAATGTGTAGAGCGCAAGGCATATACTCGTCAGCGATACGCTACGCTTGGACACACGCCGCATTTCCTGCTGCTCGGCTATCACAACAATATGCAGGGCCCGTATCCTCGACATACGGGGCAGCAATGCAAGGACAGTGGTCGAGTCATTGGCGAGAGAGGCACAGTGAATGGCATAGCAAGTTCTGTACACAGGAATACGCTGTGCTATGCCAATCACTGTGCTTCTTGGGTTATCTGCCGCGTGGAGTGCACTCTGAGACTCCCAACGGTGCAACCATCTGGCGGTCCTTAAGCCTGAACGCTTGGGTGTCCCTGAGCTACTCCAAGACACGTGGGAAACGTGACTAACCACCAAAATGTTTATTATCGCGAAAGCATCAAGGGCGCTTACTACCGTGACAGTTGAAAAAATTGCTTTTATGTTTTTTTTTCTTAAGGGGTTTCCACATTGATAAATAATAACGTTATTATTTTTTAAACAAACTACAGATGCAAATTCTATTCATGCGATAGTTATTATTTCTATTTCTCGCTTAAGAAGTCGACGTTGTGCTGAAGTAGCATTTAATTATTGTCAATAAGAGTTCAACAGAGTTCACCGTTTATTCAATTCACTCATGAAACAATAAGTCGGTTTTTCTAATTGCGGTTCATCGTACTTATCAGTAGAGAAGTCGAGTTAATTTAATAGTTTTTTCTAGGCACGCGGCGACCTTGAGTCGTACATCGGTTGTCAACAATTCCTGACGTCCGCGCGTCGATTCTTTTTCATCTCGTTTGTTGTCTATATCGGTATGTCTCGCGCACTTAGGTATTGCGAGAGTGGGGACAGACGCTCGTGGCCGCTCTGTCTTTCATTAACAATGGGGTGCGAACTCATGCCGGATTGTGACAAGCCTACACATTTCCTACGCGATTGTCTTCTTCGAGAATCGCTTCTTTTGCACTGTGCTCAGGAGGAGACGATCTTATGGAACTCTTGGGGGGGGGGGGGGGGATTCCAGTTGCAGCGCTAAAAAAAATTTCCACTCAGAGAAATCAATTAATTTTTGGCTCGTGCTACTATTTTTTATAATTTTTAATAATCATGAAAATAGTTGTGACAACTACCACAACAAAAATTGTACGAACTAAAAATAAATAATTGCCACAACATTCTAATATTATACATCATATAATATACGGCGTACTGATACTGCAATATTTTCTCATTATAATCTCACGCGCGAATCTCTTCAAGATTACACAATTAGCGAAATATTTTCCTGATCGTCGGCAGCATTTTGTTGATCCGCAATTGCTCGACGGCAATTGCAAGGCTTACCGATCTTCGTGGAAACACAATACGTCGTATTGCCGCCAGTGAAAATTGAGCCTCGAATAACTTATTGCGGAGGCGCTTGCGGGCGAAGAGATTTCTTTCGTGCGGTTCCTCGATGCGGTTTTAATCGTGCACGGCGCGACCTTGGAAAATATCGTGAGTCACGCATCGGCGACGGCAAAGCCACACGAAACAACTGAAGTAAGATGTTGTCAAAAAGAAAAAAAAAAAAGACCAAACAGAAACAGTGACGCGTATATATGCGCCGCTTATAACCCTTGACGACTTTACGGGCTGACGTCAGATTTATACTTTTCGCCGGCAGTTCGCGAGTCTCGGACTTTTTCTCTCGTGAAAATAAACCGGTTCGACGATTCGTGGACTGCATTGCATTCCACGTGGATGATTGCACCTCTTCCGAACGTCGGAAACGATACAAAACCTCGTTGCTAATCGATACACACGCGAGTAACAATGCTGTTGACTGTTATTTATCGAAAAATCGGTCAACAGGCGGCAGCAATTACGAAGGAGTGCCTAACACCGCGTTCAGCGATGACGTCACTCTTGCGATGACCTCACCGTCGACCTTTATGTTTCGCCGTAGAATATCAACACATGGGCCTTCGATTCGTGCGCCGGAGCCTCGACTCTCGGACGGCGAGGGTGCCTCTCTTTCGCGTTCTAATGGAAAATCGCATTTGCTGGCTTCCACGAATGACGAAAAGGCTCTCGGTGGTTTGTGAACGGGGGTAAGAATACAATTGGTCTAAGCATGGTGTTGCCCTTCGTGAACAATCGCTGCTTACTGTCTCGAGTAATCTCAGATACAGCAATAAAATTCTCCCGGGATTAAAGGATGTGTGTTGAGGAATTTTTCGTCTTCGTTGTTTTGTACAAAACGTGTTTATGTCTGTGCTAACCTTTAATTGCTACATGAAAATTGCCTTGTGTCAGGAGCGTTCGAAATGGCGAACAATGTTAACCGTTGTTGATTTTTCTTAACCATCTTCGTTAATTTTATATATTTTTATGTATGTTAATTGGTTCGTGCTAATTGATGTCATGAAAAAAAAAAAAAATAGAGCCGTGATTTTAAACATTTATTCTATTTAATAGCGTTTTTTTTTGTTAAACCTATGAATTTAAATATTTATAAAGCTCCTTAAAAAATAGTTGCACTCTGTAAACGTCCGCCGGTCTGGCCACGGTGACCTCCAAGTGGCCGAGTGGTCAAGAAGCGTACAATCGCGTGGTAGTGTTTATAAGAACGAGGAAGAGCGAGGTAAAACCGCGCGAAGAGCGGAGAAGCGAACACGAAACGAATTGAAGTATCCGAGGCAAAGTGTTGCTGCGTTCCGCACGTGCTCCTCACCTTCCGCGAGGGGAGAGCACCCGAAGAGTCCCGTAAAATTGTTCAACGGATGGAGAGCGTCGCTCTGACCGCTGCTAACGTAGCGCGCTTTGAATATAACGCGAATGTTCACGAGCATGTCGAATTAGGAGCGAATACACGGCTGCGTCTCTATAATCCAGCAACAAACAAAACACTTTGTAGCTGCGCTCTTAAGCAAGCCCTCTAAACGTCGCTCAGTCCCGTAATATCCGGTTTTCAAATCGCTGTATTATAAAAATATATATCTACTTTAAATTTAATGTTCACGTCCTAGAAACTTTGATGCATAAGCTCGTATACTAAATTTATGACACAACTACGAGGTACAAATTTTGTTTTTGGTACAATCATTTTAACGATTTGCCTTGATGTAAAAGTACTTGAATTTTTTAAAATTTGTTTTCATTTTGTTGGGAAAGTACCTCCGGTTTAATATCCGGTTGTCAAATCACTTTATTTATAAATAATATATCTACTTTAAATTTAACGTTCATGTCCTAGAAAATTTGATGCGTAAGTTCGCTTACTAAATTTATGACACAATTGCGATGTACAAATTTTGTTTTTGATGGAAAAATAATTTTAATGAATTGCCTTGATGTAAAAGTACTTGAATTTTTTAAATTTGTTTTAATTTCGCTGGGAAAGTACCTCAATTTAATGTCCCATAAAATGTTTGTACATAAAACTCAATTTCCGCAATTTACTTGTGCCTAGTTCAACGCTCTTTGATTTTCCTTCGACTTCCTCGTTGGCGAAACGAGAAACCATCGCAACGACGTCCCGAACCACGTTTTCCTTTGTATGCTAAGCGTATCCATCCTCCGAGTTGTCGTTCGTATCCGAGAATCGCGAGCGTAGCAGCGTCTTCTGCGTTGCGGTCAACTCGTTATCACGCCGGATCGTTCTCCTTTCGAAATCACCACGCGAACCGAGAAAAAACCGAGCCACTCGGGGCGCACTCTAGCGTTGCACTCAGCTGCTTCCAGCCAGACTCTTTTTTTTTCGATGGCTTGCGAAAAGTGTAGCGGAAATACGAGCAATTACTTCGATAAATTGCTAATGAAGTAACTTTAAGGACGAATCTTTGAGATTACGTTTCGTTATTTTATTCACTGTCGAATTGGCCACTTAAAAATAACCCCACAATTCATTTTTTAAAAATAAATTCAAGTAAACAAAATGAGCCCCGCAATTTTTTTTGCGTTCAATTTACAATTTATCGATTTATTTATTTATATCAATTGAGTAATAAATAATATTTAACAATTATTTATTTACAAATCACGCCGTAATTCATCAGCTTTAATCATCCCCACGTCAATTGTCAACCGCACGTGCACATTTTTTTACCAAAATCTGAAAAACGATTCCCGCCCGTTGCACATTTGACAAGTTAATTGATGCCTCCGCCGAACTTTTGGTATCTCGATTAGAAAGACGAAACTGGATATGTCGACAGCATACACAGGCAACTTAGCACACTATCCGCAGTGTCCTTGAAATGACCGGGTATCATCGAGCGTCACGCGAGCGTTTTCCTCGCATCTAGTTGAGCATCGTCCAAGATGATTAAAGCGTATGAAGTTACACATTGTGCACGTAGGTATTTTCCGACGTAGGGATTACAGAGATGTACAGGCCATTCTATGTCAACGCACCCACTTTTTTTCCTGTCCATCAGAATTTTCTATTAATTCACACAGTACTTCCCGTGAATTTATTCCTTACAAAAAAAACCTAATAATCATTTTCCTTTGTTTTTACTTTTCATTTGTGAATGAAAAGGTGACAGAAAATTGTTTTTCCATACCAATTTTTTTTTTTTTAATTACAATAATTTTTAGCAGGCATAGAAATCGGACTAAGTAACTCACAATAATTGATAGCGGGTTAAGAGAAAAATTCTGCGATTTAATGAGAATGCCTCGTATGGGAATTGGCGACAAGTGGTCGCGCCCGTCGAGCGCGCGGTTAGTCAAGTAGCCGTACAGCGCGCGATTATTGAAATTACGGGGCAGTTACAAGTTTAAGGCCGAGTGAACTTGTTCCTGATAAGCGCTCCAGCGTGGAGGAACGAAATCTGTATTGGTGTGGCGGATGCGATGTTGTTTCTGCGGTGTTACGAGTGCCGAGCGTGCACGCCACGCGGACACTCTCCCGCCTCCTCCTCCTCCTCCTCCTCGTCCGCTTGTACTTTATTTTCGTTTCTTTAATTTCCACTCGCGATGCCGTTACCTCAATCTTCTCTTACGACCGGTAACTGTATAGCCGAAGCGCAACGTGTATGGACAACCGATTCCGATCCTCGCTTCCACCGGTTAGGTCCTCGGCTTGCGTTGTTGCGGATTTTATCTCGTCCGCGGTACACGAGAGTCAAGCTCGTATCGGTTCCCAGCTTGTTACCTCCGTACGACGTCGGTGAGCCCTAAACAAAGTCTCGCCGAGCGAAAAGCTCCATGTACCGAGTATTGAACTAGCTTAAATTCGCGAGCAGTGAAATATGAATCATTATAAATAGTATAACTGTCGGATAATGATTTTCAGAGCCTTCAGCGGAGAGGATAACAATTTATCTGAGATTAAAGGTGAAAGGTTTATTTTTCTAATTATCAGCGGCCACTCGGTGACCTTGAATCTCAAACGAGACCTTTGCGCAATCTAATGTTAATTATTTTATTTTCATTTACTGATTAATAGTGAAACGATTTTTTGTTTAATCGTTGAATAAAAAATGTATATATGTTATAAATTCTGAAGTATGTGCGTTGATTGAATAATTAAATAATAAATCAGTGCGATAGGCATAATGACTCGAAAAAAAAAAACTTTTTCGCTTCTCGCGGATTACGTAATTCTTATTGAATCCTCGTTCTCATTGTGAATGAAGACTCATCCTGAATATATTTGTTCTCGCTTGAATGAGCCGCTCGATAGCTCTCCAGGTTTTTTTTTTTTTTTTTCTGACACTCAATTACCGAGAGCTAATGATTTTTATCCCGTCACAATGTACTTTCTCTACGCCATCGGCAGACATAATTGTTCCGTCGTTGGATTCACCTGTAGTCTTGCGTAAAATCTCATTTCGCCGGAGATTCCTTCAAAAGCTGACGAGTTAGCGGTGACTAAATATGCAGACGCGCAGCTTGCATCGAGAGAATTATTTTATTGGATACACTGAATTTTCAAATATTGAAATTTGATATCAATTATTCATTTAATTACTTATTTTGTTGACTCAACAAAATGATAAATCTCTTTTTTTTTTTTATAAAAATAATTATATATATATGTTTAAAATAAATATTTTGTGTATCCAGTGTTGTTTTTTTCTCGCAGAGTGATTAAATTTCACGCTCCGTGTATAAAAGCGCGTGGACGTCAAAATACCTCGAGGGGAAGAGAGGAAGCTGAGGAAACTGCGTTCGAAACGTTCGATTTAAGACCGGCTGTACGTATATACCCAACGCGACGACGTCGAGGACGACGACTGCCTCTACCAATACTATTAAAGATCGAGGCCTCTTAACGGCACCGTGAATTCCTGTACTACTTCCAGCCGTTCGATCATCACGATTTAAAAAATTTTTTAAGCACACACATCGATATTCCCCATCAATTATCGAGCATACAATAGACACAAGAAATAACGAGCTAATACAAACGACATTTCGACTCGTTTCCACCGCCAAACGACAATCGGATTCAATGTAATCTCATCGAAACCCGAATTCCGAATTTTCGGAAAATATTTTTTGCAATATTTCGACTTTAAAAAAGTTCACAATTAGAAAAAAAAAAAATTCACTACCAATAATTTAACGACCAAGAGTGAAAATGATCATCGGGTCGACAAATCCAATAATTGATTGCCAAACGGCGATGACATAATCGACCAAAAGAAACTGTCACGAACGCAAAGCTTCATGAGCAACAACCTAGACAAATGTGCGTAGCAGTGAAATTTTATCAGTCCTACGTTCCAATTTTACCCTAAAAATCTCCAAAATCACGGTATCCAACTTTCGAGGAATGACAAAAGAAAAAAAAATTATTCCACCAGGTAAATGATGACCGGGTCGAAAAATCCTACAAATTTACCGGCTCAATCAACCAAAACGATGACTTAATTACGAAGGTGACGTCAACAAGTGGTCGGGAGAATTTCGCCGCTCGTCCCAAAGTCTCCGGTGCCCTTTTGGTATTGATACGTCATGCGGCGCCGCAGCAATTATAAACAGCGGCTATCGTAAAGCAATTACCAAGGATAATCCACTGTTAGCCCAGGAGAAGCGCAGTCGAGTCAAAGATACCGTTGGAGTCTCGAGCGCGACTCGATTATCGTCGTATCTAACTCCTACGCGAGTCTCGCTCGCTCCACGAGACTCGTGCTCGTTGGAACTCACCGAGCTGCTGCTGTTGCAGAGAGGATAGCGAAGCCAGTCTTTCCCGAGCCTCACACCCATGCGGAACTGACCTCGCTGATTCACGAGACGTTCTCCCATCGCTGAACTTTACTGCTGCAACCTCCTCGGTGCATTTTCCTGGCAACAAAAAGTATTTTTCGTGTCAAGTGTTCACTCGTTTATCAAGAACACACCGTGAGATAAACAATATCGACGAAGATTGATATTAAACGAGCGAGGAAAGATGCTGAAGAGTGTGTGACAGCGGCATTTCTGTGTTCTTCGGTTGTCAGCGAATAAAAAATACGAAATAGCTCGACAAAAGTGGACATCAGTGCACCAGGATGAACATTTGCGTACGCGTTCGAGTATTGATGAAGTTGATACCGGAATTTGATTAAAAACCGCGTGGCAAAGTGTCAAATTAAACGTTTGTTCTCTGTGAGATATTTCTCATAATTAGCCAATCATAATTTGCTACCGGAATCACCGACCGGGAATTTCCTTTCCGATTTTTTTTTTTTTTTTTTCCCCAAGATGCCGAAGAGTTGCATTGTTCTTTGATTTTTATCTCGCGATGGAAAAACGGGACGAGAAATGTGGAAGGTAAAAATGCTGGTTATCGATGGTAGATTTCTAGGCAACGGAAGTAGCGTTTTTCCTTTATAATTATTCTTCCACGCATTTTATTTCATGAAAAATTCTTTGTTGTTCATACAATTTTTTTATTAGAAATACTCGGTAATGAATAGCAATTCATATCCTCGCGTATTTTTGTCTCACTCCGTTACAAAAAAAAATAAAAATAAAAGATAGAAATCAGAGTGGCAATGTTCAGTGCAGTATCTTATCTCATTCCTCAAATTCTTCACGTCGGTTCTCTTATCTTACAGTTTTAATGTCCGAAATTGATAATATCGAGACCCGTCTTCACGAGGATCCTGAAGAGTATGTGAAATCGCGACTTCCAGCAGGTGTCGGTGGATGAAAAACGAATTTTGGGAGCATTCAGTGGATAGCAGTGCTAAAGGATGAATAATTACGTACGGATTTTTATCAATTGAGTGCATACAGAATTTTGTATGAATTCATTATTACTTTCAATCGTTAAACAAAATTAATCAAAGTGTGCGTTAACGTGAAAGTGTGATTTTCGGCTGATTAATCAATACTAATTGGTAATTAATAATAACAATATTGAAGAGATCTCGAGCGTGCTTTGAGGGGGGCAGACACTTGTGATAATGCGATCTATAGATCCACCTTAATCATGTGGCAAGGGTGAATAAATTCACTGCGTATAGTCATTGTTATAAATAGCCTTGTGAGGATCTCACTAGCGCGTGCTTTAATGACAACATGACTTGATGCCGGAACAATTTCATCCGGTTGTTTTGAAATTCCACGCGTCACGCTCATACCTCCTGGCGTCTTGACGCTTTAAGGTGGCTTGACCGGTGCTCGCTAGTTGAATGAGTGCTAAATTGAAACACATAAGATCGTCTGGACATCAATAGTCATTTATGGTCCGCTGCCCTTTGTGCTAATAATAATATTACTCTTTTGTCGCTTCGCTTTTATTAACGTCATTTTATTTTAATCACGAGCAAAAAAAAAAGGCTCTTTGAGAACCAACTATATCGATGAAATTAAATAATCGAAAATTTTTGAAACTCATTCTTCTTCCACTTGGTAAAGAAAAGCATAAATGACAACCTGTTGCAGTGTAGGTTGTTATTTGTCAGTTGATCGTAGGACAAGAAATTTTTCAGTAAATTATGCCATTGGCTTATTCAGTTTTTATTTATAAAAATTATTCTGTTTTTATTACACATACTTATCCACGGCTTAGCACTCCTTCGACGCGCAATAAAAATTTCAACCTACTCAGAGCCAAGCAGATATTTAGTGGCGCGAGGAAAAAACGATAAAAATAAATTCCACAGTCAATAATTTTCGAGTGAAAAATCGAGGCTAGTCACGGTACTCATTATCGTCGAAAAGAGGTCGACGGAGAAGGCGTCTATGTAATCTACTCCCAGCGAACCTTGGATTTCATTATTTGTACTTCGCTTTTAGAATTGCGTAATCGGAGTTTATTTAGCGACGAATAAAAATGTGTGTTTTAACGCCACTTGTACACAGACTAATGCGAGATGTACGCGCGTTCACGCGCCGCTACATAAATAACGAGAACCCGACGAGAGTGTCGATGACTCTCGCCTGAGCCATCATTTCCTTACGCAATTTTCATTGCACCCGTATTGTGCGCTTTGCTATAGTCAGAAGAGACTCGGCACACGCTCGTGCTTCTCTCTCATTATCCGATTATGTATACAGCTGATCTGCATTCCCCACCTCTCTTCCCACGCGAAGGATTGTCCGCGACATATCATTTCTATTCAGACACAAGTCGATCGGTTTCTCATTATAATACACAATTGCGATTATATATCAGATCTCTCGTGACCCTACATTCCATTCCGGTGCAAAATAACTCAGCAATCACAGCTAAACCTTGCACAGTCGGAGGTTACGCTTAGGTGAATTAATTCGGATTGAAAAAAAAAAACTACGTTATTCACATTGGCATAAATAATGTGCAGTTCAAAACCTAAGGATAATTTCTTTAAAAAAAATATATATATGTACACACATTACACCAAATATTATAGGAATTTTCTCATTATTATTATCACTATTATCATGAAATCATAATTAAAATATAAAACATAATGTAAATTCTATTTTCGTGAATTACCAGGGACTTAATATTCCGATTAAATAATTTAATACACCGTTCGACGCATCGAAATTTCCCGTTGTCGTGCATTAATTTAACTGAAATTTTCAGCAGTGTTGAATTGCGATCAGTTTACGTGGCTACAGACTCGCGTTGCCCTCGCTTTTATCGAATGCTCAGAAGCATACGAACTTCAGTGTTTCCGCGCTGGCTGAGCGAAACGATCGACATAAACGTCGATGCATTTTCCGCGCCGTGAAAACGTCAGTGCGAAAACCGGCGTCGACGTCATCGCGTACGTTAACCGACGGTGTGTGCAACGAAACAATAGCAGCAATACGCGTGTGGACTCGTCGCTGAATGCTGTGCGCAGTGCGGCCGGTGTTTTTGTTGTTGTTGCCAGTGTCTCCTTCGGTGCTCGTACACAGACCGGCGATATTTTGCCGGCGCGTTCGTCGTAGACACGCGGATATACCGGATAAAATGCCTCACTGGAATAACTGCAACTTCCCGACGATAAAGACCTTGAGAATTTTTTTGCAACGCTCCGCTGCTGACGACACGTCGTTTTTACTCAAACGTATTATTATCGTAAGGCCTAACTCGTGCGACGGACTGATATAACGCTCGCGCACCACCTTTTTTTCTTTTTCTTTTTTTTTTTTTTTTCTTAACGCCACTCACCCGGTGTGCGCGGAAATTTTTGACGATAGTGCAGCCAACCGTCGGATACTTTCGTTCTCGTTGACTAACCTTCGACACGGTCGCACTGTGGAATCATGATAACCGAATGGGTGAGCTTAACACACAACCGTGTGCTTTCTCTTCAATATATACTTAAGTATTAAGACCTCAGACACGTTTTTTAAAATGGTAATTTAATTATTGGGATTTATTTTATATTCACGGAAGTTTATCTGACTATTTTTGTAAATCAATTTGTTATAAATTACGATTATTTAACGACAGTTTATTTATATATTATATTTTGCCTAGATATATTAACATCTCTAATAATTATGTGGTAAAAAAAAAAATTTCTTGAAATCCACGACGACACAAAATTTGAATAGTCTGATAAATTTTCGGAAACGGCGATAAAAATTAGGGAGCCTTCCAAAATTGGTGCGGGTATTCGTACAAGTGGGCGAAACAAGCGATGATGGGTCATCTTCGAAATGAGATGGTCATTCGGCGTATATTCGTGAAAAACGTAAATATAGCTGCCGGCGCACTTGAAACAGCCACGGTTTATTTTTTCTCACGTGCCTGGTGAAAATAAAATAGGGCCTTGCGCAACCTGGATCGATTCGCGAGTCTCTTTGTCGAGCCATCGGTGAAAATTGAAGAGAAAGATTTCGCGCTGTTCACGATGAAGTCAGAGACTACGAAAACGTGGGCGCAAAGGATAAGACTCATGACTATGACGCTGACCTCATAATACGAACATTTACGCACTTCGCGATTCGCGACAGGCAACGTGAGCGCAGCAGCTGTTGCTGCTCTCGCTGTTTGGTCCATCGAAGGCAAACGACGTTGTGCTCATCGCCGTTTATAAAATATACTCACAGCGGCCAACAAAAGCCATTTTTTAAAATACACACATTACCAACCAAAACTTGAATTCACTCAGTATTTTACTTGACGACTAGAAACATTTTTTGAAAAAAATCAACTACGAAGTACTTACTAAAACTTTGACATTTATTACTTCGGTTTAATAATAAATGATGAATTTTTTTTTATAAATCCATTTTTTTATTCCGCGCCAAACAGGATTTTTTTTTAAATTCCAGAAGATAGTTGAAATATCATAGAATGTTTGTGAAAAATGTTAAGTTGGAAATTCAGAAATTTAAAGATTGCAAAAAAGGTAAATTTCGTGATTCAGATATGAATTTTGAAGATAAGAAAAATCACAAGATTTCGGTTTACAATCTCATCTCCCTTTTTTTCAATTATCAATATTTTTTCAATCTTCAATTATTACTCGTTAATAATTATTATTCCAAAAAATCAGTGTTCTCAGTATTTATAATGCCATTAATTGCAGACAATTTTTTTCTTCTTGTTGCGAATAAAATTTTTCGCTGGGAATGTATGTGCAAATCATCCTTAAATCCGAGTCGTTAGTGTGCCGCCGGGGATCTTTGACATTGACACTATTTCCTCGCTGCAGACCTCGCGGTTCAGGGACCGTCGTATTTCCTTCTCGAACGTTTAAAAAAAAAATAACAAAAATAAAAAACAGCGCTTAGCGTTTCGGTCGAGCGCAGAATCTCGATGCAACTGCAAGTATGTACTCCAGTGACCTCGTCGATGAACGTCCGTAACCAGTTTCATTCGTGGCCTGCATACCAGGAATTAGCGAGACGATGTATGAGCTTCTAAGAGATGTGTTACTTAGTACCACGCCCGGTATAACGCCCGGGCGTTTGCCTCAGGAATGTGACTCTTATCGTGGAATTAATTGACGATTTATTAGGAAGATTCCACCGCGAATTAATTCAATCTATCAGCTACTTCGGAATCATTGTAATCGTGTTTCTTACATTTAAAAACGTTCCTAACTTTATTTCGTTCATTTTATCAATTTTTAAAAATTAATAATCATCTTTATTTTACTTATTTATTATCAAATTTTTTATAATTCATTTTTCTCCTCCTGCCCCTTAATAATTAAATCTAAATTCAATTACCCCGCGTCTTTGATATTGCATTTGAAAAAAAAAAAAGTGCACTGATTGGAGCTAAATTTATCATTTGACCCCATTGAACGAAACGCACGTGGGTCGACGAACGAAAGATCACGATGCATCACCTCGCGTGTCAAAGTAAGTAATATTCCTGGTAGCTGAGCGAATTAAGGTTGACGTCATTATCACTTTCTCAGAAAGACCATGAAGTGGATTTAATCGGTAGAGCGGTGGACGATAGACGCCGATAATAAAATCGTGGCAAATATTTAACGTTATCCGAGCGGAGTTTATTGTCGAGCTAGAAGATTTCGTGGCTAAAGTTTGCTGTGTTGGTACACAGGTGACAATAATGAGAGTATTGACTGACTGCGCAACCCATTGTTTTCCCGATAAGTCGAGCCCGTCGGCGTTATGCTTCGGGAATAACTAATCGCACATTATCGATATGTTACCTCGTTGTAAAAGACACCGCGACACTTGACGATCGTTGTCCGCAGTTGTACCCGAGTCCGGGACGGAGAAGTGAAATTTTATTTTTTCCCTCGCTCAGTATCGACTCTCGTTCAAAGCTCGCACGTCGTGGAATGCGTTGTGTCAGTTGTGAATATTTTTGGGATATCCTTTCGGTGAGTCCTTTCGAGAGTGGGGCTAAGCGATAGTATTTAAGGAGGCTACCTCAGTCACAAATCTTTCAATGAAGGTTGTAGCCTTGGATGAAATTTTTAGTAGTCAAAAATATGAAGGTTTTCAGTAAATTTTAATCAGAGACATGAGTAAATGGCCGGGATAATTAATTTAATAGTTATTAATTTACAACAATCTGCAGTTTTTTAACAGTGGCTGAAAATTCAATTTTCATATAATATTACAACCTTTTTTTTTAATGTAACTAGAGCATTGAAAAATAAATCGGGGACCAGGATAGTTTGTTTTTCGATTGCATAATCGTGATGTTGAATCATTGATAGATCTCTAGTTTCCGCTCATGACAAAAGAAGTGCAAGGGTGAAAGTCGCCGAGTATTGTTCACCGGAGTGTACTGGGATTTCGATTACCCAAGAGAGCAGGTCTTTGGGTCATCGTGCAGCCTCCTTCCTCATACACCCAGTTCTCAATTTCACTGCGAGCAGCGAAAAGACAGATTCATCATTGATACACTGTTAAAAATGTCCAGGAAATTAATATAAATTTATTTCATATTTTAATCCACAAATCTTGGTTTTTTTTTTCTCTACTATCTGCAAATTTGTTATGTCAAATATAACGTGTATAATAAATTTACCATTATCAATATCATCAAAAACACATTAATTTTCATAACGGTAATTTTTACAGTGTATCGTTGCCTCGTTCCCTTTAGCTCATGCGATAATTGATCAGTTTTGATGGCCCCCTTTTCAACGTACTCGTTGAAGAGCCTCACGCCATAAACACTTCCACCAGGGATACTAATAAAACTGACCAAAGTTATTTAATGCCCGGCTTTACACGCTATATTTATATCCTCTATTTCTGGAGTCTGTCCCGTGGGCTTTTACTTAAGCGCACAAACCTGAAGAGTGGGACACTAATTTGAGAATAGCTGACTCGCGAATGTCTCTTCCCAAAGCCCTCCTTCAAAAACAATTCCATTCGGACGACGAATATTCGTGGAATATTTACGCTCATCATTTGCCTTATTGTTTCAGCTGGAAACATGGTTTCGGCCAAAGAAACAAGGACGCGGTGGCGGGGTCAGAAGTGGCACTGGCCTCAACACCGTCCCCCGGCCAAATTCCGGCGACGATTTTGATGAGATTGAGCAGCAACGTTCGATAATCGAGAAAATGGATGAGGAAACGATGAACGAGAGGTTCGAAAAGATGCTGGTAAGAATTTACGAATTTATAGATGCTAATTATCGCGACAAGTGTCATAATGAAATGATAATAATCGCTGTGTTCAATTCTACGTGCACATGAGTCACATTTCCAAGGATGAAGTCATTATTTTTTTTAACACCTTTATCATCGCCACGCGAAAAAAAAATAAAATCGAGTGAGATAATTCCCTCCTAATAAAATCGAATTTTTCAGGCAAACATGAATTTAACGGAGGAGAAGAAAGAGCCACTGCGTCAGCAGACGGAGTCGAAGAAGAAAGAGATGCTGGTTCTCCATTACAAGGGCAGCATACAGGAGAACAGGTCAAAGTTCGACAAACCAGCGGATTACATACAATACCTTGCGCAGCCTGATCTAAGCGTCAACAAGATCTACAGCTGTGTCGAGTCTCTCAGAATAGCTCTTACGAATAATCCATTGAGTTGGGTTCAGGAATTCGGCACCAAAGGGCTCAAGCAAGTTCTCGCTACGCTTAACGAGTGTTACAGAAAGTAAGTACACATCGTCCTTCCTTATTTCTTTTTCGAAAGCTCATCGACGTATATCCGTCAAAACAAAAAAAAAACTATTCACTCTCTTCCATTGTTTCATTGCAGTGCCCTCGTACATTACGATAGGTAAAAAGCAAGACAGCAACTTTTCTAACATTGTCATTTAGTTTGCAAATTAATACGAATTTTTCGTTTTTTTTTTTCGTTCGCCACATCGACATTTTTTTCAGCTTTTTGTATTTTTCATTTTTAACACCCGAGGCATTTCACTGGATGTTGTTATTATCATTTGGTATTTGTTAATTCTCAGCGATAATCGGTACGAACGGATACAGTACGAGTGCATACGATGTCTCAAGGCTATCATGAACAATACCGTCGGAATAAAGGAGATGCTCGCCCACCACGAAGCTCTGACCATCGTCGCGAGATCTCTCGAACCCAGCAAACCGTCCGTCATGTATGAAGCCGTTAAACTTCTCGGTGCTGTGTGCCTCATATCGAGCGACAGTCACAAAAAAGTACTCGATGCGATAACGCTCAATGGTGAATTCAAAGGGAGAGAGAGGTTTCTACCGATCGTTCATGGGCTTATGAATAAGCAAAATGAGAATCTGCGGGTAAGCAAATGAATCGATGCTTTTTCATTGAATTTATCCCCTTTGATCGAATGAAATTAATCGACCGCCTTTTCTTCCACACAGGTCGTCTGTCTACAGCTCATAAATTCGATTATCTCGTCGGCCGAAGACCTGGACTTCCGGTCGCATCTCAGAAACGAAATAATGCGCGTGGGTCTCGCCGATATATTGGAGTCTCTGGAACGCGACGATTCCGAGGATCTTACGACACATTTGAAGATCTTCAATCGGGACAAGGATGAGGATTACGAGGAATTCGTTCAGAGGTTCGATCACGTGAGATTCGAGCTCGACGATGTGAACGATTGCTTCGAGGTCGAGAAAAATCGAGTGATGGACACCGCAGCCGAGCCCTATTTCCTCTCGATACTCCAGCACCTGCTGTTCATCAGGGACGACGCTCTGGTCAGGCCAGCTTATTACAAGCTCATCGAAGAATGCGTCTCGCAAATCGTGCTTCATCGATCGGGTTGCGATCCCGATTTCCGGGCAACAAAACGATTTCAGATTGACGTGCAACCGCTCATCGACACGCTCGTCGAAAAATCCCGCGCTGAAGAGGAACGTCGGCTAGTCGAGATGTCACAAAAGTTGGAAGAAGCGATCTCCAGCAAACAGGAAGCCGAGGCGAAGCTGCAACACGCGGAAAATAAAATCAGAGAACTGGAACACGGCGGTGCACGAGCTACCGGCGGTCCAACGGTACGTGAATTTTTTTAAATGCTCCTTACAGTTCCTTTTATTCTCCTAAAATGAAAAATTACAGCTTATGAATTATTCCATAATCCCGAAAAATCCATTGTAAAATAATTAATGGCAATAATTTTGGTTTTTTCGTTGACAGAAGGTCGGTGGTGGACCACCACCTCCACCTATGCCCGGCATGGGTGGTCCTCCACCGCCGCCTATGCCTGGTATGGGTGGCCCACCTCCGCCACCGATGCCAGGCATGGGTGGACCTCCGCCGCCTCCGATGCCCGGAATGATGGGTCCGCCGCCTCCACCGATGCCAGGAATGGGTGGCCCTCCACCGCCGCCTCTCCCAGGCATGGGAATGGGACCTCCGCCCCCGCCCATGATGGGTGGAATAAGGCCACCGATGGCAAACGCCGTTCAAGTATTACCGCACGGTTTGAAGCCGAAAAAGAAGTGGGATGTCGACGGTCCTCTCAAGAGAGCCAACTGGAAAGCCGTAAGATAATCCAATCTGTTAATTACACCTCAGCGTCTGCATTCAGGGTCGTTAAAACGCATTACTTTCGAACTTGCTCTATTTATTTATTCCGCAAATAATTAATTTTGCTTAAAAGGTGTAAACGGTTATTGAAAAGAAAACAAAAAGCATTAGAATCGAATTAACAATAAATTGTAGGTCTCTCATGCGTTATTCTTCGATATAAAAAATTAATTTCTCCATAAGATGGGTTTAAATGTTGGAAAATAATTTATGAGTTTAACATTAATGGGTAGATTTATGAATCAAGTCTGTGACCAGTGTAAATTTAATTATCATTATAATTGCAGATAATGCCACACAAGCTCAGCGAAAAATCGTTTTGGGTTAAAGTACAAGAAGACAAACTCGCGAGTCCCGAAATTTTGAATGGGCTAGCACAGAAGTTCTCGTCCAAACCAGCCAGTAAAAAAATCGACGACGTGGTCGATAAATCCACGCCTTCGAAAAAGGTCAAAGACCTCAAAGTACTGGACAGCAAAGCCGCACAGAATATATGCATTTTATTGGGCGGCACTTTGAAGCACATGTCCTACGAAGAAGTGAAAAATTGTTTACTGAGATGCGAAGGTCCTGTGGTATCGGATAACGTTCTGCAGGGACTAATTCAATATCTACCGCCACCCGATCAGCTCACTAAATTACAAATGTTCAAAGATCAGTACGAGGATTTGACGGAAGCCGAACAATTCTGTGTTACGGTATGAATATCTATAATTTCATTCGATATTTTTCTTCAACTTCGATGAAAATTAATTATTGCGCTGCTTTGCAGATATCGACTATCAAGAGGTTGCTGCCGCGACTACGATCACTGAGTTTCATGTTGCGCTACGAGGAATTAGTGCAAGACGTGAAACCCGATATCGTCGCTGGTACAGCGGCTTGTGAGGAAGTCAAGTGTAGCAAAAAGTTTGCCAGAATTCTCGAGCTCATTCTCCTCCTCGGTAACTACATGAATTCCGGCTCGAAGAATGGACAGGCTTTTGGTTTCGAAATTAGTTTTCTCACCAAGGTATTTCCGCGGCAATGGAGCATCCATTTTCTTTTTGCTCGAATAATTTGTCAATTATTTTCTATTAACGTAACAATTGTCTTTGGCATTTTAGTTAACGAGTACGAAAGACGTGGAGAATAAACAAACGCTCATGCACTATCTGGTTGACACGATAGAGAGGAAATTCCCGGAGTGTCTCAGCTTCGCTGAAGAATTGTCTCATGTCGATAGAGCGAGTAGAGTGTCGCTGGAAAACGTTCAGCGCACGCTTAGGCAAATGGATTCTAATATAAGAAATCTCGAACAGGATCTTTCGAACGCCAAAGTTTCACAAGGTGAAAAGGATAGATTCGCGGAGATTATGACCGTAAGTCTTGAAGAATGATAATTGAATAATTAATCTTATGCAACGAGAACAAAAATCTATCAGGTGAATTTCTTTTTTGTTTTCCTTCTAATATTAATAAACGAAATTAAATTGCAGCCGTTTGCGAAGAAAGCGAGAGAATCGTACGAGGTAATGCAGAACATGTTCAAAAATATGGACAGTCTGTACACCGACATATCGGACTTCTTCGCTTTCGACAAACAGAAATACACGATCGAGGAATTCTTCGGTGACATTAAGAAATTCAAGGACGATTTTTTGGTGCGTATTCGACGACCTCTTATTTGAGAATTCACTCATCTAGAGTCCAAAAAAATGCGATATTCTGAAAAAAATAAATAAAAACATTATTTTCGACTAATTTATAGCGTAAATGAATATAATAAATTTGTCAATAATACAATGGTTATAAATTTGTTTCTCATTAACTTGTTTTCCGCTACAGCAATCACAGAAGGAAATCGTGAAGCTGCGGGAAGGCGAGGAGAAGCAGAGAAGAGCAAGGGAAGCCCGCGAAAAGGCCGAAGTCGAGAGAGCAGCGCGAGCGGCTCGGAAGCGCGCTCTCGTTGACATGAACGCTCACGAGACGCAAGAAGGCGTCATGGACAGTCTGATGGAGGCGTTGCAAACGGGTTCTGCCTTTAGTCGACCGGATCAGCGACGAAAACGTCAAACTCGCGTTGCCGGTGGTAAGTTCAAACTAGTTAGACACGGTCCGACTAGAATAAACAAGTGGAGCCCGGCCCCGCCGCCCAAAATATTCAACGGAAGTCTAGCTCTTCCTAAAAAATTCGAGGATAACGTCGAATCGTCTACAAAACTGCTTATTAAATCAGAAGCCACTTTGCTTTCGCCGGCGGAAATGTTAACCTCGAGATCGACGGAAGATCCCTCCAACTTTTTCACACCCGAAGAAAATCACGTCGAACTGAAAAAAAGTTTAATGGCCAAAGCGAAGAAGACCCCGAGACGCGACAATTTTTTGTCGCGCGTAAGCACATTTCAGAGAAAATGTCGTAAAAGAGAACTGCATAAGGCGTTAAATCCTTCGATGTACTTGGCCTCACCGATGTTCAGCAAAACTCCAAAAAGAGAAGTTTCAATAAAAGTTAATAAAAACATCGGGCGTATGCAACTCGAGAGTTTCAGCTCGGCGGATACGTATTACTCGACAAATTCGAATTTCGGGGCTCCCGAAAGTCCCAAGTTGACGACCGAGGGGTCAGAAAATTCTGAGGAGCTTCAGGATACTGTGGCAATTAGAAAAACCGGTACTATACCTAAAAGACGGGACAGTACGTCATCGATGAAAAAAAGAGTTTCCAAGTATTTCAATCTGAACCAATCTTACGAATCTGTTGTTTGTGAGATAAAAAAACGCTCCCAGGACAAATTGTCGAGTCCTTCTCCTAGATCACCAAAAGCGGTTCCTAACTCGAATATCAAGTTATCTTCGCTCTACAAGGAAACTTTGCTGGGCGAGGCGCGAAGAGTCACCCCCGTCAAACAAAAACGCGTTTTTGTTGGGAAAAAATACAGGCGAAACAGTATCGTAAGACGCGCTATAGTAAATCGCAATAAACTCGCACACAGACGACACATGACAACTTCAAAACGCGCTAAACTCGGGAAATATTTAGGCAGTCCGCCTGTAATGAATACCTCGATGCCTGCTATTGTTTTAGACTCCGATTCATCGCCCGCTAATGGCGTTACTACCGATGACAGTCAAATGTACCGGCAAATATCGAAATCTAGTGGATGCTTCTTTGACGACGAATGTCCTGCTCAATACTCTCCGGAAACTCTGCCACGCACAAGAAATTTTGAGAACATTGCGACGATTCATTTGCAGGACGAAAATCAGAACGAGATCGTGCTCGATCGCAGCGACGCAACTGCACATTATGCAGACTGTAGTCCGCTGCAAAAATCGGAATTCGTTAATTCCTTGAACAGCATTTGTTCGCCAAAATCTATGGAAATCAGCGGAATTTTGGAACTGTCTGGAAGGAGTCCTGTGCCTGTGATCGAGACCGGAGAAATTGTCGATGGCTCGCATAAATGTACAATCCGT
Source organism: Clistopyga incitator (assembly GCA_947507545.1). Classification (NCBI taxonomy): domain Eukaryota; kingdom Metazoa; phylum Arthropoda; class Insecta; order Hymenoptera; family Ichneumonidae; genus Clistopyga; species Clistopyga incitator. The sequence goes on from OX382177.1 coordinate 11,464,070, forward strand.
TCGCCCACCACACCGAATATTCTAGATATTACGGACTGCGCTCAGACAAGCACTCCACAAACTCCCGTAGATTTCGATAAACTGCCGAGCACGCCAGATATTTTGGAGAAAATTGCCGGTGAACAGAGTATTTACCAAGCTTTTGAAATTCCCAGCGCCTCGACTGGCAAAAAAAGTTGGAAATTTTGGCAGAGAGCGGATGAAAACAATAAGATTGTATCGTTGAAGTACAATAAACTGCGAATCAGTGATAGTAACGTCGCGGGCAAGGCTAAAAAAAAATCTGTCGAAACTATTGGAAGCCCTGTTATTCCCGAGTGAGACGGCGACACTTTTTGTCCGTTTTGTATTACAACAATTTTTTTGATTTATTTTTGTATTATCGTTGAATGTTGTCGCGCTAGACAGAATTTGTAATCGTTCGCGATTGATTTGTACAAATGAACTTCCAAAAAACTTTTTACTCCCCCAAGACTGCGAATATTGTATTGAGAAAAACCAATCCGTCAACGAATTCGATAAGCGATTCGACAAGATTTTTAAATGTGATGCTTGCGATATTTCTACCGATTATATTCGAGGCCGCGCGTGTCTTACGTTTTATTTTTACACATTTTTTATACACTGTCAAGCTAAACTAAAATATGTAATTAATCACGAGTTTGTAAGAATAATTGTAAGCTAACGCTTCTTATTAAAATGCATGAAAATTAACTCGCTGCTTAGTAACACTTCATAGCATTCGCTACAAAAACCCGAGATTCTTACACTTTCCAATGCTTCGAACTCTCACGATAAAGCAGATATTCTTAATCCATAGACACTGTGTTCACATAATTCTTGACAATACAAGAGATTGAAATTTGGTGTACTCGATCGGTAGCACAGCAACGCGGACGATTTTTTTGCATGTTTACATTCGCAGGCAAATCTCGCCAGTCGCGCGATATTTATTCCCCGCTTCGGTCGAGCGCGTTTTTTTGTTTTTCCAGTCGTTTTCTTCAGAATAATAATGAGTATCTTTCTGTGTTTTACAGCGGAAAGAAGAGCCCAGCTAAACAGAAGTCGATCGCGGACAGGACTCGTTGGAACGGGATTACTCGGAAGAGAATTGTCCACGTAAGTAAATCATTACGAATCAACGAAAAATCGGTGTTTTTATCTCGGCAAAGCCACTAACGATGCTATTCTCTGTTCTAGGGAACTTCTTAGTTCAGCGTAGCACGAGAAACTTTTCCGTCTCCATCCTAAATTTTATGCTGTGATCCTTTACGCTTCAACCGCGAAAGCTCGTTAACGAGACTGACGCGAGACAAAGAAACGTGTTCGGGGGAAAAAAAAAACAAATTAGGTCCGTTTGCGGAACGAGTCGAAGCAGGCGTTCCACCATTCTACCGTCTTCCTTTCCATTCGGCACGAGAGCGATCGTCGTAACCGTATTTGCTTCTAATTCGAAAAATGCCCGCGCGATAAAACTGCTCCTCACTATTATGCACGTGTCTGCGAATTGACATTATTTAATTTGCATAATTTTTTAGCAGTCCGGAAGGTTACCATTGCGCGCCTTACAATGAAATTAATTTACCTCTGTAAATTCATTATTTTTTTTTAACGATACGCATGTTACTCCAATTTTAGTATAAATTACCTGGTGTACGTTTGATAATGTAGAGCGTAGGTCGGTGTTTTTTGTACAGCCTCTAAAGAGAAATCCGAAGATTTTAACAAGGCACGCATTGAATATTCGCGATTAACTGGAATTTTCTTGATGTCTGACACTATTTTCGTGATAACTTTATCAGATATGGACACCCAGAGCACAAATTTGCGCGCACTTGTTAGCTGTTAGCGGCTTTTACAGTGGTGCTCGATAAGAAAAGAGAAGCTCTCGGCCTGTACTTTTATATATACCATATATATATATATTAGGGTGTGTCATTTTTGGGCAATTTTTTTTTTTCGACTCAGAAACAGGTTGTATACTTTCAGGGAGGTAAAATAAGAAGCCTGTAAAAATTTTAGCTCTTAATATTAATATTTAGATGCGCCTCATCGCGAATTTCTATTTCCCATTTAAATAACATGGGAAAAAAAATTTTTCATGTTTGGAATTCTATACGTTGGCAATGGCATATTGTTCGATGGAACGCATAACATATTTTATAGAGAATCGCACGCTCTACAAAAAAGATGTCTTGCATTTTTTCGATAGACATAGCCATTCTGATAATATTTGAGTTCAAAGTTCAAAATATACGAAAATTCATCTTTTTGTTAATATTATAGCGAAACTATTGACTCTATTGAGAATCTTCAATCAACTTCTATGTAAATTATTAAATTTGCCATGAAAATTGTCTCATCCATGATTAATTAATATTTATTGGTGAATTGTTCAATGCTGTAGAGACCTGTCTTCTGTCACGAAACTGGTTCTAATGGGCTGATATTTATCATAAATAGTTACAAAAAAAATCGACAAAATACTCACGAAAAATATCTTTCGTTATTTCCATTAATAGTAAAAAAAAATGTTTATGTTTATGTTAAAAATTAACAAAAAGATGAATTTTCGTATATTTTGAACTTTGAACTCAAATATCATCAGAATGACTATGTCTATCGAAAAAATGCAAGACATCTTTTTTGTAGAGCGTGCGATTCTCTATAAAATATGTGTTGCGTTCCATCGAACAATATGCCATTGCCAACGTATAAAATTCCAAACATGAAAAAATTTTTTTCCCATGTTATTTAAATGGGAAATAGAAATTCGCGATGAGGCGCATCTAAATATTAATATTAAGAGCTAAAATTTTTACAGGCTTCTTATTTTACCTTCCTGAAAGTATACAACCTGTTTCTGAGTCGAAAAAAAAAAATTGCCCAAAAATGACACACCCTAATATATATACTTTGCAACCATTCAAATCTGTAAATAATATGCAAATAATTGATACCTTTAAGAACGTATCGTACGTATCTTCGACTGACTTTAGCACAGACATGCATTTAGTCATCGTATTTTGTATCGTGTAATTATAGCGGAACATGACTTTGCTTAAGACAATAGAGGAATTGTTGTTACGATCAACGGGTCATAGTTATTTACTCGAGAATTTATTCAACATCAACAATTGTGTAAAAGCAAATATCACCAAGAACTTCAATTTGTATTGAATAATTTTTCAATCTTATTCTTTACTCGATTTATTCAAAATTTTCTTAAGTTTTCAAGTATGAAACGAATGAAAGTAACAATAATTTTTATCGTTTATTTCACAATAATTGAGTTTAGAAATAAGACGAAGAATATATGAACTACAAAGTTGTGCAATGTAGTTAGTGATACGCAATCTTCGAATGAAAATTTACTCGGAATACTTTTTTTATTAAAAATTTTGAATATATTTCCATTCGAATGTTGATCGTCCATGAAATTTAAACACGTCCGATTATAATTACTTTGGCCATGGACACAAATATATACGTACAAATTTTGAGTTACCGCGATTTCGTACCGAAAAATGAGGAAAAGTCGATTGAAAGAAGATTAACGTACTTAAAAGGACCCGATAAGAGACCACAGAATCAAAAAAGCCTTAAAATTTTCTCGAATTTCCGTTGAGATGGAAATTAAGCAATGGAAAAACTGCCAGATAAAGGGCACAAAACAATTGCCGTGATATTAAAAATGATTGTGCCAATTACGGTAGATAAATGTTCGACGTAACGCAATTAAATATCAATATATATATATTGTAATAGAAATCTCTCGAACGATTGAATACGACGCAATCGCGTCTCGGAAAACCCGTAATTATCACGAAATTCGTCTATTGAATCTCGACGCAAACAACTACACTGTTCATACTAGGATTGTTATAAGACGAAGCGAGAGTCCAATGTATCTATACTGTGAATATTTGATGATAGAATATAATTATAGATTATTATTGATACGAGCAACAATTTATTATCACCTATTCTCCCTGCTTATCATTTCTATGCAATGGAATTTTTTAATTCCAATTGGCGATTTATATGCGCTGAATTTATAAAAATTGGATTTTAAAGTGATGTCGGTAAGTTCGAGTTCATTTGTCCCGCTGAACAATGGCAACGACCAACATTTTATTTTTTTTTAATAGAATGGTTATTATATCTCTCTAATTAGATCATAATTAAATAATCGCAGTGAGCATCTATTAATCTTCGCTCAGCTTAACAAATTTTATTGACCTTCGCTTAAATTTGGTGAAAATACTTTTTTTTTTCTCTCGTAGTATTTATCGATTGTTGAGAATCGATTACTCGGATATCGATTGTTCGTTCGAAAATTGATCAGCAAGTACACAACGTTACGGGACTTGAATTGAATTTTTTTTGTGCAACAAATGGTCAGGCACCGGATAACGATAGATTTTCAGCCAATCGTCGGGCTTCTCAACGCCTAGATGGCCCAACTGCTATGACAGACGTCTTAACCTCGCAAACTTTGACGTATAGAATAAGTCAATAATGACATTTAGCCACCGAGTAGACCCGAGAGTTTAACATGTAAAATAATAAAATTAGCATCAGTGTCGTTTAGATATCTTTAGACTTTTTCTGTCCCTCGCGGAGCTGTAAATTGTACAAATTAAAAACTGAGAGTCTCGCCAGTTCTAAAGGAATTTTTTTCTCTCGCGTACGAAGATTCTAAATATAAAATTACCCTCTTTTTTTGTACTTATAAATAACATTATTTTGCAATGTCGTTATGTTTAAAATCGCCCGATTGTCAGATTTTTTGAAAAAAATAATAATTAATGTCCGCACCTAATGACTCCACAAATCATCTAATTTTCTAATTTATATGGTACGTATCACTTTGCATTCTTTCGCTTACTTTATTCATGCTATTGTATCCCTAGCCACTCTTGGACATCACGTGTCGCAACCGTTAAAATTCATGCGCTGCTGTCGCAGTGATTGACAAATATTATTGTGTCGTTATGGAAGCATTTTTTGCCATAATATTATAAGCCGCGATCGTATTGTTCTCAATGTTATTCTATACGCCAAAACCGTTATCGGAATTCCTTACAGATACAAAGTTTTATAAACATAACTCAAATTTAATGGCTGTGCTCGTTAAATCCCGACGATAAATCACACAATGTTTCTTTCTTCGGTAATTAAACATATATTTTTATATTGGATATGATATTTTTGTTGTTGGTTGTTGGTCGAATGGTTGGTTATTCACATAGATCGATTAAATGAAATTCGCTAATTCTTTATTCTGACAAAATAATGTAGAACTTAATACCAGAAGTAAAAACGTCAAAATTTTTTCTATTTTCTAGAAATGTTGAGCCACACTTTCTACTGATACAAATGTAATGGCAGAGGAAAGAAGCGCCAACGACAGATCGTCGATCATAAATCTGATAGACGAAGATCTGTTTGAGCTGCGATGTTTGATAAGAGCGTCGAGTTTATGCTACAGTGCGAGATGCGAAATGGGGAAGAAGCAGCTGCTGGCTTTTGCGTCGCAGCAGGATATCGGTCTCTATTACCATGAGGATATTCACAGTCCGCCAATAATCAGGAGGGTCCCATGGTGCAGACCTCCGCAGAGACGCATTTGCGCTCTCTGCTTTGATCCCACAGGATCGTGGCTCCTCGTTGCGAGCATCGATGGCTCTCTGTACATTATTCCGGCTCTTGCTTTCGTCGACGATGACAGTACCGTTGATCAAAGATGGACCACCGATGACATCACATGTTTTACATCTCTAAATATGCAGTCTTCCTTCTCCAGGTCAAATTCAAAATATTACAAATTCTGTGCAATGCATAATCACGTAAATAACAACATGAAATCAATATCAAATTTATTCCAAGATCAGAATTTCAAATGTCAATGCGAAGCTATAACAAACTGAACTCCAAAGAAAGGTTTTATTATTGAGGGAAGAAATTGAGAATTCATTATTTTTCAGACCGACATGTTTAACGTGGTGGCAAGGCGTAACTCAGTGCAGTCACATAGGAGTTATCGGTACGGAACGTGGCGAGATAGTCTTCGTGAATCTCGAGGACGGTCAGCAAGTTGGTTTGACCCGCGTCACCGGCAACATTTCTAGTCTCCACGTGTGCCAGGACAACAGCCTCGAGATCGTGTCGCTATTGATAACGAATCAATCGCGGCAGCAGTGGCGATTAATTTTGGAGCAACGCGCCAACAATTACGTGTATCCTCTGAGTATAGGGAAACTAACAGCTGCAACCCAAGACTATACAATGTCAAAGCTCTCTGATAGTACCAGCGATGAAGCTAAAATATTTCCCCCCGCGCGATCTCGTCTTCAAGGACTCAAACAACTTTCCGTCGAGAAGCTCGCGGTTCTCAGGCAAAAATTGGCCGAAACGAGAAACCGCAATCTCGCCGGGAATACTCCGCGACAAGGTTCGTCGGCGAAGCACAATGAAGACTTGAACAGTGAACATTATGATTTTTAATGAGTCATTTATTCACAGAAAGTGGAAGCAGCAGCGGTACTGACGAGACGAACACTCCGGAGCACACAAATCGCCACCAAGTTGACGATAAGGTCGATACCTTCACTCCAGAATTGTTGTCCAACGATATGTATCTCTTGCCGCAATATACGAAACAAGGACACCATTTGTACACGGGCTACAGCGATGCTACTCATCACATAACCGTGAGCATGTTTTCAAAAAATACAATTGTAAAAAACACATTTTCTAACGCACAATTGTCATTTATTTTAGATTCATGGAACTGACATTTCCGTGGTACCGTTGCACATGTACAAAATGCCCGGTCCTTGCGAAGACATACTACTGACCCAGCGTCTCTTCTTCGTCGTCGGACCCAAACGCCGATCTCTCTGTATCATATCTTGCCCATTGTCGGAAACTAGAATAGGCGAAGAAACAGATTTCAACGCGGAGTCACTAATAGCTAGATTTGATCTCGAGGACTCGATGGAAGTGATACGCAATGTATATAGAGCTACTGATTACAAGAAATCAACGAGCGACGAATCTCCGCGGAATCTTGAGAACAAGTATTCTCTGCCATCCAAAGTCGAGGATCTCAAAGTCGATGTGCCTCTCGTGGATACATGTATAGTTGTTACTAATGTTGCTGTGTACAAAGTCGCGCTCAGGTTAGTGAAGAAATATAAATGAAACCTTAAGTAGGGTTTTACGGGACTTCAGGTAATTTGCACGCTAATCTGGATGCTAAGGCTTTACGAAAAATGCAATTTTATTCGAAATATTATATTACAATTTAGGAGGCCGTTGCTGAATGTTTTTATGGATTGCGTTCTTAAAAGGAACGATCTTGAGAGAGCGGGAAGGCTCGGTATAGTTTTCGGAATGAATGTCCAACAATTGTTAGAAGCCGCAGGTGATATATTTTTAATGAACAACGATTGTGCGCGCGCACTCGTTTTGTACAAATTGTCTAGGGTGAGCAATTAATATTCGCTGGATATAAATTATTTTGGAAGTCAAGAGGATGCGATTGATAACCGACATCGTTTGTCATTTTTTTCACAGTGTCGATTGTTGAAGAGGGTATTGAAATTCGCTGCTGCGGGGCGTACGGCAAAATTGTTAGGATGGCTGATGCACTGTCTCGCGCCACCCACAGTCAACGAATTAACAACAACAACGAGAATCCACCTCTCGAATCTCAGCGTTCTGGCATTCACGGAACTGACACTGAGAGCGAGAGCGCAAGAGCTCAACAACATGAACAAAGATTTTTTGTACGTCTTTTGCTCATTATACTTCCTACCTTTCGTTCGTCTTCTCGAAGATATACCTCATGAAGATACCTTTGCAGATTGTTTTTATCAATGAATACATTTTACGACGAGCTCTGGGCCATCGATATTGCGGGACAAACTTGTCTCTGGAAAGTTCTCCATCATTTGGCCACGCAGAGAGGTCTTTTTGCTCAAGTTCTCGATATTCTGATTAAAGCTGTGCAGTCGCTTAACACGAGTAATACCTCTTTTATGTCTTCTCAGAGCAAATGTAAGAATGAACAAAGTATTTGATCAGTGCAGTATTTACAGTGTCACAGGTAAAACAAATTTTTTTAAACTATTCTAGATGGATTATTGATATGCATAAGTGAGCCAGGTCTCGTTCAAGCTATCCTAGCGAATCCTAATGTCGCCAGAAGTCACATGTCTTTCGTGCTCGCTAGTCTTTCGACGTTGCCAATTTTTGTTCTACAGGTACGTTTGAAAAATGCATTTGGGTGTATTTCTGGACCACTCGGTAAATTTGGCCGCTTCGGATTTGCCTCTTGACTTTTAATAACATCGTTATTGTTAAAAAACCACCCGTATTTTTCTTTAAGTTTAGGATTTTTCAAAACCCTCACATTTTTATTCGAATAAAAAATCTAAAACATTTTGAACATAACAAAAAACATGAGACAAATCGGAGGGCATCACGGTTAAACATTTACAGAGCTGGCCAAAAATATCATTAACATAGAAACGAAACGCCTATCAAATAAAATGTATTCTAATGATTTTCAAATTCAGAGATTAGTAAATTTGTACGATCCAACGAATCCAGTCTTGAGGCCTTTGTTAGTGCGATGCAGGGCTCGTCGAAGAACCATGTCGCAAAGTTCGCAGTCGAGTCAATGTGATTCTTTAGACTCGACCGATGTTCTGGTAGGTCGGCACGAAATAATAAATAAAAGTTTCCTTAGCGAATTTGTACATTTTTTAATATATGCTTTCAGGAGGACACGGGAACTTTGGTGGAAGAAGTGATCGAAACCTTTCTTCTTATTCTCTCAACCCTCGCACACAAAAAAACACCCTCCATTCGGCATAATCCCAGCCTCATGCAACGCATACAGTTACCAGGAGTGGAAAAAGTGAGTTTTTCGAGACTGCACGAAAATATTTCAATTATTTTTATCAGCATCGAAAGCTATCGCCGTCCATAGTGTCAAAAAGTCGCAATCCGCCTAAAATCGCGCGACGCCCTCAATATATTACTTGATAATTTAGTGAACAATTTCATACAATTGCATTACAGCGTTCCAGCGAAACCAGGACGACCGCAGATTTCAAGCGAAGATTGTTAAGCGCGGGTCACGCCCACGTTGCGTTGATAAGAAATGGCAATGTCATCACATGGGGAAATGCGACGCAGGGTTGTTTAGGCGAGTATTTCAAATCTTTACGGAGCATCACTTACTTTCGACAGAGAATGATTTACACTTTTAAAGTAAGTCGCTGAGCGATGACTAAATAAATGGTATCTAAAAACAGGCACAGGACCATCGATAACTAGGTACGGTTCGCCGCATGCGGTTTGTCTCTTTCGCAACATGGAAATGGAAGTACTGAGCGTTTCTTGCGGTCGTTTGCACACTCTGGCTGTTACGAATAACGGAGTTTACGCGTGGGGCGCGAGTCAGTACGGCCAGTTGGGCTTAGGGCGGATACTTCAGTGTCCGAATCCCGAACTGGTGACCTCGTTAGCCCAGGAAATAATAGTTGATGCGGTTGCGGGACAATATCACTCAGTGGCGCTGACGCTAGACGGCCGAGTTTTTACTTGGGGTTGGGGAGTTCATGGGCAACTCGGTCACGGCGATACCGACGAAAAAAATATTCCAACGCTCGTAAATTCGCTCCTTGGCACAGTTATGCGTCACGTATCCGCTGGACACGCACACACGTTGACTCTGTCCGCCGATGGGTATGTTTATGTTTTCGGATGCAATATTTTTGGTCAACTTGGCACCGGCAATAGTTTCAAGTCTTCGATACCGGTTAAAGTTTCGCTACTTCCCGAGAAGATAACGCACATCGCAACCGGATACTTCCACAATGTAAGGAAACGTGAATAATTGTATATGAAAAATTTTGAGGATTCAATCCTGATAATGTTGATAATTTTTTTTTTATTTTTCCACAGCTCGCCGTGAGTCACACCAATAAATTGTACACATGGGGCGCGAGTCCTCAAGTACTTCGATTGCAAACGCAAGCTCAGAAGAAATCAAAGATACTCGAGTACCAGGCAGCCGCTGAAAAATGTGCCGAAGCCGAATACGAATCTCAAAATGCACAGAATAACAGCGGGAATCGAGCAGACAATGATAATTCCGTTTCAACGGACGAAAATGCTCAACAGAGCAGCGATAACTCGCAGACAAGAAATGCGATTCCCAGTAAAATACAGAAGAAATTAGCTGATAATAAAGTGCTGAAAAGTCCCAGTTTGAAGGACTTGAATATCGGCATGCTTGAGGAAGCGCAGACACATTTGAAGCCAGTGCTTGTGGATACGAGTTTAGTACATGGCCGAATTATCCAGGTACAAATTTGCTGTTCGACGATCGTTTTAATCGAAATCGTGATTACCGAATTAAATTTGTTATGATACTTCAAACAGATTTCAACGGGTTGCCATCATTCCGCGCTCCTGACTAAAGACGGCACCGTTTACACTTGGGGTCGTAATTTAGACGGTCAAATCGGAAACGGTACACGTCGTGAGGTTCTCATACCTACGCCTCTCCATTACAATCCTGCATCTGTTCTGGCGCAAGTCCCACCGAGAAGTAACAATACCAAAGGCGGTGGATCAGATTTTTGTGAGAATCTGGAGAGTCCAGACAAAGCCGAGAGGACTTCCGACAATCCAGGAGAAGCGGAGAGCCCAAATCCGAAGTTGAGGAAGGACAGAGGAATGAACAGAATGATAAAGACTGTGAGAGTCTGCTGTGGGTGTGATTTCACAGTGGCGATTCAACCGGGTAAGAAATTCTCGTTTTTTGTAGACTCTCTTCTATTTTTTAAACTCAAAAAAAATCATACAATTTTTTAATAGTGTCTATTCGTTGCTTTCGAATTTTTTTCCGGGTCATAAGTGAATGGAAATAATGAGTGGAGAAATTCATGTGTTTCTTAATATTTAGGCGGTACTGTATTGGCATGGGGCAGCAATAGTATGGCACAATTGGGTCGGCCGCCAACGAAAGATTCTGCAAGCGATGAAAAGCTCGTTCTGTTGAAATCAAGCAGAAGAATCGTTCGTCTTCCTCATGGAGCTCATGTGGCTCACGATACTCCAAGTCAAGTGCCCAATATTCCAACTCCAGTAATATCTTATCAGAGTTACGACATTACGCCTCTGGCCGGAAGAGTCAGACCTCTGAGCGTAGTGGAAAAATCACCGAGTGAATTGACTCTCCATTATGTGCTCGAACAGTTCCACGGATTATACGACAACAGCAAAATAATGGATAAGGTTTGTCGGCGACATTTATATTAATATCATTGATTAATTAATAATATTCATGAATCATACACTGTGATTATGTAAACTAGAAGTAATTTCTCTGCTCAATATAACGGTATATTAATATCTATCCTCACTTTAATCAGTTTTTGGAAAACGGGGATTATCAGGCCTGCTCGAAACTCGCTTTGTTGGAGCTGAATTTTTCAAAGAGCTTCGCCTATCAGTTGAAAACAATAAATCCCGCGAGTTATAAGACAGTAACGAAAGCTACGCAGCCCAACGAAGATACATCCGAAGTCGTACCTGCGGTTACAGCGGTAGAATCTCTTAACGATCCCGAGTCAAAGGAACAAACTGTCGAACAAATTCAGCATTTGAAGGACAACACGGAATTATTCGATAAGCAAGTAGTGCAGAATCTTGTGGATTCCCTCGAGGAATGCGCAACGAAGAAAAAAATTAAAATGCCGACAAGTCGATCGTTGGACAGCTTCCAAGTGCTCGAGCAGGAACTGCACACTTTCGATTGTCAAGGTGGATCGGAAGAATTATGCGAGGACACGAAGAGCGTAGATATATCGTTGGACCTGACGGAAGACATGCTTGATAATGAGGCTGAAGATGCCGATAACAATGTATTGGAATTTAAGAAAAATCTCGATCACTTGAGAGATATTTTGGTTGAAGAGAATAGGAACAAACGCGGCGCTACGATGAGCAACGAAGAGACTTCCGGTCTCGTAATTTCCCCGGAGATAATGTCGGACTCGCGTTCAATTGCATTAAACGAAAACTTGCAGCAGCCTCTTGATGCAACGGTATGCAGCACAAAAGGAAATCTTACTGACAACGAGATGAACGATATGCTGTCAGACGCTACCAACGTTATAAAATTCTATATGAACGAAATTGACGACGCCGCTCATACTACTATGCGGGAGGTTTTGCACACTGCTCTGGAATTCTGGATCGAACACAATCTGCCGATGCTAACGTTGGAGAAAGTTCTTTTAGAGCATATCAACAAGCTTTTCTACCCTCTTGGCTTACTACTCTTCTGGTAAGAATGCTTAATTAACATTTTTTTTACCAATTAAAGGTTCTATTTGATCCCGTTTCGTTCTTGTTTATGAATAATTTTTCGGCCTTGCGATTGTTATACAATGTACATGAAAAGTTACGATAATTTTCGTTTTTTATTAACAACTCAAAAATGTTTACAGTCAAAGTTCCGAGGGCGAGAACGTTGATGCGAACAAAAATAGCGCTGAGATAAAGAGTTTGAGAATGATGAACTCGCTGTCGACAAAATTTTGCCTACAAGTCTGTTCGATGCTTCTTCGGCATGTCGATCAAGGTATGTACATTTAATTAGTCACCATTATTACTTTTCTCGAATGATTATGATGATTGTTACGTCGCCCGATAACAAAAATTGAAAAACCTTTTTTATTTTCATATTGCAATCTGCTACGATTGATGAGCAACACAATTTTTTTCTAACAGTGTAATGAAGACGTAACAGTAATCACAATAGACACTTTTTTTTCATTTGTTTATCGACATTTACATTTTTCGTTTTATTCGAACGTATTTAAGGCAAGCCCACTCTGGAATACATCGAATTGTTCTCGTTGTTGACTGCTAAGAATTACGGTCCACCGCTGACCGGTTATCCAGGATCCAGCGAGAATAAAACCGCCGAACAGATGATGGAAGGGATTATAAGTACGATATCATCGAAGGCGTGCGATCCTCGGCCTTTCATTCATATCAAGGTGAGTAATCGAAGATTTTCCCTCGATAAATATGTGATATAGTACATAAATGCTGAAATAAAATGACGTCAGGATCCTGAACGAGTGTCGAGCTTTCTCGAGGCCGAGGAGGACACCGTGGTATTCACGTGCGGACATCATTTTCCTTTGTCGGTTTATAAATCGGAAGTGATACCGAACATGGAAGCCGAACTTCTGATGTCGCAACAACTACCTCTTCCCTGCACCGCACAACTTTTAGGAAATATGTTAAGCCGCGTTTGCAAAGCCGAGACTCTATGTCCCATGTGTATCCCTCGGGCTTTGCAAAGCGCCGTGAATAATCTTATGGACAGATAAAGGACCTCCGTTTAAAGGAGGAATAGCATTATAATCGCAGACGCATAATTGAAAAATGCAATTCAGTCAATTCATCGAATTTTCACGGTGAACTTTAGGTAATTGTACATTGTTCGCGTTGAGATACTTACCCTGCGACGAGCACGGGCTTCGGTTCTTACGGCATTGAAGGAATAGCGTGTTTATTGAAATTGTGTATTGAGATATGTCACTGATCTTTGAAAATTAAAAATAATATGGTTATAGGAAAATAAAAAATGAAATGCAAATCCACCGGGAGCCATAATTTTATTTTCTATCTTCCTACAACAGTATGCTGAGATAATTTTTAACTTAAAAAAATACGTGACATCGAGATGTGTATAGTACGAATGTAACCAAAATCCATTGGACGTTCACGCACACGCACACGTATACTTATATTATACACATTGTTTAGTATTTTCTTGCAACTTTTACTCGGTATACACTCCTTATTACCACCTCACTCCTTCGACTATATCCAAATAAATTATTTCGAAATTGTTATCGCGAAAAAAAATAATAAATTACTCTCTGCGAATTTGTTAAATTTATCAAATTAAGGATTTTGTGGGACTCCGGAAAATGCTTCGAGAGGCAACCACGGCGATCTGTTAATCTTGTTATACGTTGACGATACACCGTTCCATCGAATTGCCTTGTGTTCGCGTAATTTTTCTAATAGCGCTTGCAAGTGTTCCTAAAAAAGTTATGGCGAGGTCTAGCCTCGTCTGATAATGTACGAAGCCTACTCCAATTTGCTCAAAAACAATACCGGTTGTTCGCATCGGCCTCTGATTTTTGGCTGTAAGAACAAAGCGAAGAAATTAATTCTTTGACAAATATAGGCAGCCTTCGTTACTTTCAAGTACGCACTTTATATTTATTTACATTATATCCATTGTCAATAATTCTTTATAGCAAAAAAAAAAAGGTTTGAAATGGAAAAAAAAGTGGGGGACAGATTTTAGTGGTCACTTTTATCAATAATTTAATAATTCAATATATCCAAGATAAATAAACTGAAAAGGCGTATTAAAAAGTAGCGGAAGATGCGATAAGAGCAATATAAGCATAGGCACTCGGTACTCGAGCAACGTATAACACTCTATTAGTTGTTTGCACGAAACCAGTTACGTTCTTTAAAAAATAAATTTGACTAAAGATAAATAGGTCGATTTCGGAAAATTAGCTTGATGAATAGGAACATTTTTGAATTGGCGTTTTAATTGATTGATATATATTTATATTGGCCTCGGTAGTACATGCATTGGCGGGAATTCGCAGTTTTCATGTACTATTGAAATCGAAAGCGATTGATTATTGGAAGAGACACCACAAAAGTTACTATGAATAAAAAGAAAATTTATTAAAACGTTATATATTAGGTAACGGCTAGCAATCGAGCTATTTGATCTTCGATATTACTATGATTATTATTATTATTACGTCATTTTCCGAAGGCTGAGAGGGACATTTTTAACGAAAGTAGAGTCCGGGCCAACCTTCATATCCGCATACGATCCCACGTTAAGACTCTTTCTACGAAATATTGAATTTTCCGAGTCAAACTGTTGCGCGAATCTTCGCAATTTCTCCGATGTTTACGTACATTTTGCGTTCGAAAGGCTATGGAAAATGTAAGGGAGAATAATACGTGAATAACAATTACGCTTTCATTGTATTACTAAAAACAAAACAAACGTACTAGTCAATGGTGTATGAACATACCCTTTTAAAATATTCGTGCGTCCGCAAAATCCGCGTGGCGCTTGTAGTATGAATAATATCGTGATAAAAAAAAGGAACTACAGATAAAGAGTTGCTCTAATCAAAACGTTTATCAATTGGTCGTCGTTTTCACTCATCCTTTCGAATAATGAACGTTTTTCCGTTCACCAGTATTTATCAACATTTTACTTTGGGTTTTTTTTTTTTTTTTTCGTGTAACAATAGTTTTAGCCAATCTGACCAAATATTTAACCAATTTAAGACGAACCGTGTATACAAAATCGTAGGACATCTGACAAAAGTTACACACAGATTCAAGTTGCACGTAGAACTTGCCGACATCCATTGTCTTGTACATAATAACTACTATATACCGGATAGGTACCTGATTTTCTTGAAGGTTTATATATATATATATACTATACAATCTGTATTGTCCTCAACTCAGTAGACGAACGTTATGATTATAAAGAAGAAATTAATAAAAGTGTTAATATACTATATATACGCGTTTTTAATAAATAACTTGACCACTGGTTATTTATAGCTGAGAATTAATAAAAAAATAGACACCATGAATTTGAATAATATATAAAATGTAAGCAAAAATTGCATTTTGAATCTTTTTGCTGCAGTCCACCACATTTGATATATTATTTTCTTATCACATACATAGTATTCGTAAAAAGGACAGGAAAATAAATAACTGTACACGACTATTGTTAGAAAATAACATGATATTTTTAATTTGAACACAATAAATGCTGAACAAAGTACATACAATCCGATTATTCATAAATTCGTCGACATCAGCAGATCCTTATAAGCTAATCTTGTTAGCGTGGTATCAAAAGAAGTGAATAATTAAAATGTAGCCAATTACTTAATTTTTTTTCTGCCAACGGTTGATGAATAGAGAAAGCTTCGTAGAAAAGTTCGCTGATTAGACGTGTCTTAATTAATTTATATACAATCGAGTCTCTCGATAAGAGAACGTCTTACGAAGACGATGTTACAGTTTAATGAGACGTTACAGAGATACTAGGCTGCTAATCGTATCGAACTGCGTGAAAATAACTCTCGGAACGAGCGATCAGACGGAAATGCTTAGAACGTCCGAAGAATTCGTTTCGTCGCGGGGCGTTGAGCTCGCTGCATTAATTCATCACCGAGTTGTGGATAAGTTGCTGAGCTGTGTGATGCATACACCGCGAGCAGCTCGTGGGTGAATGAACCATTAACAACATTTATTCGCAAGTTCCGCTTTCGAACAGTTATTACTTGACTAGCCGAAAGTAACATTATAGCATACACATACACATCGAATCAAAGAAACTAGAGATTTTCATTAAAACAAAACGTAAAATCTCATTTTTCTTACAATTAAAAGAAACAAGAGATTCGCATTGAAACAAACTATTAAAATGCAATCTCCTTTTGTTCTTGTTGTTGTTTTTATACTTAAAAATTAGAGATTTTCAATAAACAAGAAAAAAATAGGGTTTTACCGAAAATTTCTAATTTTTTATTTATTTATAGTATATATGGACAGTTCTTTTCTAGGATTGCGTAGTAGGTACGTTAATAGTATGCAGCGGCTTATCGAAAGGTAGTTATTGTGTGGAATATCGTTCCGTGCGTCTTTGCAGACGCTGCTCGAGTTTCGTTTTTTGTTTTATTGTGTCTCCGGAATGTTTTCTGTGCGATTGCAGAAAAGGTACACAAATTTCTGACGCTCTTCTCCGTTTTTTGTTTTTTTTTTTTTTTTTCCCGGGGAGAAATAGTGCTCGGAGTAAATTGCCCATCACTTTCCGGAATAGTGAGAGCCGATGTTGGACGGTGGCCCTCTGTGATGATGGTGATGCTTGTGACCCGGTCCGGAATACCTGCTTCCCGGACGGGAGTGAACTATCGCGTAATGATCGCTATTGGTCGATATCGATCTCGTCGAGTTCATCGTTGAGCCTCCCGACGGGTAGCCCGGTTTACCGTTCAGCGAGTATCTGAAACGATAGATAAATAACGTTGTAATAAAGCGAGGGCCACAGGGTCCGAGTCAATAACGTGCAATATTCGAATAAAATTCCATTCAAAAACCATTTTAGTCTGAGTAACCCCGAATAATTATACGAACATTGTACGAGTGTATATTATTCTTAAATAACAAAAAGTAGATTCAAATGAATTGATATTAAAATGGACAAGGATTTGGAATGCATTTTTATTCGAATATTGCACCTGGTGAATTGCAATTGTAAATCTTAAATACGATCAGGCATTACAGATAGAAAGTGTCTAATAGAAAATTGCGACTAATAGGCTTCACGTTGTAAAACTCGTGTCTACTATTTTTATCGCATTCATCAGAGAATCTTTACCATGCGACTTATGTGTGCAAAGTAAATAGTGTACACACCGTGCGGACGTATAGCAATAGAAATGAATGTTCAATGTAGCGTGAAGAGTCTCTCCCGCAGATAGTAACAGTGCGGTTCGCATAGCGTGATAAATGAAGCAGCGCGAGAGTACTCGTAGGCATTTGAGGGGTAAAAAATTGATTTGCACTATTCGGCTCGGCAGTGCGAAACCTCCGTTCGATCTCGACGGGGAAAGAAACAAATCCGGCATTCCTACCGACCCGTTATCGTATCCACGCGAGCCAGAATCTTGTTCCTACCTTATGCACGTTTGTCTGTTCTATACCATATCTACTGCTTGCTCTACTGCATCCACTAAATTCTAACTTAGTCAAAGTGACTTAATCCGAAAGCAAAATTCTCCTGGATTAAAAATCATTTTACCCAACAAATTAAGGGTCAGCATATATAATTGCTTCAAATAATAATAAATATTTTTAAACAAACCATTTATTGGAAAATTCAATGTGCCCAATTATATTTTTTTATCCCTTTAGTCAAAAAGCTCTGAACAACGAACTCCAAAAATTCTCCTTTGGAGCTTTTCTTTCCTGTGTGTTTACCTGCACAAATGACTAATACCGGTGCAGTCAAAATGCCTAGGATAGTGATTCACTCGCGGAATCGAAGGCGAGAGGAGGGGACTTAAGGGGGATACGAGTTCCGATCAGTTCTGTAGCCTACATCCACACTGTGGCGACTATAATTCAGCGGATCGTTGAACCGTTATGGTATGCTCTCGTTGAATGTGTGCTTGTGGTCTAGAGTTGGCAGGCTAAGCGAGGGCCAGTACAGCAATGAGCAGCGTACATGTCCAGAGCTCGGTTCTCTGGAGCGCTGGACGCAACTTGTACCAGCAGCGGTTGCGTTGCATGGAATGAATTATACATCGACAGCAGGGCATCCTAACGTCTACCGAACCACAAGAGAACCAGCATTCAGTCGTTAGCCCTTCGTCGTTTGCTACGGGACAAAGTATACGGAACTATCAGGTTGTAGATGTAGTATACAAGCTATTCTCCGTCACTCCAGCCACTTTTTTTTTCCACGGTATTAAAATTTTGTAAATAATTCATCCCACTTTTGCTACAATCGAAAATCAATTCAGGTGAATTTTTCGTGCATTTTTTTCTACGTCACTTAGGTTCCCACAAAAATTGCAGTATTACGTGTAGGATCCACGTAAGCATCGAAACTTGGAGCAGAAAAAATAAATGATTGAAATTTTAACTCATGGTGCCTTGAAAATGGTATTTAAAAAATTAGCGATTTTTATTTATTTTTTCCTATTTTTCACTTTCGAGATACAAAGAATGTAGTCGGAAATTAGATCTTCTAAATTATTGCTGAGAAATTGAATAAAAAATCCGGAAGTTACCTCTTCAAACAGTAAAAAAAGTGGACTAATTACTAACTGTATAAAGAGCGGCTGGACTGACTGAGAATTGCCCATATAACTGGTCCAAAACCTAAGGGGCAAGGCCCCGCCTTAATTAATGTAATTAATACCCGCGTTGCTCCTGCTTCCGCATCCTTAGTATAAGTTACACGGGGCGCCTATTGCTGCAGCTGATGCAGATGTGGGTGAAGAGCCCAGCCGAGCAAGGCGTGCAGGCGAGAGTACTACACGCCGGACGCTCCTTATACTCGGAGTACGCGCATTTATGGAAACGCGGAAACTACACGACGAACGCACTCTCGCCAAGGAGCCGAGGTATTGAGGTAAGTAACTACTGTTGTGTTACTCTCATCTACTCGTGTATAGGAGTGTACGAACGTGGTACACAGTCATGGGAAACTGTTATGAGAAGGTGTAACTATTTCTCCTTTGCTACTGCTTCTTCGTTGGTGTTCATTTACACAACGAATTTCATTTTCTTGTCACATGCAAAATTTTCATCATTCAAAGAAATTATGAAAAAAATATATGAATTTGTGTTCTGTAATGCATTAATTGCATTTTTTATTATTCGCAAATAATAGCAATTAAATATTCATAAATCATTGTTCAACGACTACATCTTGTTGTTATAATCAGATTATAATTACAAAATTGTATAGTCAATATAATTTCCAAGACAATTAGTTATTTACGTCTCTGAAACAACTCAACTATCTCTTATATTTTGTGCATACACCTGAGAATTAATTATATAATGAAGAAGCTACCAAGGTCTCTTGATAGCAGAATTTATTTCTGCTGTATAAGCCCTCGCTTTGTACAGGAAGCATATTTCTCATTATCGCGACTAAGGAGCCTCGTGGAATTGGCAGGCTCTTTAGTCCCAACGTCACTGGCGATAAACAAACACAACCGAGTTCCCAGGAGCTGGAGAACACCACACAACAGCGATACAACCATCGCAGCTCTCCGCATGCATTGCCTCCCAGCGTTAATGATTTACTCTCGGTATCCTCGCGTCTTCTTTCTCTTCATTCATTAGGATTGGTTTCTCTTGATCGCCCCCCCTCCATTTACAGCTCGTTGCTTAAGTTAATCTCCTTGCATAAGCTCCTCCAACTATTGAAAAGGATTCCCGGCTCCGCGAGGAATGCCGAGGCCGAAAAGAATGGATACGCTTTGCAGTGCGCACCCGTCGCACTTGTCTGACCGGCCACAGGATTTACCTACTTGGCTGAATCGAAACGCGCGAATAGCTGTGACCCACGACCCGGCACGTGCAACGCGGTATCAGGTGCTCCTATCAGTTGCAACACCTGCTAAGCCCTCTCGAATAAAGGCTTTGATGTAAGAGTCTCTGGTATTTCTTAGGTTGAGTTCCAAGGTCAATAGCCAATTATTACATTTGTTAATAACGTTAGATTTCACATTTAGATTCGATGGGGAATGTATCGAAGAAATGAAGTAAGATTTGCAGATAAGATAAGCGTAGAACTTTTTGTGTGTTTTTTTTTTAATCCTTGGTGTAATTATTTTATATAGAATTTAAGGTAATCTATCCGAGTTTAATATTAATCCGTTTTCATTAAGGTGGCATAAAATTGATAAATAAATAAGAGCCCATGGCAATCCAATGTTTCGAGTTAATCGAAATGTTAACGAAGTTAGATTTGTTAGTTACACAAATAACAAATTCAAACCTCGACCCGTATTGTGATCCTGGCCAGCTCCTGTAGGGATCATAGTCCTCGATGATCGAGGGCTCCTTTTCGATTATCTCGGTTCTTGCACAGCTGCAGGACATTGCAGAGCAAAGAAAGATATTTATGATGAACATTATGAGGAACAGGATACCGAGTGCGATTGCTAGCCACAATAGCCACTTGGGATGTATGTCGTTGTCCAAGGCGGATTTGCTCTCGAGTATTCCTGTGAACAAACAAGCAAAAAATACGAAATTAAAGCGTGAGCATTGAAAAAATGAACGAATCGATCGAGAAGACTGCTACGATGGATCATTGTGCATGAGTGTGACTATGTGTATGTTCTACCGAACGGTAAATATACGTGTTACGAATACATAGTCAAATATGCGGAGTGGTCAGAAATATGTGCATAGTCTTCCATGAAGTCTACTCTACTTTATACACTGCACGGTATATTCTCGACTGGGAAGAATAAGCAGTTTACGGATCGCGTTCACGGATGAATGATCAAGCTCGCCCGAGAACCTTGCTTATATACGATGATGTAGTACTACCATAGCCAATAGTACTATACTTAACGAGTCGATGGTACAGTCATTGGCATCAGAACATTCCTGGGATAGTTTCGCCATGCGATATTCCAAAATCTGAAGTCTTTTCTTTACGAAATCAACGATTCTGACAGAATAAAGTCACCGGTAAATGAACAATCAATTACTATTTTTTAAATGAAGGGTTAAAATGTAATATTTTCAGACTTCAAGACTGTGAATTGGATTCTAATGGCATTTTATCACATAAAAGTGTATTTTAATTGCAACAATTGAAAAATGTACTAGATACTTTTTCACACTTCTTCTTCAAAGGCTTGGCAGATATTATGGGCAAACGTCACTTTACTTTTGCCCAATATTTTTTAGCTGCCAACGACTGGGCTACCCTGCGATCGTAGTTACGTAGAGCGGAGAATCGGAGCAGTCAAAGGATTATAGTGGCATATATCTCGGAGCAGAGATCTCGGGGGATCTTTGCCGTGCGCGAAGGCAATCATCGAGCGGCTCTACCGCCGCGTTAAACACAGACATTGGCTATGCGCGCGCTAGGCTCACCACTCGCGAATCGATCAAATTCAATGTCCGCGCATCTCGTCCCGATGGCGGTATCTACTTTGAGAGAAACGAGACGCCGGTGACTACACATATATACATGGGAAGGCGACTCGCATGACTGAGCTGAGAGGATCACGCGCCTCGTGCCTCTTCCCCTCGTATTTTATTCCCTTGGCCCGATAATTCTCGGCCACCTCAGGTATAAACGCTTCGAGTCACGAATATAATGATCCGGCGACACGCGCGAGATATCGAGAGGACGGGCTGGCCCAAAGACAGGGGAGAACCGCGCCCTGACCGGTTTTCTGGTCGGTGCTTCTATACACCGATATTAAGGGGCAGGAAGTCAGGCCCAAATTACTGATATTCATTGACTCGTTTTCACTCGTTTGTCTCACGATGCTAATTAATAAATCTTGCAAATTGGAAGCTCGCAAATTTCTTCCTCATTATTTCACAAATTTTTGGGAGCCGTCGCTACGAGGGAATTAATCGATCTTAACTTATACAATAAAGTTTGTGATACCCGCAAAATAATTTGGAGGCAAATTACGAGGTTCTACTTTACAGACTTATTGTAACTCGGGAGACAATTTTTTTTAAAGATTTTTTTGCTCCATGGTAAATGGAGCTACAGGAAATATATGAATTTTTGAATTTTTTTAATTGAAGATGTGCAAAATTCTTCCGGCATGAAATATTTATTTGAATTAAGTAGAGTGACACATTTTTGGGTTTATTTGTACATTGAGGAGAATCGGAAAGAGCGAATTGTGTGTTTTTTTTTTAATTCAGTGGATGGTCAACAACCTGCGCATCCGGCGTACGAATGCAAATAAGGAGATCGCGGTTCGATTATCAGGAGGAAAGGACCAGAGCAGAGGGGACCGAGTGTATGAGGGTTATCGATGATCCATTGATTCCATTCTCTTCATTGAGTGGCCATTGATACAAACGTATGCACCAACAGCAGCAGCAGAAGCAGCAACGTTGATTTACGATTGCCGAGGGATGCATCGACACGCGATTTCTCAAACTTCCCCTCCACACCCAACGATTTATAGCGTCTCTATATAGCCGCAGCAGTTGCACGTGGAAGTATATATATCTACATATATATAGAGAGAGATGTGATGTGGAGAAGAGGACGGTGCGGTTAATATCGATGCGGAATTGATTAATATCGCAAGCTCTTCGATGAGAACGAATCGTTTTCTCCTGCATCTTCTACACTTCGTCGTTTTAAGCCGTTTCTCGGAGTTTACATATTTATACACATAGCAGTCTCTCAATTGGACCGGTCACCCAGTTTTTAAAGTCTCGTACCTAATTAATTTTCCAACATGACGATTAATAAGTTCAATTTGTATTAAATTATTCTTATAGCTTGACTCGATCAGAATTATAATCTTTGGCAAAAAGTAATATCGAATCTTTCTATAAAAAAAAAGTCCAAAACTCCTCAATCTTACATCAAATTCAATCAAATTTTTATCTACTAAATTCATTAATGACTTTTCAGCGTTATTAATATTACAAAACTGTGTACCATGTTTCTGCAATAACGTTTATGTTCTCTCCTTGTCTGAAAAGTATGAAATCCTTATGCTGATTTATTCAGCGGATCGACAAAGTACTTATTGTGAGTGAAAAAAAAAGATGAAAAAATGAATATCCTTGCTGTTGTTACATGTGGAGGTACGTTCGGATATGAGAATAAATTTGCTCACGTAAAACAGGAGCTAGTGGGTACATTCTCGTTTCCAGAACGATTGAAATCCTCGGGTATCATATAATACTCGTCGCGTAGCACGTCCGGTGGTGCAATTGCATAGGGCATGCGTAGGTATGCAGGCTCCTGTACCACTTGGCAGTCGGCGAGGCTCCCGCGAATCACTTGTACACACGCTTCGCGAACGAGCCGACGGGTTTTCTCGATCTCACTCGCTGGCCACTTCCATTCGTCCCTCTCGCCATATGTATGTCACGGAGAGCTACGGGTTTGCCACTTATCGCCAGGGGAAATATAGTAACTTGCCAAGGGGGAAACCCATGCCCGACGAAGATATGCGACGTTCCTTGTGCGCCGTATATATACATCATGAAAATGTATGCAGCTCCAAAGACGCGGCTATTATACCGTTCGACAGAGGCATTGTGATGTCTTGGACCTGGGACAAACAATTCCTTAAAGTCTATATGCAAATGCTAAGCACCCGGAGGAATTATTAGCACCTTTCCCAGTAAATGGCGTCACAGTGAAATCTGTAAAATAAATGCATTGATGCCGTTAAATTATTGCGATTTTTAAATTCGTTTATTCAAATTATTGTAATCCAGGATTAGTGAAAATCGACTAATAATTGTTCCGTTATCTTAGGACATTTCCATGGATATCAGCGAAACATTGCTAAAAAAATATTCACTCTGTCGCTAAATAGTTTCTTGTAATTTGAACATTAAATGAATGAAAAAAAAAAAGAATTAATTGCTTCAGTGAAGTTTCAATCAGCCAAATTTCTTAGATCCCAAGATTTACGCGCTCGCCAATAAAATACCGAGAGTATTTAGCATCGCCTTGGGAAAAACTATTAGCTTGGGAGATCAGAAGAGTCGCCTTTCCTACCCAACGAAATTCTCGGAGCACATACCTCAGAATTCTCTCGAGAGAGAAGGAGAAAGAGAGACAGAGAGAGAGAAGTAGAAACCTCGAAAGGCAATCGAGAGGCAGAAGAGCAGAAATCTTGCAGGTGCGATCGAGTTGGCAGGGTTAGTATACCTTCACTACAATTTCTCAAGTGTTTTTATATTTATTTCCGCAACGATGCTTTATCAAACCGGCGGATCGGAGACGGCGTCTCTGCCGTTGCACGAGTAGATCCTTGCACAGACAGATTTCTACCCTGGCCCCGGAACGTCGCGAGCCGTGCCCTCGGAATCGCATCTGTTGCTGCTCCTTCCACTTGGCTTTTGCTGCTGCTGCTGCTGCTGCTCCTCGCGCGTTAATTAAACAACATTAAGTAATGATTATTCTGTGCAATTAAGAACGTCCGAGCGTCCAACAGGCGGTGACCATTTGCCAGGGGGTAAAATAAGCGAGACACCGGGCGCGTCTCGAGTTCTCTCTGCGCGCACAACAGTGTGCACCGAGATTCTTCACTACTTTTAACTGCGGTATAGTATAGCAGTAGCTTTGCTAGATGCGCCGGAGTAAAGATCGATGATACAGTCTCGTGAGTCGCCGGGGGCGCGTACATTACGCGCCTGGCTTTTAATTGCAAGCAATTCCTTCAGCCCTGGGCTCCACTCGCGAGACCGATTTTATATTGTGAAATGCACAGGCTCGCGTTATAAAATATGTACATAAATGGATTAGAAAGAGGGAAAATACATACATAGTCTTGGGAGGCAAAATTGCCGTGAGAAATGTTGGAAGCGTTGATAGGGCATGAATTTAATGGGATTATAACATTTTTTATACATCAACGTCTCGAGCATTAACAATTTTTATGAAAAAAATTTTATTATTGATTTTAGTCATCAATGATTTTAGGTGAATTTTAAATAAGATTTCATGCATAAATTCATGAATAAAATTTCAACGTTTGAGATAAAATTCATGTACTTCTGCAGTTAAATGAAAGGAAACTATTATGATGAAGGCATTTTTACAGTAAAATTGAAGCATTAAAATTAATGTAACGTTTTACATCGTACATTGTATAACGATTAGTATAATAAATTATGCATCATCCATCCGGTACTCATCCATTAATTGCAAATAATTCTTTTTTCCTTTTTCCTGTCTATGGAGTAGAAAAGCATTATAATTCACAAGGCCCATGCTGCCCTCGAGTGTGGATTGTGGATTGGGGACTGTGCGTGGAATTGCGTGCCCAGGTGTACACCACTGGGATATCTAGGGTTGGGATACCAGGGCCTCGGGTTACCTCCCGCAACGTACGTATTACTCTTTTGGAATCGCGTTCCTGTGCACTGCGTCATTCTGTCCGGATGCGTCTTTCGGCGACAGGAAGTTACGGAGAATATTAATTCTTCGAGCGGTCCTGAGAGCGGTGCTGGCCTTAAGGTGCTATACGGATTGCATGCCTCGACGATTGCGAGTGCACATCTGTGTACACACAGGTAAGAGCATACTCCTATATGCGCATTACCATTTTGAGTATATGTGTGGACGAAGCTAATGTACCGCCGCGCAGATTCTCGCACTCACGATTCAGATTTATGCGATACAGCAGCGCGCGTACGCTTTGCAGACGGCGCAGAGCGTGATTTCGCAGAAAACTGCGGTTGAAAATTGAATCTTATATTCACGTTGCCTAGGGGCACCAGAAATGCACTCTTCCTTTCTTTCTCGACTGCTGGGGAACCTTGTGTTATCCTAACAGAGTATACTTTATTGCACTTCACCGCAATTACTCATATTTTAATCAATAGAAATGAAAAATCGGTTTCACTGAATTTTCATCGGTTCTTATAATATATAATTAACATTTTTTGATAATATGTGAATATATAAATTGTTTTTTCTCGTACCACTTGTATGAATGTCGAATTAAATTTAACGTGTCCTTTTCTACATTCTACCAATTTTTTGGGACGTGTACAAGGGTTTTTTCAAATTATTTACGACAAAAAGTTTCGAGGTTGGTCTTTGCAAGCTTTTGAAGTGTTATTTATATTTATCACATCGTTGTGGATTTTTGTTAAGTAAAATGTATTCTGTGTACTCACTTGGATCGCCAGGATCTAAAACGTAGAAACTCGCGCCAGCCAAAACCGTGCCTTCCTCCCCTGCGACGCTCTGCCCGATCTGTGAACTCCCTGCACCCTTAATACCCGTGTCCTCGTCTCCGTCGCACACCGGAGTGCCACAACTTCCTGTACACGATAAAACGCTCAAAGTTATGTTAATGGATTCATAGAGCTTACTAGCTGTATAAAGAGCATCTCCGTGAAAGAGAAGGTGAAGGAGATGTAAAAATATTTGCGTGGTCCACGAAGAGGAAGAGAACATTATCGTTGGTCAACACAGAAATAATCGCCCCAACAGAAAGACGAAACTATATGGACTTTCCGTTGCTTCCTGCGAGCGAGCTTTCACACACTCGATGGGTTTCCTATTTTGCAATTCCGTAGTTACGATGGATATGGTGTTGCGCGATAAGCATAGAGGAAACCCGTGTCTGTTTCTTTAACTTCTATGTGCAGTCTTTTTATTTATTTATTTAGCAATTAAATGCAAGAGTTTCGCAGGATGCAAATGCACCTACAAAAAAATTTTTTTTTACAGTCATCAAGTAAATTCGAACGTTTTCTAGTTACTCTTTGGTTATCTTTATGGAATAATAATAAGATGATTGATACTATTCAATTTTTGTGTCAATAAAAAATTCAGAAATCACTCCTGTACTTGCCTCTACAGACTCCAACGTCGCATTGCAAGTGAATCTGATCGTAGCTTGGAAAGTTGAACATTGAGTAGATGGACGCGTGGGCCAGTCCAGTGTTCTGGTCGAACACAAATTTCGACATGAATGATACCGGGCATCTAAAACAAAACAAAAGGAAAAATTGAGAGAGAAAATCATTAAAATTCCTCTGAGTCAGTGAATGTTACTTAAGAGACTCGATAGGCAATTTTGAAGGGCTCATAATCTCGAGCATCGATTCATCATTCGACACGATCGATTTTTGACTCGTCACGGACTCGGCATGACTTTACACACACATTCTTTGACCAAACGAATCCGTTATATCGTACACGAGAATTGAGAACGCTCATTTTCAGGCCAAACGATAGTCTTGGTATGCAAGGCGGGGCTCGTAGGAAGTTACCTTGACACGCACGTATTCAGTAAAGTGTGTTGTACAGGGAGACGCGGTAACGCGGCATGAACATGCACACTACGTACTTTTGCTCTCGTGTATATTTGTGGATACACGCTATTAATATATCAAGTGTCATTGCGACGGCAAAAGGAATGAACGGCAGTCGAGAACATCCTCGTTTCTTCGCGGAGCCGTGGAATTGATTGCAATGGGCAAAAGATTTGAATACATGCATTCCAATGAATTTGAGAAATGTTGAATATTCATTTGATGTCGACCGCATAAATTGAATCGCTTTTTAGAAATCGATCGCTTGAAAAATCATTCGGTTGAATTTATCGATGGACGATACAATTGTTAACATATCCATTGTCCGGTATTTATGGATTTTCCGCAAATTAATGACTTGCAGCTTTTCGCACTGATAAGCACGAAAACTCACCCCTTATCGTCGATAAGCTGGACACTACTGTTTTGCTTGTTGAAGGCGAAGCAGTTCTTGACCCTGATCCCGTAAGCTCCTGCAATGAAAAACAAAAAATTAATGAATTTATCAGGTGTGTGTGTGTGTGTGTGTGTGTGTGTAACATAGATCGAGTGAGTGCTCCGATTACAATTTATCGATCAATTAAATTTCCCACCGGTGTGCGCGTTACTGAGTTTCCGGATATGCGCATCCTCGGGTTTGCAAAGCGGGAGCGCGTGCTGAACCGCGGAAGAGAATTATGCACCGAGTGCGCTGGTCCGTACGACGGTCTAGCGGGAAAGTAGTAAATCCCGCTATGGTCAGACCGATAAACCGCGATATCTTATAAATATGTTAAGCCCTTCGCGAAGGGAGGCTGCCTAGCCTCGCAAATGTATAATATAACGAATACACGAGAGGCGCACAGAAAGAGTGAGCAAAACATGCATGTAAGATGAGCATGTATCACGTGTACATTTCCATCCAAGTGAAATTCGCTGAGAATTTGATGTTCTGGGTAATACGATAAAATTCAGGCGTCTATACTAAATGATTTCAGTCATTAAAAATAAATTCTCAAAATAACAGCAGCACAAATGAATTAGTTGAAAAAAAAAATGTATCTTTAAATTTCCAAAAAACTTCTTTGCCTAAAATAAACTGGCTTTTTTAGAGACTCGATTGAAAATGTATCAAGAAATGTGTACGTTACATTTAATGAGTATATTTGTCAATACTTGAAATAAATTTCGCCATTATCATTATACAAGCGAATTAATTAATAAAAATTAATGTCTCTAGTATTTTTAATGACGCTGGTAATTTTTTCTGGGCAAAGTACGAAAATTCTAATCGTTCCAAGCTTTTCGCTGGGAATGTACACGTGATGCATCCTCAAAACCGAGTAGTCAAGTGGATACGTACCATCTGGACGTGAAATCTCTGCACGCAGCGTGTAGTTCTGACCCTTTGTCGCGACTTGGACTCTTCGCCCATCGCCGTCGAGTAGTCGCAAGGACACCAAGGACGTCTCGTTTCTTGGAGGAAAAACGATGTAGCATTATTTACCGATTAAAACGTTAGCGCTAGGGCAGCGCGCGAGCCGAGCTCAACAGGTGGATCGATATCGGATCGAATATTTCACCGTGCGCTTCGCTCGCGCGCGCGCGCCGCTATCACCATCTGTACACTTACTTGGCATTCTTGAATCCGGCCTTGCCGCACGTTATAATGTAGGACTTGTCGTCCGCGAGCTCCAAGGTTTTGTGAATTCTTACGACGATCGGTATGGATCGCTCCTCCGTGTTCTGAAACATATATTATAAATTCGTCATCGTGTTGATGTCACGTTTAGTGAATATCAATTTCTCAAGCGAACAAAATTGGGCGCCCGGAGAAAAAAAAATTAGTTGAACAGTCTCCAAGCGATTAAATTGAATGAATTAATACATTCATGGGGATTTATAGAAAAATAATAATTAGGCAACTTTACGTGTTTGTTTTTTTTCTGTGTCCGGATAATTTTTCTAAGCCACTATTCTCAATAATTTCGATCATTGTGAGTGAAATAAAATTAAAATCTCAGCATAAAAATTCTATAAAAATGAGGATTTTTATAAAAAGACAAATTGGCCCAGTTTTACCTATGACGACGACTGATTTTTTTTTTTTTTTTTTTCAATTTTGTAAAATGGCAAACAAATTTCGATTTTCTAATATGAAATAAAACTCACGCCATTCACAGTAACACCACAGTCGTCCGTTGCATTTTTTGTTGGGAATAGATTGATGGCGAGAGTGGCATGGTGAGATCCGTTACCCGCCACCATACAGGCCGACTTTCGATGATCTCTCACGTGGACAACACCGACAAAGCTCTGATTTAGATTAACCCGTACTGTCATGTACCCGGATTTGCATGTCGCTGTAACTGTCGGCTGGAAATCCGTGTCCAATAGCTGTCCGCTGACCTGTAACTGCAACAAAAGCACAACGGTCAGAGAAATTAAATCAATGCAATGGCATACAGAAGAATTCATCCGCTGTTTCCGATCATACGCCTCGATTGCAGAATCATCGATCATGAGGTCACTCATTCGTAGCATTTTTTCGCGAAATTTCACATATCTTTCGTCGAAACGAAAAATACTGAAAAATGTAGAAACTAATATACGTTTACCATACATTTTCTCCACAAATATTCCTGGAAACTTATAGATAATTGCGCAAAAAAAAAAATTACAAAAAAACAAAATGATAAAAAATTACGTTGGACAAAAAAGTTTTAAAAAATTCAAATTAAAAATGACACTTCAAATTGAGCACAAATTGTCTACAAAAATTAATAAAATGTTTGTTTGTAGACAAAATTTTTTCCCTAATATTTCCAATTTTCATTGACTTTTCACTGTGGAGTTCAAGAAATACTTTGTTTATTTTAATTTATTAAAAATCGCCGAGAGTTTATGCGATGTCCTCGAGTCTAAAAAAACCTTCGAAAGCGAGTGCGAGTGAGATAAGTTCACCCACGTGGAATATACATTATAGGAATGAAACGAGAACGCGGTTCTCCTCTCTAGCGACGGTACATATTTGGCGGTATGTGGTCGCTACTTCAGCTCGCTCGGGGATATAGCTCGAGGTGGGGAATATACCTATCTGGATTCTAGAGGCTGCAAATCCTACGTCTGGGACCGAGTAACCGATAATCTTGGACTCTCCATACACTTGGCAATGTGGCCTCTGCAAAAATTCCCGTATTTCTCTATTTCTCTCAATTGTGCTCTCCTCGTGATACCGGGAAGCCCAGGAATGTACTCTTAGCAGATGCACGTACCTGTGTTCGGTGCATGCACTCGAGGGCGTAAAGTGTGAGCCACGTTATGCATTTACGATTATTAGCATGACAAATCGCACTCGAGGAGAAGAGCTCTCTTCATGGAACAATGCGGGAGGAAGAAGAGGCGGAAGAACGATTGTCGTTTGTGGAAGCAAAGCCAACGCCACTTTCCGGACTCGAGTGATGGACACGCCGAAGAGAGAACTCTAGTCGGATGCAGATTTTTCCAACGAAAAAGGGTAAAGCTACTACTGCCTCAACAGAAGGCAAACTAAAGGGATAAATTTTTTTCAAGACAATTCTGACTCAAGACTCGGTGCTCCAAAATTTATTGAAATATTTTATCACTTTTTGATTAGCAATATAAAATTTTCTCAAATCTCGAGCATTTTTCTGAATCAGTGAAATAATCGAATTTTTGGAATTTGAAAGAAAAAAAAATTATTTCACATTGTGAAATCAAATTTTGTACAATTTTCGTAAAATTTTACCGCACTCGTTTCGTAATGTACTATTTCGTAACTGAAATAATCGTTCAATTGGAAGGATTTTTTTTGCCACTGCACGTTCCAGTTATCCTTGCAGAAATAAAGAAGATTTGTTGGCGTCGGTGGGTAAAGTGGAGGCTCGCGAGAGATGTCAACGATTAACGTTGTTACGCTACCGCGAGTGTATCTCCTGTTGCCTTACCGGTTTCATGCAGAAGGACGTTCGTTATGGGCAGAGTGTTGGAAGTGTATATATGTATACGTGTACACGTGTATCACGCTCGTATAGAGATATGGGAGACTTTAGGCGACGGGAGAAGGAGGCGAGATAAAAAGAGAGGAAACACGCAAAACGATCTGGATAGTGACGAAGAGAGGGGACGAGCTATGCACTGGAGAAGAAGTATCGCGAGGATAACACGAGCTATGCATTACGTCAACCAGACCTACAAACTTGGATCGTGTATCGGATGATCTATACACACAACTCTCGCTGTGGAAGCCGAAGCGTGGCTACTCCCTTAACCCTCCTGTATACCTCTACGTATATAAGGTGTATTCTATTTGCCTGATGGATTTTTTCTAAATTTATTATTGCTGCGGATTTTTATTTATTTGTGATTTTTTTTTTTCAATTAATATTAAAGACGAAAAAAATGTTAATTTTTTTAGGAAGTATTGAATGTAAGGGTAGCTAATTTTCATTTTTTATTTATTTTGGAGTTATTCGGATAAATAGTTTGCAAAAATGTAATTTCTAATAATTTCATTTCTGTATTTAGTAATAAAATCTAATTAATTTGAATAAATTTCTAAGGTAGTGTAAAAAGGTGGCTATGCTGACTGAGATTGCCTTGTATATAGACCTGCATTTAGAGTGAGTAGTGGCATACAGTAGGAGTGGATAATCGTGTTGGAATCGTGGAGGAGACAAAAGAGGAGAAGGAAGAAAGTGTCCCTGAAGCGACACAGGCGGTCAGGGGAATGAGGTTTCTTTGCAATTATTGCTTTGGGAGAACTGCAATAATTAAAACACCTCGGCCATTAAAATCCAAGCGATTTACTCTCTCTAGCTTCTATGACGATGTAAATCAATGTTTTTGTCCCGAGACCTCCCAGAGTTTCTCGAGCATTTCGCTCACAGGAAGTCCCTCAATTTCAGATGCTCTTTTTGGCTTTTGCCGGTGAATTGACAAACCAAGTTCTCGGGAATTCGCGGGTGGGGAGAACAGCCGGTTTTCAGTCGCCGGGAACACGAACCGATTCGATTAACATTAGAATTTCAGAGCAGGGAATACGTCTGCTCTGCTCGGGGTGTTTCTACTTGCGTTATTGGCGAACACTCTCAGCGTTTCTACTTATTTGGACGAAGCAAAGTAATCCTGATAATACAAAACCTACGAGCTTCCGAATTTCAATTCTCAAGGGAACTTGAACACTTTTAGGTAAAAAAAAGGCCATTTTATTATTTGCGCCTGTGTAATAAAAATCGTACTAAAAAAATTAAACACAAAATGCGGATTTTTCCACAATATTACGACGTCATTATCAATAATCAACGCAATGATTTTTTTCGGATACTTATTATCGATAAAAAAAAATCTGATTTCTTTTGCCATTCCAGGCGACTGATAAATATGATCAAAGACATTTAATTTCTCTGGGCGGTATTAAAAAAATTTGCGTCGCTGTCGGAATTAATGAGGTCAACCAGTTTCCGCGTAAACCAGTTTTAGGCTTGGACAACGGTGAGAGAGTCAATCCGATCCAATTGGAATTAATAGACGCGATGGGTGCTTACATAGTTAGTCAGGAGGATCGAGATAGTCGCCTCGAAGTCTCGCGCAGACAGCATCAGCAGCATCGCCGAGGAAAATAGAGAAAGAAAGAGAAAAGCCCGTAAGGATATATTCTCGGGGTTCTTGTAAGCTTCACCGTTACGTCCACTTAATGCCTAACTGCGAGTCTCGTCGCGGGAGACCGGTTCGCAAGCGGGCGAGCCCGAGCGCTCCGACAAGAGAGCTGCAGACGAGAGAACTCGCCGAGTGCGCTCTGGCAGCTGTCAACCCACGCCAACTTTCAATTTCAAGCTGCCCGCCCACTTCTTATCCTCTTTCGCTATTATATATAATATATATAAGCACTATGCAGATTGCCGAGCGCAGGGTACCTCGAAATTGTGGCAAAAAACGGACCCGTTGGCCCTCCAATTTCGGGCCAACCTTCGTGACTGAATACTCAGCCATTTATTTATTATTAATCTGTTTCTCGAATTGTTGCAAATATTCCAGAGAGCAAACATTGAGACTCCAAAGGCACTAACCAATTCTCCTTTTTCTGGGGAAAAAACATTAATAATAACCCTAAATGCTTCTCTTTAATAATTATTATTATATTTAGTTTCTTTAGTTTTTCAATTATTTGAATGAAAAAAATTATTCCAATTTGATTGATTGAAGAAGTGATGGTATGAGACAGAGCAAAATGTCTGGATGCACGGATGTGCGAAGAAAGGGGTGTAAATGTCGAGTTAGCTTGGGAATGAATGAGTTATGGGGGTAAAGAGGGTCTCGACGAGAGGAGGTCCTGTTCAGCCCCTAGGCACCCCGAGCGTTTCAGTGATAGGGCAAAAAGACGATTCGAAGGCACGACGTGAAGTAGCGAGAAGTCGAACCACGAGGAGCTAAAGTAGCAAGCGTGCTGGAGGCTTCCAAAGAATGGCACGCAGCCTTTCGCGGATCCACAGAGACCAGCAGCAGCAACAACAGAAGCAGTAGGAGGAGAGTTCCGAGAACAATGGACACGTTCGTACCTTCCAACCAACTCTATTCTTTCTCGTTCCTTTTTTTTTCCCCCTTTCTTTCTTTTTGTTTTCACTCCAGAGACAGCAGAGCTCCCTGCCACCAGAACTTACTTTCGACTCAGGAGCTTCCTGACTGCGCTCTCAGAAAAGCAATATGGTGTAGTGCCGGTAATATGTTAGGGGCTCTCGTGAGTTCCGCAGGATAAACTGCCCAGGACGACCAAGGCCCCGAAGGAGAAGATGAAGAGAAGTAAAAAAAATTCGTATCGCGTGCTACGATACAAATTCTAGAATGATTGCAGACTCGGAGCTCGCAGAATCCAGATTTGAATGAGTTTAAAAAATTTCGCACTCCATAATTTTAGGTGAACGAAAAATATTATTAGTTCTCTGTGTAAAAATCCGTTCGTTATATTGAATTTTTTTAAAAAACAAGACTAAGTATTAATTCTTATTAATTCTTCCTGCAGTATTGCAACTTCCAATCCGGGTAATGGATAAGAAATAATTCGCCAATTGTCCGCTGATTGAATTTTCCTTCTCTTTTTTTCAAATTTATTGAAAAATAAAATACGAAACTCGGTAATAGCTTTGATATATCTGAAGAAACCGTAGAGTCGACTACACGGGCTCAGCTTTCGCCGTTGCCGCGGGTTCTATAGCGCACAGGAACAAGATTTGCCACTCTGGTGGTCGTTCTCTGGAAATACTTTGCGCAGGCCTTCAACGAAACATATCCGAGGGAGATAAATTAACGCGCGATCGAGCGGATTAATAAATCAAGGAGAATTTTAACGTGGCGAAGACGAGAGGAACCTCCCCATGCGTTGAAAGCTCCCTCGTTGGCCGCGTGTCTTTTCCAGCGGACTACCATCTTTGGGAAGACGCACCTCCAGCCTCAGCCTCTTCGAGCCGCTGGGAGGAGAGAAGTTTGCGAGATTCTCGTGAGGCTCTTGGACGTTCGGCTTACACGTTCCAGGGAGGACCCTGCGCTGGAATGTGTGGCTGGGCCGCACCATGAAGAGCCTCTGCCTCAGCTCGGAGGCTTCGGCTTGCCAGAGGGCTAACAGCCTATCTGCATTTGTTGCCCGACCCATTCTTTCGACTGCACTTAACTCAACGGGACTTGATAATCCCCCCCACTTATGACAGAAATCTCCGCTTCTATATTAAACGTACACGTAAAATGGAAAATTGAGATAGCGAGCAGGAAAAGAGGCGTATTCAAGGAGCAGCTGCAAGATCCTCCAACCGCACGATAAACGTTAGTATTAAAGTATATTTAAATGGTTTAACTGTACAAGAGAACAGATTACAATTTTTGTTAAAGATATGGGTACTTGGAATTCTGGGTCCCAAGGAAATTAGGATCTGTAGGGCTCAGAAAGGGTTTAAGGGTAATTGGGAAGTGGGACTGAGTTCGATTTTTTCAATGCGATTGATTTTCTTTTTTATTTTATTTTTTTTCTAATTTTGTATTTTTCCAATTCGTCTGATGAATTGTTGTGGTTAAAGTTTATTTGGTGGTTTCTGATAAGATATTTCAGGGGGCCCCATGACTGAATAAATTACAGCGGCGTATTCTCAACAAAGGCCTGCATGGCTCAGCCGATTTGCATTTATCGCAGGACTCATTCTTTCGCCTGCACTCAAATGAACGGGACTTAATCATCCGCGACTTATGACAAAGATCTCCGCCTGCACATTATCCGTACACACGGTTCGCCTTCTATATGCACAGAGCGAGGAGCTGCGGAACGAGGGAAATGAAGATAGCGAAAGCAGGAAGAGAATCTCGGCGGAGAAGTAGCTGTGAAATTCCTTGACCGGGCACTAAAAGTTAGTGGCAATGGGCAAGGAACACGAGCTTCGTAAATCCACTTGCAACGAGACGCGCGCTCGCGGAGCCCGTTCCGGTTTCCGCGCTCGAAAATGTGGAGAATAATACAGAGACGACAGCTCATCAGGAAAAAAAAAAAACTCCAATGTTACTCCTGGACTTCGCTAGAGTACTTTATGGGTACCTTGGAGAATGGAAATGGTGTAGGGAAAAATAATTTTACCGTGCAATAAGGGCTCGTTCATTTTTTAAGGTAATTCAAAAGTTCTTATTACCGCATACTTTTTGATTTAAAAAAAATGCAAGGTCTTTACTCGTGCACTAAATGACAGCTCGATCATTAGAATGATTCTTGGTTCATAGATCTTTAAATTTTCAAAGTCAGGGACGCAGAAAAAAAAACAATTTCTATGGTTAAAAAGGGAAAAGGTCCTCTCTGTTGTCGGTTAATGCACAACTTTTCTTATCAGATGTACCGTCGCATGGTCAGCGAATGGTCCATCGGCATTAAATCTCTTTTAGGCGGAGGAATTCTGGGATGGAAGGCGTAAATAATAATATCTTTGTGGTTGAAAGGGTGTAGCATTAATGCGTGAACGATGCCCTTAAATCGTCCAATGCTCCGGGCAGTCACTTTGACCGGTGGATCGTCTGGAAATAATGGTCGAGCCTTGTACGCAATTTTATAGAGAAACGACGCATGAAACTCTCGAGTTCAATTTAGCGTGAGGATACAATGCACATTTAATACGACAAAAATGGAAAGTGTCGGTACTTGGAGTCGGGTTCACTTATGTTCTTGCAGGGTAAAACAGAGTACACATATATATATATATACGTGGACGGCCGCCCGCATAAAGAACGAAACGAAAGTGCATTTAATTTCAGTATCGTAAATAAGCGGTCACGGAATTTCTCTCTGCTGTACACAGTCACCCGCTCTCGTTTTTTTCAATGCAACTTTTGCTCGCTGCCTGATATACTCTCGCATTTGATTTTTTTTTTATTAACGCGCCAAGTAGAGTGGAAGTGGAGGACCGGTGTAGGTGCGGCCGAATGTCTCGCATTCATATGAATATTAAAGCACGTTTCGCCGCATGATCGAAATGTGTCAAATTATTTTTGAGTCGACAATAATTTTCCGGACAGATTTTTTTACCAATTTGTTTGTTTTTGTTTTTTCTTCATAAAACACCTTCGACTATATCGCTATTATAATAAAAATTGAAATGGTCACTCAATTTTCATGAACTCCATAAAAATTACCAGTTTGACAAGCAACCAATGTAATTGATACTTTACCTGTAATCATAATAATGAAACCTCGAAGTCCCTTTAATTTCCGACACATTTGGCAATTAGGCAAAAATGAAGAATATCGCTGGGGTGTGAAAAAAAAATCGCGTTTACGAGTTTGGTGCTCAAGGAGTTGAATGTTACCCGCAATTTCGTTATTATTTATTATTTATAAATGTCAGCTTTGCCCGAAGATCGTTATCTCGAATTTTGTGGCCCGTGTGATCTATAAAAGGCCGCTCAGCTTTTTGTGTATGTGTGTGTTTGTGTGTTTTCCTGAACTTTTTAAACCCTCCAGGAGAATTACGAGTGTGATGCTCAAAGAATAATAAAAAAATGATGGCTCGCGCGTGAAGCCCCGTGAGTAGGCACTGAAACTCCTGTTCTCTCGGTTCGCCAATCGTGACCATAAATTTTTTCGATCTACCTGGAGTATGCACGCGCAAGCGGAGGCGCTTCGCGAATACAACGGAACGTGTGCTCCGGACCGTAGGGAGCGAAGTGCATGCATGCAAGTTCCACGAGACAACGTTCCGAAGTCAACAGTCTGATGTTGGCTCTCCGGCGTACGTGGGGAAGTCCCTGCCCGTCCCACGGGACATAACTTTCGAAAGTCCAGCGGCAAGAGGCTCCGGGCGCGAGATGTTCCGCCAACGGAACAGGTTTTACCGTACATATTCGAGTAGGCACCGAGAAATAAAGCCGAAGCATAGAAGATGCTGCATGGACGTCTTTCCGATGGACCGAAATCCATTGTCTTCGAATTCAAAACGAAACGGAGCCAAAATGGACCAAAAAGTCAAGTGATATTTTTTCCTCAGTCATTCCTGATGATATTGCAAAGGCTGGAATATGAAATAGAAAGTGACTTGGTACATTCGGCGGTAATTAATGTCCACTTTCATCTGCACCTGAATCATGGGACCATTTGATAAATAAAATAAAATAAGACATTTAAAAAAATGAATTTATGAAATTATGCCAAAAAATATTCAGAAAAAAAAGTAAGTAATTGCAAAAATTGGGGATAATAATTTCCACTTATTGCATATTAACCGAGCGATAAATTTGATAAAACTGAAGAGACCCGTCGGCTTATCACGGAAAAAAGTGGCTTGTTGCAGGTGCACGAGTTGCGACCGGTGCATGCGTGACTTTGGAGAAAGAAAGAAAATAAAAGAAGGAAGAAAAAAAATGTTCGAGGAAGATATCTCGCTGGCTAGACGGTGAGCGAGGTCAACAACACGTATATACGTTCTCGTCTGTATCCTCTTTCTTCCCCCACTCTTCGGCTTTTCAGATCTCGACAACGAGCCCCCCCGTCCATACATACATGTATTTATGCATATATATACGCACGTACGAGTGCTGGACGTACACATACGTGAATACGTACTCGCAGCCGGTTCAAAGCTCGTGCCGCTCGAGCACGAGATAATTCGGAGGGCGGTGATGCTCTCTGGATGCGAGAGAAATGAGGGGACTCTGGGTCCTGTTGGGGTACCCGCTCGCGCGCAGACACACCCGTTTCTTCACCCTGAGGGGCCTTGTGTATATACCGTGTACAGGGCGCGTGTATCACTCCCCGCACACGTTTTACTCTACATACACTCACTCTCTCTCGTTCTTTATCCCTGAAACCGCGTGATTGCACAGCCTGCGCCCAGCGTGCCCTAAGAGGAGACCGGGTTCACTTGACACATTTATCGCATTTCAATTTCCTCATCCCCAACAAAATCAGCCATTAATTTTCTTATTTTCATGATCACAGGTAAGTGTGCTTAGTAGATTTCAGTAAAAATAAAAAAGAATCGTTGAGTTTATTGTTTTAAATGAATTAAGTTAAATGTGTTAAGATATTTGATTGACAAATTTATAGAGAGTCCATTAAAAACGCAAAATATTAATAGAACTAAAACATATTTACAGATTATTGTGTAGTGTGATAAAAAAAAATATCGTCGAAGCCTAAAGTGAGCGCTGTGCCAATTGGCCCCGATCTCCTCGGTGAGTGTGTGCAAAGCAGTGCCCAACCACTTGTCAGAATATAATGACACAGTGGTATCCACGTAGTGGAGTAAAGAAGCTGCCTCCTTCCCGCGATAATAGGGTAATGGGAAATTGCGGACAAGCCGCGTGCCAAGGGGACCCCCCTTATCCCCCGGCCGACGCACTAACCGGGTTTGTATCCATCGACCATCGGAAGAAACTCACAGAGGCAAAGAATAAAAGAAGGTAAAAGTGGAGGCTTAATTCTCCAGGAATCATCGCATCGGATTCTCGGTCGGATGCCCCAAAGCCACCGCCTTATGCATAAATCTCAGCGACGCTGACTTCAACCTTGTAAATATTCAAGCCGGTAGCTTGTGTTCCCGGTAGCGGCAACGATTTCTACGTCGGTGCACATTTCCAGCTATTTTCGAGTGCCCTTGTACTCCGACTCGGGGAAACGGGCCCCGGAGGTGATCCAGATCCGCATTCGTAGCGGTTGGAAGATCCGGTAGCGGGAATCGATTATTCGCGTTGCTGTAACAACGTCTTCTTGGTCGGCGATGATACCGAGTGGATATGTCGGGGTCGAATGATACGTGGGGGCCACCGGAGTCTCTGCATATATGCGCACATAGCCACCGAGTGATGTATGCACCGGAGAGACTTCCTTGATTTAATGCCCTCGGTGTATATGCAGACACGATCCTAATGTCTAATAACTACAGTGGAGCTGGTGGAACGATGCAGGAAGAGCTGTAGGATTAGCTGCACTTCGACGAAGAGGAAGATATAAGAGTTCAATGGAGGTTCAGCGAGCGAGGACAGAAGGTGTCTGTTCCATCGAGACGTGACTTCCTCGTGGCCGAACCGGACTTGGACCGCGCGCGATGCCTTGTACGTCGATTTATCTTCGCCGGTACCGAGCTCTCCGGAGTTAGGCTCTGGGATCATCTTCACGCAAGGGGACAGTACAGAGACACGAAGCACAATGCACGCTCTTCCGCAAATGACTCTTCTTCAGGGTAGCCGCGGTTGTGGTGGGATAACAGGCTGCTCTTGGGGTACCATCGAGCCTTTTCGAAAAATCTATCCAGGCTCGTGCTGCTCGTCTGTCGCGACTTCATCGTCCCCGTTTCTTCCTCTTCGTTGTCCGCCGGGCAATCTCTGCTCTGCGGTTCGAGCGCAACGAAAATGACAGAGAGGAAGGTACCGGCGGGTGGTACCGTCTCTTCGGTGATGCGGTCACCCGCGTAATTATCGCTCAAACCAAAATGTCCTTCCCTCTGTCTCCTGATCCTGAATTCCTCGGGTTTCCCGCTGTG
The DNA here is from genome assembly GCA_947507545.1 of Clistopyga incitator. NCBI lineage: Eukaryota > Metazoa > Arthropoda > Insecta > Hymenoptera > Ichneumonidae > Clistopyga > Clistopyga incitator. Next base: position 11,504,788 of record OX382177.1, read on the forward strand.
GGAATTAGTTCCTAGTCCTGTCAATCAACCACGCAACCTCGGATACTCGTTCTCACGGCCGCTCCAGACGATCGTGGTAAAGAGGACACTTTTCGCGGAACCTCCAATGGGACTGTGACGATAAGGTGCTGAAAAGAAAGCTGAACAAGGTTTTAAGAGCATACGGTTGATCGTAATCTGTACTTTCGTTGGTAAAATGCTTTTAGACATTTTTTTTTTTTTTCGCTCGATCACGGTAAATTTTTGAAAATCTTAAAATCTACCTTCAAATATGCTTCCTCTTTTATCAGGTATGAAAAATTCTAGACAAATCTCGGGATTTCTATCTTGTAACAGGATTTCCGTTTTATCTCACGCGATGGAAATTTCGCGATACGAATTCTGCGTACAGTTGAAAGTGAAAAAATGAAATGAAAGAAACAAAAAGAATTATTATGGCCGGTGCGTCGATGGGAACCCATCGGTTTATTCGCAGGATATGCTGTGTGCCTGGAGCGAAAATTCCATCACAGTCCAGTCAATAAACGTTCGCCTCTCGCTTTCTCCTAGCTCGTTATCGCCCCGTGCGTATCGCTCTAACCCACCCGCGCTTTTCTCTTTCTCTTTCTGTCTGCGAGTCCGCTCATCGCACGCAACTCGAACCGCTCACTCTCGGTACGACGCGGTGTACCGAGAGCCGCGCACTGCGAGTGAACAACACGTATCGCACGATGATCTCACTCGTGTGCGGTTATGGAGGATGTGTGAGTACGTTGTACTTGGTTAACACGTTAAATTCTGCGTAGACCTATGGAACAATGCCTGGCACGTTTTCAGCTCAGCATTTCACCGCTGCCGTAACCCTTTCCACGCACTCCCTTTTCATGCTTTCACTGCTGCAACTCCGAGACCGTAAACCATACGTTAACCCTCCATCTCGAGAGTTAGGCTTATCTTGGAAGGTACATCTACAGAATTTCGAGGCACCGTCAAAGTACCCGTCACAAATCTCTCAAGGGCCAGACCACATGCTGCTCTACGTGACTGCAATAAAATTCTCGCTCCGACGAAATTTTTATGAAGGACACCACATCAAAGCAAAAAGGACTAACACAAATATCTACCAATTCGGGGCAGGTATTATTGCTTCGTCATAGAAGGAGTTATATTTAATCAGATTTTTGTGATAAAAAATATTGTTTTTGGGATCATTTGGTTTAAAAAAAAAAGGCACTTCGCTAATTTTTCAAACGTTAAACTAATGTTGGAAAATTCCTTTTCTGCACAATTTCTAATAACACAAACTGGTAAATGTAATTTCATCGAAATTTGAGATGGAAAATTACTGCAATTTTACAGCGAAATTAAAGTCAGTAATTCAGTGATCTGCCTACGCATTAATTTTACGTCGCACTTAATACTCAATTTGATATTCCAGTTTGCGCATAAAAACCCCCAGCGCCTCAGCATTAAATTCAAGTACATTTTTTACAGCGTGATCACACATTAATTACCGCTTTATAATAACCACTTGTGTTTTTTTCAGTGGTCACCGAGTCACAAAATCTTAAACATTGTTCCTAAATCTTCGAGAGTGGATAGCAGACGGTAAATTCCGGGTAAAGTATGTACGTCCCTTAACAAGGGCCACTCCCTAATTACCTTACAACGACTCACCGAACACAGACTTATTTGCATAGCAATAAAAAATGATTTTTTTAGGTCCCATAAAATGTACCCATCATCGATCCGCTTCGCGAGGTGGAATCCCTTTTATGAAGTTTTCGGTGGTGGCGCATAAAAATTCTGTCGTTGTTTGTTTGTTTTTTTTTCCACCTGTGGATGCTGAAAATTCTCTTGGGATTTAACGAGCGCAGTGTCCGCACTGCGTTTGCCAATCCGTTACCGCGCGAGCTTCGAGGCCGGCTCGCCTTAAAAAGGTTCAGGACTTTCGCCGGCGCTGGTCGTCTCACCGGTCCATGACGTAAGGGATCAGACGCAACTTTCGGATACGTTCGAGCAGACCGGACGAGGACAAACAGTCATCGTGAGATACATATACGGCACAAGAGAGAATACGAGTTGCACCACGTGGATCGGAGTTATTGCTCTCCCAGCTCGTGTCCGCTCGGGCTCTCAAAAACTCTCGTGGTTTCTTGAACCCACGAGCGCATGAGAGATGCTGCCGCTACTCCTCCCGTAGCCCGTGTCGACTTTCAATGTCTGGGACAGCCCACGCTTTCCTTTCGTGCTCGCTATCACTTTCGCTACGATCCACTCCACACTCTCTCTCTCTCTTCCTTCGTTCTCTTATTAATCTCGTTACGTCACGAAGAAACCGATAACGGATTTCATTTCGTTAAACCAATTCTCACCCTTTTTCAGCTCGTACTTAATTTTCCATCGCTTCGCGATACACGAGAATAATTGATTGTGTTTTAAAAAAATGTTTTAACCATTCTAAAAGAAAATTGTGAATGTGCGAATTTTTTGAAATTCTAAAAAAAAATAGTCAACAAATGTCAATTATGACAACAGTAATTTTTTTTATTTTCCGTATGAATGATTTTTCACATCGGGAATTCTTAGCGGACAACCGTGCATTATATTTGTTGGAAAAAAAAAAATGTGTTGTGTTGTTTAATACTACAATTTGCAGGAGCGCGTGTGTGGATTTTCTTTTTCCCCTTCGAACGTCCTACTTTATGGTTAATAAATGTTGGCATTCGTCTCGGAGGCTCTTCTTGCGCGGTTAATACAATGTTACAACGTCTTGCGTGGCGTTTCGGTTACGTTGATGTATGAAGGCACGAAGGGCCTCGCTGTATAATTTGCCGGGAGGATTAACGCGCGGAATTTCCGTCCAACGAAAACAGACGACAGAGAAATTAACGTGCTACGCTATCCCACTTGAGCTCGTATCGCTACTATGTATGGGGGCCGTCGAGTGCAGCGTGAGAAGCCATAGTTAATCGTAAACTGTCTCATTGTTCGACGTACAATGTAACAGCAGTACACACAACACCGCTGATTTGTTAGGCGTGGTATTCCCGACCCATTAATCGTCATTTGTACCGGCAACGGCAGCGGTAGGTACACGCGGCCGAATCACCAACATTGAAGCATTATGTATAACCACCGGCAGACAGGGAGATATAGCAACGCGAATGGTACGTACATAAGTGTACAAGGAGAAAACGTCCCGATGCAGAACACCGGCAGTTAACTAACTAACGAAAGGGAAATCTCAAACACCTCTACAATATATCAGATATATGTATATATATATATATCTATCTATATATATATGCGAATATCTTTATGTACCTCACTGGTTCTTCGTTGTGGCTAAGAGGATAAGAGGGTTCTGCGTCTGAATAATAATATACACAATATATTTAACAAGCATTCCACTGCAGCTCATCCACGTGAATGGATTCCATGTGCATTCACGTGAAGATTCGCATTATTAAAAAAAAAAAAAAAAAAATGAATACGCGCACTGGAGGAATCGTCATTATGCAAAAAAGGCGTGAGAAGAAAATTCTCGTCGCGCATATTCTGGAAAATATATTCTCCGGCGGTAAACGATCGATTTACATGGTCGAGTTCCATTGAGGTGAAAAATGGCCTTGTAAATAAGAGGGTAGCGGGGAAATTGGACGTTTCGATTTTTGTGGGCGAAGATTCGCGGCGTTGAAAAAAAATTGAATGAGAGTGTTGGAGGTATTATGTAAAATAGGCGTAAGACATTTTTTTTTACACGCTCTGCTATTTTTCGAATGGACCCGTGGATATTTTAACCACTAATTTCTGCCCATCGATGTGGTTGACATAAACTTCTTGGATGTTTCATGCCGCATATTTGAAAATTCTACGACTCCACTGCGATTCGATTCGCGTGAAAAAAAAAAAAAGAAAGAAAAGAAAAAAACGCGAGTAGATAGCACGAGAATTATCTGCGGTTTGCTATCACGAGTGAGCACGTGTTCACTCTAAAAGCATCTGCAGTGTTGAGCGGATAGTGCAAGGCCCCCCGGAGCCTCTATCGAGGGACGAAAGTGAATTACATTAAATTACAGCGATTACAGCGCAGCCTCCCTCAACCCCCCGCCGCCCCCTCCCCTCTACGCTCTTCCTTCGCTCTCTCAGGAAAATACGCGAACCACGAAGATTCTTGTCTTTATCGGCAGCTCCGCGAGGAGTACACGAAGGCAAGCATCACGTACTCTTCGCCCATTGACGAAGAGGAAGAGAGCGGCGAGTTAGGCGCGAGCCCGATTTTCTCGATAAACGATCCGCTCGCCAGTAGGTAAGGCCCTGTACCTATCAGACTCAAATGTTCTCGCTCACGCGCGTTCTCAGCTCTAATATCCCGGGATGCCCCGTGTTTGAACAGGTGCGGGAATTGCTACGTTCATCGAGCCACAATAATCCACGGATATAGTCGAAGAGCGCACCGCGAGAGAGCCCGGAATAATAGACGAAGAAAAGGGGCAACGAAGAGCAAATGAAAAATCATAAGAGAATGATTGATGGTTGCGTTTGGTTACGAGGCGCGGCTCTCCTCGTGGTAGCCTCGCACACACACACACAGAGCGTCGTACGAGTTGCTATTCTTCGTGGTACTACATCAGCTAGACTCTATAGTACACATTAGTTATTCGAAAGGTGCCTCGATCTATTGTTGCACGCATCGTCGTGCGTCCTTCGGGCTTTGTCGTCAAGAACTTTTTGCAATTATCCACGCTATTGCAACAGTCTGTGAGTATGACTATGCCCCGCATGCATCCGCAGGCGTTCCAGCATTTATTTCTCTCCCAAACCGCAAAATTGACGGAGGAAAATGGCATTTGGAAATTTGCGGCTCGATTGGATAGTTTGGATTGTTTCTTGCATACACGAAATTATAAATAAGCTGAATTATCGCACAGGCTCTTTTTGCTCGCAATTTTGTTCTTCTTCTTCGTATTCTACACTAAATCTCTAGAATGAAATTGAAATGTTGTAACTTTTGCATCTTTGGAAACGTTATGTGGTGTAAATCGGAGATGCAATACAGTCGCCTGTTTTTTTGGTGCATCATTTTGGAACTTGGAAATTGTAAATTCGAATGAAACGGGAGGAAATGTGGGGTGGAATATTTGTCGGCGTGTTCAAGAGGTTGGGGATTGTGAAGGATATATGGAAGCAGGAAATGAGGAAGCAGTCGCGATGATAGTGCAGACGTTGCTGCTACACTATCCGCGATTTCGTGACTCAGTTAAAAGTTTAGTTGCGCATTGGCAGTCGTTTCGTTGTCGGTAGAACGCGGAGCTCGTGCTCGGCAGAAGCTGCACCACCACCACCAGCAGCAGGAGCAGCAGCAGCGAACTGGTACAACGACAGCGTTATAGGGTACTCCGTAGCTGCGGATACTGGTGTTTTATCGTTTAGATCCTGCACGAGGTTGGAAAGCCGTGCTCTGTGCACGCTCAACAACCGTGAAGCGCGCATCCAGCAGCTACACCACCAACAACAACAACACGAACAGAGGAGAGCAGTCAGCGAGGCGCACAGTCAACTGTAGCACAGAGCTCCGAGCCATATAGCCACTGGGAGGCAATCTATAAAGACTCAGCGTGCAACGGTCCCGCTCAATTTGCAGGAACTAACGAACCTCATGTTCGACTACAATTCGCTTTGTGGGATTCCACACTATCCCGGACTAACGGTGGAATCCAACGCGAGGGGCCCAACGTATCACCGCCGAAATGTTAACTCGCCTTCCGTACACCAAGGCAAGCACCTGAGAAGGATCTGTGCCTTATCTCTGCACACGCCAAACGAGCACATGACTGGGGACAGAGAATACATTTTTTTTTTCTTAAGTACAGAGGCATTCAATTTTTTTTTTTTTTTTTTTCGGATCCACTGGTCGTGACTAAACATCAAGAGGATGTAAAAAAATCTGTTTTCCCTGGATTGTTGCCAGGACAATTGGCACAACTTACCCGATGCACTTATCGCAGATCTCCCCCAGAGTAAAACAAAGTTTAGGACATTTCTCTGTGTCTCTCGGTTCGCAATCAATTCTGTCATTGGCTAACGAAGTAGGAATTACTCTCCTTCCTTTCAAGACCGCGAAGAGTCCTTTTGTTGACACTCACTGGCGAGGAAATCGTTATCGGGGGCGCGGTGTCGTTGTACCTTTAACGAGGCGGTAGCGAGACGTCACCGCACGGTCGTTTCTCGTCGTTGTCGCCGCTTCGAGCGATACGAAACTCGAGGAAAGACCCCGAAGAAGAAGAAGAAGAGGCACAGGAGGACAAAGTTTCGCGAGTCGCGCTAAACTGGTTTTTCTTTCGTCGCGTACTGCACGCATTTCGAACCGGAAGAGACCAAGAGAAATAAAGAACATCTTACACGATAGCTGAAGCAAGATATGAAATTAAATTAATTGAGGTAAACACAATCACGCTTTACGGTTCCCATTATAATTAATGCGTGTTTTCTTCAGTGGCCGTTAAAATCGCTCAATGGTTTTTCTCCACAATAAAATCCCTCAGCCTCTTATCCCGTACAGCACGGTAAATTTGCGCTATCTACTTCTCTTATACCCTTTTGCCGTCTCGTGTAAGGCAGACCGGGGTCATCGGGTCAGGGGCAGGTTCGATCAAGCCGGATTCACCCCCATGAAAATAAATTCTACCTGGTATTGGCCGTGGTCAGTATTCGAATTAAATATTCATGAAACTACTCATTAATTTTTTTTTTTTTTTTTTTTTTTCTCGTGAATTAATAATGATCGTAAGTGATAATTGAACCCATGTGAATCAATTTTTTTAAAAATTCAATTCAACATGACTTCCAATGGTAATTAAAGCCAGGTATTTAAAAATTGGGTGTTTTAGCAATAATAAAAAATTATTCATCTTGAATGGAAGCTTTTTCAAATATCTTCGTCCATTCTTAATAATGATGTTGAAAAAAATAAATTTTTAATTCAAACTCTCTCAAATAAATTATAATTTTGAATAACCCTCTGCTTTAAAATTAATGTGAATTTTTTTTTCACTTTATAATGTAAAAATAAATATTCACGTATTTTTAAAGGAGATGATGGATCAATATATTTACTCGTGATTGTAAATACCACTTGGGCTGTCCGGAAAGTGGGAAAAATCGTGGAGTCAGATGCGATTCGACTAGCCCCGGTCTTCTCTGTCGTACTTTTCTTTTCGTCTGGTCTCTCGGGCAGTCAATGCCGGAGATATTCGCGTTCGTAGGTCTCTCTCACGAGGCGGTGCACATGGGGTCTCTTTTACGAGGATGTCTGACCGTCTGGTCCGGGATCGTCTGGAATATAGGATCGAGACTGCGCTGAGACAGAGCTACAGGTAACCTCGGTGCATGCGCACTCGGTGCACCACACATAACAGAGTCGAGCCCTCTTTCCCTTGTCTTCTGCTGTTCTTGCTGGTGTTGCAGCAATTTGGTACCGAGGTCGCGTCCATCCGAGGAGCATGGACTCGTGGACGTAAATCATCAACCGCCCACCGACCATTTCTCGTTACTTTAACCCTTTTCGTTTTTTTTTTTTTTTTTTCAATTTTTTTTTAAATCCCACGACTGATTTGTTGACTTGGCAATATAGATGCTTTAACAATCGACAAGAGACAAAATGCCTCAATTGTACTATTTTGATTTTAATTAATTTCATCAATTTAATGTCATAGGATTAATTTTGTGATTCGAGAATTTTTTTTACTATTGTCCCTGCAGTTTTTTCTATGATGATTTTCATAGACGTAGATTTGTGCAATTAGAATGATATTGCGGAAGCTCAATCAAGGTTATTATTGATTGCTATTTTTTTTTTTTTTTCTTCAACAAGTACACAAGTCTCAGGTATCGATAAATTCAATACTCGTCAGGTTGCATTACGTCCTGAAGAATCGATGTTTAAGTGACAGTTGCAGTTGCATAAACACCCGACTCCGGACGGAATAGCCGAAGAGTCGTTATGTAGTGCGTCCGTTTCGCGCCGATCGTTGCGCGAGAGTGAGCGCCGATGAAAATGTACGACGATGCGTGATTCCCAACCGCGCGTCACGATTCTGCGTCACGATAGCGACGCGTACTTCCTGGGGATACCGGCGTTGGGTAAATGCGATGAGACTGCCTGAGAGTCGAATCATTGGATCGCTTGCGAATGAAACGGTAAAATTATTATAGAGAAATGTTAATTTTCCGCGCAATGCCCTTTGCGATTCCATTAAACCTTTGACTCATGGTTCGCTCTTCTGAGTGCAACCTCAAGAAGTCTTTCCCACTGCAGATTACATTTGATTAATTTCAAGAGGAAATGTCTATCAATTTCGCGTTGAACGATTTTTATTTCATTGCATTCTCATAATAACAGCAATAATATTGATACTAATTGATTGATTAAAAATTGAATTTTTTTTTTTCAATATATTTTTCTTTCGATTGATTTGTGCAAATTAAATCCAACTTTATGTTGGAAATTTATGTATCTCCCTTAAAGAAACGGGAAGAAATGTTTTTTTTTTTTTGGGATTGTCTCATTGATCAGATAGGAAAAATTTTATGGAAAAATTAGCGAAGAAGTGTTTTGCCTTGGCATGGGGTTAAGACCTCACGGGGAGACGGTATAAAGGTATTCAGATATTTTATATCGGTGATAAAAGGGTTTCTTTCGAATTCCTTGGGAAGCGTTTATACGTTTAGAGCGCTCTCGACATCCGATTATCCTGTCAGTGTCTCGTTTCATCGGAGCTAGGAATTCCCATGTGAGACTCTGGGACACGAGAGAAACCGCGGTAACGATCGCTCGGCGCACACGTAAGATCGCTATGGTCATGCACAGACGAATATAAACGCCTCCCGACGATATAATCCTACGCGCCTCAATTCTCACTCTTTACGACGATGTTTCCTCACACCCACAAACACTAAATACATTTAATTGACGTATTGTTGACTGACACGTCCAAATAAAGATCCACTTTCTATCAAAATGAAATTCCATCGTTACTTTTATTGCAGCCTTAACCCATTAAAAAAAAAATCAGTACATTGAATTGAATTAATTCATAATTTTTCATTCAATGCCAATGAAAAAATGTACAGTTTTTTTTACTGTACTCATTTGCAAAAAATGTGCCAAAAAAATATTTTTTAAATATAAATCTACAATAAAATAAAAATCCAAAGGAACAATAAATGAAAAATATATTAATAGAGCTAAAACAACAACAAATATTAGGAATTTTGCTAATCCTACGGAAGAGATTAAATCCAGTCTGAGGTATCGGTGCACTATTTGCGAGACATTGAACGATATAAGCGGCAAACGATGGCGACAACTTCTGGCGACACTGTGAAGTGTCTCAGGGCCGAAGATACCGACGAAGTTGCAACAACGCGGCGTTTCATGTCCCGGACTTTCGCAACGAAAGCAGCGGCTCGTGGGGATTAAAGAAAAAAATGAACAACGAGTATAGCTGTTAATAAATATCGGTGCCCACACGTCGAGTCACGTGGGCAGCAGAAAGGACGCGTGGGCGGCTGTCGTCGTCTCTCGGTTATCGAACGGAGGTGTGTGCGCTCGGTAGTCAGGGACCGCGCGATCTTTAGCTCGAAATGGACATGCCGATCGTCTATGAGAGTGCCTGATGCACGCCGGCGTTCCTATAACGATAGGACGGAACAAACTGCAAAGAGAAACGAGGGAACAAAGCCTCCTGTTTCCATTCACAGGGCGGACGTTTCCGTCCTCGTTCATTAAAGTCCACGTATAACGAGAGCATCTCGATAAATCCGGTGAAAATCTATAGCGCCATTCATGCACATTATTTCAAAATATTTTCCGGCCATTATCAATGAGCATAAAACGATGCAAAAAAAAAACCAAGGAAAGATAAAAAATTCTCGAACGTGTTACCACAAAGTAGCAACTATTTTTTTATCAGTTAACCAAAACTATAAATTATGGAATAAAAATGAACAGTTTCAACTTTATAGTTGACCATAAATATGATAAATAAATAATTTTCTAAAATTCATCTGGTTAATAGTAATTATAATTTTTAAGAAATTTAAGAAGGCGAAAGAAGGCAGCTATTAATTTTTTTTCAGGTGCTTACCGGCAGTTAATAAAATCGATATGAATCACCCTGTACACTAATACATCTATTATACGCATTATATCTAGTGGTTTTTCTATGAATCCCTGGTTGAATGGTACAGTCGTGCTAACGCGCCATAACCGGCGGCAGAGCAGCTGAAGAGTGACATAATTGTGCAGCGATAGTACAGAAGCACAAGGAACAGCACGAAAGCGGGTGCCGCGCTTCGAGAGGCAGATCCTCTCGGCTTATAAGAAAACCGGATAGCGACGAACTGCGAAAGAGACCATGTAATTTATAGAGTCCCTCAATCACCGTGTACGGTGCGCCCCTATTCTTCATACCGTCGTAATATACGGATATCTGTGAAAATGCTACCTTTGTACTTTACACTTGGGATATTATTATGTGGAGCGCGCACCGATGAAAGGAGATTCATTGCATTGTCGAGATGAAAAATCTTTGCTCCTTTCGGGTGGTCTACCTGCGAACCGGAAACTCGTGACTTTACGACGAGCGTAAATTGAAACGCGCATCTGCCGCGGAATCGGATGAACGAGCCGGGGAACAGGTGTCTAATAGACACGGAAGGTCACGTGGTATCCACGCCCGTTTCAATAGAAACAAGAAATGATCTATCATAGGCAGAATAATAAATATAAAGCGGCTCGAGAGAAACAATTTTGATTCATCTTGAATTATCTGGAAATATTTTTTTCAAAATTATTATTTTTTTGTTTCCGGATAATCGATAGATACATTGATAACTAAAATTCAATTCCTTCGGAAAAGAATCTGGTGATTAAAAAAAAACAACAAGATACATAATTTTGCTCGTCTACAAAAGTCATGCCCGCGACGAATTGATAACTCATTTTCCACGTCGGTAATTTATTCCATTAAAATATTTTAATTAAATTTCCATACCAGTTGATATAATTAGTTTTCTGCGTTAGTGAATTATAATCGAGAGTCGTATTACACTGTGAATGCACTAAAATCGTGCACTCGCAAAAATGATCTTTCGCTGGTGGGCGACTGTTTCAATATTTATACAGTTCTACTCGTAAAACGTGATTTTATTAGAGTCGACTTTTGTCGCGAAACCCTCAATTACCGAACTACATTCTCCGGTGCATAAGCGAGTGTCTCCGGTGACATAAACAACCGCGAACTAGTTAGCAACTATTTATGACACAATTACAAGTTTCACTGGAAAAACGGGAAATGTGTCTATGCAAATTGCGGCGAGGTGTACGTAAATATGAACGAGAGGCAAGTGCGTATAAATAAGCGACTGAAAAGAGGAAGGATAAACCGACTTCTTAATCCCCGAGCAATCGGGAACCTGAAATGGAAATGATCTTCATCAGGATGCGAGTGAAGCGACGCGTCAACATCATACCAAACACACACACACACACACACACACACACATATATATATATAGTCCTATGTGCGCGCTCTCCTCCTAAATATTCTCACGTACCATATTTATATATCACCAAATGAATTCTTCTCCACGAGATCGCGACTCGTCTTCTTTCTCTTCTTTTACGAGAGCACAAAAGCGGTTTAGCCGTCGTACCGTAGCAGCGGTGCAGACTAGACGACGCTACATCGTGAACAACTCTGTTTTTATGCTTTTACGCCGTTTACGGTTGCTTCTCTCGTCTCGGGAAGGATCGACCGGTGAAAAACTCTTCCGCGTGCGAATGAGAGAGGCTATGCAATGAAATTTTCAATGAAATTTCGACACTCCGACTAATTTCCATAATTCTGCCAGGGTCAAAGGTGTCAATACGAACGATTATTTTCATGTTTTTGTCGAATGCGTTTATTCGTAACGCAGTATCAATTTCTTTTATTCTCCGAAAGTGCATCGCTGCATAAAGAAGCATGACCGTCATCCAAGTCGAAGAAAAACAATAGTAATTCGGAATACTTTCAGCATGACCGGATGAGACGATTCCTGGAGTCGTTCGCCAGCACCTGAGTCATAGCTCGGTTTTCATCGGAATTGCGTCACTGGTATTTCTATGCGATATTCTAAACAGGCAGAGGTGTACGAAGTGAGGTTGAGGGAGGCTCGCTGGAGCGTTAAAGTAGACGCTACTATCTTGCATAATGTTATATATTTCCATTTCCGTTTTGCAAGCGATATAACGGATGTTCGATCCATACCTTTCTCTCTATTTTCTATAGTGGGAAAATTACTTTTTCTGACTTACTCGACCGCAACAGCTACATCAATAGCTACAGTAGGAAATCGTTTCCAGTTATTCTTCTTTTATCAATAAATTGCCGTAAATGTAACTCAAAATATCGGTGATACGTATTCAATGTATCGAATATTAAATTCACGCGAAAAATTAGCAATCGGAATTCATGCGCAATTAGGGCAATTTATGCGCCCGGAGAAACATTTGATATTAGCAATAACAAATAGTGGGTCGAAATGATGTTAACTAACTTATTAAATTAACTACAATTTCGTAAATAATTTTGTAATTAACGGGGAATTTTTAGTAATCAGTGGTTCGAATAATTTTATATGCCTTTGACAGTATGAAAAAACAATGTTTTTTAGTGAATATATTTGATGGATGACATAAGAAAGTTCTTTAAAAAAATGAAAAAAAAATATTGACGAACTTTGTTTACATTTTGAACTGAGATATGTGGAGTGTATGTTTGTATACATATATATATATGCTTGAAAATATATGACAGGCGAAGAGCACGAGGCGCGCACTTACCTCTCTGACACCGACCACGAAGAGGACCAACCAGATCTTCGTCACAACCGCGAACCAAATATTTGTCCTTTTCACTGACATCTCGCCGACAATAATAGTCAATAAAAATGGAGGTAACGTCTCCGAAAGAGGTCCTCTCTGGCTGTAATATATTCACCCGGCTTTATTGTATTCACCACGTCCGACAAGTCTATTCCTCCGTGTGTGTGTGTACTTATTCACTCGCTGCTGCAATCACGTCACGTTTCCATCGTTTCCCGAGAAGATTTTCCTCATTTCGCGACGACGCTCTTACGTACCACGAGCTAATAAGACTCCCAGGTGTGTATACTCGGTTGGCTCGCGCAATCAGATTACCTCTTCCTCTTTTTACCGCTGTTCTCGAATTTTTTCTCTCTCTCTCTCTCCGTGTTTTTCGTTTTTTTTTTTTTTTTTGTTAACGAGGTGCGGGCGGACACGAAGGTCAACGGTAGACAATCGACGTGGTCTCGTGTCTCATCACGAGAGTCGCTGTTATCGTTGCGTCGACTGACTGGCGTGTGTGCGTTTCAAGGAAACACGAGAGAGCCGAGAAACGTCGGCGATGAATTTAACGGAGCGACGTCCGAGTGGCACGAGCGTCGGGGCAGGCACGATAATGACTGCGGGCCCCGCAACGGGCCCCGCTGCCGCTCAGGGACCTTCGTACCAACATCGTCCTCCGGTGAAATCTTCGGGGTGGGGAGAGCAACCGCCATTCCGGCACAACGCCGCGAAACGCGCGCGAACTATCTTTCCATCCACGCGTTCGTGTCTCCGCACGTTATCCGGAGGGGAATTTCGGAAGCGAGCGAAGATTTCCACCTGTTCAACAAGCACACGTGACTCGTGCTTAGTTACCGACTGCTGGCAATCTCTGGAGATCGGCTTTTCGCATCGGCAGTCCGTAAAACAGAACCGGGTAAGTAATTGCATCATTCAACACGTAACTTTATTACCCGTTGGACGAATTTTATGAAAATCGGCAGAAGCGTGAGATTTTTTTGGTATCTGGCGATTGGAATGTCGGTAAAATTCGGTGAAATTAAAATAAAAACAAAAATGCAAAAGTAGAACCGTTGATTTTTCGTTTTTTTTTTTTCGAGTTTTAGAGAAGTAAATTTGTGAAAAGTTGAACATGCTGAGGAAGAAATATTCTTGTACTTTGCATCCCTTTGATGGAGAGTTTTTTAAATTGGAATAAAATCGTGTGACATATTATGCCATTGAGGGAGCAAATTGTAGTTTCAAGAATGTTATTTACATTACACTTTTTTCTCACTATACTTTAATTTTTTTGCTTGATGAATGATCTGTTGGACACATACCAATGAATGTACATGCGTTTCCGTTCATTCTGCGGTTAACCCCAAACTTCATTGTGAGATTTAATACACATCCTATTTCAAATCGAAGATGTTTTCCTCAAAGGCCAAGTGTCCATTTAGTGAATTGCCAATTTGTCGGAGGAAAGAAAGTTCATTTACTCGATGACACTTTCTTGCTTGAGATTATTGTAGAATTTGAGGTCAGCTTGATAAAGGAAAAGAGGTCCTTTTTCACTTCCTTAACAATCAAAATTATTTTATTTTACACGTTGAATACTTTTTTATCGATAAAAAAATAATGGGAACGTTTTAAGTATTTAAAAAAAAACTTATTTATCTCCTTCTTCATCTTCTTTTCAATACCCGCACGTGTGTGGGGCAATGAAAAATCGGTTTCTTACATTTATGCAACCAACGTAATTTTCGGCGTCTTCTAATCTGTAGAATAGAATATTCGAATATTAAAATTTACCGTTTGCGGATAACAGAGACTTCTACCGGGTGTCATTAATTCCGAGGGGGCCCCTTAAGAAGTGGCATTGCGGAAAAGACTAATGCGACGATAGATGAGTCTAATATAAAAAATCTAAAAAAAAAAAACTCTCGCTTTCCTCACGTCTAACTCTCGAAATTGCCTACTTTGTCGTTCCCCTGATTATTAACGAGGCTCTCATGTGTGTTGCGCAATATTTGTCCGCAGTCCTAGTTCTCCACCATATATGATTTATGAGTGACCGCTATTGGTCGGCATATGAGTTTAGCACAATTTGCGCTAGCTGTTTGGATGGTTTAGTTTGCCAGTGCGGTTGTTTACACCCATTACATTATATCGACGATAGCAATACGACGGGAGCACTATTTACTCAGGAGAGAACCAACATACGTGAGATGAAGAATCGGCCGACGTGCGCTTCTCCTTCCGGTTTTCGAATGGCTTGTGGTAACCGAGCTTTGACCTCGTGCTTTTCTCACTCTCACTTTTCTGATTACTGAAACTGTTACGCGTGTTACAGAAGGTTTTTTTTTTTTCTACTACTCTCATTGCGAAGCCATTTATTTGTATTTGTAATAACGTAGCGCGGTTATTACCTTAAGTGTTCACGATATTATCACTCAATATTTACACCGAGTGATAATAAGAATATTTATTTGTATTTGTATACGACGATTGTTGAAAATTAATAATCGTTATGATTTTATTTTGGGATATTGGGAATACATTTTTAATTATTTTGTTTTTCATCGAAATAAAATGAGATGTGCAATATTTTCTTCTTGGAAAAAGAGCTTATCTCACAATGCTATCGTATGACTGCTCTGATGAAAGGCTCAAGGTAAAAGTACTTTATTGTAGTACGCACGCACATCGGTTGGATTCGGTGACGAGGGAAAGAGTCACGACTGTAACGTGTATACGTATAATTGCGCAACGATCAAATGCTGAAAGTGTCACTCTCGTGTCTAGCACGAAGCGTGGCTGATCGTACGCGTACTCTATCTCCTTGATCTTCCTCTCAAATGAATACAATTGTGGCTAAAACGTTTCGTAGATCTTTATCTCATTAGCGGTAGATTGTTGCATTATTGTATGTATGAACTAGTCCGCATTGAGTACTCGGAGCAGAAGCTACGGTTATCTCATTCCCAGCCTCTTGTCATCGAGAATGGATCATAAATATTGAGGGAATCTTTCACACCCTCAAGATCATCGAGAAATTATTATATTTTCACATAATAAAATGAAGAAGTTTAATTGTAATATTAAAAAAAAAAAAAAGGAAACAGAATTGATTAGGTTTTACAAATGACATCTGAAAAAATTCGTTATATCTGCTTTTTACTGGGATTTAAAAAAAACGTCAATTTTTTCAAAGTCAAAAGTGATTTTTTCAAAATAGATGGAGAAGAAATCATTTTATTTTCAAATTTTAATGCCATCTTGAATTTTCGGTCATATTGGCATTACGTAATATTGCAGTGGCCACTTCTGCATAGAATGCCCGATACAAATACATTATCAACTTACTACACCGATAATTTCGATACAACCATAATAGCAGACCATAAGTAGTGGCGAGGAGCTCAAGAGACGTCAAAACGATTGAAATTTCACGCCAGTAACAATTTATAATGAAAACACGGTGCGATTACACCAGAATCAACATTTCTTTTATTTAGTTTTTATTCAAATTTTAATGATCAACTATTTACAATTCTGGGTCATGTTGACATTACGTAATTTTGCTAATGCCCGATACAATGTAGTATCAACTTACTGCACCGATAATTTCGATATGGACATAATAGCGGACCATGAGTAGTAGCGAGGAGCTGAAGAGACAGCTCAGCGTGATTGCTGTTGACAGTGAGGCAACGTCGTGGTCCAAGGCGCTCGTGTATTGTCCAGATGGGTCCCAACTCAAGGCGCACGAGGACCCACCGAAGGATGCTAAGAAGAAGAAGAAGAAGAAGAAGATGCACTCGCGCCTCCAACTCATTGTGGTGGTGAAAGCGATCCTCAGCAAAAGTTACAAACCATTGCGAGAACTTGGATACACGAGATCGTACGTCGCACGAGTGCGTATGTAATAAAATTTGATAATAGCGGTGACCTTTCATCGTCGCGAAGAAATGATCTAGCGATGAAAATGGAGGTTGCCTGAATTGGCCCGAGGCGGGGTTACCATTATTATTATTTTTCTTTCTTTTTCGCTAAGCCCGCTATTAATGACGTAACTAATACAGGTAACGCGTTGATTGGTAGTTTATGCGCCGATACTTAAGCACAATCGATGAAAAACAAGTCGGTCCCCGAGGAGATTTAAGAAAAGTGGGGATCGACCATCGAGAAACTTTATTTGCTGACTTAATCGCTCTAATCCACCTGCCCGTGTGTGGAAATCGTTTGGCCGAGTATTTAGACATTTTTGTCTAATGCGGTAACCATGAGGACCGTTTTTGGGGTATCGATGATTAATGAAAAGAAAGTTGAGCTGTAACGAGTCGTTGAGTAAACGTCTTTTTTATGTGCTTATTGACATTTTTTTTTTTTTTCTTTTGGTACTTTCGTCGCGACGATAAATATAATTATACGAAAGTTATTAACGTAATTATACAATAATAACATTAACCCTTTTTGGGCAATAATAATAGCCACAAGTGACTTCCCAAATTAGCACAATCCTTCTTTTTTCTCAATTATAACCATTGAAGTCCGCTTCTTTTACGTGAATCTCTTTTTGTGGCGAGGAAAAAATCTCGATGCCCGAGTCAACTGCAGAACGAAGCGTTTTTCTTTTTCAAACGCCTTCTAATCCACGTACCGGTGGCACTTTCTTCGCGTTTAACGTGCTAATACCATATTTAAGTAGATTTTAATGGCACAGGATGCGCCCTAATTACTTAACGTTAGGCGCGGGAAAAGTTACAGGATAATTCGATCGTACGATTCGTTCAAATGGGCGGACCAATCATTTCGACTCCCACTCGACGATCTTCGCATTATTAACACTCTTGTCCGTATCATTCTCGCAAACGGACCAATGATTTTTTCTTTCGCCCTCTTGATGATCTTCACATTATTGACACTCTTGTCCGTGCACTTGAATTAATAAGCTTCTGGTAATCCCCGATGGATCTATGAGTACTTAAGCCATATCGAGTGGCGAGAGTAAGTGGTACCATTGTCTAGTTCGATGGGATAAATTTTAGAAAGCAGAAGTGTTGAGGGCCCGAGAGAAATGGCGAGTCAAAGGTGCTCAACGCAGAGTTGTGCATTTACGAAGGTACATTTACAGGCTTGTGGTATTACTCGAGTCGCGGCTCGCGGCAAATTTATGCTATAATAGATTACATTATTTTCAAACGAGGTCAAGATAGGCCAAATACCCAAACGTTTGACTCTCGTGGTCTGAAAGTGGTTGGAATCGTAAAGACAGCAAGTCGTTTCCTGTATTACGGCAGCTTGAAAATCCATTTTGCAACCTTTTTTTTATTGTATTAGAAGAATTTTGATTTAGTTAGAAATTTCGTGTGTCTTATGGATTTTCTGTCGAACGAAATACGAAAAAAATTCTTCGAGGGAAATACGGGCAATTTCGTAATGACAAACCAAGCGAAACTAAAAAGAGGTCAAAGTGCACAGGATGAGGTGGACTCTCGTTGAGCTACGAACAACGATCATCCGTCTTAAGCTGCGAATTTGTAACATTTTTCAGGCACTCGCATCTGTGTGTGCTTTCAATCTTGGGTCCCGTCTAACCATCTTGAATTTATTAGTTAGAAATTTCGTGTGATAGAAATGTGCGTTAGAAATTTCGTGTGTTTTTTGGATTTTCTGTCGAACGAAATACGAAAAAAATTCTTCGCGGGAAATAAGCGCAATTTCGTAATGACAAACCAGGCGAAACTAAAAAGAGGTCAAAGTGCACAGGATGAGGTGGACTCTCGTTGAGCTACGAACAACGACCATCCGTCTTAAGCTGCGAATTTGTAACGTCTTTCAGACACTCACATCTGCGTGTGCTTTCAATCTTGGGTCCCATCTAACCACCTTGAATTTATGCAAGTCTTTCCACATGTTCACTAAAATACAAAGATAATCCAGATTACGTTGATATGTATATATAACGCTTATTACGCAGTGATATTTATTCCCACGAGGCGCTTCCGGTCCCGACAATACCGTGGCAATGCTAATCCACTGTTCGGCGGCAATTGGTCCACATTTGTAACGAGTATCCTGTGACATAATGTCTCACATCAAATTAGCTAAACTAACTTGGGCGCTATTATAATGGACTACCATACCCAATCGATAGAAAAACGATCGCACGATTTGTGGGGGTTGAAAAAATTATGATAATCACACAAAAAAAAAGACAATTGTACAAAATGTTTTATCGGTTCCGACAATTAACCGGAATAATTAAAATAGTGCCAACTTCTCGATCCGTTGAAGGAACTATAAACTCGTTAGTAGAATTGTAACAGTAACAATGACCAGCTGAGGTCATAATCTTAACCCACTTGTTGGTTGGTGCAACGAATTATTTCGATGGGCACAGCAGTAATTGCAGGAACTAATTACCATTTTTTACTACTAATCGAAAAAACGGTGGGACTATGATAACGATTTAGTTCCGATGACTAACGCGGAATACAAGTGCCTAAATTTTGTTTTTGTCTTTAATAATTAAAAAATAATTATTTTCTAGTGTATTTAATTGCATACTAATTGGTAATTAATAGTACGATATCCTATGGTAATGAATCATTGAAGTTAACCGGCCATGCGTCGGCTCTCTTGTGAATTCGATAGGCTCGATTGAATCGATCGGATGGTCCAATCGATAGAAAACAATCTCGCGATGTGTGGGTGGTCGAAAAAAAAGCCGCAGAGGGAAATTCTCGCACGTGGCCAATGCAGGTAATGTATGAATAATCCGTACACGCGATCACAGAAGAAGAAGAAAGTTGTCTCCCGCGTATGCACATGGAAATTGCGAGGTATTTTAAATCGACGAGTATAAAATTCTGTCGCGGGCGGGAAAACGTATCTCTCGAATTATCGTCATTACGAGAGTACGTGACATTCGATATTCTCTTCCGCTCTTCCTTTCTCATCGACTGAACCGAAAATTGCCAAACTGGTTCTTCTTCACATGAAACTGTACAATTTCTTCTTTTTTTTTCACTTTAAATAGCGTAAAATAATTTTTAGCGAAGAACAATAATAATTTTAACAAATTGTACAATTTCTTTTCTTTTCACTTTAAATAGCGTAAAATAATTTTTAGCGAAGAGCAATAATAATTTTAACAAACTTTGTCGCTCGTGGCATATTTAACTACGCTTTTTCGTCCAGGCAATTAGTTATTTCTCTTTGGGCGGGCTGACAATTAAGTCAGCAGTGATAAAAAAATCGAGGATTTACTTTCTCAAATTGAAAAATCTTTTCAATGGATTTCATTTCAATAGCTCCATTGACACAGTGACATTCACTCACACATATCGTCGATGCAATAATACGTGACGTTCGATATTTTCTGTCGTTCGCGATTCAATCGAAATTGTAAAAGCGCTTCTTATTCAAAAGACAAAATACTTTTTGGCCCGGATAGCCACGAATCATTCTCGCTGAAGATAAATAATACCATTTTTAAGATTAATCATCTCACACCAAATTTCTTTCAACACAACATCAATCATTTCACTGCTCTCGTATTACCCATTGTTACTCGAACCCAAAAGTATTTTCAATCAAATGGTGTCACCGACACACTGTCACTTTCTTAGACTCATAGTTATTACGAGATTACGTGACATTCGATACTCTCTCTCGCTCTCTCTTCTCCGCTCCGTATCGACTGTACCACAAATTGCAAAACCACTTTTCACTCCGAAATAATACAATTTGAAAACACCGTCCACTCGAAATTGCAGCGAATTATTTTTCACAAAGAGCCGCAATAAAATTTTCGCATATTTCATCACCGTAAATGGAAATGCATCCGAATTAAGATGACTTAACATTTTTTTTTCAGGTCAATAATTCTAAACCAAATTTATTCCGTCCAAAAATCACTACAGAAATTTCCAACGAATTATCATTTCAAATTACATTTACTATAATCAAGAATCGTTGAAAGTTTGTTTTTGTTTTCAAAGTGAAGAAAAAAATTAACATTTTCTGCTTCTGTACAATAAGCTTTGCATCTCGAAACGAAAACTATTTTCAATGTATTGCTTAATCCAAATAGGGACAAGCCTCGCCTCTGAGGACCACCTCTTCGCTCTGTGTGTTGTTATTCAAATAATAATAATAAATTATCCCGTGGTTTGTTATCGAAGAGCAGAGAGACCGAAAACGAAACTCACGTGTCTCTCTGGTTAGGCACGTTAAAGTATATGCAGTTATGTATATGCAGGAGGGCCGCAAGGATGAACACCGCGACGAGGACGACAAAGAGGTGGAGGACGCGACGAGAAGTTGGTAAAATTAAGGTGGTTATGGTGGTGGAGAGCCTCTTTCTACAGAGAGTTTGAGGGACGCTTCGCGGGGGTACAATACGTATATATAAAGCTTGAATGAAGATGCTCCCAGGTATTCACTCTCACCTTTCCCATAAGCGCGTGCACAGAGAGCGCGCGCGTTCGCGGTACACATCCTCCGGATCTCCGAAGCTATCGCATAGCTGCAACGAGAGCCTGACCACTGAACCCACGCACTCTCGATTTTTTATTTATTACTCGTGAGACTCCGTGACAAGGAACGACCGAAGGATATAATCACGTGGGTGAGTCGAGTTTTTTTTAAAATAAATATATTGCCAAAGTGTTGTTATTTATCTTCAGTGGGCCTTGAGAATTCGGCTTTCAAACTTAGCCCATGTTTAATCATTGCCGATGATGATTTATAATGATTTGAATACAGAAAACAAAAATTTGGGCTCAAAAGTAAAATAGTTTTTTTTTTCAAAATTGTTAGAAGAATTGTGGAAAATTGAGCACAGAGGAAATAATGGGGGGTCGATTTGTCCATTGGCTATTCCGGAAGCTTTATTTTGCTATAAAAATGAGAAAGGAAGAAAAAAATTTTAATGATTTTTTTAGTTATTTGTGGCGTACGTAAATGAAGGTAATAAATTTGATGGTAATGAGAGGATTACTCAGTTTTAATTTCAGTTCTGTTGAACATTGACTTCCTAATCGAACTCATTTTTATTTGCAATTTTATTGGGTGCATTTTTTCATCGGAGCATATTTTTCAAATTTGATTTTTTATTGTTGTTACTCATTTTATTTTCTCAGCAATGCATTTTTTTGACACTCATTTTTGAAAGGTCGTGAATTATCATGAAAAAATTTATTTCGCGTTGAGAACGTATAAATTTTCCAGATTTTCAACATTCAGGACAGAAGTGTTGATGGCAATAACTATAAGTATTGTTGTTTTGGTGTTGTAACGACTGAGAAAATATTTCCTGTGCGCGAGTAGAGAGTTCTTCACAGGTATATTAAGAGATTCCCACGATTCTTCATAAATCGTACGACGTCGTTGAGTTGCGTGCGGATAGCGAAGAAGGGACTGACGAAAATGGGTCTTAACACTGGAGTACTCGGATTTCTGAGGCACCGAGGTGTCTGGGAATTTTTTTCTCAGTTGTTTTTTTTTTTTTTTCTCAAGAGCAAGCGATCGACTAGCAGATAAAATGATGGGCAAGTGCGAACGTTGTGCGTGAAAATATTTCTCTCGCAGGAAAAGTGAAAAAAAAAGATGTAATTCCTGAATTACGATCATAAGTGCCACTTGATCCGGGGGAAAAAAAAATAATTGGAGGAAAAGAAAAAAATATGTAATTTCTGAATTACGATCATAAGTGACACTTGATCCGGGGGAAAAAAAGTAATTGGAGGAAAAGAAAAAAATATGTAATTTCTGAATTACGATCATAAGTGACACTTGATCCGGGGAAAAAAAATAATTGGAGGAAAAAAAAAATCTTTCTTAACCATATAAACACTCGTAAAGTAGACGTCACTTGGAATATGTTTATTTCTAATCCACCGCAAGAAAGTGGCAGAAGCGCCGCACTTTCGCTCGTCGCATATCCAGTCTCGTTAACTGTCACGTGCTGCGGATGCTGCGTGGTACTTATCGGTCCCCGATCGAGCAATCGTTGAATTCGAATTTTCTTCATTTCGCTGGAGAAAAATGTTGGGCCCAAATGTACTTGAAAGAATGGTCGTTAATTTTTTAATAATGCATTCATTTATTTTTTTAAATTGTCTATTATATCCGAACAAAAAAATTAACAATTTATTTGTCTTATCAGAACATAATTGAAAGGATAACTCATTGATAACAGAATTGAAAAAAAAATGTCATTGACTGTGCGGAGAAAAATGTCCAATAAAATTACCCGATAATTATAGTATATATAGTGCATTCCAAAAATAACTCAATTTCCCACCAAAATTTAATTGGCCATTACACAACCGCACATTTTACTGTGCTAACAAACAGCGCTATGCAAATTCTAACGTCGAGTTACACGCTTGAAAGTTGTACAACACTTTGTGGCTTAATCGATCATGTCCACATGTGCAAACAAGAGGAGAAGACAGACACATGCACTCGTGTCGAGGATTATCGAGACCGCGAAGAAGTTTGCACAAACCAACGGTGCGTTTGACGGTAGCACAAAGTGACGTACTCAAACTCTGTCGACGAGTCTCACATCCTGCGACGCTGCACCTGCAAATACAAATATTGATATTGAGCTGCAGAAGGAAAGTGAGCTTTGCAATCTTTCACCGTCGCGTTTTACGTGCATACTGAATTATAGAAAGAGTCAATTTTTTCATTTTCTTTCATTTAATCGTGACAAAAAAATTGATCATTAATTTCCCATAAATTAACACGCTCTTTGCATCGAATTCAGAGCTGGGAATTTTATTTTCTTGCCAATTAATTCTGTTAATTAGTTATGAATTTTTTTTAGCAATCTGCAATCTTTCACCGTCGCGTTTTATGTGCATACTAAATTATAGAAAAAGTCAATTTTTTCATTTTCTTTCATTTAATCGTGACAAAAAAATTGATCATTAATTTCCAATAAATGAACACGCTCTTTGCATCGAATTCAGAGCTGGGAATTTTATTAATTTTGTGCCAATTAATTCTGTTAATTAGTTATGAATTTTGGGAATATATAATTGTATAATAATTCTGATCCTTGACTAAGCATATCGGATGAATTCTTTATGTTGTTCATCGCTCCGTTATAAGCGACGACGTCTGTGCAATCGTGATTCATGCCGTTTCATTAGCCTAATCGACCGCGAGGTATCTGTCATTAAATTTATCGCTTACTTTGCGCCGTGTTGGTGGTTACCGGCGGTGGATTATGCTCGGAGTCCCGGCATAATTTCCGGGGTCTCGAACGGTGTCTGCAATGTGCGATGCTCTGTGCCGGTAGCCACTGGGCTCATGCATCACCGAACACGAACTGCCAAGAGTCACGCATCATCCTTCTCAGCTCCTGTTCGATAGTCTTCCTCGCGCACAATCTGCCCGAGGAGCCACTTCTCCTTCTTCGATTACGCAGTATTCTATGCTATTCCGTAATCTGCTCGTCGAATTACCTGAGCTCGAATAAAAGAGCCTCTGAAAGAGATCGATCAAAGTGATATTAATATTGCGATAGAATTTTATCGATAAATTGATTGGGAAAAAAATTATAATTCCCCTTCTTCTCCTTACGAAATTTATTCCTGACCTATGAGAATCGTCACTTCAATTATCATTTATCGCCCCAATACAACAACGTTTAATAATTTGAATAAACTTTTTTTTTTGTAATTCATATTACAAAATTATTTTTTACTCGAATTTTCAAGCAAAATGTGCAGGTAAAAAAAAGTAAGAATTTGGGAAAATCTTGATTTAGGATTAAATTCATGAGATTCCGATTTTGAAAAAAAAAAATTATGTGTATAGATTGAAATGAGAATGATCTGGGAATTTGTTTACTCCTGTTTTCGCGACGCCCTTAATACATACAAAATAAATCTTCCACGTCTTCTGCAATCGGTTGCGCACAGACTTTTTGCTGTTTGTCATTGCGACACCAACAAACCTCTCGTTACTTTCAAGTAGACGAGGATTCCGATGAAAGAGTACCCGCGCGACGAGAGGACCTCTTCATCGACTTTATGCATACACGTCTGGCTTAATTGTCGGTTGCATAAATAATGTAACAGTGGAAGCTTTCTCGTGGGTTTTGAGGACGGTTCGTACTTACATTCGCAACGAAAATATCTATTGCATTAACGTAATTACAGTTTCGTCATTGAACAATCTATCACATCGTGGAACTCGAGTATTACGCTCCAAAAAAAAAATCTGCACAATTTTTTGTCGTCAATATTAAAATTAGAAAAAAAAAAATTAATTACAAAATTGTTAAAGTGATCAGACAGAAAACGTTTTTCGTGTATTCTCTTATGAATTTTTCTCACACGTTTAAAAACCTTAATTCATACCATAAATTTCTTCAAAAAATTATAAAATGTCAATAAAACGCAACTATTCGTTGAGATTGTGCAAAGCATTCTTAGAGTCACGCAGTGCGTCAACGCTCATCAAGTCGCTGGCATTTTTATCGGTGCAAAAATGTCTATCTCAGTACTGATGAAAAAAAAAAAAATCTCGTGACCTTTCCCAAAGTGCAATAATGTATGAATAGCGAGAATACCTGAATAATTCGATGGATATAAAAGCCACAGTTGCTATTTGCCGTCTTATGGACTCGTGTCGACGACCGTGGCACCTTTTGCACCATGAACCGCAAATTGTTTTGTAACTTTTCACTGAATTTAGTCTCGTCACTGAAGAATTCACTGAAACAACATTTCCTCCGGTTCTGTGGTTTATTAAACGTAATTCATCAATCGCGTATCAGAGTTGGGACATTGAAGATGCGAACACACCGAGAGGTTCTCGGCTCCTTTCAACTCTCGCTACCACGTGCATCCATGCAACGCACACGTGTGCACACGTGTACGTACATTAATTTATTCGCGCGCATCGAAACGCTGGCTTATAAGGAAATTCAATGTCCCCGTAACCCAGACCTATCGAATGTAAAAGTTTTCACCGAGTCAGAGAAGACTAGTATTTTACAAGGGATGAGATATTTATGGGCATCGACACGTGTGAGGAATAAATTTTGCAATCGCAGATTTTTTAATTAAACTGTAACACATAATTTATATTGAAAATGATTGTGAGGTGGAAGTTTTAATATTAATCCTATTTATGATAATTTAAAAAATGTATATATCATTTTGTCTCACAATTTCTGAAAAGGTTTTTTTTTTTAGTTGAGTGAATTGTAAAATTTGATTTGAATGAAGTGAATGGCTATTGCATCCGCTTTAGACATTTAAAAAAAAAAAACAGAATGTGTGGGTCTGTCGAAATTAATTTAGGCTAATCTCAGATATTAGCACAAAGACTCGACCTCGGATGAGTTGGTGCTCGAAAGTGTTTAAGAGCGTTAAGTATTATACTAAATTGTGTTTCTTCATTATTTTGCAATCCTGGAAGCAAACAATGCCCACTTTTTTTTCCGTCACAATAAAGAATCAATTTCTCATCGTAAAAAGAAGCAAACAGAACCACGACCTTCTGCACTTAAAAACGCGGCGATTTATTCGCATTGTCTTCGCACCTCGGGAATTATATTTTTTACTGCCGGAGCCAGTAGCTCTCATTCGATCTTTTGATGTATTGGCAATTTTGTTTATGACTTGAAGAATATTCGCGTTGAAAGTTGTAGAAACTTAGCGCCTCGTGACTCGGTAATTTCGTTACTTGGTACTCGCCACTTCGGAGTTACTGTTACATTGCTTATGTATACACGTGACGCACAGGTAACGAGATCAGTGAATTATTGCGCCAGGAGGATATTCATTACGCATTCACAGTGGCTGGGAAATTACTGCGACAGCGAGAATGGGATAGCAGTCAAAAATGTTTTTTTTTTCTCTTTTAATAATTATGAAAGTCATTTATTTCGTTACACATGACGTTAAATTCGAGAGAAATTTCATATGCAATACAAAAAAATGATTTTTCCAATTTTTCATTATTAACTTTTGACGTGCAAAAGGAATTCTTAATTTTTAACCTTTAAAAGAACCTAACTTGCTAACAACTCTCAATATAAACCCCTTAAGATAAGTAAATGTCGCGTTTCAATGTCTAGCGGTAAAAAATTCGGCTTTGTCAGGATTAAGCAACGTGGGTGACGTTTAACATAAAGAAGTAAACCGTCGCGTTTAAACGATTAGCCCGAATTCGTGTGAAACGCGAAACCAGAAGAAGAGGGCGAGAAGGAGGCTGAAGGGTATCCACGTTGCTCCGGAGAACCGCGAAAGCCTGGAGGACTCCAAGTCCACGGTGTACTTGCCACATCGTGGTGGCAAAAACCACAAACGACAAACCTCGCGAACAAATATCACGAATTCGCACGATAATTACGTGAGATACGATTATTAAGTCGAGATGATAATACACAGGAGCTCAGCCAGTCCCGGCCCATCGTTGAGAAAGACTTTCAGTAGCTCTTTGCTCCGCAGCAATGGAGAAGAAGAAGAAGAAGAAGAAGGAAGGGCGAGAAGCAGAAGTAATGCCAAGTGTGTTTGAGTGTTTGCGCACAGACACCTCGAGTTGTACTACGTGCTAATTGGCGGATAATTAGTAGTCTCGCATTAATTCACTTTGCGGTGCTCACGGTTCCGGTCATTAGATCGACGACGCAACGCGAGCATTACACTATTATATGTATATTCGTATACAGAATAATCGTAGCTTCTGCTACACGGAATCCAACATTGTTTCCATGTTGCCCTCGCACATAAAACATAACGCACCGTCAGACAATAAATAACGGCAACGACCAACAATTCAACGGCTAAACTAGGAACTCTACTAATTTTTTGTTGCAATAAAAAGTCTGTAATTGCTCATTATGGAATGATTACTCGAGAGGGTTATGCTATGTCTTAATCAGAGTGAAAAATATTTTACTTCGCTTAAGCAATCATTTCTTAATCTCATGATGCTCTTTGTGGATTTTGCTTTAACATCAACAGAGCCGGAGAAAAATAATTTAAGATGTGCAAGAAATTGTATGTTGAATTCGGTTTTCGTCGGAAATTTTTCGAAATTCTTTCTAAAAATCGAGAACAATTTTACAACAAAGTGCACATCGATGAAAAATACCGAAAACTTAAATAGAGTACAAATTTTGATCTAGTGAACTAATTTCTTGACAACACATATTCCGAGAGGAAGTTGAAGTAAATTAACAAACTTCCTAAAAACAGGCTTTGTGTTAAGCGCATTTAATGCGCAATGAGGAAACAGCGTGTGAAGTTCCGCTTTTCTATTGAATAATCTCTTCTCATTTAACAGAGACTTGAAGAACTGAGAACCTCACCTACCGCACAACAATAAATTATACTCTAAATACACAATTGATATACATCAAACATAACTGCAAAGTCTTATCATTTTTATAAATATATAAATTTCATGTACCTTAGACACATAAAAAATATATAAATATTTGCAAATACATTATTATCAATTTTTTTTCTTGTGGCTGTTAATACCTAAGTAGAATGTTACGTCGAATTATGTCTAATCAAAAGTCCTTAATTAAAATTTGACTGACTTTTCGAAATTTCGAAAAAACGTCATTTTCATCGAAAGTGAAAGGGTCATTCGCATTTCTCAATTCCATGATAATCTAATACGCCGTGATCGAGCAGTGGATTTATGCTCCCAATTCTGAGAAGACTCGAGACTTCCTGTGATCACGTTTTTGTTAATTAATTCTGCCATTTTGCCCGGAACGATACTGAAGAACATGAGAGTCAGTGGAGGGTTTTCACGAGTGTACCGATAGATTATGTGCCAGGTCGTAGAGTAGACGAAGAAGAGTCTAGCAAGCGTGGCCCCCTCGCGATGCGACTTTCACCTTTCACCTCGAAGCGCACGATTCTCTGTGTAACTCTACGACAGCACAAACAGTAACGCTACACACAGAAGAAGCTGTGTTGGCGAACTTGCGCGAGATACACATAAACATCGTGGAAAACGGTACCTTCGCGGATACTCGTAAAGATCTTGGCAATACTGCGGAGAAACTGTCCAATTCCGAGATCGCAGACGAACTGTCTTCTAAGTCAATCGGCCAAGTGACAAAAAGTGTCTGATCAATCATTGGCTTGTAAATTTAACAAATAAGCGCACCTTTTTCAGCTCAATCATTTTGCTTCAAGTACTTGATCCAATAGCCCCAATAACATATTTGGATCATGAAGATATAATCCATTGAGTTCAAAGAGAAACGATATTGTCTCATTTGTATCAGTATCACGTATAACATGAAACCTTAAAAAATCCTATGGCATTCGGATGAACTGGACCATTATAAATAATGTAGCTGCTTATTTGTTAGTACACAAAAAATTGACCCAATAGTTCTCGTATAAACGGTAATGAAGAGCGTGGTGACAGTGAGAAACTTGACTTGTGAAATCACAGTGAGTAATGTGCGACCCCAATCGGTCAAAGTAATTCGCTTCCCCATAGAGATTCAGCAGTGAGATTCACGGCGTTCAATTGAATAATATCAGAGATGCCTAAGCAGAATGGAAAGCTCTTTCTTCGCGGTACCGGTGCTCTTGTCTAGCTTAGGATGCCAAGGTCGATGTGAGGCCAGCAGGCAGCGGCAGAAGAGCATCCGCAGCATCCGATGCAGCTGGAGAACATCCTCGGCGACGAACGAAAGTTTTATCTCGCTTCCAGTGAAAGTTTATATCCGATGTAGCCTCGGAGTCCCTGCAACATAGTACAAGCATAGGAATACGTTAGTGGTGCTTGTTTTACCGTTCGAGTCACGAAAGGATCGAGAAGAAAAAAAAACAATCTAGAGATCACCGATAAATTGCTTCAGCAGTGGGAGATTTCAGTGCCTCGATAGTATGATCGATGTAGTCGATGAAATCAGCGATAGAGTCTCTTCTCTCATCAGACCTGCAACAAAAGTGGTATCAGTTTCATTCAATGGGGTCAGTGACACAATTTCAACAATTTTTCACGATTTTTAATGCAACATCAATTGTATCTCCGAAGGTTGGGTTACGATACCGCAGAAGGTATTCTCCTGAAGGTCCAGTTAGTGCATCAGGTGCTGGAGGGCGGTTCTCCACTTCGCGGTTTATTGTTTTCCTTCGGACTTGATTGAGCAATAATAAAGCTGGCTGGTTGATCGTGGGCGTCGAGAAATTGTCGTTTCGTAAAAAGATGACTTGCGAAACAGAAAAGAGATTCTGCCTCTTGTACTTATCTCAATTCCTTATATTATATATACATTAAGTGGTTGGTATAACGCCTAAGGATCCAACAGTCCTCAACGTAATTGTAAACAGACACAACACCATGGCCCTCTTGTGTGCTGACCGACAGTGAACGTGAAGCGACCGTGGACCATTAATTTCGTAATGACTGTACTTTCTCTCTCTATGCTTTCCCACCGCTCAGTGGCAGAAGCTACAAAAGCCACGAGATCATCGGAGAACTTAGTGCGAAGTTCATAGGACCACAATGATTGATAGTTATGAGAAAGGTTGCGCAACAACGCTGTCTACCGATGATGAACTCCCCTCGAACCGGAAATCCTCCAAGATCTTCCTAATCCTACTATCCTAAAACAAGAATGCGAATTATATTAAGCTGTTCAGCGATTGGAAGAATAGCAGTAATTTTCAATAGACCGATTTGACATCTTTCCACCAGGATAAATTCAGAGGCTACGGTTAAGAATTATTGCTCGTTGATCAGAAAGTTTCGATAATCAAGATTTTGTGGATTTTTGAAAATCCTGTAAATTGAAACGCAGCTAAGCTACCTGAGAAGGAAAATAGCTTCGGAGATTTACAATTTTAATAGTAATTCTTTGCGGCACGAAAAAAAAAGCAACCGCGATAATATACTGGCTGTGAATTTCTACGGTGAATGAACAATAAATCACTTATTATATTTCTACCATATCGCTAAGTAATTTAATAACTTTTTTTTTTCGCTTGATTGTTTTTCAGAGCCCGAGGCGTTCTCAGGATGAAGTACCTCGCAGTGGTACTGGCCGGTGTTGCCCTGGTCGTTGCATCAACCGATGGCACGGGTAAGAAATTCTCAACTAGCCTGCATCATATTTTTGTGCAACTTTTCGCGACTAATTGTGGCGGCTTTTCTCAACGACACGTTGCAATTAAAATTCAGGATACAAGCGGAGAGTGGTGCGAGCCACGACGGATTCACCTGCGGACCTGATGGCCAAGAACATTCTCGAGTGGATCCAGGGAATCTACCGTCAGGGAGTTCGTAAAAGTAGGTTGACATCTGCTCAAAGAGGACTAATGTAAAACGAGGCAACTCGCGGGGACTTCCTCGTTTAAATTTCCTGTTCGTGACTCAATGGAGAAGCTCTAATAATACAGCTGTCAGTTCGATAAACGACCTGGTCTCTATCGTGGAATTGACTCGGCAAATGTCACTGCTAAATCTATACACTGTTCGCTGAGACAAATGGTAGCTCGTCGAAAAATTACCATGTCAATATTCCCAAACGTCAGTTAGCTCGAAGGGGAAAGCCTCGGAGATGCTCGTTGAAAGGGAAGACGAACCGTCGCGAGTTGCGTCATAGAAAGTACCCACGGCACTTGGCCACTTCATAATCGGATGCAGCACCGACCGATAGTTTCATAATTTCGGATAAACGTCCATACGCTCTTCAGGCTTTGTCATTAATATCTCAAAGTGGCTTTCACGCCGTTGAAACTAATGAAGTATATTAATTTGTGCGTTTGTCTGTGTCATCCGCAGCTCGGCAGCAGGACGGAAATGGTTATCTGCCGCCTTACAGCACCCAACGACCTCCCGAAAAGCCGAGACCTTTTCAGACTGCCTCGCCGGGTATAAACGAAGTTACGGGTTACCCGAGTTATCAGCAACCTTCTTACACCCCGCAGGGCGGATATTCGCCTAGTCAGCCGTCGCAACCGACTCCAAGGCCCACGTACGTTCCGCCTAGTCAAGGGTCGACCTACGACTCATCGCCCGGTTTTAACAACCCTCCAACCTCGTACAATCCTCGACCCATTGCCACGAATCCTCCGAGGCCCTTCTCCGGCTCAACGGGCGGTTCTTCTCCCGGTTCAGCGGTGCCTGGATTTCCCGCGACTTCCACGACGTATTTGCCACCTTCGCAGTATCCATCGACCACCGGAAGACCCCAGCAGCCTCCGAGTCCCAGCTACGGTTATCCATCGCCCAATCCTTCGCCCAGCTTCCCCACTCCTGGCGGAAGTCCCGATTATAGTTATCCCGCACCGTCGCCTTCGCCTATTTATCCGAGTCCTGGCGATGCGCCCACTGGACCCGATGGCTCTTATGGATATCCATCGCCCAGTCCCACACCCGGATTTCCGACTCCTAGCGGAAGACCTGGACCCTCGACTGGCGGAGGACCTGGACCATCGACTGGCGGAGGACCTGGCCCTTCGACTGGCGGAGGACCTGGCCCTTCGACTGGCGGAGGACCTGGACCATCGACTGGAGGAGGAAGACCTTCAACGACTGGCGGAGGGGGTTCTACGGTGACTTCTCCAACGGGAGCTCCAGCACCTGGTAATAAATTATAGAATTAGCTCAAGAACTCGGGTTACTTTTTACTTCACGCCTTTCAATTGATTGTAACTCGAGCCTGGTGATAAACCTGTTCACTCGATATTTTTTGTATGATTGATAAAAGGACCGGGCATGGGAGCTGAGGGCGATGACGACGACCTTAATCATCCTCCGCATATTCACAACATCGAAGTACAGTGCAGTAAGACCATGATGACTATTGATATTGAATTCAATAGAAATTTCGACGGTGTCATTTATTCGAAGGTAACAACCAGCGTTTAAGAAGATGTTTCAGTTAATCTTGGAGCCTAGGAATTAAAAAATGTCATTTTCTCATTCAGGGCTTCTACATGAATCCTGATTGCCGATATGTTGCCGAAAACTCCGGTCAGAAAGAATACTCGTTTACGGTCAGTTTGGACACTTGCGGCACCCAATTCATCAGCGACTTCGAGGGTGAAGGTCAAGCTTACTTGGAAAATGTCCTGGTCCTGCAGGTAACAATTCGCTTTCCTCGATTACTCGTCAAAATTCCATTCGTCATGCGTTTCTAATTAACTTTTACATTCTTCAGAACGAGCCAGGAATCCAAGAAGTCTGGGATACCGTTCGTCGCGTTCGCTGTCTGTGGGAAGGAAACATCAACAAAGCTTTGACAGTGAGCCTCTCGGTTGACATGTTGAACCAAGAGATCGTTACCTTCAGCGGCGACACAGCCACCGCTAAACTTGACATCCAAACCGGCAAAGGTCCATTTGCTCCCGCGGCCAATGGTCTCGTGAAAATCGGCGAGACCATGACTCTCGTTGTTTCTGTGGAGGGTGATCCTGGCTTCGATCTCCAGGTACGTTCTCCACCATCACTTTCTATTTTTAGTTCGTCCGGACAATTTTTCGTAGTTAACGTAATTATGAAAATAGTTGCATGGACCAAAAATTAATAGTTGTCACTTTATGGCTGACTCAATTGCTACGATTTCTCTGAGTGTAGCTTACAACATAAAGACAGTAGAATATTTTCTGCAATACTTCGCTCGTCGTACATTGCAAAGTGTCGGGTTTCTCATTAACATATTTTATTCTGTGTGGCTCATATGCTCACAGGAAAGCGTTACAGATTTTAATTCCCATTAAAATTGCATAGCTAGCGTAGAGAGCCTCCTTTAAATCTGTACAATGGGTTCTTGAATCTGAAAAAGAAACAAAATTTGCATCAGCTTGAAACTGCTTCTGTGTGATAATCAATTTAATTTATATTTCATTGAATGAATAATGTACTTACAGGTCCGTGATTGCGTGGCTCGCGACGAGAGTTCAACGAACGTCGTCCAATTGACCGACGAGCGCGGTTGCATCCTGAAGCCAAAATTATTCGGGGCCTTCCAGAAAACTAATGACACCGGAAACACCGGCGCCTCCATAATCGCCTACGCCTTCTTCCAGGCCTTCAAATTCCCAGATGTTATGGATCTCTTCATCGAGTGCAACGTTGAACTCTGCAAAACTGATTGCGAGGCTTGTCCGGATGCGAATCAGCAAATCGAGCCAGGCAGGAGGCGTCGTGATGTTTCCTACGCACCGACGAATACCAGTTCGAACTCCCTGTCCGATCCGGTCCGAATGGGCCGCGGTTTCCGCGTGGTAATGCCCGACGATCTCAGTTTGGCGACGAGTGAAACCTTGGAGAAGATGGAAGAGAGTGCCCTGGAAGAAATAACGCTATCAAGAAACGTTTGCATGAGTTACGGCGGTTTTTACGTCTCCTTTTCATTGTTACTAGCCATTCTCGTCTCGACGACTGCCAGTTCAGCAATTTTCTACACGAAACTGCAGAGAATCGCAAGATCCAAGAACGTCGATTTGCCCAGAGGCTACTAATCGCTCGCAATTAATTGGACTGTATATCTAAGAGCCGAGCGAAGGATTGTATATTTTTTTATGCTTCGGGCCTGAGTAAGCTGCATCGGAGACTCGTAATCCTCTCGACTGCACTACCTATATTTATTAAATATATCATCGATATATCTTCCTGCGGTGTGTGATAACACCAAGCTCACGCTAGAAGTAGGAACCCTTTTTTTTGTATTATTTGTAGACCGCGTTTTGCAATGCTACTGTAATATAGTTTTATCAGAATCTGTTTAAATCTTTTTTTTTCAATATTGTATCAGCGATTCTACGGGAGCAAAACGTTGATTGCTTCTTTCAACTACTCGAAAGACGAATGTAATGAAAGTGCAGATTGATCTGCAGCCATATCCACGAAAGCGGCATTTGTACGTGTAATCTGAAACCGTTGAATAAATTGTCATATTTTTAAGATATCTTGAGTTATTAAAATAATTATTTTGTCATACGTCGCGTTTCCGAAAATTTTCACATTCTCTCGATAGCATTTCTTCAGTTTCCAGCCTTATACGCTAATAAATGAATGAAATAATCGATGATGCAGAGGATCAATGAACTTAATCCGTGAACAGTTATCATTTGCTTTTATTTACTCATTACTTATGCGTATATAATATATATGTTCAAATGACTTCGATTTGCAACGGCAATTACGTATTCTCCAGTGGCCAGGATTTCTTAGCGAAGCGCAATACGTGCAAGTGTTCGCCGCGAACTTTTCTCTCGTGTACAATCTCTCCGACCATTTTTAAACTCTCGAAAATAGTGACGATCTCTTGGGGATCGTTTTCTCTGACAACTACCAAGTAAAATATTCCCGTATCGGAAAGAAGATCGGGGATATGCGCGAATATTCTGTCCATAACTTCCCGGCCTCTGATTCCACCCGCCCAAGTCTTCGAGATGAGTTTGTCATCGTCGACCTCCGAGGAATCTGTGACCACGTAAGGCGGATTGAATATAACGACGTCGAACGCGTTTCGCGATTTTAACGCGCTCGCAAGATCCATTCTAACGACCTCAACGTTCGTCGCGTTTTCCACGCTCGTACGTTTCGTAACTCGACACGCGTTCGGATTCAAATCGACAGCAAGAAAGTAAGAAGCCCAGAATTTACTCGCGGCAAGCGCCAAAGCTGTTATAACTACGCCCGAACCGCTACCGATTTCCAAGCACATTCGAGGTTTCGTGCATTTTAATTTCGACAAATCAGCCTCCAACGCGTCGATCAACAGGAAGGAATCCTCCGAGGGTTCGTAAACCGTTTCAGCGTCACTTTCGGACAGTCTTACTACCGGGGTTTCCATTACTTCGGCATGCGAATTCGGAATGTTTGGGATACAGAGATTTACGCTACCGATACATGTGTAATACAAATTATTCTTCTGTCCGAGAAGGTTGCCTCTCCGTACTATCGACTTTTTTCGCGTCTTCCGGTTCTGTGGTACTCCGAGGTGCGCTGTACATGGAACTGCTGTCCAAAAGCGGTTTCTTTTTCGCCGTGTCCCTCTCAACCGCTTCGTGCACCTTGTTCAGTCGCTCCTGCGTGGTTTGCAGAATGTTGCTCACGATCGTCACCCTGTGCTTGGCGTTGACGAGCTTCTTCACATAGCTGTCCAGCTCAAACGGATACTGCAGGTACTCCGAGATCTTGACCAGCTCCTCCGTCAACGACTCGATTTGTTGCTTCAGTTCAATCTGACTTATTCTGTAATTGACAAATGTCACAATGAAAATAATATTTCATTCGTGCGCACGCATACACAAAATTGCATTAATTTATGGATAAATTATCGTGTAATATAACAATACTATTCTTGATGAGATAACGACTAACGAGAAACCATATTTTATGGCATTCTTTGCAAAGCGCACTTAACGCTGTAAGAATAAACATGCATAAAACAATTTTAGTATGCGGATCAATCCGTTGCTTGAGATTATTGACAACCTATTTTAGTTAGAATAGTGCTAAATGGGCGCAAATATTGTTGATCCTAATTTGAGGCATATTTTTCAAAAATTCATAAATACTAAATTACGGTATAGACAGACGACTAACGAATGCTGCACGAACATTGATTCACGATGTCTACAACGAGATAAATTAAATTCAATGGGAAATTGAATTCGCGTTTACGCGAAGTCGTCGAAAATTTTTAATTTACCTGGTGGCACGAATTCTCTCGTCAAGCTGATCGACCGTGGGCTTCAGAAGACTCATGAGACCCTCTGTCAGGGCATCTCGAGTCGGATTTTCACAGAAATCTTCGGTTTTATCATCTATTGAAGTATTGTCACTGGCCGTGTCTACGTCCATGTTTATTTTCTGGCGTAAGAACGGAATTATCCAAGTGGGAGATGAAGCGACGTGGTGCGAGGCTCTGTCGTCCAGAGGTCGCTACCGTTTCGATTCCGCGTTACCGCAGCGCTAGCGAGAAAAGGGAAATAGCTACTGCCAGTAAAATCGCATTTTACGAACCGTTCAGTAGCTGATAACGCGTATCTTCGGTTAATACGAAAGCAGCAGTGATCTTTGTGTAATAAAAGTATTATTCGTGAATGTGACATTCGATGAAAAAGAAAAGGAAAAACATTATTTTGCATAGCACGTTTTGATTGTGTAAAAGGTATTTTAGACCAAATTATTGCTATATGTCAGGAGATTTATGAAAATCTATTGTACGATGGAAATAATTGAACACTGATACCCACTGCTGATTCTGACTATTTTTTCGTGCCACTTATTACAACTTACGAATTATGATAACCGAGAATATTTAGTCAGATAAGCCAAATTAAATGTGATGTTGTATTCAATAATTTGTAATGTCTAATTTGAGATACAAAATAAGCAATTTAATTCCAGGAATAAAAACTGATAATACCCACTGCTAATTCTGACTATTTTTTCGTGTCACTTATTCCAGCTTACGAATTATGATAACCGAGAAATTTAGTCAGATAAGCCAAATTAAATGTGATGTTGTATTCAATAATTTGTATGAGAATTTTGCAAAGTATCATTGGTGGATTTTAAAGTTGTATGTAATTTCAAATTCGAGATACAAAATAAGCAATTTAATTCCAGGAATAAAAACTCCCTGATTTTCGAGAGGGGCAGGAGAAAGTCTCAGCGCAGCGATGAGGCATTATTTTTCCCGACTTGAGGATGTCTGGCCTCTTGAGGCAAAACAGCAGCCCCGCGAAAACTTTGTAATGAGTGAAAGAAGGAGGAGGGAAAAAGAGAGCGAGAGACTCGAGGGGCGATGTTTGCAAATCATTAGTCCGCGATGGGGGAAGCAGCTCGTTGGAGAGAATTCAGGGGTGAGCTCTGTTTTCGCTATGGTGGCGTTTTTTTTTTTTTTTTTTTTTTTTTTTTTTTTTTTTTTTTTCAACGAGAGAAAAATTCCGCCACACGTACATACACTAAATAATATGAAAAATCATTATTACACGTTATCCATTTTTGCAGGAACCGATTTACAACGTATTTTCACATCGTATAACACTTTCCCAATACAGTACAAAATACCATACGATTTTCCCACAGGAAATTTTCCTTTCTCTATTACACGTAGAAATTTAATGCGCGCGAGATGTTAATATCAAGCGGATGAATTTTTCAACAACCATTTCCCATTCAATATAAACAGCTTCTCACCGATCCGACAAAAATTATATCCGACTCCCTAAACTTTTATTGATCGAGAATTTTTTAATTAATTAAACCCCATATAGTGTTGAAAAAAAAATATATATATCAAATAAAACCTACATAAATAATTTTCCGGATAAAATCGAATTTTGTTTGTATAGAAATTTCGTGGACAGTGTTGAATTGTTCGCGCTCTGTCAATTTTCCAATCGATAAACGGTAAATATTGGAATAATTATTGTCCGACTGCATTTTTAGATAGACCGCTGTTATGGGCTTACATTGATCCCCACAATAATAATACATCCGTTTCGCACGTTCCGCGATGCAATATATTGATGAGGAAGGAAAGTAACCGCGGCAGTTGGCGAATAGACAAACAATTTCATCAGATCGGTGTATACATAGTGAGCTATCCCCGGAGCCGGAGCGTGTGTAGGTACGGCAGTCGGGCCACGACTCGGCGGTGGTAATTTTTGCTTCGTGCAGTCCACGAAAATCCCACGTCCCTGAGGTACCGACGAGAACGCCCGGTTGCCAATAATAAGAACGGAGAACCCTTCAGTCGTACGATATCGCACGAGAGCTGATCCTGTTAACGGGATCAAGAGCGGTACGAGCTAATGCGACAGTGAGCGCGGGGGATACAGGATTCGACACATATGAGACCCCCAGCGTTTCCCTCTTCCATTTCCCGCGACGACGTTCTTCATTAACGCGAGAATATCCCTCAATAATAATTATTATTCTCCGTCGACAATTGAAAACGTTAATTTCTCTATGCTCCAGCAGCTTTGACATTCCGATCTTATTTCCCCAATTTTTTACCGGCGTTTATCGGTAAAAATATATTTATCTGAAGTCGTTAATAACTCAAAAATTGTGAATAAATATTTCGCGGTACACAGCGTGAAATTTCCGTCGATAAGATAACGAAGAATGGATTTCCAGGGCAATTTCCTCATCCGACAAATTTCGTCGTAATTTTGTTGAAATTCAAAGGTGTTGAAAAAAAAATACTGCGTTTTTGTGAATAAAAAAAAAATCCTGAACTTCGTGCACATTTTTCCGTCGCTTCTTATCTGGAATCAAACATTTCTTCAACTAGATCACCGGCTAATTTCTTGAATTAAAAAAAACTATGTTACGAATGCATCGGTTAAAAAGAGGAAATAGGCGTGGGAGATTTTTCGTTATCTCGTCGACGGTCGGATGATAATTCGCGTGAGCGTAGGATAAAAAGAGCTCAATTTCATCGGCGGCAGCTAAATGCCACTGTGACTGGTTTCCGATGTCACGGCAATTCGCAATGGTTCGTCACAATATTTACATATGCATATCATTTGTCGCATATATCACGAGGGACGGCGATAGGCGGGGGCTCCGTTCGCTGGGAATAGCGGATCCCACAGGACTCTCTCGAAACCACTGCCACCGTACAACCGCAACATTCGCTCCTTCCTGCGCGCATACATCCATGCATACACATATATATATATATATATATCTAAATCGCATTACAGTCGCGCGCTGGCCATTCCATGGGCGCCTGCCTCGCTGCGTCGCTGCCTCCCCGCATGATTTGATATGCGTATGAGTTAACCGAGTTAACAATCCGAAATGACAGATGGTGGCTCGGGAGATGCTCGTTTCCACTGCCACTGCGGTTGTCGGTATCGCATCTCTCGTACGTGCAATTTAGTAACACATTCGCACAGTGGATATACGTAACGCACTATTACTCGTGAATATGAAGTTTCCAGTGCAATTATACGCGCGCCCGAATCTCGCTAATTTGCCGTTACGTTGCCGTGAGATAGACTGTCATAATTTCGCGTACAACTCAATCGCGCTAGTCGCAAAAATCCGTCCAATGTAATTTCGTAGGCGGAATTAGTTGATCCCCGAATTTCAATAATCCGCCCCGACACATTATGTCAATTGGCCGATGCGCGTACCCGGAAAATCGAGCGGTTACGATAATCCCGGAAATGCGTTATCGTAATCCTGCGATCGCGACGTGTCGACGAATGAAAAGAATAAAAGTAACTCGTCGATCTATCGCACCTCGAGATAAATGGAAATAAAACAATTTTCATTTCATTTCACCACTTTAATGTCGTCGAGGTGTGAACTAATACCTTTGTAAAAATAAGAAAATTTATATGTTTCCCATTGTAGAAACAATCGAAAAAATGAATTCGACGGATTATAAGCGACTCTTATAGCCGATTAAAATGTTTAACCTCAAATTTTCCTTATTTACGATAAATCGACAAACGTACGAAAAATGTATAGTCATTTTTCATGATATTTTTCGACTGTTCCGGCGAGACGGTTTTCGAGCGGGAGTTTTAAGAAGTTTCGAGGAAAGGAAAGACGAGCGGAGATCGAATGGAGTTGCACTTGTTCCGAAGTTCTTTTGGCCGTGGCCGTAACGCTGTCGGGCCGCGCGGGCGATTTAACTCCCACTTTAAGAGCGCGCGTAGAAAGCACCGAAACCTGCACTCTGGGTAATCGTCTTCGAAAAAAGAATCTCTCTTCCTGTGGGTCGTTTTGAGCGGCGGTGAAGTTTCGCGGAGAAGAAGAAGAAGAAGAAGAAGATCGATGGGAACGTGGCGTGTTGTGCGGGTGCGACGACCGGTACGCCACCGCCGTCCGCTTCGGTGCGCCACCAACAAGTGCTTCGACGCTTTTATTCTTCGTCCTCGTCATTCTCGAGCGTGAGCCCCACCAACGGACCGAGGAAGTGAGAAAGCGAGTAAGCGAGTGGCCGATGGTTACTTTTATGCCTCGTAATTATACATTCTTTTGGCTGGACCAAAGCTTTCGAGTTTTAGGGTTGCATTTAGAGCCTCCGCTCAACCCGGCAGTACTCCACTTCGGCCTCTGCTGCTAACTGTTTTGTGTTGAGAAAGAAAAAAAAAATAGCGGATCGCAACGCTTTGTCTCTCGCGAGAACACGCTCACCCGCGTATTTCTCCCACGACCTCGCGAGGATCGATGTCCTCGGGCAGATGAGAAAAAGCGATCGCGAGGGAGAGAAGAAAAAACGCCAGCGATTCTCCTCCGCGGACCATATTCGACATTACGAGGTTCAGCTACAGAAAAACCATCGGGAAATGAGGTTTGCGAAATGTGCTCTTGGAAGCGATCGAAATTCACGCGGCAATTTCGAAGCGGACGAGCCAAAAAGGCCTCAAAGGTTTCTTACGGTGAACTCGTGAGTAAAATCATCCGTGGCTTGAGTGTTTTAATTTTCGCACGTATTTTCCTAAGTGTTTTTTTAAATGTTTGATTTTCTCAGCGCTTTTCCAGATTAAACGGTAACGCTGGAGAAATATATTAAGGTGGCAAGCCTGCAGTTCGTATTTGCTAAGATTCAGGAGACTTTTACGACCATTTTGCGGGAAAATTGGGCAATAAAGTTACGAATTTTATTGGAGTTTTATGGCGAAGAAATGCTTGGAGGCTTCCATTAGAGGGAGCCTCATTACGGACGAGCGACGAAACGTTCCCGCTCAAAATCGCAAGTGCGAGCGAGACACGAGCTTTTTGGACACACTCTTCTCGGGGTCATTGAAATTTCGCGAATTATAATCCGCGGTGAGGTGCCCAATTATTACGATATTCGTTCCCGATTGATTTTCAAGAGCTTTCAATCTTTTTTATCGACTCTTTGATATCTCAGCGAATAATACATCGCGTTAACACGATTTTTACAGTTTTTCTGTCATAACGATCTTAAAGAATGTACAATTTTATCAGAAAACACTTGACGAAGGTAGAAATTGAAAGGCTAACTATAATTAAGTAGCAAAAAACCTCGAACGTTCAGACACCGAGATCAAAGGAATATCAGATCCCAAAAAAAATTGAATTGCCTATTATATTTAATTCTGTAAAGAATATATTCCAAAGCAAAAACGTTATTTCTTTATAATTTTGTTTTTCAGATCGGAGGAACGCATCCCGCGATAATTGCTATGATGCAACGGCCTTGAAAAGCGAATGAATCATTCTGAATGCTGCCAAAAACATCGGGACCTAGTTCTAATTATTTGGGATCGTCGGGAGAGGATTAAGAATCGAGTTAAAGGTTGCAAAATCGTGAGAGAAAGAGAGATTTGCCAACTTAGTTGCGCTCGATTGGTAATAACGTTACTAACTCGGTCTGCGAAATCGCAGGGTAATCCGTCGTTATTATATCGCTCTCGCGTTAACCCGAAAGTTATAACTCGAATCGCGATCACGGGTCTTCTGGTGTGTCTAGCGAAATTGGCTAACCTCAGAGACCGAGAGGGAAAGCACGGAGGAGGATAAACGCGCGTCTTCCAAAAATTTCTTTGCCGTTTCGCCGCACACAGTCGAATCTCGCGTTAGCTTCCAAAACCATAAATCACGTTTCGCGCGGTTCCTTCGTCTTATTTTTTTATTGTGTGTGTGTGTGTTTTTTTTAAACGTCCGTCTCGTTCGGCGATCGCGCAGCTAGATCCTCCACCGTTCCTTCGCTCTTTCCCATGGATTCAATTTCTCCCTCGCAAAAACATTGAGCTACCGAATTTAAATCGCTCTCCACGCGAGCCTTTCGCAAGAATTGATAATTTTCGATTCGAGCGCTCAGCGAAAAAAAAAAGGGAATCTTCTGCTCTCGTACATTCTTAACCTACACGCTCGGTAAATATAATTCACCTTATTCCCATATATGTATTACGGCTCACCGGGGCTAGTTGAAACAATTTTGCACAACGCAGTTTTGAAGAATTGATAATTTTCGATTCGAGCGCCCAGCGAAAAAAAAAATGGGAATCTTCTGCTTTCGTACATTCTTAACCTACACGCTCGGTAAATATAATTCACCTTATTCCCATATATGTATTACGGCTCACCGGGGCTAGTTGAAACAATTTTGCATAACGCAGTTTTCCCTTTTCCTTTTTTCTAGACTTCCGTCGTTCCCATCGTTCGGCTACAATCCAATTTGCAATCAGCAGATGAAAATGCATGGCCGAATTATGATTTGGCGAAAATCGATCGCAAAACGTGAGTTTCTTTTCATAAAATCTACGAACACCGTAAAATAACAATCACACAATTATTGTTTATCGCTGAAGTATACTTTTAAATTCCGTTGTGTTACAGTGCTCATTATCAGTTAATACGCCGCTAATTTTCTCACTTGAATATCACTAATTCCTTCTTGATCCATTAAAAAACAAAAATGATGAATTCGATGAATATTCATTTGAGCGAGTAATGCAGACTATCATAGAATGTAGCTTTTGACGCAACTGGCCCCGGTCTCTTCTATCGGCTCGTAATACGTACTCGCGCGTTCCGTATTCCGCGTATCCCGTCGGATAATTATAGTAGGTCTGGGCGTGCGGGGGATACATCTCGGTTAAGAGTTTCTAAGATTCCGAAGGAGGCACGAGTTTTGGTCGGACGGCGGCGCGGGCTCTGCCTTCTCGACTTCTGCCCTCGCAACGATCTCAGCCTGAGCGCGAGGAGACCGCTATACGTTCCTCAACATTTCGTCTTTCGTATACCACCGCGATATGATGCTTTCTTCCGTGTGTGCAGGCGAGGGAGATCGCAG
This sequence comes from Clistopyga incitator, assembly GCA_947507545.1. Taxonomy (NCBI): domain Eukaryota; kingdom Metazoa; phylum Arthropoda; class Insecta; order Hymenoptera; family Ichneumonidae; genus Clistopyga; species Clistopyga incitator. The sequence goes on from OX382177.1 coordinate 11,548,440, forward strand.
AAGCGGAGGTTCCTCAAAGTGAAGGGTTCGCCGAAGAAGTGGAAGAGGAAGAGAAGATTAACGGAGCGCTCGTTGTTTAAAGGCATCAGGAGGGAAAGACGAGGAGGGAAGAGAGGACCGAGACGTTTCGTGTTTCGCCAGGAATCAGCGCCGGGGCCTATATCCTAAAACCGTAGATCACGATAATTGTGAGAACAATGCCGCGAGGAAATTTCACGCTGAGCTTAGTTGCTTCTGCCGCTGCTTCTGGCTTAACCTTCTCGGGTCAAATGTTGGCCACTTTAGTTTTACCTTTTTCCCGGACCCACTGCGACTTTAGTGGCCTCGGCCGGGCCACGCGAAATTCCAGAGGTTCTCGAGGGCGTTGTGGGGGCTCTGAGGGGGTGCGATTGGGAAAGAGTGGCAACTAGTCGAACTAGCGAGAGATCTCTGTATTCCTGAACCTCTTCGGCTGTCAACGCGTGAGAAACTCGCGTGATGTCACGACATCCCATGCTATAATGAACCGTGAAAGATTCGGCCAGATTTCTCTCTCTCTCTTTTTCACGGAGTCATTATGTTTCGTCTGTGCGATTTACTCGGAACGTATTAGTTTTGTGGAAGCCGAAAGATTCACGGTCTCGTCTCACGATCGACACGCTCGGTTTTTTTTGGCGCATGGGAAAATCAATTTCGAAATGTGATGCATTTGTTCTTTTAATATTAGGTAGGGGTACATTTTTAGGACTTGCATAAAAAAAATGCAATTACCGATGCGGCTCACTGAACAGTTTCATATTTTTTGGGGTCCACATAATTCTACCGAAAAATCACTTTTTTTTCGTAAAATGAGTAGATATTTATTTTTTCCATCTCATTTTATTTGAATTCTTTCTAAATGCTACTTTCATCGTGCATTGCACTATAATATGCTAATTTATTGGTTGAGACTACAACTCCCACAGCTGAGCAGGGGCTTCCACAGTGTCAGGGCTATTATACGTTCGTCGTGTAGACGAGGAGGCCAGCTCACCGCACGAGGATTCCCAATGGGCTTTCAAAAGCTGTTGACGACAAATCGAGGGTTAAAAGACTATGGGTAAATAGGCACAGTACGAGAGACAGGCGTGGGGCGATTTCTATCTTCCGCGCACCGCATTCGCTCCGCCCTGGGATTATAGCCCTAATTTGAACTGTCTGATGCGTGGCATCCACTAGTCGCCCCGCTCCACTATCCGATATGCCTGTACATCCTCGCTAAAACTTGTGTGTCGGGTGTTTCGGGTGGCGGTGGACGCGCGAGTGCGAAGCGGGATCAGATAATCAAATGGTAAGGGTTACAAGCCCGGGATATAAGAATTGCAGAGGCGCCAAGACGTGAAACTATTGAATTTCAAATGACGAGTAAACAAAAATTGGAAATAAAATCATATGACGGAGAAAGTGGATCTTCGGGTTGCTGATAAATCAAACGAAAATTTCGAGAGGTCTTTTCAAAAACACGTATTTCCTTTTTCATATCAACGCATGAAGCACAAACCGCTAATTTTCATTTTCATTATAATTTTACTTTTAATCTTTTTTTTACATCTCGTTATTTTTCCGAAGTTTTCTTGTTGAACATGGCAACAACGAACAAAGGCACTCGGGGAATGAGAATGGTTAGTCGTGGCCCGAGACCAGAAACATTTCGATAATTCCCTTTTTCGTTGAGGCACGAGAGAAAGAGAGAAAGAGAGAGAGAGCTCGGAGAACGAGTACGGGCGAAGCTCGGTTTCGCTTCTCTCTGTAACGCGAAAGAGATCAAAGGCGTCAGTAGCACCTGTCCTCTAACCCCCGCCTTGTCATCCCCGGCAGGATTGCGCCAGGAGGCCATGGAGCACTCCATCGTGCTTTTCGTACACGTACTTTGCTATACAACACGCATTGTAGTGGATACGTGCGTCAGATATTCAGTAGTGTGCGCAGGCCAACCACAACTACCATCGCAAACAGATTTTGATCAACTCGCAGCTTCCCAGCAGCAGAGAATCTCGCATATTCCTTTTCCGCGCTCTGCGTATGATGTACGTGGAGCCCCGTACCTGCTGCTTCTGATTCAGCTTCTAGTCTGGGATGCTGCGATTAAAGAGTAATTATCTTTATTGCCAGTGCGAGGCCATAGGGTTTTTTTCTTTCTCTCTCTCTCTCTCTCTCTCCTCTCCACTGTTTTCGACGTCCCAGTTGGACTTTTAGCAATGAGTGGGGAATTATCCTTATCCCAGGAATTGGCAGAAGCAACCTCCTCCTCTCAGGCGCGATTCTCAGCTAAGGCTTTGACGCTTATACGTCATTCTCTTTCGTGGAGCACCTACTTACGTTTATTAGAATGGCTACGGCAAAAAAATGTAATTCATTTGCGAGTGGCGACACATATTTTATTATCTGGCAAAAGATTTTCACGTAATACTTTTAGGCAATACTTTTTACGGAGATTTTTGCAAGTTTTTCGTTTCAAAAAAAAAAAAAACTGTTTTCGTTGGGAATCATAATTTCAACCCTTCGAGATTTGCAATTCGTTAATTAAGATCATAAGTTATTAGCGAAACATATTTTAGCGAAAATACGATGTTTCTGATGGTGGAATGAGCAAAGGGCGCATAACGATAAAATCGGGCGGTCGGTAGGGCTGAAAAGTGCGGAGGTGTTCTGCAGAGTGTCGAAGCGATATTCGGTATTGGCAAAGTAATAGGGCCATCGGGAACAACGACTAATCGCGAATTCTCGGGGGCGGAAAGCGAGAAGATTTTAACCCGGTTTAATGCACCGCGAGCCAAAACATAAGTCATCCCGGTGGAGGAGAGAGCAGAGCTCCGCGCGCGCGTTCGCTCAATGCCCCAAGGCTTTCTTTCTCGACCTGTGCAAGAACCCTAGAATTATCGTTAAACGTTATTGCCTAGACTCTATAGATCTTGCGTATAAAATAGTAGGTTACAACTCTGAAATTCAGCTAGCCCATCGCGGGCCCGGCATTCTGCGACTTCTTTCGAAAAGCGGGGGTGGCTCAAGAATTCTGCAGTACGTAGTCCTCGAGGGCAGATATTTCATCGTGAAAATATAACCAAAAATTCCGCGACAATCTTTCAAATCTTTTATCAAAAAAAAGCACAAAAATACTCACATAGAAAAAGTAAATTTTTATCTCAACATTCATAATAATTACAAAAAAAAAATCTTGCACAATAATTCCTGTGAATAATTCCGGATAAAAAAAAAAGTTATTTCGAAACTCCGTCCATTTTCCATCCTACGAACTATTCTTATTTTTGCAAAATAAAAAAAATCATTGAATAAAAATTATTTCCAAAATTTACAAATTGCGAAAAAAAAAATAACGTTGCCAATTTTCATCTGAGTGTAATATCAAAACAATTGTCCACCGACTGAGCAAACAGAGTAAAATAAGTTACACACGAGTTGAGCATTGGGTAAAGGTACCCGAGGCGATAATACAATAACACCAAAGAAATGGAATCCCATCTATTACGTTATAAAGGGAACGATAGTCGGGCAAACGGGGCCAAAAGACGAGAGACATTGCTGTCCGAAAGTGAAACTATTATAATAGTCGAGTCCATGGCATAGCCACGGGCCGTGTTTTGTTTTTACGTGGTCAAGCGGCAGTGGCCGCTGCGCGAGGTAAACAGGTAAGCACGTATCTACCGGTAACAGTGTGGAACCGTGGAGCGGTGGTCTGCCGGGCAGCTTGTACACCACTCGTACGGCTTCACCAACAACGCACGCGTTTACGCGCTTTGTTGTGCGACAGGAGCAGCGCCGGTTAGTTGGTAGAGTATAATATCGCTGCATCGGACTTTGAGCGTTGCAGCGGCGGCGCTCCGGCACAAAGGTCAAAGCTGCTGCCGCTGCGGCGGTCGCTCCCGCGTTCGCATTGCATTGGACACAACACTAGCGCCCCCAAGGCGTCTCCGAAACCGCTCGTTTCCGGTGGCCCCACCGTTCAGTCGCTACGTCCACCAAGTGTATTACGCTATTTTGAATTCCCGGTTTGGTTTATGTATCCTTTTACGTTTAGCGCCAATGGCACGTACTGCGCGGAATAGCAAAGTCCGCACGAACATACAATCAGCGCTCTTCGAGCGCTCGGCTCTTTGCTCTCGGTACGTACACGTGTCATCCCACCAATTTTTTTTTTCTCTTTTCTTCGACTCTTACGATATTCGGACAATTAGCGACGTTCGCTGCGGCTGAGAGGCGAATTTTCGGAGACTCGGTTGTCGATGATTTTCTGACTGATTCCGTAGCCTCGCAATTAATGCGAGAATTAGATTGCAGGTAATCAATGCGAAAGTGTATAATGCAAAAACTGTCGAAATCGCGCGCTCGACTGTCGGGACAGATGATCGGTTGTGCGGTGACCGCTTTGTGCATACATATTTTTCAATGCCCCGAGAAACTTTATCGGGACATATTTAACGTCCCGATATTATTTTGTTGCCTGAATTTATGAATACTGAAACAAAGTATTCGTATACAAAGTAAAAAATCTGGATAATCACGACGAATTTCCTAGGGCACAGAGAGAAGACTAAAAGTGACGGAGGACTCTTGGTGTGTACGGCATGCAAATACTTTTTTCATGCCCTGTAGCTCTATTTCGCTCAACGGATTTTAATCACGTGGCAATGAGCGCATTCCTCGAACAACCCCCGTAAATCTTGTCGCTTACGCTGGTGCGTCTTTGCGCACTCGATGCTCCAACAAGTATACATATATATATATATATATACAGATATATATATATATATATACGTGTGTGTATATAATCGCGTCGCATTAAATTTCACGATTTATATTACGCATCTTGAGAGGCATATAAACGCGCGGGCGCGCGAGAGTCAAACCAGAAGTTAATTCGTATCGACATACGTGTACTTTGAAAGTATACGTGTACGTAATGCCGAGGAAGGCTGCACCGACTCGCCCTTATTTCGTTGCATTTCGCTTGCCATCCAAGCGGAGCTTCCGCCTCGAGGGATTATGCTGACATTAATCCGCTATTTTTTTTCACCTTCCAAGACCGATCGCACGAAAATAACAGGGAACAGGTGTAATTTTCAACGTGACGTATGTGATCCTCACTCGGGATTTTATGATTCGACGTTTTAATGGTTTTATCGATAGCCCATCAGGCGTATTATGTTTACCTTGCTTAGATAATAAGCACAGCCTTATCATAATTCATACTCTTCTGTGTATAATTGTGGCGTTTTTGCGCAAACAAATATTATCGACAAAAAGTATCAGTGTTTTAAGACTGTCTTTAAAACCTCGTAAAATCTTGCACAGGTTTACCGATTTTTGGGAGTAAACATTTTTTGAATAATAACGATTTGGTAATGTATTCGATTTTTTCCAATATTTCATGCGAACATTCATTTTAGTTAAACATTTTTTAAATTATAAATTGAAAAAAATGATAATTTGATCATTACCGATTTTTCGATGCACTCGGAGAAATCACTCAAATTTGTCATTAAGAAATGTGAAAAAATAGAAAATGTGGCTGTCTTTTGTAGCTTTTCGATGTCTCTTGAATCATATTTTGAATGCGACTTGAATGGTATTAAAAAATTGTTGAATCTCATTTTCAGGTATCTCATCACGGCACGAATTCCCGGAGACTTAGTATAAATTTGTGACGAATATAATCTCGGGGCGCTGCCGTCCCGGGTGACATCAAGCTCATACGTATGTACATACACATTACGTGCGATAACGGAGGAACGCTGGCCCGAGCAGCGAGGATTTCCGGAGAACTATGTGGTGTGTCAAGATCGCCGCAACCACAATCACTCACGAACCGTCCTTTTCACTTACCGCACTCATACGTCCCGAGCATGAGGGACCAGCATAACCCCTTTCTCTTTTCTTCATGGGTGGCTTATAGTCGCAGCGATTGCTGCTCCTGAATCAACTATACCAAGTATGTATACACATTTATTAAACACACACACATATGTATATATATATATATATATATATTAGAAAGAAGTAGTAGAGACGTGTCCACGAGGGCAGGGCCCCAATCGATAATATCTTTTCCAACAAAATCTACTTCTCCTCGCCATTAATATCCTCGAAACGTTGCGAAATTCGCCTGTAATCTCAAACAACAATAAACCATTAAGTGAAATTAAATCTCGTCGATTACAATCGGCCACGATTAATTGCAGCTAAATCATTGCTCAATTTCCTTATCTACCGTGAGGCAAACACCTTGTACGAAAGGCCGATTTCCCACGCGTGAATTCATAAGGTATATCGTTGAGGACTTTACAGATGCATGAAAAGGTGACGTCGTTTCTCTCGCCTCGGCGCTGCGCGAAGCCAGTCACCCGTTGAACCAGTGACTCCGAGAGCCCTTGCCAACCTCGTTAATTCCGCTGGAGCATCGTTTGAGCTTTTTAATCAGGGTATTTGAGGTAATAGCGACGTCTTGCGCGCGAGAGCGCTGCAGAGCTCGCTCCTCGGCGTAGCGGCTTCCCTTGGCTCGGCGTTTCTACCACTAAGCGCCGTACGGATACGTCCCTTTGTGGTGCAGTGGCCCGAATGATTGCTCAAGTTCGAAACTGGTGCCTCGGACATTTCGTGGGCTTCAAGCAACAGCAGTTTAGCCAGCAATGCCTCTGACCTCGCTCCTCAGAGCCAAGCTTCCCCTTGAGGAGATTCGCAGCAACGTCGGTCCTTGATAATTAATTAGCCGATTGTTTGGCCAACGATCTATTGACTGTCGCGTGCAGAATTTCGCTCAGAACTTCCAGGCAATAAATTTCGTCATAACGTGATATGGAAATTAAGTGCCACGTTAAAATGTCATTCTTGCGATTTGTAACGATAGTGCTAATCATTTTCTAATCACTTATTTAGTTTCAGTTCATTAATAATCATTACAAATTAGAGATAATTTATTTTTGTTCTTCAATAATGTATTCGCCGTGACATCTTGATTGAAAATTGACGGGAATTAATGGTTTAATTGGTACTTCCGCGACTTATCGCTCCCGTTATGCAAAACGACTGAATCCGCTCGAGCATCGGAGTCTCTCCACTCAACGAAATCCCGAATCGTGTACTTCCGGCAGTGAACAGAATGTAAAATCAGGAGAGCGAGCGATATATAGTAGCGGTACAGCACCAGCCCCCGGAACAGATGGTTCGAGTCTCAGACCCCGGGCCGTGCACGCGTATATACGCGGAGGGTTGAGTGGGTGAGAGCGAGAGAGAGAGAGAGAGGGAGGTAGAAATATAGAGAGGAGAATCCAACTCCCAGTGCGATTTTTAGCCCCTGGCGGAACGAGAGAACGAGCCGATGGAAAAGTTGCATCCTGAGTGCTCAGCTCTGTTTTTTGGTTTTCTACGTCCCCTCACGAATAAGATAAAAAACGAAAATGCGTTTTCACCGTACCGTAACAGTTCCAGCAAAAAAAGAAGGAAACAAATGTTGTATATGCCCAACGCTCTCTTCGTCGAGTGAGTAACTCGCGCTGAAGGAAATTCGCATTGAAATTGTTCACATTTTAAATGTACTTTCACACATCCTCGTGAATAGCGAGACTTTAAAACGATTTTATGTGCCAAAATTGTGCTGCTCTTTTCATTACATAATTTTCATTAAATTTCCCACAGTCACAAGTTAACGATACTGTCTCAAAATATTGCAATCGTGGAACCACGTTTTTACTGGCCCACGTATTTTGGCAGTCGGTGAGATTAGAGGCCCACGAGCAAATCGGATAATTAGGCATTCAATTAGAATTAATAAATCCAACATCAATCACTTGCCGAGGAATAATCTCAGTCCCCAAAGTGTATTAAAATCGTCAAAAAATTTCTTCGATCACTTCAGTTGCGAATTATTTTAAGAGCGACTTCATTATTGTTATTATTTTGAACTGCTTAAGTGTATAAAAATCGTCAAGAAATTTCTTCGATCACTTCAGTTGCGAACTATTTTAAGAGCGACTTCATTATTGTTATTATATTGAACTGCTAAAGTGTATAAAAATCGTCAAAAAAATTCTTCGATCACTTCAGTTGCGAACTATTTTAAGAGCGACTTCATTATTGCTATTATTTTGAACTGCTAAAGTGTATAAAAATCGTAAAAAAAATTCTTCGATCCCTTCAGTTGCGAACTATTTTAAGAGCGACTTCATTATTGTTATTATTTTGAACTGCTAAAGTGTATAAAAATCATCAAAAAAATTCTTCGATCACTTCAGTTGCGAACTATTTTAAGAGCGATTTCATTGTTGTTATTATTTTGAATTGCTTTAAAGAAGGGTATTTACCGCATTGTTTTTTCTCGCGACTTTTTTTAGGTCCTCTTAAGAGGTGTGCAAAACGATGTGCAAAATAGCTAGCGATTTGTCGGGCGCCTCTCGTCGTTATCGCCGTCGCGTAGACGTACATTTTTATTCGCTTCGTTTCACTAGCTCACCTTTTACTATTTCCTTCCTTTGTGAGGGCGAAGGTGCGCAGGCGGCGGGAGGACGAGCTCGCGTCTGTTTGCTTTGCATTGAGCTCATTAGCCGTGCCGGTTGGTTTGGTCCGCGCCGAGTCCGCAGCTCTTCTCCGCACTCATTCAACCGGGCACACACACACACATACATACACGCCGGTGATTAAGATGGTCGTTATGCTGCGTTAGCCGAGGAGGGATATTAAAAAAAACGTAGTCACTCGCCCCTCTCGCATCGTGATATATCGCCGATATTTGTTTCGTTCAGTTTTCAATAACGCTCTCGCGACGATCTAACCGCGTATCTTTGCACCATCGCCAATCTCTAATCTATACTACCTCGTCCAACTTGAATTCTTTAACTTGAAGAGTTGAGGGGAAGAAGAGGAAGACGAAGAAGAAGAAGAAGAAGAAGTGGAGGGTCGTCTAGACGATATTAAAATTGGATCGGGACCTTTCTTTCTCAGTGGCTGGATGATTCTTTATAGTATATATACGATACGTAAAAGGGGTGAATACGGACCACTCCAAAATGATCATTAATAATTTTAAAAAATTTTTAATCGCAAAAATGCAGCTAGAAGTTTGGTTCTTTTTGCAATCTTTGTATGCGCAATTAAAAGATACAGGTAGGAGACGATTGGGTCTAAAGAAAATACTAAATGTTTTTGAAAATTTTCAGTGAGAATCAGCGGGGACTCCGGAGTGCACTTCGATCGAAGTGAAGTTCGATACGCAGCGAGCCGGCCAAGTGAACCACAAGAAAATGTACGGAGAGTGATGCTGTACATCGAGGAAGCTGATGCTGTGCGAAATAACAGCCCGGGGTGTGACAACGAAGCCAGGCCAAGGCAACGAGGGTAACGGGAAAGCCGTACCACCCAAGATCTTGGAAGCGGTGAAATGAACGTGCGAATTGAAGCTGAGGAGAAATTCAGGCAGAGTTCGGGTAGTTAAAAATATCATTGACAATGTTTCGGAATTTTATTAATGAAAATTGGGCGGCACTATGACGTAACTTTTCTTGAATTCTCTTGACTTTTTGAAATCTAATTACAGAACTATAAAAAAAAAAAAAACATGCGTTTAGATCGCAGCGACTGCCAGTTGATTTTGAAGACGATCTTAGCTCCTTTTTCTCGATACAAAAAAAAATCCCCCGATGGTCTATCGATCTCTATGAGATATCTTGCCGGTGATGGACTATGTTTTTTCTGAATTCTCCTTCCTTTCATCCACGAGAGGAAGCCCAGAATTAATAATGTATGCGCGAGTTCGAGGATCGGTTGCCGTACCTCAACCAAGCGAGAGTATATCCAAAGTCGCCGACAATTCTTGGTGCCCCCATGAATATTCAAGCGCGTTCTTCGCGGGCACAAGGAGGAGCGTTGATGAGTTTAACGAATTTGGCACCCAGCTTCCTCGCTCATGTTAATGGCCTGAGCTCGCCGGTATCTATCTTCGTCTCGCTATCGTTTGGTCCATTGGCTCGCTCACATCGGGCCCGAAAAATTCTTCGGGTCTCTTTCCTCGGTGGGTTCCTTCAACTCGTTACGTAAATAATCTTACATGCGTCACTGTTGTTTCGTTGTACATTTATCATAATACCGGGCGAGCCCTGAGCCGCCCACAGTACGTATGATCGATGATTTTTCGAAGGCACGAGCCAAGTTCAAGGCCGGCACCGAAAACTCCCTCCGCGTTTTATTTCTATTTGAATATATTTAAAAACGTTCACTACCGAACGATCTTTGTGGCGTGTCTCGGACCGCGAGCGTCTAACGAGTGCCCACCACCGATTTTTCTTCGCCTCTTAATTGCTCGAAAAAACTCCCGGTACATTATCCACACGCACACCAATTCCAGAAGGCATAGATTATTTCGAACTCGATGAAACGGCGATTTCTCATCGAGTTTTGATTATCGCCAGTCGACGCCACACGTGGACTCCACAGTGAAGATGAGAAAACAAAATACGACACGTGAAAGAGCGAGAAACTCAGGAGACTCAGAAGTAATTAACCGAAGCAGAGATATAGAAGCTCGCACAACCGGCCGTCGAATTAATTTCACGGATGAGTAAAGTTAAGTATGCTCTCGGTTCTTCTCTCGTGTTGGTGTATTATACGCATAGCTGGGCTATGGTTTTGCTCTATCTTTCGCTAATTAGAGCGGCGAATTTTTATACCGCAGTTATATATAGTATAACGCAGCTTCTAGTTCAGCGAATCGTGTTCTTCTTCGCTTTATTCCTTCAAGATTAATACGTCTTTTTCTTTTTTTTTTTTTTCTCTAAGTCTTCTCCGTTCTTGTTCCTCCCCCGCTCGACCCTTCGTTTTGCTTAGGACTCTTCTTTTCTTCTCCTATCTTGTCTATTCTCTTTGCCTCCTTTCACTGATAGCCGTTTTGCTATTCCAGGGGAAACAAAAATGAGGGTAAAATAAAATGGAGAAAGGAAAAAAGGCAGAGAAAATCTTCTCCTCTCAGTAGAACCGACAGCAAGTACGAGGCCGAGGCTGGATAACAAGCTTTGAAGTATAAGCCGCTTGTTCGTTCGTTCGTTCGCTCGCTTCTCTCCGACCATTTAGACGCTGCGGAAGAAAAATGTTTTTCCGTTATTTCTACCTCCTTCCCTTCAATTCACTTTCTTTTCTTCTCTTACACTTTTCTCGACCATGCTCACCGGCAGACCAGAGTTACAGTTAATTCGCGGGACAAAGTTTTCCTTCGTTACCAAGGAAAACCGCGCGCCCCGTCTCGAGATATACAAAACGAAGTTCCGCCCTGCGCCGCTACAGGCGGAGAAACTAAACCCGGTCGTATCGTTTGTAATGCAAAGTAAAACGATACTATCTTTCGCTGCGAAGCTCTGCAGCGAAGGACCCGACGAGCTCCTTTAAAATAGCTGCGCTTTACCACTCGCGTCTCTCGGGCTCGGCTTTGAAACACGCAATTGCAGATTTCTCTAATTGTTCTTCAAGTTTTTGTAGAAAATTAACAATCCAACTATCCGATATACGTGACAATTGCTTGGGACATTTTTATTTTCTCGTTACATAAAAAATACGTTAAAACACCAGAATATCGCAATTTAAGAAAAAGACACTCGTATTTTTGTGTGTTCTCAAGTATTCAAATTCGACGTCCACTTATGAAAAATAATAGCCCGTATCGCATGAATTGATTATACGTTTTTGTGGCAATGTAGGTTAAGTTCGCCGTGAGATCGATGGGGAAAAAAAAAAGAAAAAACACATCCAGTTCACGAGGATCATAGCACGTGAAAGTTGATACGGTTATCAGTGGTGTGGCTCGCCCCCCTTATTTCTAGCTTGCATATATACGACGTTACAGAGCTAGGCTCGGTTGCAGCCCCGAGTGGCGGTGAGCGCCATGTGGCAAGCCAAACCGCCTATTTTAACGCTCTATTGTTATGATTTATTATGGTTATCGGAAGCAAACGGGCTCTCGTGGGCTCTGCTCTTCACCCCCTAACGCCTTGGGGGTATATCCTCGCTCGGGAAGTGGAAGGACGAGAGAAGGAGGCGGCGGAGGTGGAGGATAAAAAAAATCACAGGGAGGGTTTGGTTTTTCATCCATCTGCTGGGTTCTTCGTCCTCACTCCCTCCGCTCGTTCTCTCTTAGCCATGCCGAGTCGAGTCTACTGTCCCTCGAGCCCGTTTCGAATCTCCAGTAAGAGAAAAAACGATCACCGGCATGTTAGACATCTCAATCGTCTCCCGTTGTAATAAAAAATTCCATATTTTCATACCCCCATTAAACGGTATATGGTGCAATGATTTCACACTGCCGAAAAACGACAGGAGACGTTTGAAGATGCACTGTCAATTTGCAAATTTCACAATCGTTTCCAAAATTCTATATCAACCCTAAAACAAAGCGTACATTGTGCTTTGATGGTATTATATATTTTGTGATTTTCCAGATCGTCAGTTCGACGACGAACGTGCAGTCAGAGCCCGTGGATCGCAAATGATAAGACTATAACTGGTACGAAGAAACGAGGAGCCGGAGTGAGACCGAGAGGCACAATAAACAATGCAAGTATCTGCGTCAACGAAGGGGTTTGAGCACTTGGCACGCAGGGCTGCTCGTCGCCGGGCCACCGCACCAATAGAACCAGAAGCAGAAGCAGTACAGGGCGGTGATGCATAGCGTCCAATTACCAGCTGGGAGGGCATATCTTCATGGGGGGTCCTACACGCAATTGTTGTATTTCCCCTCATTGTTCACCGCCGCGACGACCACCAGGAACGCGCGGGGCTCACGCGTACGTTCGCTCCGCTCGCGATGATTGGATCCATTGTTTTTCTCCTTCTTGTAATTATTCTCAGAACGAGAAAAGGACAGGGCGAATAAGGGACAGGGCGAGAAAAAGAAATGGGCGAATGTGCGGGAGAGGAGGAGACACGAATGGTCTAGAAATACTTGGGCTCGTACGTGCCGCAAGTGACGTCGATCGTCCGCGTGCTTGCAGAGCCCGGCGGCGCCCGGATTCACCGCGAAATGATAAAACAATTGAAACCCCCAGCAACACCACCGGCAGCAGTTAGTGCATATGCACATGCAGTTGTGTGGGCGAGCGAACGAGAGATCGGCTCGCTCGCGCTCGCTCGTTATTCCCGCGGGGAACAACGCGTAGATTAAGTGATGAGCTTTGTATAATTAACCCTCCTCCCGAGCGAGACACAGTATAATATTATGTGCTGGCAGCTAGCGCTACGGAATACATAATAGCTAACATACGGTTATGAGATTAATTACCTATCGGCGTCCTCTCGTTTATTACCTTTTTTTTCTCTTCTCTCTTTTTATTTCTCAATGATTTTTAAAGTGGCTCGATGATCCTATTAAACGGTTGACGAAGTTTTATTCCGATGCGGGCTATCTACGCTTTCACTCGCTAATTAATTCTACCGTCGGAGAATAATATTTCGATTGAATATCGAATGTCGGCAATATTTGATGAATTTCGTGGGAATACTGTTAGCTTGATAAATTTACAGTTATGTTGAGGACATGATTATCGAGAGCGGAAATCTTGTTTGAAGTGCAGAAGCAATTTTTTATCGGATTAGATACAAAGTGAAATTTTGAACATCGAGTACGTTTTTTGTTTTTTTTTTTTGTTTTTTTTTTTTTACTATGCCAACTATATTTTTTGATCGATAATCCGATTGAATGGTTGATGAATTTTTATTCGGATATGGGTTATCAATGCTTCAACTCGTTTATTAATTCCACGATTGGAGAACCGCATTTCCATAGAACATTGGAAAATATTAATGGTTTCATGCGTTTTTCATAAAATTACTTAGCGTTATCAAATTATAATTGAATTAACGCAATCATTATAGCAAAAATATTGATAAAAAATTCCTTGTTGAATAGAGAGACAAAAAAAAAGAAACGTATTGAAAAAAAAAAAACATAAAATATTCTAGTAAATCACGAAAATAGTATTACAAAAATGTATATGCAATGGAGCGAATTTTGCGTTCCCTTGGCGCCAGGTCGCTTCCGGTTCTCGCCTGGATTGGATCAGAGTAAATTTTCAATCACTGTTCGGTTCTGTTCGCGAATGGCGATATTTTTTTTTTTTTTTTTCATCCCGTATTTTTCGTGGGACGTCAAACGAAAAGCGCAGATTTCTCTGTGCTCGTTGCAGGCGAGCTGTCCATTGGCTTCAAAGGACCTCTCTCTCTGTGTCCACTGACGTTTTTGACATTTCAAAAAAAAAGTCAATCTCAAATTCTACGGCGTTTCGTTATATCCTGTATCGGCCGAAGCATTGCAGATATTCCAATGGTCGGGCTCATCCTCATCCACCGGTGCAGTAACAACGTTTTTTTTTGTTTCCGTCGATACTCTCCTATTTTTGCCAAGAGTCCAACTTTCAATTACAAATACCCGATATTGAAGCCAAAACTTCATCACGACGTGCATAGCCAAGTAATAAAGAAAAACTAAAAAAAACCTGCGCCAGAAATGAATTCCCTCTAATGTCAACGAGTGAACAACTGTCGATGGAGCCAACATATTGCTCTATTTTTTCTTTTCCCTTTCGTCTTTACGCTCTCGTCTCCGCCACATGCAATCGCAATGTCCGCAGACATGTAACGTTGGAATTCTCGTATTGCGATTGCACGCGCGCGTAAAGTGAGATAGAGAAAGGCTCTTGGACACGCAAGTGGTGCAATAGTCTTCAACCTAAATTCTCGTGGTGGCCAGATCGCAGTTGTAGAAGGAACAGCAGCGTAGCTCGATACTCTCCTATTTTTGCCAAGAGTCCAACTTTCAATTACAAATACCCGATATTGGAGCCAAAACTTCATCACCACGTGCATAGCCAAGTAATAAAGAAAAACTAAAAAAACCTGCGCCAGAAACGAATTCCCTCTAATGTCAACGAGTGAACAACTGTCGATGGGGCCAACATATTGCTCTATTTTTTCTTTTTCCTTTCGTCTTTGCGCTCTCGTCTCCTCCACATGCAATCGCAATGTCCGCAGACATGTAACGTTGGAATTCTCGTATTGCGATTGCACGCGCGCGTAAAGTGAGATAGAGAAAGGCTCTTGGACACGCAAGTGGTGCAATAGTCTTCAACCTAAATTCTCGTGGTGGCCAGATCGCAGTTGTAGGAGGAACAGCAGCGTAGCTCGGAGATCGAGACCTTCGTATCACATTTCCCATTGGCCTCGGGCGCCATAGTGTATTATGGGTCCTCGTAGAATAAAGATCCTTTGACAAAATTGTCCCCGGGGAAGCGCTTTAGGGAGCTCCGCCGGGCTGTGCCCGAACGGGCGGCTATACGGCCACCAGGAAATGACTGAACAGCGTTAGGATATTGCGTTAGGTTGAACGCGTCGCCAGGCGTCGTCGTCTTGTCTCTCCTCCGACCCACGAGGAAGGTACCTTCTCGGTAATATCTGCCTCTTTCTTCTCGCGTATCTTACGCTATAGTTCTGCAGTTCAGCGGGAATTGTCGCGAACGTGGACGAGACGACCGCGCGCAAAGAAATGACGAAGGGCACGGTCGTTTAGCTTTATCGAATCTGCCCATCGTTAAGGATATCCGACATTCTTCTGGGGCGGATAAAACGTGCGAAATAGCTGACCGAAGTATTATCATGATTTATCGAAAAGAATTAGATCAATTAAAGGACTTGTCTCTGCACTTTTGTAATGCAGAATCACGGAAATTTTGAAACTGCGCGAAAAAGAAAATGCTTGGTTGGTTGAAATCAGTTCACCGATATCCTAGAACTGAAAAAAAAAGACATAATCACTATACACTTGAGGATATCGTATTCGTTTGTATAGGCAATTCCATGAAGCTCTTTTCCTGATTCTCCTCGCGTGGTCGAAAATCGACGAAGACGTGAAACCCATGTCCGCGCGTAATTTAGAGTTCTTAACTCCCAGTAGGTGGTTCACCACCCCCCGGGGTTCGAGACACCTTATCGCGCTGCAACGCCGGCCTCAAAGGTCCCTCTCCTCCTCCTCTTATTCTTCTTCTTCTTCTTCCTTCTCTCATTCCTCGCACGCTGTGCCTGCTCCCAGGAATCCCCGATGATACCTCGGTCACCAGGACTCCCTGCTTTCGCCTTGCTTCCTGGGGAGTCTGGCTCTACCTTGTTTTTGTTCCGGCTGCCGTTCCAAGGCACGCACGGCGCCACAGTCGGAAGAAATACTCGACGCATTGGCTCACCTCGCGTCGCCTCGGAATCGACACACGCGCGCCAACTCTAATCCTTACTTTTCATGTACACGTAAGCACATAAACGTCAGCGTGACCGTTAATTCATTTTTCCTTTAACCGATAAAATTGTGTACGTATATACCGCACGTATATAATATACAGTAGATATTATACAAGCACAGAAGGGCCATTACTTTCAATTTATGTTCTACCACTCGCTGGTGTGCGCGGTGTACGACGAGCTCGTGCGACGATTCGTGAAATGTTTCGCCAAAATTGTGTGCCGACTCCCCGCGTTGCCCGCCACTATAGCCGAGCAACGAAAACGCTGCACGTAGGACACCTCGGCCAATATACCCTCGATAACCGCTTGTGAAAGATTCATGGCCCGAACATTCATTAAAAAATTGTCTTCGCGTCCAACACCGCGCGTCTAACCGTTTTTTTTTGTCCAGAAGTAAATTAAATTTTCACTGTAATTTGTGTGTTCACCGGAAGATTGATTACGCTGAGCTCTTCGTATTCTCATACATTGTTATTTAATTGAGTTTCATTGTTTTATAATGAAATTCAAACAAACCATCAAAATTAACGTACTTCAAAGTAAATTATTGAAATTAAATTACGCATACCCGTGCATGCGTAAAATCTCCGAAAACTTTTGCATCAAATTTCCCAAACTTTGTTTCATTGTCATTTATGAAAACGTCCCGGATAAGCATACTTATTACTTGTATCCCGGCTTATGCCCCTACAGATACGGCGCACGTTCGGCCGAAGCAAAGGGGTTTGATATTTCCAACAAGTTACCAAGTGGATGTTGTGAAAGCACCGGAGTCATCAGCGAAGTACCCGAGAGTCTCGGAGAGTCGAGTGGATGAGCGCAGCATCACCTGCCAGCGTTGCAACCGGTACTCCGCTCCGTGTTTGTTTCCTATACGTGTTTCCTATCGCGCACAATGCGATATCCTTGCCGACCCCCTGGATCAAAGTTTTCTGGAGAGCGAAACAGAGTTAAAATGAGATAGCGAGAGAGAGAGAGAGAGAGGAATGGAATAGAAAGCGGAGTCGAGTCCCAGAGCATCGGAGTGAGAGACTCGCAAAATGTATGCGCACACGGCCAGATTCACAAGGAGGGCTGTAAACCCCGCCTTGGGCCAAGTTCCGAAAGACCAACCCCTGAATATAGTATATATACGTATACACCGCACGAAATTTCACCCTACACCAAAGGAATATATATATATATATATAGAGCGAGAGAGTTGCGTACGAGTCTATCCCTTTCGTCCGATCGTTGGCCCTTATTCCTACCTCTCTCTGTCACGTACGCATAATAGTACGTGCACACTCAATGCCACAGCGAGATATTGAGAAGGAGAGAGAGAAAGAGGGAGAGAGAGAGAGAAAGGCGAGGCTACGCGCCAACGCAGTGACCCACGAACCAACATATTGGCATTGTTTGAAGAACGAGAATTGGTCGCGGCTGTGGCTCGTGCGTCGGTGAGACGTGCTGTGTTTTGCACAGAGAATCGACGCCGGGGGAACTTTGTTCTGGCGACGACGAGCGGACGAGTGAACGAACGAGCAAACGATCGATTCAGCGCAATTGTCCCCTTTGGTTAAAACCGCAGTGTACGCCTCGCCGTTAATTGTCTCGAACACTGTCTACCCTAGATATCCACGGATGTGATGAGCGTATCAAAGGATGATGACTAATGTGCTCCGATTTTCGTTAAATTTCGGGCTTGGAAATTTCCAACATATAACAATGCAGACATATACCCGAAACTTTCAATAATAACGAAAATATAACTGAAATACATTTTGTTTTTTTCAATTCCGCAAAATAGAAAGGTGCAAGAACGAAAAAATGAATCATGGTGAAAAAAAATAAATTGTTCCGTTATGACATTGAACTTTTGAATTCCCGATACAGTTTATTGCGCAGACTGGAGCGATCTAATAAATGCACACACGCCCGTTGTTTAATCGCGAAGTAAAATGTACATTTCACCGGTACACCGATAATTTATATTAATGTCGGAAGTATAAATTACGTTTTACGTTGAAAAAGTTTAGCGAGCAATGTTGACTCTGCGGTAATGAATACGATTATTATCCAAACGCGAGTAGTCGTTTCTCTGCGGCGGAGTGAACGAAAGAGTCGTGATCGTTTGAAATGTCGCGAAAAACATTTTATGATCTCGATGTGTCGTCGACCGCCGTGAGAAAGACACTGGGACTTTCTTCCACGTAGTCCCGCACTCTCTTTCCCATTTTTCTCTCTTAACATCTCCGGGATCTTAACATCTACTTAACACGAATCAAGGCGCGGGAGGATACGCTGATGAGAATCCTCGCGTGAGCTCTCGGTCGGCTATAATCTTTGACTGTCGGTATATAGGCGAGGAACCTCAGCCTCTTCCTCTTCCTTTCATTCTTATTTTCCTCGCATTTCTTTCTCCCGCTCGCCTAGCCTTCGAGCATGAGATTCCCGGCGGCTTTCACCGATCGCGCTCGTGCGATCGACTCACTCGCACGCGCGCTCTTTGAATTCTTTGATAATTGAGGTTTAGTAGCAACCCGCGAGCCCCCGATCCGCAGTATCGGTAGGTTATTTGTTCTCCGAGCGGGTCCACTTAAAATTGAAGCGGCCCGATCGCCAATTCCCATATTACGGTGCCGCGTACACGGGTTCGCGTGCATCCGCGTGCAATGCGCAACGCAATCTCGCCGCTTTGCGTGCGAGCCGCCCACGCAGCCTCCAAAGCGGCTGCCGATCTACACGATCGGTGGTATGCACTTGCACCGGCGGGACGAATGTCGAATACCACCGGGAGTTATGCGTGAGGCGGACTCTACTGTTCCGTGCTCGTTGCGCATACATACGTGTGCATTTGCGAGATACATCTATATGCATTTGCCAGTGGAGCGCTTCACGCACACTCCGGACACAAATTAAACTCACGCACGTAGCCTCGAGGCGTCATGTGCTCCGTAGCCGCAGCAACTAATGAGTGAGGCGGGCGAGTCGGTATGGGATGTCGAAGTATCGGTATTCCCGTAGCGCAAGACGCACAGCCAAATCATTAAAATCAAGAAAACTTTCTTTCCTCCTTTGAGTGATTTTTATTGCGTGCTCCCTCGTTTTCAGCAATCAGGATACATACCTGTGGCATTTTAATTGAGCGTTTTTACGTTTTTTAGGTTCGCCTGTTTAGCAGCTTGACAAACCGTGGGGAAAAAGTGTCGGAAAGTGACGGGATCTGGAGCAGAGCCTACGCATGCCGAGTCTCTGAGTTACGGCAGGAGACAGTGTTTTCAAATTTCCATATATCGAATTTCATTCTACCGAAGGGGCGCACAATTTTTAGCAGACTCGGCCGCCAATTTTGGACGTCGTGGACCCACAGCCGCAGCAACTAATGAGTGAGGCGGGCGAGTCGGTACGGGATGTCGAAGTATCGGTATTCCCGTAGCGCAAGACGCACAGCCAAATCATTAAAATCAAGAAAACTTTCTTTCCTCCTTTGAGTGATTTTTATTGCGTGCTCCCTCGTTTTCAGCAATCAGGATACATACCTATGGCATTTTAATTGAGCGTTTTTACGTTTTTTAGGTTCGCCTGTTTAGCAGCTTGACAAACCGTGGGGAAAAAGTGTCGGAAAGTGACGGGATGTGGAGCAGAGCCTACGCATGCCGAGTATCGGATTTACGGCGGGAGACAGTGTTTTCAAATTTCCATATATCGAATTTCATTCTACCGAAGGGGCGCACAATTTTTAGCAGACTCGCCCGCCAACTTTGGACGTCGTGGACCCACAGCCGCAGCAACTAATGAGTGAGGCGGGCGAGTCGGAGTATCGGTATTCCCGTAGCGCAAGACGCACAGCCAAATCATTAAAATCAAGAAAACTTTCTTTCCTCCTTTGAGTGATTTTTATTGCGTGCTCCGTCGTTTTCAGCAATCAGGATACATACCTGTGGCATTTTAATTGAGCGTTTTTACGTTTTTTAGGTTCTCCTGTTTAGCAGCTTGACAAACCGTGGGGAAAAAGTATCGGAAAGTGACGGGATGTGGAGCAGAGCCTACGCATGCCGAGTCTCGGAGTTACGGCAGGAGACAGTGTTTTCAAATTTCCATATATCGAATTTCATTCTACCAAAGGGGCGCACAATTTTTAGCAGACTCGCCCGCCAACTTTGGACGTCGTGGACCCACAGTCGGTGAGAATTTTGTTTCGTCGTTATTTATTTATTTTCATTCATTCATTTATTTTGTTCGCGCATCGACTGCGGGTAGTAATGGATGGTTGTTTCGGTACACGAGCTCTCCCGTCGCCCTTACAGTTATCGCATGCACTATATTAAACTATAAAATTTGTGAGTGGCTCGTGTGTACGCGAGGAGGCTCTGTTCGGGTGGTATATACACTCGGGCAGGGCAACGGCAGCGTTCGTTCGGTTGTGCGGGGGGCTCCCTCACCGCGTAGGACCGAGTGCCTCTCGGAAATGGCTTCATCGGAGTAAATCCTACGGGAGATAAATCAGTCGGGGTCCTGAGTCGGGGAGCGTCGACTCGTCGTGGAAAAAAGGCCCGAAAGCTTCGGCGCTTGCGGTTCGGTCATTCGGCCACGTATACGCGATGTTGCGCCGCGCAAAGATCCGCGTTGTGTTTTCCTTATTTTCGTTTCACTTTTTTTGTTTTTTTTTTGTTCCGCTTTGGTAGCTCGCCGGTGCTGATTTCGCGGTGCATGTTCGCACCGTGGGTGTTCGTATACCTGACTAATAAGTTCCGAACTAATGTTTTATCGCGAATTAGGAGCTGTATAGCAATAGCGATTATGACGCTTGGGCCCTTCGCCTTTTTATGGCTTTTGGACACTCCCTTTGGACTTGTGAGGATTTTTTACGAGTCTATGGCAATACTGAGAGTCGATGTTGCCATTTGCTCGCTGATAATGTCTTCGTGTCACGCCAGAACTTCCTCTGTGCTAATTGCTGAGGGTTTTTTTTTTAATTAATTTTTGCTTTAATAAAAAAATATATTGTAAAATGTACCGGAAGTCGGATCTGGGAATTGTGAAATCACAAACGACGAAAAGTTACTTCAGCACGATAATGCAGTGCGAAATTGATTTTAGCAAGGTTCATTTTGACTCGTGATACATTTTGCTCTACCGCAGAATGGTTCACCCTTTGTCTCGCTGATAATGTCTTCGTGTCACGCCAGAACTTCCTCTGTGCTAATTGCTGAGGGTTTTTTTTTTAAATTAATTTTTGCTTTAATAAAAAAATATATTGTAAAATGTACCGGAAGTCGGATCTGGGAATTGTGAAATCACAAACGACGAAAAGTTACTTTTGCACGATAATGCAGTGCGAAATTGATTTTAGCGAGGTTCATTTTGACTCGTGATACATTTTGCTCTACCGCAGAATGGTTCACCCTTTGTCATTCTCTCTCGCCAAACTTCAAAGTAATTTCTCCCCTCCCACCGAGCACTCGATCGGATTTGAAGTAGCAAGTGTAATTACATTGCGAAAGAACCCAGTGAGTCCAGACGTTTTTGCCGTAGCGGTGAGAGGAGCGCGCGCCACTGTCAATTTGCATTCTATTATCGCGACTGGTGCTGGCGTTCCCACTCATTCCACTCACTTACTCCTATCCGAAGCAACATCTTCATTTTCTTAACATGAATAAAAAATTGTTTGCCTCTAACGCGAAAATTGTCAAGTCCTTACCAAACTTTGCTCGATTTTTAACGCCGCCTTAAAGAATTATATATTCAATTGAGAGTCATATTCGAACCTCCGAGTTTCTCGAATACACAATTTGTGATTGACAAAATACTCACATTAAGTTAATGGAATGATTTACCGATATGATATTAAATTCATTGGAGTCATTTTTGTTTTTGAGCAGAAATGCGGTCCGCCATGAAGGGTTAAAGCTTTTTCAAGTATCGCCACTGATCATTTCGCGCGAGTCATAAATCCCAACATAGTACCGATTTATCGTAGCAATTTATGCATCGTATACACAGTATTTACGTTCCCTTGATCCATTTGTCGACTTGAATGGTCCGCCAAGTGGAGCAGAAACTTCCGCCACAAACTTTGCGGCAAATAGGACCTGACCTTTTGGATCCATGGGTTTTCTGTTTATGTATCCAGGCAGGTAAGCGAGCTGTGAATCGCGTCGAAGCCTCGAGAGGGATCGATACCGATCCCTATTGATTTCAAGGACCTCGTGTTTGCGTGCTGGAATACTAAGGAACAAATCCTTTGGAACACGAAAAACCCTTGTGAGCCTCGGGGCGGTCAGGTGCGACGGTCATGGTGGTGGCGGTGGTCGCTCCAAATTCCTACCCCGTGAAATTGGTATTATTCGTCGCGTTCCACCGTTTCTCGGAAAGTATTCTTTACACGCAATCCCGAGATGAAAATAAAAAATAAAAAAATCTATACAATTTGAGGATTCCCTTTTTTTTTTTCGTTCATCACTCCCCCGTTAGTCGAGAAAGAAGTTGTTGACTTAAGCGCGTGGCGAATTCGCCTCTCAAAACATTTCTTCGCTCCCCCACGTTCGAGTGTATTTGCCGGTGAAGAGAATGGAGGCCTGCGACGATCGCATTACGCCCGTAACACGACCAGATAAAATCGTTGAATGCCCGTGTGTTCGTCCTCCGTACGACCTCATTGATCTTTCATTGAAAATCTTTTCACCCGCACGAAGTGCTTTTCATCGACCGCGATACACGTCTCGTCCGATTTTCGCGGTGGGAAAATCCGATGGAGCTATCGATCTTTGTCTTGCTTTTGATCCAACGTTGATTCGCCAAAAGGGGGAAAAAAATGTGCTTGCAGCATCGAAAAAGATGTTGCAAAATCGTTTTCGTGAATAAAATCTCTATGACGGATCGAAAAATGGACAGAAAAGAGGTATAACTGAATTAATGAATTCCAGGTATCCGATTGAGAGTATAAATCCATTCTAGTGCATTTACTCAATTGATTATCGATTTTTACCGGTATTTTGTTTTCGATTTTCAATTAATCGGTATTTGTATGTCAAAACAATGAGCGGTTTTGTAAACAAAAGGAATCAAGGCACTTTGCTTTATAATTCGTCCCGAGATTATCGCATTAGCTAATGGATAGTTCCAAAGTGTGGTACGAGAGAGAAATCTGTCGACGTCGTTATGGATGTTGGCGAAGAGCGGAGCGCGGGTAGCTTCACGTTATAAACCAGCTCGTCTAGTTATACGATCCTTCCCCAATAGATAAACACCTGCGCAGATTACATGGACCGTGCACTCCTCTTAGTGCGGAGGAGTGGAGACTGGAGATAGGGGATGCACTGGTGGCTGGTTATCTCACGAGCTCGGTGTGCCCGTGCGCTGGGGTGCATAGGTGTATGGCAATTTAACTAGTAATTTCAAACTTACATCGGCTCAACTTTGGGGGTAATGATGTGGTAGGTAAATTGCATCACACGACCGAGTTACGGAGTTATTGGACGTCGTGTTCGCCAACGAGGAGGACCAGGATGGGCACGGGGACGATACCGATCGCTGAGGCCTGAGCTCAGAGCTTTCCCTCTTCAAGCAGAGCGCAACGTCATCCCCATGTACACGGCCACTGTACAAGCAATTCCTTGTCAGTCGGGAGATTTTTTTTTTTTTTTTCCAAACACTGAGAGCAAATTAACCCATCATCAGGTACTAAGTAGCAAGTATGCATTTTTATTTCGTACGAGAAATTTTTTTTTACAACTGCCATAATTATCAGATAATGATTATAACTATATACCTAGTTATCTGAAGATAATTAAATGGATCAGAAATGAATAATTGTCATTTTTGTAGTTGATTGTATTATTACGATTTTCCTGGGCTCACACTAAAAAAAAATCGACTGGTTTGCAAATTGATTGTGCAAGTAGCGGAATTTTTGATACATGAATTTAATATATTCCCAGATGGTCTCTTCGGTCGGTCGATGGCAGAGAAAAGTTTGGAGTCGGGCGGGATTTATGCTGTGGAAAGCCCCATATATAGCCATGTATGTGTGGATGCTGTATCCAACACGTATCCTGCGCTCGATCAGAATCCTCCACGGAAATTGCTGTACTGAATGCCCGTAGCTGCCGGTGCTGCTCAGAGTTTGTCATTAATTTTCAAGTATCGTCATTAGAGACTCCTGAACATAGCCCGCGAGTTTCGACGATATTTCCGTCTATCATAGAATTTATCGCGATCGATAGCAAAGCAGATCCTTGTTGAGAATATTATTTCCCCTGACCGCCTAATAATTTATCGACTACAACGCGCATCGTGAAAGCTCATTTAGATATACCAGCTCGAATATATATATATATATATATATATGCGTTGGTACCTGAGCATGCAGCATGCGCGTCAGTGCGTAACATGTTGGAATGATTATAATAACGCGTGACTAGTCGCATGCCATTACACGAGTCACCATGCGTTTCTTTTTTTTTTTTATTTCTCCACAATCCTACTGTCCGATAGGATTGGGTTCAAACACTTAACGCTCAATCTAATCAAACATATAGCTATCCTCTGGGCAAATTTCATTTTAACTGCTCTTACAAACTCGTGATTTATCACGTTTCGACTACAGCTATCAGTAAATACGTCATCAATTATCAACGCTCATTCCACATAGCTTCTCTATTACAGTTTATGTTGCGGATTAACATTCAAATAGGACCCTCCAGCTACTCGTGACGATTATTTCCACACGATTTTTACGTGGGTGCATTCCTTATCAACAGGCGCCTCGCAGATTCTTGGTAGCCACATTTATACTCGAGTTACTTTATTTATAATCCGTACCTGATATTATTTTTTAATATATATCCACATTTTTGTTGCTGGACATTGGTACAATGCATTATTGATATATGGATGTTAATAAATGTATTTCCTGTCCATATTCACATCTACATCATTCGTGTCTCACTCATTGACAGCTGAGATATGATATGATTATATGAATATGACCATTCGATGGTTCAACGAAATTCTGCAATGCTTTTTACTGAACGCAAGTCATTAAAGGGTTTTTTTTTAATGGATAAGATCCTCTTCCTGCTATCTGTTAATATATATTTTTAATTATCTTCGCTGTATAAATCTATTGTAAATCATTACAAACTTGATGTCTCTAATCTTCGAAAGTGAAGCAAAAACCGTGGCGGAAGAGTTTGCGCACGAATGTAGGCGCAGCGGTGAGTTTTCTTTCTCTCTTACAGGCGTCGATCCAGTCACGATTCGACATAGGCGTGGTGCCGCGGTTAAAGCAACTCTCTCGTTGTCGGCTTTCCGAACGTACCAAGAAGATGGACGGTTTGACCTCGGTCCCGCGCGCAGTCTACGCTTTACCATCGCGAAAAACCTAGAAGAGCCAGGAGAGCTTTAACGCTCGTCGCGATCCGCTTCGTGCACCTTCGGACCAGACTTCCACGATGGTTTATGATTCGGAGCCATCTGCTCTAGGGAACGATCGTAACCATCGATTATACTGCACTGGAATCTCGTCGGTATACACCACTCACCATGGATATATCCTAAGCGGATGTGCTTACCGATACACGGTTTCCGGGATTCGTCCCGTAGGAAATGAAAACAAAAGTTCAGTCCACAATGTCATATCTGATAGAAAGGTGAGGAATTCTTCCGTGAGTCGAGTGTATCGGAAAAAGGAAAGTAAAGGCGTAAATGGACCGGCGATTCATCGACAATTTTTTAACATTTCGTGAGAAATTGTCACGATTTAGATCAATATTAGAAAAAAAAAAAAATATATATATATATAAAGATGCTGAAGAATATAGAGAAATAACCAAGACAGAAAGAAAGAGAACAAAATTATTTGTTCTCGATGAATGACATGTTCCGATTCAGAGCCTTAAGCTTCTGGGAAGATGAAGATTAGCAGAGTAAAAACTGGATAACCGATAATTATCGGCATTTATGTCGTGCCTTAAAATAAAGAATTGGGACCGCAATATCGTGATATGCTCTATAACAAATCGTTGAACATTTTGACGAAACAATCGTATGAAAATAAAATTACCGACTGTTTCAGAAAACACTGTCTTCACCCTCGTGCTCTGAAATCACGAAAGCCGTCGTGCAGCATCGCCATCTTACAAGACGAAGATTATCCACCGATTCCGAAATCCATGAAAATTAAAGCTCAAGATATGAAATCCTAAGGACGACATAATGGAAAACCTCGAAAGAAGCCCGCGAAGAGGGAGATGAAGAACGAAAACAAAACAATCGACACCAGGAGCAGCAGCAGCATCTTCTTGGTCCCTTCCATCTTCAGTCGGCTTCGTCTTGGTCGTCCTCTCGTAGGGAGTCGAGTCTCGACCACATCGCTCCATTCTCCGCGGAGAAGTAGAGGGGAATCGATCGTTGGTGCGCAGACTCTCGTCTCTACATACACTGTACATATATCTCTATATACATCTGTATACATATATCCCCATATATACAACTATGTATACGTATACATATATACACATCCACATCATGTGCAGCCGGTAGTGTCAGGGGGCTGGTGGTCGTGGATTCTCGTCGCGTGGGTGGGGACGTCGTAGTGGTCCACGCCGTGGACCACTACGTATATCGTTCCTCGTTTGCCGTGTGTTGTGTCGGCTCGCGCGCTTTCCCGTCGAGTTGAGCAGAGTAGGGAACATAGGCGGCGGGGGTGTGGTATAAACGTGGTGGCGGTGTACGACGCTCGTAATCGGCGTATGTACCGTCGAGGGAGCGAGGGTTGACGGCACGGCGGGGGAAAGGAGACCTTACTAGGAGAGAGGGAGTCAGCGAGATCAGAGAGAGAGAGAGAAAGGCCGGGCGAGAAGGAGAGGAGAGAGCGAAGGAGATAACGATAGAACGAGTGCGCCGACTCTGCGAGTGGAGGCTGTGCACGTATATAGGGATGTATCTATCTACGCTGTACGCGTTTATATACATGTATATAAACGCCATGGTATAAGCTGGTGATAGCCACCTACAGGAGATCCGAGAGGGACGGATGGATGTGTTTCAGGGCGAACCGAGGCTGGTCGAAAGGGGATGGAAAATGAGAGATTGAGCGATGGAGAGAGAAGAAACGATCCCGATTCTGCGACTGGAGGCGGTACCCCAACACCCAACCCCCGGCGGCGGGGGCGCCACGGCGCCTCTCGCCTCGAGCGCAGTGCGACGTCGCGACGCGCCACGTGCGGTCCTCGGCAATACACACACCGAATATTATCATCTTATCATATCGTATAATATCGCATCATCGTACTAATATTATATCACTTAAGTCCTCTCGCTTCCTTCCTTGGTAGACATTCCTACCTTCCTTCCTTCCTTCCTTCCGTCCGTCCTCCTTTCTTCCTTCCTTCCTTCTCTTTGGCTTCCTCATTCGTGATACATTTCGCGCGCAACTGAGACAGAGAAGGGTGCACAACAATCGACAGCCTCCAGAGCCACGAGAGAACACGCGTTTGCGTATATTCGCAACGGCTCGCCGAGCGCTTATCCGCGAGGGAAGAGAAAGTCAAGCTTCAGTATCGTTTTAGCGCGAGTCTCGCACGCGCGCAACGCTCAGACGAAACTTTATCAACGCGGATGTTCACGGGCTTTCGGTTATTGTGGATTCTCATGTTCGGGATAACGGGGAACGAGATTTTTCAACGTCGCTGAAGAGGACACGCCACGGGAGGAAAAAAGGAAGAGAGAGAGAGAGAGAGAGAGAGACTAACTGACAAAGTGGGAGAAGAGGAATCAAGGGTGGGAGCTATTCACCCTGAGTGACAAGGGAGATAACTCAATTTTGCTCTCGATGTCGCCTGACGTGTCGCTTACGGCTGTTTATCATCTTTTCAACCCCTTCCGACGAGCCGATTCTACCGATGCAGCGTAGAGTGAACGTTTCGATTTTCCTGATTGTTTTTTCGTTTTTTGTTTTCCTGTGAAGATTCATTCGGCGGCTTTTTTAGAAGCAGTTTTGTTTGTTTGTTGCACTTCGTCTCGTGGAACTGAAGCGAAAGGGTTGACGCGTGACCGTAGGGGTGGTTTCTCGGATTCCTCGTCCACGTTCTCGGTGCCATTGATCGTCCGAGGCTTTGGGTGTATCGTCAGTGAGATAAAAAGGGTGAGTTTTGTGGTGCTGACTCGTTAGCCTCTGCAGTGTTGGACGTTTTTTTTTTTTTTTTTTTTTTTTCTTACGAAAGTTACGGCACGAAACAATGTCGGAGAACATGTGGTTCCTTTTGGAGGTCGTGGCAGGATTAACTCTGATATTTGGGCGCAGTGATACGGTTATTTATCTCTGAGAAGATTGTTCCATGATCTTGGAATATTAGAAGTGATGAAAAAATGAGCTAAATCCGAATAAGGACAAAAATTGTCAGGATCTTTGGTTGCAGTCGCAGATTTTTAAACATTTCAGATACTTGCCATTGTGAGGTTCAATTATTTTATTTGTTCCGAAGTAAATATGCCCCGTAACTGATTCATAAATTGCGGGTGTTGATTGAGCATTCAATAAAACGTGTCTCCGGGGACGACGAAGTTTTTCGGGACTTTGTACACCGCAAGATTTCTTTCTATGAAATTATATGAAACAACAGATAAAACTCTGGGAATCCCAGTTATTCGCCCCGTCGCCGGTGAGTGTGAGTCGGGGGGTAGACAAAGTTTTTGCAATTAGAAGATGCGCGCTTGTCGCTCGCATCGCCCCCCCTCGGGGGAGTCGTATTTAACTTTACTTAACGAAGTTTTTGGGGCTTTCGCGTTGACGCGGAACCCTGGGGATCCACGTCTCGCACTGCCACCTGCTCAACGAACCCGTGAATTTTTTTGTCACCCACCACAACTTTTTTTCCCACTGTAACCACGAAACTACAACAATATTTTTTGCCTCCGACTCCCTCTTCTTTTTTTTCTTCACAAATTAGCGAATAAAAAGCTAAGCGTATTCAGTGAACAGAAATAATTATACAAATATCAGTTGTTAATTGATTAGCTTACGGATGATTAGATATGCAAATTCTAGCAGTTGATTGATCAGTTTATTGGCTGTTAATTAGTCGTCTAATACTATCCTTGATTTTGTGTTTCAGGTTCTTATCGATATCGCGCGAAAAATGACGTCGACAATTTTATTAGTAGCCGGTACGTGAGTGTGCGATTAGTTACATTTGTTCGTGATAAAAAAAAAACGAAGGAAAGAAACGTTGGACATCATCAAGAGAGTTCCGAGGCAAAACAGACATCACGGCGGCGCCAACGAGCAACTGCCTTAATATCAACTCCTCCATCGGTGAATCCAACAACAACATGTCATACCTCGCGCTGGATTCGAACGCCTGGCAGGTAAGTACCAATTATGATTCGTACGATTGGCTTTCCATTGATGGAACATTTTATTAACATCAATTGGGCAATTTTTTTTTACGAAGCTTGGCACAAGTGATTATACAGAAATTTATTAGCGATTATCGATAGCGCT
Source organism: Clistopyga incitator (assembly GCA_947507545.1). Taxonomy (NCBI): domain Eukaryota; kingdom Metazoa; phylum Arthropoda; class Insecta; order Hymenoptera; family Ichneumonidae; genus Clistopyga; species Clistopyga incitator. Next base: position 11,578,222 of record OX382177.1, read on the forward strand.
TAACCCGGTGAAACGAAATTTCATTGCGCACCGATTTCATTTGAAAATGGGTGTTCAAACTAGTTATAAATTATTGGTGAAACTGCGTCAGCTCTGCAGTTCTGGCGATCGAAGCGCAGCAGTAGCCCGAGACTCGCGGGCTTAACTTTGTTACCGGGACGAAGAAAAATATCCGGAAACTAGATTCGCACCGCTTATTCGATTAGAGGACGGTTACTCGGAGGTTTCACGAGGCTTTGCACTGTCGGCGGAGTAATAAACGGGAAATGGGCCGGAGGGATTACTGTTTGTTTCGCTAAACATCCGGTATTTTTTTTTGGAAATAGCGTGAAATAATTTCTTTCCATATTTTCCAATATTGCCGCATAGAAAAGCAAACGTTCTACGACAAAAAGTGGCTATAAACCGTCTTGAATTACGTTTCTTATAAAAATCTGATTATTGTATTATATTTCGGTACGGCGTTCATCCAAACAATGATTTACAAGTAATCTTTGAAATTATTTGTAGGAACGAAACTTCGAACTTCCTAAGTTTAGCTTTTTCAGCTATGCGGTGATATTTCAATAAGAACAGAATAACCTAGCCCTAGGGAAGGTTCCCATGTGCTAACTTGGAATAATTTCGCACTGGCGAGGGGTTTGGGCAAAACAAACAGGCAAACAAACAAGCAACTTTGTGAAATACATACATATATACATTTGACGATTGATAATAAATATATTATGTGGAGCGAAGTTCCATATTCACTTACAGAGGCTTGGCTCTCTCTTCCACACTGTTCAAAAAGTGTCGGAGATAAAGTGCATGGCATTTTTTTTTGCATATTAAATTCAGTTGAATATAAAAATATTTGTACGACGAGCACGACTGTTATAATGTTTTCGAAGCATTATACATATTAAATATAATCAACACCGTGTCTGCGAGGAAACATTTTGAACAGTATATTGATTTTCACATAGACATTTTTTAGAAGAACGACTAGAAATTTTTTTTTTTAATTCTTCGCTAAAAGGCTGCATTTACATTAACAGGAGAACAAACGAGTCGGGAATTGTGCAGCGTGTTAATATTTCCGGTGGTACGGTTGCAACTCGTGAGTTGAGAAATCCAGAGCCGGAAATGCATGAAAATTTGAAACGTGGCGCGGAGCGTCCGTTCCCAGGAAACGAAGTTAGCCAACTCCAGCCAAATTGGATCTCCCGTATGAATTCACTCGCGCGCTATGCGATGCTCCTGCGAAATTTTGCGGCCGGTTCTTCGTGACGCGGAGGCCAAGGTTTGCTTTATCACGATTTCACGTGGCGCAAAGTCAACGAGGGCGTGCAACGGCTTGACAAATCGAGTGGTCCGTGGATCATCGTGAGCCGTGCACTGGGTTCATGAGAGGGCTCACAGACCAAAAGGATATTTGCACATTTTCCAATAAAGCATGATCCGGTCACGTGGCCACGCCGAGTGCCGCTTCGTGTCCTCACTTACAATAACAAGGGGCGCGGCATGAAAGTCCAAAGGGATTCGGGAGACAGACACTCGGCCTCGGGATTAATACTTTTCTACCGCAGCTCCGCAAGCAAACTTGTCATCGACTCGGATCTTCATTTTTCCTTGCACCGTGGGATCAAACGGGCAATCATATACCGACGTCCATAAACAAAAATTCCATTTTCGGACCGAATCCTTGAATAACAAATAATAACAAAATGATACTTTCACCAAATCAATTCAGTATAATCCAAAGTACACTTGAACTCGTTCGTTGTATTCGCTGAAGTCACTGCGACTATCAGTATTATCATTTTCAATCATTGCAAGAATGAAGCTTTGCAGTTTCCATAACAAAATTATTATTCATATTCAAGATATCTATAGCAAGATCTTTTCGTACCGTCCAATCTCGATCAACTGTTGATCTGTAGCTATTTGAGCTTAGCAATTTGTCGGCAAAGACAATATATTCCTAGTCCTTAATACGTGATTCACCGCTTTGCATGACGCGTTGCATAGTAAGCCCACCGAGAGGGGGAACAGTTGGTGGGTACATCAAAAAAGCCCGACGTACTTCAAAGTTGCGCGTTGATCTTGTGCATCTCGGTGGCTCTTTCGTTCCCGGGCCCTTGTAATGGGGTAGGAAGGCGTAGCCGTGGCGGAGAGGCAAGGGTGAACGAAAAATAAATGATACCTGAATTAGTGTAATCGCGTGATGGTTTGCAAGGGAAATAGTCAGACGGATGGGTGGATCCCGAGTTACGCCGGACGGAAAATTGTAGGGGACGACAAATTGCGTTTCAATTTCATTTTGGTTTGAAATAACCGTCATGTCGTGCCACAACGAAGGGTGAACGTTGGAGTTACACATCTCGATGAGGAACGCAACTTTGTGTCCCATGCCCATCTCGATTTATCAATTCCAACGTTCGTTATACCAAAGGAAAGTCGGGAGCAAAACGGACTGTGGATTCTCCTTTCGAAAGTCTGAGTTTTTGAATAAATCACGGATCCTGTGATTCGCTCCCTTGGACCAAACGGTGATTTAGGGTTGGCTACACGCCGTTGTTTAAACCAAATGACAAAGCGGCCGCACCACCAGCAGCTTTACTGTACACACTCTGACGAGTTCATTGAAACGGAATATACTCGAGGTCCCTCCGATACAATGGGCTCTCGCTTGGACACCGAGTCTACACAGCTACTTTGTCGACGAGTGTCGACTGGCACATTCTTCTATAATGCACAAGGCTAATTTAACGGAGTTCTCCCCCCGTTTAAAGGCCACAGACCGCAGAGGCGAAATTTAGTGTCGCCATCAGCGTCACAGGTCAGCCTGTCGAACTGTCCTATCTGTTCTATTGTTGTTTTCCTGATATTTCCAATGAGTATCTATGACCAAAGAAGCAATGAAGACAGATCTCAGGATTCCATTTGCAACTTTTCTCCGAAAAAAGTCGTTCGGTAGAAGAATAGGATGACATCGTTTCACAGGCAAAGACGTCAGTAGTTTTGGGTCATCTTTAGAGTCATCTTCTCAAATGATCGGATCTGATTTTTCTGGTGTCAGGTAAAATATTTGGAATGACTTTATTTAATCACGGTGCACAAAAAGAGAAGAAAAAGTGATTTTAACTCTGGATTTCCAGCTGCGAGTCTTCTGATATATATAAAAAAAAAAATGACACGCAAAGGTAAAAGAAGAGGATGACATCGCTCCATTCGGCACAGACGTCAGTCGTTTCGGGAAGCTTGATCAGTCAGGAACCGTCCCGGGGTTTTCGCCATATTCCATAACGCTGGGAGACGAAGAAAAAAATGAAAGAAATGAAAGGGGTGCGAAGAAGAGGCAAAACGAGGGAGAGTGTACCAACGGGCACGAGGGAGAAGAAGGGGCGGACTTTCGGAGAGGCTTGAAGCTGCGCGCTATGACACCCTCCTTTGTTCTGCCCTTTTGCGGAAGACACACCGTTGCACGAGTCTCGTACCAACAGAGCAGCATTTTCAGTCACAAAGGGAAATAATGACTAGTCCAGTGTTCAACTAATATTTGCTTCCAACTTTTCCGAGATTTTTCTGTACAACCTCCTTTTCCTTCTCATGCAGAGGTGTGTATTCTGTTTTACTTTTTTTACTTTTTACTTTTCTTCTTTTTTTTTGTTCCTCTTCTTCTTCTTCTTCTTCTTCTTCTTGTTTTAACTGAAGACACAGGCTCGCCTTTGTCACGGAAACTAGACGAGACGACGAGACGTTGTCACAGAAGATCCTGCACCAGGTGGAGTGGCGCACGTAGGCACACATTCCTAACTATCTAACTTGACGACTACGCCGACGACGACGATGACGAGGAGCAGCTTCCCTTGAAGACACTATGGAGTCTCTGGAACCCCGTTAAGATGTACAGAGAACACAGTAGCTCTTTCTGCTGGAGATACACCCTTAACCAGTGTGCCTCGCTGGGTATATATTTATCCTCCACGCACTAAGAAAAGTGCTTTTCTCTCGTTAGCTTCGTAGACTCGTTGCACAAAGAGCTCAGCGACGTTCAAAGGCACGGAGGCTCTAGAAAAGATGATAACATACTGGGGCGTCAGTCAACTCTCTTCTGGGTTGGAAAATAATGTAAGGCACTTGTTCTACTGCCTGGAAAATCAATAGAAAAATCTGTGAACAGAAACCTAACATCTGGAACAAAATGAGAACATATTTCGAGGATCATGCTAAAGTTTTTCGCATTTAAGATTACGTTTTTATCATTTCACCTAAAAAATCACTCGGTAGCTTAATGTCACTTACCCTTTGGAAAATTGCAGATAACAGCGAGCGACTGAGAAAGAATTCCTTGGTTGAATCGTGACCGAAGATGTTTCTGGAGTCAGAAGCACGATTTAAAAACATACTGGAGTTCATCGAAGTGCGTTAGAGTCGCTCGAAGGGTTCGACGGGTCGAGGGTCCACCCCAGGCCCGCTGCCGGTTCGTTGGTCCAGGGGGAATGTGCGGCACGTTGTCGGTGGTGGTTTTCCGAAGGATGGAAGGACTCGTTGGGCTCAACTCAGTAGACGCCTCATCCTCGTGGCTCTGCGGGTTCTTGTAGTTGTAGCGGTGGCGATGGTGGTGCGGTGAAATCGAGTTAGTCAAATTAACCATGAAATAGACTCCCTTCGCTTGCGCACGCTCGCCCTTCTACTGTGTGTATATTCGTGTCTCTCAGTGCTACGAATATATAGGTGCGTACGTTTATGCTGCCGTATGCAAGGGACGAAATGCCTTCTCTCTCTCTCTCTATCTCCCAATCTTCGTCCTCGTCCCATCTTCCTTCGTTGGTGTCTGCGCTCGTCCTCGGCGCAGGTTATGGTATCCCGCCTGGGAAGGGAATAATCCGGGGAACCACTTACCGGTCCCCCGGGTCATCTCGCCTCCAGCCTGGACGTGTCGTTGTCGCAACCAGGAGACACAGTGGTCCGGACGTCTTTAGCACAACGAGGTCAGGAAGCAGTCAGAATTCTGTCGAGCAAGCACCCGGATCACGAAGCTAAAGTTATTCTATCATTTCCAATAATGGCCTCGACTAAATCTACGAACTACTCGTTTTGCCACTTCAAGTTCTGAAACCAAGGACACTGAAATTCTGATACTTTGCATGGTTTCGAAAAATATGGGAGCTTAAAGGATCGCGTGAAATTGTTGACAATATTTTATCGGTGCTTTATGCCATTTGAATTCATCAAAAAAAGGGGAATGATATTTTAATACTTAGTCATTTTTTGACGAATAAAAAGGATAATATAAAATGAGAGGTGAATGAAGAGCGGGAGAGAGTGAGAGAGAGCTGAGCTGGGACCTTTTCCTCATTAGCGGCACTTTGAACCGACCCGCCCACAGTTATGACAAACTAGATTAATTCGGTGGGGCCCGCAAAAAAAGCCTCGAAGCCACGCCGACGAGTTCCCTCGTGGCTACGATCGTTTATTATGAAATTACAACTGTCGGCCGAATTCCTTTGCACCTGTTCGAGCACAGCCGAAGGGCTTTTTCCTGCGATTTACAGCTCTCAATCGCATTCTCCGGACCGACGACAGACATCACGCGTCGCTCGGCTCTTCACCTCTGCGTGTAAGCACTTTGCCACTCCTCCGGTTCTTCAAACGCTCTTCGGACGAGGGGTCCATCGTCGCAGGGCCCCCTCGTCACCGCATTGTCCTTTGTAACACAGGCATAGGCAATGATACGAGTCCTGGACTCGATTAAAGTAAACCTTTCACAGTATAAAACACACAGACACGAGTTGCAATTTCACGATTCCCGATCCCAAGCTGACATTTTTCAGAAACCTTTTTTTTTCAGACTTGTGTCTCCATTCTCCTGACCATTCCACGTATCCTGAAACGAAGATCACAGAAAAAAAGGCACGAAAACAAAGTTTCCTGTACAAGGATGCGAAAAATGCAACATTTCACTTCATTGGGCATGTTTTAGTTTTGAAAACAGATATAAATGTGTGTGTGTGTGTGGGACCCCCGCTATTAAAAATCGATTACCTTCCATGAGGCCTGAGTCACTCAGTCCCCACGTCGACAATAATTGGATCATAATCAAGCGGGGGTGCGAGGATGATATTAGACGGTCCAAAGTCGCGAATGAAGCGTGGGTTCGGAGCCGGTGGTCCAGGGCTCCTCGAGAACTAGTCCCGAGAAGACGTCTCTGCATGTATATCCCATCGTGCGGAGGGACCAAAGTGAACGAGCGGACTCGTTTTCGTTGTAAAAATTCGGATCGGGTTAAAGATATTCAGAGGTTCGGTGGAAGGGGCGCGCGCGACTGGGTTGCCTCTCGAAGTGTGGGTGGAAGGAGCGCAGAGGCTTCGGCATCGTGGAAAGGGGCCAGGGCGGTGAGGGGAGTTTATAACTCACGTCAGGCAGGTAATTAGCCGCTTTTGCCCAGCTGTAATGGACCCCGAGCGCTAAGCCACTAAGCGAGAGAGACCCTTAACTTATTTAAATGAACCGGTAACCCATGTCCATGTCCAGAGCCAGGGCAAGCGCTTCAAACACGCGTAGCAGACACAAAATGCAATATAGGAAAACCATTTATATTAAGGCGCTATCTCGCTCGCTCCTATCTTCGCTCTCTTTTTCTTTCTTCCTCTCAGTATCTCCCCCTCGAGTCTCCTGTTAACATTGCTCAGGAATGACTCTCGGTTATCTGGAGCACAGATTTGTCTTCACGATGGAACGCTTAATATCCTATAAGGTCAACACAAGTATGACTTTTTTTCTTTCTTCAATGTCTATTCATCTAAATTAAAAAATTATCCGCCTAAGTATAGGGTTTAAAGGGCTTGGCAATCTTGGAGTGTTGAAAGAAAATGATTAATGCTGCTGTAAACTGTAGTTTCTGACATTCCAAGAGTTACATTTGAGGTATTTTAGTCAATCATGTCGAAATGAAAAAAAAAAAAAATCATCTACACGTTTTAACTCTGCGATGGACCTGGTCCAAAAATTGTGAAGAAAAATGGATTTTTATTAGAAATCCATCGGATTTGATTTTTTAAAAATCCATTCCATTTGTCAAAGGCATTGTTTGCACTACTTCATGCCAATTTTCATTATTCGTTGAATAAGGACTGAAAAAACGAAGCATTTTTCTTGCACATTGCATCGAATGCTTCCTAATGAAGATGACAAATCATCGAAAATCTATTCGTCGTAGATGACCCGATGATTGAGGACAGTTTAGCGTATGTTATCTCCCCCGTTCTACACAAGTCACCGATGAGCGGCACACCGAGTTATTGATTTTATGTTGAGCGTTGCAAAAGTGTGATTTGAATTTTGATTGCAGACTCGACTGTCGTCTGCAATCGAGAGACCGGGAGAGCGTGTAGTAGCAGAGGCGGAGAATCGAGATCGCGTAACAGGATAGTGCACGCTTTGCCAGTTCCACAAGGACCCTTCAAGCGGAGCTTACTCGACTAGAAAATTGAAGGAATATACGTTTTAAAGTGGTGAAGTGAAAGCATCACTGGTTTTGCTTGTACATCGAATGTGCGAACGCGTGACCGGCCAAAAGGTGGACCACGTCTTGGAGTCTTCGGCATCTGCAAACGCTTTATTTTTACGAGGGCGATAACAGATTTTTGTGTAAAAAAAAGGGCCAAAATTGAAGCGTGCAAAGTGCTCAGCTGCGTAAAAAATAAATTGACAAAAATGAAGAAGAAAAAAAAAAAGGAACTGCAACGCGTAGGCGTGTATTTTGTAGACGAAAATTTCAAGGATGATTACGATCTTCCGCGTGGTATTATAATTCGATAATGATACGACGTGAAAGGGTCCACGAGAGCAGCTAGGGGACCCGAATTTTATATATTATAATAAAAAAGATGCTAATCGCAACGTTAGTCGTAACCCAAGATGACTATAATCGTGTCCGCGCTTTGAGAACTCGAAAAATGGGTATTAAAACATCATCATAGTGAGAGAGAGCGAGAGAGCTTGGCACTATCGCCACCGAGAATCGCTTCCCTCCTCAGGTATCACATTAAACTTGAAGAACTCTCGTTCGTTTTGCTCCGCTTGTCAAAAGCCTCGCTCGTTGCCAACTTTTGCCAAAACTTCGAGCGCTCCATATTATTTTTATTTTTTATTTCCTACAAACTTCACCGAAGAATTCGGTGTAAAAGTCGAGAAAGGGCCGAGCATAAATCACGGTGATCGCGTGTAACTGCAATAATCGGTTTAATGCTTCGAGCTAGCACGACAGTTAATGACTATTTAATACACGACGAAGAACACGACACAAAACAGAGAGAGAAAGAGAGAGAGAGAGAGAGAGGGCGCGAAAAAACAACACTCTTCAAGGTATCACTCTAATCCTTGTATCATACGTAAAAGTGACTTTCCACCGCCAGGCAGTAAAACTCGTTCATACGTTCGTAACACATAAATACGTAAGTCCCGAAGTAAATTGAAGAATAACGTGTGCCTACAAGCGACTGATTACATTTCTCTCTGCGCAGGACTCAGTAATCAACGCTTTTTTGCCCTTCCAATTATTATTCCCTCCATCTCCGCATCGAGAAGTTTGTGAAAGTTTTCGAGTTAATTTCTCAGAACTTTGTGAAGGCTAACGAGAGATGAAGAGATCGACAGAAAGGAAGAGAGAGAGAGAGAGGGAAAATGCAAGGGAGTCGGCAAATAGACGAAACTTATCGCCTTTGAGAATTCTATTGGAAGTGATTAATCCGCTGTATATAGACCCCCCCCCCCCCCCCCCGCCCCCCAACAGATGGAGTTGCGGGTCTATTTATAGGTTTGGGAATCAGGAATATCGGTAAACAAACTCGTGGCGAAGGTGGAAGTAGTTGGTTTGCACCCACACGTGGTCGGAAATTCCTAAGTTGGGATTGCAACCCTTTGCGCCCTTGCCTCGCGTACACTTGGCCCTCGCTCCTTTTGTTCTTCCTCGTGTTCTTCTTCTTCTTCCTTTTCGCTTCTCTTCCTTTAGCTATCTCCCTCGTCCTCGCCTAATATCTCGTGGCTCCAATTAGTTCTGAACGTCGGTCCGTCCGTCGGTCCGTCCGTTCGTTGGTTCGTTGGTACGAGAGGCCCTCAGCTTCATTAAGAAACGGTAATGCGTTTTGTTTCTCTCTTGACTCTCCTTCACTCCGCTACGTCGTATGGAGAATGGAGGAACGAGCTAGTATACTGCTCTGCTATACTTTACAGCGGCGAGATGCCCCCCGAGAGAGACTCGATCGCTTTCTCGCTCTTTTAATAATCCCGCGCACCATACGACTCTCCCGCTACCTCTGAGATTTATTATTTTCGGACTATAGCACTACAACGCTCTGCTTTTGCTCCTCTCGCTTCTGCTGTGACTATGGACGCGACTTCCATATGCGGACCCGTGCATCCCTCGCTGCACATCTTTCTTCCTTTGTTTTTAGTTTTATTTCTTCATTTTATTTTATTATTACATCGCTATTTTTTATCGTCCCTTGCATGAAGCCGCTCTCGGTCTATACCGAAGTGTTGATCTACTGCGTAAAAAAAAAAAGCGCAGGTCCACTTTTTAATTTATTTTTATAAAGCTTTTCAATTTTCAGTTTTGTTTTGTTTAAGGGCGAGGATATTTTTAGGCTAGAGGGAAAAAGGTCCTTTTTAACGAGTGTAGGGCTCTAGGAAAAAATCCGTGTTCTCAGAATTTTTGTTAAGCATCGAGCCAACAAATCTAGAAAAAAAAAATTTTTCTCGCTTTCCGCGAGATTTATTATTTTCGGAGCGTAGTACAACGCCGCTGCTTTTGCGCTTCGCGCTTTCGCTATGACTATAGATACGACTTTCATATGCGCGGCTCATGCATCGCTCGCTGCATATCTTTCCGCGTTTTTATTTGTTTTATTCTGTTATTACATCGCTATTTTATCGTTCCTCGCAGCGAAACGCTCTCGGTTTATCAAAGTTCTGAATTACAGCGTCGGAAAAATCGCATGCGTCACTTTTTTTTTTCTGTGGCTTTTTTTTAATTGTTATTTTGTTTCATTTTTATGTGATTTTATACAGAGAGAAAATCCTGTGAAGAAATAAAATTTTGGTTTTTTATTTCCGATGTTTTTTAGTGCCTCGTTGGAAAAATTGCAAAAGCTGTTTTAATGAATGAACTAAAAAAGGAAAAGGAATCCAATATCTGGTCGTTGCTACAGAGCTCGGAAGCTATTTAATAGAGTGCACTGAAACAGAATAAACGACTGAGGGAGCGAGAGACCACGAGAGCACACTAAAAACTCATTAGGCTAAAGATTCCGGGGGTCGATGATTTATCGTGGATTGTCGTATAACGTATATAACTACCTGAACTCTTATAGTGTTGCGAGTCCCTCCGATGGCAGGAGATATAAATTCAAGGTCCGGACGAGGATGCCGACGAATCCTCGAGAATTTTGCGACTGATCGATCAAGCCCTTCGATTCTTTAGTCGACGTGGATTCAGTTCACAATTTAATATAAACTATCCTACTCAAATAAAAAAAAGGTAACACTTTGTATCTCGTGAAATTCATTATAACAATAAATTATCACATTCTTTCAAGAATCAACATATATTCTTCTAGTTTGCGGTTCAATTTGTAAAGATGGAATTGTTAAGCAAGAAAAAACGAACGAAACGAACCTCAGTGTCAAAAAAAGTTTCAATTCCCAGCTCAATCAAAGAAATGTATATTACGACACAAGTGCGGTAAAACTTTTTCCGACGATTGTGAGCTTGTAGCGCAAGTCAAAGGCGAGGTAATGACGTAAAGTAAAAAAAAAAAAAAATGCCCAATGGGCAACATACAAAATTGAATTCCACCTTGTGAAAGTGGAATTTGTACTTTCCCGAAGCGTGCGTAAAATGTTTATTATCGCACGCGGTTGAATTTGATACGTTGGTACTTTCGTTTTGCAGCCAGGACGTAGAGTGAGTGCTACGATGCTTGGAGAAAATCGTCCCCCCATTAGAAACGCGTATTCCGGTATGTTACAAGCGTGACAGAATGCGGTCGAAACAGCGGTCTGTCAAGAAACAGAAGTAGAAGAGGCAAAGGCGCCGGGTCATTCAGCATGCACATCCGTCATGGAGCGGTTAAGCCGGTTGGAGTGAAAGCAAGTGAGAGAAAGAGTGGAAGAAGGAGAAAACGAGAGAGATATATAGAAAGAAGGTGTCGGAGTTGAAGCCCTGCGGGGTACCGCGACCCCCGTGGCGAGCGCACGACTCCCGTAAGAGCCTCCGTTCGGAAATCGCGCGCTTCCCTTCTGTTGGTGAACACACCACAGTGAGGGTTCGACCTCTTGGCCGCATCTCGACCTGCTGACCACTCGATCCTCTTCACTACTCTCCAACTCGCAGCGGAAACCAATTACATAATCAGCCATTTCGCACTACCGGAATTGTTATTAGCAAATGCTCATTTGAAATCAATTTTCAATTCGCAATCAGCCTCGCCAATATCGAGATTTCGAAGTCACAGGATTTCAATCGATGGCAGATTATGATTATAATAATGAATCAATAGTTTCTGAAAAATTATTATGCAAATGCGGTATAAATATTTTTGAAAAAATTGTTACAATTTTAACGACACAACGCATTTTTGCGGTTTACTAAAAAGGAAAAAGGAGTGGACATTTGTTAATTTGTAAAAACGTGTGATTCTGCAATAAATTATTTAGCACTGGAGCTCCAAATGTTATTTTGTATCTGCTTTCATTATTTTTACTTTATTCACTGTAAATTGTTACTTTGGAGAGTGGGAAGAAAAAAATGGCAGTCATTGCAGCAATTTGATTTTTTCTCGGGGACATAAGTAAGCGCTACTTTGGCCTCAGCCCTCGAAGCTGAAAGAGACGGTTCTATTAAAGGTACACGTTCGAAATTCCGGATGCTCCTGGCTTCCCGACTAACGGGGCGTAGGGTCAGCCCTGTAATTAACCGGTAGCTCTTTTACTCGCGGTCGAGTGAGAGGCAGAGTCGAAGGAGCGAAAACGTGTGGCGAAAGCGAGAGAGCGGATAAGCGGAGATGCGAGTGAGCAAGCGGCGAGGCGAAGAACGGGGCCCCGCGCCGTTTATTGGCCGCTTATTGGTTATTTTTGGCCAGGACCGCCTTCGGCATCAACGCACGCGGGCCCCTCGGGCAACCGGAAAACGGAAGTACCATACAACAGATCGGAGTCTTGCTCACTCTTTCGCGGATACGGGTTTCAAGCGCGAAACGAAACCGCGTGTTCGCGTGCCGAGCGCGAACCGCAATCGGTCCACCTCCCCCCCCCTCCCTTCGCACAATCGGAGCTCGTGCAAATCTCACTCGTGCCACTTGTCAGATTAATGTCAAGATTTCGCGTGCTCATACTCGCCCATTTTCGTTTATCATTTTTTCGTCTTCGAGTCATAACAATAGACAAATATTCACTCGCTTCAAAAATTACTAATAAATGGCATAATTAAGAAGAATATCTCCAATCACATATATCAAATCGTTTGAAAAAATTCAATTGTCATATTCGCACAGACTGAAAAATTGAGAAACGCGGATGAGGGAAGGATTTTTTGAACGCGTAGAGAGGGGGTTAAAAATGTCTCGCCCGGAGAAAGGGCAGAAAGTAAAGAAAGAGGAAATTTCGTAATTTGGAGCTTTTCTATTTTGCAACTTAATGTTTTCACCGTAAAGCTAAGTTAGAATATTATATGTCAGGTGCTATTTTTACGAAAAACGGAAGCGTTCGTAATTCGAACTTTGATTTTTTAATTTTTATGTTGGGTCTATTGCAGATTGAATAGATAGTCTATTATTATTCAGAAGCGTTTGATTCACTGATAGATCTTTATTTCGCGAAGAGGTGTTGCATCCCGGATGCTTCGATCGCGATGAAACGGAGTCGAAGCGCAGTTGCTTTCGGCAGAGCCAGTGGCGAGCTGTATATTGATTTAATTAACGCAGTAATTGCAGGCTCGGTGGAAAGTTTCGGTATAGCTCAGGGGGACTTCGTTGACGGCTTGATTGAAACGTAGAGCGAAGCTCGCGCGGGCGCGAGCCAACGAACGAGCAGCGATCCAGCCAGCAACAGCCCGTAAAAATAACCCAATTTGGTCAGGCCGGTAGTTATGCCGTTTAATTACGGATAATTTCTCGAAGAAGACGTGCGCCTCGTAATATCGATGCAGTTACATCCCCTTTTGCGCTTCCGCTCATCACCTCGTCCATTCGTTGATTCGGCTCATACACAATTTATACACAATTTTATATTTCCATTTGGTAACGACGAACGTGTTCATGTAACGCTTAAAAAATGAATAATGAATCCATGGGTTCGGAGTAAAAAATGATAGAATGTAAAATTGTTTTCCGAGATTTTAACAATAACGAAATTTTCGAAGGAATGCACAAATGTAAACAAATGTCCAGCTCTTTTTGCCAATTGTTATACGAGAGCAACTATACGTGATGATTGAAAGCAATTAAACAATATATCATAATTCTCATGAATAAAATTGAGCGTTAACGAGAGGCAGAAAACACGGTGCACATAATAAAAGCATTGTATACGGTAATATGGAGCTGATGCATTGTCGTGCACTGTTTGCTCGTTATGTACTCTTTTCACGTTTTATAAATTGGCTAGTTTCGTTATTAATTTTACTTCACAGAATTACTCGTTAGCGCTGGGCATTGATCGGTACATAGAGAGAAGAATAATCTTCATCTACCTAACCTAAGGTTATTTAGTTTGATTGGGTACGTTGAGTTCCTCAGGTTCTTTGGTTCTTTCGGCTTTTCCAGAACCAGATCGAACTTGAAGAATCTGAAGAACTGAGCATAGCAAAAGAAAGACATTTTGGCACGTTGGCGGATATTCCTCATTGTAAATTTGCTCTGAGCGAGATCCACTTGAAATTTAAGGTGCAGCTAGTGAAAGCTGCTGTTCGTAAACTGGTCTACGAAATTTCATGGAATATTGGATACAAAATTAATTAATGGAACTGTACAACCTGAATTACAGTGATTTTAACAATTCGTTTGAATTTTACAGTACAATTACTTTTCATTTGCCAGTTAATGCATACAAATTTGCATCGCCTCTTAACAATATTACTTTCATTTTCAGATTCATCCACAATGTCGGTGTAAAAGATGTCTTTTTTTTTCGTTTTACTGAAACGTAATTGCAATATCCCACAAATAATGTTACATATGCATTGGCTACATTCAGTATAACAGCAACCCGAGGAGCTTCGAAATAACAAGTGAAGCAAAAGTGCAACGATGCACGAGACTTCAGGTCGAGAGGCTAACAAGTATAACAACTCGGCGCTGTGCAGCCTCGAAAATTGGCGGGAGCGTGAGCATTTAATTATTTAATCTTCCGGCCGATAATCCGGAGTTTGGTTGCTCTCTCCGTCTCTTCTGGGTAACAGCACTGGCGCGTTAGTCGAGAAGGAAGACGAAGAGAGCTCTCGGGACCTCTCGTCGGGCTTTTGTGCGTGCCTTTCTCCGGCTATCGGTAACACTCACTCGCGTGGCTCTGGGCCCGCGAGACTGTCCGACGGTGTTCGTTTCCTTTTTACCGCTCGGCTCGGGCTCGCAGGTCACGTGGCGGCGCGTGGCGCAAACTAAAAAAGACCCTTCGTGAGCTCCGCACGTCCGGGCGCAAGTTCTGTTGGGAACGGGGAGACCAGCGAAATTGAGTGAGACACGACGCGGGCCAAAAAAATAATTAACCATCAGTTTTAGGTTTCGCGAGGCTCTTTCCTATTCGAGGGTTTTGGTTTTTCTCCGATCCGTAGATTTCACACGAATCGACAGAACAACGAGAACAATTTTTCTCCCTGCAAAATGTGACACTTTGTTGTCATAATTAAAAATGACACAAAAACAAGACAAAACTATTTAAAAAAATTGCTAGGTGATTCGATGCAAACGTGTGAATCGAAATTAATTTATGGAAAGACATTCTTTGTAAAATCCTCATTGTTCTCCGGAAGTGCACCATTATTTTAGCAGAAAATTTAATCACACGTCTCGAATACAGCGAAAAATCGATTCGTTTGTTCGTAAACACACAATCCTCTCGGCACGAGGATCTTTGATGGTATACACGTCTACTCGAGAGTCTAGTGATACTCCATGAAGAGCGACGGGGTCTTGTGCGCCAACAAAAGTGAAGCACTCGATACAGTATCATGATTTTAGCTTCGCACGTGTCTACGCCCGTCGCACTCACTCGAGCGGTGTTTGCCTAAGCGGAGGGTGCACTCAAAGGTGCCCTCGTGTGCCCTGTTGTTTATTAGTCAGAGCCATTAATTGTTTAACGAGCAAGCGGAGCCCCTTGAATATTATATCCTACCGGAACAGAGTCTCGATTGTAAGCTCCATAAATCTGCATCGGTCGCTAAAAGAGCCTGAAAACTCAACGTCAACATTGTGTAACTTAATGTCCAGAATTGTAAGGATTTTTTGGATAAGTTCCAATCGGTAAAATTGCTTAGGGAACTTTTACTTTTGCCCCGTATACGAGAAATGATCAAGTCAATTAATGTCTTTCCCTTTCTCCACTTTTTCACTGTAACTGCGTGCAGCATTTGCAGCATGTTGCGCCTTCCTCTTGTTATTAACGGCAGCGAGCGAGCGTTAGCCAAGATTAAATAATTAAATCGCCTCTCGCCAATTTTCGCAGAGGCAGGAGCCAACAGTTGAGCCATGCAGCGTTATACGATGAAGGAGCTAAGCGATAACCGGCGCCCTTTCAGGCTTTCAACCAATTACCCTGAACGCTCGAGTCCCGCGCTCAAGGAGCTTTTAGGTACGTGGCGTTTACGTGCGCCATCAGGATGGTTTCTCTTCCTGTTGACGTAGCACGTGGATCTCGGCCCGTTCCTTCGATATTTACAAAGTTTCAACGAACAAACCCATAAGAGACTTGCAACGGACTTTCCCCAACAGGTTTCAAGTTTTTTCGCTCTGCTGAATGGTGTACGATTGGAGAGTACCATTTTTTTATTGACTGCTACTGCCTCGGGCCGAAAGGTGTTGCATCCAGGGTCAAGAAAAAAAAAAAAAAAATGCGGTTATGACCACTGTGTGTATGAGCGGACTCGAAGACAGGATACGTCAATGCCCCTCTTTGCAGCATTGTTATTCTAAAAAAAAAAACGCAGGCGTTTGAGTTCCGTTGTACACGTTAAAAATGTTGGCAGGTGAAGATGACGTTTTTTTTTCTCTTCGTAGGGGAAGTTTCGTGCTTGGGAGAATTTTCTTTTGTTTTTTGTCAGGCTTAAATGACAGGATATTTTATAATTGCCTGAAACGTTGCGAAAGGTGGGCTAGAAAAAAAAAGTTGTCGGTGATTGTGTGTGTGTGTGTTTATTCTTCAATTTTGTGTAAGTTGAAAGTAGCGTGAAGTATCAATCCAAAATTAGCACTTGTGTAGCAGAGAACCAAGTGGAAATTTTGTTTTCACTTCACTTTTGCCGGTGATTAATTTATTTTTATTTTTTAAATGGACGTCGATTAGTGTTTTTTTTAAATAGGAAAAAGAACGCGGTATTTGAGCTCGTGAGATATTTGCTGAGACAGCTGCCAGCGCGTGCTGTTAGAACCGCCACGAGAGAACGATTACAAACGTGGAATTATGGTAAACGCGTGCGGCAGTGCCTCCCTGAAGAGGGACCGTCCGAGGGATCGCATAGTTAAACCCTAAACTCTGTCGAAGTATCCGGACCAGTCTTTCCATTCTTCATCTATAGATCTCGTAGGGCCCGAGGCACTCGGAGCATCGGAAGATCCGCAGTTCTTCGGGTCTGATTCTTCGTCGTCGTCTCCTCCACGAATTCTTTCATCGGCAGGTGTTATCACTGGTTCCTGAAAATAGATGATAAATAATAGGAAAAAAAAAAATTGGATAAAAATTGCAACAGTCGAATACGACTTAATAAAATTGAACATTGAGCAACAGGAAAATTAGTCATTGAATTACCATCCGAGTAATCAAGATATCCGATGGCTATTTCAATGTTTTTAAAAACATAAAAAATTACACTGCATGGAAAATATTTGACAATACTCAAAAACTTTGATTTCGTTATGTTGAATAATATATTAATGGGAAATATTGTGAATTTATGAATACAGAAATTAATTAATCATACAGAACAGTAATTATAAAATTGAATACTGTGATGCAACGGCACGGAAAATTCATTACCTTTCGTTCAATCAAAATTTCAATTTTCCTCCATATATATATATATAAATATATATATATAATTTTTTTGTTGTAAATGCAATGCAATTGCAATTGCATAACAAGTAGACGATGATCCTCGAAAACTTCAGTCGCAACTTCCTCCAGCAATAAATTCATTAGAAGCATCGTTTAACAATTATCGCCAAAGTGGAAAAAAAAATGGAACCTTCAATTAACCATAATACAGAAATTAATGAACCACTAAATACTGATGACAAAATTCAACAAACGGTACATCAGCAGTGAAAATCATTACCTCCCACTCTACCTTTCGATCGATATTTCAATTTTCGGCTATTTATATTTCCCCGCAATTATTGCATCTGAAATTAAACAATCTGTACCTGACAATTCTCAAAAATCTCCATTACGTTTCGCTGAACGATAAATTCATGAGAGAAATATCGTGAAATGGATATTTCAATATCCAAGTTGTGGGAAAGTCGCGTGAAAATCGCTGTCTGCAGTGAAATCATTTCCATTAGCAACATTATTACATTTTGCTGCGAACACCGGAGACTTGGCTCCGAGTGAGGCGAAATGACACAGACAACTATAGTGGTTGAGTGAACACCGACATATCGGACTGACAATCGTTCCCGAGCTCGTACCGGTACTGCAGCTACTAGGACATTCATAGAATACATGGATACATGCATAGAAATCCTTCGTATCCATCTATCTCGTATTATACTCCATGTATATACATATGTTGCATGAGATATTCAGCTCCATCTTGAATTCCGCAAACCGGCTGGCGTTGCACGTAATCTCTGGCGTACACTCTCTTCAGGGGCCCGCAGGGCTTAAGGGGGTGGTGGTTGGTGTGCTTCGCGGTCGCCCCGCGTCATCGTAGCAGTAGTAGTAGTAGTGGTGTACTACACTGTTACTACTGGCAGACGATGCACAGGGGCTCGACTATTTCATCTCCACTCTGGACGATAAGTCACGATAGGAATCTTGCCGATCGATTGCTCAGCCTCGCTTTAAAGTGAACCTCTTCGTAAAGGGGCTGGAGAATAAAAGATCTGTGCTGAGGAAATCCACTGCTAGTTCTATTCGCGATTTTATTTTGGGTTTTAGCCTGCAGAGATTCGTTCAATAATTTATATGTATATTTATACGTATTTATATATTGCAATGGACAATCGAATTAAATTGGAATCACAAAAATTTTATAGATGCATAGATTGTAGTGATAACGAGTGATAACATTAAAAAAAAAAAGTGTACAGTAAAGAAAGTGTCGATTATTGTTCTCATCTTCCGGTAGCTTTTTGATCCTTGTGGCAGTCGATGAATGGAGACTGGTAGAAAAAAAATGAATGGTTAGATTGATTTTTATGTTGTGTCTATCGATTTATCGATTTTATCGGTTCAATCAAGGTAATAATAAAATACCTTGCACTGAGGATCGCCCCTGCAGTTGATGAACGCAACTTCACCTGGTCGACACTTTTTGTCGTGCAGAGCCTTCATGAGGTCCTGTAGCTACAGGAAAAATGATTTGAACAATTGAAAAAGAGCTTTAACAAGTAAACTCACCGGTTTCAGTGCCATTACGACTCTGCAAGTTCCACAAAGTACAAGCAAGAGGGTCACCATCACAGCGGCGAATTTCATGACGATTCGTTGTCGGTTCCTCTCAAAGTCACTCGCTCTTCCGGGCAACCGAGTGTCTTTTATACCCAGCGCGACACAGAGCTTCACTGTTTGGAGGATGTGAGGCAATACTGAGATTTTTATTGATTGCACGACATTAATTGCTACCGATAACACGTGGCGACATAAGATATGCCTCAACGACTGTGGATAAGGCTAATCTTTGAACGGTCGACCATAGGCATCCATAATTGCCGGAGAATCTACTAGAGTACATTTTTCAAATATCGTTATCACGACGTGCGGATTAAAAAAATAAATAAAACTCCAAAACCTCTAAACTGTAAAAAAAAATTAACCTGGAAAAAATCCACTTGCAGAAATGAATTAAAAAAAAAAACATCTAACGATACCCGCAAAGTACAACTAATTATCAGATTATTCAAGACCAAGTACCGTACAACTCCTCCAAATTTGCGAAATTCATTTCGCCACGAACGCTCCTTTAAATTCACACTTCACGCGTGCTCGACGGTAATTCATACACGAACCGAGCATTATTACAGCTGGCCACTATTCTTTTGCCATCGCGGCGTCGACGATGTGCGTTAATCATGTAAGAGCGAGCGAGCGTACGTACGTACGTTCATGCACACGCGTACCCATGGACACTCACACGTTTGTAAAAGCTACTACGGCATAGTACACAGCACTTGGGTGTACGGAGTCCGCGGGGTATGCGCTCGGGCGTTTAGTCGTTTTATCGTCACTCGTAAAGTGTCAGAATTATGCTAATACAAAGTGGTGTGTTACGGTACAAGCGAAAGCTGCTCGTGTGTGCGTGCGTTACACACACGTGCATACATATTCCCACTGGATACATAGTAGCCGAAGAAAGTTTCAGTCGAGTCTGCTGGTAGGAAAGTGACGTGACAACTCGAAGCTCGAGGGGCCGCTTCTTACCAATGAAGCGAAAAAAAAAAATAAATAAAAAACAAAATCGCGTTCTCTCGTTACATCTAATTGTGAGCAGGCTTTGATTAATCCTCGGCAACGAGGCAAGATATGCGTTTCACCGCCGCTACATATAGAAGGCGTTCGGCGCTCGCGTTTTTCATGCTCCCGAGGAATGACTCCCCGCTCGAAGTTGGTTGGCTGCTTCCAGCTAATCGCAAATCATCGTCATCCTCGCGACCTCATCGCAAACAACTCGCGCGCGCGGCATTAAAGTGTATATACCGAGCGCACACAGGGCATACCTGTATGGGGATATGATTGCGCGCTTTGAGGCTACGCGGAGCCTTGCTAGAGAGCCAGATTAAATGACAGTCGCTCGGAAGCCATTCGTCACGCGGGTATACAGTAAGCCCTCCGGTAATCATCGAAGCTATCGGAGCAATTACCCAGTTATAATTCCATGTGCTGCTGCTGCTGCTGCTGCAGCTCGAGCGCTGTCCTATGTGTGCGGTACGTATTATGTACTCACGAGATTCCTTGTCCTCCTCCACAGCGAGACACGAGCACCATATCTGGCTCTTCTCGGAACTACGTCAATGGCAATGAGCAATCTCCGTCCTTCTCCAAGCAGGTCCTTGAAATAATTCCTCACACATCCTTCATTATACTCGAGTTGTTATACTCAATCGAATTGCTTTGATTGTAACGTAGTGGCGATAAAAATGTCTATAAAGCATTATATTTGTCGACAGGGTTGATGGGTTTCATAAGAAAGGTTTTCTATATTGGAGTCTATTTTTATCGGTGATTTGCTCGAAAAACTGCGTTTTCATGTTTCGATGAATTTTTTTTGTATCTGATGTGTTGCGTTTTGCGGAAATTCGAGATTAACCGGGAATTATTTGTTTTGGTTTGGGAATAGTGGATCTTGAGGAAGTGAGGAAATGCTGAAGTAATGTAGTACTCAGATCTGTCAAATAAGCTTATAACCACCCTCCATAATAGCACCCATTCGGACGAGTGGCAGAAGATGAAGAAGGGGTTTTAAGGACGAGGACGATAACGTCGCCCGGTCAGCGAGGCTGGGGGTGGGTCTGGAGGAGCTGGATACGAAGAGCTGATAGCTTCGGGCTGATAGATGTTGGCTAATTATGAGCCGGCCGAGAAATCTTGGCCTCGGCATTGCGGACAGAGACAGAGCAATATCGTCCGCCAACTTCTCGTGTCCCTCTGCCATCAGATTCTTCGTTTTTTCCTCACTTTCTTCATACCTCTCCTCTTTATTTTCGCCCTCAGCCATACCGTACACGACCACCCATTGATACTAAAATGCGCCCTTGCGTTTTTCTTCCTCTGCACGACCTTTTATTTCTTTTTTTTTCACACATCTTTTTTTTATATACACCAGTTGCTAGGGCAGAAAAAATGATCCATATGCTAGGAGAAAATAAACAGATGTTATTCGATATTTCACTTTCGTGATGATGTCTTTAATTTTTTTTTTACTTGTATCATCTTTTTATACACCAGTCGTCAGGGCAGCGAAAAAAAATCCAAAGATTTTGCGCTAATAAACTGACGTTATTCGATATTTCACTTTCATCGCCCTCCGAATGTCGGACTAATGATTTATAACGAATTCTACGGTTCAATTTATTTTTCTTCGACTCGTTATCGATCCTACGCTCCCTTCCTCTGACTTGGATGATTATTTTACGTCTGTACAGAGATATGAAGCCAGGTGCAATGAAGCCAATTCTTCACACACATCCACACATACGTGTCTGCACATATATGTTACAGGCTTCTGAGAAAGCGACGTCGCTCTCGCCCGAGCAATTATCCGCAGCTCCCAGACGCACTGCTGACTTGTTGAGTGTAAGAATGACTGCCTCGAACAGGATGTGACTAAGAAAATCGGCGATGCAATTTTCGATTACCGCACTAAAACTGCAACTGCGTAATCGAAGATGCAACATCAGCAGCATCGCTGAAGCAGCCATATTGCTGTTCTTCTGTACACAGCACGAAATGTCTGAGCGAGACAATGGATGTGTGCACACATAGGTCGATAATTGGCGGATAAACAAGAGAATAGGAGAAAGAAGGGGCGAGAGAATTAACGAAACAGAAAGGCTGCAGTTGAATGTGCAACTTTTTCTCGTTGCGGTTCAAATCGCTTTTCATTTCTATTTTTCATAATTTCTTCTTTTTCTTTTTTTCTTACCCCTCCGCTCTTTTATTCCTCGACGCTGTATAAATTGACCCAACGAGCATTACCCAGAAGGATTCATTCTCCAATGAGCTTCCAGCAATCTGGATAATATTCTGTTTTCAAGCACAGATCCCGTTAAACACTTGCGAATATTCCCAACGTCTCGGGCGAGTTTCTTCTTATTTCGTTAAATCTCGGGAGATTGTCGATAAGAACAACAGACACAAGCTGACTATTAACACGATCATATTCCTGAGGATCAACAATTCATTTCTCTGCACAATTCGTTAATGCCATCCGGTTAACGAGGCTTGATTGGATTTGTTTGGATGAGCTTTTGATTGATAAAGACAATCTTGAGATCATTGCATCTGTTGTTAATGCTCAGCTAATGAAGTAGCAGAAGTTCATATTAATAGATTCGAGTGAAACAAAAACTGAGGAACAATACATTCGACCACGAGTACAAAAATTGCATGGATTCGGTACCGAAACGTAGGTGATCCGTTAAAAAAAAAAAAATGTTGAAATTACAAATTTGCTTGTTAATGCTCATATGCATCATACATATGACAGCAGTATGGAAACAAACGGTGATTAACTGGCTTTGGATTGCGAGAGCTCCAGTTATAAGTCTCTCTCTCTCTCTCTCTCTCTCTCAAGCGCGCGCGACGCCGCCTCTTTCTCTCGATAAATGAAAACCTTTTGAAATTGCGTTGCGTCCAGGCTGTGCATTCGACATCGGATATCTATGGCTGATCGATTTGACCCGGGGCACCGAACGCGGCGGCAGAGCCCGATCTACTCTCTGCTTCATACAGACGCAGTTGCAGCTTTCCATATCTCTCTGCCTCGTGTCCGTTCTCCGCCCTCGCGTTGTACACGCGTCCTCCGCGGTTTGTATTTCGACTATCGCACCGACAGCATTAATTGCAACGTACCATACAGGAGAAAACAAAATAAGACGAAGCGCACGAGGAATAAGTAGTGACAGATAGATAGAAATGAAAAGAGACGTACGAGCGAGGAGGAGAGAAAAAAAAAAAAAACAAACAAACGGGGGGAAAAACGCATCGACTCCACCGAATAAGTAGCACAAACGAGCGTCTGTAGTAATTTCAAGGCGTTACATTCGAACGTACAGCCGCATCGGTATATCCTCCATGGGGGCCCATGCCTCTCCCTTCTTCTCGTTTTGACCTCACCCCCTCCTCGGCCGTTCCTTTTCTTCAGCTCCACCATAAGTTGGACATTGTCCCCTTGGGGCATCGTTGCACTTACCTCTTGGGCCTTACACGCCCAAACCCTCGGCCCAACCCTGGCCCACCTTCTCGCCGGCGAACAACAGCTACGTGCTCGTACTCCTGTCGAACCTCTAATGTATTCATACCCATAAACGGGCCCATCGCGACAACATCACTAATCGATGATTTAATTATTGTTTTGCTAAATCACACGGATAAGCTTTGGGACACTGAGAAACGTCATTTTTTTAGGGCCTTGTTTTAGTTTGACTTTTTCGTCATGAAGAAAAATTTGTTTGTTGTTGCAATTATCCAGTGATAACTGAATCAAAATTTATGAATCTCTTTACCACAATTATTTTATACTAGTTTTAGGAAAGAGATGCTGGAAAAATGAAAATTTGGATTGCATTTCTAATCTAATTCCACTGTTGTCGAATTGTTTTCGAATGTCCGAACCAAAATTTTCGGTAATTTTCAGAAGTTCGTCCGAGGTATTACCAAACGAATGACTCGCCATTACGCACTCGAAAATTTCTAGGTAAATTTCGGCTAAGCGACTTTTAATTGTGATTCGGCGGTGAAAGTCGAGACTTTGTACATTCTCCGATTCTTTTTCTTTTCTTGCTCTCGCTCTTTATCGTACCCGCAGACTCTGTGTTCAACGGAGGCTCGAGGATTTTCGGTTTAAGGCCCCCCAGGCATTAATCGTCCACCCACAAGCCCCGCAGACTGTATCCTTTGCGAATTCCGGTGCGACCTTGGAGGAGCGCAAAATACGCGCATATACACACGGAGACGGGACAGAGAGAGGATCAAGTTGGCGAGGCTGTGTTAAGAGATCGCGATGGACCAAACTCTCGTGTCTTCTCCGTCTCGCAGAGTCGCTGCTCGAGACAACGAAGAATAAGAATAAAAATAAGAAGACGGAGAAGCAGAAGGAGAGGAGGAGGACGCTGAAGAAGGTGGAGGCGTTCGTTCGGTGGTACTGGCCCTGTAATTGGGCCCAAACTCTTAGTTCCGCTCTCTGCTCGAGCGGCCAGCCAAAGATTATACACCCGCATGTCCCGAGGGCAACTCGCGGGGCCAGCAAACGCGCTCGACTCTTCATCTCTCTATACACTACACATACTATATATATAAAGCGTACTGTATCGCTCTTTCCCTCAAAGTTTCTCGCTCTTGTGATATATTGTGGTGGAGATATACCTGCGTATCTGATTCACGAGGTGAAACGGCGTAAACGGGGTAACTGTTGCCAGTGGAGAGTCCGAGTTGTTGTTTTTTCGTGTCGAACTAGTGTGATGAAGTAGTTCTTTCTTGCGGTAGAAAGGCGAATCTCTAAGACGTTGCAAAGAGAAAGACGGAAGGTACGAATGGTTAGTCACGTTCGGGCTCTCTCGAGTCGATGGAATAAATTCGAAAATTATATAGTCGTGTCCCTCGCTCTTACATAAAATTGATCGACGTTCAGCCTGATGGGATCAATCGACCGCAGAGGCGGTTGCGAATTGACATTTTGCCTCCGCAAGAGCAATAATTACGCGTTGAGTGATAGTCAACGCACAGCTTCGATCGTCACTTGGAATACGAAAAGGTCTGCCATTCATTATCCAAAAGTGGCGTCCAAATCGTCGACTAATTTCGTGTGTCCATTCATTTGTGCTTATGTGTAGACGTTGATTTTTCAGGTGATGCGTTTTTTTTTTTGTGAGCAAAACTTAATTTTTTCTTAGTGAAAGATATTTTTATACAATAGAATTCAAACAACATTTTCATAGCGTTATAGAAATATTTTCTCGTCCCTCAAGCTTTTCATGTACGAATCGATACCTTGTTGTTTTATTGGGCAATCAAGCGCATTTATATTTTTTATTAATCCAGTTGCGGAAAAGGTGTAGCTCGGCTAGTATTAGTCAGTTGAGCTAACGTCGAATCGAAGGAACGAAAGAGAAGCTTCGTACGGAGGGTATAAAGAAAGGAAAAAAGGAAAGGCTTCGAATCGGGCGAGCAAGAGGAGCCGTTGGTGCGCGCACTCGTTGATCCGTGGCCACGCCCGTGGCGGATTCTTGATACGTAACTCGTGCGGTGGCTCGACCTATACCAGCCACAGTGTTCACCGCAGCGCACCACAAGAGCATCAGAAGCACAGAGACCTCTTCTCCTTCTACCGTACCGCTTGGATTTTTCTTATTTCATTTATCCTTCTCTGTCTTCCACTCGGCAAGATTGCGGACTTACTGTTTTTATTGCAATTGAATTCACGGAGCTCCGTCTACGCTGCGGAGCCACCATTTGCTGCAGCAGCTCGCGTATGAAATATTTTGCCGTTGCCCTTCCTTTGCTCTACGACTCACGACGATGTTCTTCGTCGCTCGCTTCTTTTTCTTCTTCTTTTTTTTTTCACTTCTTCTTCTTTCAAGTTCTTTAAATTTATTTGTTTTTTGTATAACGTTCGCCACCCGCCCAAGCGCAGCCTCCCAGTTCGCTTTGCTTTTGTATTACAAGACTTTTCCGTTTTTTTTTTTTTTTTTTTTTTTCTTTGTGTTTATCTACCCTTCTTCTTCTTCGCCATCTCTGTCCCTCTCCGTCTGTCCTCGTCGAGTACTCGCCGTTCGCCCCTCAGCCGACGTCAGCCCCTTCCTCCTCTCCCTAGTTTCTGCCGGTGCTTCTGCTACCGCTCGTCTCGCTCACTCCTCCCGGCTGGCGAATGTACTGGCTCGCCGGCTCATTAAAGCGATGCCTCCTTGATCCCCTAATTACAAGATGGCGGGAGCGCCTACATGGCCGCTCAAAACACCGAGAGCCTGGGTAGACATCTCCGAGGAAGAAGCCGCGTACGAGTTGCCGTTCAAATGACATTAAAAACCTATTAATCTGTTCTCCTAACTTCATCGGGATAAGCCCGATACTGTGAATTCATCCAAGTTTCGCCAATTCGTTATTTTGTAATAATCCAGATACCGTGCGACGAAATGAAAATGATATTGTACCTGTAAACATGCATAGCAATATCATCAGTATTATAGTTTGAGGACGCCTGAATCGTTTGCGAGAAGCGCCACGCGCGTATGCGCCATCTGTTGGCGGCGGGCGAACTACAGTTACTCTCGCGTAACTGAGGCACCGCGCGACTCGATGAGAAGTAGAACCGCGCTGGAATCTATGCATGGATTACCGCACTTGGAAAAAAGTGAATGTTCAAGCGAAGCAGCTGAACCGCTTGTACACAGTACACAATTCTCTCAGAAGGAACTGCGGTGGGTTCGAACAGGAACGAGCCCTTAAGCTCATCGTCGTTGACGCGCGGCGGTGTGGAATCGCAAGAACCATTCGAGAAGGACAAACGGCAGCGTATGATAATGGCGCGTGTGTAGGCATTGTTTTCCAAGAGTAGCGAGTGTGTTGCGCCCGAAGGGTGTGGGCTTCTTCAGGGTGCTGGAGTCCTACTGCGCGGCCCACGCCAACGACTGCCGCTCTGCTCATCGACGTCTCGACTCCGGAGAGCCTCCAGGGATTTGCGATCCTCGCGAAGAGGCTCAAGAGGAACCGGCCCCGTACTTCTGGAATACAACACACACACAGATTGGCTCTTCAAGGTATAGCCAATCACTAGCGGTTGACATTATTGCGTCTTTGTCCATTTCATGCGTCTGATAGGACAATCACTGGAGGTCGGCCAATAACCATGATCTTCGAAGTGCTACGTTCTCAGTTTCTTTCTTGGTTCCCTCTTTCCCCATCACTCCCCACTTTCGTGGCGTGGGTGTGCGTGCCTTCACTTTGCCTGGTAATCGTATGTAAATCGTATAGAGCGGACGAACGTTCGATCTCCCTTCTCTCGGTCGTGGAAAAGACGGAGAGAGATGGATGGAGTGAAAGAAGTACAGACGACGAGGGGAGAGATGGAGGAAGGATTGCCAAGAGCTGCCAAGTGAAGGAGAAGAGAAGCCGAAGAAGAAGAAGAAGAGGAGGAGGAGGAGGAGGAAGGGCGAAGAAGCTGCTCGAGGCCCCGATGAATCTGAGAGATGGCCCTCTCGCCGGTCCACCAACGCCGCGCGTTCAGCTTTGCTCTTCTGTTTCTGCGCGCTCCTTTCCGCTTGGGCCCCGCGGGCCCAGAACCCGAAGAGTGCAGAACGCGACGCGCAATGCATAGCCCTCCTTCGTCTCACTTTCTGCTCCGCGTGTGCGTTGCTCGTAAACAAATTATCCGGACCCAAGGGTCGAAGGTCTATTGAACCGCGAGGCGATCCGTTCTCCGTTCTCATTTACATAGTTAGCCCTGGAGCTGCTCCTGGCGAGATTCGCGGCATACTCGAGCAACCATACGCAACTACGTCTACGTATTCGATGCCTCCTGAAACTCGAGATCGCTATTTTCTCGTTGGAAACTATCAATGATTTTACAAATCCACTTTTCCGTATCGTTTTCAGTAAATAAAGTTTATCAAATTTGCCAAAAAGTTGGTACCAAAACAATTATAGAGAACCAAAGGTTATTGAAAAATAAATTCAAGTATTTCGGGTGGTCATTCATAATTTTTCAAATGAATTTGGATCTGCGTGGCGAGCCAACAATAAAAAGTTGATACAATTTCCACTGAAGTTCCTAGGAAAATTTGAGGTTGCGAATTTCCTAATCAACTTGGAGCAATCGCTGCTGGACGGAGATTAAACAAGCTTTACCGTAATACCGGGAATAACATTTTACCCCGACATAGCCCCATAATCATAATTACCCAAGCTAGCCTTAAAGTTGCTCTATAGGTTCGAAGGTATGCAAATCCTCGCGCACTTTGCCCTGAAATTCGTATGAATTCGCTCATTAGAAGGCGGACACGAGCGGAACGCGCCTCTACCCTACATCCATACGCTCGGCGTATCGTAAGCTCTGCACACACACACACACACACACACTCGGCATACACAACATTACCTAAGTACAGCATCGCAACTCGGTCCTCTCCTACCCGCGTGCACCGACCATCTCGTTTTGTCGGCGGTGTACCGCGCCGCGTAATCACAGTGCCCCGTAGCAGTGCGGGTTGCGAGCGCGAGCGACGAGGACGACGACGACGACGACGAAGACGATGACGACGAAGGGATGAGCCGAGCGAACGGGAAGACGAGGACGGGATAAAATAGAAGGAGGAAGGGACCAGGAAAGAATAAAGAGAGCAAAATGCTCTGGAGAAAAGGAATGGGGCTGAGTAAGGGAGAGGAAAAATTCACGGCACGCCGAGAGTTGCACTGTGGCAGGTTAAGCCGTTGAGGGCCTCTTCACTCTCTGTGGGCCTTCTCTACTTTTCTCCTTCTTCTTCTTCTTCATCTTCTTTCTTCTTATCTTTCTCTTTCTTTCGTTGCCTCGCGCGCGCCCAGCCGCCCCCGCCGCCCGCCGCGTGATTGCTCCCCCGAGGCGAGCATCGCGTGTCAGGCCCCTCTTACACCACCCTCTCGTGCTGCTGCTGCCTTCTCCCCTTCCCCTCGCGTTCTTTGCTCGGTTCTCTTCAGGCCTCGCCTCTGCAACTATACTGCATTGCACCCTGCCACCCGCTTCTTCGTTTTCTTCTTCTTCTTCTTCGAGTTCGTCTGCTGTTTCTTCCTTGGGGCCCTGTTGCGACCCGCTGCAGTTCGCTCTTTTCCCGCTCGGATCGGAGGGGTGGGGACGGGCCCAGAGTCCTACGATGCACGGTCCCCGGCGGCGAATCTACCTGCACTCGTTCGAGACACGACTAACAGAGATGGAAAAAGTCTCTGCACGCTTCATCGTTGACTGGAGAACATGTGAGGACGGACTAGTACTTCTTCAAATTGGTAAGATCACATTTGATTTCCAGGCTGGAATGCATCGCATTCTTGGCAGTAGAATTAGTGAGGGAATTTTGTCTTCGAAGAAATGCTGAATTTATTTAAGACATTTTTTTATTCAATG
Source organism: Clistopyga incitator (assembly GCA_947507545.1). Taxonomy (NCBI): domain Eukaryota; kingdom Metazoa; phylum Arthropoda; class Insecta; order Hymenoptera; family Ichneumonidae; genus Clistopyga; species Clistopyga incitator. Next base: position 11,607,443 of record OX382177.1, read on the forward strand.
ATATTTTGTATTAACGAAAATGTATCGAATCGATTAATTCAATGAAAATATGTTTAGAATACTTTTAAAATAAATAATTGTGATTAATTATAATTATTCGTTGAAAATTTCAGTACTAATTATGAATAATTAAAATGAACGCTTCATAAGAAATATACAATAGTTAATATGCGTTATGATATCACAATAATTTTGTTATTGAATTATTTCAACCGTAATTTCATCGAATAAACGGCCGTTCTTGATACACTCAAATATTCGCGGTAGACCTGATTATTATTCAGTGACAACCATTGATTGTTTGTCTGTGCGTCTTGTTTTTATAATTACAACGCACGAATGCCCCCGGCGTATTTACCTTCACTCGGTCGAGACGCGACTAACAGAGATGGAAATAAGCGGTGAACGCTTCAACGTTGAATCTAAAACACGCGAGGACGAAAAACTAGTTCGTATTTTGCATCAGTCCTCGAATTGGCACGGTCTTGTTTAATTGCAAGCAAAAATGCATAATATTTGTGTAACTCATCGGATGCTTTTTGCAAAGAACAATATTACATTACCTGGGGTTTTACACGAAATTTTATGTTAACGTAAAATAATTTCATGTCACTAAAAATTAAGTTTTTTTTTTTTTTACATCTAAAGATTAATTTTTTTTTAGTTTTCGCTCAAGTGAGATCAACTTCTTTTTTTTTATTGCAGAAACGTATCATTCTTTGTAATTGATTTATTGATTCACAGAGGCGAGGTTCATGCATGGGAGCGTAATTGGTTAATTGAACGAGGCCGCGAGAATAATTCAGCACTTTTTGTCAGCATCACGATAATGCTCAGGCTTCACTCGACGAAGTGAAGTACAGGAAGAAATAATACTTAAGGCTCGGAGAAGCGGGTCAGATGGTAGTTAAATGGATCTCCGGTGCTCGTTCCGATGAGGCCCAATGGAACACGCCCGCGCAAAAAGAGGGTGATGATTTTCTTCTCTCAGTCTCTTAAGCGCCCGGAGCGCTCTAATGTGTAGCTTATGGGAAAATGACAGTCGGGAGGGAGGGTTTCGACCGATCCTCGATATTTCATTCCATCCCACTTCGTCCACTTTTTTTGTCATGAGCCTTTTTTTTAGATCCGTTGGAACGACGCCATTTTAATCTCATTTCGCGATGGACTTTTTCGTCATCCTTAATCGCAATATCGATAGAATTTTTTCCAACGTACCACAATAATTTGTGTCTCTGTTCTTCACAATTCTTATTTATCTATTCTTTGAGAAAAAAAATTGAGGTGACATTTTCTCATTTTTCCTATGGTAAAATCATTTCTGACAATGCTTAGTTGAACCCTTTAGCCTTGCCCTATCCTCTCTGCTTTAGAGTTCTCACTTTTCTATTCTTTAACGCCAGCGCTGACTTGCTGACTGACGGGAATTGCCTCACGTCCCTCTTGTGCATACCTATTCTCGTACCATATCCTATTTCTCTTTGACCGCAGTGGCCGAGACCGCGACGAGCGTCGACTGATTGTTACGGCGTGAAAAGTGAATATTACCACCCACGCTAGACGTATTCAACTATCCTCAAAGTCACTGTTAGCAATCAGTGCAAATAATCGGAGACTTATTTACGTTGCGGTTAAGCACGTGAAAAATAATAGGAGCTTGAAAAAAAAAAAGAAATCGGCATCACAAAATCGATCGAATTCTACGATGCGTGACCGTAATCTTCCAATTTCGATTCTCTCGTGCCTCGATAACAGTCTTAATGGGTCGTCCACTCCGCCACCCTCGTCTTTCCGCTGTCAGGTTCAATCCAAAGCCGCTTGTGTGATGTGATGGGCTCGACGATCGGTACCACACTAACGATACACCTTATACTTCACATTACGCTGCTCGAGCCTTTTACCAAATTTCTATAATACCATACATGATGATTTCCAGGGAAGCGAGGTCAGTTCCTCCCTCAATAGTCGATCCTCATAGCTATTAATTACGAATTTAGTCAAATGTATAATATTACAAGAAGGTATCTCGTTTATTGACGATTTCGAGGATTCTCTGTAACGACCACCGACCGAAAATCAGGGGAACACTCGTCGCTCGTCGTTTGCTTCATGATTTCATAGCCCGAGGAGCGAAGAGGATCAAAAATCGTTTTTTGTGATCACAGTGTTGAATAACTGGGGCCACGAGAGCCGCGGAGCTTTTGGAGCTTCCCAAGTTCAACGAATGAGAGACACAAAGCCGCAACCCCAACTCGAATTAGAGGGTTATAAAAATCGTGTGTCATTTTCGAGATAGCTGTGTTATGGCATAGACATAAACGACTCTTTATTCGATAATAATTGCGACCACAGAGATACGTATAAGTGCGCAAGAGCGAGCTATAAACACTCATTTTCTCGGGTTCGTTGGCGCTCCTCGTAATTCCATGGTATTTCTGCATCCCGAGTCTTCGCTCCTGGTCCACTCTTGTCATTTATACTGATTCTGCGATTTCTGGAGACTCCGAGATATAATGCGGAGCCCGAAACGAGATCACAGCGCTCCGGCCACTATGTTCTCGCCGTTTCCTCTCTCCGAGATTCCCGCCACTCCGACAACGCACCCTTGTCACCGCCCACAGCAGCATTCAACCGCAATCCACCTGCAAAGCTTCCCAGTTTCTCGCTACTTATCCTCCTTCTCCTTCTTCTCGCGTCTATCTCCCCGGCTCTTGTTTTCAGTCCGTCTCACTCGTCCGGTTGTCCTCGACTCCTTTACGTCGCCGCGTAAAAACCGTGCGTCAATCCCACACGAGATATCGTTGACCCAATTCTTCATCGTACGCAGATTAAAAAGCCTACATTATTTTTTTTTTTTTTTTCTTTGTTGTTTGAATTTTTCCAACACTGCAGATGTTGCAACCCGCCGATTTATCGGCGCCAAGTTGTGCTGGACGAATTTTTAATCACGGCATTATTATTCGAATAATCCGATCACTTTTTTCGAAGCTTGCAATGGGATGCACTTTACGATTTGACACCTTTTTCTAAATTGTACTCCGAAAATCAAGCGTGTTGCAATTTTTTGTATACTTAATATCGTATGAAAAATATGTAAAGTAGAAAAATTAAACGAAGTGTGTACGTACCGATTAGTTGTAATCGATTTTACAGCCTTGACGACGTTTCATAGAAGAGTTTGCCCAAAAGTTGATTAATCCGTGTGAAATAAAAATGAGTAAGTTTCGTTTAAAAAGAATTTTCCACGAGTGAACAGTGGTGAAAATATCGTGAGGAGGAAGCAGGTACGATATACAGGTAACTTGTGTACTGAACGTATAATATTCTCTTTGCGGCGCCATGTTCGCCTGCTATAAATTCACCGAGGATAGTCGAGCGTTTGCGCTCTGTAGTGAGCATAAAACACGTTGAATGGCGTGTGTGCGATGTTTATGGAAAATATAATTAACAGGTCATATAAAAGCGAAGTGTGCAGAGGCGAATTTCTCGGCAGTTGGGGTTTGGATGACTCGGGTGACCGTAAAGTGTCTTGGTACCGGCAACGGTGATCCGGCAAGGATTCTCAAACTCTTATTCCGAGTTCCTGGTAGTAGAAAAGAGTCTCGCGATTTTAGCAACCATCGAGGAATTATCCTCGACGCGGGAACGAGAACTCCGCCCGCAACTTCTTGGTACCGAAGAAGGGGGAACTCGATGGAACTCGGTGGAGTTCTCTCTGGTCCTTTCTCCCTTTCTGCTCCTCGTTCGCCTCACCCTCGCAACCCGAGGCCACAAATCTATAATTTCCTCCTGGCCTCGCGAATGCGTATAATCTTCGAATACCAGAAACTATGCTATTCATTATTTTCTTACTGTGCGTTTGCTACCAGCGGAGTCGTTGAGTATGGCGCTGCACTCGACGCTGATTTGTGCTGATGGTGAGACCGGGAGAGACGCCAAACTCAAGAGGTCCCCGGTCATTATGCTAATCCACGGAAGATGATAGTCCTACTGAAAAATTCGACTGTGCTCATCTCACGTTCTCCACTACCGGGCTCTTCGTTTGTATAAAAGACATACTTACGAGGATCACGGGCCTCGAGGAATTCGCTCTTCGCGAAATGAAGTTTTCTCAAACTAGAAGAAGGAGTTGACCAACATTTCGACGGATGATCTGGTGTGAATTTTTGTAGAAAAAAAATAAAAATAAATAAATAAATAAACTGCACACGAATTATATGCGTAGATGTATAATTTATATCACATACCTCACAATTCCAATATAACGATTTCTTGACGTTTTAGAAACGAGCTTTCGTTGAAACCAAGAAAACATCTTTAACGAGAAAATAAGATTCCGAGGATTGGTGGCTCCGTTCCATGACATTGAGGCCTGAATCGTAGGAATTCTCGTCGAGTTCCGGGGACGAATGATTATTGCTGCGAGCCCCGAGGAAATGCACTTATATTCAGTACATGTTGGACCAGCGGATTCATCGCCGAAGTCTGTCCGTCGTCCGGACGCCTGTTACGTCTGTCCGTCGGCTCGGAGAATGCACGTGCGTGGGCAGCGCCGACTTGAAGAAGTGGAAGACAAAGGAGAGGAGGAATAAGACAGCGGTAGAAGCTGAAGAAGTACGGCGAGGAGAGGAAGAGGAGCTAAATCCGGGGCGGGGGAGGGGGGCAAAGGAGAATATGTATATGTGCACGGCCGGGTAAGATCAGCCCGAGGCTGGAAGACGAGAAGTGGTTTCGCAACGAGCGACCACTGTTATAGGAGCTCCGGCGAGCGCTCCGCTCACTCGCACTCGTCGCTCGGCCCTCATATTCTTTTATTCCTCCTCTCTCTCATTTGTATAGTGTAAGTAACTATATACATATATCTCTGTCTCAACTGCGAGACGCGAGCGGAAGGAGAGACGGGGATCGGCCCTTCAGGGCCCGACGAAAACGTCTTTCGTGCAGCTCGCGTGGCATGCGCACCTTGCGCATAATTAATAATTGCCGCGCTCGCGCGCCTCCGCGATATACCGATCGGATACGAGGGAGTACAACACGTTTTTACGCACCTCTACAGACACTCCGAGCGACGGTATTATTGCTCGCTGATGAAACGTTCCATGCACATCGGATCTGCAGCACAACAAAAAAACAGAAAAAAAAAAAAACCCCATTGGAGTGCTGAGGACGTTCCTTGGAGCACTGAATCATTTTTACAGAAATTTCGGCTTTACGTCTATCAATTTTACCGTTTCTACTTCCTCCTCATTTACAAAATCTCCGCGGAAGAAATTTTTTTTTGGCAGATTATGGTAAACTGTGAATGGCCTCGATTGACAGCAATGCATTCACTAATTTTCTCTCTGTCATACGCAAACGTAATAATTTTATTAAAAATCTGTGGTATTCAATGGAGTTTGGTGCGAGGCTTCTATGAATTAAGGATTACTTTTTATGGTGTTACGTCGGAGTAATGTCAAGTCGGATTTAAAAAATGAAAATACGAAATCCAAAGTAACTCGATAAATTTATTTTGTCGAAGGAGTTGTTGAATTCCCATAGGCGACCGCGATTACCCATAGCTTCTTTTAGCGCTATATATATATAGGTACCACTATAATGGTCCCATTAGGCGAATTCTTAAGATGGGTTATACGTTTCGAAGATTTTTGCGGATTACTTAATTGTAGCGAGGATTCCCACGTAATGCAAGGGTTCGGCGCGAGGTTTATTAGTCGGAAGAAAAAAATGATGGACCACGAGCGCGCCGTCACTCTCCCTCATCTTCTTTCCCGATCTTCTAATACGAACTCCGCGCGTATCTGTACCCTAAACTTTCCGCGCTTTTGCGCTCGTGATTTACCGACCAAAGATGATTTATAGTAACGGACTAACCCGTGCCGGAGGAAAGCATAGTACGAACTGCAGAGCCGTGTAATGCCTCCTCAACAAAGGGCCAAAGTGGAAGATTAGAGACGATTATCGAGCGGATCAGGTGCGCGCACATTCGACCGTAACTCAACTTTTGCTCTGACGCGTGGGTGGTTTCGCTCCATCGAGATAATGAAATAAAAATGAACCCGCCCGACTAGACTCATCGTCTGCGTTTTTTCTGCCTTTGAGCTTCATTTCAATTGTTCTTCTATTAATTTTGATGCACGAACGAAAAGTCGCTTTCATAAATACACGCAATTTTTCACTGTCAACACCACTCGACAAATTAACATGTAAATCCGGATTCACTTTAAATAAGTACAAAACAGATTAATTTTTGTTTCTTCATGAAAAATCCTACTTTACGTTATTTTGAAAAAGACTGTCTTTTCGGCTGGAAAAAAAGTGATGCAGAATTTATTTGAACGAAGGACGTATTTTAGGGCTGAACGATTTACGGGAATTTCCCTCGTATTTGCGTAAAATCTATTCTGCAAAAATTCTTCGTGTGCTTCGTACTATTGAGTAACATGAGAATCGTCGTATTTCGTTGCCTCTTTCGCCTGGCAAAAGTGCCACACTTTTCGTGCCAAAGTCGTTTTCAAGGAATGCGAAATCGCCGGAGGCCCAAAACCAAGAAGTTCGCATGTACGATTGCAAACTCGTATTTCTTCGATGCTCGCTCGTATCGTGAGGGTTGATCGGCCTGGAGAAAAGGGGTTGCGATGAGAGAAAAGCAAATCTGCGATCCAGACGCAAAAGACACCGTAGCAATAATTTTCTTCCCTCCCGTCGACTCGACGTCTCTCACGACAATGCAAATCGAATTTCAATGGGAATTCGCGACAGCAGCGAGCTAGGACGTCGTACACATCCCATGCAAATGGAGGAGAGTGAGCTACCTGGCAGCACTGTTGAATTCTATGGGATACATAATCTATGCGGTGTTCTCTGCGTCGTCCAATGCCCTCGGGCCCTCGGTAGGTACTATGCTTGTGTCCGTTCTGTTCGTTCGTTTACTGTCAGTTGTGTTATGACTCTGCCCTGTCTACCTGCCGCATGTCAGGACAAGGCATTACACATTACAGCGCTTTAAAAAGCCGCCTTATTTTTTTTTTTTTTATAGAGATGGTCATTAGATTTGTTGTTGGTATGTAAGGAAGGATTTGCAAAAAAGGGTATGCCTCAAATAATTTATATTTATCAGTGGTTTATGAAATTTTTAAATATGGTAATTAGGACAATTTTTTAATTAGGGTAAACGGGTTGAATATGGGTTATTAAAAAAAAAATTCTTGTATTTTCATGGAATATGGTTCGGTACGTTCTGCGAACACGAAAAATTCGGCGATTCCTTTTTGTTCATTTTTCAAAAAAACATTTTCGGTTTCTTCCTATTCCCAATTCGGTAGACAGGTCTCTATTTGGTTTGTATCGTTTCCCACAATTATCTTTTTCGATAATTTTCGTAGAAAAACTAAGAAGAATGGACTGGTACATAATAGCTAATACAGGAGAGTACGTTCCGGTGGTGAGCGCGAGTTCACACGGCCGAGTTCCCGAGGCGGCATACATAGAACCACGTAGAACCGTGAAACTGAGAGGACTTGCGTGTCCAGACGTTGTCTGGGGATTCTAGACTGGAAGCTAGACCGATACCACCAGAAAATATACGTCGAAGGGTCAAAGGTAGCGAAGGTCGAGACGTCAAGGAGAACGGAACGAGCCAATTACCAAAGTCCAGCCGATTATCTTGATAAAACAATTTTTCTTCAAATACCCCAATAACTGAAGGAAAGAACAATTTTCTTCCCCAGTTGACTTAATCAAATTTCGAAAATTTTCTTGACAAAATCAAAGACATCTTTATCACCATCAATTCCTTACAAATAATCGTATCGTTTGTAAAAAAATGCAATTCTCATTCCTCTGGAGTATAAAATCGAATTTATCTCAAATTACGAAATAGTATTGATTTTTATTTGAAAAAATCAAGGTTGGCGTTACCAAATTGCTAATTATCGGATGTTTTTTTAGCAAATGTAATTAATCAAAGCAAAGATTTTAGTTTTTAGCGAATGGATAGTTTCGTGGGAAGTTGATTTTTTTTCGTGGTAAGTTATGTTTTTAGTGGATGAAAAAACTGGGGATTCTGGGAGAAAGGGTTTGAAGGAGGACGAAGAAGGAGGTTACGCGGGGTTAGCGATAATTATCATTTCAGTGTCTCCAAGTTTCTCGATGTTTCGTTGCCGCTCCGTTATACTTACTACATGAGTTTCTCTATGGCGCCACGAAAATTATAAGGTTCGCCCTGCGGGCGCATCGGCACACTAATAATTATATACTTTGTAGTTTAGCCAATGATCTCACTCTCTCACTCTCTCTCTCTCTCTCTCTCTCTCTCTCTCTCGGTTCTTCCTCTCGTTCTCGGATATATAGTAAGGGGAATCATTGCTCGCTGCTTCCTTGCGTCAATGTTTAGAGAAACGCTTTATAGGACCGCGCGGCGGTGCGATTCTCCGCAGCAACGCGGCCCACACCGAGGTTACCTAATGAAAAGGTTAGTTGACCCCGCCAGAACGCCCTGGCGCCTCCCTCGCATCCCGGCCGAGCCTCGTAGACGAAGGAACCTCCAGAATCTTCCTCTTGGTCCTTCCTTCCTTTTCGGCTCTCGAAACCTTCAACCCTTTCGTCCCGGATACGTACACACGTCTGACGCTCTTCGGCAACTGGAACGTCAGAACAGCATCCACAGGAATTTCCGCTTTCAAAATGATTTGTTTGATATTTCGCTCACCGGACAAATGTTGGTTAATGCCTTCAGAAGGTTTTATGGAGAACTGAAAATCTTCCGATTGTATTCATTTCAGTGCTGCTTGAGATCAGAAGGGGGCTTTGAATTTTTTTGGGATCGTTTTTTTTTATTGAATCTCAAATATGACACGTTTTTGTGACCACAATTTGATGTACTTATTGTTACGCACTTTTTGGAATTGACAATTTGTCATGACAATTCGACGTACTTATTTTTACGCAGTCTTGAGATGTGCTAATTTATCATCACGATTTGACGTCTTTATTTTGACGTGAGTGTGTAGTGTATGTTACATATGTCGTTCGCCACATGTAGTGACAATGATTGTAGCGTTTGTCCTAGCGTGAAGTGGAGAAGGAGAAAATTTCCTCGAATACGGTCGGGCGCGTTGCCGAATTCGAGGGAGAAAGGCATCGAAACACGTATCCCGGTAGGAGTGCGGGTCTAGGGTGGTTCTTCTGTCCAAACAGGCGAAGGTGCCGGTGTGTACACTGTTCACGGTCTGCAGGCTGTAGCATAGTAGTAGCTGCCGAAGGTATATCCACTTCTCGTACAGTGGTATAGTCAGGAGTTCTATATATCGATCATTCCACGGGTGCTTCCAATATCGGACGTGCTGGCTTTGTCGCGTTTGTTTGCACTCGTCCGTTCTCTCCATTCTGGTTCTCCGCGTTATACTCGTCGATCGATCGCAGCCCGTCGCGCTTCAGAATCCGATGCGGTCTTAGTTGAGAGAACTCGAAAGGAAGAATGAAAATTTAAAAAAAAAGAAAAAAAACGAAGAAATTGTATCTCATGGAGCGGAGAAATCGAAATCTCCGAAGTTGGACCAACAGAAATGACAGGGGTCCAATTTAAAAAATAACAAACGAATAGTATTTACAAAAATAATTTCTCACCCACAATTCTTTCAGTTGATTCTTGTACTGAAATCCAAATTTTTGTTCGTGTTTTTCTAACGAAAACTTAGTCCCAAATATAATTTTGTCGGACTTCACAAAATAATTAGAAGATAATTTTATTTTTTTTAAATGCCCAAAAAAATGCAACTCGATTTGTGGAGTGCATTTCTTCGGAACAGCCGGAGAAATGCAATGTAGCGTCTTGGCAGTGACTCCCACGAGGGCGCACATATTTCCAGAGGGGAATTATCAAAAAACGAAGGTGCGGAAGAAAGCTAGGTCTGCGGGAGAGAATCGCAAAACTCGTGTTTATGCGTGGCTCCGTCCAGGAGAAAGAGAAAGAAGGATCATCGGGGTATAGAGGCAAAAAGCGCGCACACCAAAAGGGCGCCTTACCTGCCAGAACCATTGATTACCGAAAGGCGCTTCTTCCCACACACAGTACACAACAAAAGTCGAGACGCGCGGGGTACTTTTTGGGTTCCGCGGCTCTCTCTCTCTCTCTCCGCTGTTTCACCTCTCGACGCGGCAACGCTCAACGACGATGGAGTCAAACTCGGGCTAAAAACCGCTAACGGAATCTCCGCGGGCTCTCGAAGAAAGAAGAAAGAGCGATAGTCGGTGTATAAGTGTATCCTCACGCCACTTAGGGACCACTGTAATTTCCATTAGGGATTTCGCGTAATCGCTAGGCACCGATGCTCGCGAAGAATCGCCAGCCGATATTTCGTTTCGGTGTATCGCTTCGCCTAAGACTTTTCACATTTTTGGATTCCATTCACAGTCATTTTATTCCCAGTGGATTTCGTTTCCGAAGGAATGAATTCCTGGTCGGTTAAAATCGTTGCGAAAATATTGGAGCAATTTCGCGCATGGATGTATTGCACCGGTTCTTTTCATTCGGCGTTTTAAACAGGAGGTTCACATGCGTCATATGTAAACGCGATCGGTCAGCAGGTACACCAATATCAAAAATAGCAACGCGTTTCATTGAAAACTGAATAAATGGCGTTCAATGACGCTTTCGTATTTTATTTGCTCCATAACTCGGCGTTAATTGCCAACAGCTCATTGATTTTCATCTACTCCCACCGAATACAAATGCGTTAAATGGTTTGAGGCTGTAAACAAATAATTTAGACGGTCGCTTGTGTGAATTTAATACTGATAAAAGTGGATTTAATAGCGAACTTTTTATGTGTCAATTCGTATCGCACGCATCAAAAATGTTGCTAACATATATTTCAATCTAAAATCTTCCATATTTTACACATATTTTACATCGGGTCATTAACTATTCAAATAAAATTAATCAGCTCAAAAAACGATTTCTAAACGCGCCGCGTTTTTATTTATTTTTCCAGGGAGCAGATATTTATCGGCCACGTTCACATATATTTTATTGACATGAATTTCCGCGCGGCGGTAACGAGAAAAAAATGCAAAAATTATGCAGTTTATTGAGGAATGTCGGATGTTCGATAATGGACGAAACTTTTATTAATCTTGATGCTGCGCTTAGCATTGAACCCTTTTTAGCGAGATATTTGCATCCATCTCCTCGTTCCTCCCACTAAAAAAAAAAAAATAAAAAATCCTCTTAATCGTATCAACAGACCATTCGTTTGGATGTCGCGGGTGAGAGTGGAGGTCAAAACGATTGCGATAAGAAAATATGTAGTAAAAGAGTGTCGATGATGGCACGAGCTATCGAGTGGGCATAAATCTGCGCCCATCGGTCCCTTTCCTTTGGCCGGGCGGCTCGCGGCTCGGGGCATATCCGTCCGGGCCGTCGGATCCGACCTCCGACCCTTCAGGCCCTTTCGCTCGCTCGTTCTTCTCCTCGGGGCCCTTTCGCGAAAAAACAAAACGCACCGCGAGGGCCGCGCGCTCTCTCTCCAGAGAATGGGGCGTACGGTGCGCCACGTCGTAAACGTATTTTTATTAAATAATTAGAGATTAGGGCTCCCCCTAATGGGTGGTTAGTTCCTCGCGTGCCGTCCATTCCGGGCATACCATCGAGGGCGTACGTGAGATTCCCACACTCTGCACTCGTGTCTCTTTAACTCTCTCTCTCTCTTTCTCTCCCTCCTCCGCTGCCCTCGTAATGTTTTTTCCCTTTTTTTTCTTTTTTCTCTTTTTTTTTTCTTCCCAAAGTCCCGCCGACCTTTTTATGATATTCTTCTTGTGATCGTAGCTCTTTTAGCTCAGAGCTAAGATTAAAAGGGAAGAGTTTGAATGGATAAAAAAGACCAGGGAATATGTATCTATCGCTCTTCTACAAAGTAGGTACGAATAGCTTTTTTTTTCTGCCTTCGCGGTCCATCAGCTACCGTTGGAAAGACATCGTCGCTCCCTTTTCCTCCCAAAGGCATTCATTGCGAAGCTCAATCCACCGATGAAAGGGAAGGATAATTTATAGACAAAACGCGGTCACGAACGACGTTGGCACACACAAGTCCAAGCTTCTTTTACCTTTTTTTTTTTTTTTTCATTTTTTTTTTTCAGATACGTCTATGCTAGAGCCGCAAAGTTCTTCAAGCTCTTCGCTAAAAATAGGTTCGTGGTCGCGAGCGAGCGAGCGAAGAATTGTAGGTCACGGGGGATGAAGTGTGAGGGCGAGTCGGGTCGGGTCGAGCGTCAAAGGAAACCATCGAGGTCCGCAAGCTTCTGTGTGCCAAAGGAACTTGCGGGGTAAAGTCAAAGAATTTTTTCGTGGCACCGTTTTAACGTCATCGTGATTTCAAGCTTACGATTATCGTGCAGATACGAAAAAGACATTATTTAAAATTAGAAATAATTATTTGCACCGCTGAAATAAAATTTTATAAAAATCACATGGGTTAATAATTAATTGTTTTTTTTTTTTTTACTAAATAATTGCTGTATTTTTTTGAAACTCTCATCTTTATGTCACTATTTCAAAAATCTTCTCCACGAGTTCGCAATACTTTGCTTTTCTCCAGAAAATTCATTTTTCCTGCTTTGGCGTATCGTGACCTGAAACGTCGATTGTTTCTGCTCTGGTTGGCCCAACTTTAGTCCCAGGTGTTCGCGGTTCTGCTAATTAATTGAGAAAGGCCTGCTCGGTCGCCCTATCGGCCCGAAGGCGGCAAAACTATAAAAGCCTGTACGCAGGCTCGAGGGAAATGGTCCGCGGCGCGCGCGGGGGGCGTCACAAACGCGTTAAGAGCGCCGACACAAGGCGCACCGGTACTCATTCAATTATGACGCTGACATAGGTCGCATCAATCTTTCTGTGGCGTCCTGGTGGCGAGGACCGGCGCTAAATCCTCGAGCTCGTTTATTTCGCGCCTCCCGAGTTCTGATTTCGATAAAGTCCTGGAGGAGCGGAAGTAGCTTTCACCGGGACGAGAAAAAGGAAGCCAGCTAAAAAGTGGCGAGTCTGTAACGAACCCAATTCCGTTTCGCTGCATTCCTCGTGTCCATTTGGACTCTTCATTCTGCGTACGAACCAAAAACTTCAAAGCTCGTCGATACCCGAAACTTTTTTCAAACCAGCGAAACTCGCAACACTTTTTTCCTACTTCTCCAAATCCAAATTTCCACAGAAACCAAAAATAGCGATTATTCCATTTATTTAATGAAAGTGAAGGATATCGAAAATTTTATATCGACAATTTTATCGGCCATTTGAAGTTTTTTCCCATGAAAATGTCGATATAAAAATTGATGATACCAAAGTTTCCTCGACGAGGAGGTAGAATCAATATTCCGAAGAAATAAAAGGTCCCATCTTCAGTATTGAAAAATAGCTGATCGATATATCGATACAACAGCGACAGATCAATACTGACTGTAAATAACTGGACTTGAATATCGTTGTTTGCATTTGTTTTTTCGGAATGTAAGATAATTGTTACGAGTTTTGTTTTCCTGGTATGAAAAAAATGTGGATATGTATGTGTGTACACGTACAATAAATACGAACCAACTTCCAATTCATATTGTGATTGAAAAAACTCGACGAGCTTTTGGGGCATGCAGTTTTTACTCTGTAACGATTAGATATAGATGAGCGAAATGCTATCGCAGCCCGTCCTTTCGTGGATGATGTTTTTCCGTGGAATTTTTTTTTTTACTCGCTCTCTATGTTTACGCTTCATCCAGCTACATTGAATTTTGTCCCGGGGCGAAAAACGGGAATGGAACTCGACCGGGATGATCGCGTATGTTTACCCGAAAACAGATGGCGCAGCCGTCCCGAGAATAGCCCCAGGATGTAGCGAAAGAGGGGCCCACCATTCTAATCCTTTCGATCCCCCAGCAACTTGTGGAGATTCAACGTCCTACGAATGCCGCATTATATATATATAGCTGTACTTCGGCCAGTTTTCATAACACCGATATCCATAGAGCCTACCGTCGCACCTGGTCAAAAGTAGTCCCCATAAACTGTGAGCTGCATCTTCACAATTTACAGCAAGCGTAAGCAAAACCCGAAAAAAAAAAATCAGAACTGGAAGATCGTTTGTTAAAATGAAGAGTAAGGTTGATACGATGACTCAGAGAAAAAAATGTGACAAAATCCATGACCCATGATAATTTTCATACGGAAGTACCAACGAGTATGGTGATTAGTACCAATTGATCATTTCCAGCCGACAAATAAATCTAATTAACAGTAATTAGTCGCATCACGTGACCAAACATCCCTGAATTCATCTCACGTGACAATTCCTCCGCTCTTCAGCAATTGCGTCGGGCATCGATCGACGCGCTGCCGATGAAAAATCGTCGTTGCGGATGATGGCAACTTACAACTGCACAGTTACAGCGCAGGTGAACAATGGAACTGTTGGTCATCGAGAGGACGAGAATTGGACGAGGCTCGACAAGCGGAGCCGCGGAATTTGGAGAAGCCGCGGGACACAAAGCGGAATGTAGTCACATCTGGCAGTTCTCTCATGCTGCTCGGTAACCGCGCGCGCGGTATCGACATGAGTGCTGCGGCCACGATGACGAGAGCAACGTGCGTGCGTCCGTTCTCTCGAGCGCGTTTACATAGCGCGTTGAAGCGGGACGGAAAATCACGATTGCTCGAGCGCAATTCGCGTCTCGTTCGCCAGACGAGCGAGTGAACGGGACGGAAGGTGAGGGAAAAGGAGGAGGGCGATCGCGAGCGCTGTGTCGTCGTTCAAAACCCTCTCCGGTAACCTCCAACCCCTTTGTGCTTGTTGCTACGTCCCTCCGCTTTCACTATCGTATTCCCGTGTCCTCTGTACCGCTTCGCCATTCGCCCTTACGCGTTCTACCCTCTGTTCGCTGCCTACCACACATTATATCCGCCACCCTTTCCATATAGTCTGTGTATCTCCGCAAACGAGTGTGTGTGCGTGTGTGTGTGTGTGTGTGTGTGTGTTGTGGTGGTAGGCAGATACAGCGGGAGAAAAATGGGGAGGCCGGGGCTCGTTGTCAATTTCGATTTCGGGAGTTTCTGCAATTTTTTTTTCCCCCAGGAAAACCTGAGCAGCAAAATTTCGCCGAATTAAAATATACGTACACTGTAAAATATGTTCGAAAATATAATTGATATCAATTTTTTGATGCGCTGATATTTTTCGATCATCGGGATATTGGTACATTAAAATTCGAAATAAAAGTATATCGATATGGATTTTTATTTGATCGCTAGAATCGAAACAGGAAAAACGTATCAATTAATCGATAGAACATTTTTTCTTATTCATCATCCGCAATAATTTGCTCAGGGTAGACGATTGAACTTTTCAATCGAAACGATCATTCGATTTCATAAATCGTAATTTAAAATAAATCATAAAAATGTGCGGGGAATTCCCGTTTTGATTTATTTAAAAAAAAAATCCTTTTCCCTCTCAAATAAAAATTGAGAGTTACCTAAATTCCCATGTTACATTAAAATGAAAGTCGTGAACAAAAATGTAATTTCTTTTGTGGAAAATTTAGCTGAGTCGATGAGTAAATATTCTTCGATTGCCAAAATGACTGTTTGGAAGGTTGAAAATTTAAACAAAATTGATCCATGCAGCCCTGGCGTTAAAGTGCAGAGTGTATATACCAACGGGAGGGATACTGCAACAGCTCTGGGGTGGAACACGCGACACGACACATCGGATAGCCGGGTATCGCGCATATAGGTACTTCATCTGCTATGTATGCATGCATATAGTGTAGTTTAGTGTACGCGATAGCCAAGCGGTAACAGGAAACCCGGCTGAACGGTGCTAAATGCACTGATGGGGTGGAACATTGGCCTCACTGCCCTTCTATGTGTACACACATATGCAAGTAGGCTCTGTGTCGTATCAAATGGATGTTTATACGGTGAGCGAATGCCCGCGAACGACGCGCGTACTCCATTCTCTCATCTGTCTCGTTCGGCATGCATCCTCGTGTTCGACTCTCTCTCTCTCTCTCTCTCTCTCTCTCTGTCTCTCTCTCTATTATATCCTCCATCAAACGTTCTTTTTTCCAATAGCCAAATTTCTGCAAATATTATAACCGGAAGTAGCGATGAAAAAATCGAATCAAATCGTTCATTAGACGCGTGACAATTTTTTGATCGTTTACAAAGTCCATCGACTTCAGATCGAAGGCAGTTTTTGAAAATTTGTCCTAAATTATTTATCATATGCGTAAGAAAATAATCGTAGAAGTGAAAAATGAACTTACGTATAAAATACTTTTTTTTTGCCTCATTAATTTCCTGTAAAGTCCAACCCAAATTGTCCTGTTAAAAGGGGCTCCACAAAATCAGCCACTGCAACGAAGTGCATTTTTATTATTCCTCAATCTCCATATTCGCTATTAATATTATTCCGAAAAAAAATAAAATAAAATCGTACGAATATTCCGATAAGTTAGCGATTAATCGTCCGATCAAATGTCTGCATCCTCAGGTGCATAACGACATATTTAGTCTCGCTCAAATTCGCAACAGAAGTGCAGCGGATGACCACGAAGAGTGCACAAAGCTCGGCGCGGTGTCGGCACCGTAACGTTCGCCGAAGCGGAGGATTATTTTGTCGGCGATCCGATTACGAATCACGTTAGGTGGGTGGTTTACCTTTAGGAGATCGAGCTACCGGTGGCAAAGACGACAGTCGCTCGCTCCATCACGAGGCCATGGTTGCACCTTCTGGCCCGGTGAATAATTCAATTCCTTCCGCGCCCGCTCTTGAGAGGAGGCTGCGTCGACTCCGACGTAGTGACACGGGGGAGAGGGTGGTTTCTCCTCGACTGGGCCGTCATCGTCGCTCGTATCTCGCGGCAACATTGAGTGTCTCTCGCCCTCGGTCCTCCTCATCCCTCATCCGTGTGCTCTACTCCTAAGGTGCATCGATTTTCCCACACCGCAACGGCTAAAGCCTCGTCGTCGGCGTCGTCTTGTGCTATGCGACAACCCAAGAGCTTCTCTTGGCTCTTCTACGTAGTTATCCCTCTCTCTCTCTCACTCTCTCTATCCACCCTTCCACGTATTCGAACCGCAGACAAAGAGACCTAGATATAAGAGTGTAAGTTTACCGGCACCAGCGCGACTCCCTCGCTAACTCCTGTGTAGGGATAGCGCGAGGGTTGGCTGGCTGGTTGAGCGGACGTCGAGGTTCGTACCGCGAAGGAATGGAACCGCCGGCAGCCATTTTGTAAGCTCTTCCCGGAGGAATCGATGTGACGTCGCCTGAGGGGCGCTTGCGCCAGCGGGCAACCCTCTGCTCGGCTTCGAACGCTCTCACACTCGCAAACGCGTTTCGTCCCTCCAATCCTCTCGCCTCTCCGATCAATTGTAACTTGCGGGCTGCTGCTGCTACCCTCCAACAACCCTCTCGCGTCCTCCTCGTTCTCTTTCTCGCATCCTGCATCCCCGCCTCTCTCTCTCTCACCCTCTCTTTCACTGTGTTTAGTCTCAACCCTTACACTCTCACTCCGGGGGTTACTCGTCGTTATCCACATCGACGTACTCTCGCGTACGCTTTCATTCTTCGCTGTTGTACCTCGACAAACGAGCGGCTATTAAATACTGGACGCTGACCATCCGCCGAAGAGACGCTCCCGATGGTTTCTTTGGCGACGGCTTCGTTAAAGAAATTTCGGGGCTGAAGTTTGCGAATTTTTCCTCATCGCCTTTCATCCCGAAATTTAAATTGGAATTCACTTTCAGTTTCTAACGTCCTCTTTTCCGTGTGACTCAGTCAGTGGAATAGGAAGAACAAAAAATGTCCCTCTCATGCACAGTCCAAGCAAGTTCGGTATCCTACTTTTTATTGGATCGTCAGCCCTTGACTGAAATTTAGGATTTTTCATTTCCATTGTTGTCATCAAGAATACAGAAAAGTTGATGTCAATCTCCCAAGCACAAGACATCTCAAAATGTATCTCTCTTGGTTTTTTCTGTAACCCAGTGAACCGGAAGTACAAAAAAGATTATTGTTTCGCCGTCATGTAGACTGCGTATACGTTGTGGCACGGTTTATAGGCCCAGCCGTGATTACCATGTGGAGTACATGGACGGGATACAAGGTATCGTACATACATCTCGTCGCTTCGATGAATTTTTCGTAGGAGCTCTGCATATATTAAGCTCACGTACGTAGTACACGAGGAGTGAAGAGGAGAGCGATTTTCGCCGTCACCTTGGTACGGTAAAATAGGCAGAGGAGAACGTAACCCCCGGGGAGGAGGACGAGGGGACCTCAAATTTATAACTCCGCTAATCGTGCTCGGGGTTTTGCACGCACCTGGCCGCTCGTGTGTCCGTCGAGCGATATAGCGAGTTCTAAGGGCTCGGTATCGTACCACGCGTCCTCTTCGTCTCGCTCTCGCGGTGGACCCATCCAACGCCCTTCCTCCTGCGCCAGCACACGTTATTATGATTAGCTACTTTGGTACCGCGACGAGGCCCCTCGACGTCCACTCCACGAGTCGTTCTCCTCTTCCACCGCATCCCGAAGAAACGAACGCGCTCGCTTCGAGGAGAGATTCCGATGGGATACGCGATACGCGATGCACACCTCGGATTACGGCCAGGGTGATCCTCCCGTGGATGCCCCGGGCCGTCGTCAGGTACCTCGGCATCTCCTCTCCCTGTATACTATAAACTCGGCTCTCCGCTATAAGTCGAGTCCCTATACGCCATACCGAGGCATACTTCATTTATTATGACTGTGATCATCGATTATGCACCAACATCTTTCTCCCTCTTCGCCTCCTCTCTTTCCTCCTTTTTTCTTTATTCCGAAATTCTCGACCCCATTCTTGTAGTTCTCTCTCTCTCTCTTGCTCTTTCTCCTCAGTGCAATGCATCTCTCCGCTCCTCAGGTGCGCATTATCCTGCGCTCGGTTTTTCGAGACAGACTAAAAGTGTATTACGCTGAAGGGCAATGCCGCGCACTCCTCCGACCGTCTGATGAGGGTGCATCCTATCCGTTACGAATTTTCGCTAAAACCCGGAGCCTTTGTTTTTACTTTCGATGGTCGCTTTGTGGTTTGTCCCGCAGCTTCGAATCCATGCGTACGTGGCGCTGGTTCGGCAAACGGGAAGGCTAATTTCGTTTTGATCCGGATGTGGATTGATGGGTGGGGATTTTATGATTTATTTTTCGTATGATTGGCTGTTGTCATGAAAATTGGTAAAGAGGATTTTGGATCGAATGGACGGAGCTTTTCAAGACGGACGAAAATTTTCTTTCACTGCTGACTCTCGGATTTTTCCTTTACATTTTCGCGGTAATGCTTATATGACTTCGGCAAACATTTCATTTTGATCCGGATTCAAGTTGTTACGATTGATGAGCTGGGCTTTCATGATTGATTTTCCATAGAGCCATATGAGCCACGTGATTTTCCACAGGATAATATGATCACCGCCATTACGAAGTTTGCATCAGATTGGCAAAGAGAAATTCGGATACAATGTACGAAAGTTTGAAGATCAACCGACGCATTCAGTGTGTATTTTCAAGTTCATCGTAACTTATGTAATACAATCGGAAGATGAAATTCCGAGTTCAAAAAAACACGAAAGAGTGTCTATTTATCAAAAGATTCACGTTGCATGAAAAAAAAACGATATATACAAAACTGTAAGATAGAATGAAATTTTCTCATAAAGGATGATAAATTGCCAGGATTCTGAAACACTCAATATGTAGGTTAGCTTTTATTGCCTATCGAATCCCTGGGCGTCTTCAATCTCATCTCCGAGAATCTCCCGGTACTGCACAAGGGCTGCAGAATAATATGAGCGAGAGGATCGACGAGTGAGGCTGACGTTGGAGGAAAGCTCTTTTGGGGTGAGCCAAAAGCGGGTTCGCTCGTTCGGAGAGGGTGAATATGAAGTTCGCCAACCCCTCAGAGAGCGGTTCACTGCTGAGGGTGTATATACGCGATGCGGACTTTCGCGAACGTTATATTCCGAGCGAGTAGAAAGAATCAAAGTCGTCTGAGTTATCAAAGCATCTGATATACACAAAGGCAACAGCCAAGAAGAAATCTGGCCGTGGGATTGCTAAGACATCAGGAGAAAGCATCGGTAGTCGCGTCGAATGCAGATCAGATACCAAGAGACTTCTCTCCAATGTCTTTAACAAATATCGTCGTACATTTTACATCTCCGCTCGATTCTTTTGCGTTATTTTAAAGCTCTCTCCGTTCCTCTCTCTCTCTCTCTCTCTTCAGCCTTCTTCTTCTTCTTCGTTTCCTCCGATCCCCTTCTCCTCTCTTCGCTTTCTCTTTTATTTTTATTCCCTCCCGTTTCGCAAAAGTCTTGACAACCCCTCGGGCCACGAGTGTTTCTAGCTCCTGGTGATTGGGAGTTACCCCTCCGGGCACGGAAAACGGGTGTCACGTGCGCTTGCGTCGAGAGAGAGAGAAGAGAGACTTTCTCTCGTCTCCCTCTTGCTTTCTATAGGTATATATGTATACATCCAGCATCCCCAGCAGCAGGAGCAGCAGCAGCCGTGGTGGCTGCTGCTGCACGATCCCCTTTGCTTTAGGGTTAGCTGTGCGGTCCTCCCTGCGGCCAAACAGCCCAGAATGACACGCCCCGGGCTACCAGATCAATAAGATACCTTATACCCACCTTCTCCGTGCGCTTTGCTCTCGTTCTACCCTCTCTCGCACGCAACCCTCTTTCAACCCTCCCCCTGCGCGCCTACCGATCGTCCTCCGAGCTACCTCTAAGGTTACGCCCTGAGACACACGCGATACCGCAAATTCAAAATATCTAATATACACCATAATGGCAAATGAGGATTTATTTCCGGTCTAGCGAAGCAAACAGGCGTCGCCAAACATTGTATTCGACCCTGTGGCCATTGTGGATTTGGATAAGCTCGACATATATGTTATCATTAATTTTTATCATCGATTTTAATTAAAATGATGTTCGGTGGGTATGAGGTATCCTTTACATGGAAACCTCGGATTTTCATGCACCGAAGATTTATTTAGGATAAGAGTCAATTGGTGTAAAGTGACGGCTTTCAGTCCAATGAAATCGGCATCGATCGTTATGGTCTATCGTCGACTATTCCCGAATACGTTGATTCAGACGTTTCAACGAAGATACGAATATTTTTCTTCCATTCGGGTTCACTAATAATCTTATTACGAATTCACGATTGGCAAGCGTGATTCGAAAGTGGGAACCCGAAGTTTTACCGGTTCGTTTGAGAATTCGGAGCGACACCTTGTCATGTAATCACCGATCATTAGTCGATATCCACCTTGCAATCACCATCATATTTTTGTATTTGCATATTTCTTTCAATTATTCTTTCCGCATTGCCTCGCGATATTTCCCTGCATATCATCGCTTTCCGGCGTATGTCGAAAGTGCGAAAGCGAGAGAAAGAGTGAGTGGTTATTCGCAGAGACATTCACCAGGCGTTTAAGCAGAACCACGTTTACGTTTTTCCCTTTGCAAAATTCTAATTACGAATTCACGGTTACCATTACTCGAAACTGGAAAGCCAACGATTTTACCGGTTCGTTTAAAAACGCGTAACAACACCTTGCAACGTAATCACCCATCAGGGCTTGACATCCACCTTGCAGACAGCATGATATTTTGGCCCGCCTTCGGGAGGACCAGAGAGAAAGAGAGAATGAGGTGCGGGAGGTACGTCAGAGTAACTTTGCATACGGAATTACGGCAAGAATCGAGAAAGACGATCTTGAGGAAAACGTTTGGTGAGCAGCAGAAGCAACAGCAGCAACAGCAGCAGCAGCAGTCAGAAGTAGGAGCAACGGACATGCTACAGTGTCGGCCACCGCGTGTCGTCTCGTTAAAAAGTCCGCCCTTTCCCCGTGGAGAGCTGCTACTTCAGCTTGCGGCCAGGATAGCTGAATACACCGGAGGAGCAGAAGCACCGCGCACTGCCACCACAGCGCCCACCCCCTTCCAATTTCGTCGGGTCAATCGCAAATTTTCTGGTAAGCTCGCGTGTGCGCCCTGGGCCGTCACGATTCCAACTTAACCGCCGCGTTCGCGTTCGTATAACCGATTCAGAAATTCCTCGTAAAGCAATTTCATCGTCGGGATTCCTTTCACGCCCTTGCTCACGGGGCCCTCACCACATATATATGTATCTATACATATATATATACACACACACAATACGCGTGTGTATATATACATAGCAGAGAGAAACACACAAAGCTGAGCGCGCGGGTGCCTCGTGCTCCTCGCCCGGCTCATACCATCCTCCACCGCGAGCCCCAACATCCCAATTTCTCCAAGAAGCCCGGCGAGCGCAACGCGCGCGGAGGGCTCTCTTCGCTCACCTCGCAATTCGCCGCGTAATGCACCGCGCCGCGCCCTCGGGTAATGACGAAGTAGCAGGTATTATAATACGTACGGTATGGCATGAATACATCAGTACAGGAATTGCACCAGCAGCAGCAGCGGCAACAGCAGCTGAAATGCTTCGCCATCACCAGCAGCCCTATGCAAAACGGCCCAACGAGAAACCCGCAGAAGACTTTTCACTCTTGTACCTCAAAGTGGTGGGTTTACGCGGCTATCCTCACATTCACCGGAGATGGAAAGATAGAGAGATGGACACAGTGAGTGTACATCATCGTCTACCATAATATTCTCTTTAATCGTCGTCACTGGACACCTCCGCGTTTCAAGTTCGATCGTTAACACGTCTTCCAGCGGCTATACCATCACGACCATGGAGATGGCATCGTTTGTCCACGTTCGACACTCTCGCGACGTTTTATATCGAGCATCCAACACGCGCTGGCTTATCGAACTTACTCACGCGCACCCTGAAGACGAGATCTCCGAGAGATGATCGAGTCATTAGCGAGAGGCGATGACTGACTGAAGGAGCTTCCAGCGTATTAACGGGAGGCGAAACCGTGAGAGGGAATTGCGTGTCACTGTCGAGGATTGGGTGACTGCGTTAAGTTGATGGACTTGCCCGATAGACGTGCCCATGAATCCTTTCTCGTTTCCCTTTCGTTTTCATTCTCCCTTGTAACACTGTCAAGTCTTAATACCGTGGAAGAGGAGGACGAAGGCAACGCTATGGCGTCTTGACAGTAGGAAAAGGTCGAACGTTTAGTCTATGGCATATAGGAGTGGCCAGAAAGTTGGCCTGCCTCGCGCCTTGTTCCCATGGGAATTTCGCTGGTTCGAGGGACCGCCAGCCAATTGCGAGTGAACCCTCGAACCACCCTTCCTGGTACTGTGCAAGGGTGGCGAAAGGGAATAGAACCGGGAACACTATCGCCCTGCTCGAATCCATTGGCACCACCCATTCGGGCGCATCGATTCCACCTTCGGAACCAACGAATCTGGGATACAAGGTTTTTGTGATTTTGGAGAAGATTACCGGGGAAATGGAAATATGGATGTTTTTAGTGGCTTTGAAGAAGGTGGTCAAAGGTACGCCCTCATGAATCTCCAATTTGTCGAAGGACTTTGACATATTTCTATGGGGTTTTCATCCGAATACATGGAGAACACGAAGATTCGGTATTAGGTATCTCGTTGGATGTTTCACGACTCCGAGGTGTTGGCCTGTTATGATTTGAGGAAATTCGGAGTAAATACACCGGATTTCAGGGAATCAAGGGTTTCAGTGATTTTGTAACGAAAACATGCCGGAATATTGACATTCCTTTGGTATAATAGCTGTGGTGTTGTGGTTCCTCTGTATTCCGAGAAAAAATGCTGCTGCGATTGGTCAAGTGGGGGTGTTCGAAAATTGTTCTCGCCTTGTTACGTCGTCTTCGTTCTGCTCGCTGAGCGAAGAATGTGGGTCGACGAGGATGGGCTCTGGTAGTTTGCGGTCTCGTTTTATGGAAGAGTGCCTCACCGGGCTCTTGTTTAACAGCCGACGAAACAGGGAACCTTGAGGACGAAGCCCAACGAGATCGACATGCTTCGATGACGGGGTGAAATTAGAAGAAAAAAAAAGAACGACAACAACAACAAGCAGATTGAGTGTTGGAGAAACGAGTTCCCAACGAGGAACGTTCGGAAAAAGTGGAAGCAGGACGTTCTCATCGTTAAAGATTCCACGCCGACGCGTTAGTAAATACTTGAGAATCGGCATCGGGAAAAGAGCTTTTAGCACGGCGATCGATAATTGTGGCTTTGGGCAACGCGTATTCTCGCATCGAAGGTTCAACAAATACTTTCTCATGATGTAAGAACAATTGCGCGGTTCTGTAATTGTGATCGTCGTTTTACAAAATATTTCAACAAAACATTGACGTCTCGAAGGCCTGGACCGGCGAGTGAGTTATCGTAACGACACAAGAACACGTCAAGATAATTCACCGATAATTTGTTGCAGCGTTCGAAACAATTCAGAACGGTGGACGTATTTTAAAGAAGTTGGATATTGAATTCGAAAAAAAATAGAAAAAAAAAACGGGCGGGTTAAATTCTGGGGTGAGCTCTAATTGTTTAATAACCGGTTGCGACTCTGAGAGTATTCTTGTTCTCGTTGCGACTGAAAAAACATGCTGGACAATGCATACAATAGCGAATTCCATAATCATTGCTATTCCAGATTCCGACGTTCATCATTTTACCGATTCCCTATTCTGGTCCTTCGCCATTTCAACCCCTGCAAACAACCTGTATGACATTGCAAAACATGGGTATGTAATTTCACCCCAACTCAAGCTTTCAACACTCCTGAGCAAGCGATGAAAATAAAAATGCAACTTATTCAAAAGCTGCACGTGGATTGAACATCAGGCCCAAATATATGAGCACGCAGATTCCGTGCAATCTACGGAATCTCGACTCCTCCACCGGAATCTCCGGAGCGGATCCAGGCGTAACCAAAATAAAGCGGGCCCCGGCGCGGCAATGCTCGAAAGCAAATCCCGGGCGTACGGGAGCTTATCTCGGGTGATCGGCGAGCGAGTACTGGAGTCCCGCGCCTACGCGTCGTCCAATCCGGTGGCGCAGGCGTAACGTCGCGCGCAGCGTCCCGCGCGTGCTTCTGAGGCCCATTGGGCCCCGCTCCTTGGGGTCCGTCCAATGGGGAGAGGGGCACGCGGCGCGCGGGGCCCGACGTAGCCACGCCCACGATCCCTCCCTCCACGCGCAGTCGTGGCCGTCTTTCTGGTAGCTAAGGCCCCGCGGGCGCAGTAACCCTCGAGTCCTTCTCTACGACGGTTTGGGGCATCACGAGCATCCTTATACACAATAGCCTTACAGACCGCACTCGCCGGGCGATATCGGTTCAACAATATCCCGTGAAGTCGGCGACATATCGAAATCGTTCGACTATCACGTACGTGTTCAGCTACTTGTGCGGAGTGTATTTACATTGTCAATTGCCTGCGGGGCCCAATTTGATTTACCGGCGTTTTATCATCGGCTCTGCATCGAGTTGTCATTGAAGGGTTTCGCTTTGGGGATTAGCATAATGTTTCGTTGTGTCGCTATCTGTGCTTCGATTGAAGGATCTTTCTGAAGGGCCTGATTTTGGAGATAATCAATTGTCGAGTGTTTTGTGCGGAGAATAAAGGGGTCTACTTCCGGAGAGACTGAATCAGTGGAGCGCCGAGGATCAACCGGAGTGACGGAAAAAAATTTGATAGGTGTGTTACGGACCATTGGGTTTTCTTTTTGCTTTTTTGGTTTTTACACGTTGCCGAACTGAGGAGTTTGCTTTTCGTCTGTTGTTGGACAAGTGGGTTTGTCTTTGTGCTTCGTATTAAGACGTGTGCGATATAAAAGGACTTCGAGGCCCTTTGCGATGGTCGTGCGCCGGTGATCCGCCGGTACTCTCGTCAAAACGCCCGTTGGGTTGGAACTGTTCATTGGGAAAACTCGGGGCCGACAAGCGGAGAAGACCAAATGCCGAATCTAGACTACTACAACACCGCGAGGATGCACCAAATGGTAAACCCTTTTCAGAATAATCGAGGTCCCGAGATTCGGGCGATTAATTAACGGAAACTTAGGGCTAGAGATTGGGAGATAAGATTTCAGAGAGAATTGTGACTGGATCTTGATGAAAAACTTTTTGCCCGGGCAACTTGCGACTTTTGTACACCGAGGATATTTCGAACCACCGAAATCTTCGTCAAGATTAGGTCGAAAGAACTTCGAGGTTTAAAAAGGTCAGTCCAGGACACGAAGACTCGTCAGGAAGAACGAACCCTGAAATTCCGCGACTTTAATCGACACGCGCCCCACAAACTGACGCTCCGGCTTGACTCGCTTCGTCACGCTTAGCTGGGCGGTCGGAAGCGTACCTAAAATATTTACCCCCAGCATTTATCCACGCGTCCCACGCGATCCGACTGCCGTTTATAATCGCGGCGAACTGCTCGCCTCGCCTCGCTAGGTTCAGTGCCAATCGGAACAGGTGGAAAGCCCCAAAGTTTGTTCATGGCAAATCGCGTTACGTTGTATCACCGACAACTGTTTATCTGTACATCAACGTATGATCGCTGAAATGGAATACAGAAAGTAATTTTCAATGCCGGTAAATCTCCTGATGACGTTCGTTTATTTTAATGCAGACAACAATTTGTTCATCCCATTTCTCATTTCACTGTCATTATTCACTGTCACTGAAATATTTTTTATCTTAACGCCGTCGACAAAAAATTTGCATTTTCGACTTCTCATGAAATCCGGACGAAAAAATTCATACATTTCTTGCCCACGTTCTGACATTTCATTGAAAAATCATTAACCAGCCTAATTAGCAAGAACAAGGGCAGTAGGTTAGTTTGTATTTCTGTTTACCCTACCGCATTACATATGTGGCTGTTGGTGGCACATGAGCGCATCCCTAAGTGAAATAGATACGTTAGCCGTTATGGAATATAAATTTACGATATTGAGCAGTAAATCACTGTGATATTCTTCTCGCGCTTGCAGCGCAGTCGAAGTAACGCGAGAGTTTGCCGGTTGTTTGTTGGTCGATGGTTGCGCGTGCGGCAAAACCGCAAACGCCTCGTAATGACAGGCCTTAAGGAGTTTAACTCGTAAAATCTCGGCACAATGGAATCATTCGCTCTGCTCGTCAGGGTCCAGCAACAGACAACGGCAGCTGAACGTTTCTCCGTGTCGGAAGGTAGCGTATAAATACGAGTGCGCTATCTCTGCTCTACCGAAGTGCTAACCTACGGTGCACATTCCCGAGGTCTGTTGCACGGCGTAGGTTCAATGCAAAAGGTACTTCTTAACTCTTTCTGCGGACTCGTGAACGCGCGTGCGGATACTTAAAACTCTTCTCGCGCCACTCTCAACCTTTCGCGCCGTCTCTCAGATATAAAGTTCGCATTCTCCTACCACCAGGAAAATTATGGTAATTGTTGGGTATACCCAACCTCGTGTGTACGTATATGTGTGTGTGTGTGTACATAACGAAAACATAAAACAAACAAAGTGCCTCTTATAGATAACGCATCGTTCGACGTCTCGTTAAACTCCTTATTACCCGAGCATATATTCATACAAAGTACGAGTATTTAGCGGTTTTATTTGCAAGTTAATACTGCAATATCGTCAATGGAAAAACGGTGTTACAATTACCCAAGGCCCAAGAGCCGTCAGCTCTGCTAACTGAATAAGTTATTCCGGGTTTCTGACCAATGGTGACTTAAGAATATGCAAATTGGGAGGTTGGGTCCTTAAGCTATTGGAGTTGAATGCACGAAATTATTTTCTTCGACATTTGAGAGGGCAGTGATTTTTTTCTTCGTTACTCTTGATATTTACCCAAAAATATTTGGTGAAAGAGGATTTAGAAAAATTGTAGCTTTTTGTGACAAAAATAAAGTTGCTTTGATAAGTTGCTGAAATAAAGTCCCAAATTCGCTGCGAAATTTTTTAATGACATTTTGTCTTGAAGCATTTGAAAAATGGCACTTTTTGACGTTTGTGATCTGAATTTGACGTGATTATTTTAACGCGGGTGAGGAGAACGAAGCGTTTGGTCAGCGTCTGACCGCATACGTGGCTTGACCACTGCCCGGCCGATTAGTCTCGGCTCGCCTGTCTTCGTCAACGGTTCGTGTCTTTCCGTCCCGTTCCGGTGGCGCGCCACGACGTAGGAATAAGATGCGAGCGCGAGGACTTCAGAATGCGCTAATATCTCGTCCTGCAGGATCGCCGATGACTAACGTCCAATTTCCAGCGAGCGAGTCTCGCGAAGTGTGCGCGCGCGGCGTCTCGAGGCATTTGATCGTGCGGGGCAAAAAGTAATTCATCGCCACGACGAGAACGGCCATCGCTCGTCACGACCATCAGCCACCACAACCTTATTGTGTCTCCCTTAAGACGCTCCGTTAATCGTCGCCCTTCACACACATACACACACGTCCCTTTTTTCCTTCCTTCGCTTTGTCAATTATTTTCACCTCCTCTTATTTTCTTTCACTTCTTAAACGCACAAAAACAGAACCTTCTCCTCCAGACATTATTATCAGAAAATTAGCCCTTTGAATTGTCTACCCATTATTTCAGTTAATCTAAAAAAAACAAAATTATTCCAAACGTATCATAAATTCCAATAACGCAAAATAATAAATTCCTCAAATTTCTTTCGTTCCAAGTGACTTCCAATTGACCCATAAAAAAGGGTTCATTGCAAAAATGTCTTAAATTTCCTTAAACCATTTTTTATCTCACACGAAAAATATGTCATTGTAACATGAAACATATTAATCGTCGCTTTTCACACGCAGTCACTCGTCCCTTCTTTCCTCCGTTTCCATCATAATTAAAAAAGGCCCTTTTTACTTTTTCTCTCCGAACATTTCCCACTTGTCGAACACAGGGACTCGGGACTCTGTTCTTCTGGCATTATTGTTGGGCTGTTAGCACCTTCGTGATGCTTTACGATGGCCAATTACTTCGCGCTCTGGTGAACCCTTATACGCACCAATAGGCACACCAGTGTCACGTACACTGAAATACGAGGTAACTGCATGCGGATAGTCGGTACCGCGGGTATGTGTATCGGAGGGCGGGCGGATGTGGAGGCTCGTGGGCCACAGTTTGCACGGGGATGTGTAACTCGTGTGTGCACATACCTGTATATTCATAGGTATGTTGTACTACTATGCTACTGCAAGGTATTCAACTGTTGGCATATACCATGAGGCCTATGTGCAGTAATCAAGAACGTATACTATATCGGCAGGACATGTAATCACGTATGCCACAGTTACAAGTTACGTGTGTGAAGGACTAATACATAGGTAGCACTTGGGGCTCCATGATAAACACTATATGTATATATATATATATATATGTACACATTGTAGCGAGTAAACTATAACAGCAAAACTCACGACTGTACAGACCCCGCACATAATTCCTCCACCGCTGACGTTTCAATCAGCCCATTGCGTGTGCCTGAATTCTCATCAATTTTATCACTATCGGTACTTACATTTCCGAGCCTGCGATGCAGTGGAATTTGTGGGTCTTGGTTGCGACGGATCATTTAAAAATAATGTTGCAACCAATACCAGAGCGGATTTAATCGATGAAGCTGTTTTGCAATAATCGAAAGAAACAATGAAATTATGTTTAGAATTCAAAGGTCTTCGTATGTAACTCATGGTTGACGAGATTTTAAATTGGGAATACATTTTTTGGCTTGTTCGTGTGAAAAAGTGTAATGTAAAGTCACTTTAGCTTGACAATTTTGATTGAAGAAATTTTTCGGTTAAAAAATTGATTGGTTTTTTTCTTCCAATTTGACAATGAATGGAGCATTTCGAAAAAAGGTGATGTTCCAAGCCGCGGAGTGAGCGCGGCATCAGTCGGAGCTTCACCGGTCCACGTTTCTCTCACCTGTGCCACCGAGGAGCAATAAATAACCGCCAGCTTAGTGCTGCCGCTATTTTACTGCCGCCGCGGTGTTTGGGTGATCCCAATAACGGGCGTGGGCTCGGTTTCGTCCCGCGTACGAGAGCCAATCTTCACGCTAACTAGCCGCGTTCGACGGGCGAACGCTTCTTCCCTCGTCCGGCTCGTGAGCAACTCCTATATATGCCCAGACAGTGCGTATAGTACCTCCGGGACCCTGGTTAACCTTTGAACGAGAGAATAAGAGACGAGGTCCTGCGTAGCGCGTCCTTCGTCCTTCGAGATGCTCGAAAGCTTCGCCCGAGTATTATTGAACAAGATATAGGTATTTTATTTTGGAGTGGCCTCGTTGCAGCCTGAGCCACGTTCTCGCTCCTGAAACGTCATTTCTTCAGCCAGACGAGAAACATTGAAATACGATCGATCGCCTAAAATGGATCTCCTCGCTCTTCTGCTCCAGCGTCACGTGGTCTTATTTTTTTTTAACCTCTCCTGACTACTAACTGCTTTACTAACCAGAATTATTTGCGATACAGAAAAAAAAATTATTTTTCAATAACAAATTATTTTATTCGAAGAGCTTTTCAATACGTGCAACAATTATTCCGGAAAATGTTCATCCGGATTCGCTCAAATTCATTCACAAATAATTCCCCGAAAGATTTGATTACTTTCAACTGGCAGAAATATTGTTGTTTTCATTATTTTCCTAAGTGCAATTGACGATGGTTACCTTAACGTAAATGCAAAAAGATATTGCAAGCATAAAAATAGTTGCATACACTGATAATCGCTGCACATTTACAGAATCGCAATTTAATAAAACACAGGAGACGGAAGTGAATATCGTTAGGCTGTCATTGTTGGAGCATGTCGATTTGTTCACAGTCGCGGTAATTGTTAATGAGTCCGTCATCGAGTCAAAAATGCCTGAGCTCGATAACGCCTTTTGTATTTTTATTATTATTTTTTATAACTCACGCTATTTCTCGTCTCGCGTGAGTGAGTTCCGTGTGGCACGGACCGAGGAAAGAAATTTGTGTTAGAATATTAGCCATTAAGTTAAACGATTTATCACCGTACGCTTGAGCTTATGGTCAAGCAATTCTCCGCCGTGGAAGTTGTAACACAAGGATAGGAGAATATGGAGAACGGCGAATTTCGTGCGGTTAAACAACAGCCGGACAAATTAATCAAAGGAGAATTTTAATGACAGGGTTATCGAGGTAATTCCCATAATTCAGCGGTTCCTGCGTGGACTCACGTTTCACGCGCGGCTGAATTTTAATTTGATCGTCGTATATACAAGACGTATAGCGAGTGGCGCTCGAAAATAGTTTATATCCCCCGTTTTTTACCTTCGAAAGTCCTCATATCCTCCGCTTGTTTTAGCGAAAATAAATTCCACGCGATGAGCCTCCTTTCCCTGTTCTTCTTTCGTTTTTTTTTTTTTTCTCTTCATCCTCCTTCTCTTAACTCACTTGAGTCGGGTCACGAAGAGAGTCATCATATAGTTGACCGAGGATAATAAAGCATAGTTCGAGGAAGAGACTCATACCGTCGCATATTATACAGTTAGAGTTGCGAATTTAATTGCATCCGATGAAACGAGCTACAAGTAACATCCACCATAAAACGTGTCTGTTGATTCTCAATTAAAATTCATTTCTCCTTCATTGAACTATCCGAAAATTCGTGGAAAATAATAATTGTTTGCGGTGGTCCAATTGCCTATCAATTAATCTGGTGGATCGCTGAACGAAAAGAAGAAATAACAAATTTTTGTTCCGTTTTACAAATTGTGAATCCTATAAATTTATTATTATTTTATATCATTGATTTGGAATGAATATTGGTAATATTCGTGACGCTGAGGTTGAGAACCTAATTTCGCGGCGTCACGTTCTTTCACCGTGCGTTAAGGTGGTATCCCGCACAGCAGGGAAACGAGAAGAGCAGGATCAGCAGCATCAGCAACCCTTCCCCTCGTCTCTCGTCGGTAGCAGAGCGAGTATCTATATAATAACTGGTTAAATTCCAGTAGTAGCCATAGTTATACGAACGGTAGCCTCTAATCAACTTAATTCCAGGTTCGAAAGCTTTGCCGCCGTGCACTCTTTCTACCCCCTCCCCCCTCCTCCTCCCCCGTCGCCCATATTTTTCAATGTTGGCCAACAACGGCATCACAATTATTCGGTAATTGTATAAATGATCGAGGAATGTTGCGCCGGAATTCGATCCTCAGAAATTTATAGAGTCGATCGAAGTTCCGATCTTCCGATCGGTCAGCCGTGAACCTTTTTTTCTTGCTGTGATTTTACAGCTGCCCATTTCTATTCTTGCTTTTTTCTGTATCTTCAAGGCGATTTCTTTTTTTTTGGATTGGTGGTTGTTGTTTTTTTGGAATTAAATTTAATACATCGTAGAATGAGGTACGAGTTGCTTACCGATATTCAATATTCGTCACGCGCAGGACTTCCTACAAAGCAGGGCGATAAAACAGACTGTAATAAGCAGGTGAGAAGTCCGACCCGCCCCTAATGCTCGGCCTAAGGTTTCTGGGCACTGGGCGCTCCGACTTCGTGAGCCAGAGAGGCCAGAGCTCATCGGGCGACGTTACAAATCATTCGGGCAATTAAAATGAAACAATGATGGAGGATGGGCCGTGTAGCACCAACTAGACTCGATAATGCGAAATTTGACTGTTCAATGAAAAAAATGTTATGAATTTTGGAGAGTCGGAAAAATTTTGAGTGACATCTGTGACTTTATCTCGCGTTACATTTTTCATGCACTGTTATTAATAATTTTTTGGATTCTTGGGGTAACATTTTCATCGGAGGATCTATTTTAATTTTTCTATGGAAACTTAATTCATTTTTGTAAATATAGTGTAGAATAGAAAAAAAAATTAATGCCTTTGAAAATGATGGGATAATTACGACATGCTGTCGCAGTGCATTATTATTTTTTTCTCTCACTTCGCAATTGAAATGTGTACCCAGAAAAATGCGTACTCAATGAAGCCTGAAAAATTGGCGGCGGCAGTGCAAATTTCATTGGTACAAAAAAAAATATTTGCTCTCACTCCATGATAATTTTTCGCGATTCATGCAGCGGATATGTTTGCCAACCATTCGCCATAAGGTAAACATACTCAATCGGCTAAAACGCCGATGAGCGATGCCATTTTTTCTCTCTCTTCAGGATTGAATTTTTAATTAAGAAAAATGTACGTCTCGATTTAAACCCACCAACGAATATTTCATCGGAATTTTTTAAACATTTTCTCTTACTCTCTTACATCCCCCCCCCCCCATCCCCCTTCACCCCACCGCATTTTAAGTATCAATAGCATGACCAACTTTTATAAACGTACATTATAAGTGTTTACAAACCTTTTGTCACCGCGTAAAAATATCCGTGCGTAATAAAACATTGACGAGCGATAATTGTGTCGGATTATTGGAATGATTAGTCGGGCATTTGAACAGTGATGGTGACCGGCGGGTTTATCGATGTGAGAACGGAGCTCACGATCGTACGCAGTTGAGTTCGTGCAAACGCGAGTTCCCGAGTGAATATATCGTGGAGCGGCAAGAATAGAGAACAGAGAGAAGCGCGGCAATAGAGCCCGTTTCCATCCTCGTTAACTCGATTTAATGGCACGTCGTTAACAGTCGTATATAGTCGCGCGCGGGAGACACGATCGTAAAAAAAAAAAAAGGCGAGGCACAAAAAAAAGCGCGTCCTGTTGGTATTCGGGATACGAGGAATCGTTAATTCTTCTTGTCTTTCGAGCGGCACAGAGAGCATGCGAAATTGGAGCGGGATATATTCGCGCCGATCCCCGTAAAATCGAAAGGAACTCAAGCATAGATTCAATCCTTTTCAGTGCTTATACTTTACAGTCGCGTCGAAGCCAACGACGCTGAGATTTTCGCTCCGCTGAGCGCAATCGGCGATCGGCTCGTTGGCTAGTCGTAAAAAAAAAAAACGTGGAAGCATCAAAAAGACGTTCCGCACAATTTTCCCTGGAATTGCTCTATTGAATTGATCTGAATTTTATTGAATTGAATTGACTGTCAAATATTCATATGCACTCGTCCCTTTCACACAAAGCCCGCGTTCTCCGGAATTACCGATCCACGAACCCATTTTTTTTTTTTTTTTTCTACTGAGAAATCTAAACGTTATGGCGAATTTATGAAAACCTGGGAAAATATCATCGTGAGAAAAGGGTTGAGAATATAACGCACTAGAAATAAATATGCGGTGAGCCGGAAATCATATATTCTCGACGGAATTGCCACGGAGTTTGATTTAATTTCAATTCACATTCCGCAAAATCCTGGCAGATTTGGTAACAGTTTAACCCTTTTCTATTTTCCCTACTTTCCAAATCACTTTAATTGTTAATCGTACTCCGGAAATTCGGCAAAATGTAATGTAGCGAAAAGAAGGGGAAGGAAAATGTTGTCCAAATTTCCTCGATCACTCGGTTCATTAATTTTTCCTTAATGCCCAAAATAATGCCCGAAACCGCGTAAATCGAACCTCCAACCCAATATTCAAATTAAACTCCAGCTCGTGACGTCTCTTGTCACTGTACAATAGCAATTACGGCGAAGACATAGATACATATATGCATATAAACAGGCAAAGTAGATACAGAGCTGTATAGTCAGACGAGGGTGCGACGGTACGTCGAACAGCGTAGCGATAGTGCACCGTAGTCGAGAGTTTCAATCTGGAGGTCCAATTTCGCGAGTTGGATGAAAATACGTATTCGGGGCCCATTGGAGCGGTTAACGCGAGAGCCGCGCGCGCGAGAGAGCTTCGGCCCGCTCCATATTCAAGCAGGTAGCTCGGCCCCCCTGGTCCCTCCTCTCTCGCTCTCTCTCTCTCTCTCTCTTGGCTTTACTGTCTCGAGCGTTTGCTCTCTACATTCGTAGCGGAGCGCGCGGCAGCAGTAGAACAGCAACACAGCAGCCGAAGCGAACGAGGAAACTCACCTCTCCACCGGAGAGAGGTCCGCGTGGCTGTGCACACTCCCACGTCCATGTATTTATATGCGATATTATGTATACGTATAGACGAGGGTGAGATGGAAGAGGATGGAAGAGGATGAGGAGAATCGTGGCCGAAGGGCGGAGAGGAGGGGACAAAATATAGTCTGTATACGTTGCATATATATGTATGCGTGTGTATATGAATATGTAGGTATATATATATAGGAAGGCACATTATGAATATTCAACTTGGGGCTGGCATGGCTGCGCGTTCGAATCCATTATTCATTTCTGTGGCACCATCGCGTTCCTCTCGCTCTTCATCGTGTATATATATATATGTGTGTGTACATATATATGTATAGAGCTTTCGTATACGTATTATCCTATATATCTGCCGTATGCATATGTATAATTTGCCTCTCTCTCTCTCTATCGCGTTATTTCTGCACGCACATTGCACGTATTCGCAGCAGGTATATGTACGTATATGGGTGTGTGGGTATATGGGTATTGTACGTAGGTATATCAGCAGGTTCTCCTGGCATCTTCCTTCTCGTTCGGCTTCTCTATCATTGGAGCACTGGATGATATGTCGAGCGAAAAGAAATTTCACCGTGCATCAGCTCCGGCAGAAGCTTCCTGCCCTTTTTTTCAGCTCTTCTTCGGTCTTCCCGAATTTTTTTCGTTCACTTTTTCGTCACTAGCCTCGTGCACCGGGCCCGGGAATGCGCGAGCCCCCAATGCCGAGCTCTCTGTAATAATCACTTTCGGCCCCCTCCGATTTTTGCTCCCCGAAGACGTCTTACGTAATAGCACATAGGCTGAGTTTGAAATTTTTGAAATTCCAATGGCGCGAACTAAATTACCGACGCCGAAGGGCTTTTTTCGGAGGAAGTGAGAGATTTCCGAGGCCCCTTCCGGATGAATCACGCGCTTTCACGGACTTAACGTTTGCGGCTGATTTATGAGTGTGCGAATATACTACTTAATCGTATTCATGGTTATGGATATTTAATTGCTGCTTGTGTCTACCGAGGTGATTTATCTGGCTTTTCAGACGCTACATTGTTGACTTACCTGATGCAGACTTCAATCTTCGACACGTTTTGATTTGATAACCAGCCGGTGACAGGAATATTTATGTCTGTCATTTTTTGTATGGTTTTTTTTCATTGCTTATCGATTAATTTGTTTTTATTGAAAGCAAAAAAAAAACGAGATTCTAGTCTTTGATATTTGCAAAGTCAAAGACCTCTTCAGCTATTTTTTTCCATATAATTTCAAAAGCATCCATTAATTCATTTAAAAGGTACAGAAAATATGATTTTTGATACACTTTTCATGCGATGGAAAATTAAATTTGTCTCGAAGTAAAATGTCCGTCGATTTACTGCAATCGTTATTTGGTATTATAATTTACTGATGTTATTCGAACAGTGTGACGTTGGCCATAATGCCATAAAAAATATGGTCCGGTGTATATTGGATTATAATGTAATCGTCACATATTAGATTATAATCTAATCGAATTGCAATCTGCGTCTCCTGTTATCAGGAGATATTATCAAGGTGCACACTGAGTGTCACATTGATTTGATAGAGAGGTCCTATAGTCTACACACCAAAGACAATAACAATAAATTGTCAGTCCCTCGTGGACCACGCAGAACGTTGAATATATTGGGTCGCACTATTGCCCACGACGCGCACTATCTTCCTTCCGTTCAAGCTTCTCCTAATGATCCATTACGGCTCTGTTATGGACTGTATGTTATCCAGTACGAGCGGCGCAGATTCCGTGATACAAATTACTCGGCTATTAAAGCGAGCGTAGGAAACCACGACGATAATATTCCGAGATGTATATCAACGATACGTCTGCTCACTTGCCTCAGCAATAATTCTATGGAATTACAAAATTATTTTAAATGCGAGACCGAAAGAAAAGAAAATGCAAAGGGTGAACACCTTGCACATTGTTTCCTCATTATTTTTTTATCGTTCACAAGGAATATTCCATGGGAAAGAATGCTGATCGACATTCACTCACTCGTAGATGAAGCATCATGAGAAATAAAAAAAATTAAAAAAGCGTAAGCGAATAATGAGTAAAAAAAATGAATCAGCGAATTATCAATTAAGAATTTTTTAGGACGAACATTTCTTCGAAAATTAATTTTTGCATTAACCAATTCAATGAACCGGGTCTCCTAAATGAACTTTCTGTTTGGTTAGCAAATAACCAAAGGATTGGGTTGGTTGAAAAATTTTCAGTTCAGCTAATTATAATATTTGCGAAACAATCGACACATATGTTAAGCCCTACTATCGTGGATTACGCAAACACGACGATTTTTAAAAATTTGTACTAATAACTTAACATTAATTGATAACCTGAGGCTACGTTCGTTTTAATACGGCTTTGAACTGGTTTTTGCGTGGCTGATGAAAAATATGTTTGTTCTACTTCATTCGCTCAATTGCGCTCATTTTAATAATCTTAAGAGAGTACATTTTAAATAGCTCATCAGAAAAGTATCGCTAACTAAGTGTTTCGTTTCGTTCTAGGTAAGTTGTGACCGGGAAATCCCGTGGATTTCATCGCAATTTAAATAATAATCAACGTCCGGATCTGTGAACACCGCAATGACGTTTCGATGCGTGCCGGCATATCAGACACTCGGGAACAGTGACTGCGCCGCTTCCTGGGTGAGTTCACGAAAATTCGTTTAAATAGGAGGCAAAACCAATCTATCGGTTCAATATAAGGAATCGAATCGATCACCCAATTCATTGGTAACGGTAATCGACTGATTGACAAATTTTACAAACTGATAAGTAATAAAAATTAATTGAATAATAGTAGAGTAGAACGAATCAAAGATGAATGAGTAATCAATAAAATTGATTACCCCAAGCCAATGAAATTTTGTTTCAAACTATTTTTTGTTTTGTACTAATTCTTCGATAATTTCGGTAGATCAATAAAACTGTCGAATCAATATTTATTTCCTGGAAGAATTTTTTCTTTTGTGACGCGACAAAATAAATAAATAATTTGTACACTTTGCCGCCGTTGGCCGTAACATTTGTCGTCGGTATGTTCAGACGGCAGTGAACGCAGACACTTGCGAGATCAAAGTTCACTCTGTACTGTAGAAATTCGAGGCTTTTTCTCTCTCTCTCTCTCTCTTTATCGTTTTATCTCGGTCCGTCTCATTCCTCGTTGTTCTTATACTTTGTTCCTTTTGCTTTGCTCGGAAGGGAGTAAGAGCTTCGTACCACCCCCGCCTCAGTTCCGGCCAAGTAAATAACTCCTCTCGCCGCGTTTACT
The DNA here is from genome assembly GCA_947507545.1 of Clistopyga incitator. Taxonomy (NCBI): domain Eukaryota; kingdom Metazoa; phylum Arthropoda; class Insecta; order Hymenoptera; family Ichneumonidae; genus Clistopyga; species Clistopyga incitator. The sequence continues at coordinate 11,645,739 of OX382177.1, forward strand.
CGGCTTGCCTCTCAGTTTATAATGGAGATTATCTTATTTGTGTTGAGACCTCGAGACACTCCATCTTTCTTGCGGAAGAGGCCGGATGAAACGGGAGGGAAAAAGCGCGGATGCGGACAGTCTCTCGCGAGAAAACGAAGGGAAGCGCAAAATGAAAGCCGAGCCCGAGAGCCCCGAGAGTTTAAAGGGAGGAACAAATTTAAGAAGCCCTGAAAGAGAAGATTAAAATTACTGCCGAGTTCTTCGCTGTGTATTCGCGAATATTATCGTACCCCACTTACCCCTCAAACACAAAATTATCATCTCAAAACAACAATTTAATATTCTTTTTTTATTTCCCATTCTCGTAGTCGAGTGTCTGTCGTCACGAATATAAATCTGACGAGTTTTAGCGTTTTCCATTGATTTTTTTGCAAGTCTGTACACTAACCCAATAATTTTCTCAATTGATTCAACAAAATGTAATCCGAGGTAATTAAAATTCATCGATTGCAAAAATATTCCTTAAACACCTGGATTTTTACGAAGAAACTTTTTTAGTTTACCTAGAAAATTTACTTTGTGACTAACGAATGTAATCAGTTAATTAAAAATAAATTGCACTCCTGACCAAAACTGTATCATTACAAATTTATGTTTTCTTTTGGCAATGAAACAGAAAATAAATACAAATATTATCTCGAAATCGTCAGTACGATTGCCACGATTTTCCGCTCGCGAGTTTCCCCACTCATTGCGGCGTATAAAAGAATGCGGAGATCTGACAATTTAATCCACGTGGAGTGTCCGAATGTTGAGCGTTCTCCTTGTCGTCCTGAACTTTTTATTCTGTATTCTCGTTGCACGTTGGGCCTATCGGTGGGCTCGAGGCGCGCGTTATTAATTATCGTCCCCGGCCACCGTGTTATTAGTGCATTAGGCGAAACCGCCCGCTCCCGAGGCCCAAGGCGAAAACGCGAAGGAGGAACGGGTGCGGAAAGAGAGAGGGCAAGATTGAACCCCGAGAGCTCCTAAGTCAGCGGTGATAAATACCGTCCACCGGCGGTGCCTGGGCCAGCACACGAGGATTACTGCCGTGAGGCGTGTTGCAGAACAGTTTTCTTCGTCCGCGAGTGAAAGAGACAGACGTTAGGGGATGTATATATATATATATATATATATATATATATATTAAGAGAGTGACACAGCTTCGTAATTACTGTTATCAGTCGCTCGCGAATTTCCAGTGTTGTATGTACCTGTTGCTGAACCATAACCATCTATCAGTGGGTGGACTACCTAGAAATCTCCTTTCGTGGGCGTGCGATGGATAGATATTGTCCGTACCGAGAATTAAGGTGCGACCGAGGTATCGCAAGCATCGAAGCCTAGGAAAAACCCATTCGAACACTTGACCGCAGTCAACGGTTGAATAAATTTCGATAAATCCCGAGCGACAGGATCGTTAGCGACGATTAGATTAAATTTGTCTTTCGCAATTAGGTATCAAAGTGACGAAAATAATCTGTAATAAAAAAAAAAAAAAAAAAAAAACGTCGCCCCTCGAGATTTATCTCATGGTTGTGATGGAGTTTTAGGTGACAGTCTCATTTGCCGGTGAACCTTGCGTTGAGAGCTGCGCTGACGCATTTAAGCCTTAAGGCACTTTTATAAATAAATTTTAAAGAGAAAAAGAAAAAAAATTGATATGAAAATGGAAATGTGCGAGAAATAAAATGAGATCAATGATCATGATTGTGAAGGTGGCGACTCACCTTGTTGGATCTGTAGGATACGTGGAATAAACCCATGGCGAAGAACTAATAACATTGCAGCAACAAAGTGCTGCATAACACAGAGAGCACAGATTTGATATATACATATATATATGTGTGTGTGTGTACAGCAGATATAAAAGTGAACGAGCGGAGCGTGCTGCGCTGTTCTCCGAGCGCGTTCGAGGGCCCGAGGCCTCGTTCGCGTTTCTACTCTCGCGGACCAAGGGTATTTGACCAGACTCACGTAGCAATTAACGCTACTAATGCCGCTATGCTATAATTATAATTAGTGGGCAACGCCCTTCACACACCGCCCCCACGAAAGTTAGCCAGGAGGGATCATAGGGGAGGCGCGCACCGGTGAGTGAGTTTATAGTGTATAAAGTTTGAAGGCTGGTGGATCTTAGGAGAGATACACCTTGCGACTCGGGACTCTCGATCTCCGAAGTTGCGCATTACGGAAAAAAAAAAAAAAAAAACACAGTCAACGAATCAAAATATCATACTCGTCTCAAAATTTCAAAGGTCAGCCATAAAATGGTCAATGGTTCTGTGCAAAAAACCAAGAGGGATTCATCGAAATAATTATGACAGATTATAAACCCATGCGCGAAATAAATAATTTTGTTCCCTACTGAATTCCCAAATTCGGCGAAACTGAAATTCAGCTCTCGGGAGTTGGGGAGAAAAATGTTCCCGGAGGCTGTCAACGCTTCTTTTCACATTGCTATTTTTTCTATAATAATAATAATAATGATAATAATAAATAATAATAAGAATACCAACAAGCACAACAACAAAAATAATGATAATAATTACACAAGCGCACGTGCTCGTTACTTACGGCTACAAAATGCCAGTTCTCCTCCCCTGGATCACCGGAAAATGCATGTTGCACATACGAGTGCGATAACATATTTAGCTCGCGAGTGCAGTCACTTCGCGTCGCTCTTACCGCGCGCGGTTTCCTATCTTTTCGCGGCGCATTGCATCGCTAAATGTCGGTTGTGGTGCGCGAATGTCCTGGCGCCATCGCATACATAGATACACCCCATAGACCCCATACATACATACACACACATGTGCACACGTGCGTGTACATACATATACACGTTATTCGCGAGAGCCGTCAGAATTTATGAGCGACGTCGTCGGCGAGGTCCGAGAAGAACGTGCTGACCAGTCGAGCCAGTTGGCTCTCGGTCTCCCCTCGGCGAGGCGTACAATTTTTCGTCCTCTTCTGCCGCCGCAGCCTCCATGATCCGCGCGGCAGCGTCTCCGCCGGATCGCGAGGTCTCTCGCTCTCCCGGGCTCTCCTCTCGTCTTCTGGCAGGTGGTGGTCTCGCCCTCGCCCTCGCGCGTCTCCGCCAAATGCCGAGAGGACGAAGAAGAGGAACGCGGTCAGCGAGAAAGAGGTCCACACTGGCACAGGGGGCGTGGCCATTGTCCCGTCTTGCGTGTGGACCAGCTGAAATTAACTTGTCCTTAACATATTTCCCTTCGCGGTTTGTTTCGCCCGAATTTGCATTGTCCTGCGTCAGGGATGGGCGGATGGATATATTTTTCGATTTCAATAACCCGCGATGAGCTTTAATCGACACCGATCTGATCGTTAAATTATTTCCCTCGCTTTACCGCATCGAAAAATAATACAATAATCGCGAAATGCTCTTGCAATTATTCACAATTATTCGCGCGGGAATGTAGTTTGAATATTCATCGTTTTATCGAAATATCGCCGTGCTCTATATCGAGAAATGTTTTTATTTGTTAATGAGAACGGACAGTGTCAATTCCAAAAAAAAAATGCCGATTAGTAAAAAAAAAATTGCTAGCATTTTCCGCAGATTTTTATTTATTTTTTCGATTAGAAAATTAATGACAACCTAATAGCAGATTGTTTGTTGTGCCAATTTATTATTTCGATGTCACAAAAAGGAATATTCCGTCACATTAAAAAAAAATAAAAATTTCGTTCAAGTTGCTGCAAACAAGATTTTCGAAAAAGCGGCTTATTCAATTTTATTTTTATACCACCGGAAAGAGATGGACTGTGTATTAATCCGACGAGCTCGCGATGCAAGACTGGAGGACCCGAAGAAGCTGAGGAGAAGCGAGTCCACTCCCCGCCACTTAGCCAAGTACTCGCGAGGTCCAGCGCGGGGATGGTTATGCCTGCATGGCACGGTCCGGCACGACACCCAGCCAATCGCGAGGAATTACCTCAGCGCGGAGGGCAGAGGAGCGAAGAGAGGAGCTTGCGCGTGCCTCGAGGCTCCGCGAGGAGCGAAGAGTTCTTGGACCCCCCTCGCGTGCCCATAGCCATGGCCTCGCCTCACTCTTCACGGTCAGAGGTCATAATCGAGCACGAGCCACCTCGGGGTTCTCAACTCGGCCATCGAAGAAGACGAAGAGGAGTCACCACTTCGAGGCCTCCCTTCTCACTTCTTCTTCTCACTCTCCGCGAGCCATGGTAATCGCCCACAGCATCCTAGGGATTCCGGACCACCGGCTGATTTTCCGTTCAAACTATCGACTTCGATCCCTCGCTCTCTACACATACTCTCCTACTACGTCGATGCTGAAGAGAGGGCCGAGAGTCGTTGGTTTATCGATAGCAGGCCACACCGTTCACTTGTCCATCACTCTGTCCACCGCCAATTGACCTGTCGATATCATTGGAGAATACCGGCATTTTCATCGAATTCTTAATCTCGATATTATTATTATTTTTTTAAACATTAGTTTCACTATATATATACCCGGGATATGATATTTAGCTGCCACTCAAGCTAAAGGTTAAATTGCTCGATAATGAGGTGGGTCGAGTGAATTAACAAAGTCGTTGAGGTAATTGGTCGCAATCAGTTGCCAGTTAATTAAGAGCTTTCGACTCTGATGAATAATGGGCTCGCATAAATATGCGAAATATTTGGAAGGCGATTTTATCACTTCCTGTCTTCGTGATGGATTCAAATATCGTCGGGGTACCGCGCAACACAAATTTACCCGGACGAACGACGCGTCACGTCTCGAAACTCTCGCTCCTCTATTCCGTTTTCTTCATTGTACACACCGAGAGGCGGAGCTCGGACGGTAAATCATCGAGTTCATCGCGACTCGTGCTGTTAGAGAGAAAAAGATCCGCAGCTCGACCGCGTGTCGGTGAGGCCATTAATTGTATCAAGTTTAATGCCTCGCTTAGCGTTCTTCGTTAAACGAAGGTCCTTATCTCATTCTCATTGTTTTTTCCTCTATATGGTATAGGCGAATTCGAAAAAATCGGCACGTGAGTCTATTCCGATGTTTCGAGGGTCTAAAAAATGTCGTGTTGATTTTTTTTTTGTATATTTCTCTATAACAATATAATTTTAATCCTCAGAAATTTCGAGTGCCAATCAATTGGATCTAATAAGTAATTAATGAATCTGTCAACTAATCGATTGTTCATACAATGTCACGTTCATTTATCGTTAATCCTTTCTAACACAGCGCAATCGCAGCGAAGGGAATATCGTGTCGAGAATTTCGAAGCTAGATTAGTGACCGTGCTCACAGGTCCTTAAGTTATTAGGTCGTTTGCCTGTCCACCTATTTCACCTGCTAGAAAATCGTTTGACGCAGGTACTTTTTTTTCTTCCATCTTCTTTCTAGGATCACGATTGTCAGTTCCGTAGAAAAAAGAAAAAAAAAAAAAAAAAAACGTCGCGTTTCAAACCCTTTCGAAACTACACGCAACGACCGCAATCCGAGGAATCAGTCGAAAAATTGTATAATCGCTCATCCGTGAGAGAGAGACGACAGGGCGCGTGTACGTTTCGGTTAATGATCGTAAATTATGGGTTTGCCCGGTGTGTGACGGCCCACCGAACTGCCATAACCCTGACGAAATCTAATGCTTGCCTTCTCAATGTTTCACGGTGTAATTCTTCGCATTTCTATTCCTTCGAGCCCTCTCTAATTTCCTAAACGTCTATTAGAAAGGATTCGCGTGATTGTAAAGTAGAAAAAAATGTGAATTTACCATTTGCCCCTAGGGCGAAATAAATATTTATTCAATGATACCCATAAGTCCGGTAAAAACCCACCTGGATTCGCTATACCGAAAAAATAAATCGCTGGCATTTGTTAAATTGGTAGTCGAAAGTGGCGAACAAAGTATTTTGATGATTACAAGGCTTACAATTAATTTCACTAATTTTTGAACCATCGATATTTCGTCAATTCTCCGCCAAATTTCATACTCAATTCCGTCGTTATCCTCAGCAAGCATCCATATCGATACCAGATACAGCGGATGATGGGCGGTAACGTGCTGGCCGCTGGCAAGGGATGCTGCAGGGTCCTGCAGCATCCACAGCCGCGGCCGGCGTGGCGGAATCTCGCTGAGCGGCGGCGAGATCGGTAAGGACGGAAGCGATCGTACCGCAGGAGCGTTTTTCCGCTTGTAAACTAGCGCCGCGCGAAAAGTGCCGTATCCGGTGACCACGCGGAACTTCACCGCAAGTGCAGTTCATTTTATCTGTTTATTTTTTACTTATTTATTCAACAGCTTCGACTATTTCATTCAATAATCTTGAATTTTATGCGAATAAAACATCATTTTTATTTTTTATTTTTTTTCTTTAATACTGAAAAGATGCTCCTATGGAAACTGTGGACATAGGCACATAGAGTGTCCTAATAATCGGCTAGGGAATTGCACAAACAGCGAGCGCGCTCTTCTGGCAAGACATAAATTATAACTCGCGCAAAGTGCAAGCTCACCGAGAAATGGCAATTGCAACGTGCCAACGGTATTAAGGCATACATACTGCTACCACAATATACACCTTATCCGGAGGGACTTTCGAGATTTACGGTGAGATTAGGCGCCCGGCAGACTCACCGATAGGTAACTGCGGATATTTTTTATTTCCCCACCGACCACGTGCCTTTTATTTTATTCTCTTTACTCTCCGTTGGCAGAATATAAACGCCGCGAAAGATATTCGCTCTCCCGTTATGACGCGATAATATCTTTGGGTTTATCGATGATAGCGTCGGCGGGTTGGGGAGGCTTAACGGGGAGGGCCAAGGAGTTGAAGGAATTTTTAATCAGCCCGAAGCGCTTCGATTAAATCCTGCCGAGTAATTACGAGTGATCGTGGCAAGCCGAAGGGAAGTACCAGCGAAGTTTAAGAGAGAAGAACGATGCGACGTTACGCAGCAAGAGTTTAACAGGTGCGAGCGCTCGATCGAGACTTAAGCGCGATCGGGGCCCTTGACAAAAGCGTTTCGACCAACGAAAAAATATGTTTTTTTTTTTTTTTTTTTTTCCACAGAGAGAAAAGTTGTGCAGTGGGGGAGCGTTGGAATAAATAACAGGAGCAGACGTCGAGCGAAGAACAGCATCGGTCAGCGGTCGATTTGGAGCCCGCTAATAAAGAGGAGAGCGCGTACATCAGTGTCTTGTAGATTCGACGAGATTTCCTACCTACACACAAGCCGATACTTACGCTCCATGTGTTCTCTCTTTATCATAACGCCGACTCATCGTCGTGGGCAATTATCTTTGAGAAATCGGCTCGCAAAGAGCGAATCGATGCCGCGGATCTCGATTCGTTACAATTCTTTTCACGTTACATCACGGAGCAGGTACCGCGAGGTCGAGGATCTTTTTTATGGTACAGCTTTTATTTATTTACTTTTTTTTTCACGCGATACAAATAGTTATAATTTTTAACAGAAGAGAATAGTTATATTTTTCCGAAAAAAATTCGATCTCTGCAGTGAAATGATTAGGTGGGTTATTTAATTGTGAATAAAAAAATCAGTATATGCCTTCAGTAGCTTCTGATATTTTTGTAAATTAAGTTTATCGAATTCGTGGTAATATTTAGAAAAATATTGGTTGTTGATGAGTCATAATTTTTGTCACAGGTAAGCATATGGTTATTCCCAGATTAGTGACTAATAATAGGCTCTGGTATCAAAGATGTTTGTTATGCAGGAGACGAGGTATATATATATCGAAAGCCGCGCAGCCGACTCGCCGGTATATTACGGCACGAATAGTGCATAAGAGGCGCAATCAGCGAGTGTTGATTTTCCGTTTAACGGCACGAGAGCGCTGATGATCCGTGATGATCCATCGCCTTACGTACCTCGCCGCTTTCGTGCAAAACCTCCGGAGCCCAGCTAACAGTAATTAATCCATCCGTATTGATGATTCGTGATTTATCGACTGCGCGTGCTCCTAGACGACTCGCGAGGATTCGAGTCGTTGCACAATTGTCAGACCCTTCGAAAGCATCTTCTCATTTTTCTTTTTTAAACCAACGTACTCCAAAGTATTTGTTCCTTTTCGAACCAAGGGACAAGCCGATCGCAAAACACCTTTTATCTCATGACAGGAAAGTGACAGCACCGCTTCCGGTCGTCATTTGATGCTCCAGATCCGAAAGCTCCTTCGTATCCCGCCAATTATCAACAATTCATCTGCAAGGAGATGAAGTTCGTCGACGATGATCGATTCCAATTTAACAACGAGCAAAATCGATCAACGTGTACCTCTGCAAAATTACTTACGAGCTTTCAAAGGGTTGGAAATAAAAAAAATGAGACAGCCTCGGGTAAACGAGTGCGAGAATTTTCATCACGGATTTTGTTGTTTCTGTTTTTCTCGACCTCAGTAACGCGTTACGTTCTTCAGCTTCGTTGGAACATAGTTCGTACGTTGATTTTCATGTTCCTTTTGCTAGGGACGATTCTTGCCTCGTCACTCAACGTATAAGCGCGTTAAGGTGGTCTATCTTCGAATGTAATCTCGCGAGGAGTTACTCTCGGTATGCCTCGTGCGATTCGCAGCTTGTACTCCGAGTACTCTACGCGGCTCTCTTCGAGTTCCAATCTTCTTGGGGGTTTCGTGAGGCGGAAGAAGAACAAGTCGAATAAGAAGAAGAAGCTCGAGCGGCGATTCCCATTATGCACACGTCGTTCTCCGATCGATCATCGATTCGTGAAAGCACCGCTCCGACTGTAATCAAATACAAACTCGTGCAGAAATATACAAGGTGGCCACATCAGGCACATATACGAGGCTAGCTTCGCTCCGGTAGAACGATAGAAAGTCTCGGAGTGGACGGGTCCTCTCTATCAGCTGGCCTCACCCCGGCCCTGATCGAACAAAATATCTCTCATGCATTAATCATAAATCATACATAGCCGTATACACGCATATAGATATATACATAAACACTGCGAAGTTACCGATTGGCCCGAGGGCATTTTTCAAGTAGGATTTACCATCGAGCAAAGATCGGCTCATTTTTTTCATCACCGTCCAAATAAAGCTCGGAGAAAATTCACAGTAAATCGAGCGAGTCATCGGTAATTATTCGCCACGAAATATCGGTAGGCAAATTCTATTCTACGATTTAATTGGCACGATTTCATTCGAGTGCCGGACCAAATGGCGTACCGTTAGATCGAGCACCGTACAATACAACGCCCGATATATCGTAGCGAGAGAATTTATAATTTTTAATTGAAAAAATCGGCATAGATCGGTAATTAGAGTACCGGGTGGCGATGTTTCACGATCGCGGTCATCGCACGAGACGTCACGGGTGATGTTTGTGGTGAGAGACCGCTGGTAAATTATATTTCGATCGTTACCGATCTCCGGGATCGAGATTCCAATTTACTCGACGCTTACGCACCGCGAGATGAATCGTACGGATTTCGCTGGTCAAATAAACTCGACAAGTTGTGCGTCAGTGGATCTTCGACTTCTCTATTCGCTGTTAATTAACACTCCGCTCCTTACCGATCTCGCCGCTTCAACAACTCGGGTTTCTCATCGCCGACCATTGTTCTCCAGGACTTTCTCGACAGACGAACCGCATCTTAATGGCTGTAATAACGGTAAGCCCTGCGGTTAAGATCTGTGGGATGTGTCCGGTGGTCCTAGGAGATCGAACCGATCGACATATTTTCTGGAACTACGTCCAAGCCGGCGAATATAGATCGCTCGTTCCGATCGAAATCGCACCGATGTAACCGACAACAGTTCATAATATCGCGACGAGATCATAGACTCATCGTCCATCGAGAGAGGCTTAAAGATAATGTGAAATACCCGTGACTTCAAAAGAGGCAAATAGGAAATTTCGAAATGATCTCAGTTATTAACTTTCTTACCGATCTTTTTAGGGTATATCAAGATGGCCTTGAAAACACGCAATACAACTGGAATGATAATCAGGACAATCAAGAACTTGGTTCAAGAAGCTACCAAAAATGTTTTTATCAACACAATCAAACACTCGCTAAACCTCAATAACTTGTGATGGTTTAGCCTTTGCTTCGATTTAAACCGTGATGATTTACTGGCTATTTTTTTGTCAGCAGCGATATTTCGTCCCTCATTCGATGATAATCTCGTATCTTGACCTTTTTCAGCCTGTGTTCGATGTCGTAAATTCGAATCTAAACATTCGAATGTTATTTACTCGTAAACGTCTATCAGAGTTGGACATGTGGCACATTTATTTGAGGGACATTGTACAGTATTAGCTTGGCGATCATTGTCTTCGGAAGAGAAGGGTTATCATTTAACGTCGACGCAGTGAAAACATTTTGAAGTACAACTTCGTGCAATTAATAATCTCCTGACCTATTGTAGGATGCGAAGGTGTACGGCCGAGGAGGAAGACGATACGCAGCTGATAGGCCACGAAGAGAATATAAGAAATACTCACGCGTGATAGGTGGCTGTGTATTTATCACAGCGGTTATCGTGGATCATCGGATAAATGCTGGTGGTTGCTGCTGTGAGCACCCGGGGCAACGAATAGAATAGTGAAAATAATCGCACCTCGCACAGCACGCGGCTGGTATCATCAGCGTACCATTCCGGACGCACATCCAACAACCAACCGCGAGCTCTCGTATGTGATGTTGATGCTGCAGCTTGGACTCGAATTCAGGCGAGACGGGAGAGCAGGTGTGCCTCACGTTTCTCGCATCGACGATCCGAGGATACGCGTGTGAGGCAACTTTGTAAGAAAAGCATTGGAACGCGAAAGGATGTAAAGAAGAATGGAGGGTCAATGCACAAGAGAAACCACCTAAACACCAACTAGTCGTAGTAAATACAATCATGGCATCAACAGACTCATAAAATCCATCAATTAAAATAATTTCACCATGCGGACACGCAAACACGTTTCTCAATTTAATAAACCATTTCCATAAATTCGAAATGTATGGACGAAATAAATAATTAATATTGAGCAAAGTCAAATTTAACGCGTGGTAGTTTTTATAAATTTTTTTTGTAGATGAAAAAAAAAACAAAGTTTCTTCAGCTTTTTTGGAAAGGAATGCATTCGCAAAAGTTCGGGGATTGTTATTTATTAGTTTGATGAATATTAAACAGTTATCTGGAAAAAATTGTGGGATGCCAAAATAGGTATTCGTGGAGATGTATTCCGTGGAATCCGCGTGCATCGTTCCAGATCGTATCTCATCATCCAGGCCCGAGCAGTGAGGTCGATTCCCGTTAATCATAGTCAGGCATGGTCCTAATACCACGTGGGAATATCGTTTTCGTACACGCATCGAGCATGCAGCTTACGAGCAGTCGGTATGAAGTTTCGAGATAGCTAATGTCTTGCGATTATCATAATAATACCAATATTTCCAAAGCTTTCCTCTCGCCGACGACGTTACCCTTCACTCGCACGTGACTTTCACAGCAACAAATTTTTATCGCCCAGCAGGAGCCCTTTCGGTAGGACACCTGTTGAAGCATCCGAACAATTTCACTGCAGATCAATCTTATAATGCAACACCGCCGAATAATTCAATGAAAAAATTGTCATATACACAATAATCACAATTTTGTAGCCACAACTAATCATTCGAGTGGCTTCTCTTGTCTGAAAAACTCGAAAGAAGCTACCGAAAGTTGAAGTCCATCAGTATTTTCAAATATCTATTTCAAGGACATTCCATTTTCGATTGGATACCATTAAAAAATCTTCACGACTTCATGATCAAAATCATGAAGATTTTCCGAAAGAAATTCCCGCTCTTTCCAAGGTCGCCCGGTGCCAATTGTACGTCCAAGTTGGAAAAGACATTGAGGACGGTTCGTGCGTGTCGATTTGAGGCGTCCAAGTCCTTCGACATGTCCTGCGCCAAGATGATACGTCTCCGGGATGCGCTCCTCGGCAAGGCTGCAGTTCGCCGAGTTAATGCTTGTCCGAGTGCTCTCAATGTAATGCAAGCGAAGAAGAGGAACGTTCCGGAGCTGCGACGGAATTAAAACCATAAGGAATAAAGTCGCGTCGGTGGCTTGCGCGCGGGAGAGCGAAACGATGGATTACTCGGGCTGGACGCGGCATGCGTAATTATTGTGCGCGGGTTTCTCTCTCGACGCGCACAATATGATTTCGCTTCCATCCGGTAATGTCCCGGATAAATCCTGGTCACCTACGTGCAAAATAAGAGGACGAGGAGGAAGGAGGAAGAGAAGAGACGGTGCCGAGTCGGATGTTCGACCCGAGGCACGTTTACACAAAGTGATTGTCGTCAGCACGAAGAAGGACCGGCTCGACTCTGAGGAACCTTGCGCCCTTTACCATCTCCTCTATCCCGAAGATTGTGTGTCCCCGGTGGGATGTAAAAAAACGAAAATGTTAAATCGGTAATAGCTCGCTCGGAGTCGTGCGAGACGATTCGTATAGTCAGACGTGTATATCGCCCAGAGGTTCCGATGGTCACTGTGCTGCAAAACGTTGATGATGGAACAAGCTAAGACGTGCACACAGCTGCACAGGAGACTCTCTCGAGGGATGATTGAACACTGGACGAATAATGAAAAAAATCTAATGGCCGAGCTGCTCGAGCAGTTATTAATCGAGATACCGATCTAACCTGATGGCTCAGTTCCTATTGACGTTTCGCTCGTACATCTTCAATACGAGTTACGGCAGTCGCTGTGGCGCTGAAAATCTCTTCGAATGTCAATGACGAACGAGATTATGAGTACGACGTCTATCGTCGAGTGAGCGTCGAGGACATTGCTTTACTGTCAAAGGCTTTTGACGTTTGACGAATGATCAGTCGTGAAATTGGCGCGCAAAGTCTGCGACTATTCGCAGCTCGTGTTGTGCGTGCCGAGCCGGTAATAATGTAAATGTTACCGAACGCGACGCTCTGGTCGATGATGCACGACGATGCCAACAGTTCACCGTGACACGCTAACTCGTCAACGGGTCACGGATTATTCTCTCCGCAAAATGCGGAGGCTCGTTTAACTATGCAACGTGTGAGTCTTTTCAAGGCCAATGTCATCATCGCGCAAGTATCGGCCGGAGAGTTGAACGAAGGAACACGAGAGATCGTTATTATACCGAGAATCATAATGTCGAACGAGCGCACGCGACGACAAACCCTGGATCATATATGCGGTCGCGATAATACTCGTCGTTTTCGTAACAACACTAATTAGAGACTAATAATCCATGCTGCTCGCCTGTCTCCTGTAACAAGCATCCGATTGAGGCCGGATACATGTGGCCTAGATCGACAAGAGACGACTCGTCACTCTCGTTAACAGAGGATTAAACTCTGGGCTGTCGAGATGCTATTAAGTGCATGTAACCAATTAAATTGAGGCATCATTTTTGTTGCCACACGTGAATGGACCAAGTTCTGTCATTCGCCATTTGAATAATTGCACTGCAGCTGAAAAACCTCGTTGAAAATAATCGTTTGATAATCTTCGTTAAGAGGATATCAAAGACCGGATCGCGTGATTCGCTGGCATCGGATTTGGCTGGTGATCCTTGTCGGACGCTGAGACCCAATGAGGCATTGACTGACATCCGTCAGAGTCGAATGATCATCGACGAATGACTCTCCCGGTGTTGGCGACACACTGGTTAAACAAGAATGGTCGCACACACGTGGAAACGAAGAAGAGGAGACGGAGAAGGAGAAGTAGAAGCGGAGATGCGGTATGTAGTATAGATCGGGCCGAAGCGAGTAGAGAAATAAAGAAAGAGAAGTAGAGGAAGAGGAACGAACAAGGTGCGCGTTGAGCCGCGCTGGTCACTAGGGCGTTGACCTGATGAAGCGGACCGGAGGCTGCGCTGGTACACCGCGGCGGACCAAACGAGTGTGAGCACAACGGAATCTCGGGGGTTAAAGGAGGGACGAAAGGGGAGAGGGTTTCTCCACTTCGTCTTGCCCTGCGAGCTTCTCCCGTTCGAAATGTCCCGAAGCTTTTGACGCGAGGGGAACAACAACGATCAAACGGACGCGTATATAGTTTTGTTGTTGTTTTTTTAAAATTCACTCACGACCTAGAGGAAGTTTTGCAAACTGCGCAGCTAAAGTGCTGCTCGAAGGAGGATACGCGGGAACAACGGTGCTTAATTTATTACCCACCCTAGATACACGAGGTCTCCGGCTGCGAAAGAGAATGAGAAAGATGGATAGAGAAAGGATGGAAGTAACAGGAGGCTCGACAGGCCGACTCGTCATGAATATCCTTCGCATCCTCGTCGTTGGTTTCTTCGGTAGAACGAGATCTCGTGAACAGCAGCAACGGAGGAGAAGCGAGGAGCCGTACCAGCACCGGCTCTTGGCGTAAACGTGTCCGCAACGATAAATTCCGGGCGCAACGCGACCGCTTCGGCTGAAAAGTTGTGCTGAGACCGGCCAACACACCGGACACCAACAGCGAACATCAACCGTGTGCGAGAGGCACTTGGTATCTCTTCGTCCGTTGGGACGAGCCGAGATTTCCGGGAAGTCGTTCGCCAATCAAGACTCATCCCAGCCCGGCGAGGATTCACCCCGTGAATTCCGGAGGACCCGTTGCTTCTTACTTCCTTATATAACATATAATAACCTCGCTTGCAACACATATATTACACGGTATCATTAACGAGTTAATGGTACCGAATGTATCCTGTGGGATAATGAAATAACTCGAATAAATGTATCTAAGTGTTACATCTGACGAGTATTTAATTTAATTCGACGAGCCTCACTACGACTTATATACCCATTCATTATTTTACTTGGTATTTCACGACTTTGGATTATCTCGTTTCTCCTCCTGCTGTATGGCTTTGCTTCTGCCATGAGTCCCACCGTCCATTCGCTTTTATCCCATGTCGAGGGCGCCTCCTTTCGTTTATCATATCGAGAAATCGAGATGTTCGATCGAAGCCTCAAGATACTGTGGAGAACACTGTTTCAAACTCTGTGCATATTCTACGCAGTCAACATGACTCGCTGAATTTTTCGATGACTCGACTTCGACTCCGTGTTTTCTACGCTGGAAAAAAACACGGACACACACATTTTTCCCTGAGTTCGTTCAGAATTGAAAACAATTGAACAAATTGTCTGCAATGGTCGATCATACGTCCATCCCAAAAATGAACCATAACTGTCAAATCTCAGCATCAAATTTTCGTCGACAGGAAAATATATTTGTGGCGTGTTCGATCTTTCAACGTATTCATTCCATAGTGGATTAGACTGATAACTCGTTTGGCATAATCATTCGATCTCTTATCGATCACTTTCGATAATTTACCTCCATACTTCAGCATATTCACTTTCTATGATTAATACGTCGTGCGAATTGGAGCGCATCCGGTGACGTTTGTCCAGTGCGTTCTCTTTGATTTGCTCCTCGATCCTCGGAGCCCTCGACGAGCGTCATTGATATATCGCTTGAAAATGCAACGTTCAACTTCTCGCAGGACACGTCCTCGTTACCCCGAAATCCTTTGTTCGTTCCCTGAACCGTATTTGGAAGCTTCGACGAAGAAGAAGAAGAAGAAGAAGAAGAAGAAGAAGTGGAAAAAAACTACAGGCGGGTTGTTGCGTCAGCTGGATGCAAGAAGATCTTCCCGATGAAGAAAAATTCGATCGTTCAACTAAATTCGTTGGACCTGTTGAATACAGGTTTACGCGAATTCAGCTCCGCAATCTGTAGTTTAAGATGATGAAAAATTTTGGTTCCCGACACACGCAACTTCATCAACCCAAGGAGACTCGGTTAAACCAATTAATTCCTCTTCACGGTATCCTCTGCAAAGCTCACCGCAAGAAAATCCTGTAAAAAGAAAGCTCTTCTCGCGACCAGTTATTAAAATGGATTATCAACAGAAGTCAGGAATAGTCACGTAGCTCGTTGCTTTTCTCGAGCTGGCGGAGTCTTCGTCATAACTCGAATCGCCGAGAAGATTCCGAGCTGAGCATTTACAGCGTATCCTGAAAATCCTCCCAACTAACCGAGCGAGCAATAGTCGCTGAATGAGATTGTGGATAGCACGATAAAGAAGTGCGCTGGTGGTAGGCGTGCACGAAAGAACTCGTCGTCGCATTCGAAGCGATAAAAGTAACGAGGCGAACGAATTAATCAGCCGCTGCAGCTCGGTCTTGTTCAGCTACCGCTGCTGCTGCTGCTGCTGCGTATGAAGTATTGGATCGACTGTCTGCATGTGCAGTTCGCGGCATGGTCAGACATCGGGCGAGAGTCGCATGGCTGAGTGAACGCGCGCGCGCGCGCCCGCTCGCTCTCTCGCCCGCTCCTCTAATCGCCTCGTTGACTACTACGTGATTGAAATAATAAGAATTTGCGGGATGCTAAGCCACGCCTTCGCGGCTTTATCATTGGTCGGCTAAACAGGCTTGATAAACCGAATGCTAATGGCCGTACGCTGTTGCGTTGCGAAGGGGTTTCGCTGGATCTCGTGCCAGTTAGGTGACTGTCCGCTGCTATGACTCGGGCTGGCATTATCGATGCTATCGCTGATCGAGTGCACTAACATAGTAAGGCGTATATAGGGCAGGCGATACATTGATCATTTCATATAGCGAATGCCATGTGAAACATATTAGGCGAACCCCGAAAGAGCAAATCGGTATACCCTTTTTGGTGTTATTGCGTTGATGTAATTGTTGCATTATTGATATATTCAATAAGTTGCTTTCATTCCCCTTATGGCAAGCTTTTATGACAAGTATATAGACTCATTTTGTGTAAAAAGAAAATTTTTTTATACACGTTATCAGAAGCGACGTAGCGCGTGCGAGAGACGCGCTTGGCCCGGTGGCCATCTAGCGGCGCCTCGCGAACTACTGCTTTGATTTCTTAGCCGAAACACAATAATCACAAGGCAGAAGTATCAGGGATAACCGGTAAATTACCGTAACGACCAACAGACAACGTTAGATGGCTGGACAAAAGCTTGTTTCGTCTGGGATGCCCTCACTATCGAGATATATTGTCAAATTCTTTATCCAGCCCCCTCTTTTGACCTCCTCACCTTTTCGCATACAATAATAAGACGATAGATGAATGGAAGCGAGAGCTGAAGAAGTCCCGGATCCCTCTTGCCTATAGCGTCCATCCGATGGCCATTTTTGCAGCAATATTTTACAGGAGCCCCGTCACCATTGTGTGGATTATCGGGCGTGCAGGGAAGGAGAGTTTGCCCTCGATACTTCAGGATGCCCTTTCCCATCAGGCACATTGTGACGTATCCTCAGACGTGTGTGGCCCGCGCCTTCCCGCGCGCTGAGAAGACAGCCTCGCGCTATCTGCATCCGGCAGAAATGCTCCCTCCACCCTTCCAATAGACGTGAAAATATGCTCAAAGATTTCTCCCGGGAGCCTTGTCAAAGACCTTCTTTCCTTACGAAGTTTACATTCAAAACACTGATCATATATAAACATTTTGGAAAAACGTATTCCATAGAAAATTCCAAAAATGTAAAAACAAAAAACGGTCGTTTACCTTCAGCACCTATAAAGCTTGTGTATATTTAAACATCCCGGCAGTTAACGCACCCTAATGTGCTAAATTTCAGCGTTGAGCTACAGTGATGTGTACAGCTTGCCCGAAAAAAGATCCTTCGATCGTAAGTGAATAATCGGAAGGGTGTATCGAGAGATCCGCGGGAGAGAGGACAGGTGTGCGTATGAGTTGGAAGAAGGGTAGGTAGAATAAAGAAGGGGCGAAGGGGAAAGAGAAGAAAAACGAAGAAAAAGAAGAGCAAAAAGACGGCGATCTGTCTTGGTATGCCGCAGGGTCCAGAACGCAGGACAGCCTCTGGTGAAAGCCTCCGGGCCCAAGGTCCACCACCGCCGCACCGGTTTACGTTTACTACCGAGAGAGATCAATTTATACGTTAGAACGGCTTATTAATATCGGATGTGGTACGGCTTGACCGTAATGTCAAAACCATGAACACGTCTCTTTCACGTTTATAGATTTTTTTCGAACAAAATCAATGAATCGGTAAATGCCACAATCGATTCGATTGTAACGATAACGAAAAAAAAACACCAGAACGGATATTTTGAAAAAGGAAAATTCGCGAAAATGGATATTACACAAACTGTCCGATGCATCGCAGTGATTGAGTAGAATTACTTGAAAATCCGTTCGACATTCTTTGTTAACAAGCGCAATCGTTCGAGAATTACTTGATACACTTGATTCTCGGTAGCGGAGCATGCATTTTGTTGCGTTGTGCTCGTGCTCCCCGTCGCCGATAAATGTGGGTCAACGCATGAGGAATGTCCGCATCGTGACAAGCCAATTTCACGAGATATAGTGTGTATGCGATACGACGTTGACTCGGAGAAGCCGAAGCGATTGGCAAGGACTGTCAGCGGCGTTGCGAGAGATCCCCTCGTCTTTGTAGCATGAATTTCTTGTCGACTACCCGACACAACCATCATCTCCGGTGGCGCATGTCTCAGATCTTTGATTTCCGCGCGTGTCTCGATCACCAGGAAATCATTTGTGCTATTCTACCAGTGCGAGAGACTTCGGAACGCGCCGAGATTATTGCTAGTCGAATTTGTCCTTGTTTGTATTTACATGCGATTGATTTAGAGCCAATCGCTCGTTGGGATACCTTAATTGTCTGTCGAAATCCATCAAAGCATCAGCTTCAGCTACCACAGGCTACCATCGCTTTGATTAATTGCAGGGAACACTAGAAATCCTGTAAAACTACAACACGATGAAGTGAATCAACGTCATTTGACAACATTGCCGAGTCAACGTCCGACAATATTTTCTCTATCGTTCGTTAATAACCTATCCTCACGAGCCCGTTTAATCGACGTATTGTCCGAAGCCACTGAATAGATTGATCCTCCGAGATCCTCGAACTCAGCCGCGAGTACTTCACATGTCTGCTTGACGAAGTGCGTGAAGATCACGGTAACGGATCGTACGGTAATCTGTGAAAGGCTATGCGACGGCTACCCGATATTCTGTAGTTGGCGATGGAACGTGTGTCGAAAGGAAACGAGGTAAGACGCTTGTGGAGATGGTGGTGAAGAGCATGTGCTAGGAAGCACAGTGAGGACACACCGGCGATGTAACACGTGACTCCTAGCCTAGCAAAGAGGAGCATTGATTCAACGAATAGGTACGATCGATAGAGAGCGCGCGGTGGCCCCGCTGGTTTGATTGTGAAAACGAGAATGAAAGAGAGAACAAAAAAAAAAAGAATAAGTACACAAGGTACAAGCCCTGTGTGAGAACGGGGATAATGATTGTCCGGGTGAAGAAACACGAGATAGAGGGAGACAAGAAGAATCATCGGTTAGATAATAGCGAGAGGAGCACACGTTGGCCACAGGATCGCGCTTTATGTCGGTACGCACAATGAGAGGGAAGAGGCATCACCGTGAAAAGATACTCGAGAGCCCAGTGCCCGATGTGCGGCTCGCTCGATGGCACAGGTGAACCTGGCCCGGGGATCATTGAAAAGAGACGAAGAGCCGAAGCAAAGAAACCGAGAGATGAATAGAGAGAAAATATCGGTGTCTCGGTGAATAGAGTACATCGTATCAGTGAGAAGGACAGAATTCCGTGTACCTGAAGTGAACCACGGACGAGGACTATTGAGGAGAGCGTGGAAATGAGAGAGAGGCGAAGTAACTGGAAGAAGGAGGTATACGTAGCAGGTGTTGGTGCTGGTTTGTCCGGACGAGGGCTGAAGGATATTTGTGTTGGTGACAGTAGCTGATGCTGCAAGGATGTCTTGGTATTGGTGACTATCAGAGGTTCTCCAGTTGTGTTGGTCTCGAATACGAAGCGAGGACTTGTCCATGTTGACACCGAGGATGTTAGTGTTGGCTTCAGCATCGCAGGGACGGTCCAACTCCAACGCTGACGTGTCATTACGATCGTCACAACACACATTCGTGATGTTGTGGTGTTGGTGAGGTTGCTGAAGTGGTGTGTTCACAAGCGATAGCAATAGCTAGTGGTGGTGGTCGCCCGCGGAGGCGGAGGTGGTTCACCAATCGTTCGTTGGCGATGGTAAAGTGGTGGCGATATGTTGCCAGCGCGGATGGTGGTGGTATGGTCAGCCGGGGCACGCTGGCCTGGCTTCTGGCTCTCCAACACTTGCTCTCGCTTCTCTCGACGCACGGCTATTCCACGGTGTGTTGCCCCCTCCTGCCCGAGGGCGCCTCCGCCACCGCGCGCCTCGTCACTCCTCGGCTTCTTTCCTCTTTTCTGCCTCTAGGCCATTCTCGAGAGGCGCGCGCGCCAACGCGGTGTGGTGTACAAACCCGGCGCCCGTGAGGTTCTTTCACCGACCTCAACACAATATTATATCCTACCAGTTCTGTGATACGCGTACCCTATGGCTTGCAAGCTCGGCTACCCCCCAGGCGCATATTAGATACTGTTCCCCGGTGGGACTTTTCCAAAACTATCTCTCCTCCTGCCCCCCCCCCCCCCCTCCTTTCGTCATTCACCAACGCGGAACTACCACGTGGGAGCTGCGCGCTACCCACGTGACCAACGTCAGCCGTGCGGTACCGGAAGTGCCATCGGGAGCCGGGCCCTCGGGGCTTAGCTAACATCTACTGTCACTTGGGAGTTAAGCCGATGGAACTGGAAGTGATAATTCGGTGAAATATCAAGTGAGTAGTGATCGGGAAAAGGAGTTTCGGTGACTGGTCTCATTTTGACCTCAGTGTGACATTGTAATTGAGGCACTGGCGAATGGAGATCAACGCCGGTCCGTTTTTTTCACGCAGGATCAAGGGACTCCTGTCGCACCGAGAGATCTGTACGTGACTGTGATCGAGAGATCGAGGCTACGTAATCGAAGGTGGACCGCATACTCGGCTGGTCCCCCCGGAGACGTCATCGACCCGGTACGAGAACAGGTGTCGTGTAAGGTAGAAGGGGTCACCGGCTTGCATCAGCGTAAATGAATCCTCGCCGAGCCCAGAGGCGATAGATCTCACTCCGAGCGACGATCCCGGCGCGATTTACTCAAGGTCGACCAACGAGTTTCTACGATGCAGATGTCGATCAGCTGATACGTCGATGGGTAAAAAGTCTTGGCGAGCGACAATTGTGTTTCTGTGGTGCTGCGGTGGCTCGTTGTCTCATCGGGTCCTTTCACTAGAGGACGTGCTTTAAGGACTTGGATCTCCGGTGAATCGTGCATCGAAAGGTCTTCCGATCCTCAGGAGAGATAATCTACGAGTCGTCGAGAAGAATCCGACTCGCAACCTGGGACAGTTATGTCAATGAGCTTAATGAGAATCGAGTATACGATGCGGATCTCGAGATCCCAACTAACCAATAGTTGCCGAATTGTTTTTTCACCGAAATAAAAGGAAATTGGAAGAATAAACCACGGACAAGATTGTCGGGAGATGTCGGTACTTGAGAGCAGTGAGGTCGACAGAGCAACAATGTCGCCGCTGGACGACGTGGCCTCGCCGACGAGTGTCGAGTCCGAATTGATGGTAACGGACATGCTGGACGATCACGATTCCGCATTGAACGATCACCACCATCATCATCACCATCACCAGCAGGACCACCACCATCATCATCACCAGATCCGCGAGGGCACCAAGAGAAAGAGAGACAACACCGACGGCGACGAGCTGAGCCCTCGAAAACTTCCATCGCTGAGCAGCAACAACAATGACGTTGGTTTTGTTCTCGAGGAGAGCGGCGATGACGCTCTTCACGATGACGTCGACGACGTAAGTTTCGCGAACAGCTATTAACTCTTTTTTTTTCTACCTCGCTTGCGTTTATTCCTCTTGTTACGAAACAATCAACCAATCAGCTTCGCTCAAATGCAATCACTCATCGCTGCGCAATTGAATTGCACCTGACACCGGAATGATTAAGGACTGTAGGATGAATCGAAATAACGTTAACCACGCAGTATTCGCTGCGGCTAATCTCGGACCATCTGCAAACATAAATATGTACATTACCCAGGATCGTATTCATCATCATTCGGACCAATGAAATTTCTATAAATATCGAGTCCAAGTTCGAGGAACAGTGAAACGGACCGCGTGCTCTTCAGCTTCTATGTACATCGATAAAAATTCCGGTTTACCGTGGCATTCGCTTTCTTCGTGGCGTGTGTTATCCAAAACGATAAGAGATGAAGATCCCGTATTTGCTGCGCGCTCGGTGGAAGCGGAGACACATTTAGCCTGGGGGCACGTTGGATAGTGCAGGAGTTTATCATACTTCGACACGTCCCTCTCACCTCGCTCTCTTTCTCGCGGCTCTGAATCATTCCCTCATCTCGCTCGTCATCTCTTCGTGTTTCTCTCTCTCTCTCTCTCTTTCGCGACACGAGTGAGACACGAGGCAGATGGTTCCCCAGTCACCCTGAGGGTGCCTCGCGCGTTTGACTCATTCCGGTGGCGTTGATGCTTGGCTGACTGGCTCGTAGCTTCGGGCACATCGTCCGTCAGTCTTCGTATCCCGCTCTTCAGCGTTCCTTCCTTCATGGTTTGGTCTCCGATGCCCGGGGATATTTTGCTTTTTTTCTCTCTCTCTCTCTCAGCGCTTCGAAATTCTATCGGCATAGGAATAGGTCGAGGAGTGGAACTGACGCACGCGGCGGCGACGCTCGCGCGCTTCTCAACAAGACGTCGAAGACGAAGACGTCGATGAGCGCGGGGAACACGCGTAGGCAGCGCGACACGTATCTGTCTAAGCATTGAGCACGGCACGTCAGTGGCTATGGGTATATAGTAGCCGCGGCGGAGTCGCGAGGTCACCAAACGGGTTTCAGGAAAAATCTTTAACTCGCGGCGCGAACTCGTTGCGTCTCGGGCGTCTCTCCGTCGTCGTTTAACGGCAGCTCGCCAGCCTCCGGCTAATACCGCGCATACATCGCTATTACGTGCGTTATCGCACTCTCTGTTTACTCTTCTCTTAAGACGGCTTCGCGAATTTGTTCTCTTCGGAAGAATTTCTTTTTCCAGACTACGCAGACGCAACGTTAGCTCCCCAGCGTCTTTTCCCTCGCCAAGAAATTCTGCTTATGAAATTTTCTAAACAATACATGGGACATAAATAGTGGAAAGAATATTTGAAAAATTGACGAAAATGACAGTTTTAAAATTGTTCATTTAGTTGATTATGTTTTGGGTATACTATAAATTTAACACCACACTTGGATGTCAAATTTGGTATGCAGTGCACTGATTTTTATTGACAAATTTGTAAGCGTTCAATTTTTGTCAAGCGCATATATAGTTCAATTAATTTTCTTAATGGATGAAAAAAAATGTGGACGTGATCACGAACAAATGCACCTAATCTTCGGTCCACTGCAGGATGCTGCACTAATTCTATGAACAAATACTCGTAATTTATTCTTCCGCAGCGATTATTACGCTTGTTCTCAGAGATCCTCGGGAGCCTGCACTTAACTTATCCCACTGTAATCAGTTTCCATGCGCTGCCCTTCCTAACTCATCTCTAACAACCGTCAGCTAATGTCGAAACGTTGTGAAGCCGGCTACCGTGCTTCATTCGCGCGAAGCGCTGAAGCGTTTGAGCGAGTCGAGATGCGCCAAAATAAAAACGCACAAAGCCATTGCGGGAAGGTGTGCACTTGAGAAGAGAATGTGCAAACTCGGCACCGGAACCGCAATCCTCCGACTGGAGCGAGAAAGCATTTTTCCGAGGCAGAGGGAAAAATTTTCGCCCTCCTCCTCCTCCTCCTCCTCCTCTTGCATAATTACTTTTGCCAGTGAACCCACGGAGTTTGTGCGCAACTCGCGGACGAATATTTGCACGAGTATTACCCGCTTCTCTCGGGCGATCCGAGGAAGTATGCGAGGCCCACCGCTGCTCCTGCTGCTGTTGCACACGCTAATATAAACGTGCGGGTTAGAGTGCCATAAAAGTTTTTACCGCGCGCGGCCGCAAACCGCTCGCGCGCGCGTCTTTTGCACGAGCGCGCGTATATACGCGCCCGAGGAAAGTTATACCCCCTTTTGCTTGATGCTTGGTGCTCACTCGCTGCATTACTATACTCGCCTGTTCCTTGCCATTTTATTATGTATCATTTGCCCTTTGCTACGGCCACGTCGAATTCTCACGTCGCCTTCTGCTCTCCCCCGTGTACATTTATATACATATATATATATATAGAAATATATATGCACATGCATGTCCATAACGTATACACTGCACTCTGCATATACTCTGTTGGTACCGCAACAAGTTATACCCGAGACCGAGACGAGAACCTGAACCGATTTAATACCCACTAATTATGTTTTAAAAGCTGTCGCTGAGAAACGATGGAATATAAAAAACCCGGGGGAACGAGCGCTGTAGAAATAAACGTCGCGAACACGAGTTGCCGAGAGTGGAGAGACATTCGTAGGCGCCGGAGACCCTTGACGATTATATCAACGACTATTTTTCTTTCTCCCTTCTGTTGACTCTTCAGGATCTGAAGATGATGCTTCTACAGGCTCTTTGTAGTGGTGAATGAGTAAATGATTTATTTTCTAATCATTAGTGTACCTGAATTGAAAAAAAATATATATATATATATATATTGTATTGTGACTGAAAATATATTGCGATATTTACAACAGAAGGTAATAAAATAAATCGGAGAAAAGTGAATGTAGGCGGGAGGTCGGATCGTACGCTAATAACATAATAGATATTAGATATTAGATAGAAGAATGAATGGACAAAAATGTCTATCGCCAATAATAAACGTTGCTCATCTTCGAATGAGAATAATGTGTCGAGCGGCCACGAAGTGAGAAAGAAGTTACCGAGTAAGACCTTTGACATTTGCAGATAGAGAGAGAGAGAGACGAGGATACATTAATTGCGAGATGACTCGCAAGTACGCTCTTCTTTATATTCTTCTTCCAGTGCTTCTCCTCTTCTTGTAAAACACGTGGAAAAGCGATTACTACTATGTAATTACGCGTGTCGCGGTGACCGGTACACAAAGATGCCGATATCCACCGATCATGAGGCTCTGCCGATAATTGCCCAGGCGTAAAGGCCCAGGCCTTCCGAGACCTCTCACGAGTCGCCCTTCGCTCGTATTTGTTATTTCATATGCTCATATTTATTCTTCAGCTACTCAAACCCAGCGATACTCAAGAAAAAGTGGGTTAATCCGTACTAAACTCATCCGGAGGTCAGGACGAAGTTGTCAGGTACAAATGTTAAATGGGTGGATAGAATTTTTTGTGGATAATCATTTTTTTTCTGAGGCTTGAGTAACAGAATTTTTCTGAACTCGTCTTATTTCGAGGTTAAAATCAGGTTCCTTGGAAAGGACACGACGAAAAAGTGAGAGGAACTCGGAATTTTGTGAGTTTCTGATGTAGGCGTGCCAATGATGAATTCACCGAGTGGCTCAATGCGGCATAGAGAAATTTTCACATTTCCCAACGTGCTCGTAAATGACCGAGGCGCGCGACTGCAATTAACGGAACACTAATGACTCTCGAAGAGGAAGACACTGACCGTCTGCGACCTGACCGTTTCGCTGTTTCCAGTTCTCACTCGAGGGCTTTCTAATAGCCGCGCACTGCGTCAAGTACAATTGATTTCACTCGCTAATTGGTGAGACAAAACTGGCAGCGATCAGCAATTCATAAGCCCTCGTTTGCTCATTTATTCTGCATCGTTTTCTCCCCCCGTCGATGGACAAACAGGCCTCGGCACATTTTCGATTTTCCCATCAATTTATCCGGGATAAATAATTCTACCGAGACTGTATTTCGAAATAAATCTCCACGTTTCAATTTGATTATACGAGAGCACTGCGAGATCGGAACCTTATCAGGCTCCAAACCCACGCTTTTTCGCGAGAGCTTTTTCACGGTCAACCATAGAGTCCTACCATAAACTTCTCATCAGTGCGAGGGGCTTTACGGCAGAGTTGTAAACGTCGTAAAGATAATTTCTGGTTGAAACGGTGAAGTCGTCATTCACGAAAATGTGCTGCCGATAAAAATGTAGCTGGGCCAATTTATTCAGTTCCAACCGAATAGCACAATTTTTTCGATCAAAAAATTCTCAGCTTCACAAATAATATTTTTATTAATTTTTACCATTGAAATCTCAAAAGGGCAAAAAATGAAGAACTGCTCTTCAAAATTAAGACAAATACTTATCATCGATGCACAATGAAAAATCCATGCGTACCGACGAAAAGAAAATTCGAGAGGCTGAAAATGCGCTTGCCGAATTAATCTCTGATTTTCCCAGAGTCCGACAATAGCTCACCGCGCATTGTCCTTACGCGCGACGTAAATAACGCGTACGAATGTATGCATTGGCGGAGAGGCGGCAGAGGCACCTGCAGCCAAGTCTTACGTCGGCCTATACCCGTCGGCTGGTGGCTGTTACGTTATACTATATACGACAAGTCCATACTACAAGTATCTCCTCGTCCGGCAGCACATGTATATTTATTCATGAGGCCCTGGGATACGCTGGCACGGTGTGTATATGTACCTCGATAGCTGATCGCTCGTTCGTCCAGAACGCTGAGGCAGTGCGGCTCTCTCGTTGTGCACATCTACCTACCCACCAACTACAATCCTGAGGCCTTTTCCGCGCGGGCGCCTTGTCCCCGGCTTCGTGCGATTCCATATAATATATACCGGAGACCGGGAGTATCGAACCGACAGTAATAGTAAGAACCCGTATTGCAGAGACTATCCTCGAGATCAGATATGTATGTAGGCACCGGTCCGTTGGATGCTGGGCGTGGAGCCCGTTACTAATTCAAACAGGTACTCTCGATGATATGTACCTTTGGTGAGTAGAGAGAGAGAGAAAGAAAGAGGGGGTGGAAGGGGTGGGAGAGAAAACGGATTGATCGATAGATCGGTCCTGATGTCGCGTTTCGAAATAATCGTTTGTCACCCGTCTTCGATGGTATTGGATATATATATATATATGTATATATTGCGCTCTCTCGATTCTCGTTGCTGCGTTTATGTACGGCTCTCCCTCGATATATGATCCCTGAACCGACTGATCGCTCCAGCTCCTGTCGGTATTATCTAGGAGCGAGAGAACGACCGAGTGTACATAACTGCGCAGCCATGGATAGCAATCACTGCGTCTCGGTAAAGTCATAGCCAACGACTAAAGCCTGAGCTATGCCAACTAGCAATTTCTGTGGCGACGATATTATTACCTTGGCTATTACTCGCCTCTCTCTCTCTGTCTTTCTTTATTCTCCGCGACCATGTGGATACCGGTAGCTGGTTACCGCCGATGTATTGCCAAGTGTCACACGGCTAAACAGCGCACTCGAACGTTTACCTATCACCCGTTGCTTTCTGCGCGGCTACAGAGTCATTCAGAATTTGTGTTGCCGATTTTTGCAAGCCGATACTGGGTTGAGAGTAGAAATTTTGCGGTTTTTTTTAAACTCATTGCTGCTGACATATCATTTGTTTGTGCTTTAACCATTTGTCAATCACCTGTGTGTATTGATTTCATTGTTAATTTGTGGATAATTAGTTAATATTCAATTGGGGAATTAATAGGCTAATTGACATTGTGAAATCAATGTAACTGGGTTTGGATCTCGACTTTTCTTTTGCTCTTCTATTGAGAATAATTTTAAATAATTGGGATTTTTAAAAGATAATTAAATCTCGAGAATGTTTTTGAATCAACCTGTATAGTGTATTGGTTCTCTTAGGGAGTTTGGTTTATCTGTGGCTATTATTTTTGTAGCGCTCAAAGAGACGCGTGCAGTTAACACCTCAAGGACCCTGAACTCTGAGCGGAGATTCCTCCTCGTCCACAAGTCACTGACTCTTTTTTTTTTTTTCTTTGATTTATATTGCCGGAAGGACTTTCTAACGATTTCGATTAACGAGCCTGCTTTCACGCGTCTTCTCATATTATTTTGACGCTTCCGCTACTTCTTCAGGGTTCCAGTGCCGAAGATGCCTCTCGCTTCTCTTGTCACTGCTTCGCCTAAATGAATGACTCGTTTCACGCTTGATTATCATACGATGTACTCGAGGCTCACTCCTCGTCACGAGATAATAGTAATCGTCTATTATAATCACTGCGGCGCACAGCGAAAGATGCGAATGTGCGGTCGAGTGGAAACAATATCGCATGATTAAAACTGTAAAGAGGAGGCTCGTCAAGTACAAAATGTGCACGATGAGTCTAACTCAACGTGAATAGTACCCGACAAGAAATTGCAATTTTAGGAAAAAAAGAAACAATTTTAAGTAAACAGATATTTGTTCAAGCCTTAAGAGGATTTACCTATTTCCAACAAAAATCCATTATTCATCATCAAAAAAAAAAAATTATGGAAGCAAATGAAGTTGCAAAACAATACTGCGAATCATACGAAAAATTGTTTGCTCGAAAATGTGAAATAAAAAAATTTAAGACTTTTATTAATACCGTCCATTTGACATGTGAATTAATATTGGTAATAACGACCTTGATTCAGGTTTCTACATCTGATATCCTTGATTTTCCATGAAGGAAGAAGTCACAGACAGTGAAGTCATTCCTCGCGAATGCATTTGTTTATTCTCGGTAAAACGTTATCGATGCAACTGCGGATAGCGTCTATAAATCCTTCGCAGCTTCGTTCGTAATCGGAGCGAAGGATCGATTGTTATTTTAATCGGCAGGAGTCTCGTAAAGCCCGCTACGTATAAAGCGGAGGAGAGCACACGAGTGGCCTCTGTGCGCGCGAGTTCCGTGTTGCCCTCGGATCCCCGCGATTCTTATCGATCTGCATCCATTCACGAAAGTGCGATTAAAGCTTCAAAGATTTGTTACACGTGCTCGAGCGAAGGGAAGTTTATTTTCCGTTTATCGGTAAATCCTTGATCGTTTATAGGGTTTCGCACGATTTCTCTATTTCTTCTCACGAATTTCACCGTTGGTAATGGTGATTCGAGTGTCCGCGAGTTGTGGCGCAATAATGCCTTTGTTGTACCTTTATTTATTATGATAATTACTCCGGAAGACCATTCCGCGGGACAGAGAACGCGTGCTGTCGCCGAGCGCACTTGCACTCTAACTGGGCTGCACACCCGAGCGCATTACAATATTTTCCGCCGGGTTTAAGTTTCGCTCGTAAGTCTTAAGCGTTTGCCATTTGTGTGTTATACCGCGTGCGCACCGTTACAGTTTTTCCTTCGGTGTATACAAGTCCGCAACGGGCCCTGAGAAAAAAAAAGAGAAGGAAAAAAGACGAAAAAACTTTGTGGTTCTCGTCGCTCGTTCTCCTCGTCTCCGCAAACAGACGTCTTTCCTTCCTCTGAGACGCACCTACCGCCATACGTAGGCACGCACATCTGAGTCCGATGCTATAATTTGAGGAACCTGAAGAGACGCCGCGCGCACAGTCGTCGTACGAAGAATGCGCGTCTCGGGACCACCCGCTTCCTCGCAGGGAGAAGCTTCTGATTTAAAAATCGCTCTTCGTTGACTCGGATAACCGTCGCTCTCGATTTCTCCCCTCCCCCCTGCCCCGGCCTCCTCGTCTTCCTCGTCTTCATGCTTGCCCGCCGATTCGATTTTATCGGCATTGATTTCGAGAGCCTGTTTTTCGTTCCGCACGGTATCGATACTTTTTGCCTGGATTATCGGACGTTTTTCTTTATTCCTCTTCAGCTATCTTGAATTATACTAATAGATCGTATATTTTACTCGAATAAAAAAGCCCTACACTCAATGAGACCCTTTGTACAGATGGGCTGACGCGAATCTAAACTGCCTAATGTATAAACGTTCTTATACGCTTGGGCGGAACGTACCGCGTACGAGAGAGGTCTCCGGGCGGTTCGCCACCTAGCGGCGCTTTCTTGAACTACTCCCAATGCAATTTAGAATTACTACACTGCGGAAGGAGATCTTACTGCTATTACAATCGAATTTACTCTACGACTCAATGTGTCGATTCTACACGTTTTTTTATCAATACATTTTCTTAATGACTTTGCCTAACCCAGTATTGTAAATTCATCCCGAATCCTTCACACGTTTCTTTTTCAACATCCACATTTTTCGATGAGGCAAGATCGAGCCACTGGTAACCGATGGCGCGCAAACACGACGATTCGTACACGTCTCGTAGTGGAGGCTAATTACGCACTGCCGATTATGGATTTGTGTACCAAAGTCCGGAATCCCGCGCGTTACTCGCCCGGCAGTGGCGCGCAGCTCTGCTGTCCATAGGATCGCGGAGAACCAAGTAGAAAGACCGCGACGAGATCCACGCGATATATATTTCGCTTGCAGAAGGAGTAGCGGCAAACGGCCGATCGACCGGTCGACCGCCACCGCGGTGTGTCGGCTCGTTTGCCAGCACGCAATTGCGGCGATGCCGATCAATTACTGAGCAAGCGCGCAGTGGCGAACCGAGCGAACCCGATCGCCACCGTGTAAGCAAAGCAGCGCGAGATCGTCTAGAAAGTATATATATATATATATATATATATATCGGAGCGCTACTGAAAATATATTTATCCACGAGATGCGGAATCTTTGGATTTGCTTAATTGGTGTGTAACACGCAATCGAAAGGAAGATACCGGAAATCGATTCATGTAAATATTAAATAATTTCGAAAATACGGTTATTACTCGTTTGGTGATTTTCTTCATTTTTACGAAGAGTTTCAAGACATGAAATCATGAAATTTTAATCGTGTTGAAAGTCAACAAACACTTGACCTTGGTTAAATTTGCATTATTTTTAATCGACAAGTTCACCGAGAATCGTTCTTTCTCTTTTGCAAACCTGTCATAGTTGAAGTGCGTGATAAACGGAAACTAGTTTTTCCAGTTTGCATCGATGAT
Source organism: Clistopyga incitator (assembly GCA_947507545.1). Taxonomy (NCBI): domain Eukaryota; kingdom Metazoa; phylum Arthropoda; class Insecta; order Hymenoptera; family Ichneumonidae; genus Clistopyga; species Clistopyga incitator. Next base: position 11,676,684 of record OX382177.1, read on the forward strand.
CTTGGACACAAAAAAATCTCTTTATAGGATTGTTCGTATGCTTTCCTAGGAATATTTTTTAACGACGGTACATTATTAACCTGGGCAATTGCAACGGCATTTTTCTATGAATTTAAGGCGTCTTCTTGCGCTTAAGGACATTTTCAGCCGGAAAAGATCCGCTGGTGATATTTTCGCATCGGAAAATAATGCGGAATAATATTCAGAATTGTTTTCAGTTTCCGGAGTTACAATGCGCTCTCGACCGGAAGTATCTGCTTATCTTTATTATTGTTCGCCATATCGGGGAAATAATCGATTTCCCGTGGAAACAGTCTTCGTCCGTCGTTGAAATCACCGTCGACACGTGCAGCACATAATGCGCCATAATTATCGAACCATCAAGTAAGTTGGTCATTAAAATCGTGCGTGTTATCGTTTACCGTAAAAGAAAAGGGCTCGAGGGTTTCCGAGCGAGTGCAACGTGTGCATTAATGAACTTACCGGACTTCCTCGAGTCCTTTTCACCTAACGTGCGTTTCCAGTGGCCATTCAAGAATTTCCTGGAGCGCCCCAGGCAAAATTATGTTCTTGGAATGACAACCTGTCTCACTATTAAGCTACTGGATTTCCAGGCAAGTTAATGCGGTAAATAAACAGTTATAAAATCGAGTTAACATGTTAACATTATTTTTTTTCCATCGATTATTCGTATGATTATCGAAATATTCACTCATCGTTGAGTTCACTTCACATTAGATGAAAAAGAAAAAAAAAAAATCGTTTGAATATTCAATTATCGGACGTTTGTTTTTCCTCTCGCATTAATAATTCCCACACGATGTTGACGCGAGTTGTACGATGAACGGTCAGTTCCGAGACTGCCGAGTGTATGGGTCAATGGATTTTATTAATCCTTAATGGTTATTATGCACATAAACGTTGTGTTGGCTCTAGGCATTAAATCGATAATTCTCTCTCGCTCCCTGGAGAAATATCCAGTGAGATACTCACGAACTTTATAGCACTTCTTTTCGTGGAAATCGTCGGGACGGTCGTTGGCCCTCGTCTACACGAAAACTGTGCATTCTCGTAATTCACGACTCTAGCGAATAACTGTTTATTTTACACGTGTTCCGTTGATTGCTGTGGGATTGATATCAAATGATTTTGAAAATAACTAACCAAACGTTCACTAATTTTATTGCATCTTGGAATTTTAGCATTTTTTCCCGAAAATCCATTAAATCACTTAATTGCACAATAAAACATTTGTCAAAATAATTTTTTTCCAGGTCATCTGACGAAAAAAAAAAACATTTTGAAGATGAGAAAGCGCCAAAATAAAGCTCATGATTATTTCGTGTCTTCTTGGCGCCAAAGGACATTCCGCCTGTTATATTCGCTTTAAAAAAATTCAAAAAATCATCGTCGAAGAGTAAAAGGATTTGAAAAAAAAAAAGGAAGCTTTCTCTCTCACGTGGCGCAGCGAATGCTAGAGCTATCAAGCATGTAATATCTTCGTAAGTGCGTGTGCACGCACAAAACGTATACATATATATACACGCGTGCAACACGGTCTCGTCCTCGAGGCATGTCCCGTTACCTCGAACCCTCGTCTCCGTTGATGCGGCCGAGCTCGGGCGCGACTGGCCATGTGCTCGTGTGGGTTGACGTGCCAGGGTTCGAAAGAGAAAAAAAAAAAAAGAAAAATATGGATGGCTCAAGGAGCACGTCGGCTGATCTTCGCTCAGCTTCTCAAGCCGAATCCGAGACACACACACACGTGCACATACATGAGAAGAGCCGAAAAATTAACGGTGCATCGCTACTCGTTTTCATTCGTCCTTAATCGTCATCGATACGTGTCCTCAATTGTCTGTACTTCGTTAAGCTCATCAGCGAAGTGACGAAATTTTCGCTTTATTATTTAGCCACCGACGGCTTCATTAACGAGCAAGTTAATTTGATAATATCATACAAGCACCTTAATGGTAACGTCATCGACTAGAAAGGGAATCGAATGGAAGGAGGAGAGGAAAAACGCGTGTGAGGATTGATGCCCGCATTCTCGTCTCCATGTGGATCGGCCCGTTTCTGTACCATTGTACACCTTTTTGTCCCCCACCCTCAAGTGGTTTAAGGCGCGGGTAAGGTGATCTCGCGCGCGCGCAGCCGTCTATAACATTCAGAGGTAAGGAGTTAGAGATAAGGGCGTTGTGCGTTGCTGGTTACCGTTGAGTGTGGCGCTGCTCATGGGACGCGCTTGGAATGTCGTTTAGCGACTTCCCTCTCTCTTCCTCTCTCTCTCGTCTCCTTATTCTTCAGCATCTTCTTCTTCTTCTTCTTCTTCTTCTGCTTCTGCAGCACGACATGAACACACCGGGAATCATCATCCGCGCTTCTCTCTCTCCCTCTCTCTCTCTCTCTCTATCTCTCTGAGTATCACGCTCCTTCTCTTCACTCATCTTTTATTCTCGCTTATTTTTCTTCCTCTCTTTTACTCGGTTTCAGGAAGAAAATAAAATCGAAGGGGAAAAAAGGTAGTAAGAAACGAGAGAAGGAAGTGATAGAGCTGGGCACCCTTAACGACGTGAAGCTCGTCGTACGAAAATTACGCCGCCGAAAATCACTCCAGTACTTAATTTGTTAACACGCCAAGTGTGTGCCGAGCTCACGCAGTTTAATCCCTCGCCCTTTCTGGGCCTCTCCTCGTACCAAAGTTGTCAGCGCCACGTTGCGCTTTGCGATGATAATAATTTTCATTGCTCCGCGTTACCCACCTCACGAGCGCACGCTCTCAAGCTCGATTCCTCGAAGACGATCGGCAGCAACGTGTTAACGCGAATTTATAAAGTTATACTCTACGGTACAGAGAATTAAGGCACATTGGTTTCTGCTGACGTGCACGCTAATAACATTATAATTGGACGATGCCACGATTTTTGCATTTATCTTTGTGATCATTATTTTCTTACAAAGTTTTTAATGGCGCTTTCGATTTATGCATAAAAATATGTAGACCTTATTTTTTGTAATTGCACTGGTATAATTTCACATGATACTGCCATTTTTTATCGCACGTATATGCAATGATACTTAGAAAAATCGAAATTGTACCGGAAACTGTTAGTTACGTAGCTGTACGGGTTAATACACTTGGGCAGAACGCACCGCGTGCGAGAAGCGTTTTCTAGCGACTCGCCATCTAGCGGCGCTCCGTGAACTACTGCTGCCCAAATTAATAACCCCAACACTTTGAAAGCAAATCTTGTCATTGTCACGACACAAGTCATCCAATACAATTAAATTAAACAATTTTATATTTTTTTCAATCAACTATTTTAATGACTATCCTTTTGACTATTATTTTTTTGTTAATCTCTATCATAGTTCAATTTCGCAGAATACGGAAAACCATATTGAGCTGAGCCGCAATTGCCTAATCGTCGATGCTAATCGCGTGCGAAATGTTTAGCGTGTTATTCGAGACTATCAGAGATATGTATTTCCTGCATGGCTGAGCATACGGACTCGTGAGGCTGGCACGCGCCCGTCGTGGGTGTAAATCCTGTCTCCGTCGTTCTTTCTCTCCCTCTTCTCTCTTATTGGCTCATATGCGTGCTGTTCATAGCTGCACGCTGCACACGCAAAAGCATTTTGCCTCACGTTTTTCTCCCCGCCTCCGCCTCCCCCTCCCCATCCTCCTCCTCCTCCTCCTCCTCCGCGCGCTTCGCTCTCGCGACGTTTGTTTTGCGAGAGATGACGCGAACGATAAGCCGGTAGTAAAGTCGCGTGTGAATATTTATCGTAGTCTCAAGCGTGGCTGCGAGCTCGCTGAGGGAACACCCTGTTCGCAGGTACGAACGTATAACACGCGTCGACATCCTCGCGTACTCGTCCTCGCTGTCCGCTTGACTCGCTGCGGCTTTCCGAGCTTTTATACCCCCGTGAGAAACATGAAAATTAGCTGCCGCTGAATCCCTGCGGTACTTATGCCGTATACCGCGCGCAATATTGCGCATGATGTATCGCGCTTACCAACACGACTCGTGCTTGTATACTTATGCAGTGAACACGTGCTACGCTCGGCTGACAACGAAATAAAAGACGAAATTATATGCGAAAAAATAAAACGACTGAGGCGACTTTGCGATGTGTTAATCGGAGGTTAAAAAAGGGTGTGAAGGGAGATTTTAAAAAATTATTACCGTAATACCAAATCATTTTTTCAGTCCAATGATCATGAGAATTATAATACGTTTCATTGAATTTAATGTCAAAAAACGATATTTTCAATATTGTTTTTTATTTTCAAAATACGGAAATTCGTTAACGATTTTCTGTGTGCGGTAATTACGATTTTTCAGCGTTTCCATTGCAACAATTTGTCGTGGGAAATTTTATAATCGTTTCTATGAACGACAAAAAATCGAACGTATTCGGTTTTACCGTACGTATGAAATTAAATATAGTAGCGCAAGTTTCGAAGTTATTGAATTATAATGAATTCTCACGATCGGTTTACACCGCGTGACACAGATATCGAAAAGAAAAAAAGACATCCTACTAGTCGGAAAGTTTTATTGGCGCTTCGACCCTCGTCGTCCTCGTCATTAGAGATTCTAATGACTGACTTCTAAGAAAAATCAAATTGATAAATACAAATGGAGCACCGAGACAGAAAGATCGTTATCGCGTATGGGACTCCGAGCCGAGGTTTGAAAAAGAGGACATTCGCGACTGACTCACACGCACAGAAAATCACACACGCACGCTATCTTCAAACGTCGTCGAGATGAGCTGTCAGTCTCTCTGCTCTCGAAGGCTACTCCTTCAATAATATCGCCTCTCCACGGGATATTCTCAAGCAGGTGTCCGCAGTCTCACACATATCACATACTTAATTATAATAATAGTATGTATCGGCTTCAAGATAGTGGACTATTAATTTCGGACAGTCACGTGACGTTCACTGACAGAAATATCGGACATTACACGAAGGAACGATTTTCCTATTATTTCTTTCGAAATTTAATGCACTTTACTGATACATCCTATGGATGGTAATTTAATTTTGAATATTTGCATATCCAATTACACCTCAAATCGGTCCTTTCACATTTCGAGTGTTCTGACACCTCCGGAGGCGTGACTAATTCTCTAATAAGGAAGTATAGTCGATATATAGAATCATCGGGGGGTCAGTCGGACGATCGCACACGTGACACGTAGGAAAAAAACTTTCTAATCATTTGCGGCTTCGCCCTATATTGCTCCGACGTTATTTTTCCATCACTCTTGTTATAGTGACTCGTTGGTGATATACATAGTCAGCGGTCAGTCGAACGGTACTATATTGTATCGACAGAACGCGGACATTCGTCTTCTGTTTTATTCCGACTGTTTGACAGAATGAAATCGCAACCGGACGGCGACATTTCGAGCTCCTCGAGGCTGACACGTGTCCGTCTAATTTTTTTTTCTTCCTTTTTTTTTTCGCATTCCGCTCGCCAATTCTATCGACCTATCGCAACAAATGCTGGGCGCCGGTCAATAAATCTATGTATTGAGAACACTTTTCTATTGGATCGGTATTTTAAGGTAAGATCGGCAATGATTTCGATCTTTTCACAGGCTGGCTGAGCGGTTGATCAATTTCCGGTTCAGTTTTTCAAACGCAGGCTTTGTGGGTCGTTTTTTTTGTAGCCTTTCAACAGTTATATAGATTAATAATGACGACAAAATGGACATTCCAAACCGTTTTGTTTATCGCAGAAGTTGTAGCGAGAAATTTTTCGACGATAAAATCGGTATTGAATTGCAATTTTGCTTTTGTTCCGGAGTGAGTTATGTCGAAACTAATATTTTATCGTTCGATCGATTGTCTCTGGGAAAAATTGGCGAACGCGATCGGGTGGCCTGCCGATCTCTTGTCAAGCGACATCTACGAGAGTTCTCGGTAATAATCTATGTTACATGAGAGATCGCCCGAAGGTGGTGCGTCGAAATCGATTTGGAAATAAATGCAAATCGTTGAGATTGACGTTCGGTGCGCTTTCGCATTCGTCATTATACATCAATCGGTTGCGTCTGCGTCGAAAGTACGAGAGGAGAGTGCTTGATTAATAGGTAATCGTAGCTCGGCATGGTCAAGCGAAAGAGCGATAAGGAAAAGGAGATCGGTAAGCCGATCGGTCGATCGTTTGACGTAGCATCTCGAGCCGATCCTGCGAATAAATCGGGAGAGTATATGTATACGTCTAGCCTAGAGGGTGGAGTACAACCGAACACACGTATATAATCACTCCGCAGTGAAACTTCTTCCGCGTTAAACCTGATTCACTGCCGATCTGCAGGAGTCAAGCGTGCCTCGAGGTGCTGGAGCTACGGCGATTATCGAAAGTTGTGCAGCAGGTTAACGAAAAACGTTCTCCAAAGACGAGGCGAGCGGAGAGCCCAAGAGGGCCTCGAGGACCCGAGCGAAAATGTGACGCTAAAAGATCGGCAACGATTAATAAACGAATCAAGCATTTTTTATTTTCCTCGGTTCCTCAGCTCTTGAGTCAGCCGCGCGGTTAGCCGCTTAGTGACCAACGAACGAGTTTCCAATTGGCCTAGTAAAGTCTCTGGCAGGTACGTCGTGCCGATCGCGTAGGATGACAGGATGATGGTAGACCCGCGCCTTCACTGGCTCGAGATCGTGAATATCCGTGAGCTGTGCCTACAGGGAAATGCTACAAGACTTATGGTCCCCAGCAGCTTTTGCCCGAGACTCTCGGCTTCTGTTTTCCCCGACTCTCACACGCTTCTGCCTGACGCGGAGTTACCGATTTTCTTCTCAACCTCCGGGCTATTCTCGATACGCCATGCATTTTTTCTGTATTAATACGCCGCGCTCTTTCTAACACTTGATATTCAAATTAACTGCTTGAATCAAAATAACGAACGTTACGAAATCGGTATTTTGAAGCTGGAAAGAGACAAGGAAATATTCAGTTTTTTGCCTCCTAATTTATCCAACCCTCTCGATAATAAAACACCTGCTAAGAAGTCTGCTTCCCTTTAAATCGGTATCGTCCCTTGCCAAGGAATACCTGCCCTTAAATATCCTCACTTCTCTTTATCTCTCGCGCACTGGAAGCTGTCGAGAATTATTAACAAACGATCCCATAAAACCCCACTAACGCGAACATCCATAAAATCGAGTCTCGATTGCTCTACACCTTGAGAGCCCGAAAACCACCACGAAAGTGGAGTACTATTCGCTTCCTGCATTGTCCACTAGTCTCCGTGAGAAAACCCCATAATGGACATTCTCCAACGAGTGCGCAACGCCATAATCGAGAGACTCCTTTGCTATCGGTGATATCTTAGCGGCTTATGGTGACTCCGGAGGCAATCGCTTTATTCGCCCTATTCCAGGAATCCCGAAGCGGGACTGCGACGATAAAAAGAGTGAAAAATCGGCGCTACCGGTCTCCGGAGTTCGAAGTCCTTCGCTTATGTGCTCATACGTCTATATATGTATATATATACATACAAATATATATATTGAATTCTTTTTGCAGTACATATAAACATATATCCAATATATATAGTGAATTCTCTTCACGATTATGCGATCGACGCACACCCACCGATCGGAACCAGTCTGACCGGATGGTAAAGAGCTCGAGCTCAATAGTTGGGTCAGTCGTGCCCTGACAAAGCACCGGCTGACCATAGAACCACCTGCTGTCGCCGTCCATTCGTTTTATTAACCAGCCGAGCGAACCGCCCACGCAACGAATTTTTTTAACTGTCTGTTTTTTCCATTTTTCTTTTTTTATTCCTCGAGCCACTCACACGAATAAATTACCAGACATGCTGGCTATCCGGTGATAAATTTTTCCCGATAACCCAGGAAGATGGCACGTCAGGTGCTATATCTAAATTGAATGGTAATTATACAAATGCTCGACACCTCGGGAGCCTCTTAAAAAAATACACGCGTGTTCATAACGAGAAAAAATTGCCCTCGTGTTCCGATATTTAACTTATTATCCAACGATCCGCGCTTCACGTGATAGACAATCGTGGATTACGAGCTGCCGCGAAACGTAACGGACCATTTCACAATAATTGCCACCGAAATTTTTCGACTCAGATAATACGACGAAATTTACCAAGGACAGAGCCTTTAAAAAACATTTTTTTAAACGATTACCCTATAATAATGAAAAATTCAAAATTCAAGATTTTTTAATTAAAAAAAAAATTTCGAATATTACAAAACTGCAAAAGTCAAAACTCCTAAAAATGTTTGCAACTTTTTATGACTTTCATAGACATACTGGAATTTCAAAAAATAATATCTTATAATTATTCCGTCCATTTAAAATGGTTTAGAAATTCTGTAAAAATCACTCTAATTGAACTATGAAAAAAAAAAAAAAAAAAAAAACAATCACAGCCCCGTGCATTCGTCTCGAGGGTCGAAGCCCGAGTGACGTACCTCAACTCGACGCGTCGCGTCGGCGTCGAACGCGCGCCGTTCCCGTAGAGGAACACAGCCCGCTGGTTACCCGCTATTCGCTCGAGGGGCGTCCCCCAGCGTCGTGCGCCCCGTCGTCCCTCGTTTACGACTCTCTCGCCGGTTGTACGTAGCCGTATCTCGCACCGGGTTTCTCGGGCGAAACGTGGACGTGGAGGGGGGGACTTCCCCGTGGCGGCGAGTCTAGTATCCACGTGGTGCGCCGCGAGCGTGCGCGCGTTTGTCCCGCGGCTGAATTTCGCTCGTTCCTTTCCTCCCTCGCTCTCTTCCTGTTTTCGCAGTGCGCTCTATTTACTTTAATTCCCCTACACAGAGTACTTTCTCTTTCCTTTATCCTCGTACCGCATTAATTGTCGACAACTCTTTATTTTTCGATTGAATTTCATAAAGCGCTTAAAAATTTATTATACCGTTCTTACGGTTTCTGCAATTGCGAGAAATTGCGGCACTTCTGAAAAGTGTTAAGTGACCATTAACGTATACTCGTCCACCTTTATGGTTACATCGAGTAATTAAATCTAGTTATGGCGATGATAAATTATTCGACTTGAAAAATAGGTGCGTTTTATTTTATAGTCGTTATTCAATCGCTAAAGCGTTTTATTATAATTTGCGGGAATTGGAAAATTGAAGAGTGTGTGACTGACAATTTCTATCAAATGTCACCTTATTACATTCGATTAATTTCGTTATTTCACCCAATCGTTGAATTTCGGGTGAATATAATTTATCCAAAAAATCGGTATCGTTTAAAATGAATGCAAAACTGCAGTGCAAAAAAATAAAGGCCTTTCGCGCTTGCGAATCCCGTGATATTCGCGCTGTGCATGCCACGCCGTCAGTGTCGAGATACACTGTCTATCGTTCGGTCCGGTGCGAGGAAGAGGCCGGCGTGACGTTGGTGGAGGCAAAATAACGCTTGGCACGATGGCAGTAGGGTAGGGTAGGGTAGGATAGTACGTAGAAAGAGCGTGGCGTGCTCTCGTCGATCGTCGTCGGCTCCTCGTCGTCGTGGGGCCTCCGGAGGTGGTGGCAAAGTAGTAGCTAGCGGCTCATAGCAAGAGCGTATCCGGACGCGCCGAGGGACAACCTACTACCTCCCGTTCGTCGTCGTTCGCGCGCGCAACACGCTGCTACTCCTGCTGCTCTGCTGGTGGCGTTTGCCTCGGTGGCTTTTGCCTCTGCCGTCACTTTCGTACGTCTCGTATCGCACCGTCCGGCGTGGCCAAGTCCTCAGTCACCGGCGCATCATCACAACGTCGCGATCAGCTGTTGGTCTTTCGTGTTTCGGGTTCTCGCGAGTATCTAGCATCTAGACATTTATATCTTCCGCACTGAAAAAAAAATCGTAAAATCGATCGTTTGGATCATTGAACCGTGATTTTTCATTTTTTCTTGTATCAGAAAGAAAAGAAAATAATAATAATAATAATAATACTGATGAATGGAATGAGACAGTACCACGTGGATTATTAACAAGGATTTAGCAGTGTCCAAGGATCTATAGATCGCGCGATCGAGCGATCGACATTTTGTTTGATGACTGAAGTGATAGTCGGTTGATTGATCTTGTAGATCTCGTCAATTTTCGCATGTGATAAGAAGCTCGTTTTCGATACACTGGAGTGAGTTTCTTGGATATCGAGTCGACTGATTTTCGATACGTTGATCTTGTGGATGATCGCGTGTGAACCCTCGAGGATAAAAGTCATTGGGGTCGGAGAAAAACTCCGGGTTTACGTCAACCGCGATAATAATGTGCCAGGAGCAATCGCGATGTGTACAGTGATTGAGAAATTGAATGAATAAAGGTGCTGGTGAATAAAATTGGAGGGTTGTAACGGTGAAGGAAATTACGGGGCGGCGGCCGCATCGGCCGACTCGCCTCGAGAATCGGGCAAACTGGAGGTCCTCGAGATGTTTCCCCCGCGCAGCGAAGCCACCACCGCCGACAAACTTGCGCTATGTTATGCGCCTCATGTCGACATGACCACTGTCATCGAAGTCGAGGTGAATTTTGTTTTTTTTTTTTTCCTACATTCGCTAAGTTCAGATTATACACCACGAAAACTCATCGGTAAAATAAATTATCTGTCAGAAGTTTCAATGCGTAAAACGGTAAACGCAATACAAGAAAATTACATACTAACATTGCAGTGATGTAAAATTAAATATGACTTTTCAAACGAGTGTACAAAAAAATATTTTAACGAAATACGAAATATTGCCAACTCGGCGCTTAGAAAAGTGATGGTATCCGTAGAGTGACAGCGATTGATTTGTAGATCATGTGACTTTTTGAAATATTCACGCGCTATAAAATAGTTATAAACTGTTTTTTTTAATAGTTTTCGTATCGCATAATTGCGTAACAGTAAAAAGTAACGTTGCAGGGATATCAAATTAATAGCCGTCACTTTATAGTCCCCGATACCTTATTTTAATCCGAGTGAACTCTCAATGAAGAAATGCCGCAAAATTCGAATATTTCAATGCGCGAGCTGCAAATTATTCTTTGGCACGTTTACATGAAAATACCAATTTTTTTTTTTTTTCAAAACGAGTATTAGCTCAAAATTCCGGCAAAGATACATACATAAGAATAAAATCTGGTGACGTAACAAGTGTATCGACACTTCTCCAATAATTTAATGACACCGCGCACGAAAAAAAAAAGAAAAAAAATTAATCCGCTTCCTAGGTGGCAATTTAGAGTTGCGCAGTGGGCCTTTGTACGTTTATTAAGGTAATGTGCGGACTTATAGATCCGTAATAGTAATGAAGTAAAATAATATTAAGGGAGGCTGTCGCAAGAGAGTGTTTGACTAATCACGAGTGAGAGTGATGTTAGTCCAGTGGTTTTAGTCGAGTAACGACGTGGGGGCGATTATACCTACATTAACATGTATGATTACCGTCATTAGGCAGACGATGAGTGGGCCCAAAGCTTTCTAGTTTCCATATCACTTATACAGACGTTTATCTATGAACTCCGAGTCGTGTATTCCAATAATCGTATTGCAAAATTTCTTCGAACGTAAAAGTTCCAACGGTTCGTGACATTCCTGAAAAGTTCGACTCTTATCGCGGCTCGTTATCAGCGCTAGTCCCGCTGCATTAGAGGCTCGTTTTCTCATTTTCCTTGACAGGCGTAAGGGGAAAGAAAGGCAATCGGCATCGAGTGGCTCGATCGTTATGTACTCGGCGAATCGAGATAAAAGCCCTGATGCATCGATCGACAGAGCTCTTAGCACTTTGCCTGACGCATGGAGTTGTAACCACGCGATCGAGACTCCGATCCTATCGGCATAGACGAAAGGCTATGCATAAACGATACGCACGTGTATCGGACACGTTAATGCACAGCATGCGCCAACTGTTAAGGAGATAGAGTCAGACATTCGCATTGATATCTAAATCATAATATCCTTTATTTATCGATCACGTTGCGCTTTTTTTTTTGTTTCACGATTTTTAGTCTCGCAAACAAAAAAAAAAGAAATGTCAGCGAGGTAGTTCAACATCTCTGATTATGCTTTTTTCCTCTTTGCTTTTTAATTTTTTTACTTCATACATTTTTTTGAACATTATTGTGATGAAAAAAATATTTGAATTCTTAGTTATTAGAGTCGCCTGAGATTGTAAATTTAAAAAATGGGTTATGGGAAATAATTCTAGGGGGGAACTGAGAGAAATAAAATATTTGACATTTTATTATGGGATATTGGCGTGCAACGTTGAAAGGGTTCAGACTGCAACGAATCAGTGCACTGTGAATATATATATATATATATTTATATATATTTATATATATCGTTGGGGCACTCAAGATTTTCACGAGTGCAACTGGGCGAAATTACAACGTCAAGTAAAATAATATCCCGGGGAGTGAACCGATTACCAGGATCATTGGGTACAAAATCAAACGTAATAAATAATCACTAATATGTACCTTCTAACCGAGCACCGCCTGCCTATACCCGAGGCTATAAGTGTTTCTACGCTGCGCTAGCCGTGCTCGCCCGTTCGTGCACACGTCGAGCAGTAAATCATGCACGCCGAACGTACGAGAAATTTGCTCGCGCGTTGGTGAATATTTCTATGGTCGTTGAAAATGGGCTCGAGAGGTGAAACGTCGATGGTATCGAAAGTGGGAATCTTCGCTGGGGGTCTCAGCGTCGTATTCAAATTTCGGTGGCCTTAAAAAAAAAAAAATCCACTTCCGGTCCATTTCCCCATCAGAACAATTTGTCAAAATTATTGTAAAACTTTTATTTTTTTTTCATACGTTGTGAAATATTTCTATGGTCGTCAAAAATTTTCTCGAAAGTTGCAATGGGTTGCAATAAAATAAAGAAAAATTTTCGTCACCAAATTTGTAATGGAAAATAAAATTTCCGGTGCTTGGAGAAATATGAAAAAAATTAATTTTTCTGGTATTTCTTAGTCAGACTTTTTTTTTTTTTCACCGGAAAGTGGCTTGTCTTTTAAGGGATTGCATTCGTCGTGTGGAGACTCGCGAGATAATGCAACACGAAGCTCTTTGCCTTGTTGAGTCAATTCCGGATTAAAATCGCAACATTAAGTGCACCTAGACTGGGCCTACAATCTACAAACGGTCTCGCCATCGGAACGTGCCGGCTGCCTACTCGGGATCGCTCAGCTATCCGTCTCTGCCCGCTCGGTGAAAGCCACAGACAGCTTTGATTCGTTCCGCACAAATTTTCCACGATCGACGACAGACACCGTCTGTATATCGACGACGGCTACTGACTAGGCAAAGTGACTTCTGCGCACCGTATCCTCGGCTTCAGCAATTCCCAATAACTATTACCCTCCGCCAATTGATTATACAAAACACGACGCACATATGTTACGGGAATGATTCACTGCTGAATGATAAGATGCTTGATCGAATGGCGGGCCACGGATTTTCATGAATTTTTTTTTTTTTAATAAATTATTTCAATTGCCGTTGACAAATGATGAATAACGAAATAGACTATATTATAATTGGCATTTGAAAAAAATATCTACGACTGATTGAAATAATTTTTTGTTCTTCTTTCGAAAATAATAAATTTTTTTTTTCGTTTGTAAGACGAAAGGACGATTTAAAAAATGACAATTGGTGCTGAGTAATTTATTGGCTGTTGCTTGTGCGCCACGCTTAGAAACCAAAGGACGGAGAGCTGCGAATACGTGTTATGGTGGATCGTTCCCTTCTTCCCCATTAATCGTGGCGTTCGTCCCGTTTATCTCGAGATAAACCGAGAGCACCAAAGACTCCCGACGTCTGCGACACTCGGTGCGCTTGCAGCATCCGACGTCGTCCGTGCGGACGACGTCGAGCGGTTATTACCAATTCGAATGAACCAGGAGATATGTGTCCGGTTTCACTTTATTGGAAGGTACTCAATCCCGGTATTCGAGAGGGATGGATTCTGCCGCGCGTTTGCGCCTTCTTAGATCAAGAATCCGGACAACCGAGTTCGATGATCCTGCATCGATCCTCCGAGTCCTGAAAGAATTAATAAAAAATCTATTTTATCGGTAATAAAATGATGATTGTAATAATAAACAAAATTTTCAACAATACTATGTTGAATTAAATATCGGTCGTTTATAAATAATCAGAACATTTTTACAGAGGGTATTTCATATTTTTTATTTTTTTAAATGCAATTAGCAATGAACATTTTTCTGATTAACGTAAATCAATTTTTCTCACATTTCTTATGCATTGTATTTTTATTTTCGGCGTGTCCAAATATTTTTTAAGACCACTTTCGTTGATGTTTTGAGTCATTCTGAGTTTCCTGATAAAAAGATCTCGACATTTTTATTTATTCCTGAAAAGAAAAGCTCGTTACAAGAAAGAGAAAAATTATTGGACTACCGTTTATCATCATCCCTCGGCCACAAAATCGTCTCGTGTCGCGCGATTTATGGTAACTGTAAAATGAATACAGTTTCAAGTCGAAAAAGCGTCGTGGCGGGGCGAAAGGTTGAAAAATCCGTCGGATAATTAATTCGATCGCTTGGACGGCTCGCGTTTCCTCCCGGGAATATTTTACAGCGCTACAATATCAGAACTCGACGAGCTGTTGCAGCTAATTAGGTACGATGTTCGTTCGTCCCCAAGAAGAGCAGCCAGCGAACAAGTTTGACCGGAAGTAACGGTTCGCGTTTACCTCCGATTGAATTATTCTTCCGTCCACGATGCTCGTGTCGTCTGTTCTCATTCCCGGGACCATTTCCGAATACGATATTTTTTAATGCGCTAAAATAACAAGCGTTTGAATTCTCGCAACGTATGATCAGCAACATAAAAAGAAAATCGTAAAAGACCATTTTTTACGACGTTGCGAATGTCATTTTTGTCATCAAATGACATTCGAATGGAAACAAAAAAAAAATTTTCCCAACGTAGAAAATAATCTACATAAACACCCAATCAATATGATCGATCAAATCGATAAATAATGGAATAAATAAAATTGCACCTTTTATGGGCTACAATCGACAACAGGAAAATTAGTAAAGAGGCGCAAGAAAAAAAGTGAAGAATGATTTGTAATGCGCGTAGCAGACGAGCGGTGAGACTCGAAAGGTTTTTCAAGGTTTCAAGTCCCTCGAGGAATGCGACGAACCATCGCCGCGTGTAGTGCCACACAATAATCGCGTAGCGTTGAACTTGTGCCTGTGTATGATTCCAAAAGCCGCGGAGGCTAACGTCTGTTACGTACGATGACCATTAATCTTTTTTCGAGCAACAGCTCGCAATCTTGGCACACTTCGAGAACCGTTTGAATTACGATCGCTCCTGATGTGCGTTACGTAGTGTGTTGAATCTACACGCGTAGCAACGAGCATCACCGATCGCGAGTAAACAATGACGAACGGTTTTTGGTTCGAACAATATTCACTCTTCATGAACGAATTTTTAAATTAATTAATTTTTTTTTAATCCAAATTTCATAATGTCGAAAAATCGATAACTACTTTATTGTTACATTTTTTTACGGGCTATTAATAATGTAATATTCGCAAAATATTAACGAGATTAACGTGAGAGGGTAGAGCATAAAATAAAAATGCCTAATTAAGATAAAAGACAAAATAAAAATATCCATTTTTAAAAAAATGATGTATAAAATGAAAAATGCAATGATGGCATGCGGTGTATTAAAAAAAACCTTTGAAGAAAAATGCTGAGGTAACTTTCTATGAGCCGTTGATGAATTCACGACTAATTGACGATCGACGCGTTAATTATACGATCGCACTGCCGATATTCTTAGCGATAACGACACTCCTCGTTATTATCCTTTTGATCCGTTTCACCTCGTACGAATGTGCGATAATTCATCGTGTGCAACTCTCGAGATCTTGCAGGACGTTGAGTCGCCGTTGCCACCGGCAACGAGATCCTCCGATTTGTCGATGGCCTGCCAGATGAAAATGCATATCGGTGCGCCTAGGTGACTTCAACTGTTCGACACTCGCCGATCTTCCGGTTCCACGCTT
The DNA here is from genome assembly GCA_947507545.1 of Clistopyga incitator. Lineage (NCBI taxonomy): Eukaryota > Metazoa > Arthropoda > Insecta > Hymenoptera > Ichneumonidae > Clistopyga > Clistopyga incitator. The sequence continues at coordinate 11,692,729 of OX382177.1, forward strand.
CGTCATTTATAATAACCGTCTTATCGCGGGTTATCGCAAATGAACGACGCGATTGCATCTGAGGAGTCGCCGTGCGATCCGGGTTATCGCTGTCCCGGATCGGGACACACCTACGTTGTATTACTCGGTCACTTTCGGCCGCGCTTTTCTCTTCAGCAACTGCGCGCTCCTCCACGCCGTCGGCTATTTGCGTTACGACAGGTATGCCAAGTCTCTTCGCCATGGTCAGGATCTTCTGAGCCGAAATACGCCTTCCTATTTTACGGAATGATTGTAATTTTTTTAAAATTAACGCTGACAATTATTTTAACGAGGAAAAAATAACATGGAAATTATTTCAATTATTATGCTACGATCAATAATAATTACAATTGACAAAATACTTTGTCAAATATTAATTGTTATTTGAAATTCTTAATAAATATAGCAATGTAGAAAATTCCTGAAAGACAATATTTTAATTTTTTTTAAAAATTATCACTCGAAATATTGTAAAATAATGAAATTATTTATCGGAATATAATTTAGACAATTTTTGTGGCCGTATTGTGAATTTGTGTTTAAATTTGTTTTGTACAATGACAAATGTGTGAGAGAAAAAGTTACAGGTGCGAATTTTTTTCACTACATTTGTCTTGACAGTTGGTCAATCACTCGGTGCATTAGATTGTAATTCCGTTGGCGAGCAACAAAGTAATAAACGAGTGGAGATGTTTTGACCCGGTGCATGTAGAAAATAAGAGACTCGGGACTAGATAATTACATGCGAAGTGGAAACGGTGACCCTCGGCTTCTTTCGAGTCCAGAGAGGCCGCGAACGTAAAAGAATGGCTTGCGCGGCGCGTCTGACATTGATGATCGTTCGAGGAATCCTAATGATGTTATTATTTAATGTAGTTTCGATGTGCGAGCCCCGCGCTAACCTCTTCAACTCAAAAACCTGTTTTCCCCAAGTTCTCTCGTCATTAACGCGTAAAAAGACAAAAAGCAGCTCCGCCGGTCACTGACAAAATTTTAACGATTATCTCGCTGAAGTTTAATCCTTAAATTCACAGAGTCTCCGGGAGATTCTCACGCCGGGGGGTCACAGACATTGAAAGAGCTCTCGTGCCAATTATACGCACAGCCAAATAAAAACGTGCAATCAAAATACCCGAGCCATCGAAGTTCCTTAAAAAAAAAAAAAAAATTAATGTCATTGACCACGCCTGGTGAAATAAAATAAAAATAAAAATCAGCTCCGTTAAGTTCGACGCTCACCGTTTTTAATAACCTCTCCTGTGACTCGAATAATTGGATGAACACGCTCGGGCAATTCATTATAAGCCACAAAACACAATTAAGTGCAATATACATCGACAGTACAATTCTCAAAAGTGAAAATCATTTTTAAAAATCACCTTTGGTGAAACCAATTTTTTAATGGCTTCATTCTGCGAGCCGAAAAATTGTGAAGCATGCCATTAATTACAAGATACTAATAACAACGATAATGCCAATATATTATGAGGTCGATTATCAAACTGCTAGAAATAATTCAATATCCCACGCTAAAAAAAAAAAAGAAAAAATCTGCTCGCTTGAAATCGACGTTCACTTTTAAGCAACTTTATTCTCCTACTCGAAAAATTGGGTGAAACACGTGGAGCACATCCGTAACGAACTATAAATGCCAATCGTGTGCAATTTATCCGCGTTCGCTCATTATTATCTCGATTATCAAACTGTTGAGGGTAATTTAACAGACGTACCGGTTAATTGGACTTTTGCATGACGGCATGTACTCGCTGTCTGTCGTTGTTTGATGGATCACTCTGCGCCGAGAGTCAATCGCTGTTTCGTTGTACTACTATAATGCGCTCCATATATCATTCAACCATAATAACCATATCTACATCGTGTACACACATGTATATACGCCCGTAGCACATATATGTGCACACATTTATACATCACTTGGCTTTTTCATTGATCGATGTACTGTACGTCGAAACATTGCATACGTCATTGAGTTATCCGACGTTCCGAGAGCGTTGATAGACGTTCGACGATCTCGATGACGCTGACGGGAAGATTGTTTAGCCATCTGGTGCCCATGGGTTCTCCGACGTGGGCAGTGACAGAGACGAGAACTATTGTTATAATTCAGTAGTCGCGGGGATAATTAATGGCGATACATCGAACTTTCTTCGACGGTACCGGGTGCACCGAGGACTTCCGTCGACGCAGGAGATCCCGAAGCGATCAATATCTCGAAGCCTCGGTCTCCCGGCAGCCCGGAAGAATTCTTCAAATTCCATCGCGGTATCGATGGAATTGAAAGTACGCTAAGTTGGGCAAAAACGTCGACGCTAATATAACAGTTAGATGCAGGAATTGTCCTCCGAGAGGGAAAATACCGGTTCGCCAACTGAGAAATCACTCTCGCCGCCCGACGAGCGACTCCAATTTGTATGATTTATCGATATTATTATCGTTGGCTTTTAATTTGTGGCGTAATTAACTCCGATGGCTTTGAGGAAATGATATATCTGAAAATATATAAGATACAACGATGCTCAGGGCGATTATGTATAAATACTTAATTTGGGTATTTTTTTTTTTTTTATGGAAATGTATTTTCTATGGATTTTTATACGAGACATTGAAAATAATGGTATTAATTGAATGTGGAATTTTTTAAAAGCGATAATTGTTTTTGGGGGTCTTTCGGACCCCAAGCAGTGGAATATGTCAATAATCTTATCCGTGTTTTTTTCGCAGGACCGTCTGACGGGTCACGGTGGCATTTCTTCGCTGGGCGGTGGAAATTCGTCGCCTTACTCGGGCGCCCATCATCATGGTCACCGAGGAAATGGTAACGGCGGCGGCATGCCCCATCATGGGGGTGCCTCGCTTCCCACGGCGTCGGACTTTCAGCCTCCTTACTTTCCACCCCCCTTTCCGACCCATCATCACGCACCCGCGAGTCCGCAGCACGGCCTCGGTCAGCCACAGCACCTGGACTACCTGGTCGGCAATCCCTACACCCAGACACTCGACACCCTGCATCAGCATCATTACAATCACCTGAGCGCGGCTGTTACGGCCGGACAGAGGAGCGGCGATCTTAGGAGAGACGCCGAATCCATTCACGTGGTGAGTTATGAATATTACATACATACATATATATATATGTATATTTATCAGTCACTTTTTAAGCCCTCCAAAAATGTCCGATAATCAGCAAAATTTTCGATACGAAATTCTACTTCAAACCTTCAACTTCTGTAAACAAAAAAAAAAAACCAAAGTAGGTTAGCCAAGAGTATACTTAATATACGAACTTTCAAAAACATATTAATGCACTAATGCGATGTCTCCTGAATTCACAGGAATAAAAAATGAAAAATGAATTAAGTTCTGGCTATTTGAAGAAAAATTTAGAGAAATAAAAGTGACTGAGCCAATGTCAGATGCCTCATGTACGTATGGGCATAAATGGTTTACGTGATTCCGAAGATTGTATGTCGAGCGAAATGCGGAGCTACCGAAAAATCGTCGAAGAATTCGATGGACGTCCGGCGCTCGTATATAGCGGCGCTATTGAAAGGGCCGATCGCGAAGCGGCGAGCACGAGAGATCGTTTCGCGAATCGCACTGCGGGGCGACTTTCCACCTCGCGCTCCTTATTGCCCCGCAGCGGCGTATGAGCCCAAGAAGAATCGCAAGGGTCTCGGAATTCGAGTACCGTTAAACCTCCCGTATCGCCTCCTTTTGCTTTTCCAAGTGTGCGCGAGCCGCGATATACTGTAACGCATACAAGATAACGATCCGCCGATGTTACGCGCATGCGGAGCGCACGAGAAGGTATGCGCATATTTCGCCGATTTCCCCGAGCGGATGAGGCACAAGAAACGAAACCGGATGAGGTGACATTCGATTCCGTCGCGCGATGGACGTCGTTGCATATTTCTAGTATTTTATCGCCACCCGAATCTCCGAGTCGATTGTGAGATTCCGAATGGCTTTACTATCTTCAAAATACAATTTTTTAAAATGTTCAATTTTTTATTTTCATTAGCCTGAATTTATTGCAGTCAGATATAAAGAAAAGTCAATTCGACGTCATTATTAATTCGTAGACCAATAAATCTAACAATTTCTTATCATCGAAAAAAACCGGTACCTTCGACCATGCAAATAACAATCCCATTTCTGATAACAAGTCAATTTGATTAATCTACCAACTTTTGCATAAACGTAATTATTAAATCAATAAAAAAAAATGTTGTATCAATATTAGTATGAGATTTACGATAATGCGTTTTGTTGAGTGCAAAAAATGCTCGTTTGTCGAAAATCGATGGAGGCGAGTCTCAAAGGGTTGATAACTGTACCGTTTTGCTCGAAGTAAATATAGACGTATATCGCCAGTCGCTCCCGAGGAGAAAAGGGTCATGAAATACCGGAGAAAAGAGAAGAAGAAAAAAACAACACAACAACACAGGATTCACTGACATATGTGCACGCTCGAGAGCCACTGCTTCGCTTACGACACAAAGAGTGTGTGTGTACGTGTGTGTGTGTGTGTGAGTATAGAGACTATAATTTTCTTCTCCCTTTGCGAGCGCATTGTACGATTGCAGCACGCACGCAGCGTCTTCCGCGCTCTTGCATTACGTACGAGCTCCTTCAGCGGTGCAAAGCGGAGAGATGAGGTACGCGCGCGACTTTCACGGTGTGCAATGGGCCGCCCAGCGAAAACCGTCACGCCGTTAATAATAACGCCGCTCCGGTGGATGGTTAACGCGCGAGCACGCGGTCCTCCGTACGGATGCCGGACTCGGGGCTCGCGCGAGCCCAAAAAAATTCCACTCTAATTGAGCGAGGCCCTACAGTCGAGCGAGCAATCCACGACTCGCCGAAGCGTCCGCCGCTGCTTCGTCGTCTGTTTCGAGCTCCTCTTCTCCACGGAGAAACCGATTTTCTGGGCGTGCGAATTTCTTGCCAAAATCGTGATGGCATTGAGTTATTCGCTAGCCTAGAAAAATATTTTGTTGGACCAGGAAAAAAATTCTATTATTTTCTAGCCTCGCAAAAAAAAAAAAAAAAAAATTATGCAATGTTTATAAGTGTATATTTCGGGAAAAAATTTTGGCGGGTTCCTCTGTCGATTTTTCTACTCTTCAGCCTCTCGTGGTCGTTTCGTTAGGTATTACAAGCGTGTTGCTACCGCTATGGGGTTTTCTATAGGGATTACACACACAGTACATACCCAATCTCATGTAACGTGACGACCGGTGGACAAAAAAAGACGAACCCGAGATGAGAATCTGTCACTAGTGACAGATTTCACGTGTTTCTTCGACGTCCTCTGGTCTCAGTTTTGCAACATCTGGCTCGGCTTCCGGTTTCCGTTTTTTTTTAATTTGTGGGGATGATATTTGGAGAGAGAGAGCAGAAATTTCAAGGCAAAATGTACCGAATATTTTCAAATTATTGAAAGATTCGACTAATGTTATGGAAAAATATTAATTTCTATGGTGCGATAGTTAAATTGAGCATCCTATTTTCCTTCTGTCCATTTTTGTGTGGTTCTTATTGATTTCGCGACTAAAACAACTAAAATTGTTTCTCAGAAGACTCGACGATCGGGGTTTTCACATTTTCACGGAAAGCGAAGGGGAAAATCGAGGCGATGTTCTGTGCTTCCCTCGAAGTTCCTTCGCCTCCGAGCTCCGCTCCTCCCTACGAAACAGTTTACACTCCGTCCCTGTACATCTTCCGTCGTGCGATCCCAACTCTCAGCACCGCAATCTTGCACATAGTTGCCGATAGTTGTGAAGCAGCGAAAGGGGAAGTTTAGAAGAGCCACGGGAGCAGTTATGCACAGTCTTCTCACCGCGTAACGTGCCACGAGCACCGCGTCTAGTCATCCCGCTTCCCTGCCCCTCTGATCGCGTGCAATATCGGCTTCAATTAATCCACTCCAAGCATTTATATTCCCCTTTATCATATTTATTCCATAGACTTGCAATTGAAAACCAGAAAAAAAAAAATTATTTTTCAGTAGCATCGACAATTAAAATATGTCGCTACTGAAATTACAGAATTACAATGCAGCATTTTCATAAAATTTCCTGAAAATACTCAAATGTACTTCAGATAATTTGTCATACTTGAAACTTTTTTTTTTTCTTCAAAAGAAATATTTTAAGTAGATTGATTATTTTTTCATTACATTTTTTAATTTTTTTTGCAGAAATAAAAATTATTGGGGGAGTATTAGCGTGAAAGATTTTACGGTATTGATTTAATTATTGCGGAATAGATGTTTTAAATACTTCACTTTGTGGCACTTTTCATTTCGAGGGTCGTAACGTGTGCGCTACTTTACTTCGTTCCTCTCGAAGAATCTCATACCACGTCCCCTTTCGTAGGTCCTTCCCGTCAGTAATTTGCTTATTAAGTTCCGTTGGGGTGGCGGTATGGTGTGTAAGGGCAAGGGCTGCTAGGAGTGCTTCGACATTCCCTCTTAAGAGGTGGATGCCGCGGACGTTTGCTTTGAGGCGAAATATTCCAAGAATCGCAATGCTCGGCTTTCGCGACCGAAACGAAGAGGATGCTCGCGACCCGCGAGCGCACAAGGGTTAAGCCCCTTTCCTTTAGCCCTCATCGAGTCACGTACAGAGTGGAAGCTCCGATTTGTCGGATATAATGGACAGACTCCCGATCTTCATTCTCAAAAAGTCGAATCATCTTGAAAAACAGAAAAATCATCTTTGGTCCTTAAAACACCATGAAGAAAAAAAAAATTAATTTAGCGTGATTCAATTTTTTCAAAGGGTTTTCAATTTTACATTGAACAAAGTAAAAATAGTCGTAAAAAGACACAAAAATAAATGGATTTTTTCGAAACAATATTATATACACAGATGTCGATCATCTTCGGACTTTATTTTCTATTACCCAATCATTTTTATTCGGCCAATTACCAAATCCCTCAATTCCCTTTTCAATCGCAAGCTCATAAATGGTCGAAAGACGATATCGCGAGATTTCCACCCGCATAGTGATTGCGGGACATTTTTTATACACGAGTTTTCCAATATATATATATACCCATCTATATACAGAGCATTCCCTGTCAATTCACCCAATTTTTTTCTTCGCCCATCTCAGATATACTCTTTTTTTTTTAATTGACCATTTGCCGACAATATTTAATTAATTAATCTGAAAAAATTCACATGGAGTGTTTTTTTTTTAAATAAATCATGGGCCACATTTGAGATGACCGAAATAAAAAGTGATCGTATTGACGGAGAATGCTTGATGTATAAATTCGTGGCGCGGAATCCTGTAAAAGGGAGAGTTTGGGGGATGGACTGGCGGGCGCTCGAGACTAGACCACAATGCCAATAATCAGCCGAGTGGTTTGCGACCGACCCCAATAGCTTTATCCTTCGAAAAAGGCGGTGGATGGGAGTCGGATGGGGTGCGAGTTGCAGAATCATCCCCTGCTGCCTGGCTCTCCCATCCTCCCTCTCGCTCGCTCTGCCGCCCATTTTCAATCGTCCCGAATTATTGTGCGAGCTCGATGGGAAATCGTCGTTGATGTCACACAGACAGGATCCTTTCCTCGAGGATCACGAGTCCGTAAAATCTTTCTATTGTGTCTGCAGAGTCGCTATATGCGTCAAAGGGTTGACGTACTTGCGTTCGCGTTTGCAAACAGAAAATCAACTGTCAAATTTCAATCATAATCGTGCAAACACAATTAGTGCCATTCACTTTATTGAACAAACGCTTGAAAAAATATCATTAACAATACTTAAATTCCTGCCCAAAAACAACAAAAAAAAAATGTTGAAAAATGTATCTTATGTAATATCAAAATAGATGCGGAATTGTTAAAAAATTTTGCTACGGGAGTTAAGATTTGATTAATGATTATTAATATACTCAAATTATATAACGTTTTTCTTACTCTCAGTGACATTTTCAAGCTAATCGAAAAAATGTCTTTCTCCTTTGACATTAATTCAGTAGTATTTGAAATACTCGCGTAAATCTAACTCGTACTAGAGACCGCATAAAGAGGCTCACGACTTGTTTTACGATAGATCGAAAAGGATTAATTTGAACACGCGATTAGGATTTTAGAATGTCAAGAAATTTTGTAAATTTTCGTAACTCCCAACGAATTCTCGATATAACGTGTGTCTAATGATTGCCAAGGACTCAGGTAGGTATATATATATATTTATTGAACATCCCAGATCCCTTCGCTTGTCGATATATCAAAACTCCTGTCAACTCTCCGTTAATACTCAACGTTTTGTCCAACTGAGAACTGAGACTTTTATCCCGCAGAGAAAACATCAACTTCGTATAATTTCCTAACGAAAACCTGATCGGGACTGAGAGAATTTAATGCCGATACCATATTAATTCAATTATGTATCGATTTTGCCGCGGCGGCTCTTTCTATATATAATATCCACTCTACACCATCGCGAATGGTCATAGATCCATGAATTATGATCCGGCTTCTGGACACTCTAAATAATGATTTGAAAAAAAAAAAAGAGTATAACGGTATTTTTCACGAGGTACATATTGATATATACAGCGCTTTCCAGGCCAAATCGAATGCCTCTGACCCTTAAATAAATTCCATTTAGTAATTTTTTTTCAAATTCAGGCTAAAAAAAAGTTCTCATATTTTAGCTCCGATTTTGCTGTCAATTGAACCATTAAAAAAAAACAACATTTCAACTCCCAAATGCGTTGAAAATAAATTATATCAGCCCCAGCATTTCTGGTGCTCCAAAAAAAATTGAATTGTTGTAAATTTTTTAATAAACAAAATTCAATCGTGTTTCGGGTGTGAAAAAAAAATGTTGGCGTGGGAGGGCCCGTACGCTGGTTATATTCCATATCCACGCCAACGGTAATATATATTCGGTTATCGATACATATCGATTGGAGTCTCACTATGTGCCGCGAGATCGCGATCGATCGACGTCGAATTAATTGTATCCGTTATCTCGATTAAATCGGGATCAGTTGCTCCGTCGAGTGGACGTAGTGCTGGTCCATTTACCAAGAGACCACATCCACACACACTCACACACACGCATTAACAACTATTATAACTATAATAATAAGAGCACGTGCAGCACGTATATCTGGCCAGTGTCGTTTCGAATGAAAAATAAAGTATGAGAAAAATCGCAACAGCAGATCTCGCAAACTTGATTTTATTTCGTATAGCTTCGAGAGATATACGTTTAACGAGAGAAAGGCGATCACATTTCATCTCATTAGTCGTGCTTTTGCACGAGAACTCGTAGTTACTAGCTCGCGGTTACATCAATTTATAAGCATCGTCTCGCGCTCCGTACGCTCAATGTACACCAAGTGTTTATTTATATATATATATATATATATATATGTTGTGGTTATACAGCTCAGACGTACGAGAGATGCGAGTCAAATAGTCCTCACGCGCTCACGTTTGCAGGTCTCCAACAGGAACTTATATATATGTATGTATGTTTGCAAGTACACTAGCCCGGTTAATTAACGCTCGCTCTTTTTTCATCAGCACGCGTGAAAGTTTCGTTCCTGGAAGTCTTTACTACGTAGTACTATAAAGTAGTCTGTATAAAACATATATAAGGTAGAAATTAAAAGTGGGGAGAGAAGATAAAGCGAAGAACTCGAGTTAATCAGAATTTTGTGTGCCTCGAATTCATTAATTTTCTATTTACTTGACTCGGGTAAACGATATCACTTCAAGTGCTTTTTTTTAATAAAATAACAAAGATTGTTCGCAACTTTGGACAGGGACAAAAAATCGAACGCTTTAAATAATGGTCCACCGCATATTTTCGACGGTTCGAAGAAATAGAAATTAAGGGAACTGAGCAATCAATTCGTATTCAAAGGTCTTTTTTTTTTTTAATTACAAGATAATTTATGAAAAAACAAAAGTTGCAAACTGGATAAATAAATAATGAAGAAAGTTCCCTTCTTGAGACTCTTAAATTTATGACGTTATCGAGTAACTTAAGACATAAATACTTAATACAGAAAAATAGGATAAATTGAAAAGAATTCATTAATTTTCTATTTATTTTTGTCTGGCTCACGTAAATAACCGCAGTCGTCATGTTCAAAGTGTCTTAACTATGATCGACAAGAGTAATTATATATATATATATATATCTCATTAGTCATTTATCTTCAATAAAGTAAGAGCCCCATTTTTTGCACCACCAACGACAAAAAGTCGGACAATTAAAGTAACTGTCTAATGCGTTCTCGATTGCGCTACTACCGAATGAACCTCATAATCATTAATAGCATAATGAGCGACGATAATATTCCATAATTATGTCTAATGTTGGTATGTTAGGCTCTCGAACGTTTTCACTATTTGCGAGCTATGGAGACTTGTCGTAGGGGAGAAACAGCCGCTGTATTTTGCTCTCTGAAAATATGAATCACTGCGAACGAGTGAGATCACGGTGAAACTTTCCTGTCACTCTGTTCCCGCGTTCGAGCACTTTACTGCAATCCCGTATCATGTATATCTATGTATTTCGATGTACCCTTTTCGCATCACGTAACTTTGTGGCTTTGGGTGTACGCGACCGCACGACAAAAGCTCGTTAAACGTTCGTCGTCGTTTTCGCGTTGTATACACGGTGCATTTCACGCCAACTCGACCTGGCTCCGACCCTCGGCCCTTCGGATTTCATCCCCGATTTTTTATTTCATTCCTCCATCCCCAAAAAGCAACGACAAATTTTATTAATTTTTTTCTTTAAACAATTCACGCACTCATGATTTTTTAAATGCAACATTTTTTAGTGACACTTTTTAAAAATTTGTTTTTGAAAAAAATGATATTCGTGAAAAAATTGAATCTCGATCATTTTGGTCGTAAACTTGAAAATATTGATATCTGATGCAGGATTTTTGAAAATTTTGTCACAATTGAAAATGGGGGATGAAAGTTGGTATGGAATGTCCTGTATATGAATATGTATACAATGCAAGAAAAAAGCTATGTATATATATATATATATATATATATATATATTGTCGGAAAGGTTCCGCACGCCGAAATCCACCGCGTGGGTTTTCCCTCGATCTTCAGCTCGAGCTCTTCGCGCAACGACGTTGCGAACTCGTCTCGGATGCGATTAAGATTCCGCGTGCGTGAGCCTCCGACCCGCGATTCTCAGAATACTTTCTTCAGAGCCCCGCGCGTACCCACCTTAACGATACGATAGACGATAGGTGTAAACATCGCTTTGGATCGATAGATATAGGCCTCGGGACAACTCATTGATACAATTAAGGAGTTTTCCCGATTGGGAGTAATGAGACTGGAAGAGAAGGCGACGGTTTAGCAAACAATTCCTCCCGAGTGCCAAAGTCCAATGCAGTATTTTCACATAAATTACTGTGTCCACATTTCATTTATTTATTTTTATTTTTTGAATCTGACAGAATTCGTTAATCAGAAATCCAAAAATTTTCTCCCCTGTTCTCAAAATTATCAAAAATTTTCTGCACAAATGCACACGAACTGAAATTCGATTTTTCCCGTGCAAATTTATTCGAATCTACAATAAAATCACCGTCGATTAAAATTCTTAATTACATCTGCAATTCTCATAAAATAAATTCATGCTAATCGTAATAGCAAATAATTTTTTTTTAATCTAAAAAAAATGAAACAAAATTTTTTTTTATTTTTAAATCGAAACTCATTTAGTATGTATTACATATCTTCTTTTTTTTTTCTAAAGCTCCGTCGATATTATCCTCAGAATTCACGAGGCAAAGCAAGAAATGAAGCTATCGATGTGAGACAAACATAATTCCCGACGATTATTCTGACATCATGTGCAGTAGTAAAAAAAGCCTTTGGTCAGACGCAGCATCAGAAAGTGGACGTACGTACGTACGTAGCTGAGATCGAGGGGAAAAAATGAGAGAGACAGCGGAGGAGCGTCACGTACACGCGTTTGAGCTGCTACTGCGTCGTTCACGTGCCGCTATCCATGCGAGTCATCGTGATCGCCGTGGGCCACACGTGGGAACTGGGTCTTTCTCGTCAGCTTATCCTCTCGGCGTTCTCTGAACGCGTCGGTACTGCGCGCTCTTCGGTCCGTCGCGCGAATTCCCCAAACTTCATTTTGACAGGCGAGCGCAGCGCAACAGGCAAAGAGAATCGGGCAACGACGATGATCTTCCGCGACCGCAAGAGCCCCCGACGATTATCGTGCCGATCGCTCGTTCCGCAAGAATATCATTATTCCAGTTCGCTGTAAACGCATCTACATAATTTTGAGAGGAAAAAAAAAAACCGCGTACGTCGCTCCTGCACATGTATTCCTTGTATTTTGTATTTATTTATTCATTCACTTTCTCCGTGTCTGTTTATAAACGATTTTTTTTTATTCATAAAAACAACATTTTTTTTAATGGACAAAATTTTTTTTAATGTTGCATCGTTTGTGGGTGGATTTTATTTTACCGCGTAACGGAAAGGGCAATGTAATTATTTTTTCTCGGTCGTAATATTTACTGAAGGTTGCAATTGCTGGTGGGAAAAAAATTGATTAGACTTATTGATTACAATACTGTCCATCGATAAATCAAATGAAAAAATAAATAGAAAATTACGCTGCTGTAATCACGTTTTTTAGATCAATGATATACCGGTGGGCATTAATAATTCATGCGCCGTTATTTTTAAACAATCACCTTTGCTTCGTCATCTTCATGATGGTTTTTAATTTTTATTTATTTTTTCCCAAGAAACTGTATTTCTCTGATTTACATAAAAATAATAATAATAATAATAATAATACATTGCGAAAATTTCGAAATTACTTCATTACCAAAATTTCGCTGTTTTAGATATTATGTGTTATGTATTTGGATTTTCCAGAGTATGAAAAAATCGTAACTCTTCGGACAACCATTAGGGTCAATAAATAATCAACAGACGTTTCCGTAATTCAATCTTTGACTCTAATTAAGCGGAACCGGGTGCGCGGCCGTGCGAGTGATTGACACACGTTTTATATGAGGCATTCGTATTCCTCACCTTCCGCTGCACTCAACGATCATTGATTTAAAGCCCCAGAAGCCAGCCACCTGCTTTTACTAAACGATCGCAGGCGCGATTGGATTCCCGAACGCTCGGCGCGTAATCCGGGATGGGTCAAGTTTCCGTATGAAGACTGAATGATCTCGTTCGAGCCTAGCCTCGCGATATCCACCAGCATCGTCTATCTCGTTACGAGGAAAGTCCTTATAGGAACGAAAGTTCCAACACTGCAACGTGTGCAGCTGCATCCCGAACTCGCCGATCGGGCGAACGTTCGAATTTACTTAGAGACCAACGAGAAATTTCAATCTCATCGTCACATTTTCGTCATTTTTCTACCCCGTTATTTTCGTATCAATAAATTACATTTTTTTTTTTCATTTTATTGCTTTCAAATTCTGATAATCGCATTATCGCAATCATTTTTGAGTTGCGACGTGTTTTTTTTTTTTTTTCATTTTTATCCACGTTGTTTTTGAACGAATAATTTTTTTTTAAATTGTGATAATTACCTCGAGTCTCATGAGAAATTTTAATATCGTATTTTCGACTGATGTATTAAATCACGAATAAAATTCGTTTTTTTTTTCCCACACCACGAACTTCGAGGTCACGTGCCGGTGCATCAAAGTCCTGGTCGGAGGTGACCCCGACACTTCTTCGTCAGGGTACCGCTAATCGACTAGCGCAAGGATAACTTGGTCTCGTCTCACTGGATCATGCAGCACATATCACTATACAGTTGCTGCATAGAATGTACCGGGGATAGGAGAAATTCTTGTACGATTCGTCACGCACCTGACACATGAATCACCGTATAGGAGGTGTACCAGGAGACGACGAGTCAGAGACGCTCGCTCATGATCTTCGTTGAAAGAGTCGACGGAAACGGGACTTACTTTTGCACAAAAAAAAACAAAAAAACAAAACATCGTGCTAATTCGCGTGAATTCGGTCAGAAATACAATATTTTTCTGAGTCCTGAAACGTTCCTGCAACTGAAACGCTGAAAAACAACAACAACAACAATATTTTTTATCCAAAAAATGAAGAAAAAAAACCCAGGTCACCTCTTCAGCATCTCCGATAAGGAAGTCGACAAAAAGGGACTTCTCACAGAAAAAAAAAAAAAAAAATCGTTATGTATTTTGATAATCTTGAGGCAAGTCGCGGGAACTCGGTCAAAGTTGATCTAGCCCCGAAGCTATGATATGTACGAAACGAGATTAGCTTCAGCTACGACGTACCCGAAGAGAAATCCTCGGATGGATTGCCGCGCGCGCGTGCCCGTGAGATCTTTTGGATCGGCATGAGACCCAACCCTGCTGGCACTTCCGTTTAGTGGCGCGACGAGAGTGCGCGCTCTGCACGCTCGCCGTACAATCGCGTTTGATCTTTCGGTGTGTGTCGCGCGAGGCCACGAGTGTATCTCTCTATTATATTCCGCGCGGCTACCGCGCCGCGCGCTCCGCGAGAGACCCAAATGTACGTGAGAGAAGCGGCGCGTCTTCTGCTCGCGGCCGCGCGAGTCTCCTGGTGCCTCACCTCCGAGGACTCCCCTCGAAGCGAGAGATCAAACCACGCGATCTCAATCGTTCGAGGCTTTCACGAGGCCGAGCGCTCTTCGAAACTCACTTAAAATCTGACTCCCGGGTCAACGGAACGAGGAACGCTCTCTGATCTTCAATCGGATACGCATTTAGATTTTTTTCCTCGAAAATTATTCTCAATATAGTACGTGATCTCAAGAGCGCGACTCTGAATGCAAATGAATTAAAAAAAAAAATTATTTTTAAGCTGCACGAGGATCATGGTAATTCCCATGGCGAAAAGATCCTTCGATCGAATCGAATAGCTTTTTTTATTTTCCTAATTTCTCTCTGGGTTAAAGTAGAAAAATTCTGGAAGAATTTGACAGAGAGAAATTTCACGTTTTTCGAAATTTTTTCATAGTGCGATTATTTATCATTTGATTTACGAAAGTGAACAGCGCGAAGAAAACGTGAATCGGCAGAAGGGTTAAGAATAAAATGTCAGATATTTTATACAACTTTCGATCTTTCAACAAATTGACCATTTTCAAAAGATCGTTACACGAGATATATGAAATTTATTTCAAGGGGTTGAATTAAATAAATTGGAATACTCGATTGCAAACAGAGTTTGATAATTATCATTCAACATCAGAGTTTCATGGGCCCCGTCACGTCGTCTTATCTTAATGGAATCGTATTCGCCAGTGAGTAAATTGGTCTCCCGATTCATCGTAGTCATCGCCGTGACGTTTGGCCAATCGAAAGTTATTTCTTATGCTCGTATCTTCGGGAAGCAATGACATGCCGGTACAAAGTAACGACGGACAAATAATAATGTTTTTTATCTTTTATTTCAGACGAATATGCACGCATCGTTTCCATATGACGGAAGTCGTGGAAGTGCCGGCGGCGGGGGCGGCGGGGGCGGTCGGGGAGTCGAATACGGAGCAGTCAGGCGTCCCGATGCACTTTTACCACCTCCTGGCCTCGACCAAACCGACCTCGTCCTCCACACAAGTCTCGTTGACGACCCCCAGGTGAGCGACGATGTACGTAATCGCAAAACTTTTTTTCTATCTACTTTTTGCACATATTCATCGCCCAAATGGCTGAAATATTTTTAATAAACAATTTTACAAACGGGGTTGCAAAAGTCGGACCATTTATTTATTACGTAGCAAGTCGCAAAAAAAAACGTATCTAAAAATGTCATCTTTTTGCAACAAGTGCCAAAATACAATTTTTTTTTTGAGAAAAGAATAATATAATTGAAAAATATAATTTCTTCAGCGACGCATGTTGCAATTTTCTTATAAAAATATTCCATGAAACAATTTTTTTGAATGGGGAGAAAAAAATTTAATAAAAAAGAGGGAATATAGAAAAAAAATGGGATTCCTTCAGCAACGCATGTTGCAATTGTCTTGCTAAAATTTTCCACTTCCACCACCAGTGAATTCCGGATCTATTAAAATGCGTTATACTATTTGAAAAATGCAATATGTAATATTAAACCGGCTATTGGCCGACGCGAGTTTAACCCGAGGGCAAGAAAACAAAACCATGTAACGTTAAAGTGAATTCGTAACGGGCGTAAGGATAGCACGTCGATATTATCATGAGCGCAGTGCACCAGCGGCACGGAGACCATAAACAAATAACGATGTCGGCAAGAATTTCATTTCGATACACTTGACCGGTTTTTCCATCGTCTCTGACGTACGAAATTCCGTAACTCGCCAGTTAAATTCATCCTTTATTATCCCTTCTTTCTCTTCCTTTCGGAACACCGTTGAAACTATTTTTTTTTTAAATATCAAATCAAAAGCACGAACTAAATTAAATATTCATCTAAAATATGCAAATAAATAAAAAGTATAACACACTTTAACAATATTTCAAAAAAAGTGTATCACTTAAAATAATTTCCTTATCAAAAAATCCCTCGATCAAGCGACATTAAATCACCGAATCAATTTTTTTTTTCCACCTTTTCAATATTCAATCTGCCCTCTTAAGACACCTTATTGTGTGAGTACATATCTGCCTTTTTCTCTGTTTTTCTCTTACAGAACACAAACGTCGATGACGGGGGCTTCATGAACGACCTGCCACTTCTGAAAAGTGAGTACGAAAGAGCGCTTAAAGTAATAGTCCATGAAGCGATAGGCTATTGTTAAGCCCGTGTTTATCCTTATAGGGAAGAATGTAACTCGAGGTTGAGGAGCGAGCGATTTATAGAAGCGCGACGAGACGAGACGCTTGTCTTCGCAACAAGAAGGTTATACGACGAGGTACCGACAAATCCGTGACTTACGGTTGACGTCGATCGTTCGGTAAAGATCTCGTATTCGAGAGCCCCTCTCGCGATCGTTCTCTTTCTCTCGAGTGCTTATCCGGTAATGGCCATCTCTCTGATGGGGACCGAGTCGAGAGAGCCGAGAGAGACTAGGATCTCGTCGAGAGGGAAGATAGAAACGAGCGCGAGTCCCCCGCGGAATTGTGGACGACGCGGACGGCTAGTAATTTTCATTCCGCCGTATATTTTATAGGCCAGGAAGCGTACGCGGGCGTCCAGCGCAAAAGCTCTCTCCTCCACGAATATCCATAAGATTCGCGTACCGTAATTGTCCGAGCGGGCAGCGCTCAGGCTGTCCGCCGCTGTCGGACCGTGAGCACACGGACATAAAGAGGTAACGGAAAAGGTGAATCTCCATCTCGGGTTAGCAATATTCTCCTTAACGTCCCTGAACTCGGACGTAATATCCCACCATTGCTATCTAATATCACGAAAATTATAGTTGTCATAATTTGTTTGCCAAACGTATGGCACTCATTGCCGGCAGTTGTTATATTTTACCGAACTCGGGCCATTCCCGGTAATTTAACGATTATACGGTACGCTATTTATTTATTTTACTGTGCATTTACTTCTTTTTTTTTTTCAAAATCTCAACAACTCTCTTCGTCTGCTTCTTCTCATTTTCAAGTGCAGTAACGGAAATCCGGTTATTAGCGTTAAGTTTGACGTTAATTATGAATTAATTTGGATAATCACTGAAAAATGTGCTTCATGCTTTCCAGCGAAATTGCTCTTTTTTTTCTTTCTCTAAACACGACAGAATGTATTTTGTTTAAAGAAAAATAACAATTTTTAATAGAATATAAAACGACAGAAATTATTCCGTCCGCATTTGTGGGCAGAAAATGAGTGTCCAAAGGACATAAAATTCCAAATAAGTTTTCACTGCGCGGTGCGCAACCGTACCACTTATCCCAATGGCCGATCTGAATTTTCTGCCTACACCTGAGAGCATCCCATTCGATCGAAGCCTGACCGATACGTTGCGATCACGTTGAACGTTCGATATGTTACGATCGACGTTCGACGTCCGATAGCAGTTGCGCAATCCTGAGCCAATTACCTATTTATATGTAGCGAGGTGGAAAAAATAAATGAAATAAAGTAAAAATGGAGAGTAGTGCATAGGTGGATGATCGAAGAATACGTGTTTACCGATCTTCGATGCACGGCCACGTGCACCGGGCACGATCAACGCGAGGAGCTCAAGATCGCGATCGATATGTCTAGTGGAATCCGAAGGTGCTCGAATGCTTTCTGTCTACGTGTGCTCACTAACCGTCCGCAACGTTTATATTGCAGTTTCTACGTGTACGCCGTATATTTGCTTGCCCGTGGGCATAAACGTGCGTCGATCGCGACGAGAAAGAGGCTCGATAGTCGCGAAGCTTGCGCGCCCGTCCTCGGTTCGCGCGCGCGGCACGCGGCGATACGATAATGACGAGAGACGCGTGGATGTCGTCCGGATGCAGTCGTCGTCGTCGTGCTCGAGGATACCGAGTGTGCATGAGCTCTATCTCCCGACAGGTTCCCCTATAAAGGACGATTTATGGGGTTTACATAAAAGCCCCGAGCATATCGGAATAATATCTTCATCCTTCGTACACACGACGTGTCTCTGCTCGCTGTGTACTCCTACAACTCTGTCACCACATTTTCATACATTTACGTACGAAATTTTTACCAATTTTTTTTTTGTTGGAAAAATTCGTAAAATTTTTCGAAGAAATTTTTTAAAAAAATATCAAAACAGTTTGTGAGGATATAAAATAGAGACTAAAAAAGAGAACACCTAATAAATCAATAATGTTTAATAGTAATAAATTATGTATTCATTGTATTATTATGAGATTTTTTTTTTTTTTATACAACGAGGATGATAATTTTTATTTCATTTTTTATTTTTCGCGTTAAAAAAATTCTCAGGCTTTTGCTTAAACGATAGGGTGGTTTATGACAGAGGGAAAAATACGTTTGCCTTATGGAGAGATATTTTTGAAGAGGAATGAATACGAGAACTGAAATTAGCCCGGTACGATATATCCGAATGGTGTTTGTAGGGTATGGCGGTACGAATGTGTCGGTAATGATATACTGATAATAATGCGTACTCGAGGACCCTCCTAGCGATGTAAGTAGCACCGGGATCACGGGTGTAAAGTTACGGGGAGGCGAGGACGCATTGTCGCAAGAGCGTGCGTGACGAAAATCGGGAATTCGATTGGGTCGTACGTCACGCCGGTGACGTTTCTCATTCAGGGGTAGCTCGGTGTCAAAAGTCCACCACATTTGGTGCTGGATTACCCGCTTATTAGGCCACAAGGTACCAAATAATCCGAAACTCATTTTTCAACGGTGCGTTACAGAAAAGGAGATCAAAAAAATCATGTGACATGCACCAACGTTTTGTTAATTATTGCATAATATTTAAAGCATATTTTAAAAATTTCATTGAAAAAAAAAAAAATGTCATTTCCACTTCACTTTTTATCGAGGTGTTAAAATAAAAATAAATTTTACACAAATTAAATAATTGCAGACGCACGTTCTTACATTGGTTGATTTTTTTTTTTTTTTGTTATTTCTCCACGAGATTAAATTTTCTTCGGCTATTCAATCGTTTAGCCTCGACGGGTGCTCGATTACCTGCTTATTAGCCGACAACGGGCACAGGGAGGAGAGCTCGGCCGCCTATTTCAATTCTCACCTCTTCGCCGCACCCTTTCTTCTTCCACCGGCAATCCCAAGGCTTTTGCCGTGCAGTTGTGCGCGCGGCACGCTCGACTGGTTTTTCGAGCCCTGACAGTGACTGCCACTGTACGCAGAGGCGAGGCACCACCGCCGGAATACATGTACACACAATAATGTCACGCGTGTCTCTAACTTTTCACCACGCCTTCCAAATTCCCTGGTTAACGAGTCTCGCACCCTCTGATTCATACTTTCAATCGAACACACGAAGGGTTAAGGGTAAAGCTGGCCCTTTAAATACGTTCTTCACCCTCGCGTTCCCAAATAAAACGACTCACTCTGACAATACTCACTTCACTGTTTTTTGAAATGCTGTCACAATATCTTCACAATAATAGAGATAAAAAAAAAATGCTGAAAATCACAGCCACTTTGAAAAGTGAACTTCAGTGACAAAAGTCAAAGTGTTCTTGGGTGCCAGTGACAAATATCGATAAAACGATAAAGAGGCCATGAAATAATCAACAATATCGTCGCCGGGTTAAAAGTAACGATGGCAATATGAAAAATTTTATCACATTCTCGATAATGTTGAGAATTTAGCGAGAATTCGCTGCATCATAAATGGCGTCCGAAGCTTCGAAGAACCGTATTAATGGAACGTCACCCTTAAACACAATGGTACAAAAGTACAAATGCACTATAGAATTACCAATATATCGCGGTGCCCATATATGTATACGTTTATTTATAGAAATGTATGGGCGCTCCGATGCATTGTACAAGACCAAGGTGTGAATAAAAAAAAAAAAAGGAAAAAGAAAAAAAGTGACGCTGAGTATGAGAGTGAGTACATTGCCCGGGGCGTATCGGATTTCAGGCGTATTGTCATTGTAATTTTCCTGGCGGGTAGCAGTTTTCGGGGCGGTCCTCACCGCAGGGGTATTACGTACAGATGGCTGTTTGTTCCGCACGTCACTGAGGGTTATTATATGCCTCGTTACGCGCACCTACCCTCCTTCCCCTTCTCTCACACCCTTGGCACAGCGATGGCTTATTTCGAACCTCCTTTTACTGCACTTTTGTCTCGACACTTCTATTTTTTTTTCCTGACTTCTTATTTTCTCCTGTGTACCTGAAAAAATAAATATTCCGCAATGAAAAAGGTCACGAATTGAAAAATCAAAGTATCATAAAATTGCCACCTTGTCACAAATCTTAAAAAAAAAAAACATACTGAAAATTATTCTTCATTATTAAGAATAATTGCTCCTCAAACTTTGAAAAAAAAAAAAAAAAAAATCAATTTGTTAAAAATTGCCTTAAATTTTTTGAAATTATCGGGGATTTTCTTTATACGATCCGAAAGCCTATTAAGATTTTGAGAAAATTTTGAAAATGGCTATTGGCTTAATCGTGAGTCTGTAATACGGTTCAAGGGATCGGGATCGCGTCAGAAATGTGGCATAGTATCGTGAATACCGCTTCTCCGGAGCCGGTTATACAATTACTGTTTTATCTCTCCTCTCGTTCGTCCACTTGGTCGTCATGGTGACCACGAAGGAAGGAGATGTGCTCCAGTTTAGCGTTGATCCAAAGGATCGTAGCGCCGACGTCTTGACGACCATGAGCTCGGTCTTGGATGCTGGAATTTTTCATATTATTTGATTCGCTCTTTTTTTTTTCATCTGGCAAAAATATTATCTTCCGGTCGTTATCATTGACAATCACATGCCGGCAATAATCGCGTCATTACGAAATAATCAATTCCCGATCGACGCTTACGGAATTCGATGCTATTTTAATAGATCTCAACTGTACCGGAATGACGGAACGACTGTTGGCTCGTTCGTCGCTCTCTATGATTGGCCAGGGAAAACATTGAGCCGCGCTCGTCTCCAGGTTTTCCACTTTTTCTCGCGTCTCGCTCGTGCTCCCGCTTTTTATCCCTATCGCAACATTAAATTTCTTATTCGCGAATGCTTTCGTCCGGTAAGGGCGCAATTATGCGGCCACTTCTTGGTACTGAGGCTACGTGCTTCTCGCGAATAAGTGCAGACTCGTTGCCCGAGAGAATGGTGAAAAAATAAAACAAAACAAAAAAATTAACTCCCGGCAGCAAAAGTTGGGATGGAAACGGATGAATTCCCGCAGTTAGATTTTTGCCAATGAACTGAATAGTTTTGCCTCTGAAATTGTCCAAGCGAAGAGGAGTTGTAATAGACAACTGCGGAGCTACGGTATCCGGTCGGCCATTAACTGCGAGGAGATCGATGGCCCAACTTTTTACCTCCTGATCAGCATCAACAAACACGAGCAATCCACACGGTGTAATTACTCGAAAGGCCAGATCACCGCCGAAGTGTTGCTACCATTGGGAATAATTAATCATTTGGCATGGACTGGCGGATTCCATCGAACTCGCAATACCGGAAGTCGAAATTTATCTCGAAACCTACACGTCAAAATTTTTTTTTTCCATCATCCACATCCTGGGTTACTCCAAATCCTTTATTGCTACTTCTCAGCCAAGGGACCAATTTTTAGCCGTCACTTTCATGTTACGATTGAAATTCAGATGAATCTTGATTGAGATCTCAAATTTCCGATGTGATCGATTTGTGGTGTTACACAAATACGAAGTCGGCTCGGTCAAGATTCACTGGAAAATCATAATTACTCTTGGTTATTCGTAGCAGTTGTAAAAAAAATAAATAAAGTATACCTGTACAGTAATTAATCTTAGATAGTTATTTCGCAAAATTCTGTTTCATTATTACTAAAAATATTAAACCAATCCCTTTTTTGAAAGCTGATTAAATACCAATATCTCACAATTAATACATACATTCCTTAATTATTTTATCCATCAGATTTAATAGAATTGAAAAATGATTAACAATGACGAAAGTTTCACCATTTTACCGTGGCAACCCCTGCCCATTTTCCACCATCTTTGCTCCAAGGCCATAAGGACACCAGAAGAGAGTCGAAAATCGGAGGGTCTAATGAAATTAACGAGGACCAATGCGAAGTTGCCCTCGGGGTGTCCGTGCATCAAGGCGGCAGCCCTTCCTCTCCACCAAGCGGAACGTGTCGACGGTATTGCGTTGAAGGGGTCGAAAAGTCACACCCCAGTCGAGCTATGCCTGACCAATCAAGATTGTCAAATAGGAGAACCAATCGCTGACACGACTATTGGTCCCGGTTTCCGGCTGTGTTGATTACCGAGGAAATTGTGCGTGAGTGCACAGCACGCGTCCCTCCCTCTCGTCATCCGGTCGATTCAGACCCGCGGAGAGTTGCCCCCTCAAAGTGCGAAAAGGATTCACACCACGGGAAATTGCCTCTGCGATTTCTTTCGCTACTTCCACTCTCTCGGTTCACTGGATTAAAATGCGTCAACAGCAATTCATACGTAACGAGATTTTTGGTATCGATTCATCGAAACTGGTCGCAGCTGCAACGCCCTTCGAAATTGTTTTACTCAATTTTGCGTACCTATAAATAATCGTTATCAAGAAGTCATCAAAATTCCAGCTACCGTCGATGAAAAATATATAATTCCATATAATTATTCTTTCGATTAAATTAACGGTAAAATTGCATTTTTGATAAATGCATTTTCACACAAAAATGCATCATTCACCATTGACAGTTGACGGATTAAATAAATGTCTGTCAACCAGATGAAACGTTGATTGAATTGAGCAATCGAACATTCGTATTCAAAGAATATGAAAAATGCCCAGCCGTGCGTCACATTTCAATCATAATATCAAATCTTCCCGAGTCATATTGTACATTGACATTTGGCTAATCTATCTGCACAGTAAAATCATTGCAGACATTACAAATTTACAGTTTTCATCGACGGTAAATGCCTGCTACGTATACGACCGTGCAAATGGCATATATAAAAACGATATATGGTTACAAATGTCACAGACGTCAAAAACGTGATTTAAAATCGATCATTAGGTAGACTTATCGTTGATTATTCAACGGTGGCGTCACCAGATGCATGCTTTATTTATTACTACACTTTCATCGACCCGAAGAGACAGCGGATGAGTCCTCGACGGGTTTCTCAACTTTTGCGCAATTCCGAGCGACTCGAACCTGTCCTTAGCGGTGAGTGATCATTGACGAACGAGTGAGACTTAACTCATGCATTGAGGTATAAACATTTGCGTGGTTCATAAGCCAAGAGGCGAAGATCGTGCATCATATTATATCGTTTCTCTATAGTGTCTCGTCATGCTGAGGTGTCGTGTAGCTTTATGACCGCTACGAACAAGTCCGAAGAGATACGACGGCTTATTCTCTCGCTGCTGGTGTGCAGAATCGGGCTCAGACCGCAGAATATTAATTTATCAATAGGCTCAACGTAATAATCACATCACATAATCTATCCATAAATCATGAACGTTCGTTACACAGTAGAATTGCTTATAGCGCACGGTGTATATGAGATTCAGCTAGTTCTCTCGCCACGGTCATTAATGAGCGAGTGCCTTGGCTCTTATACTAAACTGTATACGTGAGGTTGCAACCAGAGTTCAAATGATTTCTCCGACAAGCCTCGAGGGACTTCGAAGTGAGACTGTACGTGGACGTCACGTGTATAGTGATCGCGACTGGTAGGATGATGATGACAACGACAAAAAATTGCACCTATTCTCGTGAGAACTGATTATTAAATACGTGATTTGCGAACGTGCCGGAATAATATCGTCCCGATGATTGCACGCTCTGTATCGATTAATGTTTACTCAGTAAATTGGCTGCAGTTGAAAGTGGTTTTGAGTTGTGCCCTGACAAGTTGTGGCAAAATAAAAGAAATTGAGATATTACGTAGAAGCGTTGAAAGTAAGGGGAGGCCGGGGTTACACGGTTCAGCTTCCATTTCTGACCATTTTTTCATTCCACTCACTTTTTATCTTTGCCGAAAGGTTTTTTTCACGTGCCTTTGCCCACATTCGAAGCAACTTGCCCCGGTCATCAACGTCGTTGGAGTATCTTATCTCAAATATCATTATCGTCCTTTCCTAGCCACGATCTTGATCGATTCGCATCGATTGACTCTATCGATCGGCTTCCATTAGCGAAATCTTGAATGTTGACTGGAGATCGACGTTAGGCTACACGCCCACGCGTGATTTATCATAAATTCTAACGCCAGTCGAAAATAATTTAACGTAAGTCGTTGAGATACGCTGTAAGGTTGAGAGACAACCGAACGGAACGGAAGATCGGTATGAGCGTCAGATAGGAGCCATCCGAGGCTAGACGGCAATAATTAATTTTCAAACCATCACCCAGTGCGGATCTCCTTTTCCAACGTCAAATTTCTTATGATCCTAGCCGATGATTACCGGTCTTGCACACCGAGTGAGGTTACCGTGGCGCGGAAGGGACGAAGGAGGGAAGGCAAGAGGAGCGCGAGCCATTACTACCTGACTACCGGTTCCCGAGCTCTCTTAGAGCGATTAAGAACGGACCACACGAGTCTCTCCCATCGGCTCCGTTTCGTCGGGCGAAAGCGAGAGCGAGAGAGAGACAAACTTTCGTTCTTCGCTCGTTTCATTCCCCTCGCTTTCCAATATATTTGTCTATGTACGCGCGGGATATTTCGAGTGTTGAGCAACAGCTGAAATATCGTACACAATAGCCGATGACCCCCTTCAGCTTAATCTTGGCCGTACCGAAGAAATTCATGAGGAGAGTGACTGATGGACATGGAAACGCGATTCAAATTCTCCATGCCCACCTTTCGCCTTCGACAATGCACTCGAAGAAAGTATCATCGTCGACAGTCATCACTTTGCAAGTCGGAAGTGAAAAGTTATGGCGATGCCATGAGTGTTTCTCGAATCACTCGAACGCGATTTTGACAGTTGAACAGGTTGCTAATTGTGCGTGAAATTAATTTTCAAAATTTCTTCGCATCCCGCGGTGAAATTTGATGGTATTTGGAAAATCTGCGTGACCAAAATAAGCAACGAAACGAGTCAATGAAAAATTCCCCTAATTAAAATCGTGGGGAATCGTCAGAAATCGTAATGAAACCTCTAAAAACCAGCAGCGCTCATTCACTGCCGAGTGTTCATTTACAATGGCTCGATAGCCATTGGCCTGAGAAAGGGTAATAAGCAGGAGTACTGATCGCAGTGCAGGAGCTCCTCAATCTATCTCGCACTTCTCCCCAATAATCACAGACGATTTATCTATCGATACCAATAATCACACGGTTCATTACCGCCGTCGAGGTCAATGAGACTAACAGCGCCGAGCAGCTTCCTCGTGCATTCGAACCAAGTACGGGGATATAATCTACGGTGGGAATTGGAAAATTGGCCAATCGATTCACTTATCGCGTGTAAATATTACATGGATGAGGATGATGATGAGAAAAACGAGGATGAAGAAGGAGGAAGTGGGCTCAACGAGAGGCTGATAGGATGCCTCTGCCTCTCGTGGCTCGTCGAGGGCGCGCGTTATGTTCACCAGCTTTCATTGATGCTCCCAACCAGCTACACAATAACACATATACGTACATCCATCCATCCATCCACACTGTTCTTTTCACTCGGCGTTGCCGCGCGTTTGCTTCGTGTTCCCGTTGCGAGGAGGATACTCGTATAGTCAGCCACCTCATCGCTCGTCGTTTCCGCTGGAATGAAAATTACAGCACAGAAGTTGCTGCTGCCGCTCGTTCCTCCGTACATATTCCCTCTTCCCTCTTCTCTCGGCTATCTTCTCGACCGGCAATCATTATTAGCTAGCTTCTCCGTTGCTGCCGTGTAGTCGTTGGCTACCTGCGTCTGCTCCCTCTCGCCACATATTCCTCGTCGCCACTTCCCTCCATTCTCCCGGATTTCTCTTTTTTCCTTTTGCTATTCTTCCTCTCATCGTCGTCGTTCTCTTCTCGGTGAGCCACGTAAGGATAGTCCATTCAAGATCCTCGAGATCCTCTCGCTTATTCCGGACGGTTTAGTGCTCACAAGCACCGAGAACGAGGCGAAGCGATATTTGGTACATGAATGGTTGAATCGGAAGCTGGAACTTACGATTAATAATACGGTACAGGTTAACATCTTCAAAGTCACGTGTATTATTTTTTTTTTTATTTCCCATCGAATTTGTAGAATTCCGGCCTGTAAAACGTTTTCTTGACGTCAATGAAATCATTTATTTGAGTTAATAAATAATTCCTTTGAATTTTACTTCAAATTTCATTGGAATTCGACATTGAATCATGCACCAAATTTTCCTTGAACCAATCAATCTTTTTTTATTGGCTTTAAAGAAATCGTTTTCGGGATATTGAAATCATGGAACTCAATGAAAAAAACATTGCAGTCTACGATTTTTTTTTAATCAATGAAATATTTTTTTCTAGCTCTTCCTCTTGCGATATATTCCTCATTCCGCAGCTGCTTGCCTCCATTCTCCTCGACCCGTCCTTTTCCTTTCCCGATCCTTCCTCGCATCCTCCTCGTTTCCTTCCCGGAGAGGCAGCGCATCGTAAGGATAGTCCATTCACGAGATCCTCGCTCATTCCGGGCAGCTAAGTGCGCATATGTAGCGAGAACGAGGCAAGGAGTTCGCGGTTAACGCTTCCGCCGAAGGACGATCTCGCAGGAGGTAAAGATTCTCGTGAATGGGATCCGCGGAGCGCTCGGCGTGCGCGTGGCCTGCTGGCCTTGAATGTTGCCGAGTAATATTATAACGCCAATCGGAGAACCACAGTGGAAAGGTGCCTTTTTTCCCCTGCGCGATTCACGTCTTTAAAGCTGTAATCGGCGTTTGAGATAATTGCTTCTTAACCGCAAGACGAATGACGGGTATTTAAGAACAGATTTATATTTCGAAACAAAATATCTCTCGAGGAGAAAACTCGGCGAGAAGCTCGCGGAAAAATGTGGCGACCGAGTTTGAATAGACTGCAAATCACACCTTACCCTTTGCACAAACGTTTTCGCTCGAATGAGGGGATTCACCTTCATTCCGTCTATATAATTATTTCGCTGTCATGCTATCCAAGGAAGTCCATAAATACCCAACCTGTTTATATTCACATTTTCTGTCTACTGAAAAAAAAAAAAAAAAAATTAAAATAAAAACAGCATCCAAATATCACCAAGTAACAAAATGTAGCTTGCCTTGTCATTAATTCCAGAATTCCAAAAAAGTATATATATATATTTCATTCAATAGCCATCAATATTCCCAAACCTATTATCGACATTAATACAAGAACGAGGGCATGCAGTCACATTTTAGCTCATCAATAATATCGAATTGAATCAATACTGTCATTAATAAAATTGCATTGCTGCATAAAGAAGATGCAGGACGTTCACCTGGCGACGTAATGAGCGATTAGTGAGCGCATGGACGTCGCAACTCCTATGAACGACCATGGGTGAAAAAACGATGATATTGTATTAAAGCCCGGGGATACGTGAGGCATTTTTCCGGCCTCCGGGCACAAAACGTACGATTTTATTGGTGTGTTGTGTACCGCGTGAAATCCGTGATGTTTGTGCAGGACAACACAACTACACGAGTCACAGTAAATACGATATATCGCGGTAAATAGGTGAGCCCTCGGGGTACGGAGTTCTCATTCACACCTGCCTCGTGATTTCATTAAAAGGCATATAGCCAAGTACATAACTCGGCTTAAACGTGTCGTGCCAGTTCTCCTGGCTCAATGATCTCTGCCGCAGTGTTGGTAGCACCTCCAATAACCGCAAGACCATTGGTTAAGATCCTTTTCATTACGGACGGCAGATATGCGGACGAGCCACTCATTTATTCCTACGCTGTCACTCGATACGTTGCGCTGATTTCGAGAGGGATATCCTGCTGATCCATAAGTTACGCTCGTACACGCCAGTAGGCCGAATGCACGATTGTAATTTACAAGGAGGCATGCCCAAATCTCGTACGACCGAATTCCCATCGATACCATGTGCGCCCCCACGTTCCGATCTCAGTGACGAGGAGACCGGGGCTCGTTGCAACATTTCAGCTTGAAATTCATGGGCTGTTGAAATAAATTAATTTAAAAAAAAATTAGTTGTTACAGAATTATTAGTCGGAAAATTTTAAGGCAAGGACAATAGACATTTTTTATTGTAAAAAAGGTAATTAAGAGTGAAATTTATTTTTTTTTTCCGTAAAATAAAAATAAAAAATTTTAAATGTGTGTGTGTTTTTTTTTGAAGAGATTAATGTATTGGGATCATTTATAGATAAACAGCAAAAGATGTGATGAACATTTTTCAGAAATCTCATCATCTGAATAAGTTCAACTAGCCCCGGTTTCCTCGACTGTATCTTTTATGACGTTGTATTATTTTTTATGTTTTTTCTTTTTATTATTATTTTTTCTGCACGATGACTAAGACCCTCATAGCGCAACTTTCACGCGCTACAAAACGGAACGAGAGTGTGTTACAGCAGCGTCGGTCCCTCGCAGTGGAACATTGATGCTGCTCCGTCGGTTACACACTGTGTGTGGGTTGCGCAAGAGCATCGAGATGAAACACCTCTAACCGCACTCTTAATCGACAGTTAAAATCCAATCGATTCCCACGGATCGTTCGGGCCTCGATCAGCCGGCGAGATTCCCGCTGATGAGGAACTCGAATAATATTAAAGTTGATAATTTAATTCGACTCCGGTATCAGCCCAATTATATTGGCGTTATAATTGGTCATTTCCGAGGGTCGCGATTATTCAGGAAAAAAATAATATATACATTAAAAAAAAACAAAAAAATTAGCTGCAATAATTGAAGGATTCCCTGGAAAGTGGTGAAACTTCGTGAAATTCAACGTTTACCGTGGACCAATCGGGAAATAGCGGTAAGATGATCCCCGGTGTGCAGCTTTCGATGCCGAGAATAATCCCAGCGGTTAGGTGTAATCTGAATCCTCGCCTCTCGTTCACACCTCGGGTCTGAATGGACAAGAATTCTCATTGCGAACACACACCTCGGCTACACCGTTACGTGCCGGTTCTCTCCGAGGCTTCCTCGAGATTCACCTTCTGGTACGCTGCCGTTGGTGCTGCCGTTGGTTGCAGCCTCGTAATATATGGCTATCGAGCAACCCGTCCCGGTCCATTTGGTCCTGTGCCTGACGCTGATATTTATTATCCATTCTCGGACTCGGAGGCTCGTTTACAGACTGTGCAATGTCCTACTGGTTGCCCCGTGGGCCTTTCCTGCAACGAATTTAAATTATTGAAAAGAGGCTGCGGTGATATTTTCATTTCTCCAACGGATCGCGCTATTTATAATGTATATAAACATGGACTCGGCACACTCGCAGCTTCGGGTGAAGGTATCGGTAATTATAAAACGACAGCTAGTCGATATTGAGGCCATTAGGTTTTACGACGATCATTTCATATTTGGCACAACTACAAAAAATATATATTCACAGCCATTTCACAATTATCTCGTATACAAATTGTAAATAGAAATTACTTTTTACCTCTGTCGAGGATAATTCTTCGGATATTAACAAAAATCAACTGAATAAATGAGAAAATATACTGGACGAAAAATTTTCCTGCAGCCAATTCGTTAGCAATTAAATACCAGACTGCTACGATTAATCAACGTCTGGATTTCCTGTGCCAAGAAAAAAATGAATTATGCCAAAACTTCACAAAGCTTTCGGAGAGTACCGACCGACGTCCTCTTAAATCGAGCCTTCTGTTCCTCCTGGTTTGCTGCTGTAAGCAAATAAATGCAATAAAGCTCTCACAAACTGAGCGTGCTTTTGACCGGAGGCCCCGCGAGCACTCTGATATTATTAAGCATTCCTCTGGACCATCGGCGACCCTGATGCCGCGAGCCCATTCGATATAACGCCGAACTATCGATACGTTAGGAACGAATATTTCGCGAGGGAGGGTCGATCCCGTTATAATACTTGGCATGTATATATATATGTATATAACATCCTGTGTTGTGGACGCAGGCATCGCGAATGTTTGCGAATTTTAAATATGCCGAAGATATTGGCTTGATATATACGTGTATATATATAATATACTCACGCATACACACAGCCACATCCATTGTAACTATATACATATATGAGCACGATGATGCGAGTGCAACGAGAGCATAGCAATTTGCCCTGTAATTCCCGTCGACGGGAACGAGGGAGTTATATCGATACTGGGATCGCGCAGCACGTAATAATTTTCATACGTCAAATTCCGCGAAGAAAAATTGATAAACGTTACAAAGTATGTTCCTCTTAGTTGCCCATTTTTCTTGCGCTTATTTATCATTTATTTTATTTTATTTTTTCTATTCGCTCCGACGACCGAAGCTACGGGGAATCGATATCCAATTGGAGACGATAGCGAGACGTACTCGAATATCAATGGACCTTAACAAGACCATAAAGTACTGTTTTCCTCCTTTATATTCAACACGGAATATCTCGTGTACAATTTATTCACAAGCATCGATTCCCACCGCGTGGAAATCCACATATATTCGAATATATTTTCAAATGCAATTAAACACAATAATATCCAATATATTTGGCTTACGGATAATCAAAGTAAAATATTTATTAAAAATAAAAATAGAGATAGATGTGGAAATTTCATATTTGGTATAAATAATCAATCGGAAATAAATGTGATCTTCATTGGCCGGAGTCTCGAGATTCGCTCGCTGTACTTATTTATAAATTCGAAATTTCTCACGCTCGTTCGATTGCTCATGCATCGAATGTCCGAAAAAAAAAAAAAAAAAAAAAAAAAAATACGGAATGGAGAAAAAATGCGATATACAATAATTAAGGGCCACCAGGCAAGTGGAGTTTTGGCTAAAGTTTCGATTGACGGGACGTCGCGATTTATCCGGAGCGGCGCGCGCGGGTCGTCGTAAGGATAAGTCATTAGCGTGTAGCACGGAAGAGGCCGTCAATAGTCGCTATAATTGCAGTAATCAAGCGAGGGAAAGGAGAGGCATCGACGTCGGCAGGAGCACGAGGGTGTGTACATATATACACACATGTATCCAAAGGAGCGTCGCAGTCTCGTTGCTCGTTATTAGTAATTCGAGTCTCATCGAATCGCTTCGGGAATGCCGCTAAAAACCGTAATAAATAAATAAGTGGAGGGTCCCGGGTGGCACACACGTACGCACATGTGGAGGAGCATGTGACTGGGGAATAATTGATGCGTCCCGATGAATATTCTCTCGGTGCTCTGTGCGCAATGTAATATCGCTCGTGGTCCTGAGGAATTGGGATTGCGTCATTAAATTAAGCTACCCTCCCTCCATTATTATCATTATTATTGTAATTACAAAGGAAAAGAGATACGATAGATAGGCGCGCGTACCGTGTTATTACGCAATAATCTCCACCGTGTCGCCGTAATGCGTTACATCGAATATTTTGTTATGATATAACGTATAAAAGCGATCGAATGTTGTGTTGCAGATATGAAGCAGTCGGAGAGGGGCGACAAGGCCATGTTATCGGGTAACGCACAACCATCAGACGTATTCTGTTCAGTGCCGGGAAGGTTGTCGTTGTTGAGCAGCACCAGCAAGTACAAAGTCACGGTGGCCGAAGTTCAGAGACGATTATCGCCACCCGAATGTCTGAACGCGAGTTTACTCGGCGGTGTATTGCGGAGGTAAGGATTTTCACACGAAATTGTAGGTTTTATTTTGTTTTATTTTATTTTTCTTGAGGTGAGATTGGTTTTTAATTTGATTTTGCTGCTCGGTGAGAAGGAGTTGGTTTTAAAAAATATTAATAATGGGGCATTGATCACTGAGTACGGCTAAACCCCTTATTATTAATTATGGTTATCATTATTAGCAGTTTCCGTCTGTTGAAATATTAGAGTCGCAGTTTATCAACGCTGTTTGTGTAAACAAGGTAAGAACCTGTTAAGAAGCCACGCAAAGTGCCAGGGAAAATGTAACACTTACACCGGAAAACGCAAATCACTTCGATCTACCGAATTAGCGGTTATACGAGCACGTAATTACGAACGTTGACCATTCGTTCAATCAAGCGCTCGGGGTAAGTTCTCTGGTGAACGAACTGCTAAGCTAATTACGAATCCGGCAAATAAACACTTCACAAACACCGTTTTTTTCCACTCCATAAACCAAATGTGTCGTTTCCTGTTGTAGTCATAAATCATTTTTCGCACACTTAAAATGTGAACGTTAGGAAACAATAAACTTTCCTCATATTGGAAACCCCGAGCATCGAGCGTGAGAACCTGTAGCGTGTATATAATTTATCCATTAAACTGAAAATCCATTCTAAAAAACCTAGTCAACAGAGGCAACGATAAAAATTGTATGTAAATTGCTGAAATGCATTTAGCCCACAAAATATATAACAGTGTCCCACATTTCCTCTCGTCTGATTTTTCATCGAAGGAAGAAATTCTCCCAGAATTTTGCTCACAGATCCAATCAACACAAACATATTGCCACTCTATTATACGAAATTGATTTTGCAGCGAATTTAAATGCCAGAGATAAGGCAAAAAAAAATCCTCGGCCATTAATACCAACGCCAATTTATACCTTAACTAATCCTGATATTATCCGAGGTCTAAGGAGCTCTCGAGCATTTCCTGAAATGGCCTTTGATGCCCTAACTGAATGCTGATAATATTCATTCGCTGATGTAACTCACGCTCATAGACAATTTATGCAAATGCGGTACGAGAGTCCAAAGAGTACTCGCGAGTTCCTCCTCCTCGCGCGCATTTGGCCGCTCGATTCAGTGCTCGAAATGGACGGGCGGTCTCTCGTTTCATTCACGACTATTATTCCCTCTCTCTCTCTTACTTTTTACCGTCGCGCTCTCGCTCTCCTCTCATTCATACGCGTGTGTGTGTGTTGTAATAATGCGCGCAGCTGAGACGACGAGAAACGCTCATTCGAGAGCCCTCCAACCCCGTCGAGTTCTTCTCCTCTCCTCTCTCTCTCTCTCTCCCTCGGTTTAACAGTTTATGTGCACCGGCAGCGAGCAACCACCAGAGACGATTATATTTCTCGCTTATGCTTCTTCCCGTCAGGTTTATCCCGTTAAACCTCCAAATGCCATTACGTCGTCCCACGCGAGCACGAAAATTCACACGCCTCCTCCCCCCCCCCGATCCTCAAATCCGTCACCAAACTCCGCGCGCTTATCTCGAATCGCTCGTTGACTATCGCCTTATCTCGAATAATTAGCCATTAGAAATACGTGAGTCGCTGAACCCGTGGAATTATAATGTAAGTCTCACTTGTCAAACGCTCGGACATCCAACAGCAACGACCCAGCCCAATACTTGACAGGATATTTATGTCGCGACATAAATCAACCCATACTTCGTCAGCCTTCCTGATTCATTCCCAGATACCAACGATCGCTGAACTTAGTTAGATCCCGTACGAGGCATTCCGCGTCGAGAGGATTTTTAATCATACAAACACGATAAGCACGCTTTTTAATATTGCTCACCGGAAATAAATATGCAAAATTATCTATATATATTTTTTTTTAAATTAAATAATGATGAAAAAAAAAAAATGTGCCAACTGAAAAGAAGATCATAAATGAATAAATGAACTCGGCCTCAATTATTTATTGCTAAGCCACTAATTTTTTTTTTTAAATATCGGTATGCTCCTATTCATCAATGAAATCTTTTTTTATTTCGCCACGTGACGAAATTAATTTGACATGAAATACCGAGTATAAAAGCGCGTGTAAAAAAATCCACGTACGTCTGTAATAATTTGGTTTAGGATATAATTCGATGGCGACACACTTTCGAGGCACACGTGTCGAGAGGATCAGATCGCAAGTGGGGTTACAAGGCACGAGGTAAAATAAGACGCGAGTGCCATGGGATACTAATGGTAGAAGGTAAAATTGGTAGGGTGAGCGAAAAATTAAAAAGCAGGAGCTCGGGATGCTGCCTGACACTGTGTTCGTTAATTTTTTTTTTTTTTTTTTTCTATGATCGTAACGGTGTGTGCGCAGGCTTCTAACGGTAAATTAATATACACAGGTTTTTGTAACGCGTTTGGAGATGTTACGATCCTCGAATACTCTGACAAGCTACTCCTTTGATTTATAACGTTCTCGGTTAGCTATGCAACTCGACGCACAGCAACGACTACACATTACGTGTGAGCAGCGCGCATTCTCCGGTTTATCTGATTCGAGGGGTTTACTCCCCCATTATCTATCTCAAGCGAGTTATTCTTTTCGGAATGGAAACTGGTCTTTCTGAGGCTGCCTCGTGCATTATTGAAATACGATGCGGCTGCCCTCTTCGACTGCAACTCCGAGGAATTGGCCATGCGAGTATATATCGCAAACGGACTTCGAATGGACAGACTAAACCACTGAATTACCTTGACATGACTTTTTCAAAATGATTCTTCATCCTTATCACACCTGCGTAATCACTGTATTCGATGATTCGATGAAAAAAAAAATTTTTCAACCATTTAATAAATAATTGTTCAAAGTCTCGATAATTACTGTATCATATCAAAGTCAATTTGACGGGCATTTAAAATCCAATGATCTTTATCTTGCGGTTGCACAATACGAGATATGAATATTTTTCCATATCTGCATCGTATTAAATTCCAACGCGTAAATTAACAGCTCTTGTGAAAATAAAAAAAAATGCAATGTTCTTATTTCCATCTCGTTATACTAAAACGAGATGGGTTAGCGTGCAGCGAGGATACCCCGAAGAAACTAACGATGCCAGTCCGCGAGCCTCGAAGACTCATAAGATTCTGGTAATGCGAAGCATCCGAGATTCAGATATTCGCTTGAGGGGTGGTCCCGCTCTTTCACCCTCGCATCAATCGTCCAGGGTGCTCCTCGTCGAGACACAAGCCTCTGTAATGAGTGGAGCACGCTTCTCGTCACGTCCGGAAGCTCCGACGACGGTTACGTCATAAGCATCAAACCGGTAGATCACAATCCAAAGTCTCGTTCTTCACAACTCCTTCGAACCAAATTCGTGATGATACGAGATGATCCATTTAAAAAAAAAAAAGTGGTTCAAAGATCCGCTCCCAATGAATGAATTATCCCAATCAGTTGTTCTCGCTCGAGCGAAATTTCTCCAAAATAAAAGAAATGCTCACTGTGAATAGCTGCTCACGAGTGAACAAAAGTGAATGCAGAAGACGATACACAGAGTCAAGTTGAACATATATATATATATATATATATATTTTCTAGAACCCGTTATACTGTTAGCCCAGCAACGGCGATGATGGATAGTCATAAGCAGGGTGTGCCAGTAAGAAGCCAATAGTTGTAAAGATATTTAGTGGCCGGATGAACAACAGTTCCCACAAGCGAAGACGAGACCCTGAAGAAAAGGTACAATATGCGACGGCACACGAAGAAAATTTCTCGTCAATCGCGTTTCACGAAGTGATACAATCGCGAAACTCTCGTGGAGCCTTGTCCACGACGGTCTTCGTGGTCGAGTCCTCGACTGGAATTGCTCAACTTGCTCGATGACACGTGCGCCTACGGATTATGCTAATTGTTCTTCTTTTTTTTCGTCGCAATACGTACGATTTTTCTTCTCCTCTGTCTCGCGTACTTCTCCTCGTGGCTCGTTGTTCCTCCTCGACACTTTTTATACTCTTGCGATCTTTTGATTTTCAACCGAGACGAAATGATTAATGGCTAAATTCCCATTTCGAAATTGCACCGAACGCTCAGCCGGTTTCTCGGTGACTCGATCGGTTATTGTATTGCAATAAACATTGTAGCGGTTTAAAAAAGAAAAGGCGGGGGGAGGGGGAGCTTATCTTTCGAGTGAAAGTTGTTGAATGTTGATTATCAACACGATCAAAGAACATGGTACTTTTGTGAACCAATCAAAATGAACCCGAAATCCACTTACTTTTAATGGCACCTCTCACTGTATTCTGACATATCGTTGCTTTTATTATTCGCAGAGCAAAGTCGAAAAATGGCGGACGACTGTTGAGGGAAAAGCTCGAGAAGATCGGGCTCAATTTGCCAGCTGGAAGGAGGAAGGCTGCCAATGTCACGCTCTTAACGTCCCTGGTTGAAGGTAAGTTTATCCAGGACGATCTCGGCTCTGTCCATCTTGATTATTCGATGTTTCTTTACACCCGGTGATTTAAATACTATTGATATAAACTGACGAAATGTATCTGTATCACGAGACCGGTAAGAACTTTCACATGATCAAAAGTCAAAGTCTGTCCGTCACGCGGGGATCTTTCACTCGAGAAGAGGGACTCGAATGTCGGACTTCTGTTCGGTGGTCTCTCGCCGAGAGATTGATGACTCTTTCGCTAGTATATATATTTGTGCTCGATGAGAAGGTAGATCGTTTTCGACGTCTCTATGCTGCTGTGCTTTGATTATCGCTAGTAGCGACAGCGAAGATAAGGTCAGACATCTGGTGTCTGAAAAAGAATGTCGAGTCCTTCGGCTTCCTCCGATCCACTTTTTGGATTCAGCTGCAAACAAGAAAAAACAAAAAACGAACCTGGGGAAAAAATAAGCTTAATTTGACGAATAAATTAGATTCATCAACAGACAACGATTAATTGACTGCCCAATTAATGTATACGAATCCGAACATCGGGGAGAAAGATCGCTTGAATTGAATTACCATTTATAATCGGCTCACATGTGTGTCTTGGTCTAACATAATTTGATTTTCGTGCTAATCGTCTTGAAAAAGAAAAAAGTGACTGAAATCGCGAAATTTTGTATTTCAATAAAATCATTAAAATGATTTGCAACGTTGAATTGATTGCTCTCGGTTGAATTGCGAGGATTGAGACGTCAACGGTAAATAGAGGTGGTTGCCTCGGGTACCGAGTTGATCCAGCGGAGTGTTGTCAGGAATTGCAATGATGCCTTGGGCTTTTCTGGATCTTTCACATCCGCATAGCCGATATCGCGAGGGGGAAGCCACGCGTTAAACGGCAACGAGGCTCCTGGCTATTTTATACTCGGGTGATGATTCGCTCCGACTGAAAAAGAGAGTATTTTGCCAGTCAGTGTATAACATAACAGTATATATAGATGTGTATATGCATAACTGATTTCTGGTCGGGTCCTAGGGAGGCCCCGGCCAGGCACCGCTCGCTGTAAGCGCAAAGCGTCGCCGTTTTAACGACGGCCGCCTATATCCTCGTAGTTTGTTAGGGTGTTGGTGCGGACGTTGATTATAATTTATGAGCGTTCTGTAGGCACCGGCATAAAACAGAGCCGCGCACCGGACCCGGCGTCTCTCCTTCCTCCTTGCCTTTCTTTCTTCACTCTCTGTCTCGGATTCTGACCGCGGTATTACACGAAGCCGCTCGGCCGGTAGACCAACACACAATGTTTTAACCAGGGCTGCCGCTCCTGCTGTGTCAGCCTGTTCCGTATTAATAACCCTTGTTCCATCAGAGCAGTAACATCTCGAAGAAAATATATCGTGTAACGTGGAGCCTCACTGCTAACGAATCGAGAGTTACACTCGGAAGAATGTAGGGCTACGCAGATGTTTCTCCGACAACAATGCCTTTACGATTATTGCAACAATAAATAATAGCCTGTCTGAATAAAAACTAGGAGTAATAATCGTCTCTAGTAGAAAGACAATATTTTTATCGCCGTCACATTAATTTTACTCGGCCATTATTCACAATAGTTAAAATAACGAAAAACAAAAATTGTCATTCCCTTAAATTACTGAAGCGTTTTATCGTAAGAGCAATTTTTCCGGTATGAATACACTTTTTTTTTTATAATACTTACAATTTCTTCCGGATAATTGTGAAAAATAGTAAAATCCATAAAAAAAAAATCTTTGTACCCGGGTTCGAAGGGATACATTTTTTTCCATTGATATCAGCGATTAAAAAAATGGTAACTGCAAACGAATGTCAGCAATTCGAGTCGGACTGCCTCCTCGTCAACGTGTCCGTCCTTTTCGCTGTGGATTCGGATGGTCCTTCGATTTTATGCCCTCGTGACGCACGAGGCCCGCCGCTAACGGCGTTTTTTTTTCGCTTGAATAATCGGAGCTCTGCTCTTTGCGATCTGAAAAACATGAAAATGAATAATGACAACGATATTTGGAACACGTTAATTCGACGTGGCAAGTGATCGAGCAGTACCTTGCAGTATCTTAGGTACCTGTTGGCTCGGCTGTCCGACTGTGTTACATCGTCGCTGAGGAGCGATGCAACATGTGTTCATCCCTCGTGGGAATACGATCGGTGTACCGATGCTTGCGACGAGACAAGTGCAGCGGCAAGTGGAGTGCGGAATATCTCCGCGGTGCTTCCGCGATAATATTATGGCTAATGGCAATTACGCCCGCGCGATTTCTCTCCGAGGCTTCACCGGAGCATCGTTTGTCGCTCTCGTTCGAGTGCGCGCTGTGTTTGCCGTGCACCAACGGTACATAGTACGCAGAGAACATTCGACGCCCACTGAACCGATCGAACCCGATGAAAATCACCGTCGGAATGGTCAAACGGTGCTGCACCCTTCGCCACTTGAATTCAAAATCCCGACCACGCATCTTCATGCATTCTCGATAGTCATCGCCTTTGTGTTGCCTTTGTCATTACCAGCGGCGGAGACAAGCGTCCAGTAACTTCTGTTGAATCACGGTGAAGATATACACACTGAATCACATTTTGTACCGACAAATTGGCTTTTTATTAATCGTGACATTTTTTTATTTCCTGGATATTTTTTTCGCTTTGCTTATTTCGGATGTACTTTGGATGCACATTTTTTAAAAATTGTGGTCATGTTTGATTATGAGTTTAAATGCAATTACAATTGCAGGTGCAAAGGTGGGCTATTTCTTTATTCGAATTTCAGAGGATTATAATGTTTTTTTTTTCATAATTTTTTAGGAGATTCTTTGAAGTCAATAAAATGTGAAGTTTATTAACAATTGATAAATTTATTTCAATTATAAGCTTTTCATTGCACCGCTAATTTCAAGCGCATAAAATAATTTCTCCGTTCGGTTGCATTGGAATTCTCAATAATATTCTTATGCAAGACGTCGTTGAATGAAGAGAGAGAGAGAGAAAAAAATATGTATTTCTTTTCCCATCGAATTTGAGCCCGAGACGTGGTGGTTTTACGGCGAGCTTTGATGTGCCTGAGGTCGCATCGCGAAAGGGATATGCATTCGCATGGCCATACACAGACAGGCGCGTTTCGTCTACGTGATATTCACGTGGAAATTTCGTTGGAGGCATCGACGTCGTCTTACACGTCCGTAAGGTTTCACGCCGAGCGCGAATGTTCTTCGGCTTCGACGAAAGAAAGTGTGGGAACACATACAACAGCCCACGACGAAAGGAAAAAAAGAAAAAAAAAACAAACAAAAAAAAAAAACGCGTTGCGGGCTCTGACTGTTTGATTCGTGCGTAAATTTGTGTCTGATTGCTGCGGCACTGATGTAATATGAACGTTTCTCTCGTGAGGATGTTCCATCGAAGCGAGAACGTTGTTTCTTCGCTTTGGGTTAAGAGATATTGTGAGAAGAAAACAGCAGGAAACATGAAGAGAATAGAGAAGGAAGAAGAGGACGACGAATGAAGGAGATAAGAAGAAAGATGAAGTACCCAGTATCTCTCGCCTACGCTCGCCAGCAGGTATCTCAGAGGAAGGCTCTCTTCTTCTTCTTCTTCTTCTTCTTCTGCTGCTTCATCCTCTTCCTCCTGCTTCTTCTTATGTATGTACCTGTCTATCCCCTTGTTTCTGGGATGTACCTCTTCCTCTCTGATTCCCACTCGACCAACAAGACTTCCCAGGTATTTTTCTTCCAATTACGACACGTGAAGAGAGCCACGCGACGTTTCTCCAATCCCATTTGTCTCCGCGTCACGGGCTATTTTCGGTTGGATAAAATCGATCGTACTTATGGACGGTGGTATTAAATGGCCAAAGGAAATCCGAGTTCGGTACCAAGAAGCCAATTTCTGAGACGAAGCTGCACATGGCCAAGTTCGGTTTGCTTTACTATTATTAGGTAAAGCGTCTTCACGTCATTATCTGAAATTAGGCTAAGCCTGTGAAATTTCGTGTGGGATTCGGTGACGAAGAATCGAATGAAAGAACGAAAAATCGACTCTGAAAGAATGGAATTAAATAAATGGCGAAAAATGAGGAGCTTTCGATCAACGTCTCGAATCGGTCCATGGATCTCTTTATTAATACATCACAGCTAATTATGCAATAATTTAAAATCCACTGACCGAGCGAAACACTATGAAAACCTGTCGCTGAGAATGGAGTTATTATTCCATCGTTTCTTATTTGGCACGTACCGAGCCCGCCAAGTCGAGATCTGTCGATCTTCATTCTATTTTTGACTGGAGG
Source organism: Clistopyga incitator (assembly GCA_947507545.1). NCBI lineage: Eukaryota > Metazoa > Arthropoda > Insecta > Hymenoptera > Ichneumonidae > Clistopyga > Clistopyga incitator. The sequence goes on from OX382177.1 coordinate 11,733,880, forward strand.
CTCGAGAGCGTTTAGCTCAGTGTATCGAGTAGATCGACGAGGCTCTCACCGAGCAAACACAATGAAGCTCTTCGTTACACAATATGCAAATAAGTGCGTGGTGTTAATAGCCCTCGCGAAATTTCTCTTTCACTCTCTGTTCGAGTTGGAGGACGTGCACAAAAACGCCAAAGCCAGAGGTCCTTGTCCGTCGTATTCTCACCTCTCGGTCCTTGCATCTCTCATCCCAGCCTCCAAAGACAATTGTATGTGTGTGTGTGTGTAGAAATAATACGAAGTGAATCGTCGAATCGTAGGCGTCACTGTGAAACTTCTCTTTATAGAGCTGACTCATTTTTCGTCCACTCGTATATAACACCGAACTCGAGAGAATTAACATTCGCGAGGAGAGCTGGGCGAACAACGGGATTCACTCGGCCACCTGGCGCACACTTCCTCCTCGCATCCTCTTCCTCCTCATTCTCCATTTCTTCTCGCCCGTACGACTGTATTTCGCTTCTTGTTACCGATCCTCTGGCATCTCCGGATTTTGCTCGCTGTGTTTGGCCACAACAGTAGAAAGGGAGCGAGAGCAAGAGAGAAAAGAAACAGAGAGGAGAGAGAGAGGAGCTGTACCACGCAGACTCATTTCCATACGAATAACGAATGATCGATTTACGTTGGCGTTCTCTTTTGGACTTGGTTGTTGATTCCGTTGTTGTTTTTTCTTCTCTTCTTCATCCATTCCATCTCTACTTCTCTCTCTCTTCCGCTTTCGTGGACCGCATTGCCTACCGGCATTGTCCGGGTTACACTCGCGTAAGGAGAGGAAGAAATGCAAAGAGGGAAGAAAACTGGCGATCCTGGCCCGGACCCGACCAGATATTATTATCTTTCTTGCGATCGGTGACTCTTCGACGATGCCCAATTATTTTCACGGGCGTGCTGGGCTAAGGTATGCACCACGTCCGCACAGTGTATTTATTTATGTATGTATGTATGTATTTATTTATGTATAAATATGTAGCAACGTGTGTTTCAGAACGAAATGTACGGCTCGGATACGTAGTGACCATTGTACACGGAAGAGAATTCCCGAAATCTTTTTCCTCAACGCGTATGGCATGCAAACTCGTCCGACTCGCCCCCTCGTACCCACTTCTCTCCATTATCGAAGGATAATGGAACGTCATTTGCGGTCTCTCTCGGTACGTGATGTTCGGGCTACGTCCGTATACGTATTAGACGGGGGAACCGAGGTTAAAGAAAGGAGGATAAATTCTTCATCTCGCTTTCGTACTCGAAGAACTCTGCTCGCGCGGGGAGAGCCGATCGCGAACCGCGAATCCGATCGATATTATCCACCCGGGATACCATGTTGCAGGACAATTTGCGGGCTCTTGGTGCACTCGATACCATCGGCGAAGAGTGAACGAGATTTTATTTTTATTTTTTCAAATGTTACATGAGCCAGATAGTAAAACGAAATTGTAGAGAAAATAAATGATCCATTTGTGTTTATAAATTTTTTAATAATTAATGGAACAACATTTCATTTCCGGGTTGAATTGTTCAATGGTCCGGAGGAAGTGAATGTAGAAAAAAAAATTGTACAGCTTATAAGGTGATTATTTGGATTTTTCGAAATCGTCAAAATCATTGAATGTCTTGAATGGCCCATTTATTTCAGTGATTAGACTTTGGAGCTCTTGAAAAAATTAAGAAATTCATGTTAACGGTGAACAGGACACAGTTTTGATAATCTGTAGGAAATAATGACGGAGTAAAGTTCACTGAGACAGAGAATTATGCAATATTATCCACACAATGCCCGGAATAGCCAACATCTGGCGTGCAGCTATGGTCGACTGCTGGCTGAACCATTTACCTTCAATTTGAGCATTGTGTCGAGTAACATGCACCACAGCTTCCTGACCAAGTGGGACTCGTTCTCGGCGACTGGAAACCTGCATGGCTATGATTCGCATGAAAATTAGAGAAGTTTAAACTCCTGTAGTTACTTCCGTAATCACGTACTCGAACATCAAGCGCCTGCTGCAAAGTTCCAGGACAGTAAAAACCATTTTTTACAAGTCGTCAACGACTTAAAAAGCCCAACATTTTTGCGGGTAACATTAAAACGTCAATATCGTTTTTTCTTCATCACATTACCCACTAATATTAATTAACGAAATAAACGTTTACCAACTCAGTTGGTATTACCGTCACTTCACGCAGAGGATTTAATAGTCATAATGTCGTGGGGTTGCGTGGGCATCATTAAGTGATAATCATTAATTATTGCCTTATACGACTACCAACTATTTCATTATTACTGCAATTTCAATCGATTTTATAACTCATTAATCTGATGATTATGAAGAGTCTTAAGGTAGCTATAAAAATTCTGGGAGTTATATGAGCTGACGATTAATGGCTGACATTTATCAGTCGCCACTACTGACACGATTTGCCTCATCGAAAAGTGTGTTGCTTGGGATTCTTGAGGTTGAAAAAAAAAAGGAGCTTATGCTCCAAAATTCTGGCCGAAGATTTTTGCGGTCCAGTGCAAATTCTTCTACCCTCGACGATACTTCCCCGTAGTCCTATGTGTACGTCGACTCGCCCAACTTAGTTCCTCTCTCTCTCTCCGCACTTCTTTCTCTCGAAATATAAGACCTCGTTACCGGATTCCCGAGATCCCGCGCAATTGTGCTGCAGCCAACGGCACAACTGTTACAACGGCATAAATCCACGTCTCTCGCACTTTCACGTTCGTTAAAAAACAAAAGTTTGTAACGAAACATGCGTCAGTGCTGTATACTTATCCGCGTGATGAAATCTCTTAGAAAAAAATTCTCCGAAATCCTTTTTGCCGTATAATAATCGAGTCGACGGCATAAGGAGAAAAAACGAAAAAGCGAAAATAGGCACTTATCCACCGAGATAAAATATAATTAATTCAGTAACGGTCAGCAGCAGCACAGACAGCTACGAATAATTATTCTTACCTCAACATTATTTTAATTTTCACAAAGCCATAAGCAATAGTAAATAATAATTTAAAAAAAAATTCAAACAGGAGCCTGCCAAAAAAAAAATCAATTCTCCCTCGGGTTGAATTTTTTTTTCTCTTTTTTCATTGATACGAAAAATGTAGAATTTTTTTTTGTAATAAGGGTCAGAACGGATGTATTAGGAAAAAGGATTCTATTTTTTTTTCAATTCATTCTGTAACAGTCAGAAAACATATGTGAACGATAGTTGAAAAAATGAATAAAAATGGATAAAGGCGATGGTGCCGAGAGGGCATCAACGGGGTGAGAGTGCGGAATTGGATAATTCGTTAGCCGCGGGCGGTGGTTGTGGCGATCGCTCGTCTCTCGCGCGTGAGTTTTGCGCTGCGAGTGCGACCGTTCTGCGCGGCGATGCTGTTTCACCGGAGCAAAAGCCTGCGGGTGGCATCGTGCGCGTTCGGCACATGTTTGCTGCTGCTGTTGCCGCTGCTGCTGAGGGGCATGTCGAGCGCGCGAGCGTAATTATAAGCTGCAACGAGAGGGGAAAGGAGAGAAAGCGCAGGAACATTCGGGCCGGAGGCAACCGAGCAACATAAACGCACGAGTGTGACAGAAAAAGAGAAATAAAGGGGAACTCGAGGAATTAAGTCATCGGTATCTTAAAGTCGAAGAAACTGTGTGCGTGTTGAGTGCCTGAGGCTCTTCGTACTCCCACAAAATTTTGGATAATAAAAGAAAGAAACAAAAAAAAAATTTTTTCACTTCAAAGTCTACTATTTTTTCTTACAGCATTTATTTATTTTTTTTTTTCAAATTTGCATAGAAAAAGTGAAATACTGTTTAGGTTTACCCAAAAAAAAAAAAAATTATCGAGGGCTGAGACGACAATGAATCTCAGTGTCATCATTATCCTGTCGGCAATTCCGAGACGCGTGTCACTCGGAGAATTTCCCGCGCAAGAACTTTGCCGGACACCATTCCTCTCTGCTGCTCACCTGTGTTTCTGTTGCTGACGTAGAATCACTTGTGATACGTTACTTATTAGAATTACTCGGGGGAGCGCAGCGGCATTCTGAGCCTCGCTAACAATCCTTCATATTCCAATTCACTTTTCACTCGAGACCAGGCCCTTTTCTCTGAGAATCATTATTTCTATAAAAATCTATAAAAATCATTATCAGTTCTAATAACTATACGCAATTTTGGGAGGTGATTAAAAAAAAAATTGTTACAAGATTTAAGAGAAATTAATTTGAGATCTTATTGTTGCTCTTTATGCTAATATCAAAAGTGCGATACGGTTAATCTGTCGATAAATTTTGTTGCAACATTTCCTGAGCATAAAGTGCAGTTAAATTTTCATCGACTTTACAGTTGATGAATTTCTTCGATATCATGAATTATGTTTTTGCTCGTACGAAAAGCGCGATACGGTTTATCTGTCAGTTCGGTCGGCGGCAATCTGCGAAGATATATGTCGCGTGAGCGCGCGAGAGGGTTGTGAAAGAAAGGAAAGGAAAGGCGAAGCGATGAGGACAAGGTCCCTACGCGTACATACGTATGCCCGCATACGAGCGAACGTTCGCCTGAAAGTAGCACGTTTTTTGTTTCAGGTGAGGCTATTCACCTTGCGAGAGACTTTGGATACGTCTGCGAGACGGAGTTCCCGGCAAAGCAAGTAGCCGAATACCTGAGTCGGCAGCACTGCGAACCCCAAGATTCCTACAGGAGAAAAGAACTTCTTCATGCGACCAAGTGAGTATTATTAACGTGTATACCCTCGATACGAGCGATTCGCGAGGCGAGAGAGCAGCAGCCTTTTATCTGTCCGATAAAGTACTCCAGTTTTTATCCGTGGTCCAAGCGACACGTGCAAACGCGCGAAATATTTTTATACTTTTGTGTAGCCCTCAGCCTGAAAAAGAGATAAAGAGAAGTTTCGGATAAATGTCAAGTGGACTACATTGTAAACGGTATTTTATTGTCTTTTTTTTTTTCTTCTTTTCACAGACAAATCACCAAAGAGCTGATGGATCTTTTGAACCAGGACAGATCCCCTCTGTGCAACACTCGACCACCACACATCCTAGATCAGAGCATACAAAGACATCTAACGAATTTCTCATTAATATCACACGGATTTGGGAGTCCAGCGATCGTCGCAGCCCTCACCGCAATACAGGTGAGCAATCACCTGGACATTATTAAAAAAGAAAAAAGAAAATCGTTGCTTCAGCAAAATTATACGATTCTGTGACCATATCAGCAAAGATTTTCCGGCCAGTTCATTTTTTTTTTCTCAGTATATTTGGGAAATTGTTTTATTTTTTAAATTGGTTGTCGTTACTTTCCAATTTCGTTTTTTTTTTCTTTCCATTAAATCAATGGCTTTACGTGACAAAAGAATTTTTACCAATTCACAGAAGTTCCTAAGCGAGTCCCTGAATCATTTGGAGAAGATGTACCCGGGGAACGGTAGCGGTGTAACAAGCAGTCAACAGTCGAATCTAGACGCAAACAAGAACAAGGACGGATCGTTGATGAACGACATGAAGAAGTGACGCCCGGAAGACCTGCCTACCTCGAACGTGGTCACCTCGATAAGCCACTCGTGGCCCTACAATTGATAAAGCATTTGCGCGGTACGTACGCGAGTGCATTGAATGGGAGGGCTGAAGAAGAATGAAAAGAAAAAAAAAAAAGAAAAAAACAAAAACATACATACACACACTGGACCACTACTACTACTACTACTCGTTATGCATACGTGCATACATAGTATATGTTATCTATGTAAATAGGCCTGCGGTGTATGTTATGTATACGCGTATGTACGAAACTCGTGGGCACTTGGAGGTCGGCTGGTCAACGGAGTCAAAGCTAAAACATTTTATGTATCAATTAACGAAATTAAAAAAATAAATAAAAACAAAGTCGTGAAAGGCGTTCGCCGCGTTTTCACGCGTGTATAAATTCGAGTGAGACTAAAGTTCTCGATTAACAAAAAAAAAAAAAAAAAAAAAGGAACCAAGCGATTCGTTCCTCGCTGATCGTTCCCTTCGCGATTATTCATTCCTGTTACGAATGCGGCCTCACCTCCTCGACAACCTCGCTTTGTTTCGGCTGGATCAGGAAGTTGCGTAACACTTAATTTCCTCATAAGCGAACTATTTGTTGTTTTTAGTATTATGAAATTCAATTTCTGTAACACATGCGCGAAAATTTCTGTTCTGCCTGCAGCGTGAGGCTTTTCTTCGTTGGCCGTGAGTAAAAAAGCAGCGTTCGCTCATGTGTCGCTACGCTGCGGGCGTAAAAGAGGGAAATTTTCGTGCACCTGTAACAGAAAGTACGATCATTGAAACGAATATTTCACGCAACTTTCCGGATACTCAAAATTTCGTCGTGAAAGAGCAATCGTATCGTCGAAATCGCCGACAAGCCGTCCGAGGCTTAAGAGTATTTGTAAATCGATAAATAATCCTTACGCTCGTTTCAATTCACTAATTCCGATGCGTGTGACTAAGGATAGAAAGAAGAAGAAGAAAAAAATCAGGCGCAAGAAAAAGATAGTGACATTGGTTCCGTGTTCTTTTTAAATGCACTCAACGCGCACTCAATCGTTCACGACGAACAAGTAATGGATAGTATTTCACGTGAATTCTCCAATCGAACCACATACACACCGACACACAGACACAGACATTTAAATGTAAAGACATTTCCGATAATCGTGTGCCAATGCGAAAAGAAAAACCTTGCCATTTGAGATGTGCCAATCTTTATAACCCTTTTTTCTCGCTTTATCGTGTCGATCGAAGAGTCTGGGGAGAAACGAAATGTGTGGGTGTTGCGGGGGGGGATGAGGATAGACCAGACGATAGGTTTCTAAGGAAAAAAAACAATTGCGTATTATAAATAGCGGTATTATAGAGGGAAGATCCGAGAGAAAGGCTAGGAGAAAAGCGAAGGGATTACCGGAAGATATAATTGAATGTGCATTCGGAATCGGAATATACGGAGGCGCATTGAAATCGTTTGAAGTACAATATCAGGTGAACCTGAGACATATCTAACTTTGTAACTAAACTTTAGATATACATATTAAAAATATAAATATATATATTATATTATTATTAAAAGCGTAAGTTAAACTTGAGAGCATTTGATGTTCCGAGAATATGTACAGAGCATTTGAATCTTTCTTGTGATATAATCATACATTATCTCGCGGTATAAATGGATAAATGCTACACATTCCATGTTTTTATTAGGAAACGATATTAGCAGAGACGTTTAAGCTCCGCGACGGGCTCTCGAAGGGGATGCGGGGCAGAAAAAAAGAATAAATCTATGCTCACCCAGTCGTTGTAATTATTTTATTACCGCATAATCTGTTCTAACGCGGAAATTTGCGATAAGGTGAGGCGAAGATAAATTCTTCTCGCTCTTGTTCTTCTCACGGGAGAGAGGCGGATACTTCGGAGAGCGGAGCGTAGCGTTAGTTAGGAAAGAAACTTGACTCCTTATTTTGACTCATGACTAATTAGAGGAACTCTCTTAAGCGTTTAAGAATCGAATAAATTAATAATTATTTATAATCGAAGCGTAGAGTCGAGACGAGCGTAGAAAGAAGAAAACATCTTTTTCTACCAGAATTTCTGTGCCAACTGTGAAGAATGTTGTAGACAATTTTGTTCCAAGTTGAAGCATCATTCTAATCTTGTAAGATACTCAGATACTATCTTTATTAAATATATTTGAATATTGTTTTATCTTTCTTTCGTAGTATATTATATTCTGATATTATTATTAATACGGTTCATTTTTTGTATATTGGTGTGTGATAAATAAATAAGAATATTGTTTCTAAGCAACCTACATGCGAAATCATACGAATATTTATTACCGATTGAATTACAGTCGACCCGATTTACCTTGTAAAATTCCTTCCTTTCCGGCGGGCGATCTTCGCTGTTACTTTATCACGAATCCTGCGTCGACATTCAACGCTGAATTTCTAGCTTACCAACCATCGAAAATTATACCGACGGTCAGTGACGAACCGATTGTTTAGGATGAAAAATCCATCGTCGAAATTTGATGATACTTTCGCGGCTTAAAAGCCTTTTATTTTTTACTTGGTTTTTCTTTTTTCTTTCATAAGGCACAATATACATTCTGCGATTGATCTTTCATAGACGAATCTGAAAAATGTGAAACATCCGCGATTTCGGACGGCAGGTCGTTTATCGGCTGTTGTATTTATCGTTGTTACACGAGGGTAAAACAGTCGCAGCAGCGTACGCATCGAATCTCTTAATCGGCTCTTCCTCCTCCTGCAAAAATCACTCACTATTTCACGAATTTCCTTAGTGGCCAAGGTAACGACCACAAATGATTACGAAGTGACAATCACAACACCCAAATTGTCACACTGATTTCCCATTTTTTCTTTCTTTCTTTTCTTTTTTTTTTGTTTGCGTACGATGCAACGATTTGCAAAACACCATTTGATAACAATCGGGGAAACAAAAACCACCAAACGCACGCTTGCGCCGAGGTCTTGGCGGTATACTCACATCAAGGCACTTCAAGATCCGAGATTGAGAGAGACCAAAAAGATTTCAAGCCACAAGAGCGCGTTCCAACGCGATCTGCAGGACTCTTCTATAGACCTGATAGAAAGATACGCAAATTTGTGTTAATTCTATTGGAAATATACAACTGCGGCTGCGAGGGTGGTTACTGATTGATAGAACAACGTTGTAAGCAACGATTTCGTTTAAAATTTTTATATTGCAGCGGATATGCTGATAGTTTGTTAATTATGTTTTTCTTTTCGTATATTCGCTCGTAGCAAATATGGCATTTATCATCCAACTCTCTGGATTACGTACTCGATTTTAATTTTTATTATATTTTTGTCGACGAGCCCGATTGTTTTATCGTTGATATTAAAGCTGATTCGGTTATCTTTATAACTGCGGTAATTACATTTATTCATTGGGTGAATCATTGGATTTTGTTGTTTACAACGTTATTTCGTTCGTCCCGCGATAACTCGTTACTGATTAACGTATACCTTATTGTTTTTGTACTGAAAATAATGATTCCATATTATGGTATGTTATTTCATGTTTATTTTCATTTGGATTACAATTACATATGTCGAAGTTGCTTGGAACGATTATAACACGTTAATTAGAAGTCGTATACGCACATCAGCTGAATCTTTTGTATTATTCACCTACGACAGTAGGATTATTTTGTTGTTGTTGTTGTTTTTTTTGTAAACTATCGTCTGCTTTTGTCATCATTTATTTATAATTAAATCAAACATTGTTTCAAATGTATTTAGCTAGGGATACACATTGGACACTGAATTCGTTACTGCACACGTAACGATATCCTAAATAATAGATGATCGGTGATCGAGGATTCACGTTTTAATGAGGCTTATACGCTCAATTCTCTTTCTTACTCTTCTTGGAACATTCGTTTAGTGGTATCACCGTTGCCCACAGGATTAAACGCGCAGTTTACATGGTTTTCGTTTTTCGTCATTACACATATGTTGAAACTCGGGAAGGAAAGGGGAGTTCGTGAACGGGAAAAGAGTTCGAGTCAAGTGACATCAAAGGGTAAGAAATGACGAGGGGCCTTTGGGATGACAAGGAAGGAAGAGAAGGAAGCTTTTAACATCGATGAAGAAAAAAATGCTGAATCTCCAGCATTTTCATTTACTTTTTTAAGGTGATGGGAAAAAAACATGTGCGTTTACTTCGTAGGTCGGGAATACGGAGCGGAGCGATAGCGCGAAGCCGAGCCCGACGTTGTTGTTGTCTTGTACGATTTCCAAGCACGGCTCGATGACTCCTCTGCGAATTTTATATATTGATGCAAATCGGTTATTAAATTTCATTCAAAACGAAATCCTAATTAATTTCACATTCATTCTACGAGTACCAAAGAATCGTGAAAATTACAGTTGTTCAATTATCGTTTTCTTCTTTTTGGTTTTTGATTGTTTTTCTTTTTTTTTTTTTTTTAAGTGTACACTTTAACATTGATTAATATGAAAATTACACGTTTATGAAAATTACACGTTGTCGCTGATTATTTCTCGCGCAAAATCAATTGTTTTGTCGTTTGTTTGTGTTTTTTTTTTTGTTTTTTCGGTTTCGTTAAATTTAGAGCTGTATTAGAGAGTGAACATGCACCAATGGGTCGCGATTGCTGCAGTACGCGCGAATTAAAATCATTTTTACGATTGATGACAATGTACTCGCCGCTTCCGGGAAAGCAAGTTTGCATGGAACATTTTGTATTGAGATTGTAAGCCGAGCGAAGATAGTGACACAGAATTAGGGGACATTGGTGTGAATGAATATTCTTACCTGGATAATCCGACGTCTCGTAATAGTCGTGAGACGAGTGAGGCGCCGGCTCGTCGTCGTATTCATAAGTCGTGTATCGTGAGGACGGATATACTTCGTCACTGTTTGGAACGATTAAAAAATACATCAATTTTTGTCGTTAAGGAAAAATGACATGTAAAATCGGCCGATTTTTTGGACCACGAACTTATGCAAATCTCTCTCAAGCAAAAAATGGAAAATTTGATTTTTACTGTGTCAAAAAAAATAAAATAAAAAATTACTCACGTGGCTGACGATGAATAATGACGATCACCGTAACGACTGCTGGTGCTCGACGAACCGTGGTAATCGTATTCGTGATGAGAGCCTCGGCTGCTGGGCGGAGGCGTAGGATCATCGTACCTGCGGTGGAAAAGTAATCAGATAAATGTTAATTTGCACATATGTGAATTATTTCGGATAGGAAAAAATAAAAAGATATTCACCCATAGCTTTGATCCATAGCAACTCTGGCACGATCCAGAATCGAGAAGACTTTCGCTTTCGCTGGAACTGGACGAGTTATCGGACCGCGCGTTGACGGCGGTGGCAAAATCGTTGCTGCAAATGAGAGGGAACAAAAAATCGAGTTACCATTCAACCAGCGAAGGTATTTGAAAATATCAGAGGTAATGTGAGGTAAAGGTATGCGAGGTAAACGGCCGAATTTTCCAAGCGACGAATTTATCGCGGTAAGCCACTTGGCCCTCAAGTACAAAGATAAATGGAGCGAAAGCACGCCCTGCCTCGCTTATTCTTTCATCCGAGGCTACCCTTTTCTGCGGAGTATTATTCATCTCCTTTCTTCAGAAATTCTCTCATTGTATCCTTTTTCCACGAAATGTGCTGCGATTATAACTCTCAACGAGGTAATTAGAGGCCTACACATTTACCTCAACTTATTACCAAATCATTACCCGAATTTTATTAGCGTACGTTTCACAATTATGAGTTCGCAATTTTATAGATGGCGCGAAAAACTCTTCATCAATCTCAAACAAAATTGAACATTAAAATACAATTATTTAATTGTATTCGTAAAACAGAAGCTCCCAAGTTGAAAAAAAAATGCTTGTAGGTGTTCCCAGAAAAGTTGCCATTTGCCTTTTCCCATAAAATGCAAACATAAAACTGAAAGAAAACGGAAACAACGCCCAAGTTTAGCAATTATTCTATAAAACCGTGAACTCATAATTAGCTGTCTGTAAAGACAGGATGAAAAAAATTCCATAAAAAATTCCATTGAAATTTACGTACATAAAGCTCAAGCATTTTATTATTTAATTAAGATAAAAATTGCGCTGGAGGACAGAAAGTCATAAGACACAAAAAGGTATGATAAGTCGCCGTCGAGAAGTTTGCCGTTTTCCGCCTCGTCGTGGGAAAACGGAAAACTTGTGTAATGAAAATGGGAGAAAAATAAAACAGCGTGTGGTACCAATTCGTGACGGACCTCTGGACGTACGAGGCGGTGCTGGCCTGCTGCTTGGCCTCAATATACCGCCACCGCGAGCGGAAGGTCTCCTCTCGTCCCCAGCCGCAGGATCGTCGGCCATGCTGAGTTCCATCTCGCGCATCTGCTCCTGGCGTATATTGTCATTGTTGTCGGGGATCAAGTACTTTCGTACCTCGGCGAGGGCGAATGCAATTCTGGCGTGGGCTTCAGCGGGTGGCGCCAGTGCTGCGATTTCCACGTGCAAATCGTCCGACAGATGAGCGTACTTCGGGTCCAGTGATTGACGGCATTCCTCTTCCTGTTGATAAAAATTTTGAGCCACGTCTTCGACATCTCGTACTCTTCTTAAAATTAATCAGACCATTTTTCCCGAGGAGCAAAAAAAATCGTGCAGTCTGAAGAAAGTATATATAAATAAGTATATTTATTCAGTAACCAAAAATCAAAATCAAAACATTGATTTCCAAAAAAAAATCCTTTGCATATGAATTTAATAATTGTCAGGATAACATTGATTTAAAGCGAAGTGTGGTTGGATTAAAAGTCAGTAATTATTCATTCAAGTGACACAAGTGCAGTAAATAAAATGAGACAATCGGGCTATTCATAAATACAATGGGTAGATTTATGAATTGGCAGGTGTCAGTGCAAAACTCCAGAAGAACGATTGCAATTTAAATGAATTCCCTTCTGTGTTCAGATAAAAATTGATTATGTGGATATAAAGGATTCGTGGGGATCATAGGAAGCTTTCGGAACTTGCAATAAATTGGGTCACCCTACGAGGCTACATTTTTCCACTAGCAGCAGCAGCAGCAAGACTGTACAAATACATTGTGACATACTCAAACACCCAGAACCGAGGAATTCGTCGGTATCCTGGAGGGAAATATCTTAATGAAGTAGGGATATTCTGATAAGAAAGATAAAAGAAAAAAAAAAAAGAAAAAGAAAAAAGAACAAACAGACAGAGATGAAAGATTGGAATAGTGTTTGCAAGGGGCTCACCCGCTTATGCAAATTTAAATATCTCGAGAGTGGTTGGGACTAGGAGAGTACCGCAGAAATAATGGCCCGTATAATTTTACGGACGATTCGCAGTATTCCGCTATTCGAGCATACAGCCTCCTCGCTTTTGTAAGAAGCGAAACGAACGAAGGCGTAAATTCACGTTAAATTATCGACGCGATGGAAATACTTGAAGTACTCTTTACCTGAGACAACCGGGTATTATTATCTTCTATAACCTCGAGCAAGTTTGTTAGTTATCCGGTAGAACGATGGTACACTCGATAATAATGTTGTCGTGAGGCCACAAACGCAATATCGGAGTTTACGTGATCGGTGATGAATATAAATTAAATCATTAATACTATATGGTTACCCTATGCAACAGAGTGTGTCAAGGGCTGCATCTATCTACGGGGAATATTGCCTGATACGGACCCCATAAATTGTATGACCAGGCTTCGCGACAGGGAATTGACCGTCCTGTCCCTTGTGGCTTCAATAAACAATTAGCTGGACCAGCGATAATCCCACGTACTCGATATATTTTCCCACAAATGAATTTATGCAAACCATATCGTGAGTTATATTGTGTTAAAACATCAAAGGCTCCACGAGAAATTCCAATAAATCATATAAAATGATATATGGCAATCATGTAACTGATTGCCCCTCGCTGTCCGTTCAAGTTCATAATCAATAATTATTTTTTCTGATCGAAAATTCCTCTCATTGCTGGAAATACCATGAAAGAATAATATAAAAATTCTCCCTGTATTTATTATGGAAATTTAAAATATGAATTAAAAAATAAACTTGCTCTATTGAAATGACGTGAGGTGTAACTGCGAAGAAAATGAGACTCAGCGAAGGCCAATCCTTCGTAAAGTGTTTTCAGGATCATGCGCAGAGTGTGATTCATGAATATGGTTTCGAAGTGACTGATTTATCCAATCGGTTGGTCCATTTGCCAAAAAATCCTTCAGGTTCACCCTGAAGCCAGGGAATTATTTATTGGTCTTTCTTCATTGAGGACAAAGAGTTTTTTTTTTAATTTATAATACTTTATGTCTCCCTTAAGTGGTCATATAAAAAATTGGGGATGCCCAGAATCATTGCCTATTTTCGTGGAATATCTGTGCTGAATTTCTTCGACTGTACTCTATGCACTGTGGCTAAATCCCCCACACTATGGAGTGCAAAGTAGGAATGCAGAACCGCGATGCGAATTCACAGGTCTGGTGCGCTAATGCGCCGATGTCTAGCCACGGGGTAGAGAAGTACGAGTAGGAGAAGCTGCGGGCACTGCGATAATTAGGTGCAAGTGTATAACACTCGTACCTCGGATGACCCTCTCCGGGCATAACGTTAATCCCTGGAGTTACGGTTACTGCCGCGATAAAGCTTACTTATCTACTCCGTTAAACTGAAAATTTCCCCATTTGCCCATTCTGCGATTCTCTCAGTAATACCAAAGCATAGGAAAACTAAAACGTGTGTTTCATTGCATTCCGTGAGAAACACGAGGCGCGTCAATTTGTTAATTAATTGCAATACGTGTGTCTCGATATAATCGTCGAATGTTCCATTTAATGGGTTCGACTGATCATAGAGACGATCGATAAAATATGTCGCACATTTTTACGAATATGAAATAATAATGATAAGCGAAAATGAGAAAAAATGTGCAGCAGAGAAAAGGTGAGCTTTAAAACTTGGCGCACAATCAGCCGATCGTCTGGAGAATTTCGGTCCAGCACGCAATAAAAGCCACGGTACAGTGTCGTATAATACAGAATCGGGCAATTTTCACGCTTCGATTGATACGAGTATGAGTAGGAGGCGATAGTCGAGCCGGATGACGTGGGCGGAGAGGATCTTCCGTTCCGTTCGACATAAAAACTCCGGATTCAATCATACTTTCCACGGGCCATTCCTGCCAAGGGACTAGCAAAAATCTGAAAAGTATCGAGGAATAGTGGTAATTCGAATAACACGATAAGGGCACCGGTGATGCAGAAAGGTACATACATGAATATAAGTATACCAGTCGAGGGTAGTGAGCTTTGTGCTCTCTTTTACTGGCCCGAGGGTCGCTCCGAGATATCGAGCGTATCGGGATACCATCAAGCTGTAAAAAGCCAAAAGGTATCGCAGTTACGTAGATAAAAGGAACAACAGTCTATGATCGAGATTCAGGACCTGGCGAACCTGATCACAAAGTTGTAAATACGATTCCTAAAGGCTATTAATCCAGAGGAAGTAAACTGCAGGATATTGTTGCATGGGACAATAGTAAATTTCCGCCGGAAGGTTATTCAGTAGCTTAAGATACGAACAAAACAATTCCAGTGGCAAAAGCAAAAACAGAAATTCCAATTTCTCTTCCACGGTTTTATCTGTTGGATAAAACTGAAAGCAATTTTCATGAAAAAATAAAATAAATGTTTATGTTGAAAAAAATTTAAGCCAGGGAAGAAATAGCTCGTGAATTAATAAAATAGTTAATAACCCTGATCGCTGTGCCATGCGAATGATAATTATCTGATATTGAATGGCACGAATAGTCGAGCATGAAGCATCGAGGGCCAAATCTCACTTTCACCGCGGCTGAGGGTCGGTGCAGTCACCGGTAAATAACATTTTCCATTTGCCAAAGTGCGTTACGACCCAGTAAATACCTTCAGCGAGTGAGCATGGGGGGCGGGGGGGTAGACAGGCCGTAAATGTGCGAGTGTGAAGGTGGCGAGGGTGGTTTTGCCATCAGCAGGGGGTTAACTAGGCCGCGTGCACTGCAATTAATTCGAACGTGATTAAAGCAACGCTGAAATGGAAACTGTGAAAGACTGGCATCGTGGCCGGTAGGACCACCAACCCATCACCTCGCAAACTTTGTACCCAATGCTGATGTGACCGGGGCACGTAGGACGTTGGAAAAGGCAGCTTCAATTGTCCCTATTCCGTATTAAATTTTGTAAAATATACTTTTAAAAATCCACTTTTTCATCCCTGCGGCGAGCGTGTCCAAAAAAACGTCACTTATGCTATGGGGGTTTTTGTAAAACATTTGTTTTACGTTCACACATGTTACAAATCATTGTAACGAGAGTGATCCATATTGCCCCGGTCACTGGTATTAAAATTCCCAAAGACTGAACGATTAGGGAAAATGAAACGAGAGTAAAGAACGAGAAGGATTCCCATCGATCTTCCCATGCATTGAGGCCATAAAACAATGCAGGATGGACGCAGCATCCGTGGTCTCAGTATCGATGATCGATGCCGTTTCCTACCCGGGACGACTTTCTTGCTCAGCTGGCTGAAAAACGAGGCGATTCGGCTATATCCCCCTTTGCCTCTCATCTGGCGTTCCCTTTTCAAGTCTCACGGGTGAGATAGACGTCAACGTTGATCCAACTCCGGGGACGAAGCCTCCCCCACCCTCCCCGCGGGGTTGCTGCTCTTCATGGTGTACAGGGGTCATATTTTCATGAAGGAAAAGCCTCCGAGAGCTTAACCATCGTGGCAGACGATTCACCGACGTCATAAATCACGATCCCGAGGATTGGATAATTTATGACGGGAATCAAGAACCACGAAGCATCGCCCGTAGAGAAAAGTGGGTTGTGTGGGTGTGTTGCACGTTGATGAAAAGCCGGTATTGAAAAGTTGACCGACTACGATTTTTCGTTGGAAAACTGTGACCTATCCATGGACGCGTCTCTCACTTCCGGACAAAGAATTCCACGTTGGTGAAGGTGGCATTGTCATCATTGAACGGGAGACGAAAGATCATGACTGGACCAATCGAACCCCAAAGGAGGCCAAAGCTTTTCACCATGAAACTCGATTAATCGCACGTTCAACGCAGCATAACTGTGCCCCAAGTAAAAACCATAAACAGCAACACGGAAAGTGAAAAAGAAACGAGCCATTAAAAGTTCGGAATGACGCGAGGAATTCTAGGCGCATCCAACAAGAAATGTGAGAGATGAGGTTGGGAGAAAAGCGAAAGAGGATACAGTTCTCGGTTCATTAAGAGCCTCTTATCTGCCGCGAGTCTCACTCCAAGTTCTTCTTTCTCACTGTCCCCCCTCCCCTCCCCCCCTCACCGAATTAGTAGTTATTCCAACTATGTAGCAGCGGAGTGGACGCTTTTACTCCTCTAGCTCGAGTTTGATGATATTTCTGCAGCGGACTACTACGACGTGAAATAAACTTTCTGAGTGCAGCTCGTTTCACCAACGTCATGACGTTTTCCTACCTCTATGAAAGCAAGCTTCTTCCACGTACACGCGCATTTTGAATAATCCTTTTCCAGTGAATATCCATTCACGACTGGAGACCAACGGTGGGTGATTTCCATGAGTCCAGATGGACCACCAAATTTGCATGGTAAACTCGTGGACCTTCGCCACGATTCACTCAAAAACATATTGATTCAACATGATCGCATTTTTGGGCTCAATTCATGTTGCGAATCCAGGTTAATGTCTCTATGGTTTCCGGTGTCGTAATCTCTTCATCGTTATCGGTAGCCCGACCTGCGCGTTATCCAGAATTGGGACGAGAAAGGATCAGCGTGATGCGTGTTTGTCGTTAATCGAC
The DNA here is from genome assembly GCA_947507545.1 of Clistopyga incitator. Classification (NCBI taxonomy): domain Eukaryota; kingdom Metazoa; phylum Arthropoda; class Insecta; order Hymenoptera; family Ichneumonidae; genus Clistopyga; species Clistopyga incitator. Next base: position 11,751,366 of record OX382177.1, read on the forward strand.
TGGAGGGGCAAAACGGCAGTTAAGAGCGTACGTGCTAAGCACACCGGCGCGGGAGCTTGGCCGATTACCCTACAAAATCGCTCTCCGGCTGAAGACACCCGCCACATGTCGACTATTGCTGGATACACTCGATTTTCCCTGAGTGGAATAATAATCGCAGATTCTTCAAGTGTATCGCACACGTGGGGGTTGGTTATCGGCTCCGAAAACCTTTGGAAAGGACCTTGCTGTGCTCTGGGTGCTTTCTCAGCTCCTCGGGAGTCCCTCTCGCTGTGAAATCTCCATCCAAGTTTGCCAGAAGAGGAGCACCGAGTGGAGAACCAACTTGGCGGCTTATCAAATCCTCGGGAGTTTCTACCAGCGCCCATATTGTCGAGGGTGGCCCGGAAAGGACTTCTTCCCTCTCCGCTACAATGTACAACATATAATGTCGAAGAAGCTAGGACATCCACACGCAATTTTTTCGATAAAATCTATACCCAAATTGTCAACTATATATTGGCGCAAAAAGATACTTTCCAGGTCCATTCCTTATACCAGAAACGTGTTAATGTCTTAGCTTCCGGCGAAGCTAGGAACTGAAAAGAAAAAGGAAATAATAGACGCACCGGAAAAAAAAAAACTTTATACGAGAATTATCGGCTATTCATCGGCTCTGGAAAAAATTAAGTTTCGGTCGAATCGTACGACCCGTCGAGGAAAACCACCCCTTGAGCTTCAGAACAGTTTTATGAATAATATCATAGGCGAATTAACACTTGCCAACGTTCAATGGCAACTTGAATATGAATAATAGCAAAACAATCGTAATTTTTGCTCCCGAATGACGTTGGGAGCGAATTAAAAGCTGCAGCCCTTGGATTTAAAAAATCGCATGTGGATGTCCTACCGCATCGATGCACCAGTTTCCAGCTCCCTCGTCTCGCTAATTCCCTTCTGTCTTATTATACGATGTATAAACTCGATGACAACGATGACAATGGATGACAACGTTCAACAACCTGCCCACCAAACCACCACCTTGCACCTTAACCGAGTTATACCCTGCGGCTACAGAACCCCACCGGAAGTTAGCAGCAGGTACTGCCAGACACGAAGGAGTTTCTGCTCACACTTTGCTCGCAAAGATCCGTGACTCCAGGAGAGCTTTCCGTGTTGCTGCTTCACGAAGTTTTCATTATACACGGTAACTCAAGCAAACCCGAGCTTGAAATTCAGCTACGGTAGAGAGAGAGCTGTCTTATGAGGTTTATCGTAACTCCCTGTCGGACGCAATTCGAGCAATCCTGTCGGACCATGAAGAGACACGCCGTATTTGCTCTTCACTCTTCAGCTGATTCCGTATACACAATAATTTGTCTGTTTGCCGATTTGATTCTGATGATTTTCAGGCCTCTTCGCTTTTTTCCCCCTGGCGCATTTGTTTTGCTGCTTGGTTGCGTTAACAAGTACCATTAATCACAGGGTTTCAGCTGCTAGTGGTTCTCTGAAAGGCTGGCAACGTAGTCTTGTGCATTGTGGTAGACTTGAGATTAAGATGGAAGCACTCGCATTCACGAAGAGACGAAGAGAAACAGCTCAACATGAACATCATGTGTAACAGACGTTACGGGTAAAAGGGCTTATTTGTAACAATGAACTTGGTTAAAAATTGTTAAGAACAGTGCAGAAGCTTTCGTAACCAAACCGACAATTTTCATTTCGTCTTTTCATTTTTATTCCCTGAAGATGCAGGTGTTTATTATTCAAAGATTGTTTCGTAACTGGATGACATGTTCCTGAGAACTTGAACGGTATCGCTCATCCCCGTTCTTTACTCGGTTCTTTTTTTTTTTTTACGCTTCATCCTCTAACGTCGTATCTCTCTAACACGTTTAAAATTTCAAGACCCGACGTCGTTGCGAGGCAGTCGGAGGAGGAGGAGGAGGTGGAGGAGGAGGGAAGGGAGTACCTGTCGAGTAGGTCGACGACTTTGAGACGCACGAAGGTTCTCTATCCTGCAATGTCATCGGCCGTACGCTGATGGAAAGCCAAGATTTTATTGAGCTTCCCGAAAGGTGGAATACGCGACGATATTCTCAGGGGAAAAAGCCGGCTTTGCTCAGACGCTCCTAGGTACACGAATTGGAGACGGTAGAAGGGGGAATAAAAAGACGACGATGGCCACGAGAAACGAAAACGAAAGAGGGGCATATAAGAGAGATAAAAAGTTTCAACCGGAGGCTCTATGTCCCAGACTCCTAAATATAAGAAGTCGTAACGATAAATCACTCGCGCTCTATCCGAGATTTCGTGATCCAGATGGGGAACCGAAGGATAGGGAGCCTCTCTCTCAAGCTCTCCCTCCCGCCACCATTCTGAATTTACCTAGAATACTTGGAGGTTCGTACTATACGACATTTGCCAAAGACCAAAAGCCTCGACCTTGCTCTTTCTATTTCTCCCTCTCCTTTTCATCCCCATCTACCGTCGCCTAGGCTTCGCGTCTGTCTGGCTGGATTTTTCTATTCACAGCGTTCAACCGTCGTCGGAGCACCTCCATTCTTTCTAACAAATAGAATATACGGTAGCTCCTGTTGTCGGGAGGGAAGTTTTCTAAAACGTTGTTGCTCTCGCTGCTGCTGCTGCTGCTCTTGGCTTTTTAGACGCGATCTCGCTTTCACTCGGATATCGCAGAAACGTCATAAAGGATTTCCCAAAGAAAACCACCACAGATAAGGCCCCGAGTAGAACTATGGATTGCGTCGTTCACCGAACGCTCGAGATATCTCGCGGAAGGGAATTGAAAAATAGAAGAGCTTGCGTTAAACAAAAATGTTTTATTCAGGGAATTCGTTTCCCTCAAACGACTCCAAAGAACTTGATTATTCGCTTAAAATTTAAGTATTGTCCGCTGTTTTGGAAAATAATACAACGCGAGAGGTAAAATATTTATTATTCAAGCGAAAACTGTGTCAAAAGGAAAAGTTGAAATGTCGTTCCTTGCAAATTCAGCGCTGTACATTATTTTGTCGTATCTGCCGTGAATAAATAAAAAAAAAAAAAAGAAAACTGGCAAATAGAGTTTTTTACGAGCCATAAAGTTTCGCTAAATTTTGTTTTTCTTTTTTTTTTTCTTTTTTTTTCACAAACATAAACACAGAGTTTAATCTTTACTGTGTTTACGTGACGCTATTCACTCGAAGCTTTCAAAGCTCAAGGGAGAATTTATTTTCCCGGTCGTCATAATTTCCTGGCAACAATGACACAGAGCAAAGGGGGAAAAAGAGAAAAATATTTATGAGAAATGTTCGTATTGTGTTTGCATTGATGGTACCAATCGATTTTGTAAATAACCTTGGAGCTTTTCTCAAAAATATCGGAAACTGAGTAACCGATTATTTAACTCAGCGATATTGACTAATTAAGCGACGGTTTGTAATAGAACACGTGAGGTTCGTTCTCAATTAATCTCCACTTAATAGCCGACGCTGTGATTCATGCCCAATTAATAACTGGAGATCCGGTTACGCCGAAAAAGCTCCGATTAAAACCGAGACGTTCGATGAACGTTCTTAATCGTACACGATTATTAATCGAGTTTATCCGTGCGATTTCTAACTATGGTTATCGCAATTTTCTTGCAGCTTCATTGACTAATTTTAGAAAAAGGAAAAAGTTTAAATTATGTACGTTACATGAGAATATTCTATGTAATAATTTTCCGACTCCCTGGTACATGGGGAAAAAAGAAAATTACCAAATAGGGATTTCGTCCGGAGCATAAAGTTTCGTTAAAAAAATGTTCCTTCTAATTTTTGCGAGACAAACGTTCGCACAAAGTTTAATTTTCACAATTTTCCCGTGACTCCATCCACTTGAAGCTTTCAAAGTTTCCGAGAGAATTAATTCTCCCGTCTGTTATAATTTTCCGGCAACAATGACACATTTCCCAAACGGCCGGGCGGCGCTGCTCACTGCGCACCGGAAAATTCACATTGTCACGAATGTTTATGGTATTTCAGCGGTGGAATAACGTGCTTGCCGAAAGAACGCGTATGGGGTCGACAAAGTGAGGCTGGGAAAAGAAGCAGCGACGCGAGATCGAAGCAATGTGGGAGAGCGCGTGTATACGTACCCTACGCTTTTTCCACCGTGAAAGAGACCGCCGAGAGAAAAGCGCATGAACAACTTTTTTTCCCCGCAATACTCGCACGTATACACGAAGAGTACACGCTTTTTTCCGGCAAGCCCGAAGTTCAAAACTGAAGCGGAAACCAGAGCCGGACGAAGGAGAGAAAGACAGGAAAAAAAAGAGAGTACGAAAAAGTGAAATACAGAGAGAGAGAGAGAGTCATAGGACTTTCCGAGAAAAATACGTGCTTTTCCACCGATATACACATATATACATATACATAAGCATATAGAGAATGAGCCCTGAGGCGTCGTTGTCACTGTCAGCCAGCCGAGTGTATCTGAAAAAGCTCTCTTTTTTCCACCCCTTTTTGCATCGTCGCTCACCGATAATAACTTTACTGTTGCGAGTGTCGAGGCACTTCTGTGAGAAGCTTCCATTATCCGAGTTACGTAAAAGAACGAAAGAAAAAAGAAGAAAAAAAAAACAGAAACAAAAAATGAAGCAGGTGTCGTCGTTGGTTTTCTCAAAGTTTCGTTCTTCATGGCCTCGGCGTTGCCATCATTTATCTGCGGGTCACATTTCACACTGGGAAAAATGAGATACAAAGCGTAAGAAAAATCCTCATTTGTTCCAATGGGCATACGCAGCGGTGCGATGGTTCCTCGCGCTGAAACGTTATATATATATATTAAATAGCTCGCCGCCTCTTCCCGGGGTCAAAAGTTGGCGTTGCCGGGATAAATGCATTCCGCAAAATCCGGGAGAGCGAGAGAGATAAAATAAGGCAGTCCACTGCGTGAAATTACACTAGTTGGAAACCGTGAGAGCGCAACGTGACACCGTATTTTATAAGTTCACCGTTTCAGCCGCTGGTGGCGATGGTCGTTGAGGAAGGTGCAAGGTACTTTGGCGAACGCGACCGGGTACGATCATTGTCGGCGATAAAACTGTCACGCTTCTGCGGCCGACGTTCTCCCACGCTCCTGCAAAGCCTTCGTTCCCTTATCACGGCAGAACAGACGCTCGAATACGAATTTTCCTCGGGGACGAGGTCGGAGAATGTTGCTGTGTCGCTGGGGCTCGCTATATTTTTTCAATTGTGTCGACAATGTCGGAGGGTAACTGGTGTACTACCAAAATAAGCTTCCGGGATCAACCCTTCAACTGACGAGCTCTTAAACATTTCGCTTGCAATTTTTCGCCCATGTTAATTAAAATAATGGGAAAATTACTAGCGGTGAAAAACGTGACAAAGATTTTCTCATGATTTTTTCGATGGAATTTGTGATTTTTTTAATTCAAAATAGTGCTGTCAAAAAAATCTATAATGAAGAGAAGGTGCATTTCCCTATTAGTGATAATTATGGAAAATCTTTGCTGGATAGATGTTCTATCTTTGATAGAGAATCTGATTGTGATACTGTCAGGACTGATGTGAAAGTCTTAAGAAAATGTACGAAAATAATGTGGTTCTTGTTATCCGCTGATGATCATACGTATACGAGTTGTATATCTCGTTGGGTGAAAGTAAAAACAGAAGGAAAGCGGATAATTGAACGCGAAAAAGGGGCGAAGAGATAAGAGGGAGGGCTGAAATATAAAAAAGTTTACAATCCATTTAAATTGGAGTAGCGTAAGAAGAAGAAGAAGAAGATGAGACGATGAAGCAACTGGCATCTTCGACAACGAAAATAAAAAAGTTAAAGTTCCTTTCCGCGGGCGCCCGTTGGATCTCTACCTATATTCATTTCTTCTGACTTACTCGTTAGACACGAGAATTCCACGGGGAAATAGAGAATTGCCCGGGAAATTATGTGCTCGATAATTGGATTCGGATGGGAAAATGTCAGCCCGAGGGAAGGAAAAATAGTTTGAAAAAAAAAAAAAAAAAAAAAAGGATCAAGTATAACAAGATCCAAAGTCTCCTGGTAAATCGTGTATATAATCTGACCTTTTGTCTATCCTTCATGGACCCTCGTCCTAGCACGGCCATTTTGCACATTGTCTCCTCCTGCAGACGTTTCATGGAATTCCCCTTCGGCCCAAGCAACTTCCCGACGAAGTTGAACTGCAACAGAAAACATAAATTTTGTGAATTTCCACCCCAGAGCGAAAAATAAATATAGAGCGAATTCACGGTGGCGCGGAATTAAAATATCCGCTGAGCAAGCAAATTGTACACTCGATTCCCGCCCTCTACTATATTTACCGAGGGTGTATATGTATATCAATGGGGAGGGGAGGATGATTTTTTTTGTCCATTCGTTGCGGTAAGTGGCCGGGACAACGGGAGACGGAAACCGGGTGAAATTTGCATCGCGTCCAACATCCAACACAAGCGCACACAACTCGCCTACGCTTTTCTACACTCGTCGGGGTAAAACAACTCTTGATTAAATTCGACCAGCGAGCCGGTACAACGAGGGAACTACGAGCGTCAGTCGGCCAAATTATATTTTAATTAATTCGAAGGATCAGCGACTAGCCGACACGTGATGACAGCCCGGGGGTCCCACATAATTATATTTCTTTTTTTTTCTTTTTTCATCCTCTTCGTAATCTCTGTGAGGCGCGAATGATGCAAATCTCCACCAACGTTCCGGTAAAAGGAGAGAGAGAAAAAGTATAGGAAAAAAATTGGAGGATAAGGCGTGGACGCGACATGTAATATAAATTTGCATCCTGGATATGGTTACCTGATTATATGAAATTTCTTGTGTGTTGCAGGTGTCGTTATCATTTTTTAAAATATATTTATATATATATATGCCCATATCGTTTTTAATTCTCGCTTAAAATTAAAATAATTACAGATAATATTGCATGATTGACAATGCGTAATTGCGAATGGGAGGAAATAGTAGAGTTGGAGGGGAAAGAGCCAGTTACGTTTTGCCCCAGCATTTCCTAGGGGTCAACTCGCGCCGGCGTAGAAACACTAGCTGCGCGTGTACATCGTCCGATAATTATCACGTCCACGGAGCCATGGGATAACGTGGAGGGGCACGAGTGCGTGGACCAAACGCTGTTCGGTCGCCCGAATTAATCGTCCAACTTTCACCGTTTGGCTTTTCCTACGGGGTTGCGTATTATACACTTCCGATAATCATCGATCCGTGAAATTCGCCTCTAGGCTCTAGGCAACTTTCCGCTACGTCTGAAACGTTTTTTTTTTTTCGCAGAAATTCCCATACGAAAAAATGTTTCATTACGACTTCCACATGGAGGAAGCTTTGCCATTGCCATTGACTTTATTTTCCGATTTTTCAACTATGGTGATTTAAAGCCGCGCTGAAACGTGAAAAAAAATCACATTTTTGGAAAAAAGTTCTGTAAATAACACATTTCGGGAAGCAGAAAGTAAATCACCAAAAGAAAATTCCTGCATTCGCTATGAAAGCAGTAGAAGGAAATTCTATATCCCCCATTATTCTCAGTGCCTTAAGAAACAATTTCAATTTCCTCCTCGAATTTTAATACCTGACCAAATCCGCGGAGCGGAAAAGTCAGTTAGCCCGTTAGTCATAATACGAATCTGTGCACAGCAAAACCAAACGTAGTTCAAACTTGGTCTGAATCACCCCTATAGAAACTTGAAGATCTCCTGAGGCGGCCATGGGAGCCGAAGAGACGAGGCATTCGCTGTGCTCTGAAAATTTTCCAAGAAATCCAAATTGAAACTTGCACCACGTTCGCTATCTCCTTGTCGTCGTCGTCGTTGCCGTCGACTTCGTGCAGCCTCAGCGCTATTATTATTAAGTGGACGGGGCGGAGTTGGATGTGCGCGAGTCACGATGTAGATCCAGAGACAGAACTCTCGAAGAAACGCTTTCTAAACTTGGCGGAGCTGTCGCAATAACGTGAAAGCTCCGATGTTGCCCTCCGTTACCGTTGCACAGTGGCTTCCTTGGTGTTAAACTCCTGTTCCGACTTCTCTCCGGTATAGCCGCAGAGCGAAACATCCAACGAGACACCACGAGCTACTGTCTTCGAAACTGGAGCCCTTTACCGCCGACCGGAGTTTACAGCTTCTTCATCTCCCCGTATGGAAGACACGGCATCGGAGCGTGGACGACAACGTGGCCCCGATCGAAGACGTGATACACAACAAAATGGTAGCCTCTGGCAATCTCTCTCAGACGGTATCACCAGCGCGGATATTGCTAGAAGCTGAGAACCTTGTGCAGGTCTCGAAGTACGACCTGATGCGCTTAAACCGGTTACAGTATCACTGCGTTACAACGTTGAGAGCCAGCTTCCCTCGTAAACCCAAAATCGAATTAAATACATAAACTTTATGATGGAGATCGTGTTTTTAAAGCAAAGATTTATCGGTGTCTTAGGCAGTGAGGTAAGTGCATTCAATTAGAATAATAATTTGTGGTGAATCTTTTTAATCAAAATAATCCTCCGAAGCAGCTAAAATTGTAAATTTATGAGTGCTCCAAAAATAATCAGGTTTCAGGTCTAGACGAAATATCAGATATCGATGATTTTTTGTTACAGATTTTTCAGCTTCGGTGAGGAAATACGTGACGTGTGTTGAAAAATGTGCAGTGGGTATATACTAATTTTTCGAGAACCAGTTGCACCGTAGATCAGCATCACGGTAAGAGGAGAAAATTAATTTTTTCAAAAGTAATCTCGCGTTTGTATCCTATATAACCCACAGAAGATGAGCACGGGACTCTCGACTTCATTAAAATTCCGAGCACCACTGCGGAGCATTTAGTTTGCGAAGAGAGAGGTGCGAATTGGCCGAGCGGTAAGCGCGAACCATGCGCGCGATACCCCAGAGGACTATTTTTTAATTACATTTTCGGCGTTGTAGATTTTTCCAGCTTATACACCCGATATGTGCCTGCAATAACAACGTCCGAATGCTTAATCGCGAAAAAAGAAAAACGACATTTTCATGTTCAAGTATAAAGCTGAAGTGAATTATACGTTTTTATAGCCCGGGGATTGAAAAAAAAAAAAAAAAAAAACGCCCCCCCAGTAAAAAGTCCACAAAAAAAGAAGAAGTTACCTTTTAATCAACTGATAATTCCCCAGTGAATTTACAACGATAAAGTTGTCCGAGAGCGATATGCAATGAAACTGTCATAATTTATGCGAAACCGGAGAGTTGATAATAACATTTTACGCGGAATAAACTTTGCGGCGAGCGCTGCCACTGCTCGTCGGGCCCACGAGTGCCCGCGAGGCTGAAATGAATATTCCAGTCGCGAGGGATTCATCTGGTTAACAAGTCAAATGACTGGTGGAGAGCGTTGGTCACATCTGATAAGTTGACAGACCGAGCAAGCGTTACATCTGTCGACGAGCGCTAAAATAACGCTCAACAAAACTTCCACAGCGAACGAGATGTTCATCCGAGAGGAGAGGTTGAAAATTTTCCGCGCTCTTCGTGTGTCCATGAGTCTCTGAGCGGTGATACCAAATGGAAAAGGGTACCGAGAGCGATTCGACGGCAACAAACCGACGTACGTGAAGCAATATAGACAGTGGCCCGAAATGCGGCGAATCCGAGCATCCGTTAGTGCAAACGGGGAGCGGAGAACAAGCTGTGAAGTAGCTGTGGAGCTCCGGTAGATAGTTCCACCAGGATTGACGGGAGATCCGAGCTCACGGGCGTTTACATCACTTGGTTGAATCGTTTCCGGTTACGTGTGTCCCCGATGTTCGTGAGTGCGGATGGAGTAGCAACAGCGGGATCGACGATCAATCACAACAGTCATCGGGTGGCATCGATGCTGAGAAGGATCGACGTCACGGTTAATGGAGAGGAAAGCCAGCGTCACAAAGTGTGCAACCGAGACGAATTCTCCTGGTATTCGCTGCACACAGATCCATAACGTTGTGGGTAGAGTCAACAGAGTAGACAATAACGACGCCCCCGAACAGAGGGTTGATCTTCAAAGGATTCGAAACTGGCGCAGCACGAGCTTCTCCGCGCAACTCGTGGGCATGGATCTCTGAAAGAAGAGAGAGAGAAAAAAAAAAAAAAGAAAATTAATTCTATCGCTGGTACATCTCGAAACTTTTGTAATTGGAAGAATTCAACGTGTTCCGTAATACCAGGTCGGAACAACTTTGCCGACTGGCACTTTTCCTCGATTTTTCTCGTTCCTTTTGTTGCTTTCGTTCCTTTTCCATTCCCTCCTCGGTAACTTCTCACGCTTGAGTCTGTCTCCGATACGATAGAACTTTGATTTCTCTCTCGAAGCTATGAAAGTGATAATTCTTCAATTGAAGCTGAATTAAGATAGGTAAAAATGGGTAGAAAAGTTTTCCACTGATTCGACAGCTCTGCCAAATGAGTGGAGAAGATCGCGCAGGGCTTCATGGGAGAGATTCCGGGAGGTTAGTCTCGGTGAAGTTGCGATTAATCAAGATTTTCAGGCAAGATTGAATTCGCCGGGTTGGCTAATTAATGCCGTCCAAGATGTCGACCTTCGTGAGGACTCCGAACAAGAGATACGAGGGGGTAAGAGCGGCCGAGGTATCTCCTCCCCAAATCAGCGGGTATTGTTTAACCGGAAGTCTCGTACTTTTCCTTGTGGCAGTCGCGAGGGGTGAATAAGCCCGGTCTTCGCGCAGTGATAATTAGTCGGGCCTTTTCTCTCGGTGAATTGGAGAACTTTTACCAACGAAGTAGCCGCAAAACCTCGGTACGTGTCTAAGCATAGCAGGGCAACTGGAAAAATCCGTCGTATCGGAGGCCAACGGGCAAAGCTCTCGGTCTGATGCAACGAGCGAAATCGAAAGAGCTTAGTGATGGCTCCCGTTCGGAATACCAACTATGTAATGTGTTATAAATCAAAGCTTCGAGAAAAGCCAGTGGCGAATGGGCGTTGGACCGAACAGCCAGTGGCACTCTTCCGTTCCGGCCAGAGAAATAGCACAGCCGTGAGCCTCCGCTTCTATTTGCGACTTGTGATTTACCGGGCGGTCCAGAATTGAGGCAGAGGCGCGAGGGACGCGAACGAGAAAACGAGGAAACACGAGGGACCTGGACCACCGCAACATTTGTGCCGACGATACAGGCTCTGCGAAAACCAGTAGCCGACTAATTCCTAATAACGATGTGCCAATCTTCCTCTCTTCGCTAAGATGAAGCGCCAATGCCACCAATTAAAGGGAAGGTAATACAAGACCGATGGTATTCAACGTTCAGACCAATCGAGCAGGGGCTTTCCGATGAATTTCACAACTCGATGTATAGATTGATTTATGGGGTACCAATCATCACGTGACTTAGGGAATGGCTCGTTAATTGGGTGTCATGAAAAGGATCAACCAGTGCAAACTCTGTAAAAACTAGTAGTCGACTAATTCCTAATAACGATGTGCCAATCTTCCTCTCTTCGCTAAGATGACGTGCCAATGCCACCAATTAAAGGGAAGGTAATACAAGACCGATGGCATTCAACGATCAGACCAATCGAGCAGGGGCTTTCCGATGAATTTCACAACTCGATGTATAGATTGATTTATGGGGTACCAATCATCACGTGACTTAGGGAATGGCTCGTTAATTGGGTGTCATGAAAAGGAGGATCAACCAGTGCAAACTCTGTGAACATGTTAACCTTAGGCTCCAATTGATCATTACAACCAATCACATCGAAAACAACCATAAATCCTACGAAATTCTTTTGAAAACAAAACCAACTCACGGCAGTTCACATGGTCCGGTCGAAAAAATTCGACAGCATACTCGAGTATAGGTGACGGTGGACGTAAATCGAGGCCGAAATTCGTTCGCTACGTATAAATTAATCGGAGCCTTTCATGCTCATCAATAAAACCACACAGATAAACATATAATAGATAGCCTGGCCATTCATAGCGAATTCTCGGTGGGCCACGGATGGGTAACGAATTATTTGGAAAGTGTTGTTTCAACTGCACGGGTTTACGCAGCTCCGTCCATGCATTATCTCTGTATTTCGCATTAAACTAAAGCAGTAGTCGGGAATTGCGGGTGGAAACGGTGGTGTGCGGGTTTTCCGGGTAGAATGTATAGCGGTACGAGTAACGAGAGTAAAAGGGAGGGTATATGTCGAGCGCGGCACGCCACACATTGCGCCGCCTCGTTCCTACCGAGTTCTAATTTGAACGCGTGCCGCTCTCCGGTTGCGCACAGAGAGAGAGAGAGAGTGCAATGAAGAAAGGTAGAGAAGGAGCGATAAAACGGTATCTCGACGAGCCACAGCTGGATGCTGAGCGTGAGGCCCGTGGAATGGAGAGAGGTCCACAGGTAAAGAGTTTGTTTCGCGCAACGATGATGGGCCTATGGGCAAGGGGCGCGAAGAGGGAGACGAGTGTTTCACAATATAACCAGTGAAAATTGTGTGTTTCGTGAATAATGACTATCGGTACGCCGGAGCATAGAGATACGCGCATTCTTCATTATCTCTCGGCCACCAGCGTTTCCCTTTCGCTCCGTTCGTCCCCACAACAATGTGCCAATTATTCAAATTCCAAATGTATCTCGTTATCGCACCTCGTTAATTTAATTAACTACGACATGGAACTAATGTTATTGTTAATAAAGCTCGTCGAGTATGGTAATTTCGAGGGAATAACATGTGTTGGAAAAAAAAAAGAAGAAGAAAAAAAGGAAGATGGGAACAAAAAAAAAAGGGGTAACCAGGAGAGTCGAGTGCAAAAACGTAAATAGGCCAGTCTCGAGGTGTTGTATGTATTCACGTGACGCTGAATGGAGTGCGGGCTTTTTGACTTTTCTTGTACACGGTCTTCTATGACTTGTCGTCGTCGTCGTCTTCGTCGACGTCGTGAAAACGTCGTCTTCACTCTGGAAGAGTGGCGGTACTCAATGGCACTCGAGAACGGAAGAAGGCCTTCGTCGCCCGGCTTCTTCTTCTTTGGGGCAAAGGGAGAAAGGACGTAGACGCTGATGGAAGATACGCATGAAGAGGCAGAGGAAAACATACGTTATTGCCTCTTCTCGAGGTCTTCATTTCATCCTGAAAGTAAATGAAACGCGGTTGAAAGCCGCGAGAAGAAAAAAAAAAAGAAACGCTGTGCGACCATCTTCACTGGAGATGTAACTTCATTTCTCAAGTTTCCTCGCGACTATCGAATTGCCGTGAAGAATGAGCAATGCTAACGAGAGCAAGCCCGTGCAATCGAGTGGGTGAAGCTCATAACTCGAAAAGGATGGGCAGAGGAAAGTAAAGGGAACGATAGACAATATTTTCTCCGTGACATTGTCGGCCAATGGTATAAGCTTTATTGTCGAGGATCTCCGTCAGCAAATGGCGTTTTTTAATGACGTTAGAGAGAGAAATAGAAGAGGGGAAAAAAACGCCACGCTCTTGTTGGCGGAAACGTCGGGGCTAAGAAATGGCAGTGAGCCGACGTGAAAAGAATCAAGCACCGGGGAAAAATAAAAGACTATAACGTCAGCCACGTGCAGGACACAAGGGCCATCAAAAGGACCGTAACATGGACGCACCGAGGAAGCAGATAGGGAAGGTTCAACGTAAGGATCGAAGTGGCAGGGATGACAGAGGGACATTAAAAACTGAAGAGAAAGCGAGAGAGAGAGAGAGAAGGAAGAGAAGAAAAAAAAAAAGCGAGTAGCGCTTTAGCTTAACAGCCAGACCATAAGACGTTTTCCATAAAACTCACAACTTTTCGATTCTATTGTGTGTGCTGTCCGCTAAGCGAGAGGTCGCGCATTCCGGGAGGGGCTTTTCATGTCGAGCTAGCATTTCTGATTGTTTAATGTCCCGCGAAACGACGACGAACCGAAAAGCCTGGAAGAGACAGACTATGTCATTCACGGTGCGAATACTCGGGTGAACTGGATTTAATCGAATGCCTTGTCCCCGATGAAATTCCAGGAATTGCTAATGGTTGCAACCACAAAGATTATTCCATTTGTCGAGAAACAACCGCCCAACCGAGTATAAACTCGCCAGGGTATTAAATTACTTGCGCTCGACAATAAAAGCGAGAAGAGGCATCTGAGCACGTATCCTTAAGGGACGTTACTTCTGGACTAGAGTACTTTATTACCGACAGGAAAGACTCACGTGATATCGGGAAGCAGGACAGGAGACTCGGGACAGTTCCACCGAATCATGGAACGAAATCGTTTCCCATAAACGATATCGCTTATAACAATTGTTCCCCGGAGTCCTCGGTTTAAATTGGACGCATCTTCAGCTCGAAATTTCCAGTAATAACTGTAAAACGCGGGGATTATTCAATTTGTAAGACGGATGGAGGGGCAGAGGAAATTTCGGAAGGATAATAAAACGTTTTGCCTTTAACGATAAAACTAAAGAGGAACTAAAGGATCTGTATCCTTACGGGTCATTACTTGTGAACTGTATCGTCTAGTACCCGCACAAAAAGACACTCGCAAGATGGAGAACGAAGGAAGAAAGAGAAAGGAGAAGAAGAAGAAGGAGAAGAAGAAGGTTGTACTCGAGATATACTACTGGTGAAGCTCGGGGCTTGGGGAATACCTTAGTGTCTAGCGAGGTACGACCAGCAGGTACGACCAATGCGCCGGAGGAAGAGGTCTTCGGGATTCACTCGAATACCTTCTTTCCGGCTGAGAGTAATGAGGTCGAGACGCCGAGGAACGAAGCGTTGCAAGAACGAGGAAGCAACCATCTCCAACATCGCTACCAAAAGCTCCAGCTGCCAGCTTCGCGACTCTCCGAGTGCCCTGAGCTACACAGAGCGAAGGGTAAGGTGTAGGTACATGTTGAGCATGAGGTATGTACCAAGCTGTGGAGAGATGCCCTCGTACATTTGCTTTCGTGGAGAAGAGGCCATCGGGGAAGTTGTTCCCTTCATCCACTCGTGAATGAGACAAATTGTCGGCTAAGGCTTCCCTCGCCTCACCAGGAGACCTTGCTACTTGCGGAAAATACATACATATGTGAGTGGGGGATGGGAATGAGGGAGGGGAAAGGGTAGAGTTTAAGGGTGTACGTGCGGAGACGTGGGAATGTACAGCGGGATATAAATCTTCCTCTAAGAACCTTCCTCGCCCTCCCTCGTCACTTCCTTTCTCTTGGGTTCCCTACGGGCAACGAGGTTTCGAACCAATTAATCCTACGCTACTTTTCCTTTCCTATAACCCATAACGGAGCCTCGTGGTCGCAGACCAAACACCTTAGGCCCTTTACGAGGGAATCACGCAACTGCCGAGGGCTCCACGCGCCTCTATCGGATTCAAGACGCGTACCGACATCAACAAAATAACTCGCCATTCGATATTCACTGCTACCACCAAAAGCTCAGCGGTTACGTGAAATCGGAGAGTGTTTGGAATTGGGGTGGATGAGGCTCTCATTTCGCCAACACAAAGCAACAGTTGCCGAAAACTACGAGCCCCACTCTCCCAACGACGTGCAGCGATTTCGTAATCGTGCTACAATGAGTAAAATTCGTGCTTCAACAATGCCGAATATTCTCATTCTAGGTATCATTATTTTATTACATCATCTATCGTTGCGGGAACCATGAATACGTTATTATTATTATAGCAAGTTATTATTACTTGTCTGAATGTATTCTGATGATTTAATTTTCGCGATGAAATTCTAATAAAAATATTGCAAAAAATGTATGTATGTTGTTTCATTTAGTTTTTTTTTTTTTCCAAATGCTTGAATTTTATAAAAGCGAGAAAACGCCAGTGGCGAGCATACTCGAAAAGCCACTTGAAAAATGGGAAAGCGCTCGGACAAATTGGATGATCAATTTATAAAAGTTCCCATTTCTGTATGACCTAAACGCAATTTCTATCTATACTATTTTTATACCGAGAAAATAATATATATATTTTTCTTCAATGCTGTAAATTTTTTTCTGTATTTTATATCTGCGGTTATTCGTCGTATTGAGAATGAAGAAGCTTGGTGAAAAGTCTGGACGAAAACGAGATCAGGACTCGCTTTTCGGACTGACTATTGAGAACGTAGTGACAAATATCGTCCGCACACCTGTCCACGTACTCGAAGAGTCTTTTATACTCCGTCGTCAACATTTTTTACAACTCCACGATGGTGGAATTCGTTTCGGGGCTTGTGCTTCGTCGTCGATTCAGTGGATGCAGAGGAATCGATATTTATGTCGCGTTCGGGACACCAATAGCCAACGCTGTCAGGTAGACAGTCACGTAGAGTAAAGTAGATAGAGCGGATATACAGTATAGTGTAGTCCAAGGAGTCCAGACGTCGCGAAGAGGATGGAGCAACGGTCAAGTGCGAAGTCTATGGAGCCCGAAGAATACACGAAGTATAGAATTGAGGAGAGTTGAAGGAGGATGAGATGGGAGCGAAGATACTTGAGATCTGCCGTCAGGAGCTCGGAACCACTCGACGGTTGCCTGAATTGCGAATAGAGGCGACGGCAATGCGACGACTCGAAATTTCGCGCCCTCTCGTATACATAAATACACCTTAGACTCACAAATAATATCTCGCGGTCTACATTCGTATTCATAGTCATAAATAAAGAGCAGCGAAGGAGAAGAATTCATTAAAACAGATTGGTTCCGACAATATTGTGACTCGAGTAATTTATGGAATATTCCCGGCCTTCAAGAGCCAGTTAAGACACTCCACGAGATCAACAATTTACGGGGGTTATCTCAGAAATGAAATGCCTCGAAGTAACGGCGTTTCATTCTCGGAATAACAAATGATAAAAAAAAAACGTCAATTTGACAATATTGCGACTGAGACAATTTGTGGAATATTTCTATTCTTCAGAAATAAAAAGTGTCGAATAAACATTGTTTCATTCTTGCGAACAGAAAAAACAAATCAATCCCGTTGACTATTTCGTGGATAAATTTCTGTCTCTCGGTGTCTGAATGTTTGACCAAAAAAAGAAAATAAAATAAAGTGTACACGGTATAAACGCTCTGTTCGATATTCCAGAAAGAAGGGGCTGTCTCGAGAAGCCTAGAAAATACCGCAGAGTTCTCGCTGAATCGACGAAAAAGCCGCGACGGAGGCAGAGAGAGGGTCGCGGGGCGGCTGCTCCGAGTCACCCTGGGAAAATCTCACCGAGAGCGGTAGGCGAAGGGCTCGTGGGAGAGTAAAAGTCGTTTCGCGAAATATTCAGGAGAATCGACACCGCGGCACCGTGCAGACAGCCGAGTGAAAGAGGGAAGGAGAGATACCGAGAGCGGACGGAGAGCGGAGAGCCGGCAAAGCCCGCTTGCGAAATTGCAGAACTTCTTTTCCAAATTGTCGCTTCGCTGCCGGTGCTACTGAAAACTTTGGAGGGGATGGCTCGACCCGGCAGCTCACAGCTCCCTCGCATTCTGATTTCGCGACGACTTCAGCAATAATTACAAGTACAAACGCTGACCTCGTGGCCACCTGCGCGAAATTATCAAAACGAGAATACCAAGAGAGTCGAGTGTTTCCCGTTAAATGGAACGATAATTGTATGGAAATCGGCAGATTTTTGTTATTAGAAATATCCGCGCGACAATAGGAGAGTAAAGGGAAGCTGGAAGACGTCGGGGTGTGTCGAAAGTCATGGAAAATCTCCAATCCAAAGGGCTTCTGTAAAACTCACTCTCGTTGTACAACACAGACCGCAGAATGCGCCAGCGTGAATCGATTTAGCACAGATGGTGGCGCGCATGCAAATATTCCCCAGCGATTCACAATTTTCGTGGCTTTCCTGCGCTTTTCTCCAGCGACAGTGCCTTTCGCAAATCGCACACCAATTTCAGGGAAAACACTGTATTCACGAGAAAATCTCAGTGTTATTGTAATAAGACGAAATAAAGTGAAATGCACGGGGACAGTGTGATATTACTGGACGGGAGCTGGACAAAAAGGCTATAAGATCGATGGAATTCTCCAGCGACACGGACTTGAAGGGTAAAACAGCTCCGTCAATCAGCGACGTGAATTTTTTACCTATTTGTTGGCGCGACTCTGCCGCGGTGAATTCGGTCGAATTCGTGGGGGAAACGAAAAAGAGATATCGATGGGGGGACCCTCAGGAATTCGGATACCCCTTCTGCCACCGTAATCTACAAAAGAAGCGCAACCCTTGTCACAGCTCGAATAAGGGCGTGAAGAGAGGATGGATTGAGTTTCGTGTTGTAGTTTTTTTTTTTTGTCTTCTTTTACTCGCGAAATTGACTTTCGTTGAATTCTTTTATGAAGTTTAGAGTGATTTATTTTTGAAGAAGGAAAAACAATTTTTATATCTGTTCGGGCGGAATGTTTTCATTTCTTTCATCCATTATTATACTGTGATAAATCGGAAATGAAATACTGAAGAGAACTCGAAAATATGATAAGACGAATTGTCGATTGTGATTGTAATTTCAAACAAAAACAGACTTCCTGAAGTCTTCCATAATTCATGCATTTATTATGCATTATCGTACCTGAAGATCTCAGCAGGTAAAGTTTTCAAAGATTCTATTGGAAAGTAACTGGAAATTCTGTAGAAAATTCTTGGCAAAGGTGAAAGATTTGGGTTTCTCTTGTCTCCGTTTGATTAAACAATGATAGAAGATTATCGGTTATCGAATTAGAGCTTGGAAGCATTGTCAATGATTGATAGTCTTGTCTTGATCTCGGCATGGATCATGAAATTTGGAGGATATCGATCGAGAATACTTGGAAAACCATCGTCCGTTTCTCAGTCCAATTCGCTAATTTCGGTCTACTCTTCGGGCTCTGATTGACGCCCTCCTAATCTCCGTCGGCGAGCTGGGAGGATTCTCATGTCGACGTCGTGAAACAAGAGTGAGAAAGGGGGGTAAGACGAGGGAGAAGAGAGATTTTGATAAATTGAGTGAAGGTGAGGTCGGTCTAAACGTTGATGCTATCGATGTGCGCTGATTTATGTTGCACTATTTCACGTCGCTTTGGAAATTAAAGGAAATTTCTTGAAAAGCTTCCGGGGCTCTCGAGAAACTGAATGTAGCATGCTCGTTAAATGTACCACGGGCGAAGAGACTCAACGATGTTTTTAAATGCACCAAAAGCCTTCAAAGACACGTGTTCTAAAACGTGGAAACGAGCGACTGCCAATCGTGAAATATTAAACTGAAAGTAATTTGTAATTGTTGAACAAATACATCAAACTCAACGAGACGAATAAAATTCAATCGAGAGAGTCGAGACAGCATTTGAGGAAAGAAAAATATCACGAGGGAAGCTCCCCGTCGAGAGAAACAATCGTGGCAACCAAAGAAAGTGCTTGGAGAGATGAAAAGCTTTGCAATCGAAACTCGCCACCTACGTTATTATTATCATTTCCTAAAGTTTCATCGAGTGAGTCACGACTCTGAGAAAGAGAGCGAGATACAGCGAGAGGTGGCAATCGATTCTTCGAGGATCCGGTAAAGTAGCAAGTCCCACTCTTGTCCACGGTTGGAAAAATAAGCTCGAGGTCCGTGGCTCTCGGTGGGAGCTTCCGTATTCGAGAAGAGCTTTCCTAAGCGAAACTTCCCAGGAACATTGAGCTGCCGGTACCTCGACATTATCGCCTAACTTCGGGAATATAATTTCCTCGCGTACGGGCCAGAGACTCGTAAGTTTTGGTTTAACGTGGAGGAAGGAGAAGATCTCGGAGAAGTAGACGAACCGGATGGCTGAAACCGGCGACTACACGCGGCCAACACTTTGCCAATGGTGGGGCTCCACGACCTGAAATAAAGCACACAGTGGTTAGTCCCTTAATACACTAGCCATTGGCATATCGCTATCTTCCTCTGTCCAACATATTTCATTGTGCAGCGGACCATCGCTATGGACCAGCCAATCTCTCCACCATCGCTTTTCCAGTCGTCGTAGTCCCAATCGTAGAGAGTTTGTAATATTCGACGGAAGTCATTCGGCAAGCTCGCGCGGCTTCCAGCGCACTCTCATCCCTTCGTAGGATTGGGTTATCGAAACTAATATACGCGAAAGAGCAGAGAGAAGCATGGGAAATTGGGAGAGTGCGGAACGGTGCTCCGAACTTCGCGCTTACTGAGTAATTACCTTGGGATGCTCGCGGACCGGTACCAGCACCTTAACCGCAACACGAATTGGCTTCTCCCGATAAATGTCCACGTACTTCGGATCTCTGAGTGGCTTTCCTATGGCCTGGGTCTTCTGGATCTCTGTAACACAGTCGTAACAAAATATATATCCATGCTCTTCGGTTTTCGTACAATAACAGATACCGCTCAAACTTCCCGGTCAACTCGGCCAATAATCGACTATGGATAACTTTTCGATCGTTAAATTGTACGTAGCAATTAGTGACTGAATGTTGCTAAATTGTTGTTGCAATTTACTCCGCAATTAAGTCGTAACAAACCAAACGCATGATGCATTTTAATGTACTTGGTATGTCATTCAGTTATCGTGAAAATACCAGTCAACGTTCTCCAGTGAATTGCAAATCAAAAATTACTTTTGGCAAACTAAAAATTCCTGTGTTTTCGTTGCTCGTTGTCGAAGTTCGGCGACGTAGAAATTTCGGTTCCGTAACATCAACTGAGTTTTCACAGAATTTCCAGGCTACGCTGCTCTGTATACAATGAGCTCGTGATTAGCTCGCGAGAGGAAAAATATGTATCCGACGGAAATTTTTTTCGTCGGATACTTTCGAGAGAAAGATAATGTATTCAAATTGTGAGCAAATGGCCTTGGAATACGAGTCTTCTCTCGGAAATTGTACTCTGTATTTACACGATATTTACAAAACAAATGACTGCACGGAACATGCAGCATAAAACCTTAACTTAACTATACACACACACACACACACACACTGTGCACTCGTGTCTATCTGACAAAGAATAAAAAGGTTGTTTAGAAAACGTAAAAAGAAAAAAAAAATGGATCTCAACAAAGTGTGACAGTGAAGATAGAACGAAATGTGGACCGACGACACCTGACAATGGTTGATCAAGGACAAAAACTTCCTCCCTCCATTTCACCCCCATGTCATCCTTGATAAAAACCCTTTCAAAAGTTCGTGTAACGCCCATTGGCCACATCGGAGCTTCGCTAAAAAGAATCTCGCGAAGGAGGAGAGGAAAAAAAATGGAGTGAAAGAGAGAAGGACTGTTAGATGCGCGTCGTTTGCCTCCCTATCTTTCCCGGCTCGAACAACTCCCCCTTTTTTGCTTTGTATAACCGAGAGCACAGCGCGCCACCTTTCAGTGATATAGCGATTCCCGTTTTGCGAGGGTATTACTGCGGACGCGAAATCTACTGCGCTACGACACTCTCTATACACCCACTACTCTGTTTTGTGTATCCCGTCTTTGCCGCGGGGTTACCTCCACTCAAACACCCTCCGATACACCATAAATGCCTCTGACAACAACACCGCCTGCTGGAAAAGTGCCTTGCTTCCTTTTCCCTGGAAAGAGATACAGTAAATCTGGCGGAGGGACCGACACGAGCGCCATATGTTTGCCAACGTGGAAAGCGAGGCTAAAGGTCGAGAGTTTGAGGCTGAGAATTTTGATCGGAAGTCCTGAGAGGTTTCGATAGGGAAACCACACTTCCGCTAGTATCGACCTGCATTATGCGCACGGGTTAAAAAGATGAATCAAAAAAATACGATGACCGCACATTTCCAAGTCCACATTCACCGTTCATTTCGAAAGTTTTTCTGAGGTGGCATCTGAAAGGGTTTTTTTGAAATGAGAACATTTTGACAAACGTCAAAGAATCTTCCCTTTTTTAATCCAGGAAATAAGTCATAGTTTCCTTGATAAAATTTAATTTGACTGCTGCTGATAAAAATTCATGATCCGGATATTGTAGCTCGAATGATAAGAATTGGTGCAGCAGTGGTTATCAGGCTCGAAAAATCCCCAGAAAAAATTGAACCTCGCCACTAAAGGGAATACGAGTAATCATAAAATTTTGAATTTAACGAACCCCTCAAATATTCCCAAAATAAGTCATTTCCCTCCCGGAGCTAAAATTTCCCGAATAATGACGACAGCATCCCTTCGCATCTCGAGGACTCATGGATCTGTCCTTCCTGGAATGATCGTCCCTTGCGCCAACTTTAAGCCCCTGAGCTCGCTCTGAACAGCGCAACTTTTCGAGTAAACTTTCGCTATCCTAAAGACCCATTTACGTTTTCGCCGCAAGATGGCGTCTTCAGTTTTTTTTTTTTTTTGCATTTCCGAGCTTTACCCTTTTACTATCTCTCTTTCCTCTTACACGTCGAGTTCCCGAGTTCCTCGTCCGCGAATTGCGCGCCAAAGTACGCTAACCGTGATACGCATTTGGCTTAAACGCGGGTGGAAAAACAACGCGGTGAAGCCGACCCCGAGCGCTTGGTCCTCTTTTCATCTCGCGCCTGTTTTTCTTGCCTTCGTTGCTCAAAGATACCGTCGAACAATGTTGTTACCCAGTGAACCGCTTGGCTCCACGTTCAAGTACATGCACCACGCGCACAATGCATACAATACCTATAAAATGGTACGTAACGTCGTGTATATATACGCAACCCGGAAGAGCACAGGACTTTTATAGCGGCCGTTACTTCGCGCTCGCTCGTATCTTTCGCATGCACTGTCTACAACGTAGTCCATCGTTTCTCCTGCGTTCACCTGCATGACTACACGTTCTGAGCCCTGAATGCGAGGGCCGTTCCTCTGAAACTGAAAATGGTTTAGAGGTGGTGCGTCGATACACGAAGAGAACCGCAGAACATGAAGAGCCAGTTGAAGGGTAGTGCGTTCGGGTATCCAGCGGCGGTGCGCTCGTTGCGTGATGAAAATTAACGCCGTAAAACGGTGGTATATCGAGCCGAGGGTATTTCAGCCCCCCAGCTCAAAATTCTCGCTCTTTGGCGCTGGGGCTCGTTCGCCGTTTCCGACGTTTAACGATTCGGCAATTGCGCTGAACATTCGAGAAAGCCGGCGCTCGCGGTTGTGGCTTTTATTGAAGCAGCGGGGTAACTTTGGGGCCGGGAATATTCCTCCTCGAATAACGCAACTTGATCGTCCCGACATGTGCCGTTAGCTCTTAACGAATATAAGCGTTAAATAGAAAAAAAAAAACAACGTCGAAATCCTTGGAAGGTTGGGACGTTGGTCGGTAAAATCGTGAACGTTTTTCCCGAGCACCTCATAATGTCTTCGTCTCGTTTAATATGCAATATGTGGCAGGCCGAATTTTCCCTTCTTTTTTTCTTTCTTTCTTTCTTTTTTTTTTTTTTTTTCTTTTTTTTTCGTCTGTTGGGTAGTTTTTCCGCAAGCAGAGAAACGCGAGATAGGAACGCGCGGTTGACAGAGCACAGCGGTGAACTCGAGGATGTTATTAAAGATGCAACGAGGGGAGCGGCTCGTGAGAATTTCGTGCACGAGAAGACTCTCTCGGCTTTTCCCAACGAGGGAAAGCAACGTAGGCCGACGAACCCCACCTGGCAGCACGTCGAGAGTGCCACATTTTATATTAACGATTTCAGCACGAGAGTCACTTTCCAAGTGCAAAAAAACACGAATTTCATGCGACGATACCGAGACGCGGAAAATGAAAATTAAATTTACCGGCTGCGAACAACGGACGCGGTTGCCGGTTCCGTCACACCTAAAATGTAATACCGTTGACGGTTAAAATCGTTCCGCGCGTTTAACGTTGTCGAGTTTTGCCGGACGAAATTATTGTCAAAATGAAGGAGTTATTTTTCTTAACCCGCAGCCTGTTGATAATGAAACGTCGAGTCGTGAAATTTGAGGGCGTTGGTTTTAATGCAGACGAATATTCCGCAACTATACCAAGTAGCGGAGGGAAAAATAAATTAATACCAGCTGCGAAAAACAGCGGCGAATTTTGCGGGATTCGCGTAATGTGATAATGTAAATAATTTTTCCATACGAAAAATTCTCACGGAAAGGACGCACTTTGGACGTTTTTAGGAACGCAATTTTTATTAAAATAACTGCAGTGTTATTTAGGACTTAAACGGGACTTTTATACAAATTTGGTGGTTAGAAATGAAATGTCTACTTGCATTTTTTGAAATAGCAAAGGAAAGGTAAAAGGACGAATTACTTTCTCCCAGGATGTGAAAATGAACTCACCGACCCACCTCCTGAAAAATCGATTCCAATGACGTTATTTAATTTTTTGTTTTTTCCCGCCAAAATGTGAACCGAGTGAGCCACAGGAATTACAATACCAGACACGACATCGAGACTCGGTAAATGAAAAACTTTGGCGACGAAGTTTCGTGGGAAGAAAGGGTGGTGGCCGCGACGACGACGAGCGAAAGGTCGACGGTGAAAGAAAAATTATACTTTATGGGGATGAGTGGGTTCAGTATGCCCGACGGCTGGCACTCGCCCGAGAATATTATTAAAGATTCAGGGCCACTCGACAATTCGTATGAACGCCGGGAGTTTGGCGAGAGAACGAGACAGAAATGCGAAAGAGAAAGCCCGGGGTCTTTGCATTACCCGGGGCGACTCCGGGTGCCGTTCAGACCGTTTGCAAAATTCTCGTGTACTGCACCGTGTAATTAATACTCCCCGAAATACCAGGAGAGAAGAATTTTTCACAGTTATTCCGGTACTGTTATGTTTAACCTTTAATTCATTACATTATAACAGAAATAATGTAAACGACCCAATTTCAAAACCCAAATATATAATTCCGAGTACACAAAGTACCTAAAATACCGGAAAAAATTAAGTGCTACAAAAAAATTTTTAAATTCTGTCCAAAAAACCGATTTCCGGTCGTCACTATTTTTACTCTCCACCTAAAAAAAAAAAAAAAAGCACGGTATCGACATTGCCAAAGCCACAAAATGGCCAGCAAAATATTTCAGTGGTATCGGTCAGCGCTTAGTCAGCCGAATTCCGGGGCGCCTCAAAAAATCCAATTTCCCAAACGAGGTGGTCGCGATTTTACGACTCGAATCTGAAAGCTCGCTCGCACGAAAAACCAAGCCCCAAGAAGCAGTCCTCGATACTCGCGATATTTCGTTGCGCACAAAAGAAAATCGTGCTTGTTTCGTCCCCCGGCACTAAATCTCACATGCATTACTCTACATTCGGGTGATGGGTGTGCGCGCGTACCGCAGCTGCAGCTGCACCAGCAGAGGCTCAACGTGTGCAGGAGCATCGAATAATACAACGAGTGCACATATTTGTTGGAAAATATATTGCATAGAGACGCATTATCTTGTGGATTACCAATAAATACAACCAGTGTACTCGGCTTTCAGCTTCACAATTTCGCATCCACGCGCTTTCCTCTCTCTCTCTCTCTCTCGCTCCGGCGCATTCCGGATGCAACTGGAAGTATCGTATATCCGGTGGAGCCGGACTACCGTTCCCGTAGTCTACAAAAGCATGTACTCTCTCTCTCTCTCTCTCTGCAATGACCCTGGTTTTCTGCACTGGCGAGGCTACACTAAAAACGCCTCTCCGACTGTGCGAAACGATGTCCCATGCTCTCCTGACTCCCTACCATCGGAGCTTTCACCGATACGCGAATTTTCCGATGCATTTGTAGGTCTCTATAGGGCACCGCTGTTGCTGCTTGTGCTAGTAGTGGTTTTGCTGCTACTCTGTTGAGCCTCCAGCCTCCGCTGCACTATTCTCCATCTATCCGAGAGGAGAGCAGCCACTGTGGGTTCCGTGGAAAGGTATGTTTAGTCTCTCTGCAACAGCAGAGAGTAAAATAGAGAATGGTCTCTGCAGGAGCGCTCCACGACGGCACCGCGATGCTCGGACAATTTGAAATACGACATGGTGCACTATCCGACGATAGTATGTATATATGTGCTTGTAATACACCGGGATATATTTATATACCCATGGCATAACGTACGGGGGTGTATAGGTATGTAAGTATTTATGGAGGGCGAAAAGCTCACTTCGTCTCTGACACACAATATCAATATTCTCTCACTCGGGCAGTTACCGCAGTTTTCCTTGCGCTCCGTCACGCCTCTCTGTGTTTTCAGCTTAAAATACCTTTTTTACGTCCACGTATAAAACTTGGGCTTTTTATGCGAGCCCCCCCCCCCCCCCCCCCCCCCCCATTTCCAAGCGGTAAAATGGGAATCAGAGCCTGTCGGGGAATTATTAAAAAATATCCGAAGGCAGTATATTTACATTCATATGGTGAAGTTTATGACTCGATGATCGAAAAATTGAGAGTGTATTCTTTTGTTTTTTGTTTTGGAGAATTGGGTTATGGTGGGAATAATTTGATTAGGCTTTTTTTGTGGTGGACTTTTGGATTAATGTGAATATTGGTACAAGAGGCACTCGTGACAGTGAAACAGAAAAAAAGGATTAAACTTTTTCTATTTTTTATTTTACTTTTGCATAAATCATTAGCGAATATTTTTACTTCGAATGAGGAAGAGCGATGAATTTTTTTCTGTATCCACAAAAAAGAACTGCGTTATTTCGATTATTCGACCGGGGGAGTAAAATAAAATTGACTGACCAAAATAGTTTATCCTTTGAACCCGAGATTTTGCGTGAATATTAACGGACATGCAATTTCCACGATAAACCAAAAGTACGAGCTGAAACGGTTTGCGCTTGGGCAAGTTTGCCACATTTGTATTATCACGGTTCGATTTGCACTATCACTTCAGTTATCCGATATATTTTATTTCCACGGGATGCATTTTCTCTCTCTCTACCTATTCCCATTATTTTTTATAGTATTAATATTTTTATTTCAACCCTATTCATATGACAAAAAAATCCGTGGACTCGTTAGAGGCCAAGGGCTTGTTCAAATGAAGTAGAAAAAAATAAATCAATAAAAAAAAATATAAAAAATCTCGAACGTCGCAATCAGGACGTCAGAATTTGCTGCGTATGTGAATATGTGCGTGTCCCGTGGAATTAATCAATATTCCGCACCTCGTTTGCGGAATATCTTCTCGCTCTTGTCGTCGTCGTACGAGATACGCGCTCCTCACAAAAATATAGATGTTTCTGGCGTGTCCCATTTGGCCTTTCCTCTCTTCTTTTTCGTCTATCGATGCTCCCAAGAGGAATTTCAATTCCCTTAAAACGCATCAGGTTTTATGGCAAATAAAACAATATTTCATATCGCTTCTGGTCTCTGGCACGGAGCCCTTCTCCACCTGTCTCTCGATGGGAAATCGCTTACATCGATCGCCACCCGACACCCCACCGTTCGTCGTTGTCGTTGTCCTCGCTCTTTCATCGCCCTCGCACGAAAACGTGTGCGAGGCAATTTTCGAAAGCGTCCAACGAGAGAGAGCGAGAGAGAGAGAAAAGAAAGACGACGACCGCAATAGCCCGACGTACGAGAATGCAATGCCCGCCGCTTCTTCCTTCAACCAGCCGCCACCGACAGAGACAGAGCGGCCACTGCGACATGAACTTATAGCTATTTCTCTTTATTTATTGCGGCAAATTTAACGCCACAATCGCCCACTCCCATCTTTTTTCTCAATATACGTTTTATGGAAATATGATTTTCACACCATATTCTTCCCATTCGTTGCGGAATTCATCGCAACGCAGGAAAGCAAAAATAATATCATTTTTCAGATTCGCTGCCATTTATTTCTGACGAAAAATATTTTCGTGATGAGCGCAGCGAATGTGAGTTCAAAATGTGTTACACACATTCCCAAAGAAAGTGGATTTTATTTTTATTTTTTTTAAGAAATATTTTTCTAACGAGCTGTACGAGTTGTCAATTGGATTATAGGTATTTTACTTTCTGTACCGGTGCTTAAAACCCTGTTTTCCACATGTATTTGAGACTCCGTGAGAATGTCTTTAAGATGCTTGTGAAAAGCTCGCAGTATACGAGTCCGTAAGAGACTCGGCTGGGCCTCGAAACGAGAGTCTCGAGTGAAAAGAGCGAGCAAGTTGATTTTCTTTTTATTTGTTCTTTCTCTCTTTTTTTTTTTTTTCTCAAAGTCAGGAGGAGCGAAAAAATACAACAGCAGTGAAGCCAGTCTGAGAATCGTCGCGGCGAAGAAAGTGCAATTATCTAGCTCCTTCCGCAAACGACTTGCCTCTCTGTTCTTCGTGGCCCTCGTGTGTCTGGCGGCTAAACGAACGCGAGCTTTTCGCCCACTTTTCTTTGCCACTGTCTCTCGTTTTCTCAGCGCCGCTCTCGCTAAGGTTCCACCGTAGAATATAACGAGTCTACGGAAAACAGCGGGGAAAAAGAGAAGAAGAAGAAGAAAAAAAAAACGAGAAAAAAAAACATGAGCGGAACAAACTCAAACACTCTACGAATCCGCTTTGTACTTCGCAAATTCCTCTTTGTCCCCTGCGGGATTAAATCCACAGGACACGTATAACACGACAGATAGAAGAGGAAAGGTAAAAGCTGACTTTGCTATAATAATTACAAACAATGAATGCATACTCGGTGAACCGGTGGCCGTAAAGTTCATGGAGACCGAGAGACTGCCAAGTCGGATTACATCAACTTTACGGACAAGCGATCAGTGTCCCCTAATTGGCGGACGTCGCTCAAAGCGTTTCTTTGGACACAGCGAATAAACAATCGGAGCTGCAAAATTGTCGTAGCTAATTTTTCGTTGTACATCGCGACAAAGTGGAGCACGAGTTTGGGAAATTTTGCAAGTAAGCGGAAAGAGAAGAAAAAATCGTGTGTCGATAAAAAATAAATAAATAAAACGTGAAGATTAACGAGAGCACCCGAGGCGAGTGGAATGAAGCGATTGGAGATTGGTAACTCGTACAGATTTTCAATTGGAAGGGGAACCAGACGCCGGAATCGTGCCGCCAGCAGCCGCCCGATTTTTCCGTCTCCGAACAACCGGAGGATCATGAAACGGAGCCAAAGCGAAGCGTGGCTCGGCAGAGCTTGAGTATCGGGACTTGATTAAGGAACGTAGGACGTGGCTTGCGTAATTGCGACTTATATTACTCGGCGAAGAGTAATAGCCGTGCGCTCTCAACTCCTCGCTCCTCGCCTTTCTTTCCCTTCCTTCCAGCTATTCCATTACGGGACAAAGAAATAGCATTTTCGGAGCAGGCACTCCGCGACCCAAAAGCGATCTTCGAAAAATAATGAAAAAGCTACCGAGTCACTTTGCCGTACGGCTCATTAATTCCTCATCGTCGTATTACGAGCGAACTTCGCGAATCGCGTTATTCGTAAATACTGCATTTGTCAATTATCGAATTGCGAAGAAAGACAATGCCTGAAGAGCAGGAATGCCAATGCAGAAATTCGTGTAAAAAAACGCCTGGGAAAGTACGTGTGAAAATAGAGATCATAAGTAGAACGATCAGCAAAAAATATGTAGCTTGCGTTTCCGCAGCGAACATTTCTTCATTTTTATAAAACATCTTGGTCTTAAATCCAGTCGTTTTTTTTTTTTAATCAAAATTACAAAAAGCGTGAGATTCAAAGATTAAAAAAAAAAAAGAAATTCAGGAAAAACTACCAAGAGAGAAGGTGAATTTCCGACGTATCCGGAATAGTCCGTTTCACTCAATCCGTTGATTCATCTAGTTCGAGGCCGCGGCCCTGATACGTCGGCCCGAAGAATCGCGACCGCAACAGAACATCTGCCACAGTGCTCCCGATTCCATCGGCAAGCTCGTCGTCGGGTATCTTTTTCGGTCTTAACTATTCTCGAACGGAACCTGCGTGTCTCGTGCGATGTTTGGTTTCTTTTAATAGTCCCAACCCCGTTCCTAGGGCGATGACGAAGAGGCAACGACCGTCCATGCGATCCGATGAATTTAAACCCGGAAGTATCGTAGAATGATATCCTGCCGGATGTTAGAACTGCTAGAAACGTTCAAACCTTGGCGAAAAAAAAAAAAAAAAATCCTTTATTCGATCGGATTCCCGCCATAAATAGCAGCTGGACGAATTGGAAGACCGGAAGAAAAAAAAAACAATAAATACAGAGATAGATAAATATGATACAGCTGAAGAAAAAAAAAAAAAAGGCTTTGCGGATAACGCGGTATACGAGGACAGCATGGATGCGGTCATTGATTAAATCATCTGCCCTGTGGGAAGAGACCGGACGACGTTTTTTTTTTTTCCTTTTATTCCGTTTTTTTTTCTTCACGAGATCTGGACAACCGCCAAATCGAACAATCGTGTCGCGTTCTTCCGGTGGCTTCCTTTCCTCCATTTACGCTTTTTTCCCCGTTCATTTATCGCCTGTAGTAACCAGCTATGAAAGCGCATCGTGCCTGTTAGTTTCCGGTGCGGAGGCTGCGTCTTATAACCCGGTGAGATGTCAGAGTGAGAAGCACGGGAATAGAATTTGCATTATTCAGTGGAAACGAAGATTGAATTGCTCGGAGGTGCGATACGGAAGAGGAAGAGAGAGAGAGATATTTAGACAACTGAGTCGACTTTCACTCTGCTCTTATTGCTCCAGCCACCGTTCTACATCAGGGCCAAGAATCCTCTTCTCCTCCTCGGCTTTCATCTGTTGTTATTGTCAAGTTTACGGTGAGAATGGTCGAGGCCCGTTGCGCAGCATCTGCAGCAGCTTATTGCTAAGAAGATTCACCGACGTGTACTCAAGGAGCCGTGGAATGCGAGCGCCCATATGGGCTAACTTTGTTGGATAAATATACGGAATACGGATGAAGAAAGCGGCGGAGAAGAGGTGATAAGACAAGGACCACTAAGTGCGCAACGCTTGAAATTAATAGTATTAAGGTTAACGGAAGTGGTGTACCCAAGGGTGAGATTTCCAGGATCCAGTGTATCCATGCTAACGCAACTACAACGTTTGGCTACTAAACCGATCGTGGTTGTACGTTGGTGCGCTCGTTTGTAATAACTCATCAGGCGCATTTGCCCCATGGGTAAAGGTGGTCGACGAGAAAATCGATTATTCTTAGCTAATTCCGCATCCGCCGGAGGGAGAAGCACTATCGAGTAGAGGATTTGCCGCGGTGTCTGTGGATTTGGAAGCCTCCGCGACGAGTTTGGTGAACAAAGTTTGAGGTAAAACCGTGACGACGGTGAGAGCGTAACTCCGAGCTTGCGGCGAGTGGCTGCTGCTGCTTTTATACACGCAGGAAATGATTATCGCTTTGTAGTAATCGTCGTTAGTGCTCGGCTGGAACAATGAGAGGAATGATAAGCGGTCAGGAATTGGAACTTTCCTCTCGTTCGATTCTACCTCCCTTCGACCAACTCCCCGTCTGCGTCCCTATTATACCTGTCATCGTTGATAATCGACATCGATTTTCTCTTATCTTGTCACTCCCCTAACCCATTATCCGCTTTCCAATCGACGGGAACCGGTCTATCGGGCCAATTGAATATAACACGATGAAGAAAAAACTCGTGGGTCGCTCGTGCGCCGAGCTGGACTCGGAAATTATCGTTTATGACGGTAAGCCAATCAACGTTAGACACTTTACAACTGGACGCTGACGAGGAACTTGAGTTTTTTTAATATGGAATAATTTAGTGGCCTACCCTGAAGAGAATGTGATGGAATAAATACATCAGCTCATTTTTTGCTGCTATTCTCATGACCATCATCCTGATCGTCTTTTCGTAGGAGTTCCAGACAATTTTTCGCTGCAATGAAATTGGATTGTCTCTCAGCGATTTTATCTTCAGGATCAATGATTCATTCCCTGTTTCCGACGACAATCGCTGTAAAGATACACACAAAATAACAACACCGGTGAATTGAGTTACCGAGCGGGATAATTGGCTTGACAGCCCGGTAATTGTCCTTAATTGTTATCGATCGTAAGGCGTCGGTCATTTGGAGCAAGTGCGGAAACTGGGGAGTTTCACCCGCGGGGGGCAAAGCCGAAGAGAGCGCTATTCGTTACCACGCGAAAAGCATCAGCGGCACCTCGGCAACTTTCGACGAAGCCATCCTTAAGGATACCCTATTGGTTTTAGTTCGCGTGCACCGACGTTCTGTCTCACTGGCTTTACTCGGCTCGAGTCCGCGCGCTCTTCTCTCTCCCGCTCCTGGCTTTCTCGTGGATGGTCGTTTTACTAACAAGTTGTTCGGCACGAAACTCCCGAAGGTTGGTCGTCGTCCTTTTCGTCCTCTTCAGGACGAGAACCAGGCGGAAGGGGGTGGACTTCTGAAGCGTACACCGCGCGCGCGACCAGCGCTACGTCTTCCGACGCTCGGTCGCGCTTCTGGAGGGATGAAAACTTTTCGGTCTCCGCAAAATTTATCGACGCAATGCCGAAGAGCCGGAGTGAACGGTTGCGCAGAGGGCTTAAAGCTTTGCCAGCTCGCTCGGTAAGACCCACCATAACTATCTGCCTCAAAACCACGACTACTTTTACCTCCCGCAAAAACGCACGTTAAGTCCGCGAAGCTGCGGACAGTGCGGACGAACGGAATAACGGTATTTCCAACTCTTTTGACAACAATCTCCGCCGCTCGGAAGGAAGACAAACGACGTGCCTTTTAAGCCCTTTGCCAGCCTCGATTGCCAGTTTCTCAATTTCCAACTGGCAGATACGGACATGGCTTCGGCGGAACTCGCTTGACAAACTAATTAAAATCTAGTTGACCGGGTCAACCGCGCCGAATTCGATTTAAATTCCTGTCACTGATAGCCGGACCGCACCACTTTCGTCGCAACCTCGCCTTTTTCGGTGGAATAATTGACGTCCTACCACCACCACCACCACCACCATCACTCGGATTCCACTTGGATATAACAAATTGGATGATACGTTACGCCGCACATCACGACACCCGACAACCCGTGTCTCTGTACCGAGCGGAAACGTACGCTGACGTACTTTATGAAGTAACAGTCGGTGGAATCGATGGGCTTTACGCGAATTTCATCGACGCCTCGCGGTCGGGTCAGACGTATTTTCTCGGACCTCGAACGTTTTACTGGCTCGTTTCAAGCGGGATATTGGACGTTCTCGACGGAAAAAAAGAAAGAAAAAAAAAAAACGCACCAGCCGCTGCTGCCCACACCGCGAGTGCACTCCCGGCGCTCGTTCGTTCTTCTCGCCTCCCACGAGTACTACTAAGCCACATAATGCACAAAGTCGTCTCAGTATGTCTTTCTCCGGAAACGCCACGCGAAAAAGACTTTGACATTCGTTTTTACAAAGCCATTTCTTTCTCACCAAACAAGAACACGTTTCCCATTGGATTGACGTTTTTCTGAACCCCACAATCGCATCTGCAATTTCGTCGATAAATGTGGGAAGCTTTTTAATCGTTCGATTGATTGGAAAACTTCGATTAAACAGACGATTCAATTGATCGGCGAGCTGCGTAAAATTTTCACCTGCCCCGATAGCCCAGAGCTTTCGATATAATATTACAGTCTTCCTTGAAGAGGTTCGATTGATTTGGCGTAATTTTATCGGTCCGATGAAATCGTTAATTAATATTTTAGGCTATACGCAATGTGGAATTCGCAATTTTTTTAGACGCCTGCATCTTAGAGAAATTCGTCAAGTCTTATTTATATTTCTGTTGCAGAATACGAAGAATTTTCCGCGGCATTCGATATTGAATGTGTTAAATGTGCAATATTGAATGCCGAGAGAACTTCGCACGAAGTTGCACAAATTTCCTGGGAGAAAAATCTGTTTTTTTTTTTTTTTGTTTCTCCCTTGACGATATTTCAATGCTCTCGAAAATTTCTTCCAGAATATATCAACAATGTGGAGGGCAGGATAATCCGCGAGAGTGAATACATCGACAAATCTTGTTGCAGACGCTGCTGCTGCTGCTGCTGCGAGGCAGTGTCGCGAGAAAGATATAGGAATTCGATCGAATGGGCTAAACAATAAATTCGTCGAACGAGAGAAGCGGAGTACGAATGAGGTCAGAGGGCCGTGACAGTGTGCGCTCCACGGGCGCGCATCCTCGAGGGAAAAATTTAATAAATAATCCTGCGTCGAACGTGACGCATAGCCGTGGCTACACTACGTAAATCTTGGAGGGTTCGTGGCTGGAGGGAAAGTCGGTAAAGGGAGCGAACGATTTACCGCAGCGTTCCTGAGAATCGACTGAAAGTCGTGTGAGAACATGAAGAAATCCACAAAACTACGAAGGGGGAGTAACCGGTATCAATTGTTAATCAAGTAGCAAAAAGGCTCTTCAGGATAATGCGATCAACATGTCATCTAGATTTCAGTATCGGTCTAAATTGTTTGTGAACTTGGTCGGGTATTTTATTTATTTATCGTGTACTTGATGAAAACTTTGGAAACAAGCGAGACAAATGTATGGTTGTTATGTTTATGCACCAGTTCATCGGCCCCGAGGGAAGACTGAGGTAATGCTGAGGTGGAAGGTCGCAAACGTTCTCGCAGTTAGCTACAAAGAAGATAATCCACGGTACGTGAGGAGCAACAACTATGCGAGTTTAAATCCGCAGTGTTCCAAAGAGGATTATACGCATTACAAACGCGATTACGAATTGAGAGAAACAGAGTGAGGGAGAGAGAAAGAGAGAGAGCGAGGGACAGGTCAATAATTAAATTCGTAGATAACTGGCGAATACTTCAGGACCTCCGAGTTCCAGGCTCAAATAATTCAATCCACCGAGTTTAATGGGAGAAAGAGAACAGAAATGATCCGCAGGACAATCGCCCTGTCTAATCCTCAACGGAAAAGTGACATCCCAGAAAGAAAAATCGTGTCAGATTCACGATGGGATTTCTGGCTTTGTCAGCACGAATCGTTACGTGGGAGCTCGAAGGACGTGATATTAATATGACAAATTTAAGTTCCCTTGACGTTCAAGTGCTCGAGACGGGGCGACGAGTGGAAGATGAGGATGGATCCTCGTGAAACAGGGTCAAAGGCGACTACGATTCGATTATAACGTCGTTTCAATAGAGAAATTAATTATAGGAAGAGCGGGAAATGAAGAGGACGATGAAAGAGACAGAATTCGGCCTTACCCACTAATCACTTTTATTTGAGTTCCCTCTTTGCTCCATTTGACAATTTTCCTAAATTTCCGGAAATTCAATTTATCGAGTGTGCCAGCCGCAAAGATCGCTCAATCGCAACACCCTTTTGTGGTCGGAGCTTTAACGACGAGTATCTCAATCGAGCTGGCAAGAGACCGAGCCAAGAGAGAGAGAGGGAGAGAGAGAGCTGGTTAAATTTCTATGTGGAGCCTGTGGTTTCCTGGTTTTGCAGAGAAGGCCAGACGAGAATTGAAGCGAGGAAGAACGCTCGGAATATACGGAGGTGAGAAAACATCGGGGAAATCCGGTGGCTAGTGTGTGTACTCGTCGCTTCGAGCGGCAAGACCCCGACGACTTTGAGCCTGCTAGGAAACCGCTTAGCTCGTGAAAACAAAGGGGCGTCTCTGGGTGCCTCAAAAAGTCTGGGAATTTCTGTGCGGTGAGACACGTGAAATCGCAAAACGGGTCGTCCGTTTGTTGAATCGTCCGGAAAAACTGTTACGCTACGAACTAGAAGTACTATTGTATTTTTCTCATTACATTAACTGTATATAAGAGTCGTTTGAAAATATTTTTGGTCTTTTCTGATGTCTTTTCGAAATTTCACTAAGGCACGAGTGAAGCGATTCGATAAATGTATACTTAAGCTCAACAATAAAGGGAAAATAAATTTTGGTTGAATCCACCAGAGAGGAAATAATTTGGAGAACAGTGTTAGAAGGAAATTTGTGTTTGCCGACGTTGTTTGCTGCGAGTGTTCTGCATAGAGGAGAGATTGTCTCCTGATGTTTATGGGCAAAGTTCGTATTCACGTTTTTGCTCTGTTTGTGATTAGCTCCACTTTGGTCGGTATCGTAAAGCAGATTGTTTGAGGGGTTGTAAAGTGGGTTATAGGGATGGCGTAGTTCTGTCGGACACCCGAGTGGAATTGTTTGTGCTGTTTTTACGTTTTTATCCATCGCAGATCTCGGTTTATGCAGTTGAGAAAGAGTTGGTGAGCATTGTCTGCTAGTGGATAACAAGTTAATTAGGCACTCTTATCAAAGTTCTCTGTTCAATTTTGTAGGTGAATTAAAGAGATAGAAGAAGCTCTGATTTCTGACGAGGAAAATTACTGTGGAAAATGAGTTTTCCCATCCACATCCGTTTGTAATATATTCCCAATTACCGATAATTTCCAATCAAGCGATCCGAATTTGTGACGAAAATTCTAAAGCTCAGCATCGGTCGGGAAATTTATTGCGGCAATTCTTGCGAGCATTTTATGGAGGTCGATACGTTTAATAAAATTATAACAATTAAATTCCACAATGGTCCATCGGGGAACAAAGCTGAAACAAAAGGAAAGAAAAAAAAAGGAAAACTTTATTGCCATGGTAAAATGAAGCGCATTCCCCGCTAATCAAGCAGATTTATTTACAGCCCTGTTTCATTTCATATTCACGTCGAAATGAAACTTTAGTGTTGTCACCATAATCTCGTTATGACGGCGTTTTATGGTTAATTTTTCGACAATAATACAACGTTAATGTGGTAATATTTATTGGCCGGGTGGAGGAAAATGACACGTGAGCTCTTAATTACCGTGGAACAATCCTTCCTTGCGTAAATGAGCGGAGCCTAATTTCTCCACTTGAAATGCGATCTATGACGACATGAGAGGACCTCTCGAGTCCTTTGGCAAGGAGGGTAGGATCTACCCCGGAGCAGCCAAGTGGAAAAGGCACGAACAGGGAGAGCACGAAGAAAAGCACGTCTCCGTCTTGGGAAGTTCGCTTTAACAATGGCTCGACACGCCACGCTCCGGCGAATCTATTGACCGTGCGTACAATTCGATTTCCCAGGTTGAATGGCGACGAGAATCGGACAAAGGATGTTCCATTGGGTTCAAGCGTTCTCTCACCCTTTTCTCCTCTCTCTCTCTCTCTCTCTCTTTCTCTCTCGCAGGACTTCGAAGGGATG
The DNA here is from genome assembly GCA_947507545.1 of Clistopyga incitator. NCBI lineage: Eukaryota > Metazoa > Arthropoda > Insecta > Hymenoptera > Ichneumonidae > Clistopyga > Clistopyga incitator. The sequence goes on from OX382177.1 coordinate 11,788,359, forward strand.
ATTAATGTGCTTTAAATGAAGTGAATAATCATGAAGTGCAGGCTGTTCGATGAGTTCCTGCCACGACAAAGTCTCCCACGTTCTCCATGCCTGAAACCATTCACAGATCTTCATGAAATTTCCCGATTTATTTGTTAATTCGTTACAATGGAAAAGCTCGGTTGGATGAAAGCACGTAAAAACAAAAATGTAGTGGCAATAACCGTGAGAAAGGACCATTATCGAGTCTCTTTGATAAGAGAATCCGGCGGTTCTAATGAAAAAGCACAATGTGAAACGCACAATGGACGACCGATGGACAGAAAGATCATCTCTTCAAGGGCCGCTTATGAAGCCCACTTCACAGCAAACTGGTCTCGTATATCCTTCGTCGAACCTTCGGCCACCTCGAACGACGAAATTCCAGACAGGCAGGCAGCCGCCGACGATTTTTCCGGGCAGAATTTATCGGCAAACCTTGAAGTAAAGTACTAATTAAAATTTGCAAGGTAATCAAAAATATATATTCACAGTTCTACATGGCATAATTATTTCGCAATTGAATTTACATTTTAGGACAATTATGTCGAGATGTATTTTGTCGCGATTGCCAAGTAGAGTTACATTTTCAAGACAAACAAAACAGGGTTACCTCGTTAAGATAACTCCCCGTTGTTTTCATGAATTTTGTGTGTTTTGTTTAATTCCGTTGAAGTGTTTGTTGTCGAGATGCTGGCCGAACGAGGAGCGGCCCAACAGCCAGTTATATTTTCCTGTCTCCCAATCGAGATAAAAAATATATAAAAAAAGACGAGGGTCGAGATACACTGTCGGAAAATAACAGCGTAGAGCGTGAAGATATACGAGAGCTTGTCGAGGGAATAAAAAATTGAACTATTGGCATAGCGTGCCAGTGTCGAGTTTCCTACCGAATAAAGAGCAATCGTTGGGGCAGGTCAGTTATTACCAGAGAGAAAGAACTCAAGTTCGTGGAACACAGCAATTATTTCTGATACGTGAAAAGGGTCGTTGAAAAAGCTCCGATCCAAAAACCCTCCCACACAATTTGTTTTCTCCCTCTCCCTCTCACCCCCCCCCCCCCCTCTCTCTCTCTTTCTCTCTTTTCTTTTATTAATTCCTCCGTTCCTTTTTCGTTAATTATTATCGTAATAAAAAAGGTGAGACAGCGAGGAAAAGGTCTGCACGAGAGATATTACTCGAACGTGGCTCCATGCAGATCCCAATTCACTTCCATTTCCAAGACCAGGAAGGAAAAAACGCCAAAGAGAAAAAACATAACGCAGAGTTTAGAGGACAGAGAAACAGCATGAGCACTGGCATTCTACGGTTTTTACATGCGCAGAACGACACGACGGAATTCCGCAGCTTCGCGTATACAGTCGCTCACCGGGAAACAAAAACAAAAATGAAAAAAAAGGGCAACGCCGAGGGGGAGGCGAGAGGGAGCCACGTGGGAGGGCGAAACGACTCCGTTGTGTGACACTCGATTTATCTGGGACCGTGACTGGCGCGACACTCTTTCCTGGAGTACATTCGTACCAGAAACTCCAGCACTATACCATGCGAAAAACGCATGGTAATAGGACAATTTGGAACAGCGGTAGAAAACAGCAGCGACCGACAAAAAAAGTTATTACCCTGTTCGCGAGTGGACAAACACGAGCGGTCTCTGCTTCTCTCCCTCCCCCGATCACTCCCTCCGTACTCGTTTTGTGAAACACACACAAAGCCAAAAAAAATAAAATTTAAGCCTGGAGTCATATCTCATGGAGAAAATTTTCACCGAGGGCATTCACGGGACGCGTAATCGATTACTACACTGTTTTGTTTGCAATTAACGGAAACCGTGAAAAATGAGAATCCCGGTTTTGCAAAAAGCTTGCGCGACAATTAAACGTGCCAAGGGCCAAGTATTTAAGCTTAACGAAAAAAATCGCTACCGAGCAAACACAAAAAGTGAAACATTTTACTGAGTGGAATGTTTTTTTATTGATGTACACTTTTTTTTTTACTTTAAAAAATGTAATTTAACTAAAACACGAATGTAATCGAATTTCAACTCACGAATGATTTTTTTTTATTTACACATGAACTTGGCCAGAAGAAAAAAATTCTTTTCATCGGGTAAAAAATGTATTTTCGTTTATTGTCCATTTTATTCGAAAATCACTCTTGGGAAAATCAAAATCATGTAGAATCAATTAATTTTTGGGTCGTATCGTGGATAAAAAGGTGAGTATATTTGTTGGAATCATGGACACTCGGTGACCCAGCGATCAGCGGGGCAAGGTGAATATTCAAATATTCTCGAGTGGGAGGCCAAGAACTTTTCCATCTGACGATCAGTGGGGCGCTTTTACCGGCCTCCGTCTTCCTCTGAATCCGCAACTTTTCGCGAGACATCGTTTCCGGCCTGGAGAAAGGGGAAGGACGAGACGACGCGGAGTCTTTGGCTCGTAGATCCGGCGAGAGGAGAGGAGAGGACGGAGCGGTGAATTTAACGGCGAGACGAGAGATGGAAACTTGAAAATTTATCCGAACCGATCGCCTCACCCTCGGAATTTGTATGCTTAATCGAATTAAGTTTTCCCGACGAGCTGCGACAGCGCACGCGACTCTCTCCCCCAAGAGAAACGAGGGTGAGAAATGGAAGTTGGGAGGCGACGGAAGCTCCGATGGAAAACGAAAACGAACACGAGATTCGCGAGAGAATACTGCTGAATAACAGCGGAAGAAAAAGTTCGACTATCGAGAAATGGACAGTCGAGAGCATTGGAAGTGTCGAACACATCGATGCCACTTTCTTTTTCTATCGCGAGATTCAAAGGGTTGAATAGCGAGGACGGCGCGGTTGAAAACATTTCCTTAACTTGGACCCTTTCAATGCGAATGCAAAGCATGTACCTTTTCATTTTATCAACCGTGAGAAAAATTCACGGAGCTTCACCCAATCACTCTAACCCTTTTTTTTATTTCTAGACCAATCATCATCGAATCCTAACCAATTCGCTTAATTAGCATCGACGTTATTCAAGGAGCCTATACAAAAATTGCTACACCAGTTTCTAAATAAAGTATCAGATATTTTGGAATCTCAGTAGAAAAAAAAATTTCCAAAAACACATGGGCCAAAGAGTAATAATTGAAAAAATTGAAGTTAAATGTCAATACACTCCAAATATTATTCCAAATTCTTCAAGAGTTCCTTCATATTTTGTTCCTGTCGACAAACGACAGAAACATTCTTACCCGAAATAGAGGGTCGAAATATTCCGGTATTCCAGGATGATTTCGAGGCGGAATAATTTGAATACCTAATCGGTGATGACTTTGGAGCGTCGTTGGTGGGAATGGTAATTGCCAGGACAGCAACAGCGGGAGTTATCGGCGAAAATTCGGTTGACTAACCGATCGGAATGACACAATCAGCCCGCACGTAATGCACACATGGTCGCTAACGCGAGGGGCAATATCGGTGGAACGCCACCCTTAAATGGGGCTATCAAAAACTCAATTCCACTGTACGGTTTACAGCACCGAGTGAATGCGACCCAACAAAACGTGACGTTACGTACGTAGGCTCGGTATCATTCATTCCGATCTGGAAAATTCATAAAAACACGTTGCCAGGGATAGGGTGAATATAAAAAAAGAAGAAAAAAAAAAACAAAAAAGGACAGAGGAGGGCCTGGGAGGAGAGTTGTGTGTTGTGTCGTTCACATGACAGGAAATGTGGCGCAGGGAGAGAAAGAGAGAAAGAGACACACACCGAATGTCGTAAATTCCGTTCACGTTGTGTTGTAAAATAGTACAAAATATCGTTCCACCGTATGCGCATAGAGTATATACTACAAATGAAAATATATGTATATATGTTTGTGTGGAAAGCGACATGCGAAGTTTACATGCGGAGGTAGGAACGGATCTCGAGTTCGCAATCCAACTTTGACAATCGTTATTTACCACGAAGGGCTGGGTGGTAAAAAGGGGGAGGAGTGCAGGAAAACGAGCTTACCACTTTCCAGTCAGACTCGATTAGTTTTCCGCGGTAGTAGGAGCAACGAGGCGACGGGTCCATGGTCCATGAACCTCGGAAGCTGGATTCCGACGAGGCGAATATCGAGAAGGGCCAAGTGGGTCTCCAAGAGTGAGTCAGTTCGTCTACCGGGACGAATTTGTCACGACGTTCAGCATTGAAATAGGAAAATCGCTAAGGTTTACGATTCTTTTCTATTCTTCCTGTTCGGATGAGCCGCATGAAATAGTGATGAAAATTCACCGAGTGGACTTTGAAATAATGCGAAAGGCCAAAAGTTACGAGCGAATGTGAAGAGGGAGAAGAAATTTTTCGCCGACGAAATTTCGCGGGTTCGAAGAAACTTTTCGTCCTGCGAGCGAATAAAATCTCGTATTTTTTTTTGTTACTATTCAGGCCATTTGACAACGAATGTTTTTTCATACCATTAATATTTTTAATGCAGGGATCGAAGAAATTTTGGAGTACTCGCAAACGCCATTTTCTTAAATGGACATTTTTATTCCTGGCGTTGAGTTAAACTCGATACATTCTGGTATTCGGTGTGTGTTTCCGTGCTATCCAAATTTTGAGCTACTCGTATTTATCAAAATATGCATATGAAAGTCTGCAAATAAATGGATTATCTTTCAAAAGCCAGACAGCGATCACAGAGGCCGAAAATCATTATTTTATTTGACTAACCCCCAAAACCAGCCCATCGATCATCATCACCAGCTTCGAAGTTACGTTCCGCGAGCTTTTTAAATTTATTTCGGACAGAAGTCGACGGAGCAAACCACGAAACTGTATTCCTGTCGATTGCTATCCGCAAACTTTTCCATTTTACAAATACCAAAAATTGTAAAAAATATTTATACGGTCAACACGAATTTTATAATATTTTAAACACATTGTACATTATTTTCACAATAAATTCATGTACCAAATTAAAAATACATTATCCGAAAAAAAAAAAAATCTTCCCGCATAGTACATTAATTTTTGTGGACATTATAATTTTTTTTTTTAATGCATGTTTAAATAATTAATAAAGTCCCAGATCTTCCCATACTTTGATTAAATTTTACGGCGTATATCCAATCAAGGAAAAGAGCTCAATAACGTAATGTTCAAAGTCCCTTGTGAATATCCATTCGCGAGTGAAATCAGAGTGACGAAGTGCCGTGTGTGGCTGACGGAAGCGAAGGTGGAGCAGAGGCTGAGCAGCATCCGGAGATAAACTGAAATCTATATATTAATTTTGATATTTAACATGACGGGTGCGAGGACAGTGTGCGCTCTGCGCCCGTGGGAAGAGGTACGTACGTACGTTTCCGGTAACGCATGACTCTCGGGGAATCCTGGAAAATTAATTAAACGCAAATATAGCGCACGGGAAGGCGAAGAGCCTTCATCACTTCTGGCTTTCCGTTTCGACGCAGTTATTCCGTAAACGCGGATAGTAGACTCGTTACACGAGATACGACTGATACGGATTCGCGAGAGTCGCGGGATTTAATTAACCGAGTGCCGGGACAAACGTGCAACGGACAATATCTCCGGGGCACCCGTTCATGTGTATCTCGTCTCAGTCTCATCCACTTTCTCGGATTTTCAAGAGAGTACACTAATATGCTAATGCACATATATTTAGAATCTTCAAAGGAAGGGCATATAAGCCGCTAGCGATTCACTCGAGACTCCGGAGGAATGGAAGACCCATTAACCCTTAAAGGGCAGGAAGGTATTTAGTCCACAAGCCTGGTAATTAATTTTTTTTAAACCACCGAAGCATTTTTTATTTTTATTTTTCCTCTGAACTGAGAGTATGAATTTGTTGAAATGTATTGATTATTGAATCCTTCGAGGGTGAATGCAATAAAATAAATTCATGATTGGTAAAGATTAATTACATATTTTATTTTATTAAAAAAAGGGTGGGGAAAATTTTATTTGAAAAGAGTTTAATTTCTCTTGGATAATTTGTGGATAATTATTTCAATAAATTGTATATAATGAAAACATTTATGTGCATGTTGTTTATAATTTGATTAATAATTGTTGGAAATAAATTTACAATTTAAAAAACAGAGGTAACGAGAAAGAAGTATTAACAATAGAAATTCATTCTCAGGCATAAAATCGCACAAGAGATACACACCAAACTGTTTATTTACATAGTATACGTGTGATTTATGTATGTCGCAAAATTCAAATAGCTTTCGTATACTTTGTGAAGTAGTTACAAAGTCGATCGCATGGGATTCAATATTTGAATAAAGTTTGCGTTCTGTCGGAGATCGAGTGAAGCTTACGAGATTTCTCTCGACGCTGCGGCTCGGAGAGCCCGACCCAGTGGGCAGGTTCAGTGATAGTCACGATACGTCAGGGGTTACGCGAGAGACGCATAAATCGCGTGTGCGACACGCGTGTCAGTGGGTAAAAATCGATAGAGGAAGAAAACGCGAGTACGATGAACAGGATGGATGGGGTGAAGAGAGGAGACGTTGGGGAGAAGAAAAATGTGGATGCAGTCAGTCCTTTTTTATCCATCACTTCCCTTTTCCGACCTATGAAATAAATCAACCTTATATCGAAAATGTATATCAACAGTCGAAGCTCTTACCGAGGAAGGATCGAAGAGAACTTCCGAGGGATACCCACTCTCAATCTCTCCACTGAATCGATGTTATGATCAATAGACAAAAAGAACGTAAGGTTTACCTTTCTGAGAAGTACCCTGACCCCCCCCCAAGAGTAAATAGACAATATTACTAGAATGTTTCTCGAGTACAGATTCAAGATCCGCTGAATTGAGATTTCTATCGGTGGAATGAAATTGTTGATTTATCATTTGCCACAAGAGCCTCCGAAGCTTCTATCTTCGCAGCCCTTTACAGGATACGAGCTGCAGGGCTCTACCAATGTGGACTTATAAAAATGGACCCGAGATACAGCATCATACGTTCGATCAAGAAAAATAGTTGATATGAAATATTTATGTGCCGAGAGAACCTTCTGATTGCGAGCCAGTTCCAGCTCTGGAATTATTTAACTTTCTATCTCCGAATGCTTGTGTTGTCGCAGAGGTCTTGATTATTGTATACTGCATTTATTGGAGAATTGATGTAAAATACTGGGATAGATTTTAAATTGCTCTGAAATATAAATTACTTGGCTGAGCTTTAGATTTCTAGTAATCCTTAAGAACCCATTTCAAAGTATAACGAGTCTGCGTAGAACAATCGTATAATAAATATTTATAAAATAACTAAACCAAGTAAGTAAAAATCATGAATACAGGAAGAACACAAGCAAGCGGCAACGCCGAGCGCACACACAACTTTTTGTAGAGAAAAAACTAGGCCTCGATTAATAAAGACCATTCTCTCATTTTTACGTAGCTACAGCCAATTTTGGAGCTGAAACTAACGTAACAAATTTGAAAACCCAAAACTACTCGCTCTTCTGTAATCTCGTAACCTACCCAATACAATTTTGCGTGATCGAAAGCAATCGGTGGAGTAATTAAGAAAACTAATCACATGTGCGTTTCTCATTAGCAGGGGCGTTGATTAATCCAAAGTTTAGATCTATAGTAAATAACAAATTTCACTTTGGAGTGGAATGGAAGCCCGCGATACCAAATTCAAATTGCACAATGTAAGAGACAAAAATGTCAGCTTAAGGTCCAGAAAATATCTAAACCGGATGCAGTTCCCGATAAATCATACGAATCGATTAGAATTAATCACGAATAAATAGATACACAAGCGGCAAAGCCGAGTGTATGGAAATTTGAGATGAAAAGAAAAGCTAACCTTGATCGATGAGTCGAAGAGCGTTCGGCCACTTTTGTGCATCGAGGGCCAATTTTTCCTGAAGCAATTCGCGCACATATTCGCCGGCCTTGTCGACTTGATGATCCTTCTCCTCGCGTTCCTTTTCGAGCGGAATTCTCGGTTTGGTGTCGCCGCTGTCTTCCATTTGATACTTGTACTCGCCGTTGCTCGAGCGTTCACCCATTTTTTTCATTCACTCGAATTTTACAACTTTACTCACGTAATACAAACACCGAACTTGCCGAATTCGTCGAACCGCGACGGCCTCTCGGCTATTCCGCGCTTTATCTACGGTAAATACTTAACTGAACGACGATTAACCATTCACCACACATCAAAGGACGCGACTCCGTCACGATAGCCAATATGGCGACGAGCGAGTAACCGACACGGGGCAGAGTTTACTTGTGCGCAACCGCCGCGCGCACCTCGACCAAACTCGGGACTCGTCGGCTGCTGCACGTTGTAAACACGGAAGAGCCCAAAGCACGCGCCGGTATATTTATCTCCTTCGCAGTACGTCAGATTCTTCTGACTCAACAATTTCACCGTTACGCTGTACCAATTTTCACATCGCGGTAGAAATTTTCTTTATTTCTTTAAGATATCCCATATTTTAGTAATCCTTATCGTGGAAAATTGGACTTCGGTATATTTCACTATTGAAAACATCCGCCTCCAAATATGTGACAATCATTGTCAAAAAACTCACTTCCGACTTCCGGTCAGACAAACGATCTCGATGAAATAAAAAAGTAACGTGAATTAGTAACCAAACGACGCGTGTAATGAATAAACCCCTCCCCCCTCTTGACACGCCGCTAAAAAATCGCCCGATACATCGATCTCGAAGCTCGCTTCGTATATTTCACTATTAAAAACATCCGCCTCCAAATATGTGACAATCATTGTCAAAAAACTCACTTCCGACTTCCGGTCAGGAAAACGATCTCGATTAAGTAAAAAAGTAACGTGAATTAGTAACCAAACGACGCGGGTAATGATTAAACCCCCTCCCCCCTCTTGACACGCCGCTAAAAAATCGCCCGATACATCGATCTCGAAGCTCACTTCGTATATTTCACTATTAAAAACATCCGCCTCCAAATATGTGACAATCATTGTCAAAAAACTCACTTCCGACTTCCGGTCAGAAAAACGATCTCGATGAAGTAAAAAAGTAACGTAAATTAGTAACCAAACGACGCTTGTAATGATTAAACCCCCTCCCCCCTCTTGACACGCCGTTAAAAAATGGCCCGATATATCGATCCCGAAGCTCGCTTTGTCATTGTTCAGTGGAGATAGCAATATACAACGATTGGTGGATTAGCACGATGAGGGATTGTATATTGCTTACGCTTTGACTGAAGATTGATAATGGCGCAATTAGCGATGACGTTCCGTGTGCCAATTAGGCGATGATAGGATTTGCTATATGATTGCAGATACCGAGGCAATGCGATGGTCATTATGTTTCAGGCAGAGGGAGAGCGATATGTATGCGGTACGCTACTCGGCAGCGCATCGAGAGAAGCTATTCGCAGAGCAAAGGGTCGCGGGCATTAAATCGACGGTACGATGCAACACAATAGCTGCAACTATTTCCGCGGCACCGCTCGACACTGTGTGTCTGATAAGAACGCCGGGGAAAGCGGAGGCCACTGAACGAGGTCTTAAAGTATCTTGGGATTTGGAGATGAGGCAATATGCCGCGAGGTGTTGGTATGCCGTACATTTGAGACTCAAGAACGCTCGGAATGAAAGGGGAGGCGAAGGGATGAAACGCGAGCGTGTATCTCTGTATATGCCCGAACGGCTGATACAATAATCTTGCCAATTTATCGCTACTGTTGTCATATTTCTCCCCCGTTTCGTGCACACACACATACTCCCCCACCGGCAGTTATATTTAGGAATATTAAATATATTTGAACGCTGTTAAAAAGGGTTTTTTTTTTAAGCTACTGCAGAAAATTGCGAGAGGATGATAATAATGTTGAATAATTAAAAGGCGCTTATTTTCGAGGCGACTTTTTTTTGTACAGTCAAGAGAAATTATTAGTGAAAGTATTGCCGGACTTGTTATGGTTTTATGATTATCAATAGCGAGAGGAAAAATTGTAATACTGATTCCTCTCATTTTTTTTTAAGATTATTATGAAAATTTGTAAATTAGGTACATTTCCTCATGTTTAAGTGGCAATTTTGTTGTCGTCGTTTAATATTAAATGTAGTGAGGATAATTGTTTTTATTCGAAAAATTGATTTGTCTTTTTTTGGATTCTTTTCCATGGACAGCGTCTCAGCGAATCTAGAGGATGCAGTGGTACCGTTTATCAGCTATACGTTGTCTTCAGCGGCTTTGGTGCGCCAGAGCGGCTTATCGTGCGGTGTGTCTGGTGTGAGAAATCCGGGTGTGCATTTTCGCACCGGGAATATCAGCGAGAGGGTTCCGATGATCCGCTCTATTAATAAAAATTGAATTCTCGAATAAATGATACTGGGATTTCGGTGAAATATTGGATATCATTTTTCTCGAACTATTAAAAACGCTCGCGGAGTTAAATCTCACGAGGAGGCAAAAGTGAAGTCGTGGGGGGGATGGAAAAACGAGAAAGTAAGCTCTCCCTCGCTGCTTTCAGCTCCCGGAGGTCGCGTAATCGAAGCGCTGTGCTTGCACCCCTTGGGATATATCCCTGCCAATATCGGAAACCGTGCTAAAGGATACAAACGATGCTGCACCGAGGCTCGCGATACGTTGAACGGTAATTGATGTCCGAGATAGAAATGTATTACCTCTACAGGGTTCGTGAGGGCGAGCATCCCTCCAAAGGTCTTTGTAACGCGCATTTTACGCCGCATTGGCCACTCAACGAATTTGCTCCTCGTGTCCGCTGATACATTTATTTATCATTTGATTTCATGGATCAAATGGATATGAAAGTCACAGGAGCTTCGAATAATCCAGTGAAAATAAATGAGCACCGCGCGAACCATCAATTTTGTGATGAAAATCAATTTTTCGTCGGAATTTCTATCCTCGACATCAAAAACTCGATGTCGAAAGCTGATAAAATTATCACGGTATATATTTCAAAGTGAAAATATTGAGTAGCTGTAACTTCGTTCAAAGAAAGCATCGAATTATTAACGGATGAAATGTACTTTTTTCGAAAGGCGTTAAATTCGAGATAAATGGTCGTAGTCTAGAGTTTTCATGGGCTTCTCCCAAATTGCTCCGACCTGCGCTCGATTCTCGTGGTATTCAAGGTTTTCCGATGCGCGGGCGTGCATCGAGATATAAAATATAGAGAGAGACGTACGTATATATGTAGGCTTCGCCCTTTTTCACTCCTGTACACGCCTCTGGAATTTCCGAGCTCGATACAGTGAAATATTTCAGGCTCCAAGTGAATAAATGATGCTGCGAGATAAACTTAACCTCTTGGTGTTTAAATATTTAAAAAGTCGAAGTACTCTCGGAAACGAGAGGGGGAGAGCGGTTTTAAGGAGTTGAGTAAAAGAACTACACCTCGTTTTTTTTTTTTTTTTGCGGGCAGGGAGTCTCACCATGAAAAAAGATATGAATTAATTTTATTTGCAGTGAAACGTACTCTTAGATGATTTTTTTTCTGTTGCTTAGAAACGTACCATTCCTGTCAAATTTCATAAACAATAATTTGATCTATTCAATAGAAAAATTTGCCTCTGCTCAATAATTAATCGCAGTGGTTAATTTTCAAAAATCCACTCTGAGCATTTCTCAAAGTATCGTCAAATATATTTTTCCGTTGCATAGAAAAGTACCATTCCTGTCAAATTTCATAGACAATAATTTGATCTATTCAATAGAAAAATTTCCCCCTGCTCGATAATTAATCGCAGGGGTAAATTTTCAAAAATCCACTCTGAACATCTCCCAAAGTATCATCAAATACATTTATCCGTTGCATCGAAAAGTACCATTCCTGTCAAATTTCATAGACAATAATTTGATCTATTCAACAGAAAAATTTCTCTCCACTCAATAATTAATCGCAGTGGTTAATTTTCAAAAATCCACTCTGAGCATTTCTCAAAGTATCGTCAAATATATCGAGAGTCATAGAAGCTTTTGGAGCAGCAGTACTCAGCAATTCGATCGTTTCCCATGAGTGCGCTTGTCGATTTGAACTCTCGTCTATCGATACACCATAAATCAGCGAGCACTTCCTCCTTTTCGATCGCCTTTCGCTCTTTAAATATTTCAAGAGAGAGAGAGAGAGAGCTCGTGTGTACACGAGGGCTGAAAGCTCTCTACGTGCCCCTTCAGTTATGTAATACACTGATCGAGAGCCTTGAAAACCCCGACTATCCTCCGGAGAATAATTCGTGTCGAATGAGATTAAATGAAAAAGAAAAAAAAAGAAAAAAAAACGTATTCCAGTCTGTAAAACGTTAATCGAGGGATAATCGAGAGATATTTTCGTGACTTTTCAGGAGAAACGCTTGGAAGTCGCTGATGGAAAATCGACAAGAACTTGGGGGATCCTAAAACGAGTATATCTTAACGATTATACTTGGCGAGAGTAGAGAGAGGCAGAACCGAGTCGAGTTCTCTATTTCTCGCCCCTTCACTTCCATCCCCAAGCACCGGGCTAACTGGATTACTGATAAATGAGCATCAAATCTGTAAAAGCTTATTCCGGAAGGCCGAGCTTAGACGCGGCTTGCATCCGTTGATAACTCCTGGAAAGCTCGACCAAAGGGCATTCTGCAACAGACGCGGAAAGCAGAACGAGCGCAATCATTAAACATGGACATACCTGAGGGCCAGTACAATTATTTTATGCTGACAGACTCGGTATTAATTTCGCAAAGGAGTCTTTGAGCTTTCAAGTGGATAAGCTCCTTTCTATTTGATCATACTTTTAATTGCCTCGATCAGTCTGCTGCTGCGATAAATCACAACTGATTGGCAATTTATAGTAAAATCTTTCCGGACAATAATCAATCAATTCATTGCATCACATAAGACAAAACAAATATTCATAACTCGGATAATATTAAAAATCAGAAAATGCACTGCTGTATTGTACTCGAAGATTGCAAATCGAAATCTTTCATTCGATGAAAAATCTTCTTGACGCTAAATTTCGTGAAACAGAATTTTCAACGTATCGAGTATCGCTTCAATAATCTGTCTTTTATCTGGTCTTTGAAATTTATCGATGAACGGCATTGCATTCACCGGTGACCAATACAGCATCGGCAAAAGCTCGATAAATTTTGACAGGAGATATTCCTCTTTGTATAACGTGCCTATTTCCGGAGTAAGGATATATATATAGCACAACGCGTTGTTCTTTGGCTACCGCGGAGAGGAAGCGGCACAGGAGAAGAGAATATAGAGTATTCCCAGCGCCCTGCGGAATATATTTTGCCTTCGCAGCATATTCCGCCCTTCTAACATCCTGGCCCTTTCACTTCTGCAGCACATCCTCGTTGACCTTACGTCGAATGCATATTTCACTCCGGGAAATATTAGTTATTGGCTTTGTCGATATTCTCCGCAAGCCCTTAAGGGCTTTCTTCTTCCTATCTCGAACATTATTCCTCGCTAGCGGCAGCTACCCGCTTTTTCGTTGTTGTGGGATTAGCGATTGAACCTCCTTCGTCATTCTCATGATCTTTTTTTTTTTTTTTCTTTCTTTCTTTCGTAATACCATTTTCCTTATCGATTTTGAAAAAAAGATTACTCTTCATTTATTCTACACTTTATTGTGTTTGCGTGCTTTTGATGGAGCGCAGGGTCATCGGGAACTTCTGGCAACGAGTTTGGCAACGAGGACCTCGGTATAACCCGTTGTAATCCGATTTAGTGCTTAATAGTACATGGACGCTAATTGGTGGTACGTTAATAACGTAATTGGTTTTACGTTGCCAGCGAAACGAGCGCGGATAACCCACCTGTCGATCGAGCCCGAGGCACTTTGCAAATTACTCGGTTCAGTGCTTAACCATTTTTAATGAGCACTCAAATTTTCGATTAGAAGCCTTTTTCGAAAATCGCAACGACGTTAACCTTGTTATCGCGCTTGAAACTGTGAAATTGCCATGGAATTTCAATGCTAAGGTCACACTTTTATATTTACCACTGATGGAAGGCTTCTTTTATTTTTCTGGCATTAAGATGCAGGATGCGGAAAATTCACCATTCGTTTAATACTTTGATACTCGTGAAATAATGGATAGAAATGATGTCTTGGAAAATAGATATCTCTCTCGTATTCAATTTCACATTGTTTTCCATTTCCATTATTTTTCCAATACTTCGGACAGTGAAGGAAAGTTTCAGTACAGACTCACATGGTAATCGATGAGAGCCTCATGCCACGGATCAGTTGCTAGTCCAATTAAGTAGTTCGAGTACACCCATTCATTCTTGTGCTCATGAATCTATCATCCGAAAATATCTTTTTGCTTCTCTCATATTTTACAACAACGAGAAGAAAGAAGTAAAGCTTCGCGCAGCGAAAAAGAAAAAAGAAGTACCCCTCGTAGCTCTACGTACGCACACGTACATAATTTTTCCATTATCCCGTGAGCGCTTTTTGCCAAGCGAGCTTTGGAATTTTTTGCTCCATCCCTCACAGCTCTTCCACTGCCCTCCGCGTTATTTCTGCGTTAGCAACCCGGCAATTAACGTTCCAGCTATTAAGTTTATTTTTTTTCAAATGCAGCCCTGAACGAAAATCAATAAAAAAATTCCGTAGCACAATATTTTGGTGCTCGATGTAATCCATTTATCGTTCGTCGAGCTTTCAAATTCCCTCGTGCCAAATGGATATTAAATGGGAACTCTGATTATTTGTATTGCAATATTTTCATCCCTCCGAAAATTCGGGGTGGATTTTCTCAAGAGTCGTTAATATTTGGCACTTTTTTTATCGGCAGACATTGACAACATGATCGATAATCAATTTTCCGAATGACAAAGCTTCGTTTATAAGAAAATAAGGAGATATGTTAAGTAAGTAGGGATAAAATCCAACCTAATTCTTGTTCCGGTCGAATAATGCCGTCTTCGACCTCGTCGAACAATTCTCACCTTAGCATCGGGATTCCAAGTGTCTTGACATTCAAGGGGAGTAGTCGCTGCCCGCTCGTGCCTTTGGGATTTCGGTCCCAAATCGCACAATGTAGGTATATAGCACTGGTACCTTGCACTTCTGGTGCTGGTGGTGCTGGTACTGCCCGTCCATTATCGCGATACGCTCGGCTTAATCCCAATGCAGATATAGAGCCATAAATCCCGAGAAGTCTCTGGAGGAAGTGGGTTCTGTGAGGGGAGTGAATATCGTGGAAAGTGGCTTTCGAGACAATCGTAGGTACTGTATAATGAATGCAATATTTTTCGTAAAATCGAATTCAATAACGATAAATCGATCTGGCACTTCCGTAGGGCGATAAATATTCTCCTTTTTATATCTGAACACTCCGAGCACTTTCTCTATTTGTCCCTGATTTATTCATACATTTATTGACATATTTGTTCACGTTCTCGAGAGACGAGGCATTTTATGATTTACCAAAAACGCTCAAAATAGTCGACACGGTAAATCGGTAAATTGCAGAGCTTTTTCCATGGGTATTAAGAATTTCTGGTTTTTAGGACACTATTTTTTAGTTACCGCTCGCATAATTATTTTCAATCTCTCTTGTCTGTGTATATATATTAGGGTGTGTCATTTTTGGGCAATTTTTTTTTTTCGACTCAGAAACAGGTTGTATACTTTCAGGAAGGTAAAATAAGAAGCCTGTAAAAATTTTAGCTCTTAATATTAATATTTAGATGCGCCTCATCGCGAATTTCTATTTCCCATTTAAATAACATGGGAAAAAATTTTTTTCATGTTTGGAATTTTATACGTTGGCAATGGCATATTGTTCGATGGAACGCATAACATATTTTATAGGAAATCGCACGCTCTACAAAAAAGATGTCTTGCATTTTTTCGATAGACATAGCCATTCTGATAATATTTGAGTTCAAAGTTCAAAATATACGAAAATTCATCTTTTTGTTAATATTATAGCGAAACTATTGACTCTATTGAGAATCTTCAATCAACTTTTATGTAAATTATTAAATTTACCATGAAAATTGTCTCATCCATGATTAATTAATATTTATTGGTGAATTGTTCAATGCTGTAGAGACCTGTCTTCTGTCACGAAACTGGTTCTAATGGGCTGATACTTATCATAAATAGTTACAAAAAAAATCGACAAAATACTCACGAAAAATATCTTTCGTTATTTCCATTAATAGTAAAAAAAAAATGTTTATGTTTATGTTAAAAATTAACAAAAAGATGAATTTTCGTATATTTTGAACTTTGAACTCAAATATCATCAGAATGACTATGTCTATCGAAAAAATGCAAGACATCTTTTTTGTAGAGCGTGCGATTCTCTATAAAATATGTGTTGCGTTCCATCGAACAATATGCCATTGCCAACGTATAAAATTCCAAACATGAAAAAATTTTTTTCCCATGTTATTTAAATGGGAAATAGAAATTCGCGATGAGGCGCATCTAAATATTAATATTAAGAGCTAAAATTTTTACAGGCTTCTTATTTTACCTTCCTGAAAGTATACAACCTGTTTCTGAGTCGAAAAAAAAAAATTGCCCAAAAATGACACACCCTAATATATATATATATATATATTTTACTTCGGTTTTGTATAATAGAATGTCAATATAGTCTCGGTGGGCGGGTATTGAATAAAAAAAAGAAAAAAAAAGCTCGATCGAGGAGATGAAAATCAGGTCGGTGACGTTGCCTCGAAATCCCTTCGGTCGACAGCAAAAAAGATATCCCTCGATCCACCTCCGGTCATAAGATAGTGTATCCACCATTGACACATCACGAGGGTCGAGAGAGCTTTAAAAAATATAATCTGAAAATTGCGAGATACCGAAACCCTGAAGAAGGGCTTTATTAAAAATATAAAATAGAAATTTTTATTACAGAGAGTAAATAAGTGACGTTGGTACGTTGATTCAGACAGTTGAAATTACGTTGTTAATTACAGTTTTGAAACATTATTTATACCTTTTTTAGCAGTGTACATGTTTTTGAAAAAAAAAAAAAATGAAAGACGTAAAATCGTGTAACGAATAGCTGCAGTAAAAATGATAAGGATGAAAATATGTGATATTTATTTGTTTTTTTTTTATTTCTTCATTGCATATGATATACTATTAAATATATCAACGTATGTTTCATTGCTGAATATTTGCGCAGATCCGTCCCACGATCTCGACCTCCGAAGAATACACACATATGACTTTTCCTCGAGGGTCACGAGAATGCATAGGCTGGTGCAGAGAGGCGTGAGAGTTAAGGGGCGAGGTTAAAGGAGCAGTACCTTATACGGTTATCAGTGAATCCATACAATACATCTGCAGCCATGCGAGTAATCGAATGTCCTCCCGGCATTCTGCTCCCGTGCTCTCTTCGTTCCGACTGTATCGAATTCTGCAAATTGTGACGTCAAATGGCAAGCATCAACGTCGCCGTCAAAAAAAAAAAAAAATTCTTCACCAAAAATTCCTTCTGAGGAAGCAAGAATCCATTTTTTTTAATACATAGAAAATACTCAGAATTCTTCGTACGTTATACAGTCACCGTTTTGAAAAATGTTTATCATCAACAATTTTCTTAAACGAAAATTCGCTAAAAATTCCTCTTTGAGGAAGTAAGTAAATCCCATTCCCAAAAATTCATAGAAAATACTAGGAAGCATAATTGTGTTATTACATCGATAAATATCCAAGTAGAAGCGGATTTCAAAGGAGCTTAAATGAAAGTTTGATACGTGGAGTAAATTTCGTGTGTGCACAAGCGTTTCCGTGCATTAGGATAAGAGATGCAGGTTGTAGACAGGCCTGTAGAGAGCTTCCGGTCGGACACGGCCACTCTGAAATCTCGGTACGTTATAGCGGAGTATATATGCGGAAAGCTCACAAATATTGTGTACATACACAGCATAATGCTGGTTTGATGCACCAAAGCAGCTGACCGCCCTTTTCCCTCTTTGCCCTCTTGCATCCGTCGTTCTTTAGGCTATCGCGCGGTTTAGAGCTTGCAGTTGACGGCAGTATAAACGTACGTATTACGGCTATGCGAAACAGGCGGAATACGAGAGCGCTGAGACGGAGGCGAGCGAGGATGAGGTTTCATGGGTACATGCGAAATGGCATGTGGTTCAACGCATCTCGAACGCATCCGGCTGCAAGCCACTCGGCCGACGCGAGGATATTACGTATAGCTCGGCTTCTCCCAGCTCACTCAATGGTTTCCCTTTCTCATGTCAGTTACCCCGTGCAGCCCTGTTGAAAATGGCAGATTAGCATGCAATCTCGACGACTACGTCTCTGCAATTTAGTTCGGACCGCAATCCCCTATCGGTACGGCAATATCGTCGAGTGTATGACCGCCAGACACGCATTAACGATATTCCGCTTAAAGTCGCTTTGAACAAGCGTTTAATTTCCCCTCCCTCTTCAAATAACTCGGGACTATTTTCGTTGCGACTTATCGAAATTGCGCTGTAACAAAAAACAATTGGTATTTTACTTAACATTCTCGTGTTGAGCAGGTAAATATGCAAAATTGGAGCAGATTCTGTAACACGATTGTACGTAAATTTTGTTGATGAGCTTGTGTAAAAACTTGATGTTTTTTTTTTTTTTTTTACACAGTGCTCTAGATATTCTTAAACTTTCCACACGCACGTTGTACATGAGCGTTTTGAAACGAGGACCTAGGACGTTAATTATCCGGAGTAGACTGAAAAATACGAGTAATGTCAATGATTAATGACTCGTGTCTCATGTTAAAGGGCATAATATGTTTAATGTAGAAGACATAAATTAGCGTGATAGTAAATTGACAAGTTAATATTGTTCCGCGCTCGTAACGTAAAATACACCGGCGCAGGAACCGACGTCATAAAGTTTTAATAATAACGGGGATATTATACACCGAGATATATGGAGCAACGAGTAGAGCCGCTTCAAACACGCTGTGCTGTCGAGTCGGAAGAGCTACATGTGTGACAACTGGTGGACCAATTCCAAAATAAAAAAATTAAAAAATTGTGGATCGAAATATCTCGCTCATATCGAAATAAGCGCAAGCCATTGTTGCTATTTCGCATGTATGCTATGATTGTTTGTGAGTTCGGTTCAGGGATTAATGTTAAGTTTGGCAAAAAACGTTGACAAAAAAAAAATTATAAATGCTACGAACCCGCGACGATAAATCATTAATTCGTGTTGAATCCAATTGTGGCTCAACCTGAATTTTTAGAATCATACTTTCGACTCGATTGTTAACTAGAATTGCATACAACTCCATTATACATTTTTACATAATAGCGTCGTTCACTCACAAGACGCGGTAATAAAATGCGTGCTTAAGAAACTGTTGAGTTAAAAAAGTGTCGTTGAGTACAGAACGTCGCACAATTTTCTGCACTTCAGGGCACATCAGCAATGAAGATGAAGGACTCCAGAGACCGAGGGAAAAGTTGAAGAAGAAGAGGAAGAAAAGCGAAGTCGGTGAAGACGAAGAAAGAGAAGATTGTCCACGAAGGACAATTGAAGAGAACTACAGAAGACCCGGCGCTTGGACAAATAAACTGATGGAAACTCTCGCTGCGGTGAAATACACCCACGCGCTCAATGCCCGGGCATACCGACTCTTCGGGTATTACTTTTGCTGCTACTTCTGCTGGTGACGCAGCGACTCAGTGAAGCACGCTGAAAAATTGTATTCCTAAAACAGCAAAAGTATATTTTTCAGACGCTCTTTGCTCTACCGAGCATTTATTTTGCTCATAGGGCAAAAGAAATTTCCAGTTTCAATAGACTCGTGTCTTTTTTTCTTACCGAAAAGTGTGGAATTTGTTGCGGCAATAATTTTCTTTTTTTACCCGCAAGTTTGCAATATAAAAAAATAAATAAAATGTAGCTATTTACACAAAAATATCAGCCCCTTTGCAAACACAAATAATCGTGTCAATTCAAATTGAACCCAAGTATCACACAACTTGTGTGTGCTTTTATAATAATATTGTGGATTAAATATGAGCCAAAGTTACGTGTTCACAAGAATTCCATTCAAAATAACAATATCGTTCGCCAACAAAACGCGCTAATAAAATACATCTCGAAGAGACTGTTGAAGTAAAAATGTCGTTGAGCAAACGATATTGCATAATTTTCTCTTTGCACTTCAGGGATGATGGTGAACGGCTCTGCGGACAAAAGGAAAACGTGAAGGAAGAAGAAGAAGAAGAAGAAGAAGAGGAACGGGAACAATTGAAGAGAAGTACGGACGATGGGGCGTCTGGATGAATAAACTGTTGGAAACACTCGTTGTGGTGGAAAAACACCCACACGGTGAACGGATGGGCGCGCACCAGCCAACTCTTCAGGTATTGCTGGTAGCGGTGGTGGTGGTGGTGATGCAACGACGCGGTGAAACGCGAGCAACGTGACATTGTACCGCGTTTCCAATGCACTCGCGCGCCTCTCGTACACTTCCAACAGACAGTACACATACCGCAATAGCAAGAACGACAAAAGGAAGGAAGAGGCTCTTGGTGAACAAGAGAAAGCGAGAGAGAGAGAGAGAGAAATAAAGAAGGACAGAAAGACACAACGTGCACGCGACGAAAAACCTACTCTTACCTTTTCCCGTCAAGCGGCGTCGAAACTTGGGTGCGAGAATTCCAGCAACTCGCGCGCGTGGCAACGTTTCTACTCGCAAGCTCGTCCTCCCAGTATCCCGCTTTCGCTACTGAATTTCTCTTTCTCTCCGTTTTTCCTTTATTCCGAACTCATTCTATAGCAGTTGTTCGACGTCTTTCTGCCCACTGGCCCACACGCACACACACACGCCCACTCGGCGAAAGCTCGTGCATGCGCGTGTACGTGAAAGTTTGTTGGTGCAGTTGCACTTGTCTCGCAGCCTTGCGGAATTCTCGAATTCCCATGTGCCACGACGAACTCACCTTTACGCCAGCCCATCAACGAAGAATGGCTCTCTCAATACTCCGCATCCCACCAAAAATTCTCCGATTGAAAAACCGTGCCACTGCTTGGCTCTCTTTGCGCGTATCTTTCACTTTCGTCCGTGTGTGTTTGTGGATGTCGCAATAAGGTCTTGCCCGAAAACGGATTGAATTTTTCCGCGACTATTCTCTGACGTGGACCGCCTTCGAAAATGAGGAACGTGCGCTCGAATATTCGGAGAACGCTCCAGCGGTACAATGAAATGTCAATTCTCGACGAAGTAAACACAATTTAGAGACGCAATTTATAGTTTGCACGCGAAATTTATCGGTGCAATTTATACGCGGTCTGGACCGCATCTCGAGGTAGTTAATTCAGGGATCTGCGAATGGGCAGGCTCAAACATTAGAATAAGCAAATATTGTTCAGTCGTGAATGTGAGTTTTGCACTTTTCACATGTCATACAATTTTTTTGTCGGATCGTCGAATCGGATACTGACAATCCGACAAAAAATGACTTGAAGAGGTTTGTACAACAAACAAAAGTGGCGCACAACGAATGATCCATAAAAGTAGCTTACCGATAAAGAGAACCAGAAACATGATCGAAATCATTTATATGGATACCGAGTTGGCTATATGCATACAGGTTCGCGGTATCCATTTTCATTGCATGAACTTGATACGAGAAAGAGCCTCGGGTTAGTTGGGGAAACTGGAAGCCGTCGCGGTATCGCGAGGCTCCATCAATGCGTTCAGACAGGTTGCTGGAAAATGTAGAACATCCGGTTTCCACTGGAAGCGCTCGACTGCCAACGAAAGTAGACGTCAAACGGAAAATGTGTAAATCATGACATCCATAAGGATTCGCGTTTGAGTTCGAGTTGCCTGTGCGGATGGAAGTGAGAGGTGTATTCCATAGAGAGCCAAAGTTCGATCTATCCGCCGTTCCTGAAGTGGAGATTCCGGACAGTTGCGGGATATACGAGGAGGAGCTATACGCGGCTACGGGTTTCACCTCAGTAACAATATTATTGCTGCATAAACGAAGAGTGCTCGATATGAGAAGAAACGGGCAGGATACCGTAAAAGTGGCAAACGTAGTGGAATCTAATTTCGGGGTTGAACGTAAATATTTCAAGTGGTAGTGTATGTACTTTTACGAAGTTACTTCAACAGCAACAGCGGCAGAGGGTACCAGTCGGTGAAGGGTGATGGAAGAGTGGGAGGGAGAAGAGCGTTTCGAAAAGTGCAGTTGATTTCCGCATCGGGCATTTCACTCGGTGGCAGTAGGCAGAAATAGGGGAACAGGAGCCATCGCTCACATTATTATTTCAGCGAGAGATATACGTGGCTAGCCAGAGATAGAAGAGAAGAGGATAGGCGAGAGGGTTGACGGGAGGGTAGAAAGAAGCGCAGTCCGACAATAGAACTACGCCAGGAGCATCCGAGCAAAAGTACATTTGACTTGCATCCGTTCCTCCCCACGCGTCTCCCTTTTCCCCTTTCTATGTATATATATATGTATATACATATATATATATAAATGCACCTGTATTGAATGCCCTTTAGGTATCTCACTTCCTGCTACGACCCAGTTTGAATTGCAAAAAGAGAGACATTTCCCGCGGTCGCGAATGCCACGAGGAATACCATATTCCAGCCCTCGTCCTTAAGCGTTCTCCCTCCCCTCTTCGCCCCTCAACCCCTCGATCATCTTCGCGCAGAGTTTCGCGTTAACGCGTCGCGTCTTCGTTAAAACGAGTGGCCAAAGGAGAAAAGGGCTCCGAGTGAAGTGTCTGCGCCGCCTCGAAAATGCCTACCCTCGCCTTTCATCCCTCTCGCTCATCCACTCAAACCCTCCCCTTCGTTCCGTCTAATTTTGCTGCGGGGGTGTCTAATTTTTTGTCGGGCCACTTGAACGCTCGCCGAGCGATGACGACGTCGCGACGAGCGACGAGGATGAGCAGGTGGAGCAGCAGTTAGGCCAGAAAATATGAGAGTTAACTTTATCCCTTTCCTTCGCTTTTGAGCGTCGCCGCGTCGCCGCGCCGCACAGCCAACTACCGAAGGCTTCCGGCTGAGAAAAATTCCCGAGCCCGGTCTGTGTGTACAAGAAGCTACGTATAAAGACCTCGGTGAAACTCGGAAATTTCACGGTCGTTTATTCAAAGCGAGTGGCACTCTGTCTCAGTCGGTTGACGGTTGATAAATATATGGACCGGGTTACCTACAGTTTCACCCTCTCCATTGCTTTGGCCTACTGCGATTCCACTGGTTTCCCTCACCCCCCCCCCCTACCCCACCCCTCGAAATTTTTGCGGCCTACCTCGAATACACAAGTACACATATATACAGATATAATAATGCCACCCTCAACTTCCAACAATTCGTACAGCACTCGAGATCCCACGGGAGGAGCAGTTGGAATTTTAATCCAGGATTAATCCATTACTCTCGCTAGAAGTGAATTCCCGGAGGTAGCAAAGCATTAAAATAATTGTTATCTTGGGCGGCGTCGGTGCACGGCAAGGAACCCGTTGGGCTTTCGCTCTCTCGTGCCTTTCAGCCTTCCCGGGCGATCTTTCTCGCTCCTCCTTTTTACCCTCTCTTGTCTGCGACTCCGTACACCAGCCCCGCCATGCATAACGCGCTGCTCGCATATTTCTATGTAAATTCCTTTAGCTGTTCCATCGCTGTATAGTGACGGACGACCAGCGACGCCTTGGGTGTCGAGGACCGAGAAATACCCGGCTATATATTTTTCCACCTCTTCCACTTTCTCATTTATCCCTATTCCCGTAATTTCTGGGCTGAAGAAGCCGAAGAAACTGCGGCCAGACTCAATTGTCAGAGGCGTAAAATATTCAGGATAAATTAATGGGGGGCACGAATGAAATGTTATAGCAAAACGAGAACACAGCGATGGGCAAAATGGGCAGATGTTGATAACGAGGATGAGAGTTGTACTTGCACTTCCTTCACCCCCTTTTTCTTCCTTCTCCTCCTCCTCTTCTTCTTCTTCTTCTTCTTCTCCTCGCAATCCCTCGACGCTGAAGCACAGTGAAAGCAATCGCGGTCCATCGCTAAGTCAACCTAAACTGTTGTTTGTCGGGACCAAGACACCAGCGCCCTCTAGGCGCGAGCCCACGGCAGCAGAAGCTACGTGAACCTATCCCGACTCGTCCGAGAGCAATAAAACATTAGCCGACAAACTCAGAAACTCGTTTAACCTCCTGCTCTCGCTCTATCAATGGCTCGCTTTTCACAGCGTTTTCTCCGTTCCTCTGTGCAAAGATTTGCCCGGTGAGTTAACGTCGCCCGGCAATCGCTGCGAGGCTAATTCCGGATACAGAGACTATGTGAATAGCTGTATTTGATGTTCCTTTTCTATTATTCGACAAAGCGACGTTGATGTCTTTTCCCAAAAGTTCATCCTGTGTTTTTTTTTTTTTCAATTAATGGTAGTCCTCAAATTATCATTTGATTTTATTTGCGTATTAAAAATCGAATGAGGCATAAATACCGAATTAGATGCGCAAAAAGAGATCATATTTTGAATTTTTTTTTTCCAAAGGAAATAATTGTTTTATTGGAAAATTCAGCAGTGTGTTCAATAAGAAGAGGGTTACGAAAAGCCTGAGGAATATGTAATATGAAAAAAAATAATAATGAGCATCACGCGAAATTTAAGATTCCACTTTCAGAGATCTGCACTATTCTCGGTAATCACCTTAGGAGTTTTCTCGAAAAGATGGAATATCAGAAATAAACTTTGGGTAGATCTGGGCACTCGAAGCGGAAAGTAATATGAGGTACTTGTGTACCGCAGCAAAAAGTTGCGCAACCTCCACCACAACTTCGAGAGCGACGACGACAACGGCCGAGACTCTTGAAGCTAAAACTTTTCATGATATATATATATATATATTTTTTATTTTTATTTTTATTTAATGCCATTTCTCTTCCAACATCTTTTCTCTCCGGTGTTTCTTTGGTTCTCTCAGGTTTCGTGGGCTCACTCGGGCTTCTTCCATTTAAGGGCCTCGCCAACAATCGTGATGGTTGCGAACCACTCTGCACTGCCGTGTACCTTTTTGAAAGCAACTCGACAGGTACAGAAACAAAGAAACCGAGACGCAAGTGATTTAGTAGAAAGAAGGAAATTATTCCACCGAGAAACACACACACACACATTTTATACATGGCCATTTCTTCCGAATCTGCAACTTTCACAAACTTACAAAAATCATAATCTAAGTTAAGAAATTTTACCTTCTCCTCCTTCGCTTTATAAAATTCATACGATCCATCTTAGTGATCATTAAGGTTATCGAGCCCTTTGGTTGTCAAGCCCTTTGGTTATCAAGGGCGGCCACTTCGTCAGGAATCGTGATGCTTGGAAGCTACTCTAGGTTTTGCGGTGTACCTTTTGAAAACAACTTGACAGGCACACATTTTGTACATGGCCATTTCTTCCAAATTTGCAACTTTCACAAACTCACAAGAATCATAAACTAAGTTAAGAAATTTTCCTTTCTCCTCCTTCGTTTTATAAAATTCATACGACCCATGTTACTGATCATCAAGGTTATCAAGTTCTTTGGTTATCAAGGGCTGCCACTTTGTCAGGAATCGTGATGCTTGGAAGCTACTCTACGTTTTGCGGTGTACCTTTTGAAAACAACTTGACAGGCACAGGAACAAAGGAACTGGTTAGCAAGTAATTTAGTATAATATATTAGGAAGAAGTAATTCCACCGGGATGTACGTATATACGTAGCAGGACGTTCCGGGAATACGTGGAGCCTTTAGGAGGATTAATTTCGATCACGTGTTTTACGAAATTCTCAAGCGAAATTACCGTCAGAGAAGATTCCGTAACGTTACGATGCAGCAACTCTCCATCTCATTCGCCTTGGCGCTTACATACTAAACACTTTGTAGTGCGCATACATATATTCTTGTGTAAAGCAGACGAGGGTTCTCGTCGTTAGCGAGGAATGCACTCGGGCTTGAGTTCGCCTGCCCCTGGCCCCCCTATGTCTTTAGTCTTGTTGCACAGGAGCGCTTTTCGCACGACTTGATTCGCGATACGACTGCGTTCGCCCACGTTTCCTCGTCTTATCACAATCAGCGAGTTAAATTGGAACCAGGAAAGGAAGATACAAGGCGGCGTGGTTTTCTCGAGGGTTTCCTCGGAGAACCGACAAAGGGCTTGCGAGCTTTCGTTCCACCGCAAATCACCTTCACCATGAGAAAATTTCGCACTGTTTAACACGGTACTTACTTATTCACTCTTCCGTGAGCTGATGAAGTTCTTACCAGCTTATTTTCCTTTTTTTTTTTTTCAGTACATTGTGCAGTAATTCTTACGAAACGAGAGCTTTTTCCATTTTTCGTAATGATCGTTACAGTTTTTTTTGATATTTATTTTGCGGATTTGAAAAAAAAAAGCATGAACTTCTTGTTTAGGTCAGGTTAAAGTTTCAGTGAAGACTTTGAGAATTCGGACTTTTTCGAGTTTGGTGATTTTTAGTTAAATTTTTTATCAAAGTCATAGTTGAAAATAATGTTGAAGAAATATCACAAGTGCAAATAGAGTCAACTAAGAGGTCAGGAGGAAAAGCTTAACGTGTGCATGGATTGGGGGCTACTGACAGATTTGCTTCATGGTTAGGGGTATAGGGTTACACCGTAAAATCTCGTAGTGACACCCTCCCCATGCAGCAATAAATATTTTACAAGCCCGTCTGCCCTAATGCCGTGGAGAGGTGGAGACTGTGAAGGTTACGGCACACGAAGTGGAGCAAAGTTTCCCCGTAAAAAATTCTCTCTGTCGGCCGACCGCGATTCCTTTATTACTCTCCTTTTTTAGCATGACAGCTGCTGCCGTAATCTACGCCAGTGGCACGCTTTAGGAATAAGAAATGGCGGCTAAACTGCATAGGGAATATTGACAAAGTGAATTTACTCAAGACAATCACTAAAGATATGGGATATTCTATACTTGGACTTACATACTTTTTTTTTTTCAAGTGCAGCATTCGGAGGTTCATTTTAATAAAAAAATGAATAAGCCCAAATGGAAAAGAAATTCTGCGATGTGATTTTATGAAATCTTCCTTTAGGTTTAATAAAAAAAAAATTATTTTGGAACTGAAATTTGTAATTCAAGTGGACCCCAAAATTTTGCACCACAAAAATCTGCTCCACTACACGTGGAATTCCCCATATAATACGAGGATACTTGAGTTGACTCACTGCGTCGCGTTCTCAAAAAATCTCGCGTCCCTCGTTTGGACGAAATATTAATTTTTATTTCGCAAAGTTCACATATCGTGAACCAAAAAAATCTGCTCCATTACACGTGGAATCCCCAATATAGTACGAGGATACTTGAGTTGACTCACTGCGTCGAGTTCTCAAAAAATCTCGCGTCCCTCGTTTGGACGAAATATTTATTTTTATTTCGCAAAGTTCACATATCGTTGAGCCGAATAGGGTGTCGGGTACGCGGCGGGCTTTTTACTTTCATCTCCCTGCTTTAAGGTGAGATGCGTGACCATTTTGCAATATTAAAGTGGCTTCACATTACCACAGTGCTAAATATTCGACGGCGTTTTTACAAAGTTTTAGTGAGTGAAAGTAACGAACAACTTACTATTAATATCAAACAAAATACACTCTCGATTCAAAACAATTTTAATAATTCGCAAACACTCAAAATTTCTGGTCAGCGTGAATTAAAGTTCAAAATATGTTGCACGTCCAGTGTAAATAGTGAAGATTATACAATATCATTATGCTCGGTTATTATTAAATCATATAAATTCCAATTAAGAAACACAATCAGCAAAAAAGAAATTAAAAATTGTGGAACAATTAGTCGAATATTGAAATTTCAGTTCGTGCAAAATGTACCTCGAAATATTCATCGAACATATGTCAAACATCGAGCGTAAATAGCGAAAATTATTCAGCGGAGTTGTTATCCTCGCCTCCTAATTGATGTAAATTCAGCGCTGATTATAAGGGTTTATGTAGCATGTAATGATACAATAACATAGAGGAAAAGGAAATTTTAGTATGCTGCGAAACGAGGAGGATGGCAAGGGGTTCAATATGCTTCGGGCTGAGGCTGCGTAGCAGCACTGCAAGCTCCAAACGATAGCTAGGCTTCGTATAACACAAGTATAACACAACTATCAAACTCTTGGGCAAACTGTTGCGTGGCGCGTTTGCTGTTGGTTGGGAACACCCGGACGAACGAGCTCGCGAAATTAGATCGGGGTAAAGAGGGTGAAAGGGCAGCGAGCGAAGCAGGCGGACGAGAGAGAGATTTGGCTGATGTTGCTCTGGCTCTTCCTCGGATACCGCGGAAAATGAGCAAGGACACAGCTCTTATTTGCTCCTCGAAAAATATCTGAACCCATTTCCCTCTCCCCAGCAAAAATGATTAATCTTTCATATTCGTCCAAAAAAATATATTTCGACACTTTTAAATCTTAAAGCATTAATAAAAAATGTTTTTAAATGAAATTCAATATGTGGACCAAGGAAAATCGTGATCGTTCATTTAGGAATTGAGTGACACTCATTATTAATTATTATTAATTAGACATTAATAGTTTGTATAATTTTTATATTGGATTAAAGATTTATTTCGTCGCGAGAATCGCTTCTACTTTTCTGGTACTACAATTTTAATGCGGGATTTTAATTAAAAGTGTGTATTAGTTAGATTTTTTTAGACCATGAGCAGATTATCAAGGTCAACGCCGCGGGTGCGAAGATCCGCAGGCGAAATCATGAAGAATGGACCCTTTTGAAATCTCTCTCGTATTTCTGTTTCTCGTATAATTTTTCGCAATTCTTGGTATTAATATTTCATATCTAATTTTCGTAATTCTTTCGTGTGAAGGGTGTCATGGACGAAGAGCGGAATCGTCGAGATCGTGATTCACTATAAATCCTCGATTATGATAGATGCTCGCCCGAGGACGTTACGAATCCGCAAATTGTCCGCGCGTCGGTCGTTCGGTATCCTCGATAAATAACGTAGCATTGGAATCAAATAGGACACGACAGGTTACATGGAGTTCGGGTCGAGCGCGGTAATCGCCGAGAGGCGGTCGCGGAGCACGCGGCGCTGGTGCGGGTACAGAGCGCGTTCGGGATCTCGGTGCCGTTTCGCTCTCGGGAATTTCTCTCGCGAAGGGATATTAACGATGCGGCGTCAGTGGTGGCGAGCCGTCGGTAGCACGGCTCACTCATAAATCGGTCTGAGGGCACAGCAGTCGTCCCTCGTTTCGTCATTAACCGGAAACACGTATGTCACATTTATTTCACCAAACCGGCGGAGTACAGTATACGAGCGAGCTAAACCGCAAAGCTCGCAGCATATGGTTAAGCCATGCGTACTGTAAAATAGAGTTTTGCTATAACCATCGTCAGTCATACACTGATAAATACATACATGTACATTGTGCACACATATATCTCTGTATTATATAAAGATTTCGCCCACGTCGCTGGGGTTTCAAGAATCGAGGGACTCGCAAAAATTCAGGGTGGTCTGTGAAGACCTCAAGTGCGAATTATTCCGAGTCCCTCAACGAAGGCCCGCCCCGAATTTTTCGAAATTTCTCAATGCCCGTTTTTCGAATTTGCTTTCGTCCCTCAACGAGCTCCAACCTCTATTTTTTCTTTAGTCCCTCAACGAACCCCGAACTCGAATTTTTCTGAGTTCCTCAATGGGCCCCCGAATGGGAATTTTTTGGGCCCCTCAATGGGCCCCGAACTCGAATTTTCCCGAGTCCCTCAATGGACGTCCAATCCCAATTTTTACTAAATCCCTCAATGGGGCCCTCCAGGCCCAAATTTTTCTAATTCTCTCGATGGGCCCCCAAGCCCAATTTTTTCCAGGTCCTTCAATGGGCCCCCGAACTCAAATTTTTTGGGCCCCTCAATGGGTCCCGAACTCGAATTTCCCCGAGTCCCTCAATGGACGTCCAATCCCAATTTTTACGAAATCCCCCCAGGCCCAAATTTTTCTAATTCTCTCAATGGGCCCCCAAGCCCAATTTTTTCCAGGTCCTTCAATGGGCCCCCGAGCTCGAATTTGTTGGGCCCCTTAATGGGCCCTGAACTCGAATTTCCCCGAGTCCCTCAATGGACGTCCAATCAGAATTTTTACTAAATCCCTCAATGGGGCCCCCCAGGCCCAAATTTTCCTAATTCTCTCAATGA
Organism: Clistopyga incitator; assembly: GCA_947507545.1. Lineage (NCBI taxonomy): Eukaryota > Metazoa > Arthropoda > Insecta > Hymenoptera > Ichneumonidae > Clistopyga > Clistopyga incitator. The sequence goes on from OX382177.1 coordinate 11,818,551, forward strand.
GCCCCAAGCCCAATTTTTTCCAGGTCCTTCAATGGGCACCCAGACCCAAATTTTTCCAAGTTCCTCATCCGAGCGCATGTACTTCAATGGAAATTGAAAAATTCAATGATTCAAGCAAAGCTCACCGGCAACAATGTGGGAGTTGACGCTCGCGCGTATAATATTGCGAATTCTCCGTTTCTTCCGAAGCGATGATTCACGGACCAACGATTTTATTGAGCGTTGCGACCGTTGGGCCACCCAATGACCAGCAGCACTGCGAGCACTGAGACCGGTCCACCATCACCACCACCACCACCATCACCACGACCACTAGACTCTCGGAGCCACTCTCACCACACTAGCGAAGCGTTATAGAAGCAACCACCGCCGACCCTCCTCACGCTATTCCGTTATAGCTCGCTACGTGGATGGATTTTACACCGCGCAACGAACAGCGTGTCGTCCCGCTACTTCACCCAACTCCCGGTCTCGTTTCCTTTGCACTCTTGCACCCTCAGCCCGCCTCGTCGCAGATCGACGTAACGCGATCTGCATTATTCACAACGGTTGCCCGGAGAATTCTCCTCCCCCTCTCCGAACAACTGTCTATACCGTGTAAGGCAGAACTGCTGAGATCACTTAGGTTGCATTACGAATAGATCAGCGTCCAGAAATTCAGAGCATCGCCGGTTTCCATGATTTCACTTTTTACCCGAGATTAAATTGAAACCCTTCGTTCGAGCAATATCTGCCAAATCTCCAACTTGAAGCTTTACACAAGGGCCAAAAAATCTCATCTCACTCCGTATCAAATTGAGGCTTCAAAAACAAGAATTCCGATTCACCACAAAATTCACTCCATTTAATTTCGTCAAGAGGACAAAATATTACACACAAATTTCGTAATTATGAATTATTAGTGATAGCTTAAAAAATGCGTGGGGAAAAATAATAAATAATAAATCATGGCTTTCGTTGTATCGAAGTTCGCGTGAGTTCGCGATATGAAAGATCATATTTGAGAAAAAAAATTAATAACCGGAGAGCAGCTGAAGTGCAGACATTACCTCGGTACACATAAAATCTACAACTCCGTATAACTCGTTAGCATAGTTATTATTCTCGGGCGTATATATTATTCCGGGTATAATGTGGAAAGTTTGGTAGTTGGTAAAAAGCGAAGGAAGGAATATCTGGAGGTGGTCATGGTCTTATACGAACGACGTCGTCGCGAGAGCGGCTAGGAAAAAAGTTCACTGTGACAAGGAGCCATAAAAGCGGGGAAACTGATCCTCGATGATCCGGGGACCAAGTTCGAGAGATATCTCAGCCTCGCGAGGTCCTATCGATTTTTCAACGTTAACATCGCTCCTCGTCGTGCATCGCTTCGCTCCGAAGCTTTCCAGCATATGGCAAAGCGCGCTAATGACTTTTATCGCGAGCGGGAAAACGTGAGATACTACGAACCGATTAACCCGCTGTGTATACTCCACTGAACCAGCATGTAGAGTTCCTTCGGGCCGAGGATATCTCTGTATTTTAATCGATACTTAGCATCGCTTAATCCCCAGTGTAACCTATGCCTTCCCTCTCGTGAATTTCTGGCCAGGGAGCAGAGGGCATTAGCCATGAGCATTTAATAACCAGAGCCCGAGCCCCGCGACCCTTATCCGAGAGGCTACAGGGTTGCAGAGACAACCGGGCGCATTTCGTGTCTGCTATTCACAGCAAGCGGGTCAGAAAAGCTCACCAGGCGCAGCGGCCACACCGTCGTTGCTATTCCAAGTGTTGCTCAATTTTATTGTACCTTTTACATGGCTCTGAAAAATTTTATAATTCCCTTTGAATGCGAGCATTAATTTATTTCGCTGGTGCGTTCTTCTTTTGGTATCGGGTAATTTAATGGAAAAATTATCGCAACGATAAACAATAGAACCGCTGAATAAGGACATGATTAATTTTTTTTGCATATTTTTTAATGCCACTTTCTAAAAATATAAACGTAAATTGTTTTTTCTCGCAATAATTGCAAAATCATTTATTTATCGTACACATCTCGTTGAAATTTTTTACTGTCTTTTTATACAACGGCGTTTATTATTTTATTCAACTTTCGGTCGTTCGCGTATCGGGTAATTTGTGGAATGTAACGTTGACCAAATTATTCGTAAATTCGGTTGCACATTAATTATCTAGTCATTGTTATTTCGCTGGGCTTTATGTTCGGTTAATCAATATCGGTAATCATGCGTCACGGCGGATTTTACTTGCCGGAAAATTTCGCCCGATGCACATAATCCATGGGATGGGCGTTAAAAAATTGGTATAGACGAACGTAAATATAAGTCGTTTTCTCACAAACCCCCGAGTACCTGAAGCAAAAGCAAAACCAACAGGGGGATTGGTTTTCACATTTTCCCGTATATTTGAAATACGATAAAATATCTGAGCAAGCTCTCATGGGATAGGAAGTGCACGCCTTTCCCCTTGCGCTGTATACCTACATTTGTTGTACCGTTTACACACACACACACACACACATATATATGTATTTGTGCATATAGAGGCGTTCGGTGTATATCTATATTTCAAAGTGCAATATTTCGAGCATTGGTTTTCATCCCGGATGCGATATACGCCCCAACGACAACGACGACGATGACGTCGACGCGTCTCGTAACACAGAGAAACAATTTTCAGGTGATATCGCTCGGAGAGTCAAGAGAGAGAAGTAAAAAAAAAAAAAAAAAATCAGTGAGTCGCCGCTAACGTCGTTACGCTGAAAAATATATGCTTTTACTACTAGGCGTGACTGTAACCCTGGTCGAATGGGATAAAACGAAAGTAGACGAGGACCCCGCGAGTGCGAGGCAAATGTCGACCATTAAATTCTCTCCGCATCCCCGGATTTTCATTTCTTCGACTTTATCTTCCCACGCATTTTCACTCCTGCTTCGAATATGCATGTGTAAGGACATAAAAAGAAATTCTTTCGTTCGAATACATAGCGAGTTCGGGAAAAGAATGGGGACGGGGGAGGTAAAAAAAAACATTTGTTTGTTACGAGGACAAGTCTCGAAGAAATTTTTTAAAATATTTCCTTGTTTCAGGATGAACACGAACATTTTTTTTTGTAGGTCTTGTAAGGATTGGACTTCTTATGAAATTCGTTGATAATTCTGCTTCAAGAACATTTGAAAAAAAAATTTAATGAAGAAATAACTTCATTGTTTGAAATATTCAACAATTTTTCAAAAATCTCAAAATTATTAAGGCTGCGTATGAATTATTTGTTAGATTACGTCCTCGTGATTAAAATTTTCTCATCGCAGATGCTTTTTAATAAAATATTCGTTTGTAAATACACAGCACAAAATCCATCACGATAAACGAGCTGTTTCCGATAGCGAAGGATTTTTTCCTCCATTTTTATGTCTGAGTTACATCGACAATTTTTTTAAAATCGTGAAACACGAGAAAAATCGTAATCGTGTTAATTGCAGTGGCGTGTACTTGAAAGTAATTATATGTTTGTTTGCACAACGGATTGTCAAAATAAATGGCGTGCGTTATCCGAAGCGAACGTCGCTATTCGTCCGCTAAAAGCACATAATAAAGCACAGGTCGATATTCCGATTAAAAAATGTTCGAGTCCCGAAATACTCCCAACACACAGTTACGCTTATTTACCTTACGGCCTTTAGTATCAACAAACTTCACACTCAAACAAAAAAATAATAAAAAAATAAATAAATAAACAAGCACAAGCACAGTATCAAAAAAAAATTTGCAATATTCAATAATAAAAATCTTCACAAATCTTTCTGCATGCCGGAATATCAATTCCTCTAAATTTCGTTTTTCTGCACATTTTTACACTTCTTTGGGCTTCAACATTGCCCATGTATGTACTCCTGGCTATAAACGCGAAATTTCCTCGTCACAACGAACACATACCGTGAGGAGGTGCCTAGGGGGTGGGGGCGGGGAGGGGGGGTCGTTAGGAAGCTAGGACTTTGGCTACTATGCATCATCCGACGATGTTCCTGCTCTGCTCTCTGCGTTAATTGAAATTAACTGTTACCGCTCGTGGAACCGTCGAACGACCACAGTTACATCATATAACGTGCTGCCACGGTGTTTATAGTGGATGTGCATGACTTTGTGTCTCCACTGTGCCAAGTAACGTACATACACGGGACGCAGTGAAACGTACGTCTGCACTACAGCTTTAACTTTTGCCGTCCCAGTTTGGTGGAGATGCAGGCGGACTCCCTACGACGACAGATAGGGCCCCCCTCCCCCTCTTCATCCCTTTATCTCGATGCAACGACATTTGCATCCGACTGTGTACACCAGACTCGACTCGGTCTCGTCCTTCCTCTGTTAGCAACGATAATAATTATTAATTGCTCTGCCCGAGAGGCTACCCCTTGCTTCGCAAGGAACAATTATCGTTTGCCTATGTCGAGTGTGAAAATTTTGAATATTTGTACCACGCTTGTGTGATTTGTTGTTGTGTTGTTGGATGATTCATTCTCCACCGTGTATTTTCTTGAATTGACAATATTTTCTCGCCACTGGTCTAAAAAAACAAAATTATGAAATAAAATAATTTTATGTTAAGAACAAAACAGATGTAATTTTCCAAACGAATTCCATAATACGCATTTTTGGTTACGGCCGACGGAAAATCCGGATTTCACGTTGGAAATTCTCGTGTGAAATGTGCGGATTGATTTCGTGACATACATTTATTAATATGTAAATAAAGTGAGCCCTCTGCTGTTGGGATGCATTACGTTATTTAAATTGAATAAATATTTTGTTATTTATTGACAGGATTTTTAATGCTCTGTTTTCGATACTGTTTTTTTTTTTTGGATGATACTGTTAATCCGGTAAACCATAGATTGAGCTTTAAAGCGAAGAATGCATGTGAAATAATGTAGTGGGGGAAATCTTTCGGTGATACATTCCGAATTTCCAACGTCGCGTTAACGTCGAGAAGTCTGTAAGTCATATTTATTTTCTCACGAGCCGAAATTTTCCCCATGATGCCAAATACCGACGGCGCGTGGACTCGTTATTACAATATCAAAGAGAAGCTTGCGATCCTATGCGTTCATCACAGTCGGTGAGCCCGTGGTGCTCTCGTAAGTGTCACTCACCCGAGAATATATGCCAGGGCTCTAAACACTCGCGAGATGGTCATCATCGAAGGCGGAGGCTGCGCGGATATGTCGCTTGAGTTATCTCATTTTCTCTCACAGCCGAGTGAAATACGACGACTCCATGCCTAATAGACACTTTGCCAAGTCTTATATAACTTTTGCACGACTTATATACCTGTTACCTACGGTAAATTGACCGTGCAGCTGCACGAGTTGATGACAATCCTCGCAGCCATAGAATTTTTGGCTGCATTTCCTTAGCCTAAATAAAATTCCACACAATAACTAATAACTGTGGGACCCAAACAATCCCAATCTCCTATGCTTCCAATCCAACCCGTCATTTACTCCCACGAAAAAATCTTTTTCACGCCGCAACGAATTATCAGCAATTGAATTGTTGCTACAAACAATAAACAACAATCATAATCTACTTTCCACAATTTCAAATACAAGATCAACGTATCGATATTTCGTCCATATTTTCGTATGAAGAAAGTTGATTTTTTTTTCTTCTTTAAACAATGAAAATATTCAACTTCGAATTTTCGTGATTTTCTTTCAATTTTATTTTTCTCTAATTGCATACATATATATTGATTTCGGGCATACGGAGTTCAATTGTATGTGAAAAACGTGTATGTTTGTTTGTATTCATTTTCGTTTTACCCGCTAACATAATGTTATTTTTTTTGTGTTTTTAGCAGCTTTAATTTCCCGAAAGTTAGATCACCAGTTTCGAAGGCTTGTTTCCATTGTTTACACTACACTTCCCGAGGCGATGCCTATACGTAGGTAACACTGAGCGTTCCACTGCAAGTTCTCTAGCTGCAGAATAGACAGCTCAAGCCGAAAAGACTTAGGAGCGGCAGCGACAGCAGCAGCAGCAGCAGCGCCGATAGTGGCGCCGTTTCTTCGGCGGAGCGGCGCCGAGCTCACCGATGCTTCAGTCTCAACCGTACACCCGACGCAACTGGTTGCACGCAGCCGACCTGCCGAGCCTCGCGCGTGTACACAGCGCCAAGCACGGCGACCCGTCGTCACACAAAATACGCGAACTCTTCGGTTATTTCCGAGTGAAACTAATCGACATCGAATAACCCACCGAAAGACACAAGCTATCGTTCCGAAAGATAAAACAAAGCTTCGCGGTGTAAAAGAAAAACAGCGAAACAGATAAAAACAACCGATTAAGAAGCAGTCCCAAAGTGAACGGTAATTTTCATTGGAATAATAAAAGTGCGATAAGGATAAGGAGAACAAAGAGATTGATTGAGATCGAAGAAAGCTGAGATCGTGGAAATCTACGGGTGATCGATAGATCAAAAGTTCGGTATATTCGCGTGATAAGAGCCTTTATCAGTGTCTCGGGGGCCTCGGTTCTTCTTGCGAACTTGTAACACGAACGATCCAGAAAAAAAGAGTACGACGAGATTAAAAAATTCTCCTGGAATAAATATATATATATATATATTCGCACGTCGATCTCGTGTGTGTCAGCGTCGGACCGGCTGAACCAGTGAACTCGAGACTCTCTCCCCCGCGAGAGAGGGAGACCGAGTGTGCGTTTTTGTTTTATCCGAGGCTCCGTGAAAGCGTACGGAAGGACGGAGCTTCCGGTCTCTGGAAGCGAGATTCGCATGAAGATGCACGTGGGTGAGGAGGATAACGAAATCGGTGGTGGGCAACACGCTCATCATCCACATTACACCACTTACAACAAACATGGTGAGTTATTGATGTCGTAAAACATGATATTAGGTTGGATTTATTAATTCGCGGTGCCGCAATAGTGTCGATTGATCGAATTGATCAATTATCGATATAAAAAATTTTGTAGAAAACAAAATATGAGGTTTACTTTGGATTATTTTCTATGTGTTTATTGCGCGGTATTTTGACAATGTGAACTGACCATGTGTTTATGATTTATTGATTAGATTCGAATTTTATCGATATAAAAAACTTAGGAGAAAAAAATTATGAGGTTTATTTTGGATTATTTTCTATGTGTTTATTGCGCGGTATTTTGACAATGTGAACTGACCATCTGGTTATGATTTATTGATTAGATTCGAATTTTATCGATATAAAAAACTTAGGAGAAAAAAAATATGAGGTTTATTTTGGATTATTTTTATGTGTTTATTGCGCGGTATTTTGACACTGTGAACTGACCATCTGCTTATGATTTATCGATTACATTGCAGTTTTGGTTATTTTTTCTTTATTATAAACATTATTGATCAATAATTTCGAAAAAAAATATTTCGAAGAAATATAAATATTAAAATTACGCCCTCGGACACGATAGTAATAATAATGAATGTTGTTTGTGTATGAAATCGGAAAATTTTTATCGACTCACGAATATTGCCCTGTCTATCATTTTTCGATATCCCATATCCACTGTTTTATCAATTTTATTAAGTGCTCATGGTTTTATTCCTCGGAAACGGCAGAGGAAATTCACGATTTTATGTTTCCTGGATACGGTGATAAACCCACCAAAACACCCCAAAGTGTATTAGAGACAAACCAGGACAACATCACAAAAATATAATAACGTCGTACGAAAAGAAAAAAAAAAGTGTGACTACGTTAAAAATTGATTTAATTGTCGCAGTGCTTTGCTTGCAAGCGAATGAATCAAATGAATATTCGCGTGCACAATTTAAATAATAATTTCGTATAATTAGTACTCGGAAATGAGCGGAACTTGCAGCTATTCGAAATTTTCGATCAGCGAGCGAAATTTAATCGGTCGAATATTTGCCTCCGCGGATCTCAAATACCTGGAATAACGCGCATTAAATAAAGTCTATTATTATATTAATCACTCCCGCAAAGCAGAATTTCATTTAAGAAATGCCTTTATGAATACCTCTTCCTTTTGAATAATATATTACATACTTCGCACTTTATTTTTATGACGCGAAAGGAATTGGCACTTTTTTTTTTAACAATGCGCATCTCTTTGACTAATTGTCACCCTGAATTTTATAATTATATTATTCTAACTGAAATTTAAATAACGCCAATCTTCCTTACTGCCGTTATAAAAATTCGAATGAGCTTTTGACTGCCTCCGCATTTTGTCAATTAACAAAACTGCTGCGACAGAATTGTTTGTTAAGCCTCGATATCCACTGTAATTGCCAAATTCATAGCGATTCCGTGATAAGGCTCTGTCCTTTTTAAGCACCTTTCAACCGCAACGACTTTTCCACCACTATCATCGTTGGAGTTCCAATAAAACTCCTCGCCCGGGTCCCTATAAACGGCACTGTTAACTTTAATAGACCGGAGATGAAAGAGCCTGCGGGGTAGGGAGTGAAATGTAGAAGAAGAGGTGGGGGGGGGGGGGGGGGGGGGGGGGATGGTTGTAGATCAAAGCTCTTCAAGCCTTGACACACTAGCAGCCCTTTCACGCGAATTGTCCTAAAATTATAGTCTATCGTATAAAGTCGATTTTTTGCCCCAGGCACTTTCGGTTACTTTTCAATCAGCGCCACAATTAATACTCGGGAATCGATAGAATGTGCAGCTCTCACAAATTATTACACAGCGATGCCTTGAAAAAGGGATTCAGTTCTGAGCGAGAGCTTCAGAATTTTTTTTTCTCCTTCTTCAACAATGAGAAATGTATTTCGGTGTAAATCTCAGCTTGTAATCCATCCAAGCTTTGATATTGTATTTTCCCGGTGGGAGTCGTGAGAGGAAAAAATAATTTGTTAAATTACGAGCTGACATTCGCAATTAACAGCCTCAAGAACGAGAGCCCGAGAAAGTTTTTTTTTTCGTCAGAATCAAATTTATTCAGAAAAAAAGTGGTGGTTTCGTTGGTAATTGTAAAAAATGACCGGGAGCAATCGGTTACTTTTCAATCGTACATAATTGTTACTCGTAGCCTGTTGAAATCTGTGGCTTCTGCGAACTATGATGTCACAATGTCTTGAGAAACGGTATTATATATTCCGTTTACATATTCGAATATGCAAATAAAGCCTGCCGATGTAAATCGAGGCTTGTAATCCGGCGAGGATTGGCGGGGCTTATCGGATTCCCTTATCGGATCTTCCATGTAAGTTAGCCAAGAAAGCACGAGAGGAAATTTTTGAATTTTGCAATCAGATTACGAGTAGCAACGAGAAAAATGACAACACGGGGAAATCCACGGTGAGGGACAACTATTTTTTTCAAAAAAGATTTCAAAAGTTTCACCAACCAAATATGAGTTCTCTTAACTCATTTTTTTCCTCGTGCAGCAGCTGCAAAAAAACTTCCTCCCTCAGAGTCAATTTCCGGTTAGATTATTATTTTTTCATCGCAATTACATTTACTCGATAAATAAAAATGATAATTCGATAAAAACTATGGAAAAAGGCACTATTACTTTCGGACTCCACAAAATCCTTGGCTCACATGAATTATGGTTCAATGATGCCTCAAGAAATGTGTTCTGTTTTCTTTTTACATATCCTAATATGCAGGCTTCCGGGTGTAAATCTGAGCTTGTAATCCGGCGAGGATTGGCGAGGCTTTGCTCATCGGATCTTTCATGTGGTTGCCATAAGAGAGAGAGAGAGAGAGGGGAGGGGGGTGAGAGTGAGCTTAGAAGTTCTGGCGGTGGCTGAGTGATGGTGTGTGAGCTCAGCCGGAGAAATGCCGAAAACGTGTTACGCTTTCAGTTCCGTGGATCGAGACTACGATGCTTCCGTCTTTCTTCTCATCGCAACGAGCTTTAGTGTCTCAGTCTCTCGAGTCCCTCGCCTTGCCTCACTTAACTCCGGCAAGTGGGTAAACCCTCCGGAGCCCGGTCGACCCCTGACTCGAGGGTAGAAGTGCCAAGAGATTCGGTGTGTACGAAGGTGTGCGCGAGGTAAAGCACACTGAGAAAGTGCCTGTCTATTCAATAAACTCGCGCGGATGGGGCACTACACGTTGCCCTTACTCTTCAAGGTATATACGTGTGAATGTCGCATTTGATTCCGCGGGAGGAACTACAGATTACATTGGTTCCCACATGTGCAGGCGTTTGAGAGGATTTTGAGAACCCTTATTAGTGATAGAGGTCAGCGTTTGGTCAGCCGCGAGGCACTCCACTGATGAATTTCACCTTCCAAAGCATAGAAGTGCCAAAAAATTCGATGTAGGATATTTTGAGCTTAGAAATTGCTTGTCCCGTAAATGTTAATTTATGAATATAGGTCTTACTTTCTCCGCTGAGTATTCTCGTGCGCACACCAGATTTAATTTCGCAACTTTGGGGCATTTACTGCGTTAATCAGTGATAGAGGTCAACGTACGATCGACCATGAGGAATTTTGCCTTCCGGTGGGAATTGTCTTTGTTCTTTGGATATAAATTCAGCCGGATGGAACGATATTCGTTTCATTTTCATTGTCAAGTATTTACATGTGTTCAGGGAACATGTAATTTCGCACGAGGAACGCTTGTGCACCTTTGGATACACATTTGCGGCCTCCAGTGCGTTAACCAGTGATGAAGGCCCGCGTACGGTCAGCCACGAGACGCTGCAAGGGATGGCTGACCTCATCCTGCACGTTCTACTGAAGCCGCTGAACGCTTACCGCTAGCGGATACGCCCGGAGATGCCGTGCGTGGTCAGCCAGCCGGCTCAGTCGCTGAGAGCCTGTGTTATGCGCGGTACAAGTGGTTACGCTGCGTATGCCGTCAGACGGTTTACGTCCGTCCTCCAAGACCAAGGCGATTGTCAGGAGAATTCGCGAGGATTCAGGATTACGCTAATCTATCTTTTACGGCATCGAGCGAACGCCCATACGGCAATTTTGCAATCATTGTTTTCCTTATTTTACATGTAGCAAATTGTTTTTCCAAAAATCTCACAGTATTGAGGTATTAAGTTTGGTATCATTTTATTTGATTTCATTTTCTATTTTACTTTTTCTGCAACCACTTTTCACTGTTTTTTGGCCCGTATTAAATATCCTGAAAATGGCGAAATTTTTTTTTCCACTGAAACAGAAATTCCATTAACAGGAAGCGAATATATGAATAATATTTGTGTGGATTTGCAATGACAACGTTTGATTCATTTAAAGTTCACACTCTCACGATTTTACAGATTTTGAATCGAGCACTTTTTATTTTAATAATAGTGAAGGAAAATAAAATGAATAAAATTGGTTGGATGCCGAATGAAAGTTTTTGGTTTATAATGGCTTTGTTCGACATTGATAAATAGAAATCAATTCCGGATACTGTGGTATAAAATATCTGGATATGCTGTACGAATCCCAGGGAAGGAAACAAAGGCGTTTGAACGGAATATCATCAAAGGGCAACGAAGTTCAGAACCATTGATCGAATTGTTAAAGGTGCTGGGCCACGTTCGGTTCTCCTCTTGTGACTGCGGCTCTTGTGTATGGGCATTCAATATGTTTCCGCTCTGCACATAAACGGTTGCATAACATAGTATGCACGCAAGTATGTACACATCGGTGATATGTGTACGTACGCCGAATTCTCACAGAACCCTCGAATTTCCCGCTCGTTTATTGAAACATTCGACAGACAACTGACATTTACAGTGGCAACGTTCCAGAACCATACCGTACTATATTCACTATGAAAGTATATCAGTCGTATCAATTGAATTTCCGTTTTTTTTTTTTTTTTACCAAATTTATAGTCACTTTTGCTTCACAGAGAAAGTTTCGGTTTCATGAAATTATGACTTTTCGCGATTTTTCTATCGATTTATTTCAACTGGTTTAAAACGTCGAGAAAAGGGATTAAATAAATTGTCAAATAACGAAGAAAATTATCATTTTCCGCACTTCAGTGAGAATTCAAAAAAAAAGAAAAAGTTTATTTAATTGTACAACAATTTTGGAATTCCGCGAGTCGACGGACAAATTTCCATGTCGCAAAAGACACCGGAGAACTTATTAAACCGAAATTGATCTAACGCCCGAAGAGTAAATGCGTTCGGCGAATTAAAAGTCAACTCTGTGGAAGCCGGTAATTGCGCCTTGAGAGGAGCGTTAATGGCAGTAGTAATTACTTTATGGGAAAGCCTTCTTTCTCCCACCAATGTTCTCTCACGCTCCGCGGATCCTCATTTTGCATTTCGAAGCACCGGCGCGCGCGTTCTGCATAGAATCCGAAGCGATGTATGAAATTACCGCGCGGAAAGGTAAAGAGAGGTTGAGACAAAAAAGGGATAAACGGAGAACGGCGCCGTTAATATTGTTATCAAAGAATGGGCAAAGCGTGACAGCGTCCGCCAATTTTTTTTCTTTTTTTCTTTCTTCTTCTCCCTAACGCAGTATTCCCGTTAAACCACAGTAAAAGTCGTCGTTGAACGTGGAGTCTGGGCCGAGTAGTATTATGGAGCGAATGTATCGATCCGTAAAATGCACTCAGCCAACCTCGGACTCCAAACCACGTCGCTTGTTTCCAGTTATAACAATGGCCGTGGAGCGTAGGTCCGAACGGAAATTACAAACAATGCGCTCTTTACAGCATCCCAGGGAAGAGTGAAACGAGGGACACGTGAATACTATGGCAAACTCATTTTTCGGCGGCTACATTGCCAACCGAGAATATCATGAAATTACACTTACAGCCCGAGGCTCGACAAAGCGTGGAATAATCGTGTATTGTTTTCCCACCGTTTTTTTTTTTTTTTTCGCCAATTTTTAATACGACGACAAGTCACTGAAATACATTTTCAGTGTCACTCAATCGAAACCAAACCAAACACCGACAAGAGTAAGCCGCCCTTTTTTCATCGACCATCCACATTATTTCAGCATGAGCTTTATAATAATTCGGCACGCGAATACAAATAACACGTGATTTTTTTAAAAATTGAAAAATTAAAAAAAACACATTACGTATGTGCATTTTAAAAAGCGTGTCGTTGGATTTACTATGCAGATATCAACTCGCGGTAACAAGAATTTTTTTATACCGCCTGCCGACCCCTCGACCACGAAGTGTCGGTCATAAACTCATTGCTATTAAAGCAAAGTGTCTTTTTTTTAACCTGATTCACTTCCAAGTCCTTAAAAAAAGCCAAGACGGAATTTCATCCACGAAGAAAGCAACGGTATCAAATGAATTCATCCCCCAAGCAAACTCCTGTAAACAAATGAGACAAATGAAGCATACACAGGCTCCCTTAACCCAACCCCAAGACATCGACTACCCAAAACTCGAAACAGAAATACCTTTGTCACTCTCCACCCCCGGTAAACTTGTTGGTCAAGCTACTACAACGTAAGCATCGACGGGGTCTTTCGGCGTTGGTGGGCTAAGTCAACTTCCTGGGTACTCAGAACCCACACACCGAGAACAGCCGCACACATGCCCGCATCGTGTAGCACGTATAATGCTCGTGTAGCAGGATTTCCGGTTAGCGGAGTGTGTACGGGGCTTCGGCCGCGAGATAGTGTACGAGGCAGTGTTCACCCAGGAGAATCGATCCTTGGGACAAATTCACCAAGGGGTTAAGGCTATGTGATTACACGTGTGGGCGGGAGGGAGACAGGAGGAGATCCGGGCTTCCGGGGACCATGAGAGACACACTGCGGAACGTGTTTCACATCGACTTAATATCGAAGTTTTGCGAACGGTCGAACGAAGCAAGCGGGATGAGAAAACAGGTACGCGAGAGATTGCACGCTGGTGATGGTGGTGGTGGTGGTGGTGGTGGTTCTCGTTCTTGGCGATCGTATACTCTCAGCAAACTAAGATATTCCACGGATATTAAAAGCTTGCGGAGGCTCGGAGGCCGCGTCGGAAATTTTGCACTCGCACATAGAGGCGTTATATATGTGTATATTTATGTATGTATGTATGTACAGAGCTATACGTGTATACCCATAAAGACGAGTCGGCAAAGTGCTAGCCATACTATGCACTATACGATCTATAACTTTCTATATAACTTATAAATGTATTCGAGTACATGGCTGCTCGAGTTGGGGCTGCGGCAGCAGTCGCATGAGAATATCGGGAAAATAATAGTGGCCCACAATTCGCCAACCGACAAAGCCTATCCGGACTGCCTATGTATCACCTATATCTCGCCGGGGCTCCTTAAACTTTGAATTGGAATCTAAACTCGACGTCGGAGGCTAAAACGTACGCGTGGAGCATGCTCCACGAGAAGGAGGAACGAAGGTGGAACGGGCTGTGAGTAGATATCGGGATATAGATATTCGGTACTATTTCTGAGGACTGGAATGTCATTGAAAGTATGGAGGATCCTCGTAGCCACAGCGGAATTCATTCCGCGGTTTCAGTAATTGTACTGGATCAAAATAAAGCACTTGGAATTTTTAATATAAAGACATTACCGAGAGAGAAAGAGAGAGAGAGAGAGAGAGAGAGAGAAGGAAATCACGAGTATCTGTAATATCCTCCGGAATATTGAGCTCGTATTATGAGATATTGGACTTCTTTCAAGTGCTTTTGTTTTGCTAAATTATAGCCACTAAAGTGAGGAGTCGATTGAAATCTTATTGGTTCGTACGTTGGTCGTATGAAAATTTAATGATAAATAACTAAGTGGTATTAAGAATCGAATGATTGGAATTCCAAACGACGGATACAAGCCGAGATATTTTGCTTGGATAACAATACTTCATCGCGTACCTCGAAGTGAACGGAAAAGTTGAAACAAATGTAGTTTCAATTATCCGCATTCCATCGACGCTAACACCCCAACGAGACATTTCCCATCCACTTGTCCTGACGTGACAGTCTCTCGCCATAAACTTTGAATTGGAATCCAAACTCCCGCCCGGGGAGGCTCCAAAATGAACACGTGGCTCAACCCGGCCCAGAAACAAAGCACAGTTTCCAGATGCCGGAATATAGATTCGGGAGTGGAACGACGAACCGTGGACTGCTGGAACCGAGGAACGTGAAACACGGACAAGCACGACGCCGAGGAGGCCCACAAACTTTAACCAAATCCGTATTAGGTGACCGCTGGCAGTAATGCAGTTTCCAACTAATGGGCTGAGCCCGTGGCCGAATATAACTGAGAGCAATCCCCAGTTGCGACTGGAATGTGTACAATCCTATCGTCTACTTGCTTCCTGGATCACGTACCACAACATAACATTGCCTTGTCTCTCGTTTTCACGGTATCGGATTTCCGTGAGCTGTTACTACACCGGATATATACTTTGGTATTATAGACCCAGCCGACCTTGGTGATATAAGTGGTGAAAAACTCTCCCGTACTTTTCTGCAACGTCGCAGATATTCTCGCAACGATAACGACGACTCATTAGCAGCTGAGCTAGCGAACTTTACCATATTCTTCAATGGCCCCGGATTCCTCTTGCCTCGCCTCATCTTCGACAGCCGTCGTAGTCAGCATTGTTCATCGACCCTCCTTCCGGTGAACTCGCTGGTCCTTCTCAACAGATGTCCTCGTTAGAAGCACTTCCATCCCATTCTCCACCCACGAAACGCGTCATGACATATGACCGTCACTAGCAGGTATGTTGTTAGCTTCATTGCCCATTAATGGGACCATGACTACGGTGACTTATGAAATAACGACAGACAATTCCATGGTTTTCCGAAAATTGTGGGTCTCGATTGTTTCTCTCCTTCGCTAAAAGCGACGACATCTCGGAAGTCCATTGACGTAGAAATATGTGGGACAACCATTTATTTTTATCGTCAGAACAAAATGATTTCTCTACGAAGGACAATTCAGTCAAGGACTGATCTTTAGGCTAATGAACCACTCTTTATTGATTTCAAAGAAATCGTCTGCACTGAACGGAAAACTAAAACGTAAGTGTAGAATAAGATTGTACCAAGTAACAGTTGAAATGCCTTGCCCCTTAACTCGCTAATTATCAACCACCAGCTTCATCTTGTCAAGTTTCCAGCAATCCATAATAATTGAAATCTACTTGCCCACCGGCGTTATTCCATCTTCTTCTCATACCGAACCCCCAATATCCGCATTAATCATTATCAGCCTTCCCATTGTTCCGTTAAGCCCAGGGAATGGAAGCATATATTCAATGGAAACTCAGAGCGGAAGTTGTTGCTATTAGGATCATTGGAAACCGGGCTGAGAAGTTCCCATTAGAATTTTCCCTAATCCCCACGTCGTCCATAAACTTGTGACGTATTTTGACGACTTCCAACTCCATTAATTCTTAGTCCTCTTGTTGCGATGGGGGGATGAAAAGTGACGGTGAGAAACAAGAACATTTCCGTCACGTACCGCAAGCTTGTAATAACCAGCGGGCATGTGACATGCAAAGTTTCATCTTCCAGTTGCAGTTAGCGAGACTACGAGGAAAGAGAAGCGCAGGTAGGCAGAGTCACGTGCTCCGGTGAATTTTACCTCGGGTTTGTTCCTTGTTTCCAGTTGCTCGAAATCCGGGTGCGTATTCTTCCTGTACATTGCGAACACCGGTAGAGCGAATTGCTCGGTAGGTACGTCCTGGGAAAGCCATATCCGAGGAATGCTGATGCAAGTTTAAAGCCACGAGGTTGGGGCGGCGTGTCCGGCGAGCTTCCGCGACTCCCCAGCCTCTCCCCTCCTCACCAAGCTCCACTACCGAAAGCTCATCGCACTTTTTTCCGTTTTCTCGTTGCTCATTCGTTCTCTCGTCCGTTCGTCTCGCGTTCTCTCCGCTGGCGGGCCATTTCGACGGCTCTATTCATTCGTTCATGTCGAATAAGAAAATCGCGTCCCCCCGTACCAATGTAGAAAATCTCCCACGTCCTCCCTTCCTCTCTCTCTCTCCATCGGAGCACTGAACATTTTTTAATCTCGACTCTACATACTGCGTTCCATATGTGCAACGCATGTACGGAATATTCTGGGCTTCCTGACTATATTTTATTCTTTCAAAGATCCATGGGTGGATTGTAAAAATGAATATATATATATATATAGATATGTGTGTGTATAAATCCGAACATTCACAATTGACGTTTCCACGAGATAAGATTTCCAGACCATCTGACACTTTCGTTTCTCTTGCACGGATTGTTCAACATCCAATTCCAATTTTCGGTGAAATATTCTCGTTAATTGATCTGTTGTCCTTGGATTAGTAAACAAAAGTCTTCGAGTCGTGGACCGAATTCTATGCCGAAATATCTTGACCCCTTTTACATGTACCGCTCAGCGGCAAATTTCCCCTTTCCTCGGCGCCGAATACTCTCGTTGATGTATTTGTTGCTCGTGAATTTAACGATGCGATTTAAAATCACTCCGTGTCGTATCAGCCCATTGTAATTTTACCGTTCACCGTACAGCGTCGTTTTGAGTCACGACTGCAGCAGGAGACGTGGAGGCGATGGAAAAAAAAATCTTAGAACCGTGGACAGGAAGTTGCGGGGAACAGGGGAAGGAGGAGGAGCTTATAAAAATAGATTAAAAAATGAGAGAATTTAAATATCGAGTGTCGGAGGGAGTCTCGTGGTTGGATGGTCGCCGGTGGGAAAGTATATGTATACAGAAAAGCTGGCGTTGACTGGCAGTACACAAATCGTTATCTGGTGCAGCCAGCAGGTGACGTTCTCTCGCGGCTACCGGCAAACCATCCACAGCAAGCACACAGCTCCAGCCTCGTTTTCCCTCGTAATCGAATGGCCGCGGGCGTCAATTACTGCCGCCGTCACTGGCACAACCTGAGCCATCTGCGTCTCTCTCCTTCCCCTCCCCCTCCCCCCATCTTCTCACCTTCACCACCTATTCTCGAAACTCTTCCCGGGCTAGATGTTTTCCACGAAAAAATATCATTGGGCTTCTCCGCCTGGTGGTTCGTCTTCGCTTTTTATCCCCCGCCTTCCACCTCCATTGAACGAGGCAAAGGGGGGAGGGCACTCGCGAATTCAATTAGGAATTATCGCACACTCTGCGGTAGCTTTGGTGAACGCGATGGTACACATCAAGTATACTCGTGAGTTTTCCAGCGAGTCGTTTGGATTAACGAAGTTGGGAGTGGTCAGAGGGTCCGGGGATAGTGAAGGGAGGAAAAGAAGAAAAAAAAAAAAGCGGTAAAGAGTGGAGAGCTAAAGCTTGGTAAATGAGAGAAAAAGAAGCGAAAAAGAATGTAGAGTGCCAGAGAAAAATCGACTGGTACCAGGAAAGGGCGGAACGGATTGCATAGCTACTCGTTTCAACTATCTCCTTCCTGTGTGGCCTCTTCGGCATGTGACTATCCGCCACTGCCTTTGGCCCGGCTCTATTTCCGCGGCGGGGATTTTAACATTTCAGTTTCCCGCTGCTCGCACAACTGCTACAACCTTCAAGTTGTAACGTACCGCCACGCTTGGTATTTCTAATTCAAGATTACTACTGTCCCTTAAGCCCGCTCGAATCGACCGAATTTCATTACTTAACCATTCGAACCACCTAGCCCCCGGTACCAACGCAAATTGGAAGTCATGCGATAAAAATAAACGAGACAGCAGTGCGGGCTTGGAACATTGGTGAATCAAAGAAAATAGTACGAGGCACCGAGAAACCTCCAACGAAAAAAACAACAACCAGACTCTCTCATACTGAAGAGGCATCGAAGGATCTCAATGACTGAAATTGCTTCGTAAAAAACTTAACTCCAATCCTCATCTGCACAGCAGCCAGCCTCGGAATTTCAATGGTTTGTTATCCGCGCACTAATGTAGATTGAAACCCACCCCTCCTTGTGATGAGAATTACAGATGCAACATGCCTCAACCCTGTTTGTCCGGTGAAACCCTCTGTCTTCAAGGTAGGATGACAAATGTACACAAATTGGATGTCGTGCAGTAAAAATAAACAAAACGTTGCGGATTCAACTTAGCGAATAAAGTAAAATAGTGCCTGGAAAGAGAGAACAAAAAACACTTTCTCATTCCTTGGAGATTATCCGAGAATCCCAATAACAGATACACCATAGAACGTTAGCTGTAATCCTCATCTGCAGCTGCATCCAGGATCAGAGTTTCGATTGTTGTTCCGCCATTCGTGGACTAATGTATATCGAAACCGAGCCACATGCTATTGGGATTCGCAGATGCAACAGCAACGCGTATCAACACTGTTGGTCCGGCGAAACCTTCTGTGTTACGGTAATTCAGCTATTGCACCACGTTGTGGATAGGCGAGCGATTAGATATTACAGCGCATGGACCCGGCGGACGAGCAATGTGTACACATTGATGTTGTACTAGCCCAGATGCATCCACCGGTGGGAGAATCTCCGGTCATGGACCCCCGAACCCATACCCTCAATGTTAATTCGCAGTGCCCAACGATGCCTGACCAAACCACTTTGCCCGAGGTTCTTGCGGTCCTATAAAAATGTTTGGTTGCCGAGACACTCATGCGCCACTTTCAGGAGCACTTTCCCCGTGGCTCTTTCTCCCCCGTTTCGTATCTGCCTCTCCGTTGAGCACTTTACTTTGATTTCGGAAATAAACATTATCTTACGCGGTGACGAGCATGTACTCTCTCGATCACCATTCACGATTCCTCTCGTATTTTATTCCATCATTCATCCATAAGTACATCGTACTTTGGTCTTGGAAACTTTTACCAGGTGCCCGCCTCGCATCCGCTTATTCGCCGAAGCGCTTTCACTGCTGATGCCGGCCCATCCGACGCGCTTTCATCGTAAAGAGCACGATGAAAAGCCCTCGCGATATCATTTTCTGCAGGGGCTTGAAGATCTCGAGGTTCCTGCCTCTCTCTCTCTCTCTCTTTCTCTCGCACGACCGTCGACAAACTTTTGACACGGAAATCTTTGAGGGCCTCTTCACCATCACTGGTACCACCGACGTCGCTTATCCGAGCCACACCGCCTCTCGTTATTTGGCAGTCGACTTGGAAAGCCTTTCGCCAGCTGGTATAAACGTCGGAATAAATTATTCCAGCTAAGAGAACAAATGCCAGCTGAAACAAGGGCCACGGGCTCTTTACTTTTTCTCACCATTCGTTTCTTTTTTTTTGGGCTTTGTCTTTTGTCTTCGCTCAGGAGTGTGGTTTCCAGTACCTGAAGACCCAGTGATCATTAAATTCTATTATGGATCTTGAAGAGCAAATCATATTTTTTTTTTCTAATCTTTTTTGCAGCACTCTCTGGAAAAATCACTTCAGATCACTTATTGATATTAACGTTGGATGAATTACCATGGTAACCTTGGGTATTCTCTTCACAAACCCACATGGTTATTGCTTTTGTGAAGGATAAAAATCTCCACCCTTGACATTCCACTTTATTCGCTTCCGACATTCGGTTAAGCGCTCTCCTTGATCGATCGATTAATTTCCAATGGCTCTGTGACTGATAGGACAGTCGTTCTGACGCTGACAATCAGATTGCGAGACGTCCTTGTCTCGAGAACGGAGAGTCTCCCTCAGCAGCTATAATGCCCTCCTGCAATACAAGCTCGAGTCTCTTGCTGGCTGCTCGATAAATGAATTTCAACGTGGACTGGAAAACAGGAATGAAGTGCTAATGGAGAGAGAGACAGAGAGAGAGAGAGAGTGAGTGAGTCAGGGAGTGTCATTACCTACCTCGAAAGATGAGACTCCACTCCAGAAAACACTCATTTATAATTCATCGTCTTCATCGCCGCACATTGAATTTCATATTTATCAAAGCACCATTGAGAACCGGAGTAATTGACCTCTTAATTGTCATTGTCGTTATTATATTATAATTGGGCATTCTGGCGGATCATGTCATTCGTCTCTCCGTTGACAGCCTCTCGACCGGATAATCAATATGAACACGATCCAATCGATTATATCTTCCTTGACTCTTCGTTTGCGCCGAGTCAACGGCTACAATCCGAGATTGTAGATACACGAGAATCGAATGGAGAGCGAGGAACTTCGTGTCCGGCGAATAATGAGGATCGTCTTCGGGATAGCACAGCTACAAGCGAGTCCGACTGTAAATCCATCGGATATCTGTGAACGATCGTGACTACACCGATTTCGAATCCTACCACCGGTCCTAACAAAAGTCCCCCCCCCCGAACCATCTCCGGACTGGGGCTCACCCTGGCAGTCGACGTTTTAAGAAAATTACTCTCACTCGCGCAGAAACCTCTTCTCCCAACGACAAATGGGAAGCGATTTATCGACTTCCAACGCTTGACTACCTTCGAGCTCGATTTGGTGGAACACTCGCGATTTCTCTTGTTCGCTCACCGTTTTCCCTCCACCAAACTGTACATGCGCTGAACACGTGTGTCAAGAGGAGGAGCGGGACTGCTTGACGTGACAGCGATGGCTTCTTCCGTTCTTATTCCCTCAAAAAAAAAAAAAAAAAAATCTCCAACGCTCGAATATCAATGCCGAAGAAAATGATTGCTACTCTCAAAACAATAGTCGCAATATTTAATCGCGGGCATCACTTTAGGATTGTTAATGAAGTTTGTACGAAATACAATAATGAAGCTATTCGTGAAAATTTGTAAATTCACGTTTGTCGGAATATTCGGATTGGCCTTAAAATCCCCTGAAGCATAAAATGAATCTACTCAGATCTAAAATACTCTGCACCACTCGTAGAAAAACTAAAAATAAATAAAAAAAAATGTGTAAAAACCGCATTAAACGACCCCGTTTGCGGCGATATATATTCGAGAACAGAGACTTGAATTACATTGTGGCAGTGAGATCGTATAAATTGCATCGGTTTGACAGGCCCGACTTACGCCGGTTAATTATTCACTCAGCCAGCTTCATTGCGCGGTGGAATTTATTATTCCCGTCGATGTTATTTATAAATGAAGAAAATTCGGTTTTGTGTTTTTTTTTTTTTTCTCAACGTAACAGAAGAAAAATCCGAGGATGAAATCGTTGCGCCACCGAGGAATAAATGAATAATCGTAGAGGAAGCAAATGGTGTATACGAGTGCGCAGACAACACACAGCTGACTGAGCATAAATTTCAACCACTTTCCTGCGATGCTCGAGCTTCTCTATCCCCGATCTCTATTCATCCTGCACCGGCGAACTGCGTCTCTGTTTCGTCGCTCCACGTCTCTCTCTCTCTCTCCCTCTCTCTATCTATCCGTCAGAATATTTTGGAACATAGCCATTTGGCCCGCCCAGGGGCCAATGTACACTGCGAACCTCCCCGTTGATGCTATCCGACTACAAGCCCCTCACTATATCATATTCAGCGGAAGGTGATCGGTGAAACGTTTGAGGGCCGTTCTACCGACGTTATCGCAACTGCGCACCTGCTTGATAACGATCCTCGTGAAAGACAAGAGTCTTTTAGCTGCTGATCCAACCGCAGTTGATAATAGAACACGTGGACAATGTCACACACAAGATTCGAAATTTGTATCGCCAGGTAAAGGCTACGATCCAATCAAAGAGAGCCTTTGATTGCGATTCGATTCTTATCATTTATTCACTGGTGTTGTATATTTTTTTAATAAATAAATAATAATGTTGTGCAGGGAATTTGAAATATGTATTTTTTTTTATTAATTCTTTTCGTAAATTATTCGATAAAATTCAAGATTCAAGGATTCATTGCTCGACGAGTCGAAATACTAGATTTTCCTTCCGCCTCGACGAGTTTTTCATGAAATTGTAAACTAGATTAGTATTTGTGGGGAAAAAAAAAAAAAAAAAAAACAATACCGGGATCAGAGAAGCACAAAGTTTCAGGTCATGGATGTGAACTGAAACGAAAGTTTAGGCGCTGCGGGCATTCGTCGAGGCCTCCACGTGATAGTGCCGCGTTGGAGAACGGAACACGGAACCAGGGTGGAAATATAAATGCTGTCCAAATGAACAGTGAAGTGTGAACTTGAAAAAAATACCACAAACCGCATTCTACGTGGAGTCCCGTACGTCGAGTCGCCTTTCCACTATTTCGACTAGAATTGTTCTCCAGCATTTCTCTCCAGACCAAATGTTGAATTAGTGTTTTGTTGTGGAAGATCAAATTGGCATTAAAAAAAAAAAAAAAAAAAAACAGGCAGAAACTTTCGAGTCAGGTATTCGAACCGTAAGAGCCGAAATGAAAGTTCGTCGCTGCAGGCGTCGTTCCGAACTTCCGGTGATGTTGGCACGCTGGAGAACGGAACATGAAACCCGACCGGAAATACAAACGCTCTTTGTATGAACAGTGAAGCATGAAGTTTAAGGAAAAAAAAAAAAATACAATAAACCACTTTCGATGTTCAGTGGCGTATATCGAATCGTTTCGACTATTTTGGCTGGAATTTTTCTCCAGCACATCTCTCCGGACGACACAATGTATTAGTGTCTTGTTGTGGGAGACAAAATTGGAATCACAAAAGCATAAACTTTGAAGTTTCATACTGGAAACATAAATGCTGTCGAACAGTGAAGCACGAAGTTGAAAAAAAAAAAAACAAATAAAAAAGTACATTCGATGTACAGTGGAGTATATCGAATCGCCTTTCGACCATTTCGACTGCAATTTTTCTGCAGCATTTCTCTTCGGATGTTACATTGAATTAGTGCTTTTTCTTTTTTTTCATGTAAGACAAAATTGGAATCAGAAAAGCAGAAAGATTCAAGTCAGGTATTTGAAGCGTACGAACTAAAATGGAAGTTTCCTGCTGCAGGCGTCGCTGCGGGCTTCAGGTGCTGATGGGACCTTTGCCCACGGAACAAAGAATCAAGCTGGAAAGCTAAAAAAAGCTTTAGCTCCATCTCCGAACGCTGCTCGGTGTACAGCGACGTGCGAAGCCGAGAAAACACTATAGACTACATTCGAGATGCAGTGCCGGATAACGAATCGACTTTCGGCTCTTTCGACTGGCGAGAACGGTTGGGGCACCGCTTCGGACTGGTTCGGTACCAGTTTGCCGAGGTTCCCCCTCAGTACTGGCGGAGTGCTTGGCGCAATGCGCGATAACGAATCAATTCCCATGAGGTCCCACCTAACTCTATCTTTTCCTACCCATTTCTTTACCATTCTCTTGGCGCAATGGAAAATATCGACCGGATTACGTGGAGGCAGATACGAATCAGGACTGCACCTCGACTTGGAGGCAATTCTCCAAAATCCCTTCAACCCATTATAATCTTAAACACGTGCGAATGAGAAATCTGAGAAAATGATTTTGCTGAAGCAGCAATGGATTTATAGTGGATTTTATGCAGGGGGTAAAAATGACGAATTGTGATACCGAAAGCTATTTCCACGCTTCTAAAATGGGAACGAGGAATTTTTTTCCAGAAACTGTTTTTTTTTTTTTATTGAAGTCATGGCTTAGAAATTTAATTAATTTGGTGAGGCTAAGTGGAAGTTACAAAATGATCACCGAACGTAAATGAAACAGTAATTATTTATATTAATGTCGTCCTTCTTCGGTTGACCATTTTGTAAATTCTGGATAATATCGATCTTACATGGGCCGAGCCAGGGGAAGTCCTGACAAGCCCAAACCAGAGTGGGTTGGGGGTGTCGAAGTGTCGGAGTCCAGGACCAGCCGCAAGCGACGTTACCACCTCCACGAACTTGGACGTCCTGTCCAAAATTCACGACAACCACAACTGCTGTCAAGTTTGAAGTGCTCGGAAATTCCAGCGTCTCTTAACAATCACTGTCACAAAAATGTTCGTCGTTCTGTGTGAAAGATATATTATTACCCCTTTTTTCCATCAAAAGCTCCCACAAGCTCAGAAAAAAATTGTTTTAGCGGAAAAAAAAAAAAAAAAAAAAAACGTGGAGCTCTTTATTTAGTGTGAAAAAAGGAAAAACGACGATGACTTTTTATCATGGACACTTTCACTCGCACGTAAATGAAGGCAGAAATTCTCGTTGGAGATTTTTGTCCCTCTCTCGACAATTCGACTATTTTTTTTTTTTTTTTTTTTCCGAAAAATATTAATAATTGAAAAGTGCCAGGAAGACAGACAGGCATATGGGCGTTGGTGCGTATGACGAGGTGGTCGAAGCGTGGCGTGCGGACGCTATTCTGGCCGCAGAGAGGATTTTTTAGAGCGCGGCATTGCTTCGTCGATCTCTCTCGCCTTGGCGAGTGTGTATCTATCGACAAGTGTGTCACTATCCATTCGTCATGACAAGCTTTCAGGCAGTTCGATCGAAGCTGCTGTACCAATTTATAACTCGGTAACGATGTACACGATACACACGTGGAAATACGTGTACTGTCTGTCTCTGCATTCATATATCTGCCTGTCTGTGGGGATCTACTCGGATTTCTGTTCCTCTTATTCTCCGATGCTTATTCAGATCAAAGCCAAAGCGCGAGTCCGGAACAGAAGCTTGCGTAGATATGTTAAGCCCCAACGCGCTCACTTTACATATCGCGTATCCATGTATCTAAATATATGAACATAGAATTTCCTATTCTTTATTTAGACAAAAAGAAAAGGCTTCCAAAGAGAATTCTATTTTCCTAGAACGTATTTTCACGGCGTTTGTATTTATTACGTTTTTAGTCATAATTAATATAACAATTATTTGAATTTTTTAAAAAATACGATTATAAAATAAGAATTTTTGTTTCATTGAATAATTACGAGATTAAAAATTTTTTTTTTTCTACTTAGTTCTGTGGAAAAGTTCTGTTTTTAGTCAGAAGTGAATATCACATACATTTAACACAGTTGTAAAAATTTGTCTCCGGAAGCCCGGAGACACTTCCTTTGGCGCCGGTATCCGGTGCACAGATAGCTATCGAACACCTCGACCCCTTTGCATCCTCTCCATCCTAGTTTCAGGATGATCAAAGAGATTCCACGATGAGTCTCACGTTCTCCGTTGAATTCCCAGCGCTTAAGAGCCCATGACGTGCTCCCCGATGGGTTTAGAGGCATAATCGTCCTCTCAACGATTCCACGATCGTTCTCGATCTCGTCAAAGAGTCGCACATACCATCGGTTCCTTCGCAGCCTGCTTCTCTCTTTGATAGACAGTTTTCTCCTCCTGTCCCAACATTCAATGGATCACCGAACGTGTGTACCGCAGCGGTCCCATGAATATATCTATATATACAAACTAAAAAAAAAGTGAAAATGAGCCACTAATAAATTTCACCTCGCATCTTTTATTTCTAGAAATAAATCTCACTATAATGCCAAAAGAGCGTCCAAAAAAAAAAAAATCAATTCGAGAGTAGAGAAATATAACGGAAAATAAAAAATATAAAATTATAAATGTACAGAAATGTTAAGACGAAAATTATCAAAAAAATTCTAAAAAGTGTGACAGCAAAAATTGATAGACGTGTTAGCATCTGAGCAACTGGTCCATCATATACCGGGCCATATTCACCACATTTATCTCAAAATATAGTTTATTTATGAGCGCACTCTTGGCTCGATCTCAAGCCTGTTTCATGGCTGTTTCTCGCATTCGGACGGATGAGTACGCAGAGAGCTCGTGAGGATAAAGGAAGGGGGAAAACCGCAGGGAGATAGATCGAGACCGACCACCGCGCACGGTCCTGCTGACAACGCGGGAGAGACAGCCGCAGCCTCCAAGCGTTGCGAGACTCGGGAGCTTCCGCACGATCCTCATTCTCGGATGTCACCTCACCCCAAGGCTCAACGTGACATTTCTATCCGTCCGCGAGGATCTCTGAACTCACATTCGCTTTGCATCGCAGCATCCCCTCCTTCTCCCGCTCGCTCTCTCCCCCTTTCTCTCTTCGATGCAAGGTACACGCTCACCTGTCGTACACCTGAGAGAAATCGCGAATGAAAGCTCGAGCTTTTCTCAGGACTCGCGCACCGACTAATGTTACGCTACGTTCGCTTTTGATTTTAATATTTCAGCGTATTCACGCGAAGATACAAGAGCTGAAAGGAGTCGCGTGGAAGTAGCTATTAGAAAAGCGACTCTGGGCCTCTCTCCACGAGCTTATCTATATATATATTTGTTGTTGAGGCTACGGCGAACATTGTAGATCACGCAACTCGTATAGTCAGCAGCTGCAGCTTCCACAACAAGCGGCGGTGCATATCGCTATGCGAAAAGAAGTGAGAGCCAGAAAAGTTTCTTAATAACCGAAGCCTGCTCGTATATCGCGGAGCTTTTTTTTTGTTATTCCTCAGCCTAGCAGCCCAACTTAGTTATCGAGTCCGGCGATACGGGCTGCGGAGAGAATTTCGAAGGTCGTGCTCGCAACCACCAAACACTTTGCTCCTGAGTCCGCTTCTTATATTCTTCTTCAATAACCTCGGAACAGGGCCAGAGGCACGACTTTCGGGTCTTCCCGCTGACCCCCAGGACCTCCGGCTTCCGGCGCCTATCTCGGCTCCCAAAGTTGCTACCAACTTCGCCGAATAATCTATAGTTATTGTGCGGATAACTCGGGAGTATGTTAATCCCAAGTTTTTCTTTCTCTTCGATCTTAATACTGTGGTATCGCATTGGAGAGCTTTCCGCACAGATTAATATCTCATGTAACATATTTTTCGTTGATGAAGAACCAGCATTTTTCTTTTTGTTTTTTTTTTAATAACAATGTAACTTCGTTATCCAGGTGAGTGAAAGTCCTGGAAAATTGGCCCCCGGAAATTGCATCCCATGAATTGTTTTTTTTTGTTTTTTATTGTCCCAATTATTTTGATCCTTTTAAAAATATCGAAGGTTGTTATTGCAACCGTTTGACGACAAATTTCATCGTTGGATTAACATCTCTTAATTAACAATCAAGAAACAAGACGAGAATAATGGGTTTAGAATAATCTGTAGTTACCGTGTCGAGAGTATGCTAATCCCAAGTAGTTTGGGTCCTTTCGATTTTAATACCACTGTAATACTGCATTGGAGAGGTATCCTCTCAGATTAATTTCTCTGTGAACGAAATTAACTTGCATGGAGATGCATGTGCATGCACCTGGCGAGGCTCTCCTGCATCGCGCCCGTCACGTTATCGAGTTCGGCATAGTTCGCGAGCTCGGGCGGTACACCGAACTTCCAAACCGAATTAGTCGTCCTCGCCCGGTCTGACTAATACGATCATACACTACTGTGGCCCCTCCGACGCCACACGAGACCCGTGACCGTCGAAGCATTTACGAAGGGTTCCCCCTGCTCGTCTATTGGCATCCACTGTCACCGTAACACAGACATCCAGCATCAAATCCATCTTCAACCCCCTGAGGCGAAATTTTTCCAAGATATTTGCGAATAAAAATTGGTCTTCCCATTTTTTGTTTCAAACATCAAAATTGAGTAATGAAAAATTTTTTCCAGACTTCTTGTTTCCTGAAAGGCAATGAAATACAAAGTATTTGAAAGAGAGAAAGAGAAAAAAAAAAAGAACTTGAAAAATCACGTATGCGTTACCCTGAATATCGCCATCACATTATTTTTCTCTATATAGTATCTTCGAAAAATAAGTCAATATACGTAAGCCCTCCTCGGGAAGTTTGGCGGCGTGTGAAAAATGATGAGAAAGTAATATCCAGGGTCCTCAATCTTCGGGAACGATCCTAATCTCGATATATCTCGAATTACCTGGAGGATGCTGTTAAAATCGTGAGTTAGTACTTACATCTTAAGTGCCATAAAGTGGGATAGGTATTACTCGAGGAAGTTTGAGCGTTCTCACCTGAGAAAGAAAGGCCTTAAAAACTTTCTTTTCAACTCCCATCTCGATATCTCGACATCTCCGTATTAAGGTCGAAGGTGAAGGCTCGGCGGTGGTGCACAAGGAACGTTTCAGACTAACGACTTACATTTCTCGTGTAAATTCGTCTTCCTCATCGTCTCTCCCTCTTCGCTCCACCTCTTCATCCGTCATTCGAGCAAATTTCCTTTTGCACGCGATCCCCGCGCACGTAGACTCCTTTCCCGTTATCTTCAATGACGCTTTTTATTTTTCTTCACTCTTGTCGGCTTCAAAGCTCAACCGGCTCACCCGCGCGTAATAGAATAAGCTCTAAGGGTATTTTCCCTTGTTCCGGTTTAACTGTTCCCAAAGAGAGAAGCGCCCGGCAGGGACCGAATAGTTCGCACCTAAACTCCCGTGGCTTGTGAGGGGAAAAAGGCACATCCCCTTCGGGCTTCTGCCCTATCGGGGTTAATTTGAATCCCGTTGTTCCGTGGCTGCCGTTTCCGGTGGTATAGGTCACCCGCTAACCGGGCAGCGGTTCAACGAAAAAAGAAACTCCACCGTGGCTCCGACTCTCGAGCCACTCTGCCATACATTCCTCTTGTTACCGCCACCCACTACCACTACTATTTCTTCCATTGCTATTTCCACACAATATTCCAGCAGCTACATGGGCCATTTAACTCCGCGGGTGTAACCGGCCACTCTGGCCTTCCACCGTCACTCACGAGTTTGCAAAAGATTCCCTCGGAAAATTCGTTCCAACGGATTACCTCGGAATTTTCCAGTTGCACGTTCTTTTTATTTCCACTATTTTGGCGAAATTTGATCAACCGGATGGATCAAGTTGGTCTGTTATTTTTTTTTCTTTCGACCAAGATGCGCTTATCCGTTAACCAAGTTTGAAAAATCGATGACACGGTCCTTTTAGTTTAGTAGAGGGAGTCAGATTTAAAATGAATCAGACTCGAATATTGAAATGGGCTTTCATTTTGTTATTTTAACCGAATTATTAAATCGTTCGACGTATAAATACGATTGATGAAAATTAATGTACTATTTTATTCGGCACATCGTGATCAGATATTTTATGAGGTTTTCTGGCGAGACGTTTGATTGGCCGGAAAATTTAAAGCCTCCGGAGATGATCGATCCATTTGTCTTCGCCGAGTGCAGCTGTTTCTCGAAGGCACTTTCTCCGGGTTTCTTTCTCCGGTCGAACGGACAGGTAGCGAAGGACTCGGACACACGCCGACTCATTATTTAAAATTAAGGTTATTAATGAACGGACTTTATATCCCCTGGGCGTGGGTGCACCGGTCGGGAGAAAAGACGAAGATTGATCGAGGCTATGATATCAGCCAGTGGCTCACCGCGGCGCTCATCGATCCTCTGCGGTATTATATATTACCATAAATGCAGCGAAAAGCTCGTGTATTTTTATGTCGGACATTCCGAGGAATCGACTTGACATATTTCCTTGAAACTTACACGATGGATTTACGAGATACCGAAATAAAGTCAAGGCTGCGTCCAATTAAAGTATTTGATCAAATGACATTATTAAAAATAAAAAAAAGATAAAACAATAACCACCGAACGGTAATCATTGCAAAATGCAAAGACACTTAATACAAGAATTTTTTTTACATATTTAATCAAATTCCGGGTAAAAATGTTTATCAAAATATATTTACATAATTTTTCTTTCAGGAATTTCGGAATATTAATTGCATCTGCACTTTCCTTGTACAACAAACTTTATAACAATCCTTTTTTTTTTTCGCCGCGGCAAACAAGTTTATTGGTATCGTAATCAACGAAGCAAAAGATTGAATTTCCCACTAAATAACACGTTCTTTGCGGCGTGGAAACCGGACGAGTTGCACCGCAAAACCTGCGAGAGTTCGTCTCTCCTCATGAAGCGAAAAGATGGAAAGCCTGCAGCAACTTTTCTCTCTCGAGTGTCGCTCGTCCCTTGTCTCGATAACGTCGCTCTTCCGCTTCTCGTGTCTCCGAGCAAAACCTCGTGACGAACTTTTCTTTTCTTTCATCTTTGTACTTTTTTTTTGTACCTCGCACCTCCGAGGAGGTGGCGAGACGAACGCCTGACAACTTTTATCCACTAAGGTTGTCGTCATCGATTCGTCACTTCGCACACAAACACACAGATATTTTATCGAAAATTTTCGAAAATTCATGACACCCCATGCATTATTAGAATTCTGACAAAATTTAATAACGAAGAACATTTAATTTGACTGCAATTTATTAAGAATTATTGAACAAAATATTGTTAATGTTAGGAAAAATATATTTTTTATTAATTCGGAAGGGTAAGATATCGATTTTGTTTTTAATTACTGGTGGGTTCTTTTGTTATTGGTGATTGAAATTTCACACACATATTGTGAGAGAAAGGGCAATGTTCACATTCACCCGCAAAGAGATGCGCACCATATTTGTTTTAGCCACAGTCTTTCTTGTACTCATTACTCTCTGGCTCTCCGTTTTCTCCCCGGAGAATAGCCCATTGGAGGGCTGGAAAAAGTGCTCGAGAGACTGCCAAGCTCACGGTGCACTTCCGTGCGTACCAACAGTGCGGGAAACGCGGCAACTGTGGTAATTGAATTGACCCGGCGTCTCGGAAACACACCTCCCCAAGCAAAACTCACACAACCGAGTAATCAAAGATTGATTCAATAATCCAATACTCTATATCCAATAGGGTGTGTCATTTTTGGGCAATTTTTTTTTTTCGACTCAGAAACAGGTTGTATACTTTCAGGAAGGTAAAATAAGAAGCCTGTAAAAATTTTAGCTCTTAATATTAATATTTAGATGCGCCTCATCGCGAATTTCTATTTCCCATTTAAATAACATGGGAAAAAAATTTTTTCATGTTTGGAATTTTATACGTTGGCAATGGCATATTGTTCGATGGAACGCATAACATATTTTATAGAGAATCGCACGCTCTACAAAAAAGATGTCTTGCATTTTTTCGATAGACATAGCCATTCTGATAATATTTGAGTTCAAAGTTCAAAATATACGAAAATTCATCTTTTTGTTAATATTATAGCGAAACTATTGACTCTATTGAGAATCTTCAATCAACTTTTACGTAAATTATTAAATTTACCATGAAAATTGTCTCATCCATGATTAATTAATATTTATTGGTGAATTGTTCAATGCTGTAGAGACCTGTCTTCTGTCACGAAACTGGTTCTAATGGGCTGATACTTATCATAAATAGTTACAAAAAAAATCGACAAAATACTCACGAAAAATATCTTTCGTTATTTCCATTAATAGTAAAAAAAAATGTTTATGTTTATGTTAAAAATTAACAAAAAGATGAATTTTCGTATATTTTGAACTTTGAACTCAAATATCATCAGAATGACTATGTCTATCGAAAAAATGCAAGACATCTTTTTTGTAGAGCGTGCGATTCTCTATAAAATATGTGTTGCGTTCCATCGAACAATATGCCATTGCCAACGTATAAAATTCCAAACATGAAAAAATTTTTTTCCCATGTTATTTAAATGGGAAATAGAAATTCGCGATGAGGCGCATCTA
This sequence comes from Clistopyga incitator, assembly GCA_947507545.1. Taxonomy (NCBI): domain Eukaryota; kingdom Metazoa; phylum Arthropoda; class Insecta; order Hymenoptera; family Ichneumonidae; genus Clistopyga; species Clistopyga incitator. The sequence continues at coordinate 11,850,866 of OX382177.1, forward strand.
AATATTAATATTAAGAGCTAAAATTTTTACAGGCTTCTTATTTTACCTTCCTGAAAGTATACAACCTGTTTCTGAGTCGAAAAAAAAAAATTGCCCAAAAATGACACACCCTAATATCCAATCCTATTGAACTGTCATCGGTACGTTTCTCATTTTCGAAAGTATTACTATTATAACAATATCAATTACGTAATGCAACTTGAAAATAAATAATGATATTTTTTTGATATCATCATTCATGCACATTTTTTGTTCAACGAATTTTTTACCAATTTTTAATTATCCCGCACCTTCATTCTATTTTTTTCAAAAATATTTTTCATTATCCTTATATCATATGGACGTTTTTTTTTTTTTTTTGTGCACCCAACTCTTTTTAAATGTGTATATTAATTAATTAGACAAATTAATTGCATTAAAATCGCGAGATTTTCCTGAGTATTTAGCGTTATTAAAATTGGCGTTACTGTTATTCCCGTCGAGGGATCGTGAATATTCAGTCGACGCGGCTCAACGTGACGCATTCGCGACGACGGTGCAAGCGCATCAGTAATTGAATTGACCGACTCGTGTAGGTACGCAACGTCGGAAGCTGCTCGATCGCGCTTGGTCCGCTCTCACGTGCGCGCGGTACTAGTAAACTCGTACCTCGTAACTACCTCGACCTAATGCACCAAAGATTGATCGAATTTAATCAGCGAACGGTTTACCAGCCAGTGCACGGTGCACAGCGCGGCTATAGGCCACGAACGGATGAGAGGATGCAAGCGCGTGAGCGCGGATATCGTGTGCAGAGACTGCGGAGCTTGGATCACGAAAGTCGAGTTCACCCATCAGCCAATGGGCCCTGCACTTCCCATCCATCTCCAGTACTCTCGACCAAAGCCCACGACCTCTAAGCTTTATACTATTACTAAACAAGCGGAACCAATTTTCGTCCAATCCTGTAACCGCACGAGCATTTCTCCCGTCGGCAAACATCAACGCACTTCCGGATTTGTAATCCCGGAAGTGCGTTGATTCCACTGGGATTCGTTTAATTTCCACTGGCTTCAAAGTACGACAAAACTTTATCCATAAAGTCGTATTTTCCTTTAATTATAATTAATGACTATTAATTAAATGGCTTGCAACGTAGATGCATCACTTTATAAAGTTAATTTTGTGATACCGGCCGAAGAATCGACGAGGATTAGAAAAACTTGTTGGACGAAATTACGTCGGATTATGTTTTTTCGTTCTTTTTCAATAATTTTACTAGCCACGGATGTACGGCCAAAGTTTTTCTCCGAAAGAAAATTAAATTGCTGGTATAAAATTGTATTTAGATCACTTTAGAAAGTTAATTTTGTGATACCGGCCGAAGAACGACGAGGATCATAAAAAAATTTTGGACGAAATTACGTCGATGTAGTTTTTTTTTTTAACTTATTTTTCAATAATTTTACTAGCCACAATGTATGGCCAAAGTTTTTCTACGAACGAAAATGAAACTGCTGGTATAAAATGGTTTTTTTTTTTGGAACCGTGTTGTAAAGGGTTGCGTCAGAACTGGCCCGAATCCCAGTGGCGAACATAATTGGAAAAATCTAATTGAGGAGGCCGCATTGCGCGAGGTTAGTAACACTTGCGACTGCGCTGGAAATTCCGTGGGTTTCACGAAGCGCTGGTAATCTCGCAGGATTGATTTTTCAACGTTAATGGTCCAATTATCGAGTTTGTAGTCGGACCATGTGCCGTACGGGGTGGGAACATCCGCTTTGCTCCCCCGCGCGGTAACGTATTACTCGGCGATTATCATATATTCAACGAGGGGTGTCAGCAGGAAGCCCCAGTCTCACACCCTGCCGACCTTTTGTCATGGTAATACGTGTGTGTTCTATGGTTCCAATTGACCGGACTTTTTTTCTCCACATAGAGAAACTTTTGTTGCCATCAAATTTTTTTATTCTCGAATTTCTCATTCCAGGACACTTAAAATTCATCAAATCGTCGAAAAAAGTGATTTAGCTAATGACTGTGGGCGTATTTTTGTGGTTATTGTCAAAAGGCGCGAATAATGACAGAAGTTATGGAAAAAAAAAATTTTTTGTCGTTTTTTTTATTCAATTTCAACAATTTACGAATTTTTGGTAATCAGTTATTCATAACTGCGGATGAATTTAATTTTTGCCACTGAATTTGAGTGAAATTGGGAGAGAGGTTCGAATTTCATGGTTTTTTGAAATGTATGGAAAATAGTGGATTTGGTTCATTTTTACAACACATAAAATAACAAGCCGACATTTTTTTAAGCTATGCTAGATTCATAATTTAGTGTACACGAGTTGAAAGATTCGGTTTATGTAGGAATTTGAAATTTATGCGAAACACAGATGCAAAGTGGAACTTTTTATACTGCTTTCTCATTATTTTCAACTTACTGCAACGCTTTCTCTGCGCGGAAACCAAAATGGATGTACATTCTTTTTCAGAGAGTCTTGAAAAAAGTTGGAAATAATGAGGAAGCTATTTACAAGAGATAACTTTACTTTTTTCTTTTATTACTTCACTTTTTCCTACGAAGAAATCTTCATTTTCTCATTCATTCTCATCATTCTATTATTTTTTGCAGAGTCCAAAATATTGATATTCCAGTGAACGGTATTTTTTCCACTTTTCATCGAAAAACCATTTTCGAGAATTTCCCTTTTACAGCCGAAAAATTCGATGGGACGATAATTTGAATTTTTCGACACAGAGATTGCGAGTTAACGGTTAACGAGCAATTTCAATTTGATGTCTTTTTCGCTAGTAAAAAAAAAAAAAAACACTTTTATTAATCATTAACCCGTTTTTCGTTTCATTCCAGAAATTCCGAGTCTCAGAATTAATCGTGAATTGTACATCTTTATACTTTTCAGTCGGCTGACTTGTCAAAAGAATTTCAAACATTTCGAAAGCTCATGATGCGAGTAGAAAGCTCCGATGAGAATTTTTCATCGTTGGATAAAAAAAAAGAGCGCGAGCATTTATATAGCAGTTGATTGAATTTCACTCTCTTATAAAAAGAAAAATGACGCTGGATCTGCAGCCCAGTCATTCACCCCAGTTTTTTCCCTCCCTCCCCCTCCTGAAAAACCATAAATATCGCAGATTAATTGGCAGTCATAAAATAGGTTTTTCCTTTTTTTATTCAGAGCCTGTAAAAAAAAATGGAAAAAATAAAGAATAAAAATATATATCGTTGAATACGTCGCGGGCGAAAAATGACACGTAACTTCGGTGGATAGCTTCGATTTTGTGTGGAAAAATCGCGTTGGGTTGCGAGCTCGAAGCTCCACGGGAGATTGAGGAGGTAAACTCGATTGACCCGATAACCTTTCGACGGCGATGGGAACGTGTGTCACACACCAGGATTTCCGAGAGACACGGTTTTCTCGGTGATGGTCTTCCTCGCCATGCCACTTGAGTCCGAAGTCTCGTTTGACGGAAGGTGCGGTGACAGCTGAGTGAATCGAGTGCCACTGGCGCTGCCGCTGCTAATGCTTCACGTTAGTGACGAGCGAGAGGCTAATAGACGACAGATGAAGCATCAAAGCGTCGTACGCTGAGGTTAGAGTGAACTTTGTACTATATATATGTACATACATATTAAGCGTATTGAACGGAGCAAATGTTACGTTAGTTGCAGCAATTGAAGCTGGAAGATAGTCCGCAAGTATTCACTCAGAAGACCAAAATAACTCAGTAGGTAAAACGTTTACCCGGAAGCGAATTCGCTGTTGGAGCCTCCAGTAGTCATACAATTCTTCGGTCGACGGGTCGATTGCTCTTGCGGAAAAATCTATCGATTATATCCACCGCTAGCGGTGGCTGGAAAACAGCCTGTTTACGGTTCTTCGTGGACCGAAAAATATGTTTACGACGAAGAATCGGTGGTGCAAGACTCGTTTAATCGATGACGAAGAAGAAGCAGAGCAACTCCACGGGAAAACTTCCTTTCGCCATAAAGTACAGGGTACAACTTTAAGTCGGTGGATAAAAAATAACCCACGAGGGTCAGTTCGAAGAGGGTCGTTGTCATGACAAAAACAGAGTTGATTTAATGCACCGAATTGTACGCTAGCCTTCAATCAGCGTATTTCCAAAGTTCCATCGAGTATCGAGTCGTTGGTAGTTACTTCACAATAAAAAATCACCCCAAAAATAAGTCACAAGTGATTTTAATCGAGCGAACAGTGCACAATACTCCATGAACATCGGTTTTAATAATACATATTGATTAGCCCTTTTTTTTAATGATATACCAGATTTGTAATGGCAGCGGAATACCAAAACGGCCGGAATTTTCTGCTAAACGTTAATGCGGCCTTCAATTCCCTCTGTCATCAGTATTCATTACATTTTCCTCGCCATTAACGCTTTTTCACGAAGGATCGAATTACCGACTGACTTCCATTTACTTTACATTCTCATACCTCTCTCCTGATAATATTTCCTCACGCCTTTGGCCCATCCACTATGTCACAAAGACCAATATCATTTATCAGAGGATTCGAGGCAATCTCTAGCCAGCCTCCCATCGATTCTCAATTACTCGATCACGAGCTTCGCCCACGTATAACACCGGAAGAGACGCGGGAGACTCTATAGCTAGTTTCCGTCGTGCTCAAGGCTATATAACCCATCGGAAAACTTGCTCGGTACGTTATAACTCACAATTAACTTTATGCGAGTCCTCGGCATATGGCTTTCGTACGAGTTGAACGAGGAAGGACGCCCGAGCGTCTCAAGTACCTGAAGAGGGAGTGAGAGAGGGAGGCCAAATTAATGGCGCGTATGCGTAAGATAGTTTCCCTTCTCCGCTTCTCGTCCTTCGCCACCCACACGCGTTTCTCTTCTTCTCCTGCGTATACGTACGTACCTATAACGAGTTTAAAGGGTTCGTTGGGTAACAAAAATTCATGAGGACGCGACAGGCTGTAACCCTTTGATAGTCCTGCCAAAGCTCGCGTGTACAGAGCCTTGCGCATGAGGAACAGGTGTCCCTTGGCACAGGAGACACCAAACTGCGGGGGCAGCTCTCTCATAGAAATGGCTCAAAATGATCGTTGAGTACAGGAGAAAGGGTTGCAGAGGCGAGCCGCTGTGATTAAAACGACTTGTTCATCAATCTTAGCTTGTCCAAGTTGGGGCAACGAATTTCATTGGGTATTCAGCAAATTTACACCATTTTACGTGAGGTGACTTATCATTTCTTAAATTGGATTATTTATCATAATAAATAAAATGTACATTATTCGGGGCCTTGGATAAAAAATCGGTTTATGCTTTATGGATGATCATTGCAATTATATTTGTTGTCAAATTCATTAGGACTGCATTATCCTGTCATAAAAGATTTTTTTTTTTTTCTTTGATATATCTAATAGTAACTTAGGATATTGGAGATCCTTGAGGTTTGCGAATATCGGTTAGCCTCGAAATTCTAAATTGAAATTCTTCGATGCTTAAGTGGGAGGGGGTAATTATCATTTATAAATTGGATTATTTATCATGATAAATAAAATGTACATTATTCGGGGCCTTGGATAAAAAATCGGTTTATGCTTTATGGATGATCATTGCAATTATAGTTTTCGCCAAGATTTTTTTTTTTCTTTGATATGTCTATTAGTAACTTAGGATATTGGAGATCCTGGAGATTTGCGAATATCGGTTAGCCTCGAAATTCTAAATTGAAATTCTTCGATGCTCAAGTGGGAGGGGGTAATAACATTTTTAACATGCTTAGAGTGCCACGATTTCATTTAGATAATGAAATAACATGTCTCGGAACGGAGTTTAGAAGTTTTGTGGGGCAGCCAAGTATAATATACTGTTGCTTGTGAATCTCGGAGCGTAAAGGTTTGCTCCCTTGCTTTACTCCACCGCGAAAGTCATAAAAGCACATCACGTCCGCGTTCATTTAATATCAAGTACCCACGTGCTCGGGCATACACCGTTATCGCGCTTGTGGGTTAACAGGTAAAGTTTTTACGAAACACAGAGAAGAATGAACGTATATATATATATACTACACACACCAGGTGCGAACACACTGGCGACGCCGGGAGCTGCGTAAAATTCTAAACTTTACGACGCTTCTTCAAAATGAAGAAGTCCTGGAAATATTTAAGAAGCTCGTAAACCGCTATACACACATACAATACTCGAAGGACGAAAAGCCTCGCTTTTCGTCTCGAGCCCTTTCAAACCGCCCCTCACTTTTCCCGGTCTCATAATTCTTCGACGCCTGTCAGGTGACTTCTGTCGACGCGAGATTCCCACTGACTTCGTGAGTACAAAATTAACATCCTCGCGCACAGATGCAAAACGCGGAATTAACGTTTTCGAAAAATTTTCGCACCGGGATATTAACTCACGAACTGCCAGCTCGAGTCAACTGCATTTTCTATTTCAATCTGTAGACTGTTGGGTTATTGGTTAATTTTTTTTTTTTTTTCACCAATGGACGAAAATCGAACAATGATCGGTACAATATTTGTCGAACATCGATCGAATGGTTCAAAGTTTACGAGAATTTTGATGCAACAGCCGATGAATTCTCTTTTTCTTGAAAAAGCAAAAAATATTGAGAATAAAAAAATCATTCGCAAGCTTCTGTTTCCTAAACAGGATTGAAAAATATACATATCGAACGACTTTTGAGTTAATTGGTGCATGCATCACCGGTGAGCCTGTCGCTAATTAATTCATCGAGAAATACAGGTCAATTATGCATCGATGCTTCGATAAATTCATCACTGAGATCCCCTCGAGCCTCGTGCATTGTTCGTACAAAGAGGAATTATAAGCTCTTGTCATATCCCACATACTCGAGTCCACGAGGAACTCGAACAATCCAACAATCGTCATTCTCATCCGGTGGGCACGCGTTTACGAGCACATGTCTAAAGCTCGTGAACCCATTTTGTCCCATCGATCACACGAGTCCCGAGTACATCGTTATTTCTCAAAATCCCTTGTTTTTTTTTTTCACGTTCTATCAGGCGGCATCAATTTATCCGGCTTGATTCGTTTCACAATGGGGTTTGGAGGCGAAGATCGTGGGAATGAGAGAGTAATGTGGAAGTGGAGATAACAAGGTCGATACCGTGCGGTGCCTGGTTCCGAGATATCGAGACAGAGTGGGATAAGGAGGTTCTCATTAATGGGTAAGAGAGCCTGCAGGATTTGAGTGACGGGTGAAAGCCTCTCGTGCTTCATGATGTATGCACATAGACTCGGTACATACCCAACATACACCCCGACACGTGTACACGTGAAATAGAATAAGCCTACCATCGGCACACAATATAATCTATAGTAATGCACAGCCTAGAGGCTAATGTGTATTTCTTGAACGAAGGATATCGATTCTGGCCGATGTCACGACTCGATTCTGCTCAACGTTCAATAATCAATGGGCTACTTTATTCCGTCGAAACGTAAAATATCCAAATTTTCTTTAAAATCACTCCGAATTTTCCTAGGGCATTGATTAATATAGAAGATAATTAAAATTTTTATTTTGCCACGTCGATTTTTCTTTGGCTTATCAATTGCACTTTCACCGAGATGTTTCATATTTTTCTAGACGATAGGTAAATATATTTTTGCTATTAAGTTGTCACTTCAAATTGGATACGTTGTTTTTTGTGGACCATTGGATTAAAGAAACGCTGGTATGTTTATCGACGTCAATTTTGAAAAATCCTCTTTTCAGTTGTCGTCCTAATATTGAATTTCAGGTAGAACTGTGATTTATGGGAATTTAAAAAAATTACCAAATGGACAACATGCGCACGGCGAATGGCATTTAATTTGCGGAAATTCAACAGCTCTGATCCCGTGAACCGTGGAATTTGTGATGCAACTTACCAATGGATAATAATAATCGTTTCTGGTTAATAATATGGTCGAATCGTTACTCCCTCGAATGGGAATAATATAACAATTTGGTGGGATGCTTTGGATTGCAGGTCAGGCTGCAAAGCGATTCCATTGGATGTGTGCATTTCCAGCTAAGCACGTAGTATCTAACGAACGAGCATTGCGTCGTTATCCACCCTCACGACCCGAACGATATTCTATTATAGGGCTATCTGATAGTCGATAGAGCCGCGAGTTAAGAGAGCTAACGCTACCGCTTTCCAACTATCGCGGTATAACTCGATTCCATGATATTCTGATATTACGCATTCTGCTGACTAGATCGGTAATAACAATAACTAATCACCTATCCAATAACTAATATCCAATGCTTTTGCCTTCCGCACATCATAACTTATCCAAACTTGGCTCCTTTTTTATTTTCCCATTCATTCTAAACCGCTAACCAATCAATAAAGTGAACAAATGCATCATAAGTTGAAGAGAAAAAAAAAAACGTCGGTTAGAAAATCGTGAAAATTGTTGAAATAAATAAGTCAGCTGACTAGATTAGAATAGCGATGAATAATTAATAATTGAATGATAAACACACAGACCCTCATTACAATAAATAATCAACCGAACCTAAATACGAACTATTGACATCGGTATCAGTATCGATATTAATTTACCTCAATGCCAATAATTCCATCAACTTAATTGCAATCTAGTTCATTGAATTTATTGATAGAGTATCGAATGGCGGAGCTTGTAATTTCCATCACAAGGGCGCACTAATCTGCGTGCAATGATCGGTGTACCTCAGTCCACAGAATGGAAATGGGGGTGTATCAGTGACAGATGATCGTAGGATTCGTCATTGGTCTCATTGGATTATTGAGTCGAGCTCGGGTTTCCGAATGTCTAAATTCCTCGACGCACGTGTATAGACCGGCTGTCGATAGTCGTCAAAGGAGCCGAAACGTTGGTATCGAGTTAGACATCCAAGCAAGGATTAATCCTACTGCCGAGGGACGAACGTCGTGTGCTCTGCAAATGAAGACGGGAACGCTGCTTGATAACAAAGCAGATCGATGTGTTGGTACAGTATAAATGGAGAATGGGCGGAGAATTGGAGATGTATGTGGGGCGAGAGGAACCAGAGCGAATTCTGTCGCCTTGAGCCACCTGCATATATATATATATATATCTTCACTGTGTCTGTGTATTCGAGTGCGCGAGTTTGTATATAGTTTCATCTGCATTTCCATCTGCTTCAGCAAGAACGTACTCCTTTGGGGATCGGGCCAAGCGCCATTGCTCGCGCACTCTCAGGACAACATTAATGCCTGTAAATTCATCGCTTCTCGCCCGAACCAACGACGGAAATATATGCGCAACGTGCGCCAGCTGTTACGATCCCTGAAATTACTTCGCTCCTCCGAAACCGTCAACTTCCTCCCGCATGAAGATCCTCGAAGTTCTTCGAAGTACCGATAACCCGAGACGCGGATGACGCTTCGATTGGATTTCGTCTTATTTGCCTTCACCGTGAATTCATCGAGGGGACGTGAACTTAAATGCTGGCTTGTGATACTTATGCAGCTGTAGTTGGTAATGAGCTACTTGAATTTCGTTCAAGTGAACTGCTCAACGTGAACAAACCCAACGACCCAACAACGCCTCTTGTATTTGGTAATTGCTCTGGTCGATCACTCGACCACGAACTCATTTGGTCATACAAAAGCAATAGCCACGCGTGATCATCATCTTTGACCCACTTTCGCACCTGTAAGTTCTGTGTTCACCTGTGCATCGACTGGTTCGGTACTTAATTTCTTTGTATCACTCATTCTGTATCAAATCAGTCACTTTTCTTTCTTGGCCGGATCAAAGTGCCACTGAAGTGCACTCTGCGTGAATTTTTTCCAGATTTTTTGGTTCGCTATTTTAAAAAACGTCTTTTTTCGAATGAGCATATCTTGGAAATTTGAAACTACTGAAAGTAATTCAAGTTACTGGAAATTTGAAGCTACTGAAAATAATTGAAGTTACTGGAAATTTGAAGCTACTGAAAATAATTAAAGTTACTGGAAATTTGAAGCTACTGAAAATAATTGAAGTGACCGGAAATTTGAAGCTACTGAAAATAATTAAAGTAACTGGAAATTTGAAGCTACTGAAAATAATTCAAGTTACTGGAAATTTGAAGCTACTGAAAATAATTAAAGTTACTGGAAATTTGAAGCTACTGAAATACAAACGTAGGCTCCGTCGGATCCATCCCGAGCGTCGTATCCTCAGTATCGTTTAATAATTAATCACCGATACTTGGAAGCTCGCGAGGGAATTAATCGATGCTCGGAGAGGAGAATTTTGACAGGCTGGTTAGCGTCAGCTGACGATAATAGATAGCGCGGAAGGTAAAAGCTTTAGTGCTCCAACAACATGTCATACTACAGGCTCGCAATATGCATATTAAGTACCAACCCTACGCCCGCTCATCCCAGCGAAATAGGTGGATAAAGAAAATACTATACCATTGTACAATAAAGTAATAAAAACCGAAACAAATAAAATTGTATCGCTCGTAAACATTTTTCTCTCGTTGAATATTAAAGTGAATATTCTATGAATAAAAATGGAGGCCGGACGAGAGGATTTTACGGGAGCGAAGTATATGCGGAGTAATCCTGAACTGGGTATTTTTTTACACACCCCCGCCCCCCTTAGTCATACGCAGGGACCGTTATAATAAAAGTATTGCCAATCCCGTAGCGCACATTTCTCATTCCCGCCTAACCGAGCTTGCAATTCTAGTGCCGCGCGTACTCAATATCACGTATTTATTGATTACCCGACCAACGGACCGCCATCTCGTTGGAAAAGATATAAATGCAAAAAAGGGATTAAAAGAAAGCGGGAAAAAAAAAAAAAAAAAGAACGGCACTACAAAATCGAGTGGTTCGGTTTCGCCACGTGTACAAACACGAGAGATGCCGTCTATATGCGGAGAGTTTTGTGTAGCCGAGAGGATATAATACAGTCGAGAATAGCGGTAGATCACCGTGCGAAAATCAACACCGTTTCAACCTGCGAAACTGAACAAATGCGCGAATGACGTTGAATGAACCGAGAGTCGTGTGCTGCTCCGATGATTATGTGCCGGTAAAATTGTTTGATCCCACGATTGTTCGAACTTCAAGTGATAAAACCGCGGAGACGATTGATCGATGATAAATGCGCAAGGAAAAACTTGCGGAAATTTTTTTCGGTGGATTATATAAGAAATGAGAAAGGGTGAGAAAAATTAAGGGGGCAAAATGGGATACGACAATATCGGGAAATCGTGGGCGTGATTTTCCGGGGCCATTTACAAGGGCCAATCGTGTAAGGAACAATATCAAATTTCGATCGCAGTTGGGAAGAATTTATTTCGGAATTCCAGCTCATATTTTAGCCCGTCAAGTTGGTGTTAGCCCTTTAGTCAGGCATTCGAGAAATTCCGCGAAATTTCCATAGCCCGATGTGCGCTTTGCGTAGCGGAAAATTAATTAATTCATTAATTATTCCGGAGTAATCGCATGGTAAACATAGTCATTTTGGTGGCGTCGTTATGGTCGAATACAACCATAGGTAGAAAAACAGGAATCGCGAGCCGAGGAGACCCTGAAGATTAATACCTACTAAATATACTGCGGATCCCCTTAAAATACGAATTGCCGCGAGGCAAAAAAAAAACGATGGAAAAAAAAAAGAAAAAGAGCTAAACCGAGTCATTGTGTCTGTCCAAAAACCGCTCAGAAATTCTACCCTTGTTTTGTATATAAAGGAGACGTGGAGGAGTGGAAAAACGTTTAACTAATTGCTCGACATTATTCAGTCGAATCCGCTCTTGCTTTTTTTCCTTCTCCCACTATTTTTCCTCATCCTGTATTCTCTTCTTTTATTCCTCTGCAAGAGTATCTCGCTGAGTTACGTATACTAATGAGATATAAGTATATACACGACCTTCTATAAATATATAAATAGTATATTTATATGTATTCACAGTCTTCTATATAATAAATACATATATACATATAAATAGCCTGCAGAATAGTTGCAAATATTTCGATGCTGAGAGCGTAAAGTTGGGATAGGTCGTCGACAGGCGAGTCGAGTTTTCCGGAGGCTCGGAAACCGGCATCTATCCAAGAAAACGCGCATGGAACGGCTATTTACGCCCAGCGTTAATTGCTAATTATTCAACGAAGACTCGGAACCCGCGGACATATAGAGTAACGGGCAAAGACTCGGTGTGAGGGTTATTCGAAGCGAGCGTGAGTGCGAGTGAAAGGAGAAAAGTCCTACGGATACAACCAATTAGTTTCTTCAGAGAGCCGCGAGGCGAAAGAACGAGACGGAGGAGCTTGAATTACGTGAACATTTTTTCTCGCCCTCCTCTCGGAATCCTGTTTGTGTTTTTTTTCTCCCTCGTTCTTTTTTTTTTTAATTATTCACTTCACCATGCCTTCATTGCACCCGGGCTAATTAAATGGCGTGTACACGATCACACGGGATTCTCGCTTGCACGTAGGAAACCTCGCAGCCCCGAGCAGATTTTCTTCCTCAAAATTATCTGCCCTGAAGACTCCGAAGTGCAACTTCGTTTCTCCGTTTTTCTTTATTTTCTGTCGTCCACAAAGTACACGTACAAAAATGCGATGCCCACGTGCCTCGCTTATTCGGATAGAAAATTTAATGCGGGACGCAAAAGAAATTTGAGAAGCTTTCGCAACCCTTTTGTCAGCAAGATTTTATTGTCCTCTGTGATCAGCATCGAATAAATTTTTTTTAAAACGTGTACGGCAAAAGATTGACGAATCTTTGAGACCCCTAAAAATTTCTAGCATACTTCAATTTGTGAGGGTCGAAAATTATGAAAAATTGTCCCTCTATTTTTTTCCATCCCATTCCTGAAGAGTGACTGCGACGTCCAAACGTAGAACGGTTCTTCTTACACGTGACGCAGATACCTGAAAGCATGTCTCGTTTTCGAAAGTGAAAAAAAAACGCGACAACAACGTACAGGCCAGGAAAAAACGAGGTCGGCAAAAAGCCTGGTTCTTACAGAATGTGACATGCGTCACGAAATATCTCTGTCACAGGGTAGAAAACCTGAAATAAAATCCCCCCTCTTTGAATTCTCCATGCACCGGTCGTCCAGCAAAGTACATAAGCCGAGGATCACACTTTCCACTTCAGCCGGAAATGTTGAATATTCCTCATTTATAGAGAAAGCAGAAAACCGTGGACCAACATTTACATTTGGACCTCCAATTAGCTTCTTCGAAAGGGACGAAAAGTCGACCCTTTTACAAACCTCCCGATAAGCCCCATATTTTCTTCGTTTGAATTTGGATTATTTCTCCCCCATTATAAACGTCACATTCCAATTAGTACTGGCATTTCCAATTTTCCAGCAAAATCATGCGTTTTATTTGATCCTCCATGAAAATGTGAGCAGGCATTTTTTTTTTTAATTTCTTTGGCTCCTGAAAAAAAACTGTATTTACTCCCCGGGCGATTAAATCGGATCAAGTATCGCATCGAGAGCAAAACGAGCTGACCGATTAATTCGCGACAGTGAATTTATATGATCCGCTGCTATCGGAAAGAATAAATCATCGACGATAGCCGATGCGTGGGTGTCCGCGACCACATCGATAGAATCCTCCCAATCAAACGTCAGCACGAATTGTCTACGTGGGCAATGCGAATGACCGGACGTTGCAATTGGGCGAATACATTCCGAGTTCATCCCCGCGTGTAACACATTCGACTATCCGATCGTACGGCCCAGGACAATCGACGGATCTACCGACCCTTCGTTCTCCCACCTCCGCCATCAGTCGCGTCGTAAGTTTTAGCATACGCAAACGCCCGGCTATAATTGCACGCTGCCACTGATGTGAATTGAGCTTTAATGCAACCGCAGGACTATTGTCGTCCATGTATGCTTATATGGAGCACATGCGTTCAAGTGTTTCACCTGCAACACCCACGACATCCCGACGTCATCCCATTTCCTCAATTTCTCAACAGAGGACAAAAACAAATGAAAATTCAGTGAATAAGAAGATAAAAAAATATCTTGCTCAATGAGAAGATGTGATACAATCGAAGGATACATATAATACCATGAAGAAAATTAATAACCGGAAACCGGAAAAAATTGACTTTTCGACATGCACTTTTTTTTTAAATCAGCATACACGATGAATCCGATAAATAAATATTGCGCACAATAAAAATAATAAAAATGTCAAAAGTCTTGATAAACAAATACCTTTTGCTCAGCGATGTGTTAGAGTATAATTGGAGGAGGGTGTACATAGTATTCCAACATCACGCTTATTGCACTTTGCACCGGAGATGCATTCTTCTTCATTACTGACCAGGAAAATACCTTTGCCGACTGGCTTTTGTTGCGTCGTTATTTGTTTGACGCGTTGAGAGGGCGCTGCGCACGCTGGGAAATGAATAAGTAGTGGGTGTATAACGGGGCGGAAGTATATATTCCACGAGCTAAATACGGAAGCGCTTGGCGTTGGAGAGTCGGTCGATAAAGGCATAGAATCATGTGCGGGTGGATGGAAGGACGTCGTTACGCATCGGAAATGTGTAACCCGGTAATTACATAAAGCCATCGATGTGAACGGACCACTAATGGCCAGCTTGGCTTACGGTATGTGCTCTGTTCTACGACACTACGACCGTTACCGAGCTTCGGTACATATATGCGTATGTGTAACGACGTCTCGCACCTTGAGAGTAATGCACTTGTGGCAGGTGTACCACGGCGATGACCAGGATGTAGGACGTACGGAGCGCTTAGGCAGATCGAAGCTGATATACATTCGACCATGTTGTCGCTCTTTAGGTCCGCCCACATGAGAACCAACAGCTTAGACGTCTTCCTCGACTAAAGGGATTAGCCCATCGAAAACGACATCAAGTACGCAATGGAAGCAACTTCATCAATTTTCGCCTGACATGCAATAATTTGAAATCAATATTCAAGCTTCCATCAATGTCCTTCTCGGTCACCATCTCAAAATTTACTGCCGCGGTCACACATGGACGAGACTCGCCCATTCACTTGCAAATGGTGTCTCTGTTGAAACGGTTCGTTGGGTGAAGTCCAAAAAATTCCGTAATTTCCTTGGGACATCGAAGAATGTGTTTCAGGAGGCAAATTACAGAAATTTATATCCCTTGTATAAAAATGGTGGTTCTAGAACATATTTTAACTAGGAAAATACGCCATTTTTATTTTTGCAATTACATTTTTTTTTTTTTTCACAATATTTTCTTACTCATTTTGTTTGGTGGAATAATGTTTTCTTCAGTTTGAAGAATCTCGAAAATGCGAGGCGGAAATAAAAAAGTATCCAAGGTCAGGAGCAGGGCTGACGTGAAAAGCCACGAGAATTTTTTGCCCTATAAACCGCGAGGCTGGGGAACGAAGAGTATCACACGGGAGAATATTCTCATTCTATTTGGGGCGGGGAAGAAAGAGCCGGAAAAGAGAATAACGAAAATCTCTCGGAAGCCCTCAGCTTCTTCGCCAAGCTTGGAGGAGCACCCGGAAGAGCGGAAAAGCATCCTCTTCGTCGTCCTCGAAATATAAGCCGGAGTCGTCTCAGTCTGATGTATTCGCCGAGTGTGCGAATCAGTCAGTCAGAAAGTTTTTTATCTCCGCCTATGTACCACTCAGGATATACGGTAAAGCACTGCGAGAAATAAGAAATCCTGCCTCAAGTTCGGTTACGTCCTCGCGAAAATGAAGAGCGGATCGAGCCTCTCGCGAAGGACGAAACGAAAGACGGACGCGAGAGAGGAGGTCAATGATGCGCAAAGATTATCGGAGCATGAAGATAAATACCGTAGCGAACGAGCGGAGGCAAGCGGAGCGATGTTCCGAGACACTTTTGGCAAGATCTGCCCCAGGTATCGCACTGCAGTCAGTAGATAGACTCCGGACGTGGTAAGACAGCCAGACAGACGCGAACCTCCCGGCAAGTGGAAAGGGGCTTCAACGAGGAGCGTGAAACTACTAGGAACACCGTCCACTTTATTTCTGAGCACTATATACGGGACGTTTCAGACCCGCTTAATCTCCAATTACCTTTTTTATTTTATTAAAAAACATTTTTTTTTCATGACAAACAATCGCCAAAGCAAAACTTCAAAAATCGTTTAAAAATTCATCATTTTCGCCCAATTATTGGAAGCTCAAGTAATCGAAATAAGTGGAAAGTGTTACTCGACAAAAATTTATTGCTATACAAATTTTTTAAAAAATCCTAACCGCAATAAAATTACCTTTTTTCTTCATTATTTACCGGGAATTTGAAAAATCCGATTTATACCATTAGAAATTTTTTTAAAATTTCTCTATCAGAATTTTATCGATCCAGATTAGAAAACAATTGGAAAATCGCACTGAAATACTTTTTCACGGATTGATGCTCGCCTAATCAGATTATAGAAAGGTCACGTGACACAGAATGGCCCGTATGTGTGTTTCCATATACCGGGAAATGATACTATAAGTATAGTAGGAATATAACTCTGGGAATAGGAGAAAGATGCGACGGGTTTCTCGCACCGAGTTCCTCGTCTCGCTTCTTTGAATACAAACCAGCTCGTATGCGTTTAACATATGAAAACGTTTGGGTAGTAAGAAGGAGAATGAGAAGGACTAGGCAGATGCATTCATGTGCTTCCTTATATCCCGACTCGAGTCCCCCGATGGTGTATGCAGCGATATATATGCCATACTCTCCTGCCGAATGTACGACAGAGGTGAGGATATAATGTATATACAGATATACACGTGAATACGTATATATGAAATTTACTCTATGATATCGCAACGCCGGAAACCTGCTCCGTGATATTTGAAACTGTTCCCCGTACTGCAGCTTTCCGTCGCAGTTCACAGAAGACGATCTCGCAACCCCGAGCAATATAACGTTTCAAGGGACGGCGATCAAAGTAGCATAACGTCAGTAAACAGATGATAGCACGACCATCAGGAGGAGCAGAACTTTGGCTGCAATCCACGCAGTGCAGTTGTTTTTTTTTTTTTTTTTCGAGACATTAAACGTGCTACATTCTACCATCAGCTCCAAAAGCTCGTGGTTTGTCAATTTTATTTAGAATCGAATTTTCTTTTGATTTTCTTCTGATTTTTTTAGCCTAGTGAATTATTTTTCTTTGAATATCAATTCGGTTGGGAACGATGAATTATTGCATAATTTTTTATTGAGACGAATTTCAAGTCCTCCATTTAAATTAGCCGTCACTGCGCGGAAGTACATGAAAAGACCAGCCATCGAAATTACCGCAAGGATACAATACAGACTTTTTTATGTTTATTGACCCTTCGATCCCCAACATAAAATAATCTTTATATCATGGAGGTAATATATTTTATCATCGCAGTCGCTTGTCGGACGTCGCGATAAGCTATCTTCGATGTTGGCTGCTCCTCTCGGATGAGAGAACACGTGTTATTTTTTTATTATTCCGTGATAAATTTTTATACAGCGTGTAACAAAAAATGAACTCGACATCCCATAAATACGATTATGGATCGAAAATAATGAATTTTTATTCGCGCTTTTCGGAAATCCAAAATGTCCCGGACAAACGTGCTATTTAAATATCCTCCAGCCAGACAATAATTTAAGCAAAACCGAGCAAAGCTAACGAACCAATTACGGTACACCAGACACTAGAGGGTTAATGGTTGCCACGACTACCACGATTTTCCGGAGCTGTGGTCGATGGGCAAGCGATGCTGCCAACATGTATAGTTATTATTATCGCAATAATAATAATAATCATAATATTAATAACAGTAATAATAATAACAACAGAGTACATCTACTGGAGAGATGAATGTTGGTGGTTGAGCGGAGGAAGTGCGCACGAGAACCAGGACGAAGAATGAAACCACTTTAACGTGAGAGGGCAGAGGCGCGGGTGAACTCGAGTGGAGAAAGTGCTTACACTGACTGAGCGATAAGCGTAGTTAAGGTGGAAGGGAAAGAGCAAGTATAAGAAGAAGAAGAAGAGGACGACGAGGAAGCGCGAGGCACGAGCGGAAGACTTACGCTTCAGAGTGGAGAACGTCCGGCAGCATATTACCGTCATACCTTTCCCATAAGGGCCATTCCATTTTCCGTCCGGTGCGAAGAGAGACACTAAAGAAACGATGTCGTAAGTCCTCCCTCGCCTTTGGCTATTATTATCGACGATGCTGCTCGGCTACTACCATCATGAACGAAAATAAACTTAGTCTTTTCTTCCGTCTTTTCTTTTCTCTCCTCTCCGTCTCATCGCCATTGGCCCATAAACGTCTACACATATATACGTCTGAAAATGAATGTTAAATTTCATATCGATTTTCGAGCAAAATATCTTAAGCTTTATACGACCTGAACTCAGAATGCTCCGAAGCTGCGCGAGGAAAATTGAAAATCCTCATACAGTGTTCGTTGACTCTGCTATAATAGATGATAAAAATAAAGCTATTATGTTTTCGGCCCCGATTCATCCGCCGTTTTGTTGTCCCCCGCCACCGGAAATCTCTGTGCACGTACCCTGATGAGAATGAATGGAAAATTTCATATCTATTTTCGGGCGAAATATTTCTAGCCAACGAACTAAAATCAGAACCCTCGAAATATGCGACAGGAAAATTGGAATTCCCAACAAAGTCCTCGCCGCTATAATTAACGACGCAAATAAACCCAACATTTCGTTCCTATTTTCTCCGCCTTTTCGCTACGCCCCTCCCCATAAATCTTGTCGATAATTCTGCTCAGACGAAAAACCGCAAAACATTTTTATTTTTTTTTCCCCCTCGACACAAATCTCCCTGTTTTCAAGGAAGCGAAGTTCCATTCAAAAGTCGAGTCATAAATATGCCTCATGAATTGCCACTCTATTTCGCACTCAATGGAATCCATAAAAAACAACAGAACGGTTAAAACGTTGATGAAGAAAGGAGCAATTCGAAATTCGTCGGGATTGCTGCGAGGGGATTTTAACAATGGGAAATGGGAAGATTGGACAATTGCGATACGGGAGAACAATGGCGGATACACAGGAAACGACGTGTGCGTGTATATGGGAATGTGTCAGTATCGTCGCCTCGCCGGGAGAGAAAGACTCTTTCCAATTGCCGTGAAATACAAGCGGCGCTTTTCTCGTTCCCGACGCAACCGCGTATACCGCACTTTCTCGACGACGGACAGACACTGTAGCGATGGTGGCTCCTCTTCGCCACGTTTCTACCAGCGAAACGAGTCACGAGGTGCAATGGTGTACGTAATCGCGAAGGGACCTCACTGACTTTACTCCCGGCGGTGCAAGCCCGGCCTTTTTCGTCCTCGCCCTTCCGAACTTTCCAAGTATTCCGACGACGACGAGAACGAAGCCGCCGCGTGCCCGTAATTAAACTGACGTGCCTTTTTGCCCCGCGGCCACGCGCACTGAAAGCGCGAAGCTTTCCCAGCGGCTTTCACCGACGAGCCAACCACCCGACATAGGCAAAATGTCCCGGAAAGTTTCTGGAAATGGTTCCGCCACTGGCGCACCGAAAACTTAGCCCTGAGCGGAACGACAGTCACGCGACGAGCTTTCCACCAGTCTCCCTGACTTTCTCTATGACGACGTTGTCCTCTGTTGCCGAGATACGTAGCAGCGATTACACGAGGCAATCTCAGTTTATACTCGAGAGTTTGTGTTTATCCTCCGCAGTGAAAAACGACCCCCCACCCCCGAATATGGTCCATGATTGCCGCGTCGCGTTAAGAGAAAGCGTCACTTCCCCAACGATTTGGTTAATTGGAATCTCGGTTTGCATTTTACAAATTACTTGATGAACAAGATTTGAGTTTTGAGATGACAGCCGGAATACTGAAAACTGTTTGTTTCAGGATCGGCGGAAAGCCAAAATAAATTGGGTCTGACGCGTGTAAAATGGACCCGTTACAGGATTGACTAAAAAAAAAATTGTTTCGTGTACTACATGCCAAAAATCGTCACACTGACAGCATAATCCCACAGTGCAGGGTGAGATCTGTTGCCAAAGTTTTCTGGTAGCCAAAAAATTCCATCCGCGTACGGCAGATGTCAAATAAACTAATTTGGCAATGGTAAAATGAATGATTGCAAACTTTAGACGCGCGGCATGAAAACAAATGTTGTATTAATGTCGGCGAGTGAGCGTCTCATCGTACGAAATAAATGTACTTTGCATATGGTAACTCTAAATCAACTGCATAAATGTATCTATTAGTATGCAATTGCTGGCAGCCTCAAAGTTACACGGGTTAAAACCGGATGTGTATAACTCTTTTCAACGTCCCCTGAAATTCGACATAGTGAAGCACATTCTAAAAGTTACCGGGCGAAAGCTCTGCTGAAACTCGCTAGCTCGTAAAATATTAAAACGGTGAAACTATTTGCTTCCCGGTGCACGATTGTGCGGAGGGTGTACATATTCACCACTTCCTGTCGAAATTGTCCATTCAACAAATTGCATTTTTTCAGTGCCAAGAAATCATGAAATGTTATCGACGAGGCAAAAGTTTCCGTACAAATGAACTTGGAGAATATCGAAACTTGAAATTTTTACGTAGACCACAATTTTCACGTTGAAATTAAACAACGATATTTCAATGCGCTTCGACTACACTATGCCGAAAGAAAAAAAGTGAAATAAAAAAAAAAAAATTTGCCAATTCTTGAATCAGTGAAAATATGGACCAATTTGCTGGCGGACATGAGCAGATTGGCTGCGCTCGAATAAATGTGTTTCGCGGTACCTCAAAAGGGATTGACTTTCAAACTGGCGAGAAGCATGCGCTAATATACTGGCGTGTTTCAGAGGCACGTTGCATCGATTACACGAAGCAATCTAACTCGGTTCGTGTGCAGCATTGGCTCCAAAACTGTTGGGATCGGCGAGTATGCGACACGAGACGAAATCAAATCGTAAATCCTTGGTGGGCTAGGTACAGAGACGAGGATACATACATACATACATACATATATATATATATGGTCCATCAACAGCGGGACATCGTTCCCTCGGGATGCGCTACACCAGGAGTTGTGCAGAGAGTACCTAGAAGCCATTGGATTTCTCGATCACTCAGAATCCCTCGTCTCCATTGGGAAATTGAAAGACGAGAGGGAGGCCAGAAACGAAACAGGAAATCTGAGCTAGTGAACGGTCCTTCAGGAGCTTTTTGTTTTTCAAACAGTTCACTAAAACTGCGCGCTCCGAGAAAAAGCAGGAAAAATCGTCAAGAGCTTCACTGCAGTAACGGAGGGCCGCAGTGAAAGAAAAAGTTGCGCTGGCCTGTACGCGAGGCATGAATAATCGTGTCGCAAAGTGCACCGAGGAAAGACGGAGCTTTTATGCGACGTTTCTCCTTTCTCCGGCTGTAATATACATTCAGGTGTATACACAAAGCTCGCTGACGGCATAACTTCGAGAGGAAAGAGGCATGGATGGAATCTGTAATTAAAGCTCCGACTTACAAGCTCCAGTAGCTTATGGCTCGCTTCCTTGTGCTCACCAAGTGCCTCTTCCGGGCCAACTGTATACAATAGTGTTGCACCTGTTCTATAGTGTTGCGACCATTCTGGGCGCAGCAAAGCCTCATGCCTCGCTGCTGTTACATACGCGCGGCCGTTAAGGGGGTAGATATGTCCTCGTTTCTCGAGGAGGCTTCGTATGCCCACGTACCGTGATATTCGTGCACAGGAATTTTCGCGTGTTTTACCCCCATGATTAGGCTGAATTGTTTCTATGAGTTAGAAACTCTAAATAACCGGTGGAAGCCGCTCTAGTTTATTTCAGGGGGTGCTTTGGGATGTCCATGATCAAATACCTTAAAAAAAAAAGGGTTTTCTTAAGTAGACCTTTGCACCATGATTTTGTTTGGTAGATAATTGAGGACTTTAATGAATTTGGTGCAATTAAAACCATGGCTAATTTTTGGAAAAATAATTTGCTCACTGTCCGATGAAAAATTAATTTTTTAATTACTATTGCTGCATATTTAAGAAGAAAAAAAACCTGTTTGTGAATAATGTTTGTAATTAATAAGCAAAGAGGGGTTCACAAGGAGGCTACGTATTCCCTGGGATTTTGACGTGTTCCGGTGCCGTGATTAGCCTACCAAATTGTTGCTACGAGTTCGGAACTTCGAATTACTGTTGGAAGGTATACTCTGGTCGATGTCGAAGCGTGATGCAGGTTGTCTGCTAACTAACATTCCCAAAAGGGAGTTTCGCTTGATTAAACTTTTATTTTTCTACCGCAATTTCGATTCTGCAGATTTGAAAGAATTTTTCAAAAAGATTTTATCAGTTAACGGTGCATAAAATTATCTCCAAAGGCTTCGGAAGTCATTTTTACCGGCGGAACTTTTTAAACGCTTGAGCTAAAGTCTAGAGACGATTGCCGGAGTCGTTGGCTAATTGTGAAAAATGATGCTGACCCACAGAATTTCCATCGGTCATCCAAAGCTCCTCGACAAAAAACTTGGCCTGCGTCTCGAACAAATGACGGGGCATTATGTTTTGTCTCATTTTTCGGGGTCCACGCGACCCGTCTGACTGTTTAGGAGTGGAACGAGCAGCTGAGCTCGTTTCCGACGTTGTAAGGAAAGAAGATGTCGCCTCCACGCTCCCGAAGAGTATGAGAGATGAGAAAAAGCGGGGGTCGGGGGGACAGTTATTTACTGGAACGTTCAGTACACCCGTCGCGATACTGTCTCCCATTTCTTATTACTCCGGGATAATCCCTCGTTACGTTTCAGGATCGCATCTCTTCTTGGCCCTCGCTGCAGAAATACTTCTCAACGGGAGAGCGCTAATATACAGAGCACCGATAAAATGTTATTTCAAAAACACTTATTTCACGTCTTCGCTGCAGAGCAATAAAATGACTATCGACTTAAAACACCATCAAGAAACTTGTAACGACCCTCGTGGACACAAACTTTTTTTTTAACCCATTAATACTCGTTTACCAATCGTCCTTCCCTCACTTTTATAGCCAAATTTCATTCGTTTATCCGAATGACAAATAAAATCGAATAATTGCCGTGTATAAAAACAAATTATGCAATGCACAAAGCATAAATACAATATCAATGAGAAAAACGTCGCAATGCAATATATAAAAATTTCGTAATCCTTCTCGTCGCACGGACAAATATAACAAGACACATCTCATCAAAGTACTCGCTGAGATGGAAAAACCCGTTGACACTCAATCTCTTTTTCCCTCTCGCCCTGTCACAAGTATTTTATATGTACACAGTCAGACCGAGCGGAGAGTAAGTAAGAACGATTTTTCCTCTGATGCGCGGAGGTAACGGCGGTTCAAGCGGCAAAACAATAACCGGCGGATTGTTCTCCGCGCTTTTTCACTCACACAGGCTCTCCGCTCTTTCTTTATTTCTTCGTGCAAAACCGTTTTTTTTTTTTTCTACCCCTGGGATTTATGCAGGGAACAGAAATAAGATGACGATTGATCCACTGACGTATTGTGGTTGTAACACGAAGAGCAACGAAATAAAAAAAAATTGTTGCTGTTGTCGTTGGAACAAAAACGAGGAGAAAAGGACTTTCGAATTAATCAACTAATGTGTTTTTGTTTTCGGTGAACTCTCAATTATCTTCAATGTCTCCCTTGCGACCCTCGACACGACGATCCCTTCATTCTGCAGCACGTGCTCCGATCCCGTCGCTGTACGCGGCGCGCATATGTTGTGTGCTCATATTACTTGTAGTAGCGGAGAAGCAGACGAACCGAGCGAAGGCGAGAGAGCATTGCAAATCGAAATTGTTCCAGCTCTGCATTTTCCATCTAATTAGCATGCGTCTGGCTCCGGACTCGGATGCGGTGTACCGTGAGAGCTTTAGCACCCGTTCCCCCCCTCGGCCTCCGCCTGTGCATTGTTAATCCGTCATGCGAGATGACTCGACGGGGATACACCCGATGCTTCCTATTTTCTCGCTGTTAAAACGAGAATCCCCCGTGTACAAACCGAAGCACTTGTACCTTATCAAGTGATATGCATTCTCTGCATCAATTTTGCTGACGACTTTTCAATTCGTCACGTCAGCCGAAGATTTTTTTATCGAAATCCACAAAGTCTCAGGTACAGCACATTTTTTGGGTAATTATTCACTGGTATTGGCTTTGCTTTTTTTTTATTTTTCTGTAGTCCTGGAATATTGGAAATATGAAAGGATTGAAATTTAGGAAAATTCGTAAGTTCTTAAATTTTTTGTACAATCATGTTGTGGTTTTTGTTTTTATTTCTTCAAATTCTTTTGTCGGTTTTTCTGATTCAATTTCTTTTCCATTGCACGGGAAAAGTGTGTTGCCAGTGCGAATGAAAATTCCACTTCCATACGACACAAAAACTTTTTTTTTTCCTGACCATCCGCCCGTACTGTCAAACAAATTTCAAATAATTTTATTCAAGGGCGACCCTTGCGGGCGTCGACCACGGTGATCGATGGACTCGGTTACACAACTTTTGACAACTTCGATAGGAAAAGTAAAAAAACATAAGTCCGAACTGTCATGCTGTTGAAGCAGCGCCAACAATATATGGAAAATGAAACACATGTGTGAGTTATTACACAAGTCACAAATTCTGGCTACCTATTCATGTCAATTCCATGGGAAACATAAATTGCAATGATCCCACAGAATTCTAAAAAGTCCTTTTCACAACGTCTAACTTTACCCCGAAAAAAAAAAAAAAAAAAAAAAGAATCACAAAACAAACGATCGACTATTTAGGTCCGAAACCGGATGTTTCCTGTGCCCAAATTTTCGTAAGTCTCCAAGAACATTTTTCCATCGCATTGAGCGTAGCTGCTGTGATTTACTTCCACGTATTATTCCAGATACGTGGACCTGGTCCATCAAAAATCGCGTCCTGCATGAGGAAGAGGGTATTATAGAAAAGGATTGGACGATCGGAGTAGAGAATCGGGGCGAGACGTTGGTTGTCGAGGAAAGTGGAGCAACGGAGGCTGAAGACAGGTCCGATAATAGAGTGATTTACCGAAGTTTCAATGAATACACAAAGGACATAGGTGGATGACCAGAAGGGGAAGCAGGCATAGGAGCACCTACACATATATAGTCGGTTGTGGTGCCCCGGAGCTCCCATGAATTTATAATAGCTCTCGACATTTATAGTGGATGATCGCCAGGGAGAGAGAGAGTCGGTTCGGGAGAGAGCATTAGCAGCCACTGGACCACACGTTTATAAAGCCGAGCACACACGAGGCCTATAACCACACAGAGGACTATTAGGTACCTACTTCCCTTTGGTCCACTCTTGCTACGGTATCCGGCTCTCTCCTGAAAACCCCATAATATCGATCTCTCGTCGTTATCTCTCGGAGAGCTTGCGATTATAGTCACTGTTACGACCAGGTGCCTACTTTCCGCTGTTCCCTCTGTATCTGTTATCCGAAATGTTTCGTGTTACCATTCCGCCTCGTCTGGTAAGTTCGGATTTCACAGGAATGGCAATTCATTATTTCTCGACGACGCCAATTTTCACGATTCACTTCGACAAATTGATTTTTCAAGTCTCCCTCGACGTCTTGCATTTTTGTACTGTCGAATAGATGGTAAAAAAATATTTTCACAGCTACCGCAACTGTGATAATAGGTGCATGGAGTTGAAATCAATGATTATCACTCAATAATCATGGGACACTGGACTATTACGATTTCTCTGAGGGAACCAGTCGCAATTCATTATTTCTCGACGACGCCAATTTTCACGATTCACTTCGACAAATTGATTTTTCAAGTCTCCCTCGACGTCTTGCATTTTTCTACTGTCGAATAGATGGTAAAAAAATATTTTCACAGTTACCGCAACTGTGATAATAGGTGCGTGGAGTTGAAATCAATGGTTATCACTCAATAATCATGGGGCACTGGACTATTACGATTTCTCTGAGGGAACCAGTCGCAATTCATTATTTCTCGACGACGCCAATTTTCACGATTCACTTCGACAAATTGATTTTTCAAGTCTCCCTCAACGTCTTGCATTTTTGTACTGTCGAATAGATGGTAAAAAAATATTTTCACAGCTACCGCAACTGTGATAATAGGTGCGTGGAGTTGAAATCAATGGTTATCACTCAATAATCATGGGGCACTGGACTATTACGATTTCTCTGAGGGAACCAGTCGCAATTCATTATTTCTCGACGACGCCAATTTTCACGATTCACTTCGACAAATTGATTTTTCAAGTCTCCCTCGACGTCTTGCATTTTTGTACTGTCGAATAGATGGTAAAAAAATATTTTCACAGTTACCGCAACTGTGATAATAGGTGCGTGGAATTGAAATCAATGGTTATCACTCAATAATCATGGGGCACTGGACTATTACGATTTCTCTGAGGGAACCAGTCGCTGGACCTCATGTTCGTAAAGCTAAATAGATACGAGGAGTATAAACACACACATTGCTATTAGGTACCTACTTCCCTTCCGATAAAATAGCTCGATGTAATATCGGCTTTCCTGAAAACCCCCATCACGTCGATCCCCCGTCGTTATCCTTGGGGAAAGTTGCGATTATAGTCACCGTTGCGACACGCCGCCTATTCTCTTCTCTTCAGCCTAGTTCTCCTCCGTGTCTGTTCTTCGGCGTATTTCGTATTGCGTCTCGCTTCCGTTCCACTTCCGGGTCTCTGTAAAATCTTCCTCCGGCATTTGTAATGCGGGAATAGAAAGTTTCTCAGCGATACGGACAAAGAGAAAGTGAAAAAGGCAAAGCAGCGGAAGAGGACCAAGTATAATAGTAATAAAAAAAAAAAAAAAAAAGGGGGAAGCTCTGATTTGACAAGTGAATGGCTCTCTCGAGAGCGAAGGGCCAGAGGAAAAACTCTGGAGAAATACCGGAGCTCTCTCTGTCTTTGAAGAAGTAAAATAGCGTTTTCACTGTGACGACAGACGACGAACGTCCTTTTCCCGTGAACCACCCGCCGCTGTTCTTTCCTCAGTCACGATTTTCATTGTACTCTCTTCCGGAATATCACTCCACGCCAGTTACTCTTAAGAAAATCTCTAACAAGCGACCGCATTCCGTTCGGAGTCGCGGTCTCTCTCGAACCCTGACAGAAAACTTCATTGGGGTACAAGAGACACCCGAGCGTAAATTACACCGAAGTTTATTACTCGATAAGCCGGCGGAGCCTGTTTCGCTCGAATAAATTTTGACGGGTTTAAGGGTCTTTGAAACGCACTTTATTTCCCGGAAAATGGGGCCAAGTTTTCCCCCGAAACGAATGACATGGAATGAAGAAAATTTTTTTGCTTTCTCGACGATGAGAAAAATGAAAGAAAAAAAAATAGTGAGCTTCGATTCAGAGACAAATTGACATTGAATTGAACATACAATAATGTAAAGCAGACAATTCAATCGTTTCTACTGTAAAATTCATTATTTTCACGTCAATCTTGTGCGCTACATTTTTTATATCAGAATCTAGAGTACATTGATTTTCTTACGTACGTATATATTTACGTGAAAAAAATAAATAAAAGTATTTTTATAATGTACAGACGATGTTACAGAAAAAAATTAAGTCAATCATATATACCAGACTGTATCGACGTTTTTTGCAATTTCCATGTTCCCTCGTGCACATACGATAAAGCAATGCATTGGGAAAGAGCGAGCAGCTCTCTGGAGATTTTCTGGCGGGCAAAATGGGAGATAAAAAGACTAGGTAAAAAGCCGGAATACGGTAACGACAAACGCCTCGAGAATTTGTTTCTAGTCTCTTCTCCTAACATTTTTCTGGCCCGACATTTGAATGTCTTATTTTTTCGAAATTGTTTCTACGTCAAATGTCAAAATTCAAATAAGGTACTGGTACTTTAATAATAAACATTTACGTAATTTCAGTTAAAACGGCCCTTTTCTCTACCTTCGCGAATATTCAATATTTTTAATACCCACTGTCGACATTTCGAAAAATTAAATTGTTAAATGCACCGTGGATTTTGTTCAGGATCACGTGGGATTCATCCTTCTTTGTTAAAGGACGAAGATCGAGCAGTCTGAACCTACGACCTCATTGCAAAATGTATCTCGGTGAGGTGCAAGAAAACAGAAGAGTACCGAGAATTCTGGGTCACGAAATTTAATAAATTGACGGATGACTCCTGTGGGAACTGAACGAGAGTCACTGTGTTGCTTGAATCTGAGGCAGGATTGAGTAGATGAAAATTTTCACTGGGAAAATGAACAGGGACAATGAAAATTTTACCACGTCTATGAAATTATGCCAATTTTTTTACACCAATATTTTTCATGTTCGGATATTGGGGTTCGATTAATTTGTATAATTGATACCTATTCATCAATGGGATTATTCAATAGCAATTGAAATCCGAATTTTCATCGACTCGAAAATAATGCAATATTTTTATTGACCATTGAAAACTATACATGTCTTTCGGTGTAATATCAATAATCTCTTTAGCCTCATATGACACCAAAGACATGGTCGGTGAAAAAACTCATGGCTGACTGCCAGGATTTCTCTTCTCGTGGTGCGGTGGAATATCAAGTATGCATAGGGCTTCATCCCACATGAATATCGATATTATGGGTACAATGCGGAGGAATAAAAATAAAAAAATGTCAATTGGAACAGATGTTTCATTCCCATTCGATAATTTCGCCTATCTCTGAATATCCACAATATAAAAAAATGATTAAAAAAAAAAAGAACTATTATCCTCGAACGTTGAATTTTTTAAATTCAATTGCAAGAAATATGCAATATCAGCAGTTTGGCTGTGGAGGCTTAATCTCCTTATGAAGAATAATCCATTTTTAAATTCAACAAATTATTCGCAGGTGCTTTAAGTACTTAGTCAGAGAATGTAACTGCACTTTTTAATTTCACAATTTATACGGGGATCCTCTTAGGTCTTTGTAATTTTAAAAAAAATGTAATTGCATTACAAGTGTGTAGTTGAGGCAATATATTCAGTATAGCTTGGGGAATTTACTTAATCTGTAAAAGCAGTTACCTCTCGGTTCTCCACATAACCACCACCATGACCATCCCTCTGAACGAGAGCCGAACAACCGGCGCAGGGCTGAAATTTAATGCGCAAACACAGTGTTTGCCAGCTTGCGAAGCTGCACAACGCGCGCGCTCGTGGTCTACTAATCAAATGGCTTGAGCCCGCGAGGCATTTGCCAGCCGACCGATAGAATATTACTGGTGAGTACGGAGAATACCACGGTATAGTGCCTATAGCGTGGATATCGTGTACGGTGAGCTTCTGTGCGAGCCATTAGTTCATCGTACACGGAGTACAGAGTTCATTGTTTCACATAACCATTTCGTATTAAGGGGGGCGAGTCAGTCGAATTCTAAGCAAGACGAAAAAAAAAAATTATATTTTTTCTCTTCATCGAAGAAAAAAATATTAAAAAATTGTCCACCCTTCTGAACGGTGCCAAATAATTTTTTTCGTAAATGGACCAACCAATTGGGTCAACCGGTCGCTTCGCTGGGTCTCATTTTCTTCGCAGTTACACTGCACCCCATTAAAGCTCAGTCATTTTTGTAAGGGTCATGGTTTTAAAGCTCCTCGTGGTATGTGCCAGAATTATTATGACATTTAATTCATTTGTTTATAACTGTGATTGGAAGAATTTTACAAAAATTGTGATATGTGATATACCTAGCCCTGAAGAGTTTCACAATGAGAAATAACCATACTAATAAAGGTACCAAAATTCATTCAGTGGCAATTTAATTTCGTCGGCGCGAAATAAATTTAATTGAAGTAATTGAATATAGTTAGCACAACGATATAGAACGTTGAACATAGTTAAACTCACGGTGAACTTCACTCACTCATATCATTCATTCCGAACGCGGTATATCCGGTTACCGGAATGAATACAATTTGATTTTCATCTGTTCCGCGTTTAATAATTTACATATTCAATAGACCTTGGCTGTTTTACTTTTCCCGGTGAACTCGCACGCTCGTACACTTTCTCCGATTAATCAGTGAGGCCCTAATTACATTGTAACGGAGTAAAAACAAATGAACAAAAAATGCGAAATAATTCCTGACGACATACCGCGGAAGTAATGTCAGGAATATCGAAACCATGAGCGAATGATTCTGGATTCTGGACGATGGTGAAATCACGAGGGAAAAAATAGAGAGCAACAAAAAAAAAAGGGGGAAAAATGAAAAAAAGTTTATGCAGAGCAGATAGGAGCTGAAGAGCTTCGATGCTAATGGAGTTTTATAGTAGCAAGTTAGGAATTCTCTCTATTCTATTCGCGCGGACCCTCATCCAGCACTCTCCATCTCATTATTGAATTCTGCGTTACGCAATTGACATGCAAAGTTCATTAACGCCGGGTGCGACTAACGCGCGCTCGCGACACTTCAAACCCTGCATTATGTGAGCGTCACGGACGTATGGTTCCCTTTATTCGCCGGCGAACGAATCCCATGATTTTCAATCGATCGACCCTCGGTGCGCGTGACTTTGGGCCGATGCTATTAAAGAGATTCGCTTGAAATCCGCTCCGACTTTCGCTCGTTCCACCGGAAGACACGAAAGGAAACATTTTCCATCTCATTAAAATTCATTTTCACTCATCCGCTCGCGAGATTAAAAAAAATCACGCCTGATAAGATTAAAACGGAAGCGCGAATAAATGAAGAAACAAAAAGTGCGCCGTATTCCCGAATTAATTCACTGTCTCGTTGCGCCGATCGCGATTACGATTTCAACTCAGCAGAAACTCGTGCTCCTTTTCATTCCATTATTGTCTACGAAGGAAGTGAAAAAAATCAAAATTGCAACTCGGAAATGGGTTTTCCGAGATCCAAAAAAGCATTCGCCGATTTTTGGCCGACAAATTTTTTGTCGTCTCTGTATCGAGTAGCCGAGAAAGTTGAGGCAACGGAAATTTTCTTGCTGCACCGGAAAATTTTTTCTACCGCGTATATCGAGTCGATCGAACGAGCTAAGCAGTGGAGATATGTGCATGCTTGTATCAAGACCGAAAGAGACGCTCTGATGTAAAGCTCCGAGCATGTGAATCGATTGATCGAACCGTTCGCCTCGCATCCTTCAACCGAGCAGCTTCGCATTTCGTTGCATACACTACCCGTCGCATATAGATACATATATATATATAGAAATATCTATATACACATGATGTGAAATGGCCTTCGCAAAATAGACGAAATGCTGGTATATACATGTACGTACATAAATATATATATATGCTACCGATCGTCTGCCAATCATAGTCATAGTCATCGTCACGTCGTCAACATGTGAATAAACTAGGCACACGTACATTCTGCCGTCGTAACCATACACTTATGTTATAGTACCTAATGTCTCGCATCCCAGGTGCGCTATGATAAATTCATCGAATCTCATTGACTATAGTCTATTCGCATCCACGTGGTCGTTGAATCATTCAGTCAACGTCGACTCGCCTCCTCTACTTGAATTTTTTCTTTCGCTGTATAGAGATTTATTTATTCTTTAGGCTCTGTAATCGCCGCAGAAATAGAGTACATTGTGAATTAAATATGGAAACATAAACAAGGTATATTAAAAAAATTAGTGAATAGCTGGAATTTTTGTTGAATTTTTTTTGGATCTCTTTTTTTTCTGTGTTCGAAATTTGAATCAACGTGTACTGTGCGATATCTCAAGTGCTTTCTCCTCTATTTTTCGAGTGATTGGAGAGGGCGGAGGGGAGGTGTTCGATAGATAAAATTCTACTCAACGTCTCGAGGTATTTCATATGCCACCGGCTTCAGGGTCGTTCTCGTTCTCGTGGGTACTCCAGTCGTTGCCACCTTCGTGGTCGTCGCGTTCCGAAAATGCCTACACGCGCTCATAAGTCGGCTCACGTAACGTCCCGTCGTCGAAGGTTCCCATCAACGGGTATATACTCCAGCCTCCTTCCGTTTTACCCTCGCCCGGTGCTATTTCACCCTGTGAAATGACCGAGACCGGCTCCGGTACGGTCCCATCGATGGACGTGTGGGTTGACTCAATTTTATTGATTGGCTTTAATCCAGCCGGAAAAATTGCTCGAGGATCAAGAAATGTCGGAGGATTTTTTTTTATCTCCCACCTGCTCGTCTCTCCGGCAAAGGGAAAACGGGTGGTCCCAACTGGAGGTGCACTGGACCACTCGACCATTGCACCGGTTCATTTTACGAAATTATTTTCCATTCATATGAAATTCTATGAAATTTCACGTCTCACGAATAGAATGTCGATGGAACGGAATTGGTCATTTTACGATGAATAGTTGCGTTAGAAAAAGGGTTTTGGATACATCGAGAGGAGTTAAGGGTTCGCATAAAGTCTGGAGTATTGAAAGAACGCTTAGTCTTTGCATTTTTCTTGGGCCGGAAAAGTCTACGGACACCGAATGGACTGGTAGATCGATCGAAGGCCTCCGCGATATTGCCTCAACGTCCGCAAGCTCATACATATACAGTTTCACGAATAATATAACGTGAGCCCTCGGGTTTTTCCGATGGCCAATCACGTTACCGGCTATTTCCCTACGACTCTCACCGTGTGAAGTATCGGTGATCGATCGTTTCCAATAAACTTGACCACGGAGGAAGCGACGACGTTGCATACCTTTACTGCGGTAGCTTAAAAAGCCAAGAAGTCCGAGAGGTTCGATAAATTGGATATCCTGGAGCATGGAATAAAAGGCGTTTTTATTCTCGATGCAATCAAAAGAAAGATTCAGCAGACCAATTAGATTTTACTCGACGTATACCAATTTAAGGTCTATTACTTTATTCCAATTGAATAATTAATATCTAGTAAATATGTATTCCATTTAAATACATTTTTTTTTATTTCAAGATTTTTTTTATAATGTTGTTAGTACATTTTTTTTTTACAGATATTGGCGGGAAGAAAAATGAAGATTTCTTCGAAGAAATTGATTTTTAATGGTCAACATAATTTAGCTTTAGTTAATACGAATAAATAAAAATTAAATACACGAATTTATAGACGTTGACTAGACTCTTCTCCAGGTGTGTGCACTCTAATCCCACTCGGCCAGAAAGCCCCCAAACTGTGAAATATTTCATCTGATAAAAGTTAATTAACGCTAGGCCGGATGGACCGAGATTCTATGTATTAATTTTCTCCCGTAGCACAGGAGAACTTCACAGAGGTGAAAGATGAGTGCTTCAAAAGGAAACACATTCGTTTCGCGGAAAAGAAACTGTTGAAAAGCTTCCTCTCGTTCCCATTCGCTATTTCTGTCTCGCGGTAGACCTTAATTAATTTTCCAGCTTCTCAAACTCATCCAGCCGGGCATTTTCTCGTATATCTCTATTTAGGCGTTTCCTCCATTCCGTTTCGGTCAGTATTCCATGTATGTTCATTATGTGCACTCATCCACGCCTAGAAGAGGGATTAGTTAGTTCAATTAAATCCTCAATCACAAAATCCCCGAGTAAACTAATATTTTTCAACTCGCCCACTTTTTCAACCGACTCAGACGTACTTTCGTCAGCTCTGAGGCGATTAGACATTATTTATTCAACGGACCGTGATTCAGCCTTCCTGAAAATAAGTACACTTTAAATTATACCATTTATGTACATTTTATATATTAAGTATTTCCGGTTTAATTCTCCTGATCTGATACACAAATTTTTATCTTATTGCAGCGACTTAAGAAGTCACTCGCCATTTTTTAATACATCAACAAACTTTTTAAAAAATTGGGGAAAAAATTATTCTGTTGTTACCATCACTTTTGAAAAAGCTGCTTTTTCGCGGCTCTTCCAATTCATCTTCGCTGCGACGAAGAACGGAAACTCAAAACTAAACCCGCCGTTTCTCGAAGAGGCTTCGAAAAAGATTCTGACAATTCGAGCACAGAATCCTCTTCGAAACGACGGTTTAAGAGAAGTCGAACGAACCGGAAGTAAAAAACTTCGCGAAAACCGTGCGGACTGCGTAAAAGGAAGCAGTGAAGTCAGTCAAGTGAGGACCGGGGGAAAAGCATGAGCTTAAGTCCACAGAAAATGCCGAAGAGAGAAGTGGAGGAGAAGAAAACGTTACTCGCCGTGACGCTGTATATTTTCCGCTGCGTCGTATAGCACAGGCAATATACTCTGTGCCTAAGTCGATGGACCACCGAGTGAAGCTTTACCGAGCATGAAATAATGTTTTCCAAGCTCCACGAAGATGCTCTGATGGAGATGGAACGAAAATGTCGAAACGATAGCTGCTGCACACGGCGGTGCAATGTCGAGTAGATGGTGGCTGACCAAAATTCGCTTATACCACTGGCTGATAAGAATTTCCACGAGGAAACGCAATGCGAAATAAAACGGTAATCCGATATGAATTCCAGTCTACCGAATTTAAACGAGTAACCAAAAAATTGCAAAATTACCATCAATATACTTTTTTTTTTTTCACAAAATAATATCCCGAATTATTGCAGAAAAATATAACAGGAGGCTCAAAAAATTGTCAAATCTATCCTTTTTCTAAAAAAAAATAAATGTCCATTTCTATTCTACGTAATTCATGAAATAAAATAATGAATTACCACGCCTTTTTTTTATGCGATTATTATAATATTCCGGACAATAATTTTTTGCTAATTAAATTCGTAGTACAATTACGTATGTCGTACGGATTAATTAAACTTGGTAAAGTAGCCTGATATGTCATCTCGGATTTATTATACAAAATGCCTAATGAAGTACAAACGTGAGATTAGAAGTGTGTTTAAAAGTGAAAATTAAAGCTCGTACATGCAATTGGGAGGGTATATGGCCATTGTGAGTTGCTGAGCAAACGATACTCTTCCGGGATAGTTTATTCAGTTACAAATTATTATTAGCTACCGGTAAACAGAACGGAGCAGCGTACAGGGGCAACAGGAATAGCAGAAACGAGCAAGTGTCTGTCCCTGCCCTTCTCACGACTTGTGTGCTTCGCTAACCCATGAACTCATGCATAATTCAGGATTCTCCCGTTCTTCCTGTACACACGTTCACATGCACACGCAGTTATCGACGTGTCCCGATTTCGCAGTTGTTTGCTTCGGCGGTTGTATACGATTCTATCGAACCCCGTGTACCAAGCCCTGTGCTTCGTCCTGCCTTTATCCCAAGCGATACCATCCGCTCGATAATCACTCGTTGGTTCCAGGAATCTCGTGCCACGATAGGGACAACGTCAACAGGGCTGACCCACCGAGTAAATTAGGAAGGACCCGAGTGGATACCGAAAACTATGCATAATTCCATCTGCTAACCAAGCTATACAAATATTTGCCTTATCCCTAAGCCCAAAAAAAAAAAAGGAAACCATCGAAATACCTTGATCCATTTAGCTGGACGAAGGAATCTTCTCATCGAGCAACCTTTGATGTACCCGTTTATTTCTAAATTGTTATGTATCTCAAGATCGAACTGAATGGTCTAACCCACAACTTGTTTACCGGGGTAAATGAGGGAGGACCAGAGCAGCGAGAACCATGGATAATTCCATCAGTTAGCCAAGCTGTACAAATATTTGGTCCATTCCTCAAACAACAAGGAGAAATCACTGGTCCCGTCTTAATCCACTTTGCGGGCTTGCTTATTCCGACTTCACTTCCGGATAACCGAGGGTTACCTGGACGAACGACTCCTCTGATTGACCAACGGTTCCATACACTCTTTATCATTTATTTTGATCCTCACGATCAAACGATAGTGAGACACAATCAAAATCCATGCCACTGAACATTATTTTCATTACTTTGATTATTTAGATAAAATGTCGATGCGTTGATTTAAAATTTTTCGTGAACGCAAAACTTGTCCCAAGAGGAAGGAAAGAGGAATGTTAATTTTCCTGACTGTGACATGTTTAATGGAATAATAATTGAAAAAAAAATGCCGCAATTTCCTTGGGGTACACGATTCGCTGAATATGTTGAAATAAATGAATACGAAACGTCGGAAGGCAGAGAGACATGTGATATCATCCCGGCGGATTTAGGGAAACCTCGGGGGCGTCCGAGGCGTCGAAATTCACGCTCTCGATATTAATTAGTCCCAGAGCGTTGCCTCACCCACACACACGTATCCCTCCTCAGTGGACGCAAGAGCTTGGTACAGCAAATGCGCGTCTATAGTTCGAACTCACGTATGCAGAGGAGCAGGGTTCACATAGGGAAACGTTTCAGAGCCAGAGTGAGGGAAGTCACCGCTCGTACATGCCGGAACAGAGGCGTCGAATCACGTACCAGGGCTCGCGTGTAGGTGCCTGGTCCGGCAAAATTATTTTGGGATCCTCATTCAGGCTACCTATTATTATCAATACCGAAAACTCACGGCTGATTTACGGCTCTTGGCTACGTTTCTGTAAATTATTTCTACCGCCGACAGTTCGCACGGCTCAAAGCGCTAGAAATTGCACGAGAATCAACGAACGCTTAAGTCATTAGTGAATAATTTATCGCCCAAAAATTGTTCGAAAACCATTTGACAATGATTTCACTTTATTTCTAACGCAATGTCGACGAAATCGATCAAAAAATCAATGCAATTGATCCACTCATCGTAAAAGCTAAATTAAATTTTATTCCAAACCGCATTTCTCAACGTTTTGGATCATTCCACGTATTCCGACAGGAAGACCGTGAAAACAAATCGTTGATAAATGTTCAGAATTCAATGTTTGGTCGGTGAGTAAGTAAAATCATTGGGTCACACGCATAAACGTCAAGAGCGACGTACCAATGACACAGTTTCTTACATCTTTGATGTGCGTGAATTTGCTCCTGTCTCTCGCCGAGCGAACGAGCGACCGGAAACGAGACGCTCGTTGGCAGGTAGCCAGGCGAAGCTAGTCGAGATAGTTTGCTTAAAGCCCAAGCTGCTTCCAGCCAGACAAGCATGGAGGAATAAAGGCGAACGGCTGAATTTCCGAGACTCTACCTACGGGTTTGTCTCGTCATACCTTCACACCTCGATGAAACCCTCGGAGCCGTGAAGAACAAGAACTCCTGCTTTCAAAGAGAAAAATATATCCCATCCTTTCGCTTCTTCGTGACAAAAAATCCCGGAGTTCGTTGACTCTGATGATCCAACCCTTTATGTATCGTGTTACTCTTGGCTCGTTTCAGATTCCAATGGCGGAGGCGTTGGCAGAGGTGGCGGCGGACGTGGCGGCGGCGGAGGCGGCGGAAATTGCGATGGAAGCGAGAGAAGAATGGTCGACATCACGAGAGATAAGCCGATTAAAGTGAACGTGAGGGTGCAGGTGCCAGTCCGCGATCATCCGAAGGTAAGACAGGCACATTTTCTTTCCCGTAAAACGTATAATGCTCTCGTCGTTTTGTTGCAATCAACATTTTTCTCTTCGCCTATTTTTTAACCTTTTTTTTCATCCATTTTTCGAAAGGACAGAGAGCAAGGGAATAAATGCAAATGGAATTGTGATAAGGGAATAAAGGGGGTGATAACAGAGACAGGGCAAGCAAAACAAAAGAGATCAGAGACGTTAGGGATATGTCTGCCCAGAACAGGATGAGGTGCCAAGCTGACATCCCACCGGATGGGTCAATTTGTCTTGGTTAACCCCGGAAACATTTCACGTCGCCCTCCCACGAACTCGCCCCCGAGTCCACCAGCTACACTACCAATCGCACAATTCGTTCCGCATTCTGTCGCCACGCGAACACAACCACACGCTGGTTGAAAATCAAATGTAACTGAATTATAATCCCCGATTATTTCCCACGTCCACGAGGAAATTCCATGGAAATTTTGACCTTACGCCTGGTTTTACGTAATTTTTGAACGAAGATTTTCCTAACACATTGACATCTCACATGCCTATCAACTTGTGTCATTGGACAAGAATTGTCGGTATGATTCACTTCAAATTCGCATTTTCTTCTTTTTTTTTTTTGAATTCACTATTTACGAATTTATGGTCCAGTTTGTCAATCGCAAGCAACAAAATTTGTGATCTATTCAACGAATTCCTGAACACGTGAGCCTCGAATTTCTACAACGAATCTATGGATATCGGCATTCCATTGATGGGTGAAAAATTTATTAAGCGAATTGTAAACGAACGATTGTCATGAATCAAGTCTATGGTAATTTCCACCGCAACATTTTTTGCATTCACGCCTAAAAAAAGTCAAAGTTGTCCATTACCGTGTACGGAGTCTCCGGATCTTAAAGACCTAGCTGACTGTTGGATTAAGGGTGATGGATCACCGCAGATCAGCGAACAATTTTTTTCGGAAATTAATTTCCTTCGCCATCGAAATGCGTTATGAAAAAAAAAATCCACATTTGTCCACCTCTCAAGTATTTCGCCCTTCAACAATATTTTTATTTTTATTACATTTAAATTTCGCCGGATATGATATATTTTTTACAAATGTAAAAAAATGTTGTTTTTTGTTGAATTAAAGTGTAAGAATAATTTTTTTTCCATGGATTCCTTGCTACACGTAAAAACATGAGACACGAGCATGTCGTTCTCAACTGCAGACGTCGAATTTTCTGCAGCAAGTGCATTTTGCCATTTCGTATATCATGTTCCCGTTCCGCGAAAGCGGCTCCGTCAATCGAGTCGTAACCACATGTATGCTACTTCAACTTTGCTGATGCACATGCACCAGGATCAATTTACGCAAATACCCGAGAGGATTCACCGCCATGAACAGTCGTCCGATAGGATCGAGAATGTTAGTCTCAAAAGGCACAAGAACCCAATATCGCAACCCTCTCCACCGGCAAGCCCATTTGTCTTACCTAAGCCTTAATGGGGTTCGAAGGAGAACTGCACTCGCGACAAGACTGCAGAGCTGGATATGCCTCTGGCAATATAGTCGCAGACCCTGCGAGCGTTGCCCTGGAATTTCAAGAGAATCTCACTGAATTTTCCCGAGAAACGTCGAAAATTCCAAATATAAATTAGCTCGTTGATGAGAAATGAGATAGAATCCAAACCAAAAACTAAGCTGTAAATAAAATTGTACCTTGGTACAATTGAAGAACCTGATCAAAATTCACTCCATTGAAGACATTAATTTCGAATAAAACTTATGTTAAATATTTTTAAAAAACAAGTCAATGGATTTTTGAAAAATTAGGTGCATAATAAAACGATAAACCCCAAAAACTTAACGTCAATGAAGTAAAATAAAGCAATTCAGTATTATTGACGAATAATTGATTATTGAATTTGTAATTTTACATGCCGTCGCTACAGAAATAATTATACTACAAAATAACGATATTATCGAATAATTGGATTATGCTTTTTCCACTGAATAAATAATATCGACGTGCTTTTGGTTTCCCACGTATAGAACGTCACGTATCCAGCGACGAGCAAGCCTGGAGTCTGCAACTATGTGCCGAGGAACTATGACCTCCCACAAGAAAAGTGCGCCTGTGCGCATTGATTAAGGGATGCTTTTTTTCTTCGCCTCTTTAATTACCGTTGTCATATCAAGCACTGTCCATCAGCGAATAATAGACGCTCGAATGATTCATCAGGTACCCGGAGCTCGCGCTAAATCTATACAGAAGCATTGAAGTACCCTGGCGCGGGCTTGCCCTTAATAAATCTCTCTGAGATAAGCACACTGACTTCGCTCAGCTTGAGCTTAATTTTTATCTCTACATTATCAAAAAATCTCATTGCTGCTGTGGTGAAAATCGAAAAAAGTTCCTAACCAACAAAAGGAATTCAAAAGGGATAGAGAAATTATCAAGGGATAAACGACATTCCCGAAGGATAGAGAAAGTATCGAGGGATAAATGGCGTTCCCGAGGGACAGCCAAATCATCAAGGGATAAATGGCGTTCCCAAGGGATAAAGAAATTATCAAGGGATAAACGCACTTCCCGAGGGACATCTAAATTACCAAGGGATAAAGGGCATTCCCAATTATTGAAAAGGGAGTCCCAAACTGACCGACTGAGAGAGAGAGAGAGAGGCTTCCTGAGGGATAAAGGACCGCCAAGTGATACAATAGAAATTCCCGAAAAATAGAAGCGCGAGAGGAGGGATTGTCGAGGGATGTCAGGGCTTCCCAAGGTACCGGGAATTCCTGAAAAACAGAGATGGCGGCTTCACGAGAGAGAAAAGGATGTTCCCGAGTGCCGCATTAATTAAGTGACGTTTTTTTTTTCTTTGTCCCTTTAATTACCGCTGTCGTATCAAACGCTGTCCATCAACGAATAATAAACGCCCGGATGATTCATCAGGGGCTCGGCGCTTACGCTAAATCTATAGAGAGCCATAGATAGAGGGGCCTGAGCTTTCGTTTAATAAATCTCATTTAGATAGGCGCACTGACTCTTGCACTCCATACCACAGCCTGCACTCTCGTATAGCTAATATCTATACCTATGTATACACATACATGTATATTCGACGTCTATATATATCATGGTGTAGTATACGTTATTACGGGCTTATACCCATACGCATAAATCACAAAGCTGCTGCATTCTACTCGTATTCTGGCGCAGCTCGCGATAACTTAATTAGACAGTAAAGCATCTGGGCCGTTAACTCGCTCTGTGTGTGTCCCATAACATTTAAGCCCCTTAGATCGACGATACACCCAAAGATGCAACACTTGTACGAGTCAGCTTCGCTCAAATTAAAGTCATTCCCCACCTAATCATCCATTTAATAATTTTATTAAAATCGAGGCACAAATTCTTGTTTATGCTGCACCCTGAAAAATTAATAAAAAAACCATTTCCGAGCTTTATTCAACAATGCACAAAGCTCAGATGCCACCAAATATTAATTTTTGGATGCATTCGTCATGGGATATTAACATGAAGGTTACGGTAGCAGTTTTCGAATACCGGTATCATGGAATGTTTGTATTACTCTTGAATTTGGAGTTGAAGAATTTTAATATCTCACTGTTTTTCCACCGAAATTCTGCGAGATTACAGCTGAATATATTTGTTTTTCATGCTTGCAAATCCCTCCATCCCATTACTCGCCAGAGATTATCGAAAATATTTGTAAAATTTCGCCGCGCCATTCGTTTCGCCAGGGCCATGGTGAAATTAAATCTCTTCGTTTGAAAAAACTCATATGTCGAAACCATTGACGTGATTATTCAATATCAATATTGCCGCGAATATTTTCACGAATTTTCGTATAGAAATGTTTTTTGGAGTGAAAGGTAAAATATTAATTTTTAATCAATTAAATGTGTCACCGGTTGGAGCTTAATGTAAAGAATAATAATTTTCGGTGGAACAAACGAGGCTAAAAAATGTATCAAAATATTTTGTCACTATAATCCACATATCACGTGACGTGAAAAAATAATTAAATCATTTTTTCGTTTTTTTCTCTAGACTAGGAAACGTGATAAAATGTATTGGAATTTTTTTTTTTTGCATTCGAATAAGAAAATAACGTTTTTTAATTAGTATCACATTTTGCATTCAGGAAAACGGAAGTGGAGTATTTTGCTATTCCAATACTTCGATTCCGGCATCGATTCGACCAGCTTATAAATATATACGCACACCAGACCAGCCGAGTCTGTTATAAGGAGCAAAAAGCCTATTATCAGACTCGTTGACCCGAATTACTCGAAGCACCTGCTAAACGAACACGTTCAATTAAAGACTTTTGCCAACATGCGGCCTTAGTGCAAAGCTTTTCGTACCCCTGAACCCGCTCCCCCCCTCGTTCCCTTCGATACGCGGCTAACGAGTTCTCCGCCGGCAGCAGGTCGTTATAAAGTTCCGTAACCCGGGCCTCCCTCTCGTTGTTTCATTTTTTACATTCGTTATTTAATTATTACGGTGTACAAACTGTTTTAAACAACGATACCGAAAATTACTTCGTGCGTATATTGCGTGAGTGCCATGAGCACGAAATTTATTAATAATTAACAGTTACGTTCGAGTACAACGTTATTAATAATTGGTTGCTCGACCGAATGAAAT
The DNA here is from genome assembly GCA_947507545.1 of Clistopyga incitator. Taxonomy (NCBI): domain Eukaryota; kingdom Metazoa; phylum Arthropoda; class Insecta; order Hymenoptera; family Ichneumonidae; genus Clistopyga; species Clistopyga incitator. Next base: position 11,892,935 of record OX382177.1, read on the forward strand.
TAAAAAAAAAAAAAAAACGTAATAATTAAGGAGCGATATGATTTAATTGTAATGATGGAAATTATGGAAACACTTGATTAGAAATTTTATTGCGACACCATATCATCTGTAAATATTCTTCTTCGTTTGTAATTTTACAAGTCATAAATGCTCGTGGTTGCCATTGGCTACGTGTGACACACATGAAATTCTATTCTGTCCCTGTTGTACTCCCATAAAGTGAATCAATAATTAAGCTTTACGTCGGCAGCTTATATCCCGAGGAAACCCCAGTCGGGCTCCTCTTGAATCCTCCGTTAGGCACTATTGCAGCAGAGAGAACCATCGGGGTCCACAATGTCCATGATAGCCTTCGACGCTGCTGCAACGTGAATTCCGCTCTGTGTTATACGCTGTTAAATTGGACGCTGGAATTGAGCCGCACTGCTGGTCTCGTAGGCGAACCTGGAGGCGTTAATGACTCTGCTGTCTTCCACGTTTATAGCTCATAGTTACGTTCCATTACTGAGTCGTAGGGCCGGCTAGTTGCGCTACACGAATGTCAAAACTGGAGTTACTTTCATGATAACCATCCATAACTGTACTTCATTGTGTAATCGGCTAATTTACTATCCGTTACAGCTTTAATTATTTTTTTTTTTTTTCTTTTTTTCATTCCAGAGATGCCCAATGAGATTTTCATTGCTTAACATAGAAACAAAAAATGTTATTAATAAAAAGGAGAGTATCGCATAATTTTTGGCTGCTGTCAAGAAAAGTTTCAAGGAATCTTCGATTTATTTTCATCCAAATTTGTGGAAAATTTTCACTCACGAGATACATTGTCATCTGTTGCAGTTCAATTTCGTGGGAAAATTGCTGGGCCCAAAGGGCAATTCTCTGAAGCGGTTGCAGGAGGAAACTGGATGCAAAATGGCGGTTCTTGGACGAGGATCTATGAAGGATCGACAAAAGGTGGGAAAGGAAATTATGGGAGGCAAAAAAAAACCCAACGAAATAAGCTGTCAAATTGACCGGATGGATTTTTCGAATCTTTTTGTTACATTTATTTTATTCTCGCGGATCAATTATCGGATGGACTTCCCTAATTTTATTTATTTTTTTCAGCACAATCGTCACAGTTAACCACGTTGACTCATGCTCTTGGTCTGTAAAATACTTAGTCTTTTTAACCAGAATTCCGATTCCGTATTGCGTAATAACACCGCGTAATAAATTACCAGTGGTCGAAACATCTGGGTCAATAACGGCGTATTCGATAGGGGAGGCTGTTTATTTGCACGACTGGTTTGAACATTTATTTCCAACATGGCAGCCGCAGCATCGATTTCGATGGATGAACAGATAAACGGGAAATCGTATATTCAAGCGGATCATAAGTTCGTTCATGCGTACCGTATCTATATGTGCCAAACAAGCATAGTATTATTATCTTCCTAATTCGGATGCACACGAGGTGCAACCACATTATTGAACAATGAAGCCGTAGATTCGATGTGCAATTGAATTCGCGCGTCACGTGGAAAGGGAGAATTTTGATCGGTACAACGAAGTTCACGCCCACGCGCTTGTTCAATAAATCCCCTTTTTCACGAGATGCTCGACGAGATATTTGTCGTTCGACAATTTTTTTCCACTTAATTCAACAAGCCCATTTTTCCTGTATCAAGTCGCCACAAAAACAAACCACATTTCGCGTACATCAATAAATTCCACTGCATTAAGCAATACGAATAATTCCTCCAATTAGTCACATTTGCAATAAAATATTTTTATTTTCCAACAAACATCTTGGCATCGTCGAATGTTTGCAAAAAAAGTTCAAAGTTAAAGAAACTAAGTTAACAACTCGATTTGAAAATTGCTTAGCGCCAAAAATCCTCGAGCTACTTCTGTCAAATTTATACGAAGTCAATTTTCAACAATACCTCGAATCACATTAAAATTTGAAAAAATTCGGTCGAGTGTTGCACGAGTTGTGTAAGTACGAACCTTAAGCCCGTCGGCACCCACATAAATCGGGACAATTTTTCAAAAGCCTTTTTCGTCGGCGTTCCAGACTATTTTGAGTGTACTTAGAGGAAGAGGTCGAAAAAAAAAAAAAGAAAAATTCTCGAAACCCCACACGTGAATCCCGACGATTTTTCTAAACCTCTTTTGTCGACGTTTCAGACCATTTTTAGTGCGCTTGGAAGAAAATCGTGAATTTCCGGAAAACAAAGCTTTCTCCGCGGGAAACGCGCGAAAGGGCTTTTATTTTAATCGCCCTAGCACACATCTATCAGACAAAATAATTTCACGGGAGGCTCTAGACTAAATGCATGCACAGAAGAAGAAGAACGAAGTTGTCAGTTCGCCGAGTTGTCGGTAAAGTTTTGTAAGTGGCCCGGCACCTGGCCACCAAGTTACAGGGAGTAACAGCAGTCGAGACCTTGGGACTTAAAACCCCTTCCATCGACCCTATCTCTCGTTACTAATTGTAAGCTACCTTCACGCCAGGTTGCTGCCGCGCGTAGCGTGTCGGGCTGCTGGCTTTGTCAACCGCGTGCTATGTATGCGATAAGAGATGTGTCTGAAGATCGCACGAGGAGCTCGGCTCCTGGGCGCTCAACGATGTGACTTTAATTGCTTCCTTAATTAAAAGCTGTACGTCTCACTCGAGGTGTGGACGACTAAGACGTTCGCGTAACCTCTGGAGACACTTAAATTTTAGCACCGGTATCCTCGTACCTATCACCCCCTTCCATGGTGAATGCCATATGCTGCGGTATTGTGCGAGTACTTTGGCTGGAGGAAAGAAAATTAGCAGGTTCAATTAAGACGAACACCGGATAGTCGCTTGAAACCAACTTGGTCCTAAAATCGATAAACGATACCAAATTTTTCAATTTTCACTATGAGCCAAATTGGCTATTTCAATTATTAAAATGATTTGTCACTGCATTTTTTAATCAGTGTTCTGAAATTAGGTGCTTATGCTTTCTCATTTTATTTCGAGATTTTCAAGCCAATCTTGCGTTTAAAAAAAAAAACATAACATTAGTGTGATGAATAAAAAAATGTTGATTTACTGACTGATTCGTGAAATATCGACGATATTCGAATTAGTGGAAGTGATTTGACAGGAAATTGAAAAATGAGGGTTTTACAGCAGGCGCCTTTTTGTCGAACGAAGAAATAATAGCGTGACCTAGTTGGTGGTTTGGAATAGAGGTCTTGCGAAGCGTATGGAATAATTCGCGCTGTTTTCGCGGAGCCCTTATAGGGTCGCAGAGGAACTCGCTTTTCAGCAAATCGTGCTTCATAAGAGAAAGGATCGTTGTAAATCCAATTAGGACGACAAGCATCAAGTCCGGTAGCTTCGCTCTGACGACCCGAGCAACCCTCCTCCACCACCTCCTCAAACTATATAATACTTGCGCGCTCCACTAGGATGTAAATGACCGGGCACAAAGAGCTCTCTGCAACAGCCGACCTTCCACCTTCTGCTCTCTATCCCTCTAATTCGGTTCTCGGAGTAAGCGAGTCAGCGGGCAATTAACTGAGCACCAAGCTGCTATCTATTATTAATAATCATTCGATAGTTCTCGGTCGAATATTCCGAGGGTCCGAGCCACGACCCTTTGTGTATCCGGCTAAGAATATTAGCACGAATCCGCAATGAGGATTTCTTGAACTCGCGCAATTCCGCTTTTAACGAACCTTTGAGAAGGGGTTAATGAAGATCGTGGAAAAAAAAACGGATAATTAATTGCCACGTCTGAAGAATCTTAATTAGCCTTTTGATGCCTCTTCAGAGGAGCTTCTTAGTGATAACATTTGCTTTTAAGATATAAAAAGCTAAGTGTTTAAGTAGTTAATGATTTAAGCCAAAATAAAAATGAGTCGACTTTCCAGATTTTTTTACACTCATTGTAAAATGATATTTCATTATTTCTTCGGTAGAATCACGACTTCCTTTGGTAGAATACGAATGATACGACTGTGAGTTTATTCGTGCAAGCTCTCGGTAACATTATCTTAAATACTGCTTCGCAAAGTCGAAATTCCATTATGATTGGATACTGTTTTATCGTTCTGTTTAACCTCCGCCAACAATTTATCCACATCGTCTGATGTAAATATGTACAAATTTGCGGTTCGCAGGAGGAAGAGCTTCGAGTAAGCGGTGATCCGAAATTCTCCCACCTCATGGAAGATTTACACGTGGAGATATCTGCATACGCAACACCGGCGGAAGCGCATGCCCGGATCGCATGGGCTCTAGCCGAAGTGGGTCGGTTCCTGGTTCCGGTAAGCGAGCACCTCGACATCAACCAGCGCACCTACTCTTATACCGACACACTTGCACCTTCGCCCTCGTGCTTTCGCAAGGGTTCTTATCTTTTAAAGTTGAACACCGGATGCATCGACCTTCAGCCTCGCACATTATTCAGAGCACCAACCGGTGGTTCGGTGATAAAGACTGTGAGATCAGAACCAATACTAGCGCAACAAACTGCAAGTAGTAAAGTCAACCACTCGATCAGACGCTATTCCCTGTCCATGGAAAACAAAAACCTAATCTAACATCATGACACTTGTCCAACCGGAAACTCAAACGTCTTTTAAATATGTTCAAATTTACAAAAGTATAAATCCTCTGGGATGATTGATTTTTTTTTTTTTTTAATTACCGAAATGTCAATTTTCTTCTGGATATTAAATGATATACATTTTTAATGACATCATCAGCAGAAAAAAAATTGAAGTATCTGTCAATGAAGATCAGCAATTTGAGTCTGACTCGTGACCCTTAACCATGTTGACCCTGCAACGTAATTTTCCATCTGTAACCGAACCTTGATGTTCCAACCCTCGTGCATGAATCAGTTACGTGCCGGGACTGTAAATTCTGGTACAGTCAAAGTGCACACTGTCGATTACTAATACATGGCCGATGACTGAAACATCCTCTTTAATATATTCGTGTTAAACAACCGACAAATTGGTCCATTACTCGAACATGAGAACTTTGAGGTAGCATTGATGTTTGGTAGTTGAATTAAACGGTGTTTATTGTACGTGCTTTCCTGCTGCAGAGACACAGATGCTAAATTTGTTTCTACGGCTTGGAATGTTAAAAACCAACCCGCGTTTCGCCAGGCGTGCAAATGACAGTGGTCATTCACTTCAGGGTTCAGAACTAATGATTACAGGCTACTGCAAACGAGTGGACAAATAATGGTATTCCAAATTGAAATGTTAAGCTATATCGATGGCTATCATTGGCAATTAGTACGGGTCAACGTATCGACCGACAAAACCCTGGCCATATCCTCGTACGTTCAATCGATAAATAGAACTGCCGGGAATCGAGTCGCTGCATTTAAACGCTATTTATTATTCACCCTGCACATGGAGCAAGTGCATTGCTAGGGAATTTTGTACAATATCACTGTGAACCCTCGTGCGGCACAACGGAAAATTATAAAATACGAGGATAGGCATTTTTCCGATGAAATTGAATCTATGATTTTGCGTATAGAGACTAACGGTATTTTACTGTCATGAGGACCATTTTGTTTTTGCCTCTGCAACAAAATTGCTGGAAATCGCGAACCAAATTGTACACGATACATTTATCGAGGACTTCGAAATTATTATAATTCGGATAAAAGTCAGATTTCCTTTGGAGGTTTTCTAGTGTCTCCCTGTTCAACAAAATTGTTTGTTCACATTTTGTTTTCGCCTCGACAACAAAATTACTGAAAATCGCGAGCCAAATTGTACACTGTACATTTATCAAGAACTTCACGTTCTTCCATTCACAAAAATGCTAATTTTGTTCACAAAATTATTTGAATTCGTATAAAAGTCAGATTTCCTTTGAAGGCTTTCTAGTGTCTCCCGGTTGAAGAAAACCGTTTGTTCACATATTGAAACAAGCGGATTAAATATTTCATTTCCCTCGAGCTTCCGGTATATCCCCGGCTTTGACTTATTGTATCTCAGGTCGTGTTCAACAGTTGTAATACAAGGATGGTTTATAAAACAGCATCCGCGAAGCTTTCTTCACTGGTTCGCTTTGAATGCGAGCCAAGCTGTACTCACTGAGCCGGCTGGCAAATGTTCAGGATCCAGGCTCTCTCCTCCCCTGGATGATGCTGCGTGGAACAAAGAACGGTTTGCATTCATTGAGGTGAGCGCTCGGCGCTCGTGCAGTATAAACATTACCGCAGTGAGGCAAAACCCGGTGCTCACATAATTATAATTTCCACACGCACATACAGACGAGCCGAGGAGCAATGAATTTACAAGGATGTTAGAGACCACCGGAGCTCTCCATCCACCCGGGACTTCTCATTGTTATCCTCGCGAATTCATTTATACCTCCTCGTTAATTAGGTGTATCTTTTGTCCGATTCGTCGAGCAAGAGTTTTCAATGCTCCCAAGTTTTTACCAAAGCAAAGAATGTGCCGCGAATTCTCGCGGATATAAAGAATCCCAGCCACTTCCGGTCACTCCCGGAAATGAACACGATCCACGAAAAGCCCAAATCGTCACATCTTTTCTGATCCCGTCGCCGAGAGTCGAGTCCAAATGGGAAAGCGAGTCTTCTTCAACTTCTGTATACTCCTGCAGCTTCATTATTCTACCAGCGATGCTGAAGTAATTGCCTGACACCAATCTACCGTCTTAATTAAACTTACAGTCATTTTGGATTGAAGTAAGAAAAATGTATCGTGCATTTATCTCATTTTACGAGGAAAGAATGAACTGAACTCCGCTGCGAAAGTTTGTGTTTCATCGAAAAATTGAGATGTGTTCGAGAATTTTTGACCTAACGCTTTGGGCAACGAAAAGAAAGCTCGCATCTCGTGTAGAAGTAAGCCGAGTGGAAAAACGAATTCTCCCCTGGTTAAAAGTAGATTTCAGATACAGGAGTAATGGAGTTGTCTGTTCACTCGTCATCCACTGTTCTCTTCAACTTCTATACACTTGCACTGGTGGATGGTCCATTTTTCTACCCAGCGACACTGAAGTAATTGCCTGGTATCAATTAACTTTCCTCAATTTCGAAGCTTTGTAAAAGAGAAAACAGGAGAAAACGACGGGAGATGCGAGGCAGGGAAAGAGCGGGATTTCTTCTTCTCTCACTGGCAGCAACGATAGCAGCCACTACATACAGCCCCTCGGGTGTGCTGCGGTGATTTCGTTCCTGCTCTGTTGGATGCAATTATCGTGCAATCAGTGGAATCTCGGGCTGGCGGATAGGAGCAATCGAAAGCTTGGGAAATTCAGTAATTATCCGGGCTTATCTTCCATCTTCGATGTAGACGTATAGTATATTAAAGTTAAACGCAAAAGTCATCCAGCATTTACCCCGAGTATCATAATTTCTCACCGAATATATCAGCCGCTTTTCGAGAGAGCTTTTTTCGGTGAAATTTTTCAGTGAAAAAAATAATAATAATAATAATAATGATTCGGGTTGTTAAAAGGGGAAAGAGTTGCACTTTCGTTTTATGGGTCGTAATTGAAAAGTTATAGCGTTGATACTGGAGAGGTCAACGTAAAATGACTTTTTTTTGTTCAGCGCCATTCGTGAGTTTTTATTTTTTGTTTTTAAATGCACCGGACGTTTCATCGGATTGAAGAAAAAAATATATATATATGCAGCCTTGCGCTGAAGCCATTTAGGCGTTAATAAACATTTAACTCGTGAATTTGCTTTTTAATACGAAAAATATTCCAGCGGAGGTGAACCGGATATTCTGGACGACAAGAGTCGCTAGAAGTTTAATAAACATTGCTTGAGTGCTTTCGGACAGAGTTGCAAATCCTCATCTTTTCAGGCACAAAGTTTCGAGTGAAGTTCGTTTTGCAATTATGGTTTAATAATAATGAACTTTAGGGATTATAACGTGATGCGCAAACTTCTTGTACTAACTTTTGCTGGGAAAAGTAAAAACTGATTTCCAATATTGCATTCGGAGTGATTACTAAAAAAAATTGAAGAGATTGAACTTACAAAATTGCCGTGACATCATATGGAAAACGATGTGCATCATATGCATCATATTTCGTTATAAATATTTTTCATATTCCAGTCATTTGGGCTGATTATTATTTTTTTTTTTTTTAAGGACGTGGATGTCTGTTCCCTGAAACATGACTCACTGAAAGTTTACCAATGCTCCAATTGTGTTGAACAAAACAGTGAACGATAATACAGAACTGGCTATAAATTTCAGGATTACAACGACGACATTAGACAGGAACAAATGTGGGAGATGCAAATACTGAGCACACAACAGGGACGAGAAGGTTCGTACCAAACAACAGACGCACCGTCGAGTCCCGAAACAGGCTCGGAGTCTGCGAGTTCGCCCACTTCGAGTATCACGGTGAACTCTCTCGAGGGCCAAGAATCCTCGGCTCCGAGGCCGAGCCCTTCGCCTCCCCACCCCACACCCATGAAGACTCAAGGCACGCCACTTCAGCCGGTGACGTCGACGCTAGGTGAGCATCTGCAGAGATTTGAACTCGAGGCTCGAGCACATACCGCCATCGGTATATATACCGTCACATCCGTACATACTATTTTATGTATACCTACTAATTCTTGAAACTCTGCATCCTAAGTTACATACTCCACTTCGCTAAAATTAATTATTTCTCCACGTACCACAAAATTTACATAAATTTTGAATAAAGTTAACATCTGAATAACCGATAATCTCGAGTTGGGAATATTGAAAAAAAACATGTGAAAAAATAAATTCATCGAAGAACTTATCTAATGGCTTTACAAATAATATCCATACTCGAAACAGTGCATAATTACCAGTGCTATTTTTTTTTAATTAAATTTTTCCGCTGTCCCTGATTAAAAAACAAAAGTTGAATGACCCATTAGGTCGAGTTCAGCGTTAAAAAAAAATCAGAAGAAAATCCAGCTCGTCTTCAGCCTCCTTCTAGTTTTATTTTTGTTTTTCTTCTTTTTTTTTTATTTTTACCGTCATAACTCTTTGAAATTCTCATTAGGGCGTTGGCAAGGCTCGATTTTATTAGAGTGCCGCTCCGTGTGTTGGCAGGGGGGCGAAAGCGACCGCTGTTGCCCGGAGCGAGGCCTGCGATGTCACCGACGAAACGTACCGTCATGTCGCTTCTAGCACGAGCCCGTGCAGCCCAAAACAAAGAGCCACTTCAGCCGCCGCCTTCAATTGTCGGAGCCACTCATCCACAGTCGCCCTCGCCACTCATTCAGGCCACTCTGCAGATGCCGACTGGTGCTGGTGGCTTGCAGCCGGGGAATCAGCAAGTCCCTCAGCAAGTCGGAGCCGGAGCGGCCCAGCAGGTGCCACCGCAACTTCAACTTGTCGGACAGTCGGTACCACAGCCACCGGCGCCGCATACCACGGCTTCCCAACAGCGTCAGTCCATCATACCGCAGCATTCGCAGCACCAAGTAATACCACCGGCGTTACATGGCCTGATCCATGCACAGTGAGTATCTCCGGTGTGCACTGATACTCAAACGCGAAAGCTATCCTTGTGCATATCAACGTAGACCGGGGTTTGTACAGATTTGCCAGTGGACAACGCTATTCCGGCAATTACTTATTGTTACCCAAACGTCGGGACAACGGGCTCGTTGAAGACCGCGGAATTTCATTTAGGGTTGGCTGAATTAGAGTCGTCACTTTCGATGTTACGGAGCTCTTGTTATTACGAATGGTCATACAGATGTAGGATTGTTACAGCGGTTAATGGAAATTGTTAATTGGAGATACTGTATTTTTTCGAAGACCGCAGAATTTCATTTAGGGTTGGCTGAATTAGAGTCATCACTTTCGATGTTACGGAGCTCTTGTTATCACAAATGGTCATACAGATGTAGGATTGTTACAGCGGTTAATGGAGATTGTTCATTGGAGATACTGTATTTTTTCGAAGACCGCGGAATTTCATTTAGGGTTGGCTGAATTAGAGTCGTCACTTTCGATGTTACGGAGCTCTTGTTATTACAAATGGTCATACGGGTGTAGGATTGTTACAGCGGTTAATGGAGATTGTTCATTGGAGATACTGTATTTTTTCGAAGACCGCGGAATTTCATTTAGGGTTGGCTGAATTAGAGTCGTCACTTTCGATGTTACGGAGCTCTTGTTATTACAAATGGTCATACAGATGTAGGATTGTTACAGCGGTTAATGGAGATTGAGAATTGGAGATACTGTATTTTTTCGAAGATCGCGTAATTTCATTAAAAATAATAATTAAAGATAGCTTATACTTGCATACTAGCGAGTGAATAAATTTTTTTACGCTCCGAGCTTCATCGAAACGTGATTCAATATTCTATATTCCTGTCTGCTCACTCGAGGCAAACCTGAAAGCTCTTTGCATCGTAGTTGCTCCAAAGTGACGTCTCTATATGCTCGGGGATCCGGCTCCTTTTGGAAGCTGCTCCGCACGCTTACGAAGAGGAGCCTCCTCTGTACAGCGGATGGATGACATGATCGAATTAACTTTGATGCGTGAGCAGCCTCTTCTCCTTCAACCACTCATAGCTAATTGCAGATGCTTCGTTCTTGATAACATAAAAGTGTCGGACGGAATATAAAGTGGGCTCCACGTTCCAAAGAAAAGTAGTTAAATTCTTTCTGTCCATCTGACCGAACACTGGAGATGTATACTTTTCGCTTTGATCCACGCGGATAAGCATAATGGAAATTAATTTTATGAAAATTAATCGCAACGGCTAATTATCTAAACGTATTGAAATTTTTACGTTTTTATTGAATTTAAAAGAAAAAATTGCAATAATTTTGTTTTTTAAACGTGGTTATCGTCTCGAAAAATTAGAATACGCCCAACTTGGTCTAATTAAAGCATCGGCCTTCGAACTACTGTTTCAGGAGGGCTGCCGGTGGGCCGCCGGTGGTACCGATGCTTCGAGAGGATTTCATGGCCGGAGTGAACCTCGTTTAAATTTCTACGTGCACCAGGTCCAGAATTTCCACATAGCGTGAATTTCGTATAATATTATTATTAATAACAACAACAACAACAAAAATACTATGATAATAGAGGCGAGGATGATCCGCAGCGTTATCAGCTATTGTTTACGATCCACGAGCGGTTAATGAGAATTAGAAGAGGAGCAAAACGAGCGGGAAAGCGGAGTAATTATATCCCATATGGTGGGTGAAAACTCACAGATTTAAAAGAAAAAAAAAAAACCTAAAAATACTATTGGTGTGATAAGCGCGTTAATATTACGTAGTTCATTATATATCATTATAGTATATATATGCGTCGTTTCATTTCGTGGGTTCGACGCTTAAAAATTTATATTAAAACGTTACGAAATAATGAAAAAAAAAAAACTAAATAAATAAATTATTCACTCTCAGAGACACGCAAACACAGAGAACAAATTGCTGAGAAACGCATTTCTCGTAAGTACTCAGTCCAATTTAAAAAAAAAAAAAACGAAACTGTACAAAGCTCACGCTTCTGTCGTAATTGTTTGTTCACACTCACAGGCGTGTTTGCTTTTTTTACTCGATGGGAAATAACGCATGGTTCTCATGATATGGATGACGCTGAAGAGCCAGAAATTTTGACAAACGTACAACACCCGCTAAACCTGCGAAAGTATTACGAATATATTGTGTTTATCGCGTGTGACACGCACGCGAATATTTCGATATTCATATGACTGTGTCTCGACCGAATATTGTGGATTGTGACGATCAATCTTTTCATCGAAGTATCTTATTGTAAAACGAAAAAGAAATAATAGGAGCGGAGTTAAAAAGTATCACGCGACAAAGTTATAATACATGTATTATTTGTACAATAGACTACTCTATTAGCATGTAGAATCGCTGCCACGTCCGGAAATTTCGGGCCTAATCGTATTAGCGACCTAAGCTGTACGTCTAAGTAATAGGACGTTTCAACAATTTTTCAAATAACAAAATAAAAGGTAAAAAGAAAAATTTAGCTTGCTCACTTAAATATAATTTGGGGAAAACATAACTGCTTATGAAAAAAAGGATCGGCTCCGGTGAACAGGATCACGGGCTCTTGAAATAATTGAAATAGTTGAAATAACTGAAGAAGCATTTTTTCGTTTAATTGACTGTGCTACCTCTTGACTTTGATCAACGAAACAATTTTTTGTGCAGTAGAGCGTTTCGTGCAAATTGCGCTTCTCATTTTTGGAGAATACATTTTTTTTTTTTTTTCATTGACTTTAAAAAAATTGTTGAAATACCCTAATGAGTAATAATTAATCGAGGTGTGTGTATTCGAATTTCCCGAAAGTTAGGCAAGGAATAAGAAGAGGATTAAAAGAGAATGAGAGAAGAAATAATAATTTGACATATCATTGCCTGTATTTTGTCCCTCGGTCCTCGCGAGGATCGTCCATCGAGCTTCGTCTTTCAAGGCTCGAAACTTTTTTCACGATCTAATGTACGGTGTATCTAATCGTCGGCTCCTAGCGATATATCGAGGCACGCTCGATCGCTGCTAATTAAAAAAAAAACTTATACATAGATAATATATGTGTACATCTATTTAAAGAAAAAAGCGAATGAACAAAACGAGTCATAACGAAACCGCGCATCGAATCGTTTAATCGGGCTACTTATTAAAAAGTTACGACCGCATTCATCGAGCCGAAGCTTGTTCTTCTCTTAGTCCTGCATATTGCGTTCGTCGAGCAGAGTTGTAAATACCAATTAATTAACAAAATATAGTTTACATTGTGGATAACTCTTGTTATCGAAATTTTATAATAATAAGCTTCGGGGATTATAAAATTGTGACTAAATATTTAAATAACTCAGAAAATTGCCAATTTTCTTTCTGATATTAAAAGACACCTTAATTATAATGCGAATTGTATCATCATCTTTTTTTTTAAGTATTAGGCATTTATAACTCTGTCGTCGAAACGACACCGCGCATTGTACTCTAAGATCTTATCGCTCTACGGATTAAAAGGAAAGCGATGTGTAAAGGAATTTAAAAAAATGAGAGTAACTTAAAAGCCAATTATTGTAAATACGTAAAAGAATGTTGCGATGCAAGAGTCGTACGAGATCACAGCGTATTTGCACGGACCAATCAGCACCCACCCATTTTGCTAGCATTTTATCAATGTATCCCAGGCAAGCGTGATACCCACGAAAAGACATTTGGAAAGCAACACACAAATCGCATTCTCGAGGCTATTTTTGCCTCTGAACTAAACAAAATAACAAACATCATTGTATGCATTTAATTTCCTTATATTCATTGCATCCATCAAATGTGGTTTCCAAGGTGCAAATTATGTAAATAAATAAAAGCTCGTAAAAAAGAAGAATATACGGAACTTCGCATCTGGAAAAACCACTTTTTATAGATACAATTATATCGTGAGAACTTCAATAATTAATGAGTTGCTTGAGTTCAAGCTTACATTCTTAACAATATAATTTGTATCTATTAACAATTTTAAGTTGCATTTTGATGGAGAAATAGCGCTTAAAGCACAATCGGACATTTCTCCAGTTTCTGAACGTCTTTTCAGAGCTAAAACGCAGGCCTTTTCCTAATTATCACCCAATCACGTCCCACGAACGCTTAATCTCAATAATTACTGCGTGTGTAATTAATTGTAATGAATATTGAGGACGATACGAGAGAGCCACTTAGACGAGCTGCAAGAATGGACGGGAATACTCAGGTTAATAGTTTGGAGCTTTTGAACTATGATGACCTCTCCATTTCTGAATGTACTATATTCGTGCTGACCAAGACTAGGGATCCTTTAATGTGTACTTAGGCAAGTTAAGTCTAAATGTACCCGGCTCTTCGTCGGCCGGAGCAGCGCTCGGTATTGACCGAAGGATCGAGAAGTTCCTCTCCTCGCGCGTATAAACTAAACTATTCTCCGACGTTCATTGAATAATGTAGCAAGGCGCACAGCTGGCTCTTCAGAGTCGGAGCTTGCAGCGGTGACTAAAGGACTTGACCGCTCTCAGAGGCCATCGCTCATTTGCCCGGCAAACAAACCAAATCCCTGCATGTTTCGCCATTCGTCCTTCGTCATGGCCCTCATACTAACAGAAAAAAGACAATTTATCGTCCCACCGCTTTGTACGATGCCTTTATTTCAAACGTTTTTTTTTCCACGGCGTTCAATAGAATTCGTTTGATCGAATGCCTAGAAGTCATAAACGTGCGATTATAATATCATTTTTATCTACCGCACCACAAAATTCTATTGAATTTTGTCGCGACTAAGGTTTTATCGAAAGAGAATAGAAAAATCCGTTATGGGATCTATCGACGTTAGATTCTTAACTATAGTTAAGTATTTATAGCCGGGAGAACCGGAGGTGCTTGGAAGCGGTAAACATACAAAATAAGATGCGTAGATGCTCTCGTTATCTTAGGCGAATTTCCCAAGAGCCGCAAGGTACGCTGTCATGAAACTCAAATTCTAAAGATAATTTAGGCGAACGCGCAGGTACGACACGAACAAAAACAAAATAATAACACGAGAGAAAAAGTGAAAGAGGGAGAGAGAGAGAGTCTTGGTGTGATATTTTTTGAACTATGATTATGCGTACTCGAAAAAAAAAAAAAAAAAAAAAGAACATTTTCTTTAACGAAATATAACTACTATTGATATATAAATATATATAATGTTAATAAATCTATATGGATTCTTCGCGTATGCGTCTGATTTTAATGAAAAGAAGAGCGTCGGAGGGATTTCTCGGGGATTTTTCACCGAGATTACATTGCGACTCAACGAACATTGACTCAAACTCGTCCTCGCATAATCCCTCTCTCATATCGATGCCCAACTTCTGTGCAACCGCTAACATATTAGTGTTAACAAGGAAACAACAACACAACAACAAAAAGAAAATTAACTAATACGCCAGTAAAATGTACTCGTCGTCCGTTCACGCAACGCGCGAAACGTGACTATCGAATAAGATTGTAATAACGATGTTAAAATAATTCAGATATTATCTAGTCGATGTAATAAAAGAAAAAAAAAAAACACATGACCTTGATCTCCATTAAACATAGTACTTCAATGGTATTAATATTGTCCGTATAAAATGAAAATTTCTAATAAATCCACCCTTAATCCGTCGAAGCGCAAATATATCTACCCCCACCCCCACACACCTATGCGTCTATATTCCGGAATATCGAAGGTTTGTACATTTTCATTGTTTATCAGTCACCGAAGTTTGCGAAATACAATTTTTTTTCCATTTCTGTGTAAATAATCTCAAATTATTATATTCTCATAAAACGTTTTTTGTTTGTAACACAAAAGTCCATAAAACTTTTGGTTCATTTTGTAGATAAATGTCTTTCAATTTTTCGTTTAATAAATTACTTATGTAGTTTTTTCTGTTTAATATATAATAATAGCACAAAAATGCAGTTTTCCTGTTTAGAAAATAAGCAATGATTCGTTTTTTAGCAAATCCTGTGAAACTCTTGATGCCCATGGGATTGAAAATCACGTTTTCTGCTCTCGCAGCGTAGAACTTTGCTGCAGAGGGAGATTGTTTTAATCTTGTGAGCCTAAGTAGTGATGGTAAAACAGCCGAGTGTCCAGCCGGTTGGGAAAACATCTGGCTAACTTCCGTGGAAAATGACATTATTAAAGTTTGGAACACGAAGCGAGAGTCGCGGTTCGATTAACTTGACAGTCCTGAAAAGCTGTCCAGGCCAACTGCCCAACTCGGAACCCTACGCTCGATACCCCACGCGAGAAGCTTTGTTCATTGCGCAACGGAATGGGTGCTGGAAGTTTCCAAATTACCGCATTAACGCCCTACAGCCAGAGGCTGAAAGGCCGAGCAGTACAAGCCTCGTTTGCAGAAACGTTCCGGCCATTCTATTAAACTTTCATCAATCAAAGTCTGTAGAGCGAATAAAATAATGCTCCCTACATTATAATCGTTTCCACCAGAACCAATACATAATAAAGATAATATTGATCCGGATTGTTCTGAGAAAAAATTTTTTCATCCACTCCATCAACAAAATTATCAAATAAATAATGAAATCCAAGCGCGTAGTTAGACAATATAGAATTTACTTTGAAATTTTGAAATAATGGAATACACAATAACGAAATGAAAAAAAAAAAAATAACAGATCACAGTTTTGCACAAAAGAAGTAAGGAAATCAATGATTTCTTGCTATAAAAATCTATTTGTTATTTACGCGTAAAAGAAATGAGCAGATGGTTGGGTAAATATTAGGGGAGACTCGATTATTCCGGTCGTGGCTAATTGGATTAGCTTCTGAGACCTTAGCTTTTTTAATAATGCCCTGTATATTCGGAAATCATCTCACGACGTCCCCCAATTAGCCGTCGGAATACAAATGACGTTACTGCCCGCAAGTTAATATGATAAAAATGATCTCGTAAGCACCCCCCCTCCCCCTCCGGGATTATCGTTGTGATGATGGGGTCGAAAATATTCGTCTCGAATTCCTCAGAGGCTTAGCTTCTTGTCCAATTAGGGGAACGGAAGAAATATCTGCGGATAATGACTGAAGCCCAGTCCATAGCCGTTCATCAGGGTCGATGGGTGCTTTAATACGTGAGTGTAATTTTGGAAGCTCTTTAGACCGCCAAAATGCCACATGATGAGATTGCTTCAATATTACGCGTGAAGAATAATAAGTACTTGCTTTTTCTTGAGCGAAGCATTATCAAAGTCACATAAAAAAAAGCCTCCCCTCAAAATTCCCCTTCTGCTCAGACAATTGCCGTAATCAATATCAAAACTGTAATAAGTACCTAAAATTGGACGTAATTCAATTGGATTACGCAGTTTTTTCTTACTAATCACAGTAACAACGCAGAATGATCGATGTTAACGTCAAACGACGATAATCCGTGGCCCATTTGGTGATTTATTTATTTTTTCGGTGTAAGGATTGATTAGGAAATGCTCTAGTTATTATATTTGAAAGCACCGAACGATTACGCATCGAAATAACGCCAGGCAGAGTCGAATGCGATTAAATCGGACATTTATTCGGCTGTGTTCACGCGGTCATATGACCGACCCCAGCGAGTAGTGAAAAAAGAGTTATTTTACTTTTCTGTCGAAACGTTCTAATTACGATAATCGTGGCCACCAAACGATTGCGCTTCGGATGAGACTAATTAAAATGAAATTCGAAGGAAAACAAAAATTTTCCGACTTCGCACTACATTTTGGTTTTGCTTTTTTGAACAAACGCTTGACCACCAAACGATTTAATTAATGACCACCCAACGACCACCGGTTGATTAGAATGAGAAAACATTGGATTAATTGAAATTACACGACTAACTTCACAGAGGTTAATTATTGTTCGCTTCGGTATAAAAACGTTTGTCAGATAAGGCGTTTTGCAAATAATGAAAAATAAAATTCGCATTTGAGGTTAATTAGTGCTAAATCGATTTGTAATTATGTTTTTAGATTGCGAATTTTTAATGAGACCACCAAAAAAATGGTCCCATTGGTCCTTACCCATTGCGATCAAATGATTGGATAGCAGAATAATGAGCACGATGGTTTGATTGGAGGGAGGATTTATAAACGGTGGCCATTTTGGTTCTGTTTCCGTGGAAACGGATAATCGTTGTCAAAACAAATCGTTGGTCAATGCCTCCACGTATTTTGCATCGGAAATATTTAAACAATCATAATTGCGACAAAAAGGCAGAGCTATGAGAGCTCACCTCGCGTGGGTCGACAAGGTTCAGGATAAGACAGAGCAATGGTAAAATTAATTTGAATGTCTACCGATTATTAGGTTTTGTTAAACGAATCACAAACTACTCGAACTGCAAGGTAGATTTTCTTCATTGTTGCTTTTTGTTTTAGTATTTACGACTTGTGTTTCAATCCGGACGGAACCCAATTAGTGGTCGCCGCTGGTCAACAAGTGCTGGTTTACGAAACCACCAAAGGCGCTTTGATACAACCGCTCAAAGGTAATTTAAGGAAGCTATTCCATACATACCAATTAACATTATGCCCGATAATGTGGATTTATCTTAATAACTTATTTCCTACTTCAGGTCACAAAGATACCGTCTATTGCGTTTGTTACGCCAGAGACGGAAAGAAATTTGCCTCTGGTAGCGCAGACAAAAGTGTGATTATATGGACGTCAAAGCTAGAAGGGATATTGAAATATTCGTAAGTTACGGTTCAAACTTACATTGTAATTTTATAATGACAACTGTTTTTTTTTTTTATCGTATCTCTTGACAATTTGTTTTGAAACGTTGACTTCTTACGTCTCGAAATGTAATTTTTTAAATACTTTGCATTCGCAATGCTTCAACGAAATTCACAGCCACAACGATGCGGTTCAATCGATGCAATTCAATCCAGTGTCTCACCAGTTACTCAGCTGCTCTATTTCCGACATGGCATTCTGGTCGGCAGAACAGAAAGCAGTGCAAAAACATAAATCCGGGGGTCGCGTGAATTGCTGCGCTTGGACAAAAGATGGCCAGTATTTGGCGATCGGTTTGGCCGCCGGTTTCGTTTCCATTCGAAATAAAGTGAGAGAAATTTCACTCGATAATACAATCTGTCCACGATAGTTGAATAATTTAGACCTCTAACACCGATTTAATAACTCGATCACTTTGCTTTATCAAAAATTTTACGGAATATCATTAATCGTTTTAGAATGGAGACGAAAAAACGCGTATCGAACGATCGGGCGGATCGGCGATCTGGAGCTTATCGTGGAGTCCTCTTCGGTAAAAGAAATATCATATTACTATTATTTTTCCTATTTATTAATTAGATATCTTTCCTGTTGATTAAAAAATGTCTTAACGTTCTTCATAATCCATCGATTGTCTTATAATATTTGTGAAGGGACGATTTAACGGACGTTCTTTGCATCGCCGAATGGGGAGGCACAATATCGTTTTTTACACTAGCTGGACGACCAGTAGGTCGCGAGAGAACGACAAATTTTATCCCATTGAGAGTTACGCATTTTCCGGATGGTCAGTACATTCTGGTTTGCGGTAGCAACGAAAAGTGCCTCTTAATGACCCACGAGGGAATACAATTGACCTCCATCGGCGATCCTTTTTCCTCCTGGGTCTGGAGTTGCGCCGTCCATCCTTCTTCCTCGCATGTTGTGAGTCCAAGAAACAATTTTCCATAGAAAAGTTCAAATCATTCGTCTTCGTTATACTCAATTAATATTATCGACATTTGCTATTCTACAATTTATGGGTAATTAACCGTACACCTCCTGACTTATTTTTCGAGCCTTCACACTCAGCCATGAATTGCCGGGGTCATTCATTTTAATCATATTCAGTATTTCGTAATTCAATATTACTACCGTTCTTTCTATTTCAATCACAGGCAATCGGCTGCCAAGACGGGACGATAAAGTATTTGCAACTATCGTGGAACACTGTCCACGGTTTGTACGGCGACAGATACGCTTACCGTGAAAATATGACCGACGTTATAATCCAACACTTGGTCACTAATCAGAAAGTTCGAATAAAGTGTAAGGATCTCGTAAGTATTCTAACTGCGTTAATATTTTTTCATTCAAGCAAAGTATGGAGCTTGATACTTATAAAATCGAGTATGGAGAGTGAATGCGATAGTTTGAGATTGAATTTTGTCATTATATTCAATTTTCCAATTTTTGAGATTTAGAATTGAATTAAGCCGAGTCGTTATTAATTTCAGGTATGCAGAATCGCTGTCTATCGCGACAGATTGGCAGTGCAACTTCCGGAAAGGGTAATAATATATGAGCCTTCCGGAAATAGCGAGGGAATGCACTACAGAATTCGCGAAAAGTTGAGTCAGACCCTAGACTGCAATTTGCTGGTCGTGACGTCGAATCATTTGGTATTGTGCCTCGAAAAACGTCTGCA
This sequence comes from Clistopyga incitator, assembly GCA_947507545.1. Taxonomy (NCBI): domain Eukaryota; kingdom Metazoa; phylum Arthropoda; class Insecta; order Hymenoptera; family Ichneumonidae; genus Clistopyga; species Clistopyga incitator. The sequence continues at coordinate 11,912,903 of OX382177.1, forward strand.
GAGTCTTTCGTTCGCCGGTGCTATCGAACGAGAGTGGATTCTCGACAGTCCGATAACGTACATCAAAGTTGCTGGAGGACCCGCGGGAAAAGAATGTTTAATAGCAGGTTTGCCGGAAATAACGTTAAAAGAAAACGTTCGAAGAAATAAAACGCAAGCAAAAAATAATCACAATAATAACTGCTTGACTCAGTAGTACCTTCTTTTTTTCTTTTAGGTCTCAAGTCCGGACAAGTTATGAAAATATATCTCGACAATCCATTTCCGGCGCACCTTGCAAAAGTCGACAGCACTGTGAGATGCTTGGACGTAAGTTCATTGAAGGAGAAACTCGCGGTGGTCAGCGAAACCGGCGTTCTCGCGGTATTCGATCTCTGCACCGAGGAAAAGCTGCGCGAGTATCAGGACGTGACTAGCGTCGCTTTCAATCGAGCTTTCGAAGACATAATGTGCTTCTCCGGTGCGGACTACCTCGCCATTAAAGTCGCGAACTTCCAGGAGTACAAGCAGAAATTTAGCGGCTTCGTGGTTGGTCACAACGGTTCGAAACTTTACTGCTTAAACGGTCCGACCATCGTTACTGTTGAGGTACACAAATTTCACATTTTTAGCGCCGATTATACTTTTTTTAAAACTCTTAACACGCTATTGACAATTTTTATTTGAAAATACCTTTCTTTTGTTGCCTGTACAATCAAGAGAAGTATTAAAATTGATCGAGATATTGAAAAGAAATTTGGAAATTGAAACGCTAGGATAGGAAAATGTTTACAGCCGTTATTCTTATTTGCTTTTATCTTCTGAATGCAATTCACTGTGACGCATCATAAATTTAATTTTCTATGTACAAAATTGTATCGATTGTGATATTTTAGATACCTTTGTCGTCATCGATGTATCAGTACTTGGATGTAGGAATGTTTGAAGAAGCTTACGCGGTAGCGTGTCTGGGGGTTGCCGAAAACGATTGGCTCGCTCTCGGTATAGCGGCGCTCGACAAACTGGAGCTCAATATAGCGCACTCGGCGTTCGCGCGAATGAAGAAGCTTCGGTACATCGAGATCGTTTCGGAAGTCGAGGAGAAGCTCAAATCCGGCGAATGGGGACGAGAGGCGTGCATGGCCACGGCCGCCGCTGCCATGGGAAGACTTCGAGAAGCTGCCAGACTCTATCAAAAAGCGGGGTTGCAGCAATATGCTTTAGATATGTATTCGGATCTTCGGATGTTTGATATGGCGCAAGAGTTTATAGCAACGGGCAATACGCAGGTATTTTGCCGGAAACGCGCAGTTTTAACATATTAGAGATTACATTTTTTTCTTTTTTATTATATTTTGGTAACTTTTTTAAAACTTGGGGATTTTCTGCATCCAAAATGAACAGTACTAGACCTGATTTTTTTTTTTTAATTTTGATAAATACATACGATCAAAAAATCTTTAGGATCGAACGGTTTTGCTCAGACGCAGAGCTGAATGGGCAAAGAGTTTGGGAGAACCTCGTGCAGCTGCCGAAATGTTTCTATCCGCGGGAGACGTTCAAAGAGCGATTAATATCATCGCCGAGTACGGGTGGATCGATATGTTGATCAAAGTCGGCAGACAATTGGACAAAGCGGAGCGAGAGAGTCTCTCGATAATCGCGAAGAAATTGAGGCAACTCGGTGCGACTCACGGGGCTGCGGAGATTTTCAGTCGTCTAGGTGACGATCCAGACGTGGCGGACGTTCTCGTAGACGCGCAAGCTTGGCCCGAGGCCTTTGAACTCGCTGAGAGAAATCCGAAACTCAAATCCCGAGTTTACGGACCTTACGCGAGGTGGTTAGCTGAAACTGGACGATTCTCCGAGGCTCAAGAAGGTAGCACACTAGACATCGTATTTTCAGCCATTTTACTTGATCACAGAGAACGTCATTTCGTGGATCAACAGAATATCACTCAATTCACAAATTTATAATTCAAAGCTTTCCAAATGGCCGGCCAACCCGAAGAATCCATCGGAGTTCTAACGATGCTAGCAAAAAATGCCGTAACTGAACGTCGATTCCGCGATGCGTCATATTTCTATTGGCTATTATCTCAACTGAGTCTGGATTTATCAAAAAACCCAGAAGACATGAAAGCTACATTTTTGGCATATTCCGACAAGGCTGACGTCTACTACGCTTATCACGAAGTCTTCAAATATTTGGTAATATAATCAATACAAGAATGTAATAATTACGAGGAATCGTTTACTTAAGAAGAATCTCACAATTTAATCATTTGGTGAACTCTTTAATAGATAAAAGTTAAATTATATTTACAAGCAATTTCTTTATTTTCGAAAACTATTTTTCGTAGTATCTGCAGTATTTTGGTTGTTAATTCTTCAGAATATTCTCCTGCCGTGAAATATTACAATTCTTACTGCACAAACCCTCTTTAACTGCGAACTGTCCTTAGTTGTGAACTCGCTCGTGTTTTTTCAAAATCTCAACAGGAAGAGCCGTTCACGTCTTTGATGCCCGAAGCTCTTTTTAACATCTCGAGGTATCTACTGATGAAAACACAAGGTGTCCACGTAGAGGGAATATCCAAATTAACGATAACGTATGCACTGGTCAAACAAGCTCGTTTGCTGGGCGCTAATAAGCTGGTGATGCAATTGCTCGAGCGGTTGCGGGGAATGAGAATACCCGAGAATCTTTTGGCGCAAATAGAGGTCTCGACTTTAGGTGCCAGGGCGTATCAGTACAGAGATCCGGAGGAATTGTTGCCGCTGTGCTACAGATGTTCCACGTTTAATGCGCTTTTACCGGCTCACAACGCGCCGAGTGATCGTTGCGTTCAGTGCGGCTTAAAATTTCAACATTCATTCGTTATGTTCGGTAAGTTTGTGTAAGACAAAAAAAATTGAAAAATCCATTTTATTATAATAAACGTTCGAGTAACGAGTAATGCATAAATTGTCTAGAAATTTTGCCACTTATTGAATTTGAGCTCGATGAGAGTATTACGGATGAGGAAGCGCAGAAATTGATCGAAGAGCCGATTTCTACCGACGATGGTTCTATACTCATCGAAGATCAATTGACATTGCCGTCCAACGAGGCCGATCTTTTCACAGCTCGATTAATGCGGTATGAGGTACGTGCAATTTTCGATTGTTTATGGGCCAAGTTGAAGTTGACGTTAAAAGATGGGGACGAATCAAACTCTACAAATATTTTTTGAACACCCTGACTGAAATGCACAACTGTTGTTCGATTCTTAAAAATCCATCGTATTGAAAACAAAGATAACATCTTTTTAAGAGGTTCGTAATATAATCCAATGTTGCAGGATAAAGTCGGTGGTTCAACCATAAAAGTGGGTCGAAACGTACTGAAAAGCATGGAACCGACGAGTGTTCTCATCGTGAAATGGCCAAAACCCTTCAAAACTCGATACTTCAGGAATTTACTGACTGACCTTCAAGTAACTTTCTGCAAATCTTGTTTAAAGGTACACAAAGTTTTATAGATAAACAGAAACATTACGTAAAACATTCAATTCAAATAACCTGCTTTTGTTAATTTGTTTCAGTTATTTCACTCAGACGACTACGAACTTGCGTTATTGAGACATGGACACTGTCCATTCTGTCGAGCTCCGAATGTTCCGTCCAGTTAGAATTATATAAGTACCTGAAATTCCTTAATGATCGTTATTAACGAATGTTTTTAATGAAGAGTCGTGCCTTGCTCAAGGGATCCGCTTAAACCAAGATTGACAGAAACGGTCCGACTGATTTTTAAAGCGGATTGTTTTTCAAAGGAATTTTGTCCGTTCAATCAGATTTCATTGGTTTTAAGGCGATTCTCTCGTCACCGAAAAAACAGCAGCAGAAAATATTCTTTATCAATGAAATTGCATTTAATTGCCTCATTAATGGAGAATATTTTTTCATGCTTATTTCTTGATGCCGGGGTCACGTAGAATGTGAATACAGTTACTATTATCAGTGATAAATCCGTCCAATAAAATTTTTTTAATTACAAATCATGAAATTAACACCCATATTTTATATATTTTATACAAATAATTTTTTAAGACGTTGAAGACGAAACGCAAGGTTAACATTTTGGAGCTCCATTGCTCCGAATAATCCAGTCTTTGAGTAGCGGTAAACCATAACACGGAGGACACAGTTACAAACTTCGTATGGAGTTTTAGGGGAGTCGCTAATTGTCATGATTGTTGAGCAAACTATTCCCGTTAGCCGTGGAGCCGTTCGAAGGATGCTACGAACTGTAGCACAATTCAGTTGCTGTTGTCAAGATGTTGAGCGTAGTTTTAGGTCTCATCCTTGCCGCGGCGACGATCGCATCCGGTGAGATTCCGCCCTGGGATCGATCCTTGGGGGATGCTACGGGGTCAGATATCACGCAACGAAATTCTCCGGCGGTTCGTCAAGGAAAGTGTAAGATCTTCGTCGTCGGATTTAGATAAAGCAGTGCATCGATTAAGTTTCGAGTTGTGCGTCCCTCAGGGATCAAACCAGTATTGTTATAATCTCATTACTTTTTAAACTCGCATCATTTGTTTACTTATTCGATAGACAATCATCGTTCATTACATTCTGGCTTTTTCACGGAGAAAGCATTTTTTTTTATTGTGAATTTTTTTTCGTCATAAATCAGCAGATTGTGCGAGTTCGAAAGTAACGAAATGGTTTAAATCCCAGATAAAATTCCACCTGATTCCAAATAACATCAATCAATTTTCTGTCCAGTTTTTCCTCTGTTCAGTGTAGTGCGATTCGCAAATTCCGAATGCTCCGGAAGCAACAGTTTCAATGGTACGTGTTTCACGCGAAGGGAGTGCTCCAACTTTGGAGGAAGTGGATATGGAACGTGTGCGAATGGTCTTGGAGTCTGCTGCGTGTGTAAGTACAACAATAAAAATTTATCACAGAATTTAAATAATAAATTTTAAGGGGTATGATTTTATTAAGCTTTGTATATTAAATTTTTAGTTCGAAAGTCGTGCGGAACAACGACCAACATGAACAACACGTATTTCGTGAATCCTGAATATCCAGTGACTTATGGGGGTGGAGAACGATGCACCATAGACGTTTATCGTTGCAATACGAATATCTGCCAGGTACTTGAAATTTGATATTTGATATGAATATTCGTATGGCGAAAATAATTTTTAATCAAGATAAACAATGACACGCGCACCACAATATTGTTCAGCTGCGAATAGACTTTCTGGACTTTAATCTTGCCCAACCAAACGCTTCCGGGGTGTGCGACATCGATTTTCTTCTCGTAACCGGTGGATCGACCAAAGTGCCGAGACTTTGCGGGGATAACTTGAACGAACATGGTAGGGATTTGTTATTTGTAGTTCAACTTCCTCGTAGCGAAAACTCGACTGTCTATGTTATATGCCATTTTTATTTTATTAAGTATACGTCGAATTCAATGGCGCGAATCCGATCATGATATCTGTGGATACAAACACAGATTATACAATGGACCGTCGATGGAACTTAAGGATTCAGCAAATCGCGTGCGATTCGCCATGGCGAGGTAAATGTTGCGGTTCAATAAGAAGCTTTCTTTCTGTGTAAACTAAACGCCTTGAAACGTCGAAGAACTTAGAAAAAAAATGTCTGGGTCATCATTGTATAGCGGTTTTTTTTTCACTTCTGCTTTTTCACTTGATAATTCGTTACAATGATTTTATTTTTCCTGACTAGGCTAAAAAGATTAATTTTCTCAAGCCTCAAAAGACCGATTTTGAAAATGCCTTTTTCAAAACCCTCAGAAAATTCACATCGATTGTATGATTTAACATATGATTATCAGCGATCTGAAGATAATGGGTTCTCAATAATTTGCCTTTTTTCGTAAACAAAATGTTATGTAAACATAAGACACAATAATTCACAAATTTTCAGCTCCAAACGGATGTCTACAATACTACAAAACTGCTACCGGAACAGTAACAAGTTTCAATTACGGCACTACCCCAAATCCACGTGGTAAGAAATTGAATAAAATGAACAAAATCGTATTTCGATCAGAAAATTTCAAAGTAGCAAGAAAATAACGATAATTCAACAGCTTCGGCGTCGCTCGGCACCGGAACCACCGGAACTCGGCAAATGGCCAATCTTAATTACGGCGTTTGCGTAAGAATGGCTTTAGGCTATTGCACCATAGAATGGTCGCAGTCCGATCCGTTTTCTTTTACGATTTCCGGCGATTCTGGCGTTTTAGATCCTAGTGTAGGTGAGTTATCTGCCTTTTTCAAGCATAAAAAAATCGTAAAGATTCATAAGCATACATCGTCGCAGAAATAAATTAGTTTTCATATCGCAATTGTTCAGTCATCTTATTTTTCTATCTAATTCAGTCTTGTATATTAATGCGGCCGCTTTCCTGACCTTAGATATGCCACAAATTTTGTCAAATTGGATTACTACTTAAAAGTACTTTTCATTTGTATCCCGGAATAGACCAGGTGTTTTAAAAAAATTATTTGACGTCAAAAGGAAATAATCTCACAGGTAAATTAGATGGAAATTTGAACTTTGGAACGTCGTGGTTGCATTTTCAACATTTGAACTTTAAGAATAGTTTTTTGTTTGTGGTTTGCTTCATAAATTACAATAGTAAGTTTAAGATAAATAGTTGATTTTTAATACAGGAGCCGACTACGAGGTAACTGGCGAAATGTGCGACCACAATTATGTAATAATTCCGAATCCTTCAGGGAACGATTCGCAGCGTTTGAACTACGATAGATTCTGCGGCAACGGATTTATGACGAAAACATGTAAGCATCGAAGTATCTTTACCGCAATTTAATGATTTATTCTTACTATTTACATACGCAATTCACAAACATAATTTTTCGCCTGTTCAGCAAGCTCGAAACCATTTGTAATGTACGTGGTAACGAATTCGGAGCCGATGACTGTACCGGACTTTGAGAATCGAGGCTTCATACTCAAGTATCGTCAGCTCGCGTGCGCCGTTTAGAAATAACTAGTGCTGTCGTCGTTTCTGTTGTACATTCGTTATTTATTCGTTAAATTAAATCATTGGTTTTATTTGCTTCGTTTCTTCCGAACCAATCAACATTTTTCTGTTTCGGCGGTTCGAAATCGGTTAGTTGATATTTCGAAAAAATCGATTTTACCGGTTAAGCGTATAACTCTTTGACTGCGTTAAGGGTGTACCATAAATGTCACGGCGTCAAATAAATATTAGGATGGTAAAAAAAACAACACATTTTGGCGCCAATGTATTGATCATTGATATGGAAAATTCTAAAGGAACAAAAATGATTCTCGCCACTTACGAAACGCCATAATTCCACATTAGCGCCAAAATTTCGTGTTTTATTTTAGACCAAACTAACAAATACTTATAGCAAATTCCCAGGACGTGTTGGATTCGGTGTGAAACGGTCAACCGCTCAAACTTACACTTCCACTGTGAGTATCGACTTTTTCTTTCATCGCTTGGTACCAAATTCCGAGCTTGGTATGAGCAAGAGCGTCACTGAAAGCTTCGCAGCCTTCGATACTTCTGAGAACGCCGTAAACCGCTAAATCCGAAAGATCGGGATTTTGTCCACCCATGAAAGTTCCACCGCCTCGCGCGCTTATGGCGTTAAGCCAATTATTGATTTCATCGTAGAACGACTGCCGAACGTCGTCCTTAAGGTGATGTCTTTTCTTCAAACGCTTGCCGATCAACCACATCGCACACGCGCCAACGTTCACCATTATAAGACGTTCCCACGCCGGAAAATACTCGTCCCATTTTCCAATCTGTCGATCAATCGTCGATTTTCAATTACAAAATTGTCGGTTTTACGATTATTATCTATTTTAAGGATGTACAAGTTGTTGACACGACATTAAATATTGGATACATTCTATAGTCGATTAAAAAAAGTAAAAATCATGTAAACTTACGTCTGAGAACCAATTGAAAGTCTGGTACGCTTCTCCAAGAGTTCTGTACACGTTTGGTGACAAAGTGTGAACGAAAACTTCGTCCGCCCATTTTCTCCACTTACGTTCTTCCCTGGTAATGAAAGTTGAAAGAAATGAATGAAAATAATGTAATCGTTCTGTGATTTGAAATTTAAATGAGATTTAATGTGGCGTTTACTGTGTAAAAACTTCAGATATTTATTTTTTAATTAATAAAGACTGTTTTTTGGATCCCAAGTTTATGCGAAAACTTCTTGATCCATGGTTTCTGCCGATTGGGAATGGAACTTACACAAGATCGTCCATGGATCTGTCCTTTGGTACCGTTCCTTGATACATGAGAAAGTATTTGTTGACTATATCGTGTTTGAAATTTCCGCTTGCGTCGTGGACTCCGATATTGGGATAGTATTTGGAGAGTTCTTCAATTTTGTGACTCTTGTCGTGAAGATAAGAAGCCAGTACGGATACGATCATGGAACTGTCGTTGAGTGGTTGATAACCGCCGCCGACTTTGGCCAAAAGTATCGGCACTTTTTTGTAATCGGACCATTTAATCTCTCGCCGTAAGACAGGATCAACTTCGACGACATCGTACGATATTCCGTAGTAATCGAGAAAGGTCCTTACCTAAAAATTATTCAAAAAATCATCAGAGATAGTGAACGTAGTCGCGCAAGTTCTCTAATCGCTGCATGTACAACCTTACAGCAAAACGGACACGTTTGATACTGGAACAGAGTCAATTTTAGTCCTGTTGTGTCGACCGGTGAGATAATCTGTAACCGATAATCACTTTAAAAACAGTGCCGAGAAATTTGCGTAATAATCATTGATTATAGATCATAGCTAGGAATAACTTTAGCTTTAGTTTATGAAAAATGTTAGAAATCAGCGAATGGCAATGATCATTAGTTTATCAGTTAAAAAATGAGTAATATATCTTTTAAAATGATTTAGAAATTGCGCCAATTAATGAAAGGTTGGGATAGGTCATTTTTGTTGGTTCGACACTCACCCTTCTCGATGGTTGGACAGGCGGTTTGTATTTTAATATCTGGGTCTCAAACTCCTTGCCGTCGAGGGAGAGATTCTGGCGATCCCGGCTTATTTTTTGGAAAGAATAACCTATACCGACTACGGCACCGACAGTCGCCCCGATTAGGCTTAATTTCAAGATTCCTTTCGACTTTGGTTGTTCCACGACCGTTCTAAACCCTCGGCTGCACGGACTCTCGACGCCGAACGCATTTTTGTTGATAAATCTACAAGCTCTCGAGTATCTTGATAGTTTGCATAACACCGCCATGTTCGACGCGCAACTCAGGCCGGTTTACTAGTTAAAAGTGAACGGAGAACGCAGCGCCGAGGCGACGACATCGACGAGTCAGGAGGAGAGGTGATCACTGGTCACATGTGTATATGTACATATTTCGATAATCTGTCGACAAGGCACACGTTCGGCTCAGTTGGTAAGACAGATTGCGATTTTTGAGGAAAAGTGGGGAATTAAAAACGCTGAATGTCACACATTCTCGTCGTTTCCCTCGCTCCACTGTGAAAATGTGTGTTTTTTTTTAATTCCACAATTCCACAGTATCCAAGCCTGGCTTTTAAATATTCCGCGCCTCGATAGGCACGGCGAATTCCTACCGTACCGACGGAGCAGCGTTCCACACTCGAGGTCTGCTCTCCCCCCTCCCACAGCCCCTCGTTCTGCCGTGCATCACAGGTCATCAGGTAAAAATCCTATAATCTTCTCGGTTCTCACAGCGAGCCGAGCGTGAGAAGCCCGAAAAGTGGCGCCTCTAACGGCGCTCCTCCGAAATACATGCATTACCTAAAAGCGCGATATCGTCGCAGCTGCGCTTGCCGAGCGTGCACGAAGCGGTGCGGAGAGGGTACAAGACTGTGGTACAAACCGAGCTGAAGAGAGAGAGAGAGAGAGAGTGAAAAAGAGGGAAGAGGTGACCAGGCCTGGTCTGGCGCAGAAGGCAGAACAGCGAGAGAGCCAAAGCAATATGGCGAAGTGTGTCACGAGCTGTTCGGCGGAACGTAGTGTCGTTTGAAAGAATGAAAGGTTCGCGTTATGGGTTGAAGGGATAATGTGGTAGCGGGAGGCGCAATGACCAAACTGTGATTCGACGATATTGTGTGCGCGCTTTGTAATAACGAGAACGACGAGCAAAAAAAGCTGGTTTATTTGGTGTTATTCACGGGATATATAGGATATATACAAAAATATAGTATAGTGCGCGGGTTGCTGCTGCTGCTGCTGCTGCTGCTGCCGCTGCCGCTGCCACTGCTGCTGCTGTTGGCTCTGTGCTGTTGACGGATTTTGTGAATCATGGCTACGGATAAAATTAAAGTTGCCGTTCGGGTCAGGCCCTTTAATCGCAGGGGTGAGTTAACAATCGACATTGTTGTTATTATTCGTGATAAACACTTCAACGCGACACGCTCGATCGATTTTCTTTTTTTTTTCTTTTTTCTTCAACACCAACACGCAGACATGCACTTGTCTCGTTAGGACTTTGCGCTCGCAAATCGTTTCCAGCTCTTTCTCCAGATCGGCCCCTGCATGCAACTCTCTTCACTCGCAATCTCCGAGAGCTCGCTTTCATCGCCACTGCGACGTTTGACAATGACACTTAACTCGCGAGCGTGGCAAGTGTCTCTCTGGATATTCGCAGGGCTTTGCCGAAGGGACTTTTGTTTTGGGCATTTTCGAGGCCCCAGGAAAATGTTGCACGTTACATATCGTTGTCGGCGAGATGTAACGAATGAGCTCAGCGAAAATGAAAATCTGTCGGAGATTAACGAGGGGACGGGGGGCAGATTATTTTTCTACGTTTTTGCAAAGAGCGCACACTCGGAATTTAGCCGAAATTCTGAGTGCGCTTAAGAGAGCTTTTTTTTATTGGATCGCGAAGGCAAACGTGGACGAAACGTTGAAGGCACTGGAATTCAACGAAATTTCAGAGGGTTAAGGAAATTAAATTTAAAAAAATTCTGAGTGCGCTGAAGAGGGCTTTTTTTTATTGGATCCCGACGGCAAACGTGGACGAAATGTTGAAGGCACTGGAATTCAACGAAATTTCAGAGGGTTAAGGAAATTAAATACAAAGAAAGTGGGAATGTTGAAGATAATTGAATTCACGGCAATGAGAAATGTTGAAGGAAACAATGTTGAAAGCAGTGAGGAATGTTGAAATTAAACTTTTGAGATATAATACATGTTGAGGAAATTAAGAGTCGAAGAATCGAGATATTTATTGGGAAATAGAATTCACGGAAAATGTTGAAGGAGATTAATTTCGAGGAAATTCGAATTGTTGAAGAGAATTGAGGTTGAAGATAAAAGAGATGCTCGGGGAAAATGAAAATCTCAGAAGCCCAATATTTTTTTGAGAAACGAGATTTTTAAAAGTTTGAAAAGTGTTGAAAAAAATGAAGAGAGAAGATAGGCAAAATTTTGAAGACAGTAACGTTGAGAGGAACGAGCCATTTTAAAGGGCTTTAAAAGTGGAATAATTTGGGAAATGGGTTGAAAATTAGGGACGTGGTCGAGACAGGCAGAAATATGGAACGTCAGCTTGGATTGTAATTCTTCACGTGCGAGTTTGCAGCTTCCAAGCCTGCAATTAGCATAGTTACCTCGTTCTTCTTATTTTATTTCTTATGCCGACGTTCGGTCCGCAATCACGACACACCCTCACTATGTATGTTCGTGTTTATGCTAAACGCACAGCACGAAATCTCATCAGGGGTCAAAAATTTATGGTGCCTGAAATTCGGCTCAAAACCAGAGGATGCTGCAAATTTTAGGAAACCTTTCTAATTCGATGAGAAAAATGCGCGTCCAGGGAATTCATTTATTTATCTTGTCAGGGAATTTAATATTTGCAGTTAAACAAAAAATCGTTTGCAGTATTATTCAAAGAATTTTTGTTGATACGATGAGAATTTGTTATTCAGTCATAAAAAATGTTGAAAACGTCGCGTGTGAACTTTCTTCATTTTTATAAATTGCGTAAGGGAAATTTTTTAAAAATTGTAAGGAAATCTTTGTAGTTTTTAAAAATATCACTCGCGTCACTCTTCGCGAATGCAAAAAAATGCGAATTACGCGTCGGTCAAACGCGTCGAATACACGAGGATTTAACGAGTATATGTCTCCAATCACAAATGGACTTTCAATTTGAATAATTGGTCGATAGTCTACCGTTCACGACTTATGGAAATATATAAGAAATTAATCTTTAATCACATCAAGAATTAGTGTGATAATATTTTATGTAATAGAGCTACGAAATATCTCAATGATTGCATTTCTCGCTTTGTCGAATACCTGTATTATCTTATTTATTATTATTATTATTATTAATTTTGATAACGATATTAACATTTTTTTTTCTAATTGATACAACGTGCACTGGTAATAATTAATAATAAACCTTTTACTGTCAGAATAATACGCCAATAATAACAATAGTAAAAATATGATTCTGGAATTTGGAGTTTATAAAATAGACAAATTAGAAATGAACAAAGTGTTGACATCCAGCAAGAAAAATGTCACACTTGAATTGCAATTTTTAGTGTGTGTACATTCTGGAAGAAAATATTTTTTTTATTTCATAATTTTTACTTTCGATAGACCATAAATATTATATTGCCCAGTTCGAGTATTGCATAATTAGCTGTTGCATCAACAGCAAAAAAATCACAGATTAATGGAATATAAAATGAATTTGAAAATCATTGAAAAATGATGGTCAGTTTCGACACAATTCTCAGGTGGTAAATGTCATGAGTCACGTGATAACTGGTTTTTTTACGGATAAATTTATGAGGAAGGGGAAGAGCATATTGATTCTTGAAAATTAGGTTTTTTTTAAACTTTTCCAAAAGCTTTTTATCCTACGGGCTCTGGAAATGGGATTTCAACCCTATTCAGACTTCTTAGCTTATCCCCAGATAAATTCCGGTCCCTCGATAGGTTTTATATCCGGACTTTTTCTAAAGTCTTTCGGGAATCCCTCTATTGGCTCGAGGAGGACTACGTGAGCGGAAAATTCGTGGCTTCAGAATATACGTCAAAGTCTCCCCGACGTTAATTTAAAAATCGATATACAAATTTTTTGGTATTTGTCTGATTATTATGAATGACAGCTCATTTTGTTAATTAAAACGTGCTTAATTCAAGTGTCAATTCAATCGTGTCATCGTTACAAGTTTTCATTGACGAATAAAAACAATTGATAAAGAAATTGAAGGATTGATTCTACGAAATAAAAATAAACAGTTTCATTTTACAGTTATTAATATCACAAGTTTCTCTCATTTGAACAGCAGACTATTTTAAGTCTTTAACATATCTTCCAAATAATAATGTTTATCAGCGAATTATAATTTTATCTTGAGCTAGAATTTCGATTCTGAGAGTCGAAAGTTTGTACCCATAAATGGATCACCTTTGGACATTTCCAACATTTGCAACTCTTATCGGTAATTGGAAGACTTTGAGAATTTAGGAGAGAAAGTGAGACCGAAAATTGTACTCTCTCCCAATTTCTGGTGGTATAAAATGAAAGTGATGACTGATAAATGAAAAAATAGTGTGTTTGTATAGTGGTAATAATAATTAGTGCATTATTAGAGTCACTGAACCTTCTCACACGTTCAAAGTCCACGCTATAGAAAAAAAAAAAAAAGAAGTTTTTATGCACTTTTCCTTTCTCTGGCAGTGTTCTTATTTCATCCATTCAACGATGCGTGAGAATCACGCGAGCGATCCGATTTCTCGCTGAGTCTGTCTCGACCCTGTCGCAACCAATCAGAATCCACAAAAAGTTGCCATTACACAACCAAAAATGAACAATATTTTCTTGGATCAGAAATAATCCTAAAAAATTCAAACAATATTCCTCATTTCCTATTCAATTTTACCTGAGGTACTTAACAAATGATGTCTAGAAATATTGTTAATAATCATGCACACAACCAAAAATGAAAAATATTTGCTTGGATCAGAAATAATCCTAAAAATCTTAAACAATATTCCTCATTTCCTATTCAATTTTACCTGCGGTACTTAACAAATGATGTATAGAAATATTGTTATTAATCATGCACTTGATACCATTTTTAAAAAAAAATGAAAAATGCACGACATTTTTACAGTAATTTGCAGGAAGTGCAAAAAAAGCAGCTCGTTTTTTTCGCAATTGGAAAACGTAGTCTTGCTGCAATTTCAAATGGAGTAATTAAAAAAATGTATGACGTGGATTTAATTAAGCCTGAAGCAGCGAAAAAAAAATTATTAATTGATAAAAATAATTAGCAGTAGGAAAAGAGAGGAGGAAAATCCGAGGGTTTTTTCACGAGGTTTAAATTGTTGAATCTAAACTGGATTGCTCGAAAAATATGGCAATTATTGGAAAATTGATTTGACTCGTTCCATACACTCGACATTCACAGATGCGGGAGGGAAGGCTTTTTTTTTCTCGTGGTCTTGTGTCGACACACGGCAACGACCCACTATTTACGCGGCACGTCGACCACCCTTATCGATTCGGAGCTTATCTTTCTGCGTGTCCTGCTCATTCGCTCGTCCTCGTCCTACACTAGGAAACGAAAACTAACCCCGAGCGACCACTCGGCAAATGTAAGCAATTTCAACGAGGTCAGCTTGGACTTCCTGGATGCCCTTCATCGGATCTCTTTTTTTTTTTTTGTAACAAGGTTAATAGCTTTTTTATCATAGGACGACGATGTTCACTCTTCCCAGAATTAATATCTCATTGTCTTTTTTTTTGGGCCTCTTCATTTAAACAAATTAATTTTTCGGCTAATTAATGCTCAGTGAGGCAAAATCCTGTGTCACGTTTATCAAAAAATTGGCTTATTTTTATTTGACTAAAACATCATTTTAAACAAATACAATTTGTTTTTGTAGAAGTTACACCGAAGAATTTGTCTCAAACACGAATTTGCAATGTGTTTCGTCGAGAAATTTTTATTTTCTATGACGGGATTTAAAAAAGTGGTATTTCTTCAATTTTATTGAAGGCCAATTAAAAGCAATGTGGTATTTAATTGCTTGGGTACGTACCTGTAAATTCCTTATCGTTTTGCTTATTTTATTGTGAGGCAATCATCAAAATTCCGAGCGTTTGATGGAATTCTGAGGTCACGAACACGCGCATCTACTGTATATATGTATATGTGCCTCCACTGTACATATCAACGACCACACATGTGTAGGCGTTATTCTATGAGTCACTAAAATCTTCCAATGCTGTTTGCACGACACGACGCTGAACTGGCTGTCATTTTCTACACCAGTTTGTATATACCTATAATCGAGGCTATACTGTATTGTATAAAGAGCCTCCAAGCAAGCAAACGAAGCGCTATCGCATCGTCCAGTGACTCGATGGTCGTTGCTAGATGACTGGTCGCGATTGCCTCGTCGGATTGAGCATAAGTAATCAATGTCTAATGTAAGACATGAAAGCAATAAAAAATCAGCCATAATTTTTGTTATGTATTTTATAATATTTTAACCTTCCCACACAAAATGTAAACAATTATTTATTTATTTTATAAGTGTGATGTCGAGGAGTAAAATGAACAAAATTAATTATTTAATTTTTGTACAACAAAGATTCAATTTAAAAAATTTTTAAATTATTTATTGTATATGGATAACAAAATAAGATTCAAAAAATTATGAGTCGATCCATTCGAACGTTCGAAAATTAATTATTTAATTTTTGTACAACAAAGATTCAATTTAAAATTTTTTAAATTATTTATTGTATATGGATAACAAAATAAGATTCAAAAAATTATGAGTCGATCCATTCGAACGTTCGAAAATTAATTATTTAATTTTTGTACAACAAAGATTCAATTTAAAAATTATTTAAATTATTTATTGTATATGGATAACAAAATAAGATTTAAAAATTATGGTTCGATCCGTGATTGGGTTCGTTTTTTGGCAACAGCTTTGGAATGCTATGAATATATACACGTAATCCGTTATTCGCCTACAGAAATTGAGGAAATTCAGTCGGTGACGACGTCGAGAATTGTGATTTTGCATAAATTTTTTTTTTTTAGAATTTCACTGTCGAATGTGCTTTGAAGTATTCTTTAGTTAAAATAGGATCCTTGTTTAACAACTAAATTTTGTAGTGTTGATTTATTTTTATTTTTATTAATTAATAATTGGGAGAGTTGTGATTTGTTTGTTTCTTGTAAAATCCTTCAGTTGTTGTTCAATAAATTAATGGTCCCGGAAGATTCATCGATGAATCGCCGGCGAGTCGGTTAATATGATAACAAAAAATGAGACCTAAAATAGCATGTAAGATAAGGTGATAGTTTATCGAGCTGTATTGAATTCTTAACCATTCAATTGCTTTGGAATATTCCAAAGATTTCGAGACCAGCGTTAATAATAATTCATTGAATAATTAAGCGAAGCAAGTTTCTCATTTGGTAGTCTCATTGTCAGATTTTCCCTGCAAGTATTGCATAAAAATCAGATATTTTTGGTCGTATGAATAAGCAAAAAAAAAAAACATACGGAAATATTTAATGTTATTTCCCAATCGAGATTCAGTTTGTTTTTATGAAATACGAGATGCCTAAAGAATTTCAGAATAAAAATGGAAGCAGTAACGATCACAGTACATTTTTCCAAAATTTTCCAATTACTTTTTTTTTTTTTTAATACCTGTAAAATTTTACGTTGGCAGTTAAAGGATTAATAGCTTCGCTGGAATCTTCCGGGTACAGTTTGATCTCATTTTCTTGTGAACTCAAGCGGGAAAGTGAAGACTTCGGCTTATCTAATCATGGCTTTTAGCTTAAGGGGGTACCACACCGACGTCACTGTGAAAGTTAAAAAAAAGGTCTTTGTTTTCTTCAATTTTAAAATATTTATTGGCCTGAAAATATTTTGTCGAACTTTTATTTTTGTGTATCAAGATATTTTTGCAACCTTCGCTTCAAATTGTTTACAAGTCAAATTTTCGAATACTTAATCATTAAGTGCAATTTTGTCGGTGATAAGTAAAATTTTAGTTGAAAGCTGCTCAATTTTGTTACAGATCAATTTTAAGACAAATTTATCGGCTCGATTGAAAATAGCTCTGAAAATATCCTATAAACAATCCTCATAGTCATTATATTTTTATTATCGTTATTTGAGTTACGAAAATTTATCTAGCGGAAGGTAAATAAATAATATAAATATTTAATCGCCTCATTGCTCGGTAACGGAAAATTGTTTTATAATGATTGGAAAGTTGAATGTTGTGTCTGATTCGCTAGGGAATTTAGCGGGACTCTATGAGTATAACAGTTTAGCTGATAGGAGCTCCGGGCGAAAGGCCACAGCTCTTCCGCTGGTGACTTGGAGAGCAGATGTGCGTGGGTGACGTTTCTATGTCCATACTCGGATTTTTTTAATAGACAGAGGGAGACATAGAATACCTGCCAGCGAATAAAGTCACACAAATATCATATGTGACGTTGGTTTGTTTGGTTTGTTTTGTGTGTCATATGAACGGATAAAGACTCGCCTACGTACTGAAATATATAAACGTTGTCGAATCGAATCACTGCTCCGATTTAAAAAAGTATGTTAATCCATTTGCGAAAAAAGCAAAAAATAATGAGGAAGCAACGTGCAAGGTTCTGTTTTCCATCTATGTTTTAAATAAATAGATAAACATGGCTAATTTTTAAAAAATTACATACTTATTATAATTTGGAGTCGATATCTTTGATAAGATTTTTTTAAATTTAATGCCAAAACGTCACATTTTTGAAAAATTCGTAACATTCCGTAAGATTTACTAATTTTTTTTTTTAATAAAAATGGTTTTTGAGTTATCGGGATTTGAAATTTCGAGGGTGGACCACAAAAAATTTTTCGATTCTCTATTTTTTTTCTCCTCGGAATTGAAGCGCAGTAGATTTTACAATGGACAGAAAAATGGACCCGAAAAAGGTTCTGGGTGGCTTGTTCAGGAATTTTTCGTGAGGGAAAGAAGGGAGAGCGAGGGTGAGGAAATGGGGGAGAGGGAACTTCCTTTTGATAGTTCGACCCATCGATCCTAAAAGCATTGATCGACGTTTAACCCAAACGGACCCTTTAGGGTATTCGAAAGGACTTCCAATGTGCACTATAGCTTTCCACGTCTCTACGTTTCTCGTTTTCACTCCTGAATCCACTGGAAGGTCGAATCATTGTTATTGCAGGACATACCTGAGGTTTGGAACTTTCTCCTGGGACTTTTCGACAACTTCTTATTTTTTCTAAGCCTTGACCATAGACATCAACATCGTCCAAACAGGGATAAGATAAATTTTAGTAAAGAAGCATTTTCAACACTTTCTTAAGAATTTATAAAAAATATTTAAAGGTGTTTAAATATTTGAAATCATTCATTACTAAAAATCATGATTTTTTAGCCCAAAAAACGTCAAAAAGGGAACATTGATCAAATGACAGAAACTTTTTTTTTAAATAGTAAGAAAAAATCCTGCGGAAAAATGAGATCCTTTTTTTCTTAACTGCTACCTTTTTTGTTTGAAATAAAAACGCCTGTACAAAGCGCAAATTTATGGGCTATTCCAATTAATATTCAAGTCCCAAACGAGACAATCTCTGTGAACCTTTTATTACTGTACACATTGCGCAATTACTCACTCCAACGACTCCAAAAATCTTCAGGCTAATTTTCGTCACATTGCACCTGTAACTTCGTTGATAATAAAAGTATTTTGAACTTTTTCAGAACTGGAACTCGGAACACAATGCGTCGTGGAAATGACAGAACATCAGACGATCCTTCAACACCCTTCGACAATGGATAAAATTGATCGGTGAGTTTTGTTACATTTCAACTTCGGAATATAATTCATTTTTCAGTAGCTCGATTCGCATTTTTTATAATGCAGAATTTCAAAAGATGTCGCTATCACGTGAAATTACATTACAGGTACAATTTTTTACCAAATGCCTATGTTTATTTCACTCACGTATAACAAATTCAATAATATGTACGTAATTTTTTTTTGTTGTTTAGTGAATTGTTCAGAGGCTTCCGAGATGCAAGATTAAAGAGTGTTGATAGCCGACACGTGCTGCATGCTTATCACAATTGTCACGCGTTGTTTCAGAACGCAACGAGCGCGGTCAATTTTCCAACGTCCATTATTGCATTGCAATCAAAGAATAGTCGCATGGATTTTGTGTGAAGTAAAATATCCGTGATAACATTCTTCAATTTTAACAACATATTGAATGACAATTGATTGACTGATAAGCCAACCAATAATAGACTAACATTATTGTCAAACTTAGTTTGCTTGTTTATATTCCACGAAGAATTTCATATTATTTTTAATCCAACAATATTTTAGCATGTCGGTGAAGAAATGTATGAAAATCCTACTAAAATCTAAACAACGGTTAGCTTAACAATAACAAATTGATTTTTTCTGTCAACGCAAAATAATTTTTAGTAATTAAAAACCTTTGGTTTGGCTGAAAATATGAACTTTTAGGCGTACCTTGAACCTCACGGTCTTTTGCCATTGTTCTAAATTCGCATTAATGCATCTGATAGCTTAAGGTTGTCCTGTGGTAGGATGCGTAATGAATAATAACTATATTTGGAGGCTCACCTGGTGATTTTATACGGAGCAGGTACGAGTTGACTACGTGACCGTCTCGAGAAACATTCCGAGTACAGAAAAAAAAAAAAAAACGTGGGGTGTATGTGTATTTATATTCAACGAGTGTATATCATTTTCTATGCTGATTAAAATAGAATGAAATATTAAATTATTGATCGTAACATCACAGCTTTTAATATACAGAAAATAATAGAATTAACCACAACAAACTTATTAAAGTGCTTCGTGCAGCACCTGATATCATTATTCATGATAACGTACACGATTTAACGATGACTATGCACTAAAACGTAAATTTCAATTATTGTCCATTTAACAAATGAAAAAAAAATTATTCATAAAAAATTCGGAAATGATTTTTCATAAATCATTTCTGGATTTCCGAATCAGAAACTGAGAGAATTTTTTTCGTTGAATTGACAAAAAGTATTTGTTAGGTTTTTTGTTGTTGATAGTTCTTGAAAATACTTTTTGTTCTGTGTGCGAAATTGAACCAGTAAAATAAAAACTGGTGAAAATGAAGGGCTATGAGTAATTTAGAAGAGCTTTGGAACCCGCATTTGCCACTTTAGCTTTGAATTTTCTGTGCGAAAGTATATAATGGTCGCTCAGTTTATTTAGCTCCCATTCTATTTGAACTGTTGATATTCCTGCTCCCAGTTTTTATATAGAACCAGACATAGATAGACTAAGTATATATAGTAAGTTATACTCTGGTGGAGTTTTCAGACAAAGGATATAGAAGAGCATATCATTTTCATCGTTTCTATTCATGTCTTTGTAAATAGTAGTTACCTACTCGCTCCATTTTCTACTTATCTCGGTCTCGTCTTGCATACTCTGAAATCGTTTAAGTAGGAGTGAATACAGCTGGAAAAAATTCTTCCTTCGTTATTTATTCGGGTAGTAAGTGGAAAGAAAGTTTGGACTTACTTTTGCGAATGAATGTCAGCAACCAACCTTTAAAATTTATATTATTTTTTACTAGGCTACTCTAAAAACTGATTCATCATTTACACGCATTTTACATATTACCCTTTAAGAAAAATGAAAGGAAAAAAAAAAAACGGTTTTTACCAAATTAAATTTTAACATTTTAATTTTTTGGATTATATTTCAAATGTGTGAAGACTTATGTAAATGCATATGGAATTGCGCACTTTTGTACCACATTTCAATGCACAGTTTAATTGTTGTAAGTAGAGACAGATTTTCTTATAGTCATTAGTAGAAAATTTTTAATTGTCGCGAAGGTTTGAAAAACTGATAAATGGGTTTGAAAGCAAATAGACCGCCCACATAATTCAGAGTAGATTATATTTATATTGTGCCGTTACATTGCGGAATCGATATTGCAAGATTTAACTGTTTGGCTCGGTTTCTATTTAGTATTTTAAAAAAACTGAGGGTAATGCCCAGAGAAATTTATACATCTATAGTTATCTGCGTACGTGCATAGGGTTCTCGTAAATGACCACATGTACAGCACAGAACGAGCTCTGTGGCATGAAATGTAAAACATAATAGCCAGAGGCGCGATACATGCACGGTTCTCGTTGCCTTTAGCGGTTAAGACGTTAAAGTAGACAAAAAACATGCTGTTGCTGCTTCGCAACTGCAGCGGGGAAAAGAAACGGAGGTTCCAAGGATCGCTCGTAATAAGCAAACTCACAAAGACTTCATACATTGAGAAAGACGTAGAGTAGAATATTCAAGTATTTTTCGAATATTTATTACAAAATTTTCCTATATTCATGAAATATTAATGATTTTTTTTTTCGTAAATTAAAAAAAACTAATCGTGATTTATCGGCAAAGTTATAATTATTTTGGTTCGAATATTACAAATTATAATTATTTTTCTCGTTATATTAAATTCACGTAGCTTTGTGTAGAAATCAAATAAGGTAAAGAAAATTGATGGCGTTACTTCTATAAATTTTCTTACGACGTTCACAACAGTTCTGTACCTTTTATTGTTGGCCAATAATTCCGTTTATCTGTCCAAACGAACGACTGTGTAGTATCACCGTAAATTGTAGGAAAAACGATAAGATATTTACGTTTTTCATAATATTTGATACGGATCGTGTTTCTGATAACAGATTATCATTTTTTAGATTACGCAATGAGACTACAACACGGAGTTATTGCATCGTAAAGAAATTACATTGGTTGTTGTGATAATTACAAAAAAATATTTCACCAATTTGTTGATTACTTCTAATTTTGTCGCTAGATGTATCCAAACTTTTTCTTAATTCCCAAGTTTATCAAAAATAGAAGTAGAATAAATAATAAAAATAATCTTTATTAACATTAATTTTATTATTTTTCCTGTAAATTAATTAATGCACACGTTTCTTTACATTAAGTCGGATGTTTTTAATGCTGATTTAAATAAGTGCAAAAATAATTATTGAAAATTTAATAACGATTTACCTGGGCCGTATACAGTAGAGTACTTCTTAAGTTGCCAATCACTGTGTATCATAGCTCAATAATTACAATCTCGAAACCTCACAGCGCCGAAAGAGACACGTCATAAGTGTGACGTCACCAGAATCGATATCCACAAATTAAGGTGCCGTCACTGGCGCACGCCAGCAGCTTGTGCGACTGCTCGTGAATGAGAGCTGAACAGAAGCAGCAGCGGTAGCAGCAGCATGTGTAACTACTCTGAGCTATAGATACAACCATTGTAATGCTGCCTAGTGTTATAAACGACTGCACAACTAGTCAGTGCAGCTGACAAATATACAAGGCATTCTACGTCATTTTACATCGCTATAACAAAAGATTTTTTTTTTTAAATATTTTTTTCCTCCTCCAAATATTTTTCACCCACGCTGCCAATTTTTCTATAGGTTCCCTAAACATCAGTGTCAATTATATAAAATAGGGAGGAAAATTAAAAAAATCCAAACGTGAAAAAAAAAAAAATTAAATAAAAGTGTATGAAGTTCAGTCGCTGTAACTTAGAAAAATATTTACTGTTCGTCCCCAAATATTTTCTATCCGCCTGCAAATTTTTCTATAGGTTCTCCACAACCCACTACACATTGTACAAAATTAAGAGGAACATAGAGAGTCTGGAGATGTGTGAAAAAAATAAAATTCTCCCAAGAATGTGGCCATGACAGAGTTCACTCACTGCAGCTTCTGAAAATATTTATTTGCCCCTCCAAATATTTTTGGTCGACTCTGCCAATTTTTTCATAACTTCTGTGTATGCCACTGTAGGCCATATAAAATTAATGGGAAAATAAAAAATGTTTTAATGCACTAAAAAAAAGTATAACTGAAAAAGGTGAACTAACACAGAATTTCTTGTACATAGTTTATTATACTCAGTGGACAAATCTGAGAGCCATCTTCTATTCCAAGAAAGCAAGAAATTTCTTCAATAAAAGAAGTACTCGGGTGATCACACCGCGATATAAATTCGACCTGAATTCGTTTCTTATCTATTGATCTATAACGTCCCTCGTCACTTCACTCGCCCAGCGAAACACCACTAGAGTCTGTAGCTACTGTTTCTATTACAGCGAGTAATGGAACTTGAGGATAGTTGGCTCGTGATTGGTGTAGATAGATATTACCTGGTGTAGAATACCCACAGTAGCAAACTTGTATCTTATTGGGAGGCTACTGACCTACTGAGAAATTTCAACAATTTGTGATAGCGGAATCTTGTCTGCTGCAATTTCCACGACACTGTCAGATTTACCTGTTACATAGATTTACATGGTAAATAAGTGAGGCGTTGCACGTGGCTTACATAAAACTATTACACGAGACTTTGGAGTGAATTAAACGTCAGCCAATGGAACCTATTCGAAGGCTACTCCAATTACAACATTCTTCAGTTACTGCGATTGATCCTGTTAATCGAGTTTTTTTCCTACTTAACGTCGTATATGATTTTATGTACGTGTATCTTGAACGTCGTACCTGATTTTAATATTTATCGGACATGCTGATCTAATATTAAGGCATGGAACAATTTTTATTAATTTTTTTTATTTGTCAATTGTGGACAGTTTATAGTTGAATAAATTGTCATTTCATACTACATGGTTATAAAATAAAATGACAAAAGGTTTGTAACTAATCAATGAATTTTTTTCTTGAAATTCATTAAATTCATTTCTTATTTTATTGAACGTTTTTATTCGGTCTTATTTTTTTTTTATTTGTGATTAATATGAAGTATTTTCGAATTTTTTTGTATGAGTAAATCATTGAAAAATAATACTTGCTTCGATAATTTTCCGAACGTCGATGTTAATTTCATTGCAAAGTTTTTTTCATGTCGCATATTCAACTTCAAAAAACTCTCGTTTAGGTTCTTTTTGCTGCAGTTAATTTTTTTTTTTTTTTAAGTTCTTAAGTGGCAAATGATCAAATTATGAAAGGGAATGTCAACCTGTTTGCGTTTATGCAATTTTTTGACGCGCCTTATGAAAACACGAGATTAGAAATTTCACAGAGTTCAGAGCCAAGCACCGAGTGTGAAACACTTGCAGCATGTAATACGAGATTCGAGCTGCTGAGTCGAGTCGACGAGGATTTCGAGCGTATCCGTCGCGGGGTCAAGGCAGTTTCGAGGATGTACGTTGCGCGATGAATTCCGGGTTAGCTGCACGTCGGTGGCGGCGAGAAACTCGAAAAGTGGGGCACGACGAAGAAAAAGGGGTAGTTGGACAAGTGGGAGCATCTCCCACCCTTAACCTCTTGGAGTTCCTCTCGGCTCTTCATCTGCGACCGACACCATTGGCTAGTTTCTCGTCACACTTGATGCTCAAAGGCTAGTTAAGGACGATGAAAGATTCCTTTGTTTCATTCGTATCACTGCAAGACAAGCTCCACAATTTCGTTAAGGAGGCATCGACACTCGGAAAATCTGAATTGAGGAGATTCGATGTAGAAATTTTAAAAAAAGGGTAGTCGATTCTGAGAATTTCTCAAAAATCTTAAGGACCCAAAATAGTATTTTTTTAAAATTAAATTTATAATTATAATTTAAAAACAAAT
Organism: Clistopyga incitator; assembly: GCA_947507545.1. Taxonomy (NCBI): domain Eukaryota; kingdom Metazoa; phylum Arthropoda; class Insecta; order Hymenoptera; family Ichneumonidae; genus Clistopyga; species Clistopyga incitator. Next base: position 11,937,653 of record OX382177.1, read on the forward strand.
TATATAAGCTTTTTTACGGAGACCCAAAGTCTGCAATTTTTTTGAGGTGGCATTAATTGTCTGGTTAATCGATTCACAAGATTGCGGATAAAAAATGTGTAGCTATAAATTTAGAGTATTATTAATTAGAGAAAATATAATAACTTGTATTCTGCAAGATTAATATTTATCTCAATATTAATATTAATTTTCCAATTTTTCAAATGAAAACAAATTGTGATATTTCAAAGTATACGAATCAACGTTCGTTTTCTCCTTGACAAATTGCAATCTCGCCGATCGTACTCGCGTGTTCGCCTTTCGAGATCATAAAACAATTTATCGCGTGCAAAAATGAAACGATGTACACTTTCATCTTCACTCGCATTTATATTTATGTAATGATCTCCTGCGATCGTAAAGGTAATTACAATGCGAAGTATAGTGTGCGAGTAATAGCAGTTAGCAGTAGAACTTGCGAACACGGTCGTGTCTGTTCGGTAGAGCGATGAGTTAAATTATTAACAATAAAAATAAAACGAAAAACGTGGCCTCGGATATTCGCCCACTAAGTCTTTTTTTTTTTTTTTAATGCGACGAAGTATACGGTCTAGAACTTTGAACGAGGTTGCTCGGTCAGCCACTCATCAAATATTCACCGAGTAAAATAAGCGGAAGGGAAGACACCCTCGTGTTATATTATTGAGCCTCAATTACATTTACATAAATTAATATTAGCAATTATAATTGCGAAATACCGAAACTTCTGCTATTTCGGTGATATGATCTATAAGCGCGCAAAAAATAATGGCGCATTGAGGTGCATTTCTATGAAAATAGTGCGAGCAGATTTAAATCTTCAAAAAAATCGGGTTAGTCACGACAATTTTTTTAGCTCCAAATTATCAGCCGATCATTTGACCGACAGCAGTGGGTGGACGGTCGGTGTATGGCTTCGGCGGTCTCCTGAGTTAAGCAGCTTCTCTCGCGGGCAGTACTTGGATGGGTGACCGCTTAGCTATGCACCAATTTACGCGTCAACTGCTGAGCGGGAGGCAGTTTTTCTGACTTTCTGATGATTCTTATACAGCGGAAAGTCAGTAAAAATATAGCCGCCTGTATCGGCACAGGTTTTCCGCAGTTTTTCCTTCGTGCAAATGCGATACAGTAGTGCATTAGAAAAAGAGTGGCTGCGGGTAACACTCTGGGGGAACTCAATAAGAATGGAAAGGAATAGGGGAACCCAATAAATGGTAGGGGAGAGGGGAAAATTGCAAAAACCTGAAGAAGGTATACGAAGGAATACAAATAATAAAAAATAAAAAATAAAATATCAGCCCATGATTTTTCTATTTTAGTTACATACACATTTATGGAATTTATAAAAAAATGTATGCAAATCTTTGTCGTCATAATTGCCAGTAAATATCAATTTACTGTATTATTAACAATAATTTGTCGCTGGTATTTACAGAAGGAGCTGTGAAAACAAAAATGATGGGCTACTCCAATTAAATACCGTTTGCATTTCGTAATAAGCGCAATATATTTTATTTCAGGCTCTCTTCAATTTTATACAAAAAAGCCCCTAAAATTTTCGTATGTAATGCTGAATTTATATTTGTAGCCTCGTGGTGATTCGACCAAGAAATTCCTGCACTGCCAGGACGATTAAGGAGGATAATCGGGACTCAACACCGCGCATAGATTATCGAGCGATCCCATAATGCCACTTCATTGATTCAAGACACCGTAACACCTTTTCGCATCAATTCTATTTTTTACTAATTGCTATTTAAATACCCCATTAATTAAATTCAGTTTAATTAGTCACGTTGACTGTCTGCCTTTTTTTTCTGAGGTCGTACTCCTCATCTTTACTATCGGAGACGTCAAGTTTGTCGCAAAATAGCAAGGCTGAAGGATCGCGTGATGCGAATTAATTAACATTACAGTTGCGAAGGTGTGGGAGCCGAAATGTCGAGCATTAGGTGGCACGAAAGGGAAAAAGGAGTCACGAAGGGGAAGGAGAAAGATGGACAGAGAAGGAGAATGGATAATAGAGCCACGGCGGGGGTGAAACCAAAATTTACTGCGCTAACCATAAATTTTGTTATTCTAGCGACCTAAACTCACGTGCAAAGTGTGGCCGCTCATGCTCATATATTACACCGACCGACTACGTACCTTACGGACTCACCCGAGGAATTTCATTTGGGGCCACTTTCTTAGCTGCACATACGACGCATATATTCCTTCATTGCCATTTCTTGTGGAAAGGAATTCAAGGAAGAGTATATATGCACTCAGAGAAATCGTACAAAAGGCCTGCCAATTATGAAGAAGCTATACCTGTGTAAACGTTCTCAAAGTAGCCGATTTGGGGGAACTGAAAAAAAGGAATTCCTACGTCGAAAGCTCCAAACTCGAGATATTTAATCATTCGTAAATGAAATTTATAAAATAATTATTAGGTATGAAAATAATTAAAACATGAGATGAACAAAAATAGAATCTGACAAAATAGCGAAGTTCGAAAAAAAAAAAAAAAAATGGAAGAATTGAAGGTATCGCAAAATATGTTTAGAACATGCTCTGAAAATTTTAAGTGACTTTTTGTTATATTTTTACCAAAGTTCATATTGAAAATATGGAGAAATCCTGAGTATCATCACGTTTTGCTTTTTTAATTGGAGATAAAAAATAGTACATCTGTCTTAATTTCTGTTTCCAACGTTTTATGAACTCTGGACTCATTTTTATTTCAAACTGACGAGCAAAGTCACATAATTTAAGGCACTGTCTCATACTGTATCTTTTTCACATGACATTATTCTTCGCAAGCTCTTCCTGGCAACTTTTATCCCGGAAAATACACAGACGACAAGAACTCCTGTTAATCATCTTATTAAAAGACTTATTGTCTTTAGGAGCAAGTGTATGAAAGGGAGCGAACAGAAAGAGGCATTAACTGCAGGTCTGCAACTTGTCCTACACTTTGGTAGTGTATATCGGAGGTTTACTCGCAATCGCAAACATAAAATTGGAACAACTCCAATCCAATATATCTGAACTCCAGTGTCGGGCAGTCATACAAGTTTTTCGTTTGGAACTTTTGGCCCTAGATCAGATGTCGCATTTTTTTTTTTTCACTCGTATGTGCTGATGAATGCGATCTCTGGACTAGACCTGACGCAGAGAAGTTACATGCGTTTTTTTACATTCCAACAGTGAAGTATATACATTGGAATCCAAAAATTCCGATCGATCAATTTTCGAAAAATGCTATTCCGCGCTATGAAAAGAACTTCACATTTCATGTCGACGTGTGAAATTTAATTTAGGCTTGAAACTGTAATTAAAGTAGTGAGTACTGTAAACTTCCAATTTCCAATTATTGTATTTAAATTGCTTAAAAAGTAGCAGCGTTTTGTAAAATAATTGGTGAGTTTATTGTTATACTGTTAATTAGTTACTAGTAAATTAGAGAAAAAAAATAATTGTTCAGTTTTTAGAGTACTATACCATCATTTTTTATGAAACAGTTTTTTTTTCTGATTTCTTATCTTGGCTATATAATAAAGTAATAGTTTCAATAGAAAAGTTCTGAATGAAGCTCTGTGAACTGCAGACCTTTGTCTCCTATAGACAAAAGCGAGTTTTCATATAGTTATATTTCACAGATGTACCGCAGCGACAAACTGAGCTTCAAACTTTATAACGCGCTTCTCATATCTCTGACATAAAAACTTGTCTGCCGTATAAAATCGATATAATTCTATACAGAATCGCTAGTTTAGATACTAAAATTAAAATTCCACTCTCCACTCTCGGTCTTGATAAAACTTTCCGCCACGCTCTTAAGAGTCCGTAACGTATTTGTATACGTTATCAGAAGTTTCATACTTCAAAGTGGAATTATTGGACTTTTTCTTACGCATAGTTTAGAGTTGTTTTTTTTTTTTGTTGCATGAATTCATTGGCTGCATAAACAGAAAGAGAGAAAAAGTGAAAATAAACCCAACGAAGCACATTTTCCACAAAAAAAAAAAAAAGAACCCGTACTTTTTATTTAATAGGTAAACGACAAATAATTTTCTTTCTAAAATGAAACAACAAAATGTCTGATGAATTTATTCGAAACATTTACAGTTTTTTTTGTTGTTGCAGAACTACAAATTGAAATCAAAATTGAGAAATGGGGAAAAAATTAATGGCGTTAACGCGCAAGGATTAATTAATACCTCAGGTGTCTTAGACATTTTGTTTATCCTTGTTTCGTTGGCTATAATCATTGGACACGTGAAGAATAAGAGAAGAGAAGAAAGCTCTCGAAATGAGAGTAGCTAACAGGTGGAAGCAGTGGATACTTTTGTTTGAACCTCGATACAATGGGCACTTATGCACCCGAGACGAGGCCACTTCACAGAGTACAAACCACACGCTCGTCAATGCAGAACATACAACCGTATCAAGTTTTCCGGTGATAAGGGGCGGATGGGGGAGGGGGGAGGGGGCAGTGAGGTTGGGGGTTAGGGGTCTCTCTTCCTCCATGAACCAGTATAGAAGCTAAAGGGTGGGTTTCTCGGCAGATCAATACACCCGTACTTTTCAACTTGTACTCCACTGTACGACGAGATACGCATGAGCCATAACTAACACGTATGTCCGGTATATTTTTAAACATTATCTGCTCCATGTGCGATAAGAATATATGACGCACCTAAGTTTTGTCAGAAATCCCCTTAGTACCACTGTCAATCATAAAATTCAATGGTGTGTCCGAAAAATCGGACCTCCAAAATCAAATAATAAATCTATTGGAGTAACAAATTTTGTTTGTAATTTTTGGTAGATTTTGACAGAAATTGTCATAAAGAAAAATTGATAAGATTTTTTGTTTATTCTTCTTTGGGATTTTTGCTTTTGATTATTTTTGGATCATTCGGCAAATACTTTTTTTCATGCTGAACCTGTTTTTAATTGATGGTAAATCGAATGTTTCTTTTTTCGATATTTGGGTCATTGATTTAAAAAAATATATATCTAGCCTTTTGAATATTATATGTCTAAAATTTATACACAACATTAATATTATTTTGCTTTTAGATGAAACTATACTATGCTATACTGAACTATCTTCTTCAGCGTGCAAGGCAATATGAAACGTATAGGGTTCTCGTAATTAATATTCCGAGCTGTTGACTGACGTTCATGTTCCGTTTAATTTAGACGTCGAGGACAGAAAAATGTCACGAGAAAGAGAATTTTGTTAGTCGTAAGGACGGCGATTAAATTCTCGTGGAAAAATTCTGGCTTGAGGCGAAAACGAGGACAGGCGAGATGAAAAGGGGAAAGGCCTTGCGTATTAATGGGAGCACGAGTAGAAATGCTCCCTTAATGGTTTATCTCTTTCTCCGAAAAATAAGAAACGACAACACCAACAAACTATTTTCTTTATCTTCGCGATTATTAATCTGAAATAATTTTTGTTTATCCGAGAAACCAAAAAACAAAAAATCAAATCCTATGAGAAAAAACGATTAGTACAATTATTACTCATTATTATTTAATAGTTATCCAAAAAAATGATTAATTTCACGAATTTTTAAGTATAAGAAAAAAAACTTAGAATTTTTCAAATTACTCATAGTGATTTTGGAATTTCAAAAAAATGGAGAAAAGCTTGTTATTTTTTAATTTCATCTAAAAAGCATTTTGTAAATGAATTTCGACGATTATGCTGAGCACTTTTGGTAATGATATTTCTATTGAAAGAGAGAGTGCTTCTGCGAATAGAGCGAATGCATAAAACCTGGTGAATAGCCTTTTTATTTCGTAATTCGTAAACCACGATACACAAAGAAATTTCTACGAGCTTTCATAGTTTCGGTTGAAAGGGTGCTTTTCGTGAATAATGAATTTTCCTCGAGCCCCGGACTCCGAGGCTTTTTCTCCTCGTCTCGAGACGGAAAATCGATAACTCGCGACATTACAATATGTTTTAATACAAACGAACATTGTGCCTTGTACTTTCTTCACTTCCGGCTCGATGAACGTGTTTCCTATTGTTTGTTTATTTGTCTGAACTACTTAATTCCGCAATTTATGATTCCCCCGGTCAGTACGTGCTGATTGAAGCATCAATGCCACCGGGGGAGTCTATTTTATGATCAAGCTTCGAACTCGTGTAATTGAGCACAGACTTCACGTCTGAAAGCACTCAATTTTCTTAATGAGAGCCAGGAGTGTCGGATGAGTATACGGTAGAAAGGAAGTGGGCTTCGGTAATGACGAGAACCGGGGCAAAAAGTTTCTTATCATTAAATAAATGTGTACCTGTAAAAATGATGTCTATTTCAATGAAATATTTATTAACGCTAATAAAGTTAATTATTGGATTTGGATAATTTACCAAAGTATAATGTCATTTCGTTAAAGTCAATTTATTCGTGGAAAGCATCATAAATGTTGGTAAAAATCAATTCAATGAAATAAAGTACGTCGAGAATATAATTTACTTAGCAATCCATAAAGTGTCACTCCAAATATTAATTCACGCTAATGAAGTTGATTATTGGATTTTGATAATGTGGCAAAGTGTAATTCAACTACATTTATTAATTCTATTAAATGGAATTTTATTCGTGAGAAATTTTACAAATTTTCGTGAATATCAATTCATTGAAATAAAGTACATCGAAAAGATCATTTATTTAGCAATTCGTAAAATTTTACTCCAATTAAAAATAATTGCGGCACAATGAATATGAAATTTAATGAAATAGTCAGTATGTTTCTTTCAACGAATTTATTGTAATGAATAATATTAACATTTTTCTTGTTATTATTGTTGCAGAAATAAACCGAAGACTTTTGCATTCGATCATTGCTTCTTCTCGCTGGAACCTGGAGCCGACAACTTCGCGAGTCAGGACGTCGTCTTCGATGCACTGGGTCGCGATATTTTGGACAATGCATTCCAGGGCTACAACGCTTGTATTTTTGCCTACGGGCAGACAGGTAAAACATTCATCACACCTGTTTATACAAAATTTTGGCTTTGTTTTTAATCGTTAAAAAAATTGAACAAACCATTTATTTATTTGACGAAATTACTGTTAAACTAAATTCAAACTACTTAAAATCGCGCTATTTTAATTATTGTTATTTCGCTTGACTTTTCTTGTTCGCTCTTTGCTCAAAAACATTTATAAGAATCGCACGTGTAATGCGATAGATATTTGACATTCAGCTTGAGTCTTGCTTCTAATACCATTTAGCTTCGTTGACCAGACAGATAGACCGTCACTTAATATATGCTAAGCCGGGGAAGCGCGCAACTGAATACGCATTGCATTGTGCTATACGTGAGAGAAACAAGACAGCCCGTGCATTATGGAAAAATAAGATTATGCACTGCTAGGTATTCTCGTTCGAGGGTTAAAAAGCAGCCACAGTGGCAATTGTCGGAGTAGAAACACTTGTCGCTGTTGGATAGCGAGTTTATTTTGATCTGGCCGTAATTTTGACTGAAATCCTACATGTTCTGTATGGTTACTATGCACACAGGCTCCGGCAAGTCCTACACGATGATGGGAAGCGGTGACAACAAAGGCATAATCCCACGGCTATGCGACAGTCTCTTTGACTTGATAGCGAAACAACAGAGCTCCGAACTTACGTACAAAGTCGAGGTCTCCTACATGGAAATCTACAATGAGAAGGTTCACGATCTTCTGGATCCAAAACCAAACAAACAGTCCCTCAAAGTCAGAGAGCACAATGTGCTTGGTCCATACGTCGACGGCCTTAGTCAACTGGCCGTAACTGCCTATCAGGTATTGTGTACTTTCCTAGATTTTTTTTTTTTTTTCAATTATTTTTATTCTAAAATGACTAGTTATGTGAAAAATTTTTGCGCGCATTTTTTGAGAAGAGAATTTAATGCAAAGAACGGTGGATTTCAATTGAAGAGATCCTACTTAATGTAGGGAAATATGAGTAGCAATTAATTTTAAGAAAATCAATCGATCGATGCTGTAAATATTTGGGATGACATTAATCGATTGCAAATAACTGCCGTTTGATCATGACAAACGAAACTAGATTTTCCTTCCTTTTTCTTCATTTTTAAACGAATCTGTGTAAAATATGTATATTTTTCCGGATTATTTCTCAAGGGAATATATTTATACCGAATTATTTATCACAAACGAGGAATGAGTTCGAGAATAATGGATTCTATTACGTTCATTAATTTTAAAAAATTGGAATGGTAATGTTATGGATCAATTTTCCAGGATATCGACAATTTGATGACCGAGGGCAACAAGTCGCGAACAGTGGCGGCTACGAACATGAATTCCGAAAGTTCTCGCTCTCACGCTGTATTCTCTGTGATTTTGACTCAAACATTAACGGATTTGAGGAGTGGTGTGAGCGGCGAAAAAGTGTCTCGTATGAGCCTCGTCGATTTAGCCGGTAGTGAAAGGGCTGTGAAAACGGGAGCTGTAGGCGATAGGCTTAAGGAAGGAAGCAATATTAACAAGTAAGTGTCTTATTATCTACACAAAAGCGATCCTCGTAACCCAAGTTCCCATATTTACGCCGATCCACTATTTTTCCATCATTACCTTAATAACGACGTCCCGATCTTCTGCGTTGCGACTTTCAAACCGAAGTTAAAATTAAATGGCGCGTGAATCATAAATGTAAATTTGAATATCCATATTTGTTGGAAGGTTTCATTACCTTTTAGACATAGCATTAGTTTTTATTTTTCTCAGGTGTAAATAAATCGCTACAATTGTATCGGATCTTTTGCAACCTCTTTTTTTTCTACAGATCTTTGACAACATTGGGTCTAGTCATTTCGAAGCTCGCTGATCAGAATTCCGGTGGGAAAAATCGCGACAAGTTCGTGCCCTATCGAGATTCCGTTCTCACGTGGTTACTCAAGGTACGTTTTATCAAATTTGCCTACGTGGCAATAATTTTTTCGTTAATTAATTTCGATAATCAGCTGAACAAAAATATATGTGATAATTTAATACAATTGGTGTTTTAGGACAATCTTGGTGGTAATAGTAAAACAGTTATGGTTGCAACGATATCTCCGGCGGCAGATAACTACGAGGAAACTCTTTCGACACTTCGGTACGCGGACAGAGCCAAGAGAATAGTGAATCATGCGGTGGTCAACGAGGATCCGAATGCTAGGATCATTCGTGAATTGCGGCAGGAAGTTGAAGCCTTGAAAGAAATGCTGCTTCACGCGACTGTGAGTTTGGCTCTTACTGTAATTTCCATAGCATCTTACTGCAGTTCCCGTAATTTAAGTACTCATACTTTACGGAACTCCATTGATTTGTTTGCTAGCCCAAATTTCGAAGTGGGAGTTACAAAACTCATTAACGTTCATTTGTTTTTTCGAAAATAATATAAATATGTTGATCGTCTTCGTTCTTGTAGAACACCAGAGTGGCACTAACTCAAAACGTCAACAATTGTGGATAGATACTTTTAAAAAAATTAACACCGACAGAAAGCGCTCCAATGCTTTTAAGCCTCTCATATTTTCAGCAGATTTATCTCGGAACGTGACTAAATATTTGATCAATCCATCGATTTTCAGGGTCAAGGTTCAGTGGTGGGACAGCGAAGGACGGATATTACGGAAAAGCTTTCCGAGTCCGAGAAATTGATGAAGGAAATGTCGCAAACCTGGGAGGAAAAGTTAGTGAAGACGGAGCGTTTGCAGCACGAAAGGCAGCAGGCGCTCGAGAAAATGGGTATCAGTATCCAAGCGTCCGGCATACAAGTCGAGAAGAACAAGTATTATTTAGTGAATTTGAACGACGATCCCAGTTTGAACGAACTCTTGGTATATTATCTGAAGGTGAGTCAATTCGATATCTCTTTCTCCGGATTTCGTTACGATCGGTCACGTGATGACCAATCGTGTACAAATATCATTACTGCTGGCCGAGAGGAGCTCAAGGAAAGTTCGATAATTCAATTTAATTATTCAGGATGTTACTCTGGTCGGCGGTCGATCGGCCACAACCGAGCAAGACATTCAGCTCCACGGATTGGGTATTTTGCCAGAGCACTGCGTCATAACGATAGAAGAGTCCGGATTGTACATGACACCATTAAACGGTGCTCGATGTTTCGTCAATGGAAGCCAAGTTGTCAATAAAACTCCTCTCATGCACGGCGATCGGATTGTTTGGGGAAATCATCATTTCTTCAGAGTAAATTGTCCCAGGAGTGCTACAGGTTTGTTTTCTATCTGTAGAGATGTGAATTTTCTAACGATAATCTGATAATTATACGAAGTAATGTCGATTTTTATTTTCAAGTTCACTTAAATTGTAATATAATTAAAGAAAATCGGCTTTCTTGGATTATAAAATTTTATTGAATTGAAGTGAACATTTCATCCTAATTTAGTAGTGAGGAAAAGACGCCGCTAAATTGTATCTTAATGTTACAGCGATCAGCAGCGAACCTCAAACTCCTGCCCAAAATATCGATTACAATTTCGCGAGGGAAGAATTAATGCTCAACGAACTTTCCAATGATCCCATTCAGAGAGCAATCGCGAGATTAGAAAAACAGCACGAGGAGGACAAACAGGTTTGCCCTAATTTCCGTACTTTTCATTAGATAAATGTATCGATTATCTCGGTAAATCTTCATTATTTAGTTACTTCAATTTTTAGCATCTAAACATCCGCTGCTTTTTTCGCAGGTTGCTCTTGAAAAACAGAGGCAGGAATACGAGCGACAATTTCAACAATTGCGCAACATTTTATCCCCTTCGACTCCTTATTCACCTTACATACCGTACGATCCCCTTCGGGGTGGTAATCTTAGTGGAAAATTACCTGCTTGCACGCCAACGACACAAATGAGGGTGGAGAAATGGGCTCAGGAAAGGGACGAAATGTTCAAGCGTTCTTTGGGTCAACTCAAGACCGATATACTCAAGGCGAATTCTTTGGTTCAAGAAGCTAATTTTCTCGCCGAAGAAATGGAAAAACAGACCAAGTTTAGCGTGACGTTGCAGATACCACCAAATAACTTAAGTCCAAACCGGAAGGTAAAGGTTGACGCAAGACGCATTATTTTCTTTTTTTCTTCTTTTTTTTCGTTGAATTCTGAAACAATTTCTTTCGATTTTTTTCTTCGGTTTTTATTTTATTTTTTTATTGTTTAAATTCACACTGATCGCGTTGATTTTTGGTTATTATTCGTTTATCCACTATTATGATTTTTTCGTCACACTCTTGGATGTGTAGAGTGTATTTTTTCAGCGTGGTGCTTTCGTCAGCGAGCCGGCGATTCTCGTGAAAAGACTTAACATGGGAAGCCAAGTGTGGTCGATGGAAAAATTGGAAAATAAGCTAGTCGACATGCGGGACATGTACGAAGAGAGAAAGGATCCCAATAATTGTCAACGTTTGCCCGGCATTAAGGTGAATAAGTACTTTTTTGAACTACCTTAAGATTTGCATCATCCGAGAGGCTGATTAAGAGCCTGAACTACAAATCTATGGCTCAACTTCCCACTAAACTTGAGATTAAACTTCCGTTTCAAGTTAAAACGCTGGCAACTTTTAAGCGTTAGTTTTTATAGCACATATTCTCGAGTTTATGGCCAATCTGTGACCAAAGTTACATTTTTACGAGCTTACTTTTTACGACAAACAAGAGTGAATTTAATCAAATTTATTTGCCGCAGGATGACGTGCCGGGAAAAACGCAAGATCCCTTTTTCGAGTCGCAGGATAATCACAATTTAATCGGTGTTGCGAATATATTTCTCGAAGTGTTGTTTCACGACGTGAGACTGGATTATCACACGCCAATAATAAGCCAACAAGGAGAAGTCGCTGGACGACTGCAGGTCGAAATCAGTCGAATATCTGGGCAATTTCCGCCGGACAGAATGTGCGAAGCCGCGTCAGAATCGTCGAGTTCCGGCGATTCGACGTCTTCGGAACACGAAGAATATTCGGGATCGAGTCATATTACTTGTCGCGTTACGATTAAGCAAGCGAGTGGCTTGCCACTGTCGCTCAGTCACTTCGTCTTCTGTCAATACACGTTTTGGGGTCATCCCGAACCTATCGTTGTTCCGTCTTACGTAAATCCTGAACTGCCCGTTGCTAATTGCACCACCGGACAGAGAGACTCGTTGGCTTTCAAATCCGAAGACACCAAGGATTTCACTGTACCGATTACCGAAGAATTTTTGGAACATTGTGCAGGTAAAAAAAATTTCATAAACTTTTTTGTGTTACCGGGTTTTTTTAAAATACGTGACTGTATTTCACAAATTTTGCTCGATTGCAGAGGGCGCGTTGAGCATCGAAGTTTGGGGTCACAGAAGCGCTGGTTTTTCGCGAAGCAGGCCCGGTTGGGAAGTGGAACAGCAACAACTCGCCAAAGCACGATCCCTCGCAGACCGCTGGTCGGAATTGACGAGGAAAATCGAACTGTGGGTCGAGATCCAGGAGCTCAATGAGCAGGGAGAATATTCGCCGGTCGAAGTCGTAATGAAGCCGGATACGTGGACAGGTACGCCCTTTATTTCCTTAACTTTACCTAATTATCTACACTTTATTTTCTCTTTCTTAAGAAAGTTTTGCTAAAGTGTGAAAAATCAATGTATAAAATCGCTAATCTTTTCCACAATTAATACTGCTATTTAAATATTTGTCATTCATGGGCGAAGAATAGAGAATCAATGTATAAATTCAATTCGCAGTTTTTTTTCTGCTTTCAAATATCCGAGTGAATAATCATTTTAAACTACTCCAAATGTATATATTTCTTTTTTGTGGTATTAGGTGGGATTTATCAGCTGCGACAGGGTCAACAGAGACGGATACAGGTTCGGGTGAAACCCGTGCAAAATTCTGGCACTTTGCCGATAATCTGTCAATCTATCCTAAGTATTGCGGTGGGCAGCGTGTCGGTGAGAAATCGCTTACAAATCCCGCTGGACAGTTACCAAGACGAGGACCTCAGTGTACTTAGGGAAAAGTGGAGCGATGCCCTCATGAGGAGGAGGCAATACCTCGACCAGCAGATACAAAAGCTCATAAATAAACAAGGTGCGTGAGGAGAAATCCCATTTTCCATTAGCCGAAAAATCCGAACCGTGGAATTGATTAAATTCCATTGTAATAATCAACGCTTTCAGACAAAACCGAACAGGACATGGAACGAGAACAGAGTCTCGTCGATCAATGGGTCAGTTTAACGGAAGAAAGAAACGCGGTATTAGTCCCTGCGGCAGGTTCCGGTATTCCTGGTGCTCCCGCTGACTGGAATCCACCGTCCGGCATGGAACCTCACATTCCTGTTTTGTTTCTTGATCTCAATGGTAAGCGACAAAAAATCTGCTTCTAATTTTCGGTTATTTCGATTTTTTTTTTTTTTTTTTTTCAAATAAATCCATATATTTGAAATAAGTTTTCGTAATTTTATTCAAGAGCTTCAGTTGATTTTATTCGAAAAAGCATATTGGAGATATCCGCGAATGTTGCAAAATTAAGTGTTTAAATTTCAGAATTCATTTATTATTAAATTTCATTAGCCTTTTATAAATATTTAATTTTGAACTACGTATTTAATATTGCAGCCGATGACCTCTCGACACATCAGTCAGGCGAGGAAGTCTCGGTTACCGGGTTGAATTCAATCCTGCCAAAGGAACACGGGAACAAGTTTTACAGTTTGCCAATTATTCGACATCTCGAAAAAGACGTCTGTGCGATCGCCGCTTGGGACTCGAGTATACACGACAATGTGCATCTCAACAGAGTGACAGACGGTAATTATCTACATAATATTTCACTTATACATGGGGCAATCCTGATATTGTGATTCTTTTTTTTGTTCAAAAAATTGTGTTTTTCTTTCTCGCATTTCTTCAACGTTGCACTTTTCTTTTATAGCGAACGAGAGAGTCTTTCTAATCTTAAAAACGACAGTGAGACTTTCCCATCCGGCTCCCATGGATCTCGTTTTACGAAAAAGGCTCGCGCTCAATATCTACAAGAGACAGAGCATAACCGATCGAATATTCAAAAGAATCGTTCGCACCGATTGCTTGACTCAGAGCGGAGTTACTTACGAAGTCGTTTCTAACATACCAAAGGCTAGTGAAGAGTTGGAGGATCGCGAGAGCTTGGCACAGATTGCAGCGAGTGGAGAGGACAGCAATTTGTGTGACGGCGAGACATACATTGGTTCGTATCGTGCAAGTGTGATTGACTCTGTTAATGTCTAAATTTTACGCCTTCACGTACGGATTTTGTCCATTCTATTAACCATAGAACTGTTTGCGTTACTAAATAGAAGGAACGGTAAACAAATTTTCAATCCTGCAAATTCCAGTAAAAAAGATCTCCGTGCGTGAAGAATTAAAAGAGTTTGTTTCGAACTTAACTCACGGTAGTTTTTATCGTAATATGTGTATTATTTAGAAAAATACACGCGAGGTGTGTCCGCCGTTGAGAGTATTTTGACTCTGGACCGACTGAGACAAAGCGTAGCGGTGAAGGAATTGCTGCAAGCCCAGGGTCAGCCATTGATGAGGAAAACAGCAAGCGTACCCAATTTCTCGCAGGTACTTCTGCCCCTTCGACGTCTCGGCCGCACTGTATGCGCTACACATTTATTTTTCTTAGTTTTTATTACTTCTTTGTTTTAAAAACTAACCTTCACTCGTTTTTTTTTTTTTTTTTTTTTTTTTTTTTTTTTCCGTTTTGTTTGCTTTTGATTATTTTCATTGCCCCATATTCCATTATTCTCAAAATCTGCACTTCATCTTTTTTACAACTAACGTTACATTTCAATCAGTGCTAAATTTTTGTAAACGATTTTTTAGACGGTATCAATTAACATTTTTCTCGGAGTTAAATCGAGATGCTTCGATACAAATAATTCTCTACTATTGTTATTAAATATATTACATTTTAATGAATCGATTACGAAAATTTAAAGAAAAGCTGATTTGTCAAAACTTCGAGAGTCATCATCGATCCTCCTTAATCCCCAGAAAACCTCGAAAAATCAACTTGATTTTACTAAAAAATAATAATTTACATCTTCAGATAATGCGATTCGATACATCAATGGATTCGCTGAACGTGACACGATCAGAAAGCGTAACGGACTTAAATTCCGAGCTTAATGGATTACCGCATCCCCGAAGAGCATCCGTGGGCCATGCAAGAAACGAGGAGAATTTGCTGACGACACCTCCTAAGCCCTTCGGTATAGGTAAGCGGCTCTTATTTTATCTCCTCTAATATCAATTATTCACCATAGCTCTGAACAACTCGAAACAAGGTCATAATAACCGATAAATCACACGTTGTATTTATCGATTCTCATAATTATTTATTTAAATGAAAAAAAAAGAAATAACTCTGCGTAGTATTTTTCGATTATTATACATAATTAACTTGTTCGTGTTTTCCATAATTACTATAAACACAATTCTTCACGGTACTGACACAAGTACATCAGCAGAAAGGTAATTTCCCGTATTATCTATCAATTATAACAATATTCATTTTATTTGGCTACTGATGCATTTTTCCCACGCGGAGTTGCAACTTTCCCATCAAATTTTCAACTCTCTTTCTTCCATTGATACCTTTATTTTTATTGTTCACTTGCCCCAAATGCATGACAATAAGGGATTACAAACGGTTATCAAATTTTTTTTTCAACAATTATATTTTCGTAAACATTGTATTACATTTATTTAAATCTGATGATAAAAATAAAAACTTCGTAAATGGATTATTATTTTTTCTTGAGAGCATTTAATTCAAACGTGAAAAATGTTGGAAATGGTTTTAAAAACATGATCATTAATTTGAATAAAACTTTATTTATTTACTTTCGTGCAAAATGAATGTCTTTAGAAGTTTATTTGAATATTCAGAACCTTCGCTACTAATCTGATAAAAAATTTGAAGCAAAAAACACATGTTTAACAATAATACGATCAAATTCTTAGATAGCCTGAATTGAAAACAAATGGGAAAGTTGCGACTTTATTCCCCCGTAAGCGGGAATAAAAAATTCGTGAGATATTTCCGATGCGCGCCAAATTGATGCTGTCAAAGCCCGTTCCAAAAGATATGCTCGTTAGCTTATTTTGCCTTGATGACTTTTTACGACTATGATGAATGTCCCCCCGCAACACAAAACCACACAAGACACTTTAGGCGTTGATTGACGATTTCGTTGACTTTTAATCACAATTGAATAATCGGCTGGACCTCCGATAAATTGTTATATTATGTATCACAAATGTAGGCTCATGTTATTATTCGACATGTCCTTCTTTCGAATCGCTTATCTCGAATCACAACTTCACATGAAAAGTAAAAAGGTTTGCGTTTCTGAGATGTGGCTTATGCTGTGTTTTTTGATATTCCACTCTGTCATGCGACAATCACTATATGATATTATATTTTTTGCCCTAGTTTTTACTGTCTATGAATTTGTCCACCATTAAGTGATTAACATCTATTTCTTTAAATTAGTTTTCTTGAATATCATTTTATTGTGTTTTATTGGATATTTTGACATAGGAATCATTTCCTATGTGAACGGCGAATTTTTACAACGAAAGAAATTTCAACCTAACGTGTAACTTCGTAATGAAGTTTGCCTATTTCGGAAACTTTTAAACTTACTCGCGCTTATTTGTCAGCCCCATTCTGGGTAAAGAGACGCTTGCCTGGACGTCCAGGCTATTCAATGCTTCTACTTTGCATGGGAAAGGCAAAGAGGCTTGCACTGAAGCGGAGATAAAAGTTTTATCGTTTAGAAGTTTTGGAGCTCGTCGATTGTCAATAAAACTTGCGTCCACGTCCATGGGAATCGATTCAGGACAAAATCAGGAATGTTTATCGGGAATAACTTGATTAACTGCTGGTATTACATGCAACGATATGTCGTTTTGACTTGCGAAACAATACATTTTTTATAAATTTGTAATGGCAAGTGGCTTTTGTAGGTCACTAAAAATATCGTTCTTATCTTCTTTTCAAAACAAGCAAAACATTAAATCGTGAAGTCAGCAGTTAATTTCTTAGGACACAAACGTTACAGCGAATGTTCAAATGTTCTAATGATTTTCATACCAGAAATTAGAATTGTTTTGAGTTACTGTTACCATTCTTATTTTCATTATAATTTATATTACGTTTATTATAGTTATTTTTAGTATTACATTAATTACAGCTTCTGTCACATTTTTGTCAATACGCTATGTTCAACTTAGAAATCTTGCACTAGATTCATTGCCAATAAATAGGTCCATATATATTTTTTCTCTAAATCTAATGCCTCGTCCATACCTACATTACATAGTATATTATTATACATCTAGAAAACGAAGCTAATGACAAAGTTAGTTGAGAGGAAAGTTGAGCATGGCTACTGTCATCTTATCAGATTGGCCTAGTGTTTATTGCAGCCAACATTTAAGCTCCACCACTTATAAAAAAAAAAAGAAGAGTTAACATATAACTTATTTAACGATGGACAAAAAGATGAACGAAAGAGAACAAAAATATCCGTCGACCAAAATTAATGACCAATTTAAAACTAATCGATTTTGTAATACTTATCTGTTCCTCTGTTTAACACTACGTCTACTTCTTCCACTATTTCGGCTCACCCAAGGCTCCATTCTCAACTCAGGTAAAAAATGGAGTCTTGATTTCGATATTTAATTGATGACGTTCAGGCGACCGTGATTAGTAAATATGTCTCGTGAGTGGTTGAGTCTGTCTGTTGTTTAGTTATACTTAATGAGCCCGGCTTGTTAATTAATTAAGCACTCATCGCCCCTAGGCAATGCTCGGGAGGTACTAAAGTAAAGTTTAATTGTCATCTTACGTGAAAACATTTTTCGAAATAATCTCAGAGTTTGCTCTAAAAATGATATTTATTGCCAACAAAAATCTATTTTTTCTTGACGCTGTTTTGCTCCGTTTAATACATTTTCTAGAAAGCCCTTTAAATTTTTTGAGGGCAATTGCTTGATTTAAAAACAATTCCGAGGCGTTGTTAATTTTTTTTTGTTTTGTTTATACGATGATATTAAGCATTTTTGCCTGAACACGATCGCTGAAAATGTTTTTACATAAAAAACGATCAGGACGTTTGATCGTAGCATGAGTTTGTCCTTCTGAGCATCGCCTAAAAGCGCCCTTATATTTTTTGCACATCTTTTTCGTTCGGTATCGTATGTGCGTTGCGCTTCGCGAATTTATTACTCATATTAAAATGTGCATGCGAATGTTTAACGCGATAGATGCGTTTTGCCAATCGTAAGCGAAATCGTCCGATGCATTCTTGTGTTGATCATTATATCAGAATGGATATTGTACATTATAATGCATTAAGGAGACAATGTAATCCGAGAAGGGTATTGGAATATTATTGTTTATTGACGATACTGAAAATTGTTAGATTTTGAACGATATTAAAAGCACGTCAAGTGCTATGCATTTGCAATTCTCTGTAGACATTTGTTACGCAAGAATGTTGCCAGAAGAAACGTTGCATTTTTTGCTTGGCGCTGCTTTTTTATTCGACGAAAGAAAATTGCATTTTAATGCATTGTGTCAATAATTCAGATTTATATCGTTTTTCGTGCATATTATGGGAATTAATCGCGATTAAAAAAAAAAAAAATTTTTTTTCAAGAAATGGTATAATCGATAAAAATATTTTCTTATGCCCTTTTTTAGTTGTCTCGGACTTCTTACGGATGTTTCATCAATAGATTCTTAACCAAAGGTTCAATTCTGTTGCAATTTCTGTATCGAGTGACAAGAGTAGATTCTAAAAAAATTACTCCACCGAATGTACTAAAAACAGTGATTTTGTAAAATAATAATGCCAGAAATTTTTTCATAAATTTATGAAATAAAATTCAACATTATTATCATTCAGATTTGATATCTTCAATTGCATTATCGAAATGGAGTGAAATCTGGATCAAATTGAACTTTTAAAGATAATATTTAAAGCATCCTTAAGTGGTCAATATACATCAACAAGCGCTGTTACATTTATTTAAGCGTCATTTCTAACTGTCACGACAGAAGATAGCACGAAATCTTCTGTCAACAAAAAAAAAATCGCCGTCGAAAGGAATTGAATGTTTCTCGTGTTAGGGGCGTAATTTTTCAACATCTTGTGCATCCACGTAATTTTTATCTCGCTTGTCATCGCCGCTCTGATTGTTTTTTTAAATTTTTTATCGATCCTCGGGATAAATTAGTACGTAGGAGTTTTGTCCAACAATAACGGGAATTCATCGTGCGACTTTTCTGCGAGGTAAAACCTTTCCCCCGTATTTCATGTACTGGTTTTTCAAAGAGGATGGAAAAAGCGTTTAGAATTTGAAAAAAAAAAATGCATAACAGAAAGAAACCTGTGACTACGATCGCGTTATAGAGTTAAGCTTGGATGTGCATGACAAATCTTCGGAAATAGCACCGCATGAGTGTCGATAAAATTTATAGGACGAACGAGGAAACGTTCTACTTTCAACTAACATCAAGTTTGGAGAAATAAAAAAAAATATCGTCGTGTGATATTTTATTGCAGAGGGAAGTGATGGCAGAAGCGTAACAGTAATAGAAATAGTTTCCTCTATTTGGAAAATATTTTAAGGAAAACTGCTAAAAAGACCATATAGGATTTTTTTACCTTCCAAAATGACTGCATTTCTCTTCAATCATAATTAAATTTCAAAAAACTTCGTCGAGCGTTTTAGCTAATATTAATGAAATAAATCCTAATATTAGTGTTTCGAAATAAATCCTCATAATATTCTGGGAAAATGAGGCAATAAATAATCTTGTAGCAAATAGTTTTTTAAAGTTTACACTCTTTCCATGACTTCCCTAAAGCCCTCAAAGTGCAAATGCAATCAATAAACTGAGTTTTATTGGAGTATTTATTAACTGAATATTAGAGAAGGCGTTTAGATATTTAATCGTAATAGAAGTCGAGAATATATTCATAATTCGCCAGCTGACAAGCTTGCGACGATTAATATTCTCCAAGTTAGTCATTTGTATATACAGCAATTTTGTTTAAAATAAGACTAGAACATGTAGTTGTTCATCGACATAAAAAAACACTCAAACGATATCATGGATTGTAATCAAGTCATCTATCTCCTTTCAGCGAGACCAACTTTTCTCAATCTCAACCTGAACCTCAACTCACTGACACGACTGCAACAATCCACCTCTGCCAAGTGTAGGTGACACTCGCTGTTGATCGCCATTTCAGACTGGAGTCGTTGATTTTTCAATATCGTTTTTCCAATCGATTGTAAGATTACTCCAAAAAGTCTGAAATGGTAGATTCGGTCATTATTCAGTAGAGTTCTGTAGTTGAGATTTTTCGTTTTTCTTACCTTTTTCGTTACCCTTTTTGTGTCGCAATTTTTTCTTTTCCTTCTAGTATAGCCTCACCGATAGGTTCCAATATCTCATGTTTACCGCTTTCAATAGAGACACACAATTTCATATTAATTTATGTTTTATTTTAGTTTCAGATATTATGTTTAGAATTCGTAGACGCATGTTTTTATTATTTTAGTCACTCGATATGAAGACGTTTCAGAGGCGAACTGGTAGTCAAAATTATTGTACAAAATTAAACAACTTTTTTTTTGCTACGAACGAACTACCGTTAATACTTTTGTTTATAACCAGAAATCAACAGGTCGAATTGAATCCTTTTTGCAAGATCGCACTGATATCATTGTAGTTTTTTTTCACAAAGATGTATTCCAAAATATCATTAAAAATACCAACAAAATAGAACGTAGCAAATTATTTATCAGGTGAATTAGAAAATGGAGTTAACAATAAATCTTGAAAATAAGGGGCAGATTTGTAGAACAACTCCTACATGACTGACGATCAATCAGCTAGAGAGTTGATGGTGAAAACAATGGCCAGATCGCTTCTGATACAATTTTTGTCTCAGTGATGCTGTAATTGTAAACGCTATATCGCCATTCCTTTTAACTTAGTTAATATTCGTTTTAGCATCTCCAAATATGGTTGGTAGTAAGTTGGGCCTTCGAATGACGACTCTACACGAGGAAACGTCAAACATTGGAAACCAAATGGCATCGCCCGTGCAGAACGACGACGAGGAGAAGAGCGATGCCGAGTATTCCGAGTACGAGTCATATCAGGTGAGAAAACGTAGTTTTTTAAATTGAACCTCTCTCCCGTAAAAATTCCTTTCAATAGCAAAACAATGACCGCATCTTTCACAGCCATGTATCATCTATACCATACAAAAATTTGAGTTGCGTTAACGCAGTTTACAAATGACTACTTTTCATTAATATTTGCTCCAATTAGTTTATCTCGTCATGGAGAACAAGTCGAATCCTCAGTACTTAAACTTTTTCTACTCTGCATCAATCGCATCATTAAGAGAGGGAATTATATGAAATTTGTACTTCGGTAAAGAGAATACTCCAAATAATAAAAAAATACCTTTTTGACTGTCGCGTCCCCGTTAAATTGTGTGTCAAAACTTTGAGCTTTTACTTCAAGTAATTAGCGCAGGACGGCCAATAATTATATCGCTTATTCTATCTTCATCATTATTATAAGCAAAAAAAAGATGTGTTTGTAAGGTGTATGTAAAATTGCGTTCAGGCACCGTCCAAGCCAGTAAAACCTTTAACGACTTCACGCACATTGGACTCTCTGGCTGAGCTTCAATCGACCAAGATCAACACGCCAAGCATGAGTAGCAGCGGCTACGGTTCTCAAGCGGTATCGACGACGAATCTAACGTCAGAGGATTCGATCTCAATGAAATCAATCAGCGTCGACGAGACGCCCGATTTGGAATACAGAAGTTTGCTGGACAGCAAGAGAATCGATAACAAAATGGACAGTTCGTTAGTGGAGGAAACGCCGGAGGAATATCTCGGCGAAATAAACACCGAATTGGAGAAGTTGAGCGTTTTGGAAAATGCTTTTACTTCCGGTTAGTTAACGATAAACATTTTGTCTGTAACATGAAAATTCAAGTTCTGTCTTGTTGCAATATTCGTGAGTGAACATTTATTGCCCGTTGCATGAGAATACGAAAGTTGACATGAAACTACAGAAACAATGCAAAATAGAGGAGGACTTTTTAAAATCACTTTTAGGCAAAACGTAACGTGATTATCGTTATAATTATATAAGGAGGATTTTTTGGGAGAAGCCACGTTTCAAAAAGTATTAAAAATCGATGTTGCGGATTTTCTGTCTGTTTTGCAGATGAGACGAGAAAAAATTTGGATAACTGCGGTGCTTATTCGGGCCTCGAGAGCCAAAGTCCTATTCTCGATTATCACAAAAGTGAGGGAAATTCTAAATCGATATCGCCCAATAACAGGGACGTAACATCATCGCAAAAAGTCATTATCTTCCCGCCTGAGACTCTTACGAATAACATTCTGGTTGAGGTCAACAGCAACGAAATGGAAGTCAGTCAGACTTCGAATTCGGGCGACGACAGTCCGCTAGAGGGCAACTCAATTGTTCACACAAAATTACCACCTGGAAAGGTAAGAAAAATCAATAAAAACCGACAACCCGCAATGATTTCCACAGGAAAACTTTAAGTTCAAAAAAAATTATCGAAAATCATTTATTAAAGTACTAAAGTATTTAGATTTTGATATATTTATTAAATTTTCACGCTTGATTGTCACAATTTGATATTTTATTGGTTGCTGTTAGTAATAAAAAATTTAAATGCTGATAAAAATGAATTCGCCAGGTGGTGAGAAGGCGCAAAGCCGCTAGTAGTTCCGGAAGGCCTCTGAGCTCACAGCACAGAGCTTCTTTTCCCATGGTCCGTCCATCACTATCCGAGAGCAAAGTTGCCGCCCGACTGGAACAGTCTTTGCAGCCGAATATGGCTTACGAGAACGGTGACGACAATAGCTCATCCGAACGCATCGATGGTACGTCTGAATGAAAGATATTCGGCAAAACTCTGAAAAATTTGAACCGCTATTCACTCTGATGTGCGCTGATATTAATTGCTGCAATTTATTAGCTCATGAGCTGAATAGTTCTTAACAAATAAATCAATACAAAAGGATAGTCGGTATTGAATTTAAGCATAATCTATAAAGCCGTTCGAATTCAATAGGATTTTTCATTGCCGAAAAATGGTTTGCGCGGATACTTGTGCAAATTAAGAGATACCGGGTTCAAATTTCCTTCACATACGGACTAACATGTAACAAAGTTTAGATACAAATTAGACAGAAATAGAGCGGTTCAAATTTTACGCCACTTTGAATTTAAAAAAAAAAGTCCTTTGCACTTAAACGAGTTTGCAAATGCCGAAACAATTCCATGAAAACAATGTATAACATTAAGGCTACAAGAGATAAACATCAATTTTGTACAGATGACGTGAGTGACAAGAGTTCAGCGTTTGGTTCTCGTGCGGATTTGACGAGAATCGAAGCACCTCTGCCGGATTGGGTGGTAGTCGGCGAGTCGGTAATGGTTCGTCCTTATAGTTACTGCGGCGTTATCGCCTACGTCGGTCCCACGGAGTTTGCCTCGGGCAATTGGATCGGCGTTGAACTGGACGCCCCAACCGGTAATTTTTCATTCAAATAATCGCTCGTTAATACGTGACGAATACGAGTGCATGAGTCATAAAAAAATGCATATACTTTGTGCAGGTAAAAACGATGGGGCAGTAAATGGCCACCGGTACTTCACGTGTCGATCGAAATGCGGTATTTTCGTCAAGGTTGACAAGCTGATACAGGACAGACGAGGCCGAGCGCTCAGAAGCTTCACCAAACAAGAAACTGCGCCACCACCTTCTTCATCGATGCGCAGAAGCGTCAGTAGAGGTAAGATATAAATTCAATCGAATTAAAGATTTTCAAAACATTGTGTTCTTTTAATTTACTATGTGAAAGAAAGTGTCAGACGGTTTCTCCTCTTCTGTAGATTCTTCAGATTTTTGTTTCATCGCAATATTTTTCAGGATATATTCTTGATACAAGAAAACAATGAAAGTGACGAATTTGCGAAAACAGTGGCGAATTAACATCGTGAATTTTATTCAGCGACATTTTCGCTCAGTTCTCGATTTAGCAATATTTATTTGTACAAAAAGAATTCAAAATTGACGAAGCTATGTATTAATCGTATGCAACATTTCGATCTCATCATTTTGATACCTTCAATCGTGCAAATTATAGGCGAGGGTTTGCACTCCCTGCATAGAAGTCGAAGTCGAGGCGAGGGTCTTTCAACAGCGGGTACGCGATCATCGCCTCGTGGCAAATGAGAATCAACAAATCCAAAAGGAAAGAAGAAGAAGAAGAAGCGCGAGTGCCGTCATCGTTCGCAGATTTAGCAGAGCCCGCTGAGAATAAATATGTAACGAAAAGCAAAAGAAAAAGTCGACGAAGGAGCGAGAAAAAAACTATAAAACTACAAAAAATATCCTAGATGCTACATGCCTACAATATGTGTAGCGGCGATGTTTTCAGTCCTCTAGATTAGGGCAGCTAATATTGATTATCACGAATTACAGACTAGGCGACGAAGGAGAAAGCGGCAAATAAAACTCGATCATAAAACCACAAACACAAAGAAAATCTCAAACACACGCATTTACACAACATTTCGAGGAAAAAGAAAGAAATAAAAAACGCGATAATTTATCGATGCATTCCAGAAAGTTAGACTTTTATCACCGACGACGACGACAAGGCGGGATGTTTTTTTTTTTTTTTGGCGTTCGTCAACATCCAGCCGTGTTTAAAGTATACATTATACATACATATTATATGTAATATTATTATGATGTATGTCGCTCTACGGCTTAATTTTATAAATCGTTTTTCGTGATGTTTTTTTTTTCTTTTTTTGTTATTTGTACGTTGGCGCGAACGTTAAATGAAAGAATTTGAAAAATCAAAAGTCATGTTAACGAATGAAATGTACTTCGTGATACTTTACTTTAACAGCCGTCTTCGTTTCGCGAAGTCACCGTCAAAACAAAAACGATACGCGTGAGCGCAATTTGCATACCACGACACGATATATTTAATTAATTAAACGATTAATTAACTAATTAAAGTAAATAAAAAAAGGCGACGCGAGACTTTTGGTCTCCGATTTTCAGGGTATAACCAAAACCGTCACACTCACATGAAAAATACATACACAGGTGATTGATTCCCTGATTTATCTCGCAATCAACGTTTTTACATACTATTCGTATAATATGTATATTATTACAAACAAAAAAAGGAATAAAATTAATAAATACACTTTCCGAAATTGCCGCGCGGCAATTTAATAAAGTTGGACAAGTGTCGTGCCGTGAAAAATATAAATAATTATTAATAACGTGTATGACAAGCCCACATTTTCTTCGCATATTATACATACTATTGAACTGACGATTATCGCGGCGTTGTATGTAGATTATTTAAAGATTTTATATATATACAGTTGTTTCATATAATATTGTATTTTTTTAGCGCAATCTGTTAAGTTCCTTGTGTTTTTTCTTTCTTTTACATTTCATTTGTTTTCTTGTCCGTTTATTTCTTTTCTTCTCTCCTTCTTTTATTGTTCGGGGGTGGGCGATGTCGGAATGAGAATGGATTTTAAATAGGCTTTGATTTGAAGAACTTGAGAATTATTGAGAGCAACAAATCGCTGATTGCATCACTTTAAAAAAATTAAAACAAAAAAAAAACAGGCAAAAAACATAAACTTAAAAAACGATGATTAAAAAAAATGTCAAGGCATTGAAAAATCTTTTTGATAAGCGATACAATTTTTAAAAGAAAATCATGGATTCGTAAGGCAACGAATTCAATCCGCAAGATAAAACTATTTTTGTATTCAAAACTTTTTGTTAATATTCAAAATTAATATTCTTATCGCTACTTCGCAAATTTTTTCAACTCCCGTCACAAAGAGCCCACAACTCTCATAAAATCACACTTTTTCGCCACGAATAAATACAGGAAATATTCTTAATCATTTTGAATTACTTTGTTGAATTTAAAACAAAGAAAATCCCTTTCATGCTCTTCTGTAATTACTCACAGTGATTCAAACCAAAAAGTATCGTAAATCCATTTTGATTACAATGTTGCTCATGCTTCTTATTATTGTACCATAAATCTTCTCTTTACCTGCTTCCTCCTACGTTATTTACATGAATATACGAGAGGCGAATTAATTTTCTAGTTACACTATTAAAACAAGAAAAACATTGTCGGAAACTAGTATCGTATAGTGCGTAGTAGGGCCGCGCTGAAAACGTGCAAACGAAGGTCGTATTATTCGGCTTTAAAAAAAAAAAAAAAAGAAACGCTCGCTCGTTCGACATTTTATTTAAAAGGCAATCTGTGTTTTTAGGTGTCCGCGTACATTAGGGATGCAATATTAGGATTATTAATTTTAGCGACTAGCTGATAAATAAACGAGCTTGCTTCATTGTATCAATTGCGCAAATATGATTATAATTAGATGAATATTGTTTAAACTATTTGTGGGTTTACGACGATCGCACGATTTATGAAAACAGTCCTTACTATTATTATTACTATTAT
The DNA here is from genome assembly GCA_947507545.1 of Clistopyga incitator. NCBI lineage: Eukaryota > Metazoa > Arthropoda > Insecta > Hymenoptera > Ichneumonidae > Clistopyga > Clistopyga incitator. The sequence continues at coordinate 11,964,345 of OX382177.1, forward strand.
TATTATTATTTTTATTATTATTTGTATTGTAGTTTGTCTCCGTATAAACATTGTGTATCAGCTATTCGATACAACAAAAAAGGAAGCTATTATTTATGTTTTATTTCTTCGGACCGACAAAACCTAGTCTTTTAAATCTTAAAGTAAAGATGAAACGACGAAATCGGATATGCGGTGTTAAAGTTCCGCAAAACACACACACGAACCGCATCATCAATGCACACCCTCGAAGCTAAATCAAATCGTGACGGACTATAATATTTTTCGAATTCACGAATATTATTAAAAACAAGTGTGTCAAGTTATATAAAAAGAAAAAAAAAGTTTAAGTAATAATACGATATGTAAGTCGAGAAATGATACCGAATAAGTAATAATAACATTTGTCCATATTGTGAAAAAAAAAAACGAAAAAACGAAAAAACGAAGAAAAAGAAATAAGAACACAAAAAAACAACACAACAACAAGAACGACAAAAAACTATTCCTGTCCAATTAGAACAATACTAATTATTATTATTATCACTAATGAACATATTATTGTATGTAATATTTATTGAATATGAACAAATATAATGATAGAAGAAATTGTCTTGGCCGCGGCGTTAACCCATCGCTCAAAACTTCGTAAAATTTGCCGCGATGGGAAGACGCTGCGACCGACGAAGGCACCTGTCCATTGTTGGTATTCCAGAGTTGTTAAAAAAAAATGAAAACGTGAAGAAGATGATGACGATGATGACAAAAATACTGAACACACCCACACAAATTAAGTACTCATGTCACTGCGATGCTACTATGCCTATCTTGGTACAACATTATTACAAATAAATCTTTAATTTCAGTCAATATCATTGCTATTATTTCCTAATCGTGTTTTTTACGTCCGTGTTAAGCCTACACTTTTTTGGGGTCCAGAACCGAGAGATCCGAAGCGGAGCGACTTAAGAACTGTGCCACACACGGAAAGGGAATTTTATAAGACATTCAAATAATCGTTGAAGTTTTCATTACGTAATTATTATTAATTTTGCTTACGCAAGTACAGATTTCCCTGGTGATATCAATTATTTAATTAAATTTATTACGGTTAATTAAAAAATGAAATGCTTCGTTTATGAAAATGCATCTTATTTTTTGTGTCCATAAATTACTATTCATATTTTTATTTAAATACAAATGTTTTTGGCAGTTTTGACAAATTCTTTCTGTTAAACTCTCGTTAATAGTTACGTTGACTTCCACGATTTTTCTGAATGCATTTACTCCACTTTCAACTATATAAAATACGTACATAAAGTCATTCTTTTTACGCTGCTCATAGGCTTTCAACTTCTATAGGTAGCGATAATATAAATAAATAAAAACAAAATTGGACAGGATTATCGAGTGTAATCCTTGTTCAAAATACAGGAACATCTATTTTTGTCTATGTATAAACTGTGTAACTACACTGCTACATGAAGCGAAGAGAGAGAAAGAGGAAGAAAAAGAAAGAGAGAGAGAGAGAGAGAGAAATTCAAAAACAGAAACGCTATGCTACGGCGGTTCAAGGGACCAGGATCGTATAGTGCTTAATCGATTTGTCGAATCTCTACCACGATTTTTTAATTTTCAAATGTTGAGTACATCTGCACCATTCGCACTATACAGTCCCGGAATCTTAGCTGCTGTTATCGCCAGAAGCATAATACAACAATATATCATGCGATCGGACGACGATTATGACGACAAGTCGCTTATTAAGGGGCGCGGCTTCATCGATGAATAAATTTTATATTAATAATTGTATTCCCTAAAAATCGACTCATTCAATTTTCTATTCATTTTAATTGTACAAAGTTGGACATAAAGCCTATCATTTTTTTTTATTTTAAAGGGTTGTTTTTTAAGATTGCACTTAATGAAAATGCAATTTTTTTTGCAGCTTTGCTAAATTATCACTCTGTCGATTCTTATTAGAATTTTTTAATAAAAAAAATGATTTGTTCAATGACAATTTTCTGCCAGCATTGTTAATAATATTTTCATATTCCGATGAAGTCGGCCCCTTAAATTGGAGCATCTACTAGTTTTAACAGAGCTTGCATAGTTTATTCCATCCCAAAAAAAAAAGACAATGTCCATTTTAATTGTGAATTTATTATCCAATAACGTAATAACTATAACCTAGTTATAACAACATTAATAATAACGATAATAATAATAATAAAAATAGCAATAGCGTACTTGTTTACAATTTTCACACACTTAAAAAAAATTCTGTGAGATTATAAATCTTTACGACCAATCGGTTATACGAAAATGTCTCCTCAGCGGAAGACTTCCGAGTTTAAGACGGAGTATTATTGCTTGTATTAACTGAAAATAAGAGAAAAATATAACGAAACATGTTACGGTCAAGTTCCGAATAAAAAGGGTTGCGCAGGTCGACTTAATTTTTTTATTTTTTTTTTATCGAGGTGATTTTAATGAGCAGCGAAGTCATCGTTGAGTCAGCTGTTATATTTTATCAGCCCATCGAATTTTTACCATAAAAAAAGGCTGTGACTGGAACTTCATCTCTTTATTAATTTCTGCTGGAATTTCTGTTCCAAAGACATGATACAATTTTACAAAAAAATAATCCGAGCTGCTCGACGTTTTTTTTTTTTGCACGCGAAATATTTGTTATGTTCTATACGATAAATAATTTTCACTTTTCAAGCTATTGTGATTTTGGCAATAATTTTTTTGATGAATTTCTCTAAAAATGACTTCTCTTATTTATATTTCAATTTTTTTATAATTATTTTTCCGAATAAAAAAATTATTTCTCCGATATTTCCATCTTCATTAAATAAGTAAAACATGCATAATTACCCAGAAAATGTTACAACAGTTCAGAATTTGCCCAGCAAAATTCTGGAACATAATTTTTCATACAATTCCATTTTTACTCACACCTTGCGTTGCTTCACTGTAACAATTATAATAAACGATACAGGAAACTAGTTTGTTTCAGTGATAAAAAATGTTGTTTTGATCTGATGACATAATTATTCGACTGAAACTAATATAATTATTACTTTATTGACTCCGATTTCTAGAATGTCATTTATGTGTCAACGACGATTTGATTTACTCTAATCAACTGCAAATAAAATGTTGAAAAAAATTGATCAATTTTTCTGAAATTGAGAAATAGTTGTTAACAATATTACATTGCATAAAAACATTAATTTTTTTGTGACAAACTATTTTTCTGCAAGTACTCGAGTGCACACAATTAAATTCGGAATTCTTCTACGCATCAAGGGACAAAACTGTTGAGAAAAAAAAAACAAAAAAGAACGAGAATACCAATCGATTCCATAAGTATATTCGTAATCATCGAGATTGACGTTATATTTTATTAAGAATAATGCTATTGTAGAAATCGAATCGTAAATTCTGCATAGACTCATGCACTTGGGATGACAGCATATTGCATTCCCATTTAATTAAATGAAACTGGAATTGAAGCATCGTTGTAGTATATAAATGTCATTGGTTCGAAATTCCATAAAATAAAAATACAAAATCAAAATACGAAATTTCCGTGAATTGTGTACATAGATTGTGTTGGGAAACCCTTTTGCGGCTGACCAGGCATTTATTTTAGTCATCGATTGGCTATTCTAAATGACAATAATACAAGCGTATAATAATAAAAAATAAAAAGAGATGAAAAAAAAAACAACTACAATGAATTCTTTAAGTCCAAGTGCAGACTCACTCATCTGAGAGTGATTCTGTTGCGAATTACTCACTGACAATGGAAAATTCCTCAAGAGCCACGTATTTCAACCCTTTTATTTACCGTGTAGTTATTATGCACTCGAAAGGAAAAAAAGTCTCCTTATTTTCTCACAAGTCGTTGAATTGCAAATTCAATTTTACTTCCAGGATATAATTTTTTTAAATGCAACTAATTCATTTAATTTCAATAATAAATATAATTAATTTCATTAATAAATGAAGAAAAATTTAAGTCGGTCCAAAAAACCATTCACTTTTTTTCAACCTTAAATTTGAAAGAAATTTGCCTGGTTTGCTACTTAATTTAGCTCCTCGACAGAAATTTGCATTATCAAATTATTTTTATTATCAGAATTAAAGGCCCGAACGATTTCTTTTCACACCCATTTATACATTATTCTAAATCATATTTAAAACAGCAAAATTCAAAACCATATCTATTTCTCAATAAATTTCAACGAATTTTCCCAAATTTCTGACATACATATGATTTATGTAAATTCATCCGAAATAATGTTTGATTTTTTAATGGGGAACAGAAGCATAAGTCGATGCCACTTACCATAATTATTATTATACGAAATAGGCGCATCGATGAAAATGATAATAAAAAGTGAAAATTGACGGAAAAAGCGAAGAAAAATGTTTAAGCGCAGCGCAAAAAGGTGTTTCAAATCCAGTACCCACAACTAAACCTTTTACGGCTTCAGGTGAAAATGAAAAATGTATAGAACTGAATAATAGGTAACTAGTATTCGCTCCTGGCTGCATGTACATAAATACATAAACACACACATAAATATTTCTCCAAGTACATAATGTTTTTTCCGTGTATTATATTAACCATAAATATATAGCTACAGATCTAGACATGCGATCCTCGTGGGACGTAGTGATAATTATAATTTTGTGTCTGTCTTTAAAATAATAGCTGCGAGCGAGATGTAAATGTTTCGATTAATTAGTACTGCACGAACTTGTACGAACAGCGCTTGTAATTTTTGTCGGGCTTTGTGGGTATTTGGGAATTGTGCAACTCAACCGCTCGACCCCTTCGATTCCGTCTGTGACGGAAAACTTAATAAATAAAAAAACAAACAGAAAAGTGTATTTGTCATTTTTTTAAAAATATTCCAAAAAATACCGCAACTTTTACACTGACATATGAAATAATTAATTTTCTGAAGCTTTTTTAAATGCACATATATTTTCAAATCTTGTTGCTAGGATTTAAAAAAAAAATTGAATGTAAACAAGATTAAGAATATCACTGTCTCGTCTGCGAAAGGATAGATCGACGATAGATCCAAAGATCTATCCTTTAGCCCGCCAGTTTTTATATTTTTTATTTTATTTACGATTAGAGCAGCGAAAGGAATCCCATTTGGTTGAGGGAGAGTTGAGATAGTCATCAAAGAGGCTTATAAGTTATAAATATAAATCATTGTGGTGAGGATGAGTCTCCAACTTGGCCCAAATATAAGGCAACGTGGCACACCCTTTCCCTGCTCATCTCCGGCCCAGTTGCGGTTATCAGAGCGCGATAATCCAACGAATTATACACCGAGACTAATTCTGTCCAATTAATTTTTTTCAATACTTAATAATTTTACAAAAATACAATTTAAGCTACAGCTTTGTTTATTCGACCACGAGAATTTATTGCCTGATAAATACTAGCAAAAAAATCTACGTGAAATTTTGTGTATCGATACTCCAATTTTTAATGCATAAACATTTGAGTATTACATAAAAATTAATGCATGATATACAAAAAAAATTAAGGGTAATTAAACTGTTATGATTTACGTTAATTTTATTGTAAAATTTCATTAAATTTACACATTTTTTCAATGTTAAAAAACAAATTATGCTGCATTGATTTTAAGATTACGAAGAAAAAAATTCAGTAAACAAATTACGATATTAAATAAAAATTTTTTGATTGCAGTAGAAAAGTCATCGTGAGCATCAACTCGGATCAGCGACCCTCTTCGATGGTCATTTGGCCTTTCGATTTATTGTCGTATCGTCAAAACCTCGGAAAATTTCTCGGCACTTTATAGGCTATCGTAAATCGTCATGCGACGACTTAAAAAATGTCTAGCGAATACGGCTACCGTTCCCGCATTTTGATAAGCGCGCGCTGCAGCTTCATAATCTTTTAATATTCATTTATGCCGGACAGGACCTTCTTCGCCGCCCTCGCAGAAATAACTTCTGCTTCTCTCTCTCTCTCTCGCTCATCATTCTTTGCTATTCGTATTTCGTACATATCAAAGTACTTCCAACAGTACTTATGCCGTCGTCGAAGGAAAAAGCTGAGAATGAGCTCTCTTGCCTTGCCGCAAACACGTGTCAAAGATGTTTGACACGCATATGGACGAATCGCGTTAGCAATATCAATACAAACGTGTACTTTATTTATTGCTTCCGTAAAAAATCGTACTTTATTAATTATTTAAACTCGAGATCTCACGTGTTGACAAATTAGAGGACGTAAGCATTTTTCACACTAATCAGTATTCGAATTATAAGGATCCCATTGTCGTCATTATAGCATATATATAATTTTCCAAAAAAAAATGGGCCCATGGGCCATTTTCAATTTTTGCAATATATCAATGAATTTAATGCTTGGCCGGTGGCCCACACTTTTGAGGTCTAAGGATTTCCGTAAATCGTGCCAATGAGATCCAGCAGACAATTTCTGTCAGTCGTGCAATTTGTCAATTGTCGTAGATTTCCTACACGCAGTTTGTGCTCGCTCGTCCATCCGTTGCACAGCGTCGGCATAGCTGAGACAATAGGGCCGCGATCTAGATCTCGTCGTCTTGTCTCTCACGACGAGACGACAGCTAAAGAGGGAGAGGAAGCAGATATCGTGAAGTGGATAACGCAACTTTTCGTCTGCGCGTTAGAATCAATGAACTTTATAATCAGATTCGAAACGATAAAAATCTGGTATCGGTTAGGAAAACCAAAAAAAGAAAATTAAACTGAGGCCCTTTCAATAAAATGAAGAAAATACACGCGCTCAATAAAATACTCATCTTCGTGATCTAATACGAATTCCCTCGTGATTCACGATTGATTATCGATCGCATTCGCGATGAAGAAGAGACAGACTCATACGGAAACCATTTAATGTAAGGCAACCAAGGTGAGTGCGAATCGTGACTCGTAAATAATTCTTGGAAAATCGTCTTCTTTATTATCAAGAAGTATACAAGTCATCAAAAAATGTGGAGTTTGCGGTCGGGTGAATTGGTGCTTTCTCTCTTACTTATAGGCAAAAAAGCTGAAGCTGATGTTCGCAAATTGCTGACCAGTTTTATTAACGTAGGATTGACGTAGATTCGTTCCAGATTTATCACACATGCATTTCTAGCAAAATATATTATTCTACAAAAAAGAAAGTCATCGAATTCACAGTACGACGATTAGTGATAAATCCGATTGTCCTTTAGTTATTAATAAATTAGAGATTAATTTTGTATGAACTTCAAAACGTCTTCACTTTTTATAAAGTAATTCGCTGGTTTTCCTAAATCCATTTAAAAATGATTTTTGCCGAAATTAGAATATATTTTTGCCATTTTTAGCAACGACTGAAAAGTTCATCAACTGTTTTTGGAAGCATCGCAGATTATAGCTATGGAAATTATTTGAATATTACTCAATTTGAATAAATATATAAATAAATAACTGCGAAGGCCTGAAAATGAATTCTTAATCACTCTACGTTTGCCTCGAGCATGGAAAAAAAATAAATAAAAACGAGACAGGAGAGAAAAATCTTGGAAATTTTTTCCCATTATTCCATGCGATCATAATAATGTTTAATGGGATCCCTGAGCCGTAATAATTACGGCCTGACTTCATTCACAGCTCAAGATGTCTCATGTAACTCGGAAATAATTGGCCAAGCAGCAGAACTACTTATCTCGATAGGGGTTTCCCTCATTTTAGTAGCAATTGAATCATCGTTCAGCATTGTAGGAAAGTTTGTCGAATTATTTCCGGCTTCTTTTTCTTATAACAGAGCAACGGTTAGTCGAGAAGCTCAAGTAAAATCGAGAGCCCGAATAGTGAGTAACTCCCGTGATTTGCCTATTCAAACCATCAGGAATCTAAAAAATTTCACAAAAATTTATATTGTTTCCGGAATGTAAGAAATTATTAATAAATACTGCAGACAATTATTCCAAGATTACAATTATCAAATAAATCGCGTAATGCATAGTTACCTAAAAAATTTAAAGAAATTAAAAATAAACAATAAAGAGTTAGTGGAGAAAAAAATGATATAAGCAGGAACGTAATCTTTTGTGGCTCCCTAATTATTTGCGCCTCTCTTTGAAAGCGCGTGTGTGTTTAACACATCAGGTTGTCTGACTACGACGGTAGGAAACTACTCATCGACTGTCCTCATCACACACTAACTACTCGCTCAAATATATATGTATATATATGTGACGATGACTCATCTATAGCGACTCCGACAATTTCGCGGTAGAGCAGAGTGAAAGAGGGGAACGGAGAAAAAGCGAGAGGTTCGACGTACTGATAGAGAGGCTCGCCCGGCAAGTTTGTTAATCGCGACACGTTGAGCTGCCCCATCGATTCCGCTTTGCAGATCTCGTCCGGGATATTCCAAAAAGTCTCTCCATTCCCACCCAATTTATACCTCTTTCTATTATATCATATAATATAATATAATTCATTTATATTATACGTAACTGGAAGAAAAATACCCAAAGTTAAATTGCAAATCACGAAATTGCATGAAACTTACGTTTATGTATTTTTTTTTTTTTGACAAATAAATTTTTTATAATTACCTAATATATTTTGCAATTTATTTATTTGACGAAAAAAAAAAAAATAGGGAAAGAAGGGGATTCGATGAAATATTGAATATGGACAGAAGAAAAGCAATAAAAAGCTGGAAGCGTTCAGCTGCTGTGCAGTTCTGATCTGCGTCGCGAGGTCTGCAAGTGCATTGAGCATCTGAGTCACTCTCTTCGCACTTAACTACAAGCCATGCGGTAAACCAGTATGGAGAATACTCAAAAAGCAGTCGCTGCATTCTCGATACAGCGCGCTCACCGAGATCTCTGACAATGCGATCACGATCGTCATCCAGCACGAGCGATTTTTTTTTCCTTCTGAGATAATAAGCATTAAGGAGAACCAAATGATTACAGCTCTATCTTATAGGGTTAAAACAGGTCAATCGGTTCAGTCTGAAGAAATCACATTTTTCACACTATTGTTCGAGGTGAAAAATTCGTGGCGTGATTTTTTCAACAAGGAAAAAAATGTGCGGTATATTTTTTAATATTTCAACCAAAAAATGTGCATTAAGAAAAAAAAAATGTCTGAAAGTTCTATTAGAGAAAATATATTTGTGATTATATTCGGATTTAAAAAAAATTAATTCAATTGAATTTTTTTAGCGGCGACTTTATTTTCATCAAATTATTTCGTCGATATCGACGATAATTCACGTATATCTGTATTTCCTAGTGGGTTACCTCACATTGGCGAACTAATAATTTATCTGATGAATCATTAACATTTCCACAACACTTTTTTCATTTTTGACGCATTTCACCTGTCGACAAAATTTATATACATTTTTACACTACAACGATGCGCAGGAAATTTCTACCTAGTCCCTCGATTTTGCAAACAAATATTTTCCAGTGAATCCTCAATGAGGTCAGAAAATATTTGGCCAACGTTATCGGAAGCAACATTTTTTGCCTGCGGATTTCTAGAAATTTCCAAAATTTTTGGAATAACTTAAGGCGGGTATTAAAATACAACCGCACTTTTCAGAAATTCTAGTAAGAGCAAATAAATAAATAAATCTATGATGACTGAAAAAGGGAATACATTTTCTTTTTTATTATATCGAATTTTACATTTTGAGTCCGCGAAATTTTTTGTCGTTGATAAAAAATCGAAAAATGCATTCAAAATATTTTAAAATATTACTGCAAATTGGAAATTTATTTTTAAAATAAGCCTTACAACAGAAGTGATTAAGCAGGAGCTTTAAATTATTATTACGCAAAGACCGTAGATCCTATTGGTGATAGGCAAATCCCACTCCATTAATCGCGACAGAATCGAACGCTCGGGCATTCGCTAGTAAATTTTTCAGCGCATAGACGTTGAGGACAGGGTCAGTGTGCAACTGAGGAATCTCTGGACGATTGTATCTGCGAATGGGCAGGGCAAATCCGTCGCAACTTCAATAGAATCGTCTTCTGTTGTGCAGCAAACAAAATTAATGCAAATGCGCTTTAAACTCGCGAAAGGAATTTACGATTCGTCGACTGGGAGTTTGGGTCGATAGGAGACGAGGCAGAAAAGAAATGTCGAGAGATGCGAATGGAATTTGGCTAAGAGAGAAAAAAAAAAAGAAAAATCGTAGAGCAGTGATGCAGTTACAGAGTTCGGCAGACTCGAGACATAGAGGCTTGAAAATGACTCCACGGCACAAAAGGAGCCTCGTCGTGACTCAAAGCTGCAACAAAGTGAATTCTCTCTTCGTCATTATCTGGAAAGTTGAAAACTACCGTCTGGCGCCTTGATCGTGACAAAAAACTTTGACCACACCCGCTCTTACAGCACTTCGTCAGTGCTACAGAATTTACGCGACGAAAAAAAATGGTATACTAAAAAAAATCGGGATAATAGAACCCCTTAAAAATAATACCGATTCTCCATCATGTTTTACGTAGAACAATATTTTTTCCCCCTAATATTAGAAACAAGTTTTGACAATATCTACAATAATTTTAAACCACTAACTGAATTAAAGAAAAAATGAATTTTTCTCACCTAATTTTATCATTTATTTTTTCATTCAATCTGATTAAAAAATGATAAAAATCTTTCATTCTGTTATATGTATTATAGTTCAACATTTTTTAAAATGATAATTACAATATCAAATTGTTATAATATTCACGACAATAATAAACTATGAATTTGCCGATCTCAAGAGAATAAAATCGGCGGGTTATTATCCTGTGCACAAATTCTTCGTATTGGGTTTTACGGCTTCGAAAAAATCGGCTTACTCACGATCGGACGATGACTTCCGTGGCTCTAATCTACATTCGCGGTCCGTACATGCGGACGATGTCCAAGCTGACCGCCGTGGATATCCCGGCTGAGGTCGGCCCACGATTTTGTGAGGTGTGAGAAAACCGCAACAGAGGATCGGCCGCGTTACCGATACAAAAGATCGTTTTGGAATAATGAGCCGCCAGGAAATTCAATGGGATGCAATTTTACGTCGGTTAATCATTCGATTAATATTCAATAAGTATAAGCAACAATTGTGTTCTTTTGTTCCGAGAGCTTTTCTTAAGGGGCAATACACCAAAAAAAAAAAAAAAACGTCAGCGACGAATATCATAACCGCAGACTTTGTGGCGAGTGCGCAGGAAATCCTCTGGCTCATCGATTTGTTTTGCTTCCTGATGGAGGAAGCATTGTTTATTTTTTTATTTTTACGTTCATTCATATGATTCAAAAGTTTCGTTGAGGTTTCTATGGGAGTTGTAACAGCTATGGATTCTCCCAGACGTACGAGGAAAATTCCACGAAACAGCGGAAGCTAATTTGACGAAATAAAAAGGAGAATGGATGAATCAGCTCGGATATATGGGCGCGAGTCTGGGTTTGGGAATTGCTCCAGAGAATTGGGACTCAGAGACCGGCAGAGCGAGTATGGGACGAACAAAGATCGAGGAAAGGAGCGAAATTTACCTAATCGTGGAATTATGCAATAAATGGCCTCGAGTTAATATTTTCCATTTTTTTTTTTTTTTTGTTAGTGGAACGGACTTTTTCGAGGAATTAATTTTTAATAGCGTGGTGACATTTTGCAATGAAATGTTGGGCCTTTTGCTAATTCTAAATTTAAGATGATTTTTTTTAATTGAAATAAAAAATAAATACAAATTCCTAACTTTGATTTCTGAACACAGTCATAAAAGTGAGGACTTTTATTACAATCAAATCGTAGTACGTCTGTTCTCTGACAGATGAAATTAGCGATAGATTTATAAATACATTTCAGCATTGTTTAATATATTAGTCACTTGTTTCTGGACGGATCAAGAGGAAAAAAATGATTATCAATCCACTATATTGAATGCAAATTCAACGCATTGTCGTTATTGGTACGGACCTAATATTCCTGGCCTTGAAAATTGTCCGCTTTGTTGTAATACAAAGAACAAGATTGATGATGCGTTGGAAGATCCCGACAGGAAACAATAATGCGGAAATTACAATGAAATTCATTAACTATACGTACAGGAGTTAACGAATAACAAAATTTGTTTCATTAATTTTTTTAATTCAATATATATATATTTTTTTTTTCACGGCCAATCGGACAACGATAAATAAAAATGTTGACTATTTTGATGTTTTGATTAAATTGCAAAATTTTAATGCTTGATATTTACTCAGTGGCGATAGGATGTAAGATTTTTTAAAAGAAGGGTATCACCTACAGATTTTTTTTTCTTATGGCTTTTTCGAGTGACTCGGTCCTCTTAAATTCGCGGCAAACTCAGCGGGATGGCTATGAGATGGATTTGGAAGATAAAATCGAGAATCCGATATGACTCAAGGGCTTTACAGTAAAAAGTCTTTGGAATGTGTTCCTTTTTTTCAGGAGGGCTAGGAAATAATGTTCGTCACCGTCGAGATTCGCGGGATGAACAAAAAAAAAAGGGGGTACCCAAATTTAATCGTTCCGTTATTTATTTACTTCCATTTAAATTTTCCTGTGATTGCAAAGCTGATAAAAGTATTTTCCCTTTTTCACATTCGAAAAATTCTCCAAAATTAAATAAATAAAAAAAATTGTACAAAAAGTCCCAACGAAAAATGATAAAAAATTTGCATTGTAAAAACAATTCTTCAGATTGCGGATTATCGTAATGATGAGGCATGGGCACTAATTATTATTAACGACTTTGCCGAATGTCTGACCGGATACGGAATTTTCTACTTCGACATTTTCCTGATTTCCACCGTATCGATTGTGTCGTTGCTCTATTATTATTCGGCCAAATCAGAGCGCAATCATTTCAACGTTGCAGAAGATGAAGTATCGTCTGCCCACTCAGAGAATTTTCCACTTTTACCGATGTACGTGTGGACTGGAACGCGGAGCAATAACGAAATCACGTCGCGTCTCCGAGCAGAGCTTGATGGTCCGCGCATCTGTCTATCCGGCTGCGTCTGGAACGCGTTGCATCGTAGAATCAGGAAATGCATAGCTAAAGAGCCGACGTAGCTTCCTTGGAAGTGAGCATTGGCTGTCACTGCACGCGAGCCGATCGACAATGAATCTATGAAAATAAACCGGTAGTGGCAGAAAATTTCAGGGGCATCCTCGAGCTCTGAGGAAATCTGAATCTCCGGGGAACGTGAATCTCGTGATCGAGGTCAATTATATTCTGAATAAATATAAATGTGGCTTCAAGCCTCGCTGTATCATGTGAATAATTAAAATCGTGGCATCAACATTACTGTCGAATTTTATTTCACTTCATTAGCATTTTTTTATTCACTTTTAACAAGTACGAAAAAAGAAAAACAGATGGGTTCGAAAATAATATACTATATTTCTTATACTTATTCATTTTTTAACTCAACTCGAGCTTTATCCTACGCCTTATTTAATCAAAATCCACGTATGTTTGAAATTTCAAGATCATTTAAAAAAAAAATCGAGATGTCGTGAAAACGAATCCAAATAAATTCTTTTTGAATCCGATACCGATCAATCGTTAATGCCGAAAACGACTGCATATATTTTCTTAAAAACCAGACGAAAAACCTCAACTTTCCTCCCCGACACGTGGCATAAATTTCAGCTTCCCACATAAAACCGATTTCAAGTTTCTATCTAAAATGATGCACACTCCCACGCACCCGAATTTTTCAAAACGTGATCTTTTCTCATTTTGCAACATTCTGAGGACGTTAATATGAAAATTTGCAAAAGAAAATCGTTCCTCAAAACAAATCGTCTCGGGGAGGCAAAGAGCTTTGCACAAAGCTCACTGAGAACTCTCCCCCCTCCCTCCCCCCTTCCGCCCCCACAAGAAAACAACACATTCACATCTTCACACGTGTATCCACACGCACATCAAAGTGACGAGGAAAATGAGCCCGCAGGGGGCCCGAGGCAAAATCCATCGTCTGTGTCAGTGGTGGAGCGCAGTCAGAGTGCAGAAGTAGTGGCGGTGGTGGCGAGCCTCTCGGAGCGCGTGGTGTTGACCAAAGCGCGCGTGGTGGGAGTGCTGGATAAAAGACTCGGTGGCGAACCGATATTGAATCAGAGTGGAGGTGACTCCGGGCCAGCTCGTGGAAGCTCCCGTAAGACATACACACACTATAACACCCACACAAGTTCTCTAACACACTCACACATACCCAAGTACAAAAAAGCCCCCGTGACCACCGGAATCAGCGTGTTAATTTTTTAATTCACACATTTAACGTCGCCTCGCGTTTTTCTCATTGCACATTGGCTCAGGTCATTGGCAAAACCAGAGAGAAAAATCGGTTGATAAAAAAAATTATTTTTTTTACAATTTCCTTTCGTGAGCGAAAATCGTGAATTACGAATCGAGTCCGAAGGAAAGTATCCTGACGTCGAGCACAAACCGCGCAACAGCCACGCGACGACCCTTCGCATGCGGATATATCAAGCGATCGATAGTGTCCTGGCAACCTGATGTTGCTCACCTGAAAGAGAGAACATAGAATTTATATATATATATATGCATGTGGGTGTATATGTATATGTTTGCATGACTTTTGTACATGCGCGTATCTATGTACTGCGATAATAACGAGTGCTTCGGGAGCGGATCTACGGACCGATCGATCGATCGATAAATCGATAGCCAAGTGGAACTTTTTGCTTTTTTTTTTTCAATTTCAGTCAACACTTTTCGTGATTAAAGTAAAAGTGCGTCGAGCCGGTGGAGATTTCGGTGATTTTGTATTACGGGATCGTTTTTTAATTTTTATTTGAGAAATCATTTTGGAAAATCGCGGCAGCAAAATGGAAGAGAGAAGAAGAAGAATGAGAGTCGGTGATGCTGCAGGTGAATTTAAACTTGTGGCCACTGGCAACTTACTTCGTGTCACTGCTCTTGTTGTCGTGATGTGCCTCCAGAGATGCGAAGCTAGTCCTATTTCTGATACTGGAGCTATGGTGAGTTCTGAGCTTTTTTATGTCATGAAATAAATTTTTTTTATTTTCCTGTTTTTTTTTAAGATTATGAACGACAATTACAAAGTATTCGTTATTCGTGGAATCAAATTTGCATGACTTTGGCGCATAATAATATTCGTTTTCAATATCGCCAAGTCATTTTGTTTCTCGTTTGCATAGATTGCCATGTAAAAATGCGGCATTTTTAAGTACACTGCGGAGAAAGCTCGTCGCGAGTTCTGGATCTTTATTTCACACATAAAGTTTTTGTACTTTTTTTTGTATTTCCCTTTTTTTAGCTAAATTGACAAATAATTGTACGACAAAATATGAATTATTTTTGTCAAAAAATATCATAATTGTTGAGCAAATCAATCGGTGCCAGAAAAATCTTAATGCCCGACAATCATGTCTTTCATTTCACTTATTACGAGTCAAGTTGGCTGCTTTTTGCTTTGCAACTGGATCAGTGAGACCACGAGTAATAAACGCACGTTTGCAAACACATATTTCTTAAGCCAACAAAACATTTCCCAACCGTAATTTTTGCCCAAGCGACTTTCTTTTTGTGAGTCGAATTAACTCGTTTAACATGAGCTCAAAAAATCGCAATAATCCGGACGAATAATAAAGCGACAACTATGAATTCGTAGTCCGTATGACTGTTTTTATTTTCACATCCACGTATTAAATTTCTACCATTAAAAAGTGATATGATAAAAAATGTCTAAAATGCGAACTAAAATATTGTTGCCAAAAATAATAATGAATAGTCACACAAAAGTCTTTCGATAACCCGATAACTTTTTTTTATGCAGTCCAAATAATCAAACTCATCGGATAATAATTTTTTTTTAAATACAACGTCGACAGAAATTAATTTGATTGGCAATTACAGGAAGCTTAAAAATTGTAATGTATCATACAATAGAAGAAAAATAAAAAATTCACTTTAGGAAAGTGCAGGCGTATAAGATAATAGGAGGACAGAGAGGAAAGGGGATTTCGGGGTTCGTCGGAGATCAACAAATTGCTCAAGTGGCAAATATACGAAAGATAAAGCAGTTGCGCGAGATAAAGTGGAAGCCGCGGAGCGTGCGATGTTCCGATTGTTCCGTCGGACTATCTTCCCGCGTCTCTTACGACTGCACGATGACGAACGCCAGCCGGAATGCTACGGTTATCTTTTTACTATTAAAATCTACTACGACACCGGTGAACGAAGAAAAATGAGGTGAATCGAGGCGATTGAGGCGAGTCATTATCGAGGTCACATCGAAATTAAGAGCCAGAGAAATCGTGATAGTCCTGCTAGCTATTGATTACAGTCCACGTGATTTTTACAGTCTTATATATTCTCTGTCACCTCTTAAATTGTTGCAACAACTATTTTGAACATACTTGAGATTTTCTGTCACTTCATAGTCACGAATTTCAAATTTTTAACTCAACGAGGTGACTATAAGTGACTATAAATTTTTTCGACTACTCAACAATTCTGTCAGTTCTGAATATTATAATATTATATTTGGGATCACATTATTTGCAGTCACAAATATCGAATTTTTTATTTGCGCTTGCAACTATTTGAGACAATTACTCATAATTGGTCCAAGTACCGATTTTTATTGTGTTGGTTTTTAAAAAAATTAATTTAACATTCTTGCAGCAGATATTCAAAATTGAATTGAAAACTAAGTAAATAAAAATAAACAAGCGCAGATATTCATGATTACCAGTACCGAATTTTCTTTTTCTCTTTTTATGGTTTAAACGATTCTACGAAAAGTAAGACATTTTAGAGAGCCGTTATTATAGTCAAGCGCGAATCCTTAGGGAAAAAAAAATCATTAATTTCGCCCGAGCGGCTCATAGATCGCTATGACGTAAAATACAGGATCGTGACGTATGCGAGAGAGCCAGACATACCGATGCTGCGGACTGTACGGTCGAGTGATGGAGCACGGCTACCGCGACAAAGTTCAGCCTCGCTAGTTCCTCGATGACTCTGAGGCAACCTTCGATCTATCGCCGAGAGGCTGGCAATGCTGAATGTAGGTAACGGAAAATTCGACAGCTGCGATTAAAGCGTGATACAGTCGAAAACTTGCTACCGATTATCGTATGATCATTGATATCGCAACTGACCGGTAAATTTATCGGTATTTCGTAAATTCCTCGTTAAGTAATAATTTCATATTTTTGTTTTGAGTCACAATGAAATAGTACCAGATAATATTTGTTGAGTAATAATAGAATTATCTGCGTATCAATCGTACCGATATAATCGATAGCCCCATTTTAACACTCGATTTAATCAGGAGAACCTTATTCCGTTTCGAAAAATGAATTTTTCTCTCCCAATGAGACTGCAATTGTCCGAAAGCAAATATTGCAATTAAATTCACTTAATTGCAAAGTATAAGATATTTAATTTTCATTTTCATTATTTGAATCATTATCCAATCGATATGAACATTCAATTGAAGTATAAATGTAGAAATCTGCTGAGTATCCGAACACTGATTTGCATTTTTGTCCGTAACGATTTTCCAAACAATCAAAACTAAATGACAAACAAACGTTACAAAATCCGAGACGCGACAGACACGAAAGAAGTTCTTCGACAAATACAATGCTCAAAATTAGGCGAACAAAAGGCGATAGCGTTGATCTCGAATTTCGTTGAAGAAGGAGACTCGAGCCAGAAATCTTAATCATTCGGTGTGTCAGCTGGTGCTCCACTGACCTCGATGTAAATGTCTTTCGTGCAGTACAGTACGTAGCAACGTGGTCGTCCCACTCGGGTGGAATCGGCTAAGCTCGACAGCCTGAAAATGAGAAAAGATGATTTCGAATCACAGACAAGAGCCCGAAGGACACACACGTCGTAGCATTTTTTTTTTGTTTTGTCTCTCGGCACTGTATGACAATTGTTCTTTGAAACGTGACTCGGTTGGGTGTGAGCGTCATGTCATTACGTCTACTTCGAGAATTTCATGCGCCGTTTGCAATCGGAATAAATGCCACTTATTTCGGACAAGTTTGACGTAACTTCCAGATAACTGGATCCATGACTTGTTAAGGACACAAAGACATTTGAAAATGGCAAAAGATTCAACTTAACTGAACCTCGAGTGAAATTAAGACATTCAGTGAGTCAATCTTAGTCGAATTGAGTTGAAATATGAGTTAAGTTAAAATGACTTCGAGAAATTGAAATTTAATTTAGTGTTGAGTTAATGTTGAGTTATTGCTGAGTTAATGTTGACTTGAGTTGGAACTGAGTTGAAACTCAAGCTGACTTAAATAAAGTTAAGTATTACGAGCGTTTTTGCCTCTCGGTAACTTAAACAAATGGCTGCCGAGATTTTTTAGCATCCTCGTTAACGGAATACACGAGTGGCACTATAAACGAGAATTACCTATTCGTAGGAGAGATCGATATCACATCGAGGAAAATAACCCATGAGCACGCTGGACTGACTGAATCGTTACGGGCCAACTACGTGACTAACTAACTTTTGCCTCGTGCCCAGATTTAGGCTCTAAAACAAAATTTGCCCCTGCGAGAAAGGGCCGCGTTTGGATTTTTATTCGAGGTTCGGTCGGGCAGCCAGTGGAAAAGCCTTTGTTGTGTCAGACACTCGAGATTCACAAAGTAAAATAAATACAAAAATCTAACAAGAGTCCCGAGTTAATTGCGACACATGAGGAGTCGCGCCGGCATAAACAAACCAGATAAATTAACGAACCGAAATGATTAATGGGCGAGGACATAATTTTCTCGGCAATGAGCCAACCATGTTATACAACGTGGATGTCCTGGACTGTTCGGCGCACCGGTTCTCATCGGTTCGTGGTCAGTGCCGTGATTTGTACTGGCTAGCAAATGGTAAATAATGTATGGATGCTCCTCGACGCGGAAATAATCGGGAAACCACTAGCGAATCTCTCTCTCTCTCTCTCTCTCTCTCTCTCTCTCTCTATTGATGATGACAACAGGGAACATCGATCCTCGGTCTCGCATCGGCCTTCGTTCCGACGTTGTCGTTGTCATCGCAAACATTGTACAGATCCTATACAGTCCGAACACGAATATTCCATCGTCACCGTTTGGAATATTAACGATAGTCGAAGCGATCTATCGTCTTTCATCGTTTCCTCTCATACTCGAGACTGGACGTCGCTTTATCGTCCCGACGTACGTCTTTGTCCTGAGAACTTCCTCCGCAATCCCTGCAACACCGTCACTCTTCCTCTGGACGTCCTGACGGTCCTGAAAAAAATCCCATCGATTGCAAACCCTCGCGTACCACCGACCATTATTATCCACTCCGTTTTCTCGCTAATCTACCATCGAGGGTGCGCCACACTCCAAGCCCATTCCTCATTCCCGATTGTTGGCTGGATGAGATAATTTTTTCCATTCGGAATCACCGTGGCGATCACGTTATTTTTAAACCTACCGTATTCATTTGTTTAATGGTACATTTTTTGACTAATTTTTTTAACATGATTTATCGTATGATAAATTTTGCAATTATTCTAAATTGCAGCAGGACAAATATGTAAATGTTAATTAATGAACGGGAATGAAAATTTGTTTTTTAGGTCATTTGAAAATGCGGGGTAAAGTGACTTTTTTTTCCTCTCTGTTGAACTTTGAGGTACTCTTTGATTTTTTTTTTTTAACAAGTAGTTCCCTTTAAGTTTTTGATAAAATTGTTTTATGTTCTGTTCAATATGTTTATGTTCAGCTATTCGTAATATAAATAGCCCCTTAATCGTGATATAATTAATTAACGTTATTTATATTATTTAAAAAATGCAACGAGTATAGTCATCCATAGATTGCGTAGAGCCGCCGTCATCGGCGATACGTGTAATAGGTAACAACTCGTAACTCAGTGAACGCCTTGAGGAGTGGGTCTCGACTTTATCCGCATGAATCTATTTACCGATACGACAAAGCTTTTTTCCCGCGAGATTCCAAAGTCCAACGTCTTGAGAACTCGAAAATCGAAGTATTGTATAAAAATAATTAAAAATCATTATCGACCAGTGGATAATGTTTGATCGATACGAAATTAGAGCTGGCTCGATTAATTGAGTACGTAGGTGAAATGATGAATTTACCAATTTTGGAAAATATTAATTGACCGGATAGTCAGCGACAGATCAAAAGTACAGCGAATTACGTGTTTTACAATATCGAGGCGAAACGTGTGAGAGAATTTTCCAGAATCGTTTTGTTCACTTGAAAATACGTAATGTCGGGAAGGAGGGAGTAAAATGTGCGTTTGGTACAATGTACGATTGAAAAAAAAAAAGGAGGGGTTACAAGTGCACGAGAAATAAACGCATTTTACCAATTAAATCGATCGCTGAGTGCGTAAAAGCGTCAGCGAGGCCTGCTGTGCGCTAATGGCGATGAATCATGCGGAGTAAGGCGTCCATTGGCTTTATGTACATACGTTGCATTAGTTCCGGCGTCGGCGGTGTTGAATCAGCAATTTTTTTTTTTTTTTTTTCGCAAAGCCCCACAGCCGAGAGACACTACGAGATTAGCCTAGTGTGTGATTCACCGATTAGTCGACTCGGTGTATTTTTCGTAAGCGGATGACGACCCTAGTGATCGGTCTTTATCATCGTGCACTCAAGGCTCGGGAAAAGATTGATCTTCTGATAAAGGTGCATTATTGAATGAGACAATATACGGTATAGAATGAACTCAAGCCTCGAGTTCATGTTCTGCATGTCGAGTTAGCAAAGCTGCGTGCATACATTTACATCCAAAAGTTATTTCGACGAGAATTCTTTCTTAAATTCATTGATTTTTCTCTGCTTGAGTTTAACTCAATTGGTTGAGTTAGATTTTAACTCGAGTCACGTTGAGTTAGTCGATTCAAATTTTCAACGTTGAGCTGAGTGAAATTGATAAAAAATTGGTTCACCTCGAGTTGAGTTAAATTTTAATGACTCAAGGTGAGTTGGTTGAGTTTAATTTTTATTTGTAATAAATGATAAACAATTTAATTGAACCTTACTGAATTATTTTAAAATTCGACATGAACTCAATTTTGCTTTACCGCAGTTTCAACTTGAGATCGTGTTTATGATTCGAGATTGCACTCTTAGTGAGCGATCCATCAAGAGCCAGAAAAAGCTTAAGAGGAAGTAAAAAAAAAATAAGGGATACACGAAACTCCCCGTTTTTAGCCATCAAAATAAACTCACGAGTGAAGAGCTTCGGGAGCTGTTGAAAAGCGGCGGACACGCACTTTTCGACTCACTGCCAACGACCCCAACGGTAGGATATTAAATGCACGACGACGGACACGCGGTATACATGCTACATAAGGGACATTCCTTCGCGTGCGTATATATTTCTTCGCTACCGCTGTTGCCGCGCGCTTTCAGCTCGAGGACTTCGCTCTGACGCATCTCCTGATCCTGCGAGACGAGCTAAAAAATTATTCGACTCATACTTACCGCGTTATATATAATTCATACTTTCAATATTCCTGAACTCGAGCCCCGGACCAACGACCACATTCGCCTCTCACTTTCGCGTCTTCATTGACCGGCTACTTAACCTTGACCATAAACATTGCCGCCAATGTCCAAAAAAAAAGGACGATCATCGATCGTTTCACAAACTCACGGTACCGATAATCGAAAATTCGACAAAAATACAAATTAATAATCGATATTATTATTTTTGAATAATTCACTCCCACACCTTCGTATATTTTAGCGTTGCTTTTTCTGGCATAAAGAATATTAATTATTATTTTCTAATTAACGGAGCTGAATTATTGTCAATATACATTTTTTATTTTTCCGTAAAAAAAAAAAATTTTCTTAAAAAATTTGGATGCCATTGTGATATCCCAAAATGCGCTGCGCGAGCTGAAATTTGGAGGGAAATTGGGCGATAAAAAGTTCAGTCCACCCGAGTGAGAATTTTTTTTTTTAAGTTTGGCAGGCGCTGTTTTGAAATTATATTATCGTGGGCGTGCATCCGAAATCCCGAAGCTCTAAACTCGACGTTAAATTGCAGCGGGGCGTAGATTCTGTGTAATGCATAATATAGTGTATTGCTGAGTGTTGTGTCCTGTCGGCGCTAGATATATTTGCACAAAGCTCGAGCGAAGCCTCGGACAACGACGACGACGAAGAAGAGACGACGGTGATGATCGGGTTGGTATATGCGCCCGCGCGATCCCTTTTGTATTCAAGAAACGTCTGGGCGAAGATGCGAGGGCGTGCAGAATACCGATGCGTTTGCCTCGACAAAGACCTCTTCAAGGTCGAGGTCGCGATGGAGAAGCACTCGAACGACTCGTTGTGCCGCTGGTAGGAGAGTGCATATCGCCGCGCAAACACGAGCGCATAACGAGAACGACGGAAAAACTTGTTTCGTCGCCGATATGAATAGTAGCAATTAACACTACTTGCTTCGCAACAGTTGAAAGAAAAAAAAAACCAACTGATCAAGAATTTTGTACCGATTACATCGATGAATCTCTCATTTTTATCGCGTTAACTCAATTGAGTTGGGATTACTTTGAGCCAGCTGAATTCAGTTGTGTCCAATTGAACGCAATACAGCTGAATACAATTCCGGATGGTCTTTTTCTTTCGCCAACTGAACTCAGTCGAGTCCACTTAGGTTTTTGTACTCGGCGAAGTTGTGAATTCAATTGGTTCGAGATAAATTGTACTAAGCCAATTGCAGTTGGCTTCAGTTGGATCACTTTAATGCGGTTGCTGAACACTGTCGGTCAGCTGGATTCAGTTGGTTCGAAGTTTATTAAATTGTGTCTGCGAAATTCAGCTGGCCAACTGAACTGAATGGAAGTGCGGTGTACGAATACAATTGTCACAACTGATATCAGTAATCTCTGATTGCATTTTTTTGTTTTTTTTTTTCGAGGAAACCAACTGCAATATATTTATAGAGCAAAAAGGGTTCATCGATTCGATCCTCACTTGTGAAAGAGCTATTATCTTGTCGCCTTATCGAATACGGGATCTCTGCTAGGCTTTGATCAAACATCGCGAGAAACGGGAGAGGCGAGCTCCGCTCGATAACGTTTCGCTGATTAGACGACGGAACGTGACAATCGCCCTGTTCGAGCTTTGTCGCGCGTGTTCACGCGTGCGATCCACGCCACATTGGCTATATGTATGACATATGTCAACCGCGCGATGATGCACTGAACGTAGACTCCAATGAGCGGATTACGTACTACCATCGAATCGCAGAGTCGAGCTGGTGAACTGCGTCACCTGTTGAAAATCACACAGTGCCTCGTAATCGCAACGCCGCGAGTTTTCTTTCGCAAAAAAATATGGTTATCAGCGCTCGTCGTGTACGCGCGAAGCATTTATACACCCAGCAGGTGCACTTATACTATCGGTTTAATTGGACGTTAAAGCACCTGCCGCCTCGTGTTTTTGTATATTTAAAACGATTACGCTACTCGTTCCAATTTTTCTGGCCGCCCCTATGAATTGACGATATTATCAACGATCGATGGGAAATACAACGGAAAATCTCAATTTAACATATTGACTATATATCTTACGTCGATATATGTTCATAACTGATAACTTATGCTCTCGCATTTTATAGAGACCCAACTAATCGCTACACCAGTTGGTCAACCAGTTGGTTGGCTTATTTTAAGTAGTGAAGTTACCCAATTTGATTGGTCAGTTGATACAAATTTAAAAAACGGCCCGATCAGCGAGAATAATAACAACTACATTTCCACAATCATCTGGTCAGTTGGTCAAAAGTCAGTGGAATATAGAAAGAAAGAAAAACTGTGACTCAATCCAACTGATCAGTTGTTTCCGAGCGATAAAAGAGATCGGCCCAATCAGCGAGAATAATAACAACCACATTTCCACAATCATCTGGTCAGTTGGTCAAAAGTCAGTGAAATATAGAAAGAAAGAAAAACTGTGACTCAATCCAACTGATCAGTTGTTTCCGAGCGATAAAAGAGATCGGCCCAACCAACTGATTGGTTGCATTGATAAAAAAATGTAGGCGATATGCCCAATTGAATTGGGCTGTCAACTGGTCAATATCTAATTGCGAACAGCCAACTGATCGAAAGTTTCCGAAAGAAATCGCCGTTTCAAACCAAGTACTAGAGATAATGACATTTTTGCGAGTTCCGTCTCGGATCTGAGATCAGCATTCGTCGCGCAATTCAAACAAATGGCCATCGAATGGGAATTAATGAAACAGCGGTTACTTTCCGTAATTCTCCAACTCGTGTGTGCACTTGGAACGCGTTACGTAGCTGAATGACAACGGAAGCTGGCGGATTCCTTCAGTCGTTACAAGTACATACGTACACACAGATACAATGCACACTACTCGAGATCACGTTTCCTCGGACAAGTTTTGTCGCGGTACGATCTCGGCAATGTATATTTATTCACGACAAATGGTAGGAGTTGGTCTTGAATAGTATTACGATGAAGCGAATGAATTCCGAGAAACTGAAACGTTTAACAGCCGCTGAATCACAGGTAGCAGATTTTCCAGTGCCGCAGAAACGCAGCCTCCGCAAAGACACTCCTTCGGTCCAGCGTTTCCACTGCATCACGCTTATATGTCACTAATGGGTAATATAACCACGTGGTCGCGGGGAAGGTAAACTTTCGTATCGATGAATGAAACACCCACGCGTTGCGTATAACAGCGTACTCACTATTCGCTCAAGGCGAGAATTCCCAAATTGGTCTTGATGAATCATCTCGAGTTTGCAAAAAAAAAATTATCCCGCAGAAGCAAATTTTTTAGTGCACTCAAATAGTGCATTTAAAATACAAACACTGACTCATGATAATAAAAATGTATCGTTATTTATAAAAGTGGAATAATATAATAGAATTTTTTTTGTCATTGGTCGAAAAATTGTTAAATTTGTATTCGCATTAAACGAAAAGGGTTTTGTCGAATGACTTGGATAATTTTTTTTTAAAATTTATCAATGACGTTGGATAATCTCTTGCTGAGTGCTATTTGGTTTTTGGCTCAGACAATTTTTATTATAAATAAATAAGTAAATAAATAAATAAATAGTTATACACGGAAGCATATGAAGTACGACTTGATAGTGGTTTGTCATTTTATGAATTATCAGACAATTTTCTGTGCCCAGAAGCGGAGTTAGTGGTTAGCGAGGGATTTCCAGACTCGCCGCAACGAGATCTCGTCGTCATTGTTTATTATGTATGAAAATTGCGTTTTTTGCGTTGTACAATTAATGAGTGAGTAAGAGGACAGTGCGGGCACTGTTCTTGACCACAGGTCAGTCCCCTCTCGTTCATAAGCTCAGCATCCGTTCTGGCTTTCATCGGTATGACTCGTTGTCCTTAGTGACTCGGTTCCCGGTGCGTTTCGCACTGCACTTAAGCAGTGAGTATCGTCTGCAAGATCGCAAACGATGCTCTGCACTCTGCACTTTGTGCTCGACAGTTTCAAGAGATCAACGGAGATTTTTTTTAACGGCCATCCGCTTCATCTCGGTGCAAGAACGTTTGTGCTTTTTTTACACTCGCCTCAAACTTTTATTTATTTATTTATTACCGCGTCCACTGGTGTGGTAATTAGCCAAAACTTTTTCTCTGTACTTTATTGTCTGACGTAATAAATAAAAATTTTAATTCTTATTCGCATATTATACGAAACGTATAATTAGATTCACTGAATTAAAGCGAAATTAATTTATTTAAAAATATAATGAAAATAATTCGATGTTACTTTAGTGGTGTTATTATTCGATTTTGGCTTACCCTTTGGATTATCGGAGGAGGCTTGCCATTTTTTAGCGCGCCATTGAATTTTTCGCTGAACGAACCATTTGATCTAAGCAAATATTTATCGGGCGCGTATCGAGCCATTATTTTTTCTTGCCGATAAATACAAGCCGATTGTCCATTTATTTTCCGTATCGCGTGAAAGATACGAGTTCTTAGGATCGAACAGTACGTCAAGGACCGCGCGGCGTTTTCGGTTCCGGTCTACCCATTGGTACCATTTATCATACGTCGGAAAACCAATTCGTTTCTTTTAATGTACACGAGGATAAGAGACGCGAGTTATAGTTATATCCGGGACATTAGATAGACTAACGTATCTCAAGACAACGGCGCTTCGCCCTCGTCGACTTTTATACGACTTATGGATGACTCGCGAGCCAAGTTATACCTGCCACAAGGTTCCTCAAGGCCTCACCGCGATATGGAGCATGAAATTAAATCTTCACGACTTGTCGCACCAACTATTTACCCGGCTTTTTCGTTTCGACGGCAATCAGGGCATTATCAATGACGACCCAACCCAGATAATGCTCGCCAACGAATCCTTGACTCATTTTTTCGTCCACATATTCCTCGAACTATACAACTTGTCCAGACTCATGGGGTATTCCCGGATTTATAATCCGAAATCGTTTAATCTATGACGCTAAAATTTGACACCTGCAAATAGTATTTTAATTCATATGAATTAAAAGGTGACTTAGATACGAATTTGAAATTCAATCATTTACTCCAATCGACTCAAGGAACGCAATAATTTAAATTGAAATTGACAATTATTTGGACTGCAGTTCAAATTTATTATTTTATCAATTATTATCGAGTGTTTGGAAAATTTGGATTACATGACAGCGTTCAATTATTTCAAGTATTTCAATTATTACCTACATTCAATATCCGAATTGTGTTACTCGTTCGATCTTTTCCGAATTTCAAATAATTGCCTCCCCCCACTGACAAGCATTTTCCAGTGAAATATACGAGTGAAGTCAATTAACCCTTTTGTGTTTGCTATTCTTCGTTTTTCAGAGATACCTGTCGCAGTTCGGTTATTTACCACCGGCGAATCCAACGAGCGGTGGAATTATTTCCGAGGAGACGATGTCAAAGGCAATCTCGGAGTTCCAGTCGTTCGCCGGAATCAATGTAACAGGTAAGTCATGATCCTCGGAAATCGAGTGCACACTGTATGTCGAGTGCACAGCCAGGCAATAATCAGCGGACTAGCCGCTGTCGGAGTACCGTGTCATCATCGTACAAAGTGGCTGTCCCGACGGAAGCCGGTATTAATTTCAACCTCGCATCAACGCCGGACTTGCTTTACGATCTCCATCCACGAGCTTTACGGTTTTCGCGGAGGCGAACTGGAAATTCTCACTCCGTTTTTCCCTCTCTCTCTCTCTCTCTCCTTCTTGCATTACAGAACAGTGCAAACGAGCGCATATATTCGGTGAGAGACCGTAATTGTCGTTGTACCCTGTACTGCGAATAATCGTGTCGGCGTTTCAAGTACATTTTGTATATATATATATTATTTATCTATGTAAGTGTATATATATATAGAGAGAGAGAGATTAACAGTGAATCATCTATAATCCGCACCGGCGGATGCATTCATCCAAAGAAACGCTTCTCTCGGTGCACTCTCGACGTTTATGTTTTCAAGGACAACGATGAGTTCTCATCTGCAGGATCAGGGCTAGCGAGAAAATGTACTACGCCGTCGGAGGCGCTGCTATCTGGGTTTCACAATCTTCAGATTAATCCTAAAGATACGAAAATTCCGCACAATTTTTATGCAACTGAATCGGGGAAAATAAATTGTAAATTTTGTCTCGTGGACGTGCGACGCGTACAATCGAAGGCGACATTTTTGTCCGATCGGAATTTTTTTTTTGGGTTTTTGAGACGTAAGAAAAATTACCAGAGAAAAAGGGGAAAGGGGTTAAAAATTGCGTAATTAACAATATTTCAGAAGGCCTCTGTGATTCGCTTCCGGAAAAAGTGTGACTTTTCTTTCGAATTTTTTGTTCATTGATAAAAGTCGATATTTGTAACAGGCAGAAAATTGCCGATGAGATCCGAATATCGCATTGCGGTGGAAAAGTACTTATTTTACTGCCAGAAGCGCTGAAAGATTGTAAAATATAAGAGCCTTTGGTAGGAATCGGTTAAAGCCCCTCAATGTCAATTTTTTTCCTGCGGATCAGCGGAATAATGAATTTTCTTGTGCTCCGAGGAAAATTGAGCGAAGTGTAACACGTCGTTTCGATTATAGTAATTGAGAGTCTGATGAATGGGGAAAAACCGAGATCTCTTCCGCGCCTTTTCTCAATGCGACAAAGCGCAAAGATCGTTCGCAGCTGGCGTGCGAAAAATTCTATCGAAGTAAACGGAATACTTATCAGGGAGAGAAAACGTTTTTCCTCCAGTTACTCACGGCCAAGGACGCGCCTCTGCATTTGCACTCCGCGCTTGTCATGCGTCCGGTTAATTATCGCGAGCGAGCACCGACTAAGTTGAACCAAGAAGTGGCTCGTTGACGATAAACCGTCGGTCAGAGTTCACGATCGCCGAGTTCGATAATTCCTGTAATTAGAGGGGAGGAAAAAAGTGTTTTACTAGCGGCATCGGCAACTTAGTTGGCAATTTACAGACAGCGATCGAAACTATCCTGCTGCTAGTTGCGATACCGTCGTCGTCAAATGTACTCGAATTTTAGCGTGGAAAAATGTTCATTAACTCCTTCTCCGTAATCGATTATTGACATTGAATACAAACATATGTTTATCGATCGAAACATGCCCAACTAACTCATTACTTGAGCCAACCAATTTATTAATTTGGGTAACTTGTTATCGGATTTTTTTTTAAATTATGTAAAGTAAGTTAACACAACCATTTGACCAACTAAATAATTGGACCAATCAACCGATCAATGCAATGCAACGAACTAATCAATTAAACTTAACAATTTCTTAGTTAATACCGGAAGTTAGTCAAGCCCGACCAACTGATGAGTCAAACCCACGAACTTTCACGCTTAGGCTGAAAATTGACTCGATTCAACCAACGTTGAGCGAAAACAATTTTTTTTCGCCCAGATAACTCACTCAACTAATTATGTAAGCTAGAATATAGTTGGTTCAACTTATATCACCGCGGCATTATTTTAAATACCACTTCCGTTTGTCGAAACAATGATGACTTCCGGAACTCCTTTACCTCGAAATAGCGGAGGTACGTGTTTCTATACGTGCCAGCTATTAAATTTTCGCTGACTCGATGATTCAGAGAGTTCGATGGAACGGACTGACGCGCGGTTTGCCGCACGCAGGAGGAAGAGAAGAGTCGGAGAAGCGAAGCAACGATGAGTGGGTCACCAGGCGACGTATACACTCCAGTGGCACGTTAGCGGAATTGTGTGGCGCTTAACGATGACTCACCTCATGATGGACCATCCTCGAACCGATCCGACTGCTTCTTTTATACGTTCCGACGGGAGAAAGGAAAAGGATTCGCAGATCTTGTAGATTTTGAAAAAATTCTCGGCTTCGTACGAAAGAAGAGAATTCCGAACGTAAACGAGGCTTACGAGAACCCGCGGTTATTCCTATTATGCATATTAGGAATAATAATTATAATACTAATCACAACTGCGTGTCAAACCAGAATTTTCATCGAACCCGCTTAAAGCGAAAGTATCGTTAGAGCAATTACCACGGGAGGTCGCGTAGATAGTGACGACGGTGAGTAACGTCCTAGGCATCGTTCTAGGCCTACATCATCCATTTCATAAACATTTATCGCGTAAATGACTTAATAGCTGTTGTTCTAAAAAAGAACGAAAAAAAGAAAAATCGGAAATTCAAAGAAACTTTTTATTCTGCATTTTATTCACTTGCTTTGCTAACGATAATTAACATAATTAATAATTAACATTTGTTTTTTACGTCAATTTTTTTATATGATTTTATTGCTACTTTCATTCCTATATAAACAATTTTGTTTTAAATCGAAATTCAAAGTGCCAACCAAATTAAACTCACTAATTTAATCACCATTCATAATTAATTTTTCAGCACCCTCATTTTTTTTTTTTTTTTTCCTCTTTGAATGAGGAAACTTTGATCGGAACTGTACGTAGTCAGCATCCTTCAGACTCTTGCATTTCCATGCGCGTTAAAATTCCCCATAAAACCAGAGCGCATTGAAAATCTTTTTTTTTTTTTCGAGTTTGAAGTCCCTTATCGTCATAACTACCTTAAGGAACGTCAGTGAAGACTAACGAGACGTCCTGGGCAAAGAGTTATTCCGCGACAAGCTGACGATCCGTGTCAAGGCAATACGGGCGCATCCCGATAGCTCCGACAAGTACGTAGTTGCCTATATCTATGCGCTATAGATCATTGTTAGGCGAGTAGCGTGAAGGAAGCTCGAGACGGAAGAGGAAGAGGAAAAGAAACAACCGAGCAGACGTTTCATCGCCAGCGGCATTAAAATTTTATTCAAGCGGCACTGTGCGCGCGATGATAGGCATAAAAACTGCCAATAAAATAGAAAAAAAAAAAGGATATGCAGAAATGACTGCCGAAGGAACTCGAGAGGATGGACAACTATACAATTTGCAATTGCTGTACAATTACGTTTTACAGACACCTTGAGAAGCCTGATAGAGGAATAAATTGTGGCACGAATTGTAGTATGTAACAACGTTGTTTCCCGATTTTTAAATAAATTCAATTGTCCGTTATCGTCCCTGGAATATTGATTGGCGTGATTGTGTAAGGAGTTAATTAGAAATGAACATGAATTTTATGGTTTTCCGCGAAGGAGACGAAGGAGGATTCTTAGGTCCCAATTGAATGGGCAAATGTACCCGGAAGATCAGTTTTATTCGCCAACCAGATTCCTGGTTGGATGGTCGATGGGCTGCCAGCCTCACTAAAATTAGTCGATGGAAATGGGCAAGTCAATGGGCAGTGATAAATGAGTTATTTTGGATCAAGGAATTGCTGACAATATCGATCTATTTTTCTACCACATCATTTTATCGTTGGCTCTATCAGTCAATTATCGATTCAATCAGTTCTGGGAACAATAATTTGAGGACTCGATCAATTATTCGTCGACATGAGCCAATAAATCGTTGGATCGGTCAAACATCTTTCGATCTACTCGACACTTCACTGGACCAATCAATCGATTCTCACCCAAACGATTTCCCAACAAATTCCTCGTGATCCTCTTCATGGACCTGAAAAGCAATTGGAAATCTCGCGATTGCGAGATTCTCAAAATTTCATAATATCGATCTATAGATCAATTTTCCACAAAAAGCAACGACTTTCACGTTAGACTTTACGTCTCGATAGTGGAAAACAAATGTCGAAACGACACATCTAATTTTGTTTCTTGGTTCTTTTTATTGTTACAGGAAATCTGGACAACGAAACAGCAACCCTCATGTCCTTACCGAGGTGCGGTGTCAAGGACAAAGTAGGATCTGGTTCTGACGGAAGATCGAAGCGTTACGCTCTTCAAGGTACGTGTGAAAAAAAAAAGAAGTAAAACAAGTTAGAAAAATATTGGAAATCGTGCATAAGGGAGAACCAACAGCCATCAGCATCCCTCGAAAAAGTCTTGCAATCGTTTTGATGAAATACATGTCGCTAATCGTATCCAAGTTTCACCGGTGATAACGCAAGTCTGAAACGCAGCGATTGAAAAATGTGTAACAATCAACTTCGACTCTCACGCTCCCGTAGAATTGGACCATCGGATTCTTAGTTATCGATTTCTCACTGCGATCGAACGTACCACTAGTTTTTTTCCTTTCCCGATGAAAAGTATAAGGATTGCGCGACGTTCCGGTCCAATGGCACCGGATTATCAACGCCATCGACAAATTCGGTGAACGTTGGGACACGTGACACGATTGCGTGTGCTCATTGCAAATTTCCCAACCCAAGACGAAATCGACCGTGCGTTTCCAGGCGTGCAAATTTATTATTTACAATCGGCAAACCCACTAATGATGATGATGATGATGATACGCGATGCATTAGTAATACTGTAATCAATATTTCAGTGCTAATGTAGCCTAATTTTTGCGTTAACCATTTTATGCATTTATAATTAAAACCCAAAATGCATAAACAAAATTCGAAAAAATTGTGGATGTCAATTTAAAGAATAGCATTTTTTTAACTAGTTCAAAGGAATCCAAACTCTTTCAGAAAAAAATCGATCCCATCGATTCCAGCGGTTCAATTGGTATTGCGAATACGTGGGTGGCCAACGAATGTCATCAGAAGCGTTGCTTTGTGTTTCTGTCGATGGTCAACCAGTCACCACGTTTTTATTCTCTTCTCTTTCTTACTTCCTGTCGCATTAACGTTGCGGAACGTCATCGCGGAGCCAGTCACCCTAACGGGTCGAGAAGAGCGGCACGTTCTTTGTGAGTAGAGAAGCGGGAACGAGACGTCGATAGGGTTACAGCGTTGAAGTAACAGTATTAGAGAAGATATCACAGAGGATTACGCCGCAGCGTGAAGTCCCTTAAGGCTCATTGAAATTCATCACGATTTGTGGATGCTTTTTCTTCCTCGACTCGACTCGAGTTTATTTTCGAACCTCCGCGCAGAGCCACGCGATGACCCCGAAGAAATAGATGAGTCATAAATAATGCATGATTTGTGGATTAAAAAGAAACAATGTGCGCAAATGTATTTGTGATTTTTGTACGTCCGCATTGCAACTGAAAATGACTTCAGAAATGCACGTGAAATAATTTCTGTTACTTCATCCGGGGAAATAATTTTTATCATTTTTACTTTTGCACTAATTAATAATTTACATGAGAATTATAGTCAAACGCGTTAATTACATTTTTTTTAGTGCAGATCAGACTCAAAATATGAAACAGCAGATTGCTTTTCATGTAGATTAAAAATAATGGTATTAATTTTTGAATGGAGATTGAATTTTGTGTTTTTTCTCAGTGAATGTATTGGTAAATTGGTAGCAGCGGGAATACTAATTATTGGGTCGGGAGATATCGATGGTCGCGATGGTATCGTCTGGTCCAAGAGACATTCTCACGATTCCATGCGTTTTTTTCATGATTGCATAATCGGGAGCCGATGGGTACGGCAGCAAAGTGAAGCGACAACATCGGTTTCGGTTGCATAAAGCGACGTAGCTGCGCTCTCACGTGGACCGCTCGTACAAACAGCGCTGCATCGACAGCAAGTGTAAATGCAGCGGCGGAAGCACGACGAGCGATGTAATGAGCGTTTTTAGCAGGAAAAGGTCGGGACACGTGTATACTCGTGAGAGTGACTTGCTTGTCTACATGCGAGCTTTGCGTGTCTCGCTGGGAGTAATCCTTCCAGGCAAATAATGGTTATCACTGCTATTATGCTCCTGTGGGTATAGCAAAGCGAATGCGATCGGTAGATTTACGTGCGCGGTTTACCACGTGGCAAATA
Source organism: Clistopyga incitator (assembly GCA_947507545.1). Lineage (NCBI taxonomy): Eukaryota > Metazoa > Arthropoda > Insecta > Hymenoptera > Ichneumonidae > Clistopyga > Clistopyga incitator. Next base: position 11,997,747 of record OX382177.1, read on the forward strand.
TGCCATTACGTATCACCATTCCAAACAACATAACAAAAAAAAAACACTAATCAAAGTCCTTTGTTAAAAATAAAGATCTAAAAAAATGATCAAAGGCGATATAAATATAATTTTAATTAATTTCGTGAGAAAAACAGCAACTTATTTATGTTTGTTTTGTGGAACTTTGTTTTTGTAACATTTCGAAAATTATATTGTAAATTATGGACATTTTTTTTTTACTGTGTAGATAAGGATTTGGGACGTCGACTTCGTAGTGAGAAATTTGCACGATAATCAGCGACACTTTATTCTCGGATCAGCCTAACAGTTTTTTTTTTAATGGAATTAATAAAACAAAAATTATAATTGACATTTTATTTTGGATAAATAACTGTACATTATTGTGGACCGGTTGTATCGTAATTAGCGCGAATGAGTATGTGGTTGATTAACATAGTAATTACTTTGGACTAACAATTAATTTAATTGCAATACATACTTCATTCCGGATGCGAAATATGATTTTTCCATATACGATATTTAAATACCTGCGGAAGCTACAAATTCCATTTCGTTGCTCTGCAGGCTCGCGTTGGCGTGTCAAGAAACTCACATACAAGATCAGCAAGTATCCGAGGCAGCTGGAGAAGAGCGCGGTCGACAAGGACATTGCAAAGGCTTTTGGTGTGTGGTCCGAGTACACGGATCTCACTTTTACACCGAAGAAATCTGGACAGGTATGAACGATCGACATATTATAGAATTTTCAATGAAATAATGACAATCTAAAAAAAAATTGTTACAAAAAAAAAAGACATGATCCATTTTTTATAAATATGCCCATAAGCATTACAGATTATTGTAATGGCGCAATAATTCACACTTGATTGTTCCAAATATGTTTAGTTCATAAATTAACCGAGCAACCAAAAAAAAAAAAAAAATTATTAACAAAAAAAAATGTTGATTTACTTCGCTGTTCAGGTCCACATTGAAATCAGATTCGAAAGGGGAGAGCACGGTGATGGAGACCCTTTCGACGGACCCGGTGGCACCCTTGCCCACGCTTATTTCCCGGTTTACGGTGGCGACGCTCACTTCGACGATTCCGAGCACTGGACGATAAACAGTTACCGTGGAACCAATCTATTTCAAGTGGCAGCCCACGAATTCGGCCATTCGTTGGGTCTCAGTCACAGCGACATTAAGTCAGCCTTAATGGCGCCATTTTACCGGGGTTACGATCCTAATTTTATGCTCGACAGCGACGACATTCAAGGAATTCAGTCTCTGTACGGTCAAAAGACAGAGGACGAAGGTATCGGTACCAATTTCCATAGAACGACGGTCGCTCCGCCGGGCGAAGAGGATCCCGAACTCTGCACGAATCCCAAGGTCGACACGATGTTCAACTCGGCGGAAGGTCACACGTATGCCTTCAAAGGTCAGATGGAAATTCATTTTTTTTTTTTTTTTTCAAAATGCGGGTCGGTTTGGTCCTGCGTTATTCTAATCAACAGAAATGATATGCAATGTTCCAATGAGCCTTAGACAATAATAATTTGGATGGCATAAAAAATTCAATGAACCTTGGACAGTAATCATTTTGATGACCTAAGCAATTCACTGACCTCACTAATTTTTCCACCTTCGAAATATTCACTTGTTCGGTTTGACTCATGAATTGGTTGAATCAATCGGTCAGTTAGTTGATCCAAGTAAAGTTGGTCCAACGCATCAGCAAAATTTCCTGCAACCAATTTTACCAATTACGTTAATTGTTACGAACTAACCATTTATCCCAGTGCAAAAAAAAAACAAAAAACAATCGATCAAAAGAGTCACTCCTTATTGATCCTTAGCGACGCGGAAAATTAATGATTTCCATGATTCACAGGCGATCACTACTGGAAATTGACGGCCGATGGTATCGCCAGTGGTTATCCCAGACTAATCAGCAACTCATGGAGAGGATTGCCCGGAAATCTCGACGCAGCCTTCACGTACAAGAATGGGAAGACTTATTTCTTCAAGGTTAATGGAAAATTAATAATAATCGAAGCCTTGGATTTATTTATACGTGTCGAGTACTCATGTTTCTCTTTCCCATTTCCTCAGGGATCGAAATATTGGAGGTACGTTGGCAAGAGAATGGATGGGGACTATCCGAAAGAGATTAGCGAAGGATTCGCGGGCATTCCCGACGATATTGACGCCGCCACCGTGTGGACGGGCAATGGAAAAATCTATTTCTACAAGGGAACGAAATTCTGGAGATTCGATCCCGCCCAAAGACCCCCTGTCAAAAGCACTTATCCCAAACTCATATCGAACTGGGAAGGACTTCCAAACAACCTCGACACTGCCCTGACGTATCATGGCTACACGTATTTCTTCAAGGGCAGCGCTTACTACCGGTTCAATGACCGAACATTCTCCGTAAGTCACGGTGTCAATATCAATTCTAATAGACACGTGCGGAATATTCGATAATTGAATATTCAACATATATGGGCAAAATTATATAGATATCAAATAATTCAATATTCGAAATACTTAAAAAGTGCAACCATTCAATGGGAATTGAATAAAAAAGTAATTGATCGTTAAAAATATTTGGAAATTTGACAATTCATTTTGTATCGAATATTCGCGGTGCTTCGTATCTCAAATATTTTCGTTGAATATTCGGTTACTTATATTTTGAATATTCTTTGATTGAAATTCTCAATAATCTAACGTTTCTCGTACGAAAGACGAATGAAGAGGAAAGGTAATGAGCTTTCAATTATTTTCGAATGAATTATATGTCGAAGGTGGACACTGCGGATCCTGCTTTCCCGAGAGCAACAGGCTACTGGTGGTTCGGTTGCAGATCAGCGAGCAAAGGAACGCTAGGTAATGTCCAGTGGAACCCCAAATATCCCGTGGACAATTCGTTTGTCTTCGGTAATCTGGCGGATATCGGTGGCGATCTCATTGGCAAAGAGAACGGCAAGGCTGACCACGGGGATTCCGACGACGATGACAATCACGATCAAGTCGGCGACATCATTTTAGACGCAGGTACAAATGACGATGAGTTCGAGACCAGGCGCTATTAAAATTCACCCCGCAAATTAGTATTAAAAGGAAAGGAATCTCGGAAGAAAACAAAAATTTGCATTCACGAAAAAGGATAAAGGAGGATCCAAGTCCAAATTGCTTAATTAACGTGCCTTTATAGCATACCTGGCTAGTATATACTACTACGGGCTTTAATAACTATCATCTTTATACACTAGCAAGTATCACGAATTTTTTTTGAAAATTTCATTTAATAATTCGTTGCAAAAAATATAATAATAATATTTCGTTCATTTTAATAAAAATTGAATTCTATAAACCATCCATTCCCATAAATAGCTGTAATTTTTTTTCAATTTCACTAAAAATTGGTAACAATGGAACGAATTTTTATATAAAATTTTCATAAAACATAGGCACTTTAATATACACCAGTAGTCACGCACTCTGTCCCTCCGATAACATTTCACGACCCTGAGAAAAATTCTCGTCAATTGATTTCCTCGCTCGTCCATCAAAACATCGTTATTTTCCTTGATTTCGAATAAACTGCATTTCCATTGCGTTACAAAGTTCCGTAGCACCGGGAAGCGGGTATTATAAAGCGCGCGGTAAGGTAATGCCACTCGGAAGTGATGCAACGTTACGTTCCTGACAGCGTTACGTTATCTGCAATTTTCAAACCATATGGAAAAATATTATTGCGCTCCAACGGCTTACACAGCAAGGAGAGTTAAATTCATAGTCTACAGGCTGCGCTATGACCGCGAGAGCGTTTTGTTCAGCCACTTCCGGTTTGTCTCTCGGTCACGATGAGCCCCCACCAAAATGCCGTTCCACCGACACGCGTGTTAACCGAAACGACAAAAGTATTTGCTTTTATTGTTTTTTTTTTTTCTTTCTCGTATTGCAATTCAATGGCTCACGAACACGAACAATGATGAAAAAATAAATGGCCAAAGAGGAACCGACGCGAAACGACCGGGTAACGTCCAGGGACAAGAGTACTGACCTGGCCAGCAATTTTGCACGGTGATGGTGTTAAAATACTAAAAAAAAATTACGACATCCACGACGAACAATCGCGAAGAGTAAATTAGCCATTTTCAATTATTGTGGAATCACAATATTTTGATTTTGCCATACAGAGTATTGCTCAACGATCAAGTAACCAATCGCACTCACCGGTACATCATTTCAATAGACTCGAAAAAAATAAAATACAAAAAGATACTGCTTTTAATTTCTTGGCCTTGTTTTTTTTTTTTTTTTTTTTTTTCTTATCTACTTTAGATAAATCTTTAATTTTTAATTTTTCTTGTGATTATAATATGTCATTTAAGTAGAAAAAAATTTCATTGAATCCCTTTTTTTGTGTGTCGCACTCATTATTAATTATATTTTGTCATCACTGCTCCGATTTATGTGTTCATATTCTTGGGCGATTTTTATTCATCTTTTATTCATACATCAAAAAGCACACAGCCCGTACTGTTTATTAGCCAGGCGACTGAAAGAAAAGACATTCTAGTCGATTGTACTCGTAAATTAATAACCAATTCATATATGAATTAATGAGATTATCGTTATTGTCAACTTGTCGCCATGAAAATCGCCAAAGAGTCATCGTCGTCGAGTCCAGTGCGTTAACCAGAGTAAATATTATAGACTAAGGATTTTGATTTGCATTTTTTATTTTTTTATTTTTCTACAAATTACTTGTGTCTCAATTAACAGCATCATTTATGTTATTTGAGTACGGTTGCGGTTACTTGAGTTTTCTCTTCTTCTTCTTCTTCTTCTTCTTCTTCTTCTTCTTCTTCTTCTTCTTCTTCTTCTTCTTTATATTTGTTTTGTGTTTGTCCTCTTTCTTCTCCTCTATCAATTTCTTTCTCTTTCTCCTTAACTGTTTTATGTTTGTCAATGCGAATTTTTTAACGAAAAATTATTGACATTGTTCTGTTGGTCTTGGCATGAAGTTTTTATGTAATTTGTTAATTAATTCATATTGCAATTGTGGTGGAGATCATCACACGAAGACGCCCAAATATATAACAGTGAGACAAATTTACCGAAACACATGGAATGGAACAACAACTATAACTATTACCACTATTATTATTATACGGCAATAATAAATTTGCAAAAAAAAATAAAAATAAATACACACACACACAAACGGTGCATGGTGGATACAAAGAATTCGGCGGATGGACGTTCTAAAAGTTGTTTGGAACATTTTCGAAATCGAGGGAATGCATTTTTGTCTATCCACACGCTAACCGGCACGAAAACAAGCAAATCCCTCACAGGGTTGAAAAAAATATTGTTGAACATTTGTTATTTTGTTACACTCATCCCAGATGCACGTGCTCTATTTTTTTCCACTCCCTTTATCTGCACGGAGTCGTTCTGCACTTGGCACGAATTTTAGAATAGACATGCAATTTTTTTACGATGGTTTAGTGAATGAAGCATGCTGCATTACGAGTTCACCAATGATTCTGTTATTCATGACACAAATCAACGAAATTTTACTTAAAACGAAGGGCGAAGTTATGCCTTGGAAATATATTTGTTTATATATTTCATCGACAATTCAATTTTTTCGGTAATATTCCTATAAGAATTATTATAAAATGTAGAAATATCGATTCCTTCGAAAATGAGAAATAGAAAGAATAAAAATAAAGATCTAATTCACTCCAACAAAATTTGCAAAAAATATTATTAATAAAAAGTGTGAAATAATTAATTCGTCCAATAATGATATTGAAAAAAAGAAATGTCCTATTAGTTTTTTATTAAATTTTTTGACACTTTTTGAATCGATTAAAATAATTGAAGTAATTCGAAATCAATTTTTCATTGACTCGTTAGCAATCGAATCGCGTTCTCGAGGTTGGCATTTGCGGAAATCATGAAGTTTCGCGAAGAATAGTTAAATCGATAGCAAGACATGCTGTTTATATTCTTAAATCTCAAAGAAAAAAAATAGTATCCACAAGTAAACTCGCGCCGTCCATGCTAACGCAATAATGCATAGGATTTGCGGTGAATCTACTCGATTCATACATTAAAATTCATTGTACACGATCACACACGATCGGCACGAAATAATTTCAGAGGACACGCATTAAGAATATCAATAGAAAGCATCGGACTGCGAATCACGAAGTCCCTTTCGTTCGGGGGACGTTGAACTTTGAACTTGGACATTAGGTTCTTTACTGTTCCGCCATATGAATTGAAATTATTCGGCATCAGTTGACAAGTCTTGAATAACAAAAAGGAATTAACGGAGTCAATTAGGTGAACTCATTAGTCGCGAGAAATATCGTTGAAACTTTTCAGTCAATCTTCTCAAAGATGTTAAACATTTTCGGACGAAGGAAAATAATGTGGAAACATTTTGGATTAACAGTCGATTTCGGTAATTTTTTGTTTGTTATAAAATATTAACCATCTTTGATTAAAAGATACTGAAAAGTTTTAATGCCATCGAAGGAACTTAGACAATCAGCAATTCATTTACAAAGTCGTTTCCATTTTATTCATAGAGATGAAAAATAAATAAAAATTAACACGTTTGTAATTAGCTACGAACGTTGAAAAATTTTATTATAGTCGTTACCCTTTTTTACGTTGCATTTCTTTATCACAAAATAAGAAGTTAAATAACCAAAGTACAAAATTTGTTTTCAATTGGAATTTACGACTTCGATTTTGATTAAAAATCATTTTTCAATGCAATTCTATTAAATTGGAAAATCGATTTTGTAAATCTGATGATAATGTCCTCGATGGTAATTTTTTTTTTTTTTGTAATATGGCATGCTGTACTCCCAAATGGTAATGGGAATATTAATGTAGTCAGAGAAACAGTAAAAAGAAAGAGGGTTGCTTGAGGATGATAGAAATATCGGCCAAGGGTGTTTGGATGATGATTAATGCTCCACCCGAGAAAATTCCGCAATTTAACGGAGGCTCAACTGCTGTTTCCAGAGGAGAACAACTACCGTCTCGGATCGTACGTGTACGAGAAAATATGAGCAAATAATTAGCTGCGTTGCGGCCGAGCTCGTGTTAAGCAAAACCGTGCGCCCAACGTGAACGACCAAAAAACACCCACGCACAAGAGGGAAAGAGAAAGATGAAAAACGTTCCAAACGATCGAGAACGAGGAGAAGTTCTTGTGCCGAGTCCTTGTGTGTCGTCCGCCGCACGGTTGTCGTTGTTGTGTCCAAAAAAGCTTCAACGAGCTTTTACAAAAACAGCCAATTTGCCGAATCTGCGGAGAAAAAAATTTGACATTGTTTTATGAAAAAAAAAGTCAAAAATCAAATCCAAATCAATGAACCTTTGAAAAAAAAAAAAAAAATCGGCGTTGTCGTGCAAAAAATACGAAATTGCCAAATATTTGGAGAAATAAATTTGACGTTGGTATTTGAAGTCTCTAAAAATGGCCGAATTGTTGAGTCTTTGATGAAGAAAAATTTCGGCTCTTGGTGTGATGAACTTCCTGCGACAATTGTCTCGAAATATTGTCGGGAAATTGGCCACGCTTTACTATTTAGTGTGAAAATCTGCAGGTGACACAGACGAGCAGCTAGTTACGTCCTCGAATCAGGACGTCGCACATTCAGGATCATCTTCGGGAGGTTTCCTCGCCAACTCGAATCATCTTCGGTCCTCGACCTTCGCCATCAGCTTCTTCGCCCTCATCCTGACGAGGTATCTCGTCGCCACGTAGAGAAGAAGCATTAACAGGAGCGATTCTTTCGCAACGAATTCAACTGTCAGCCACTCGTCATCAAGCGTACACATTCCATTTATCCTACTGAGTCTTTGGGATTGTTGAACGATCATGAAGCGGAGGATTCCTCGAGGAGGCGATAACGCGGCTGCTGATGATGTTAGCTGCTCGATATGAGGCGGGCATTTAGGAACGTCGAGAGAGCCAATTGAAGAAAAATAAGCCTGTGAATCCGATCGTGTCTGACCAAAGCCGGGCGCCACTACTTGCGCCTTATTTTACTCGCTGCCGAGCCCTTAAGGTATTACTTCTGCAACAAATATCAGACACTCGTTAGTACATCTTAGTACACACATGTATGAGTACTATTTTCCTTTTTTTTTAAACTAATAGTCAATAACATTTTAATTGACAATATCAGCATTTTGGGATTGGGAGATATTAATAATATTTATTAATATCCCGAGAATTTATTTCTCTCCTGTTTTGTTGTAGAAAAAAACTCAGAAATATCCAGAGAATATTAAAATCAGAATTTCCCAGATTCATTTTTTTTTAAATCAGAGAAATAAGTTATTTGAGAAAAATTTTCAGATTTCGAGATAAATAATTTTGCCAGTTTTAACACGCGGTGAAAAGTTGTAAAAAAATCCAGTGATCCATTTTACGGAAGTACTACCTTAAATATTTTACCATCGGGAAGCAGAGACACGACCGCTCTCCCGCGGCTAATTAAATCCGATTCAGTATTCAAAGAATCTCCGTGCGAGCCGAAGCGATCGTGCGCTTATCCATCGACTCCGTGATCGTATCGCTCAATTTCCCTGTCAATAATCCGTTGAAATTAATCGCAATTAATTCATGAATATTGCACGAGGTGAGAGTGCGTCGAAAGGCTCGCCGCGGATATTTCTGTACGCATGTTTATAGGCCGATCGAGCAGCCGCCCCCGCGCCGCTTATACAATTATTAATTAAATATTCTTGAGATCGACCAAGGACGCGTTATCGTTGTTACATCCAAGTCTGTATGAGTCTGTAATTATTGTATAAGCAATCGTATAGATTAATTAACATTGTAAAATAGTTACGATAATTGTTCGTTTATTGTTTTGTTTGTGATTGTAAGTCCAATATGCCGACCAATTTGTGGTGAAGCATCGTAACAGCGAATTCTCCCTATCCAAAATGTTATACACTGCCGTCGCCGCTGCCTCTGATAAAAGTCATTCGGTTGACTCGCTATTTCTAACGAATTGCATCGCTGATTAAAGCAATTGACATTTCATCCCGCGTGTCATTCCACTAAAATGTTGCAGCATTTTTCAAAAAATCAAAATTGCTTCGCGTTACGTTTGGCCCACTTCCAAGTATAATTAGATAATAAAGATGAGTTACAAGAATTCTTAGCTTTTTAAAATTATTCTTAAAAACACAAGAGGTTTCATACTAAATGTATAGCTATTTACTTTTTGAAGTTTTGTGAGGATTTGTACAATTTTTTTTTAATTACGCGATGGGAATTTAATTTTCTATAATATTTGAGAATGTGAGTGACGTTACATTCAACAATTTTTCGATGATAACGCAATTTGTAGACATTACAGGCATGCAGGAAAAAATATAATATTTCTGTAAGCCATTTAACATACTCACTCACGAAAATGTGGTCAATGATTCGCACAAAAGATATTTTCGAATCGCGATAGCAAATTTCGCAAAAGTTACAGCGATAGTGCATAGCAGGGATGTGAACCTCCATTATTTAATTGCACAAACATTGATCGACTACTATCAATAATTGCTAAGGAAAATCAATTTTCTTTACAGTTGTTTGAAAGTTTAAACATCTTATAAGCGCAGCAATTTGTTATGCTGATGTGATAATTTATAAATAAATTATACAATAAATGTTCAGTTGATAAAATAATGGAGATTTATACCTCTAGTGAGTAGACATTCGAGCAGCAACGATTTCGATATCCGGTTTAAGTTAAGCGATCCTAAGAGATTGTTAAGATTGTTATGATAACGAAAGGGCGCTCATTATCATTTATTTCTTAAGTATTACGAGTCAATGATATCGTGCTTTGACTGCGAGTGACCAATCATTATCTCTACGTAAGCATTTTAGAGAATATTTTTGTAATTTATAATTAATTAGAAGCATAAAATAATGTTAAGCCGTTAAAAGTGTCTTGAAAGTAAACAAAAAATGCCTTTAAAAATCTCAAGATAAATGCGTGCGGCGTTTTTCACGGCTGCGAAGTGCTAAAATCGAAAACGATTTAGATTAATTACACTGGTAATTTGATTTTCGAAGGCACGTCGTCTGATCAATGCGAATTAGAACCAAAAATATATACGACATATTATTTTAATACTAAACGCGATCGTCAGTGTATAAAACTCATATATAACTAACCGTTCTCACGGAGCTCGTTAAAAAACGCGACGATTTTCGGGGCGTTTTGTTCTTATTAAATTTTCATTACTCTAACTTCATCGATCGCTGCAATAAATTTTAATAAAATTTTGCAAAGTTCTCTAGTACCAGTACTTAATTAATGCTAATCGCGGCTGAAAGTCGCGATGATAAATCAATGGTACGTCTCGAGAGGGTCTTTTTATGTAATTTGCAGTGTCGAATTCTTGGGTCATGCCGTTCTACCGAAAGTCAGGGTGCCTAATGATTCATATTGAAACTTGCCAGACGGCAAGGCGCAAGAATTTGACCCGATAAGCTACCATAATGGCCCTAATTTGTATTATATATCCTATAGCTACGTAATTACATATCAATAATAAAATGAAGCATATTTTAAATCGTTTTCCTTTTCACTTATACCAACCTCATGTGTATAGACAACGTCGCATCGGCGTTCTTCAAATCGCTGATTTTTTAACAAAAATTTAAAAAAACTAATAAAAATTTCTACAATTAAGAAAAAATCGAAAATTTTTCGTACAAGTGCAGATATTTTTTGAAACTTTCGTCATTTCAGAGATTTATAGGAAAATGTTAGACGCCCCTAATTTGCATACCCCTTTATATACGTAATTACATACGAATAATATGATCGAGAATATTTAAAATCGTTTCTTTTTTATTTATACCACAATTATACGTATAAAAAAAAATCAGACTTCTTGAAAGATAATATCGTTATCTTTTTTTGATATGAATTAAATCCGGCCTTAACAGTGGTTTGTACTTGAGAAGTTTCGTGTAACTTTTCAGTAATTGTCTCCAATAACAAGTAACGTCTCTCATCTTCAATTTCTCCCAGATAAAGTCCCTCCCACGCGTGGCTATTTTCTTCGATATCTGATCGTTGGCCTTAGCGAAATTCAGCAGATTTCTGCAAAATTATAATTATACGTTAGACAAAGGTTTTCATTCTCTTAAAAATTTTAAGCACTTACTCCAATTGTTGTTGACTCGCGTCTCTGGGAACCGGAATATAATGAATCCAGGCTTTCATGGCGTTGTAATAAAATTCGGTCCACTCGTCGCCAACGTGAAAAACGAGAGAACGACAGAGGAACAAATGTTTGTGTCTGAACGAAGCTGCCACTCCGCGATAATTAAACAAATATTTATATTTGCAATGATCCTCCAAGGAAACTTCAGAAGCTGGAGGAGCGTGCAAAGTATCGGCGTCCGATTTCCACGCTTGGTTTTTAGTGTACCGAGCATCTACGAGATCAGGTCTTCGCCGACTGAGAAGCACTAAATTGTCTCGCTCCGAACTAGTTCGCGATCCGAGGAAAAAACCTTTGCTCTCCTTTTTCTCCCATGGATTCCGCTCACTAGCTTCGTTCAGAGATTCCCTGTGCTTGTCCCATCTGCCAAGGCCTCGAGGATAAAGCGAGATGGCAGGACCACCTTCCCAAAATGACCAGGCTGGATACATAATGTCGTAATAATCCAACGTCTAAGAAAATTACGGCGCTTAATTAATGAATTTGCTGTTTACACGGTCGAAAATAATTGTAAAGTCGTTACATTTATTTCGGCTGAAAAATATCCGCGGTATAAATTTCGTTCTTATTCATTAATAATTATCAAATATATATAAAAATAGTACAATTTTCTTTTTTACAATCCAGACAAATCCGACATCACTAAGTTTGTCAGTAAATTAAACATATACATATCAGTCTATCGTTACTTAACATTTTTTGTTTTTGCAAATATTTTGACAATTTTTAGCTGCGCTTATAAAATTATTTGCTGCAAGAAATTTAAGCGTCATTTACCTTGCTAAATGAAAATATTGGCAATGGATCTCCAAAATGTACACTAGACTGCGGATAGTCTCTTGTATTCACTACAAATTCTGTATCCGACAAGTTTTTCAGTAACTTGACAATAAAGTGTTCCACACCGGCGCATCTTGACGGAAACATGCATTCTTTATCTCTGTACAATTCACCATCGATGACTTGATAGAAGGTTCCACTGCCGAAAATGAAGTCTTTGTCAGTATGTTTTATTAATGTGTTATTATTGTATGTTTACCTTAATCGACGAATAATCTATGAGACGAGCGAGTACCAACCGAGTTCGGGTTTCTTCTATCGACTCTTTAGTAATACCATTTTTTCTGAATGGTTTTAAATCTCTGGTTATCACATCTGTAAAACAGCCGCAGTTTTTTAGCTGACAAGGTACATAATTATGTTCAGCATCTTTGATTGCTTTATAAAACGTTCCATATTTGTCATCCAAATCTGAAAATAGAAAATTATAATATATTACACTCGAAGTATTGTCGTTATTATTGATTATTAGAAAAAACACCACCTGATTTTTTATCACAATGTTTTCTAAGCACTTCTCATCGACTTCGCGATTTTTAATCATACAACATTAGCAGCTAAATTGTTTTTACTTGTAGGTTACCTGTATAATTTTTGTCCGAACTTGTATTTTCCTCGCATTTACCCTTTTCATCGATCGAACAAAATTCGTCATTTTTGCATTCAACGTTTATCGCAAATATCACAGAAAAGCTAAGAAGAATACCGACACGCATCTTTTGTATTTAAATAAAAACAAACGTAAACAAAATTCACCTTAAATCACTGGTCGAAAAATACGTTTTGCGACTGACGTGTCGGGTCTTAAAAATACTGCCGTAAAACTGCTTTACTTGCTGCAGGTAAGTGCAATTCAGCTTTGTGAAAACGAAAGGCGCTAAAAATCTTTCATCAGCTGCTCGGTACACATTAACATGATTAGCGCGTGTGTATGTGCAAAAAACCCGGGAAAAGAAGCTGGCAGCTTCATTGAACATCGTTGCAAATTTTCCTCACTTTTCTGCGCTCTAATATATTTTCAAAATGAATAATGGTACGTATGAACATTTATTTCAATTGCAACTCCTAAAAATTTAACATCCACGTCTCCGAAATTTGAGAAAATGACTATTCGTTTTTTTCCTATTTCATAGCCAATTTTTGGTCACTGACATTGCCATTAAAGTATCGGATGCGCGGATATTTAATGGGATTGAAATTTGTAATGCGTTTTTGTAGAAGAGGTTTTGGAAACTTAAGCGATGGATTGTTCGAGTTTGCATGGTTTAATACTTAGCCAATTTTTTGTCACTAACAGTGCCATTGAAGGATTGGACCGCAGAACATTTCGCCGCTAACGAATCGATGTGCAAACTACATTTGGAGGACTCTGATTGTCTGAGACAAATTCCTTCGCTGAACTCTGCTGCGCTTCACGATCTGCGGGACGGACAAATCGTCAGGTTTCGTGGAATGATTCAGGATATGTATGATCCTGAGTACTACTTTGAGAAGTATGAAGTTAAGAACAGTGAAACTGGGGAATGTGAGATTCGGAATGGAATGTATATGGACTCTGCAAAATGCTCGGTAATAGTAGACTTATTTTATGATTAGTCTAGAATGAGAAGCATTTCCACAGTAATTTTTATAAAACAATATTCATAGCGTTATAAATATTACATTTATGACAATACAAAGCGCCCCGAAATTGCCAATTTGGAGGGCAATACTCAATATTCCACGTCACAATTTATTAGACGTTCCGGAGTTGATATAGGGCATAGATTAAAATGATAAAGGTAGTACTAGGTGTGAGGCGCTTTAAGAGTTGTCTGTCTCATGTATAATACTGCCTACATTATTATTCTCAGCATTTTTTAGCAATTGAGCGTATATTAAAAAATTGCATTTCTGGATATCTAATATTATAGTTTACTCTATTTTTTTTTTTTCACTTTAGAAGGACGAGAACGAAATTATCGACGTAAATTCAGAAAAAAACAAGATCTCCGAAAGACATACATGTGTCGTTATATCGATTCCTGGCTTAAACAATTGGGATAAAGAGAAGGAAATTCTTTGCCATACAGAGCAACAATGTACAGAAAATGGCCCAGGAAAAAGAGACCATACAGAGAGCGAACCAGAACCAATGGACTGTTCAGAACCTGTAAGGAAGAAAGAAAAAACTGACAAAATGGCAGAGGCTGGAGGAGCATTGAATAATGCCGAGAAAAGAAATACTTTGTCAAGGGAACACTTAATGAATTTCCCAATTCCCATCGAGGATGGTAAAGCTTGCATCGTAAAGGTAATTAGAATGAAAAATATTAATTATCCGTTCGTTATTTCGATCGAGAGTTGCAAGCGTTTTTTCACTTTCCAATTTACGTAATTTCATAAAATTTTATTATATATGCAACAGATTATTTGAAAAATCCGCGTGTTTTGCGAGTGAAAAAGTGAAGAGAGGATTTTAACTCCACATCGAAACGATTCTCGATTGCCTGACGCATTTACTGATGATTATTTCAATTTTATTAGGTATACAATGAGAAAGTCGAATACAAATTAAACGAAGTCCTGGATATCGTTGGTTTTATTTCGCTGGATCCAATGTTGAGCAGGATTCAAAGCTCCGACGATATGATGGACGACGCAGAGATTCAGACTCACAATCCTCCGGCTTCTTTAGTTCCTCGACTGCACGCAATAAAAATCGTTGAATCGTCAAGTCGCCAGGCAAGCCCCGAAAATGGTCAGGAAATATTTTCGAAAGCTGAGAGCATTCGCGGCGATCTACACATGGTTTTAAGTCAGCTCCTCTTCGGTGACGAACTCGCTGCGGATTACCTCATTTGTCACCTTATATCTGCTGTGTAATGATTTTTATTATTTACACATTGACGAGATAAGCTTTATTATTATGACAGAATTTTCATTAATGCATTATTCCTAAGAAACACTGGAGATTGAAGATCTCAATGGGAATTCTATTCTGTCTCAGATACACAAGAAAAGATCAACTCTGTCTCGGAAGTTTTCCGATAAATATCACGCACTTTCCGATTGCGAAGTACAAAACGTTTCCGAAAGATTTCTACGAAGTTGTCACGAATCTCGTTTCGAAGAGCCATTATTTCGAATGCACACTCGAAAACTTGAATGATATGAGCATGGTGCCCAAGTTAGTAAATCAGAAGTTACAAATTCGATACTTTTTTTTTCATTTATTAAATGCGCAGCCTCGTTTCTAATACGCCTTTTTTTTCGCTTTTCATGTTTTTCTCACAGGAAAGATTACGAATGCAACAGATTAACCAGCGGAACATTGCAGTTGAGCAAGAATACTCATTTAGTGATAGACGAGACCGGGTTAATGAGTGGTCAGGTATCAGCGAGTGGTAGAAAAAATTACGAGGCTATCAGCGATCTCATAAAATTCCAAAGTGTTACCTACGACTTCAAGTACTTCACGATGGAGTACGAGACCGATATTCCAGTGCTAATCTTGTCGGAGGTCAAGTCCTTCATACCCGTGAGTATAGATTTTCTCTCCCGGCAACTCAAGGTCGATTATCGATCGATATTCCATTAATTATTTTTCTCGCCGACTGATAATCGATGTTTGCACTTCCGTAGTGTGTTACGCAAGTGCCTCTGAAGATTGATCGTGAAACCGAAGACCTTTACCCTCAAGTTCTCGAGGCTGCCAAGCAATATCTCAAAGACGAAGAACGATTGGCAAATATTCGCGAATATCTTCGAATATTGAGGAAAGTTGAATTCACAGTCGGCGAAGATGTTACAGATGTTATTCAGGACGATTTTGTGAAATTACGCCAGGCTGACAAACATTTTGGAGCTGATAATTTGCATACTTTGATGGTTTTCGCTCGATTAATGTCTTTGTCGAGGGGAAAAAATTGTCTGACCCTCGAATGCTGGAAAGAAACCGTCGAGAAGGAAATTCAACGCACACAAAGGCTGCCGCAGCATAAAAAGTAACATTTTTTCATGAATGTCTTAAATTAAGTTATTTTTTATACGAGGTAAATTAAATGAAACATTTGCAGATTTTGTAAACAGTATTTCGATTCTATTTCCTCTCCTATAATTCGTGTTATTTACATATTAATCAAATGGTGCGGTTTTACGTCTAACAAAAATCAATAATCTAATACTATTGAACTCTTTTGCTATTGTACATTTTCGGTGGATAATCTTAATTTGTACATTTGCTAAATTCCATTTCCTGGGAGTTTTGGAAACTCGCGAGTGGAAATGAAAATAGCTTTCGAGCGCGTTTACACAATATCGTGTAACACCATCTTGTCTTGTCGCCGAGACGATTTATTTATCGAGATTCATGGAACAATTTATTTATTTTCTATTATTTCGAATTTCCAATTTTTTCGTATGTGATCACCTTGTGATAAAGACGTTATTGCGTCTGAGAAAGTCTCATATGAATTTTATGAATTATTGCAAAACGATTAATTATGAACGATCGCAAAGTCACTATAACTTTGGAATCTTTTTTTTTAGAATCTTTTTTTTTACGCTGCCAATTTTTTTAATAGGTTCCGTATATTCCTCCGTATTTTAAACGGTATCACAATGAAGAAAAAAAAAATGAATAGGATCATTTACGCTTTTGTCCATGAATGGGTCCAAAGTGATGAAAAAAACATAAAGGCTAAAATATAATGTTATTTTTACTGTTTATAAAAAAGAATATAAATTAATTAGCAGTCCGTGCGACTACCTTTTCCATTGTGTCGTAAGTGCCTACCGTTAATTGCAGGAATGCAACCAATTAAACTAGTTACGGTAATAATGTTTCCCAGACCTGCCATATTTTCGCAGCCAGTTATTTTATTCCGAAGAAAAGAATGGTAAATAAATGACTATTATTCTCAATAAATATACTCGATTCCGCACGACGACAAGAGTAGGTCGATGGTGGTTGTGCGGCAGAAAAATGATAAAATTTGTCACTTTCTTCCAAAATGTTTCCACGATGGAAACAAATTTGAGAACAGTTGCGTTTTTTTTTTTTTTTTTTTCTACAAAGGAATCACCCAATAATTATTATACAGTAGAAGGTACGTTGTTGCCCTTCGCAGAAAGTCCAACCGTAGTTTTGAGTCTTTATTGCTTCAACAAAATCAACCAAGCTTCAACTCTTAAAATCACGCGCTGATATTTTTTGCTAGGCGTTTTTTCTCACCTAAAATTAATGCCAACTTCATAATTTTTAATTTTATGTTTTAGACGTCGTTGAAACTTGTTTGATCCTTCTGAACTGAGCGTAAAAACGTTTTTCAAGAGGGAACATGTATGAAAAGTATGTTTTTGTTCAACATTCTCTAGACACTGTTCGACCGAAAAATTAAAATTATCCCAACTCTCTAAAACTTTTTGCATGGTGAAGATCATAATGAAAAAAAAAAAACCTAGACTCGTTTAAGGTTGATCCAAACGCGAAGGAGGAGGCACGACGCTATGCGTATCAGGACGGAGATTTTGGCTCGCTTTAAGCACGTAAATAAATCTTATTACAATTATTATCGTTTACGCAGGTCGAAGACAATAAAGTAAGGCACGATTTACACGAATAATGATATTTCACATCGTTCGGTGCCTCTGACAGTCTTAAATCTTGACTCTTGAGTACGTATTTTCTTGTAACCGAAGAAATCGGTATTCCGTAAATAATAAACAACCGAGTCGAAATTTCATTCTCCAATTGCGGCAAAAATCACCCTCACATCAAAAACTAAATTAATATTTTTGCCCTTTCAACAAATAATATCATGCATAGAAACTTTCGATTGATTTTACAGAAAAGACAATTTGGTACAATTGCTTGTACAAAAAAATAATAATTTGTTAAAATAAGAAAAATTATTGAAGCTTCACTGTAAAGCAATAGAAACTTGTCGATCACTACTTTTTATAAATTCGTAGTCGCCCAAAAAAGAATCGAAAATTAATTCTTCCAACTGCAAACAAAATTCCTATCGATACTCGCGGACTATTTTACCAATTACAAAAATATCAATGAAGTTTTTACTGCGCATTATCAGACATTGCACCTATATGCTTTTCTGATAGGGAGATTTTGCATTTAGACTCAGGCTTGATTATTTTTCCTTACGCTCTAGAATATCCCGTCTCATCGAGAAAACTAGCGTCCAAAGTTCTCTGAATTTTCGTAGCTTCCTGAGCTCGACTCGTTCTTCCCTCTCGTTCTTTTTGCAAAAGTTCGAGGCCCTTTTTCGCAGCTTGAGCGTATCTTCTGGACAGAGCGGATTCGCCCTTTGCGCCGGGAATATGTCCGGTGTACCCAACGATCGGTGGCCTCTCCGGTGAAACTTGATTCTCTGCAAACAATAAGCTAAGACTGAGCAAAGAAAAGCCAAGAAAAGCCTTTTTCACACGAGCGATATTGGGAACAAACGATTGTCTTCAAGATCTACATCGTCAAGGTTAATTATGAAAGAAGATCGTCTCATCGAGGCGCCGGAAAAGTCTATAGATACATATATGCCGAGATGCCTAATAAAGAAAAATAAAATTAGAATGCAACGAGAGAGCTTGACTATATCGAGCAGCGTACGTGCCAGAGTCGCGTACCTGTTTCCGGTGCACCTTTCTCTTTTCTCAAGACATCTTCACAGCTAATTCTGCCGATGCTTTCTATGTATAAGTGCGACTATAATGATGAGACGAAACGGTGCAGTTGTGTTCGCGATCACTATGCTCGTAACACTTGTTAGGATATTGCGGATAATAATTATCAATTTTTTATTAAGAAAATTCGCGTGAAAATTAATTTTTCTTAGCATTTGTGCATAAGTATTCATCCTGGAAAATTGCGCATAACAATCAGAGGAAATATTTTTTCACCAACACAATTTGTATCCGCAAATGTTAAAACAAAAAATAAAAGCATTTACAGGCACAAGTTTTTCAACTGCAATTTTTGGAAACTATTGTTCAGGCTGTGCTATAATTAAGCCATTTCTTTTTTCAATGGAAAAAAAAAAATTCGTTGGTCGCCCAAGGGGGAAGTATATTATGTTTTGTTTGTTAATTGATTAATTACCGAAATAAGTAGTTTCTCTATCGTGACCATGATCGATTTCTATATCGACGTTATCCGCTCTCGCGCGGGAGAGCAAATTTCGCGGATTAGTGCGTTCCACGTGAGCCCTCATCGCATCCCGACGGAAACGCAATTTGCTCTGAGTTTCGCGCCACTCCCTGCCGCCTTCCTCCACCGCTCGCATAAATGAAAGACCGTATTTCCCGCTGAAGCCTGGGATGTAGCCTTTACAGAATAAGCAGAAAAAATAATTATTGACACAGCTATTTTATGAATTGCAATGAAAAAATAATAATAAAAACATACCGTCCTTATTTCTTTTTTGTTTTATAGAATAAGGATATTATTAAAAAATGAATGGGGCCATTTTTGAATATTCCATTGCATTATTTTATCGTTTCCGACAAATTTTTCAATATTCTTTTTTTTTCTGGCAATTCAAAATGTAAAGAAAAAATTCGTTTTTTTTACCTGTGTAACCGAGAATAAATGGAGGTGCTTTGTAAAGGTGAGCCTCATTTTTCCAATCCCTCCTCACTTCTTTGTCTCGTGCTATAGGTAAGAGAATCTCTTTGCCTGAATTTGGCCTGTAAGGTCCAGTTTTTAGAATTTTTTTTTCGAGCAACTCCTGAAAATGAAATATTATTATTCATTATTATTATTATTGTGCTGCACTATTGCGGAGAGACGCGGTGTTGTAACGCACTCACGTGTCTTTTTTGACGGCCTTCCCGATTAGATTCAATTATCTTGGAAAGGCAATAACAAAATTCGAAACACTGGAGTTACAGTCATTATCGTTAAATTTAATTTCAGTTTTTATTGAAATTTTGTTCGGCTTATTGAAAGCGTTATTCGCGGTGCCGGAGAAACTCTACGGAGGCTCTATATATATATATATATATATATATCTACAGGTGTGCACTTTTTCTTCATCTTCAACTTTCGATTTCTTATTCAAGCCTTATTCTGATTATCTTTTTATAATTTCTGCAACGGATTTGTCTAACGATCGATAAGACTTCACGAACCTTCATTATCTCCTCGGTATTGGCTCCGAATCTCTTTCCAACGCGAAATTTAAGCGTCGGACAATGTCCAGTGTATCTGAAAGAAAAAATGAAGTGATTTTTAAAAAATGTCAATAGTAATTTTTCGTTAAAGACAAATTGTTTTCTGAATATCATATTTTCGTGATTTCCAGTTTTTTAATAATATCAGAAAATCCGATAGCGCAAAAGACAATAATAAAATCTAGAATTACGGCGGGATTATTTTCAGATGGTATACAATTTTAGTGCTTTCACACAAAAAAAAGTAGAGCTTTTTTCCACTTATTAGAGCAAGAGGTAGAAAGTAAATCGGATAGATCACGACAACCGCATTTGATTTTCCACTAAACCTCACCCAAAAAAATCTGTGGCGAATGGAATCATTCACGTTTAATTGATTATCGGTTTCTCTCGGACCTCAAATTGATTCGTTTGGAATAGACATTCTCGAAAACGAATTATCACTGATTTTGCTGTACTTCAATCACTTTCAACAGCCTTCAATTTACTTTTGATACATTTTTTTATGAAAATTAATATGAACTGTTGGTATTTTTTTTTTTGTATTAATTATACAAAGAAAAATTGTTGTAAAATTGATATACGCGGTATAAGGAGCACTTCATAAAAATTCTGCTTACAATTTAACTATTAAAATAAAATAAAAAATTAAACAGTGTATTTGTCACTTTAATGTTGACTATGGTATTATGATTATACAATTTCTCTGAGCCCTAATACCCAAACGATCCTATTTCAGTCACGTTTGAAGCGACAAATAAAATTGCGTGGCTGAGCAAATCGAGTCTATCGGTTGTCCATCAAATTGCATCGTTCGCTCCTCCAATTTTACATGGTCATGGTACAGTGAGGAGCTGAGGCTATGCTGTCACTGGCACTGCAGCGCGGCGTCATTATGGATGGATTTTACAGTGCATACTCGTGTACCTGCACCGAGTATCACCTTGACTACAGTAATCGACTGCTACCGGAGCTCATACGCGGCTGATATTAATCTTGTATAGTGAATCGTTCATAGATTCTGATCTAGGTCGTGTCACTTATGGCTAATACGAAGGAATTCCATTCAGCTTCGTTGTAAAATCAGAAAAGACAATTAGAGGCGCCAAATCGGCACATTAAATGAAAATTAAAAAATTTAATTAACCAAAAAAAAACTTTCTATTCCATTTCTATTCGATGAAAGTCAATTTTGATGAAACTATTTTGCTTGTAATTCAAGTAATTCGGATAAAAGATGGCTAAGATACGTGACCGATTAACTACGAAAGTTTAGTTTGGAAAAAAAAAAAACAACAACAACAAGTGCAAAGTTTTACATCTAAGTATAAATACGACCGACCTCGCGCCACTAAAAGCGCTATAGCTCAGTCAATATTATGATTTCCGATACCAATATTGTCAGGGGTCATTTTCACAACCTTAAGGTATCGCTGTTGTTTCTGAACTCTTCGGGATAACTAACTTTGAAAAAACAGTATCACCAATTCGAAAAAAAAAAATTGAAAGCCTATATTTCGAAATTTGTGACATATAAGCATACAAATAACATGATAAATGCAATGAAATTAAAAAAGGAATACGAGAAAAAATGCGCAGAGATTATTTTTATCCAGTGACCAGAAGGCTTAAATAAAAATGAAAAAGAAGTCAATTCAAGATTCAATTCAAGATATAAAATCAAATGTAATTCCAAAGAGAAAAGTCAAGTTTATCATTTACTCATGAAATTAAGTTAACTAAAGAAAATCCATAGAATTGAGTTATTATTGAAAATTGACGAAAAAAAAAAAAAACCGCAACACTTATGATTTTTCGAGCCGGAAGTGAATGGTGTCTCGCAATCAATATCCAAGGAAAAACGTTCCCTTAGAGCTTGTGTGGAAAGGCAACAAAGGAGTCTGATGAGGAAGGAGCACGTCGTGAAGAGGGTGCATCGTTTGTGCGTGTCTGGAGGGTTTGCGTGGTACAGCAATAGCACAACGTAGTGCAAGTACGTGCCTGGTACCAAGGCGGGAGATATCCAAATGCGATTACACAACGAAAAGTTTGTAGCGCACCGTTGATGGCTGTATTTCTGTATTACCGAGGTCAACGTGAAAATCAAGCTTATCCGAATGATAAAAATTTTAATAAAAATACCCGATATATATTCTAATATCGCGATCAATGGAATATTACATGAATGAGCTCAAAGATTCAATAAAACTGTGAGAATGGATTTTTTTCTTGAATTGTTCGGATGATTTTTTTTTACATATAAATTGTTGGAAAAAAGATTTTTTCATTGAGGATGAAAAAACCTCACGATTTTTTGATTTTTCGTTTAGGTTTAAACAAATTTTCCTGATAGTCTTTTATGATGATAATAATTGGGCTTATCTATGCGATATGAAATTTAATGGAAACCCCCGTTGTATGCATGTACAGCGATCAATCGAACGTTAGACGAGTCTTTCCCGCCAACAGATCAATGATCTCCAACAGTGAGAAGCGCAGCGCGAGGCCCGGAACGCAACGAGAAATAAGCGGTTGTGCACAAAGCGTGCTATCATCAAACCGCGGCAACGTTTTTTTTTTTGCAATGCCGCTACACCGTCTCCGATCTCAATGTAGCCGCGTCATTTCCTTCGTTAAGTGGCACACAATGTGTCTCGACGGTTTTCTATTTATTTTCAAACGATCCGTTTCTTGCGCAGAGAAACCCGAATTAATGGTGATAAATAATTATTGTTTTTATCGCGATAACATCAAACACAGCAACTTTGTTTTCGATGATGACGTATCTCCAAAAATAAAAAATACAATAAACTAAACGTCCAATTATTTCTAATGTAATCAGTTGGTCATTTAAATTGCAAGCAGTCGGTAAATTCAAGTATAGTCAGATGATTAATTCAAATGTGTTCAGTTCACTAATTCAAGTATAACCAGTTTGTCAGTCCAACTTCAGTCAGTTGGTCATTCCAATTGTATTCAGTTGGAAATTCCAATTGTATTCACTTGAAAATCCTAATTGTATTCACTTGAAAATCCCGATTGTATTCAGTTGGAAATCTCAATTGTAGTCTGTTCATTATCTTCACTGTCGTCGGTCGGATAGTCAAGATGTAACTAGTTGGTTACTCTAGTTAATACAGATGTAATTGATACCTAACTAACATAAGCGCGTTTGGGGATCGGAAAAATGCGACACCTAATCTGCTTCTATGCGTCGATCTTGAGTCGAAATTGAAAACAAAAGTTGACATTGGTACGATCAACCGGCCGAAATAAAACGTACCGACTGACCGGCTCGAATATCTTTTTTGTATACAGCAACGACCTTAATCGTTCATTTCGCCTCGGCACGATTCAGGTCGCATGTAAGAGAGCAGCACTCGACCGCTTGTCGTCGAATGGTCCGAGACGTGAAAAGTTGTGTGTGTGTTTTTTTTCTTCTTCTTCTCCATCGTCTTCGTAATTTTTCAGATCCAAGGACAGCCGCATTATAATTGCTGGCACAATTATTACGAAATCAATTTACCTCAATCGCTTATGGTATAATACACGCAATGACGCGGATACGAAAAAAAAAAAAAAAAATATACTATTTACGGACTTGCTGGGATATTCGGATACTCGTTGTGTTGTGTAACGCGTCAACCGAGGACAAACACAACACGCGCTTCACAGACGCAAATTAAATTAGTCTACGTACACGAGCTACCGACTGATACCGATAACATTATCATTATATTTGCCGAGAATCAATTAGCAACTTCGGACCGGAAGACCAAACTCTAATTCTCACTTTTCCATAATATTACTATACGTTATTACCATCATTTACAATATCCGAAAATTAATAAATCTAGATAAAAACGTAATTTTCATTGAAATAAAAATATCATTAATATTTAAGAAAACAATATTCTTATTTTGTTTATTGACGATAATCACCAACTGATACCGATAACATTATCATTATATTTACCGAGAATCAATTGGCAACTTCGGACCGGAAGACCAAACTCTAATTCTCACTTTTCCGTAATATTACTATACGTTATTACCATCATTTGCAATATCCGAAAATTAATAAATCTAGATAAAAACGTAATTTTCATTGAAACAAAAATATCATTAATATTTAAGAAAACAATATTCTTATTTTGTTTATTGATGATAATGAGTTACCCTGGCAAATGCGCTCCATATCCCTGCCGATAAAATGTTTTCCTCTGTTCGGCGGTCACTGGATCAAAAACCATATTTCTCCCTTTAAAAAAAGGAAAAAAAAAACGAAAACCTATGTATCGCGAACGCACAAAATCGTCACAATTCCCGCACTAAATCATTAGCAGTGTCGGCGATTACGAAGCGTAGGGCATTTTGTGTTTGCGCGCCGAAACGATTGTGACGAGGATCGGGAGGACGCGACGATAATGCGGACGCCGCGCTGCTACGGGTTTCGAGTCACGAGTCGCAGTGATGAGGTCTTCAGGAGCCGCGAGCGGCCGCCCAACGGGAGTACAGACACAGAAACGGCAGCGCCAGGAGCAGCACACGTTCCACGCGGTTGCCGCGTCAGTGGAACACAGGACTGCGCGAAAAATACTACGCTAATACCTCTACATAGTAGCTGAGGAGCACGAGGCCAGCGACGATTTCCCCCCCACTCTCCGCGCACCGGACGCCGCACCTTCTTCAGGAGTCGCGAGTTGACAGTTCGCCGCACAGCGCAGAACAGCGCGAGGGTTTCGCGCTTTTTTTTCCACCTCTATCGTGTCCCTTGCTTCCGAATTGACGATCCTAATTCGATACTTCGAGCCATCACACTGTTTAAATAATGTACTTGTAATACAATGCGAAAAGGACCGGAAGTTCTTATTCGTAAATTGGTACACTAAATTATAAACACGTGTGCAATGTAAACTTGATTTCATCATTTGCTGTATTATACTTAATTAACCGGTTTTTGAATAAAAGTTTCGAATGGTTTTTAACACTGCAGCGAAGTCTCACTCTCCCTCTCTCTCTCTCTCTCTTTCTCTCTCTCGCTCTCATGAGCTCCAGAGATGCAGTCTGCGACTCCAGTAACATCTCTCCTATTTCTATCATTTTTTTTTTTTTTTTTTTTTTTTTTCATTATTTTATATCTGACTGACGATAATACGTATTACTCGATTTCTCACGCGTAAACCGACACTCGGCATGAAGTAGACGTGTTATAAGAGCGTGAGCGTAGAAACTATGCGAGTCGTCACGACGCCGAGAAAATCGATACCCCAGGGGGTTGAATGCACCGCCGAGCTCTCCTTCGACGCTCGCGACTCCAACCAAAGAAGGCGACAAGTTTGTTTTTTTTTTTTTTTCAAAGGAGAAGAAAGAGGGTCTTTGCATGGGAAATCGGGACTGCGGGAGACGATATAGCACTCGGTTGTTTATAGTGAAGGTACATTGGGTATTGCGAGGCAATAGCGAGGCTCTCGACATTAAATCAATAAAAGTAGGTTGTATGAAGTAATCGAGTTATGTTGGAATTGGTGCTATTATTATCGAATTACGGGACACACTGTCTCTTCGAATTTGTCAGCGGGGATTACGTTAAGCGAGTTTGAATTTTTTTCCCGTCTCCAACAATTTTATCAATCTTACCGACCGCGGGGCGAAGTACAGCGGCGAATTTTAGGGGGGTTGTCAAATCTGCAGGGGAGACTCGAGGCAAAATTGATTTTCTGCACTTTTGCGCACATTTGGTGGTGAACAATTTCCCTGTGTTCACAATTTATCGTGGGCAATTAACGTCCACGATAGAGTATAATACTTTTACGCGCCAAATTAGCAGCGGACGATTTTTAGCGCACGAACGGTCGAATCGAACGATTTTTTCGCGCGCATATCCACGTGAGATATTTTGGTCACGATCCAATTGCACGTGAAAAAAGTTTATTACAGTTTTCATTACCGACTGCGGTATTTCACACCCTCTTAAGGATCGTCGTAGCGAAAAAAAAGAAGCGTTAGCGATCTTACCCGCAGGCAATTCGAAGCCCCGATAATGCCACGATCTGTTTTATCAATATCAACAAAACTTCCTTACCAAAAGAGCTAACTTATCGACAGTCGGTAATCTCCGGTGGTAGTCGATAAGAGGAATACCTGTACTCGATATTTCATTGTTTTATTGACAATCAGAGTTGTGCAAGTCACGTTTTGAGACTGTCTGATACTTATCTCTTTTCAACTTATAATCACAGCTAATTCGCGCAGATTACTGAGTCGTATGATTAAATAGAAATTATCCGTACCCTTGAATGCCAGACGCAGCAGCTAAGACCCTCCTTGGTCTCAGTCGCAGCGCGAGTGAATATTTCCTCGCAATTACCCGCGATCCCATGCATCCTTATCTCTCTTAATTACAGTCCTGCATCGAATCGAATTACAATGCGAACGAGAATCGCCGTTGACGCACTCAGCAAATACACAATGCCTGCGGACACGGAAAATTCACTGTAGCGAAACTTCCTCGCTGTGGTTGAGGACAACGGAAGTGGAAATATCGATTTGCTATTGCGATGAGATTATCCACTCTCCCCGGAAGTCCGCCCACGCGATTCAACAAAACAGCCCTGAAATTTTTGCCACCAAGTGAAAGACGATAAATCGCGCGAAAGAAGAAGAAGAAAAAGAAGATATGCTGCTTCTCTTCACGTGCCGTATCCTCTATTGTCACCCTCTTTTTTTTTTTCGGCCACGTACATGGACTACGCAATTTCCTGGCCCTCGGTTGACCTTCAGCCACCCTCCGATGCTTTTGCGCATCGAAGGGTGAATTCGAGGGCCGAATAGAAAAGGTAGGACAGCGCGCGGCGACCTTAACGATTATCCCCGAAATGGCGCATGATAATTCATCCTGTAATCGACAGTTTGACACTCGCTCGTGAAGTGGCTTTTATTCGAGAGCGATTCACGCGATGGTGTGCACACGATCGGGATTTAAAAATACAAAATTAAACGTACAACGAGCGAAACGTCATCGCGTGTACGAGCGTAGATTGTGGGTATCAACATTGGGAAAATCAATGGTAACCCGTGACGTACGAGTCCCGCCTTAAGCTCGGCCAATCGGCGTCGAGCTCCCGAGCCCGCGGCCCCACCACTTTCGATCTACACTTACCGTACGCCGCCCAGCGTGCTCATTCCGAAACAGGCAACCGCCGTGATCGCACCGATACATAATACAGACGTTTGGCACGTTGTCGGAAAAGCAGAACACCGATATAAACCACCGTGTGAAATATACAGCGACGATAACAACAACAAATAAACGACAATCCATTCGAAACTAAAGTTGCTCGTTCCATGAGCTCGATCGGTTTATGCAAGTTTTCCAATAATCCGATCAAGGAAGCGCATCGTTGAGAATAATCGAACAGAAAGAGATCGATTAACGAGAAAAAGTCAATCCGAAGTTGTCACGAAGTATCGTAGAGATAATAATTTGCCGATCTTTCCGATATTTCCAAGATTCGGCGAAAATCGGCCTAGTCGAGTAACCGATCGGTGGAATCGGCATCAGTGACGCGATTTTGAGTGTATCGCGAGAGACGAAGAACGAAACAATTGGAAAAGGAAGAAGGGAGGAAGAAAAAGAAAAAAAACAAAAAAACAGAGGGAAAGACACGGAATCGGTAGCAGCGACAACGCATCGTTACAGCCGGAACTTTCTCGAAGGGCGACCACGCAGAGTGCAACCGGAACCGACGAGATGGCGTTTATGATGCCCGTTGTGAAAAACGAGTGGGATATTTACAAAACCAACAGGAGCAGACGATCCTCCGAGTGCTCGAATCCTCAGGCCTGTCGCAGCAGAAAGGTGAGTGTGTGTTTCGTCACACGTATATATTGATATATGTATATATATATATATATATATAGACATGCATAATTAAGACGTGTCACATCGGTTAGCGAAAATTGCGCTTGGAGAATGGGAGGGAATGAGAGGAATAGTGAAGGATAGCCTCTTCAGGTTGTGCAGGCAAGCTGCGCTCTCGCGTTCTCCTCGTCCCACCAATAAATGCCTTCTTCTTTTGGAACCGAGCTACGTATTCAACGCTTCTGCCCCCCCCCCCCTACTTTTCGCTCTAATGCATCATCGGCGTACTCGCGTGGAAAGTAAATGTGCGAGAAAATATATATCGGTTATATATCTCAATGCCGTGAATATATCGTTGATATTCGTTAATGAGAGAAATGTAATATGTCAGAGAGTCGGTGATGAATTTGAATGGCGGAAATATATCAGTAATATGTCTGAATGCCGTAGATATATCGTCGATACGTGATAATGACAGAAATGGCATAAATATTGAAGATGAATTGAAATGCATGTAAATTATGCGTACATTTGCGTTATATCGAAGATATATTTTAATGGTGTATATCGTAGCGTGAAGATATTAAAATATCGTATATTCGGAAACAAAAAAGTCGCACGTTAATTTAGCGATGCAATTGCGGGGTTTTTGAGGGCAAAAGTAATTCTGTGATTGGTCAAATATTTTTGATGTTTATAATTAATCATCTTGATGTTTATAATCAGACATCTGCTTTCATTCGCATTTGCACAAATCGAGTCAATAAACAATCGAAGATCTCGATAATCACTTTCCTGCTCGGTTAATCGAAACGAATGTGTCGAGGGACTCGCTGTCGCCACGTCTCATATCTACAAGACAAGTCTACCGTAATATTGCGCAAACCAACGACAGACATATAAATATAACATTTGGCAAGCGAGCCAGTAACGAGCCGAAAGAAAATTCAAGACAGTAATGGAAGCTTTAAATGAATAAACCAAAAAATAACAATAATAACGACACGTGATGTGAACACGCATCCCGGTGATTTTTTTTTTTTTTCTTTAGCAATTGCACTTCTAGTCCTCAGAGTATTTTAGTCTCTAGAGGCTGTCTATCATCCCAGATGCTGTCTAGTGACTTAAACTAGAAAGCGAGGACGAGAATTGTCGGTGGGGATCCGACACGTGCGCCTAAATAACGGTCGTTCACAGCTCAGGAGCTGCGTGTGATCAAGGCCTGCGGTGGTCATCGCAACAACGTCACCCTCCTCTCTTTACACAGAGCTCGTGCTTTATCCTTTCGTGAAACTCGTTTAAAGAGCCGCGAATCTTATACACGTGATTATTCGATCGAAATAGCGATACTTTGTCACCGGGAACAAAAAAAGATTTTGGCCAATTGAAAAAGGTCGACGTACGCTATGATTTTTTTTTTTTTTTTTCGTTAATTAAATAAGGCATTTGACTGAGTATACGAATAATTAAGTAATTGTTATTATTTTTTTATCATGCTTGTTATCACTGCATAAATATTAGCGTAACGATGATACTTTTTCAATTGAGGATTTGAAAGATTGAAAATAAACAGAGTTTCTCAGTGATAAGGGTTCTTTTTCTTATCCGAGTGCGATAAGAAATATAACAATTCGTGCGCACTCGGGAATTTAAAAAGAGGTTCGCGTCGAGTGGATGCAATCGATAAAATAACGAGAATACTTAAGCATCCGGCGCTGACGAGTGACGCGCGTAAACGAATCGTGTTTACTAAACAATTGGGAAATTGCGAAGAGCGAAAAGTGACGAAGATGTACATTTTGACCATTCTATCACGGCGAAGCGAGAAAATAAAAAACAAAAACAAATTTTAACGAATTAAAGTGACTCTTCTTTGGATTTTTTTGCCTGTAATTCGAACAAGACTCACGTGCTGTGCTATTCGGTCGTGATTTTGCGATTCTGTACCGGCGCTGACGCAACTTTCCGTCTCCTCGTGGCAATTCGTTGCCTAACACTGTAAAAATGAGTTTCATTCGAATGTTGAGTAATAAAGGAAGCTCAAGGCATTCGCCGGTATTTGTGATTGAAATAAATAATAAATAGCGTCATCATTATTTACCGTAATAATTTGTATATGTAATTTTTATGAATATCGACCGGAAAATGGTGGAAAAAAAAATTATTATTGCATTTTGCTTTGGCGCAGGGAAATAATTTTTTTTATTCAATAGTAATTTTGGCTGTTTAGCTTCGTGGCGTAAGCATAGTAAATTGCAGGTTGAGAAATTTGGCCGATGGTCACGGCGGTTTGTATTGTGCACAGAGAGAATCCCAAAAACCAGGAGCAGGGGATTAGCAGGCGAAAAGTGTGCGGCTCGGTCACAGTGAGTCGCACGCATTCTTCATCTCAGGGGTGCTCAACTTATTTATAAAATGGAAAATAATAACCTATTTTTTTCAAGACAGTTAACCAGGATTTTAATAATAATTGTGGACAGTCATTATAAAGACAAGTAATTGTAACACGGGCTTAAAAAATTGGGTATTTTTGAGAACCACTGAAAATAATGTTTAGGCAGCTTTAGATATGCAAATGAGCTTGCAGAAATATAAAATCGTATACTTGTGCAATATGCAAATGTTTATCATTTTATGTCAATGTACCAAATTACTCAAAATCAATATTGCAATTGTGAGTCAATTGAAATCGTGGAAAATGTTTTACGCTTGAGAACCGCTGAATATTTCATTCATTGATTCTGTGGCAGCTTCAGATACGCAAATCATGAGAAATACTGTTGCAATTAAATTTTTTTCAAAAGTTGCATTAAGAGTTAGTGCAGAATTTTGGCATTGCGAATGAAATGTTGATCACGAGGATGACTGAAAAAAAAAAGGAGGCGGTTTTTCAGGCTCTGGAACTTCCGCATCTGGCAAAGGCTCTGTGACCTTGTCGCTGTATCGGAAACTCACACCTCCGGCAATTCATTCGCGGATATTTGATCTCTGAAAGCATACACATTTTTTTGCAATATCCAATTATAGCGAAACGGGAAGTGCCGAACGCGGAAGCCAATGAAATATAAATTATCCCATAGAGCCAGAAGAGCGCAGAGTCGGGGGGAGAGCTGAATGAGGCTCAAGGTCAGACAGGGTTTTCTGCGCAGAAACCATCGCGTATTAATATCGGTGACCATCCTTTGATATATTAAGTAAATAGGAAAATTAATCGGCAAAAATTGCATTTTTTATTAACACGCAAAATAATTGTTTTATTCGCTATTCCTCATTTGACACCAACTTCCGGTCGAAAAAAAAAACCAAAAAATCCGTGTATTTTATTAAATATTAATCAAATAAAATGCAATCGAAGCATACGTTCATAATGAAATTATAGACAGTCCGTTTTCTTTAATTTCAACCAAATTAAAGAAACTCAAAATTTCTCATGTTTCAATCGAATAAAACATCACTCAACAATTGCCATTTTGCTTTTTGTTCGGATTTCAGGTCTCGGAATGCTCAAAATCCGAGGGACCATCGTTGTCGACGTCGCCGGGTTCGGACTTTCTGACCTCACCTGCCCACCGTTCAGTGCCGCTGACGTCCCGTCATTTTTCGCGGACCTCCTCCAGGGCGTCTCAGAGTTCTCTTCAGAGCCCGAGCAAAAGCACCGGCACATCGCCCCCCAAGACCGGAAGCTCCAATTCTCTGAACAAATTTCACAACCGTCTGGTCGACAAGCTTAAGCGCTCATTGAAAAAGGCCGACGATTGTTCCGAAGATCAGAGAAATCTTTCGTGAAACACTCAGGGGGTTTTGGGCCGGCCACCATTGTCCGGTTCGAAGCCGATCGAGATCCGACGTACCTCGGCACCCGGAACCTCCGGGGACTCCGCTAATGGAGAATGCTGCAAGGTCGCACGTTCGTGCCCGGATCAACCTGCTGCCTGGTAGTCCGTCAACGAAACAAAAGCTCTCTGCTCGTGTACGACAGATTTTCCGATAGCTGTCAATGCTGGAAAGGAAAAGCTGTCTGCAGCACAGACGCTTGAATATCGATGAGGATGGTGGAGATGATGAAGAGGGCGAGGGGCTCCAGAGCCCGAGAAAGTGCCTCGCGAGATAGAGAAAGAAGACGATGAAGAGGATACCGAAGAAGGTGACGATGCTGAAGAGGATGCTGAAGAGAGTGACGATGCTGAAGAGGATGCTGAAGAGGAACACGAAAATGAAGAAAAGTTGCTGAAATAAGAATCTTCCGAACAGGAGTTCGGAAAAAGTATAACGGAGTTAATGAAACGAATGATGGAAGAGAAAATTCAAAGAATTGTGTAAATAATTAATCTAGGAAGATATTTGAAAGATCGAAGATTATCGACGTAAGCAACCGGAAGATCAACGATGAGAAGAGGTTCAGAAGGTGGAGCGAGGATCGAAATTGGACAAAGGTCAGTGCTGAAGAAAAACCTACAACTCCTTCTCTATTTTCTCCATTTGCGAAATTACAGACTCATTAATAGACGAAGAAAAATTTCATTTTCCTTTTGAATCTTGAATTTGGTGTGGAAATTCCATTAAAGATGTCGATGACAAACAATTGTTGTTTAAAAAGGCGGCCGTTCTGGCCGAGACTCGAGGATGCATTTAAAAACGAATCCTGTTTTCGTCCAGGCCAGATATCGCATAGGGTTCGGTTCGGGATCCTTCCTGACGTCTTCGGAGGTCTTCGGAGGTGGTCAGTCCTGATAACCGTTCTCCACAATACATACACGAGAGAGAGAGAGAGAGAGAGCGCGAACGTTCCAAGGCATATATATAAATATATATATATATGTATGTGTGTATACATATATATGTGTGTATATATATATATATACACATAGTTCCTTGTAGATTTTTGCGCAACCCATATACGCGATTACGTTTATGTCCGTTATTAATTATCTACTTGATTAAATTATTTTACTTCCGTTAGATCGTCAGAGCGCTTTAGCGAGACTTATTTATGCAGAAAGAAAAAAACAAAAAGTAAAATAATAAAATTCATATTGTTATCGCGAAACGAGCTGTGAAGTTGAGAGTAACGTAGAGGCATATCTCGAAATTCCTGACACCGAGAGAATTTTAATATACACTCGAATTGTCGTCCTGGTTACTACGAGTGATGTGTATTAAATAAAATTTAAGTATTCAATGTTGGGCAATTTGCCAGGACTTTTTTTGGAGCTCTTTTTCAGTTTCAAAATCAAGAATCTTTCCAAAAAATCGTTTGATTAGCAATTGGAATATTTAAATTTCAAAGGTTAAGCCTGTTTTCCGGAAAAAAATGCGATCAAGTTCCCGCAAAGAATTTTAGACTCAACAAATTTGCCCTGAATTAAATTGAGTTGCATTGTCGAATTTTTCAGGAAAATAGAAAAATCGAGTAATGGAATTTTTTTCAAGCCTCACTTGTTCTCTTGCGCGAACAAAATCTGGTGTTGGTAATTAATTTTAATATGATGAAAATCATTTCACGAACCATATTCAATAGTTGTCACCGAATATTTGTCACGAAATAGTTGCCAGGACTACAAAAAATTTCTCCGAGTGTTGAGAGTCGAGCAATCACGAATATTGTAGTTATGAATAATAAAGTTGTTGAGAATAAAAATAATGACAAAATAAAAAAAAAAACGAAATGGAATTGCTCGAACAAAATGTTTCGTAGTTGTTAAGAATAAGAGGATGGCGGTTAACGGTGAGACTGAAAGTTTGAGCGAAGCAGAGAGAAATAAGATTCAGAAAAGAAACTAATAGTTACGGTAATGCTGGTTGTCGCGACCAACAGCCTAAGAAAAGACTTATTTAGAAAATACGTACGAAGACTCATCAACTATTTAGTAATTATTATATTTATAAAACAACTCGACGACTTTTTCGAGCCTTTGAACACCGTGAGGTGAGCTGGCATTATAATCGAGTGACTCTGTCGACGTGTAAATAAATGCCCACGTGCAGGAACGTCATTGGTAAGAATTGGCGAATCGCTTTGGCACTTAGCCTCTCGCACACAGCTCGCAACGATTTTTCCATCTTTGTTGTCGTTAAGTTTTGCGCGAGTGCTACTTTATTCGAAAGATCTGTCAAAAGAACAATAAACGAAGAAAAAAAAAAGAAGCACGAAAATAGCTGTCCTGCGACGGCTCGATTCGAACTGCGAGGAGATACAAAAGAAAAACTGAACGATACCCGCGTTTAACTCTGTGATACAGTAAGCTATAAGGTTAAATTTATTTTTTTGCAAAGATTAGCGAGAAATGAAAAAGCACTACGAGAGAGACAACAAAAATACCGTGTATATCGCTGATAAAATTAATTACAAAAACAATATATGTTAATTAGGGTGTTTCGCAATTTTTTGTTTTTTTGTTTTCCAACATATAAAATTCTCAATTAATTTAACAAATAAATGTAATTTGCGGTATTCGATGAATTTGGTTACAACAATTTCTCTGAACTTCGATTAATTATTCTCAAGCAATGAATAATTTTCAATTTTATTCCTCAATGGCGTTAAATGGTGTTCACAAATGTGTTCTGTAATAAAATGTTTTCGCGGAATGAAAAAAATTGTTGAAACACTCTAATCGAGATGAATAAAGCGCTCTTCGCCCTTCTTCGAGAATTGTCTCGAAAATCGGCAGCGAAATTGGCCGAAGGAGCTCTATCGAGGTAATTAAACCTAAGTATAGCGTAGTAAACAAAAAAAGGTAATCGGACTCAGGTCATAACGGTGCTGGGCCGAAGGTTGACGGTAAATCAGCAAGCCTTCCTCCTCGAAATTCACAATCGTTGAATCTCAATGCGTTTTGGGCTTGAAAACGACCATCAAGCAAAAATGGCGACCCTTAAAATGAAAAGCTGTGCTTACATAATTACGTTCGCCTAAAAATATAATCACTAATCGCAAAAGCATTGATAAAATTATTCCGAATTATCGCGAGAGCATGAAAAATGTTTGATTGAAATAAAAATATTCGCAATGCGTTTTCATTGAAGTGTTGGCCATTTTTGCCGCCGAGACAACAAAATTCGCCCCACTGATATGTACTGCGATTTCACTTGAGCTTGGAGATGTGATTAACAAATTATTTATTGACTATTCAAGGAGATAAGCGAGTCGATGGATTTTCTTTTATTTATTTACGTTTTTTTTCTCATTTTTTTAAAGAAGACGAAGAAGAAGATATCGATGGCGTCGTTGCAGTTTTGAAGATTATGCCGTGCGCAAATGGCAAATTATCGTTGACAAGAGCTGATTCTCAAAGATGAGTTTTGGAGTTTCTAAAAACTGTATATTAATTTCGCACTTTTTAATGAGTCTACCAATTTAACCGGTGATTTCATTCACCGTCTGCGAGGTAAACGTCCCAATGGCTGAACATGTTTCAGTGGCTGGACGAAATGCGGAAGTGCAAAGGATAAGAATTTTTTCAAGCATGTCCAGCGTCTGGAACTTCGCTGTTGAGCATTCATCCATTGAGATCTTTATCTTGCGTCGACTTTTCGTTCCGGGACTTTTTGAGCTGATTTTTTTAAGTATGGCTGAGGAGGAGAACGTAGGTAAGAGGAAATAAGAAACTGCCAAAAATATAAATTAACAAAATAAAGAAAATGGCCAAGTTTACAAAAAAAAAAAATCAAACAAACTTTTGTCACGATATTCTCCTCATCCATAATGATTAAACACTGCCAAAAGCCCAAAAACTTGTCGTTAGTCTAGGCGAACATTCGCTCCTTTTTTTTACAACGTAAAATGAATACACAAACTAAAAAAAAAAAAATGTTTAATTTAGGCAAGAGCAACGTAATTTCGCTTATTTTGTATTTAAGTTATTTATTATTTTTCGACGAACTTCTTGTTGTTGAACATTTTCTCGATCCCAGTCCGTCACGATCAACACGATCGACTTTAATCGAAAACTCCTGGGTACACATTCCATGCGCATATACGAACAATAAGTGTATTATAAGAAGCGAAAGAAAACGTAATCGGCTAGCCTTTGATAAGACAAATTCAGAAACCGAGAATTACATGAGAATAAAATAATATAAACCAATATATCGAAAGTTTAAAGAATGCTTAACGAATATATATATATATATATATATATATAAACTTCGGTTTAACGATTACTATGTATAATATCGTGATTTTTATGTCATGTTCAATAAATGAGTATGAAACGAATATATATACTGCCTTACAATTATTGCATAACCCAAAACCTACCATCCTTTTTTTTTAAATAAAAAATTGCGTGGAGAAAAAAATATATGGTAAATAATTCACTGCTGTTTACCAAAAAAAAAAAAAGCTCTCGAATTTTAGAAAATGTATAATACATTAAATTTACGAAAAAAATTAATAAAATGATAATCCTGCGAATTCGTTTGAAAAATGTTATCGTTATAAAAATGCAGTAATTTGGGAAATTCAGGGTGCAAAATTCTCGTTTAAATGCACTCTAATTTTGGAAATGTTTGCTTAACGATAATCGACTGGTGGTTAATACCGGACGGTCTCCTAACGAGACTAATCAACGCAAATATACCAGCAGGAGAAAATGAATCATCATTGCAGAGCGGTGTGGCTTTTCGCAGCACACGTACGGATAGTCCAGAGGAATTTGCAAGTGGATACGCCAATGCTGTACCGTCAATGGAAATTTCCGCTATGGGTAATACCGCGAAGCAGAATGCGTGTCGTGCAGTAGGTACTTGACTTTTGTCACGGTGAAAATTCTATTGCTCGGAATTACGAGCCAATTTTCCATTACAACCAATCAACTATAGTGCAAACCTTGTAACAAAAAAAGCCACACTATTAATAACTGCAAATAAAATAGATAAATACATGAATTAACTTTTCAAGTGCACCGTTGCTATTGAAAAAAATATTGTAACTGAAATTTTTCTGTATGAAAATATTCTAAAATTGTAACTTGAAGAAAAATAATTTTTTCAAAAATTTTACACACAGTAAAAACAATATGTTTATACAATTAAACGAAATTTGGGTAAATATTGCATAATTAGAATATTAATTGAGCAACTGTTTTCTAATTTTTGTTACTCATTTGCACGTTGCATATTAAATGGTCAATAATTGTGAGAAAAGTAAATAAATAAATCCCACGTGACACTGATGACTATATATGCTATTAATAAACATATTGGGAACACAATCCGAACGTCTCACTGGTACGATCAATTAATTGTCGGCTCCGTCCGCAATCTGAGTAAGGACCTTGGACATCCGGTGTACCGGCGTAATGTGCCTCTATTTATCGTCGACATGTCATTCGATCACAAGAGTATTCACAGAGGCCATATATAGTAGCGGTAGGAATGGAAATATTCAGTGGAATCTGTGTCGGCTGCGAAGTTTTTTATTTACTTTTATTATTACGTTTTTACTCCACTTTCCTCTTTAAGCGGATGCTAAATACCATTAGAATCAATACATAAAATGTCGCTTTTCCTGGAGGCGCAGAAATCATTTATCCACCGATGTTGCAACAATTGCAATTGCAAAAATTGCAATTTTTCTACATTTCATTTATTTTTACAACAATTTTTTAATAAATAATAAATATGGAAAAAAAGTAGCCGAGAAAATTGTGGTACCTCATTATTAATTTTTCATCTTACGCTAAAAATACTACTAAAAACTTCTTTTTTGTTAAATACAAAATCAATATTTTCAATATCGCCAATGATTTCCTTATTTATGTTGATTTTTTTGTCGAAGAAATCCCGAATTCTGATCGAATCAATTTTTGTGTCATTAACTTGTTTGTAAAAATCCCTAAAACATAAATACATTTTTTTCTCAAATAACGTAAATAGTCAACGTACGTCAATGCCCGTTAAAATGATTTTTCGATGATTCATTTGAAGTGCTCTAAAAATAGAACCTATAGATTTAGTGTATTATTGTTATTGGCTGTAATAATAATAAAAATTAACACTGCTCCAAAAAAAGTTGCTCGCTGCTATTTTAACGTCAAGTGTGAATTACTAGTTAGTATGTTAAATCGACGTCACATGACGTCTGTTGTCAATCCGACGTTCCTCTTACGTTCGACAATTATTTGTCTGTTATCTACGCACGAGACTGTATTTACATGATGCACTTAATCGCGCGCTCCACAATTTCCGAATGTACATACGATCTATATACATAAATGTGCAAGTACACATATGCATGCATCAAGAGACTTATCGCGACTTGTTTCCATATCACAAGTTTCTATTTAAACCAGCTCATATCGAGGCCTTAATACCTTAAGGCCATAAGCTGCGCTTATATGCTTCTTCAAATGCGCACTAAAAACGTGACCTCGTGCCCAAAGCGATTCCCCCCAGGAATAAATATTTAATAGTATTAGCTGCAAATGGTGCATAAAAAAAATACCTCACCTACAATTTTTCTATTACGACAATTTCCGTAATATTGTCCAGTTACCAGAAATGAATTTATTAATTGATAATTGGAACAAGGGGTTATTAATATTCGCTATTTTAATTATCGTCAATCAGCGGCATTTATGTTTTTTTTTTTTTCGATTTGTAAATATATAAGCTTTATGAGATCTCGGTCATTCGACAAATCCGTGGCTGCTTATTTTTTATTTTCGCGAGCGAAAAATGGAATTTCTTTTAAGCTTCAAGTAATATACTTGACCTACAAATATTGTAATCGTTACAAGTGCAGCAAAGCACGTTGGGGCTGGAATTCAGGTCGATGCACCGCGTCCGTTCCCTCTGGGTCTGCGATGCATTGCGTTGTTGGCTTGTGCTGCGGAATAGGAACAAACGATCAATAGAAACGCGCGCGAAGCCTTCGCCACCTTCTTCGTTACTATTTCCGAACGGCGTTGTACTATTAGCGGCTCTTTCACGATGCACAAGTGCACGCATTGTACTCGATATTTCGGGGACCCACGTGCCCAACTCCCACTCCCATCAACCCAGCTTTCTCTTGTATCAGTTGGTTGATTGGACGAATCAGTCGGTTGATTGCATAAATAAATTGGCTGCCTGAACGAATCAGCTCTTTGTCTGAACAAATCAGTTGGTTGTTTGAGCGAATCAGTTGGTTGGCTGAGCGAATCAGTTGGTTGT
The DNA here is from genome assembly GCA_947507545.1 of Clistopyga incitator. Classification (NCBI taxonomy): domain Eukaryota; kingdom Metazoa; phylum Arthropoda; class Insecta; order Hymenoptera; family Ichneumonidae; genus Clistopyga; species Clistopyga incitator. The sequence continues at coordinate 12,037,066 of OX382177.1, forward strand.
CTGATCGAATCAGTTGGTTGTCTGAGCGAATCAGTTGGTTGTTCGAACGAATCAGTTGGTTGTTTGCACGAATCAGCTGGTTAGTTGAATGTACCACATGACTGATTGAATGAATTAGTTGGTTGGTTAAAAAAGTCAATTTTCTGGTCAAGCCAAGTCAACTGAATCGACTAGTTAATTGGTTGAAAAAAAAACATTCAGTTGATCGATCAGAGCACTCGGTGAAACGAGGAGTCTGATGGACGAAGAAATTGAGCGTTATATGTTTATAATTCGCCGTCGTACGAAGGTCAATATGCTAAGTTGGCCAAGCAATACCATCAGCGGGTTCAACGAAGAATTTCGTCCCAAAAATCAGTAATTTAATCCAAGCGAAGAGTCGGTGGTACAGAAAAATTCGTTAATCAGTGTGAACAGCGGTTTAACTGAGTCAATCAATCGAAATGTTCTATCTGAATCTGATGATTCACCGAAGGATTAAAAAAAAACCGACTGATTGCGCCATCGATAGATTGATTAGCCTAACGAGTGATTGGATTTCTTAAAAATTCATTTATGCCACTGTTACTCATTTCTTTCATTGTGACGTCCAATCGTGTTTCTATATTCGGACACGTTGAACCAATTGAATAGATGGTACGCAGGAGAGTGTGAATCGAAGGTCTTGCCATTTCAGAAAAGCTCGCTGGGAGGTACACGTTAGCGTAACGTACATTTGAGGCTGCAACGAGAATAATGCGCACGTTTGACTTCCTTGACTCTGCGACTGCACTCTGATTGTTATTGAACTTGCACGTTGCGCTTCGGTTGAAGGTAACTCTCGACGATATGCGATTAACCGCGCACACCACCTCGCATAAATATACCAGGTGTATGTTAATTGGACACCGCGTTCGAACGCTGATTACAACTGATGCGAAAGCATGGAAAAGTTGGCGCATTCAATTGCACTCCCAACGAGTCTACACATAATCGTCAATGCCGCAAGAATCCTATTAATTTCTTAGACATTTTATTTTCGTTCCTTAAGCTCCATAAATAATATTTGAAATAGTCGTTTTTATTATTTACTTTCTCCGTGTGGTAAGAAATGTGTGAAGCTTTTTTTTTTAATAAAAAAAAAGGATAATAATTATTGTACAGAACCCACAAAATATTTCACATGTTTAATTACTACGATGTAGAAAATTAAAAAAATTTATGAGCAATTATTTACAAGGTAAATGAGGAATGGTAGATTCTTAAGTTATTAGGACAGCTCCAATAATTATATAGCTAATTAAGATGGAATTAGCGTGAACTTGACGGGTCGTTGAAAACACAATCTTTTTCCGGTTTCTAAAAATAAATACCTTAGGTGTTGTTGAAATAGCTAATAAAGGAGACAAGGCGCGTTGATGCACGTGGCTGCGCTTGTTGTTGCCGTCGGCGACACAATTGCGCAGTGCAAGTATTATTTTCGTGGCAAACGCAGCGTGAATTCGCGATTATCGAATCGATGAGTCCCTGGAAATATCAGTGGCGACAGGCGACAGATTTTTCTCAATATTCAGATATAGACGAAGGCTCTTGATCGTTCTTCCTAAAGTTGTTGCATCAGCGATAGCGCGTAAGGCGAAGGCCTCATTCGTGCGATGATTTTTCAAAAATATTTTTACACTCCCCGCTAATGTGCCAAGAATTATGTAAATGCGTCGTTAAGTGCCTTGGGAGGACTTTAAACGAGCAAGTCATCACGCCTCGAGGGCTTTTCGAGGATCCGACGTGTTTTTTTACTATTCCGGAAACTCGGGACAGTCATTACGTGAGAATGTTATCGCATTTCCGTCGTCAGACGTCAGGTGCTTCGATAAGTATCGATATCACAGCAGGTGGATATAAGATAATCCGAGGTGGGATGAATCGTACTTACATTAGTCATCGATATCAATCTCACCGGAATCTCCTCTTGTACCGAGTTATTTATTTATTTTTATCTGACAAAAAAAAATTTCGCAGTTGTGAAATTTTTTTTGTTTCCTTCAAGACGAAAATTTTCTCCCTTTTTCTACGTGCAATTGTTTTTTTAGTCGTCGATATCAATCTCACCGGAATCTCCTCTTGTACCGAGTTATTTATTTATTGTTATCTAACGAAAAAAAAAAATTTTCGCAGTTGTGAAATATTTTTTGTTTCCTTGAAGACGAAAATTTTCTCCCCTTTTCTACGTGCAATTATTTTTTTAGAATCAATCAAAATTAAAAATCGAATCAAATGTTTTACTTACATTAGTCATCGATATCAATCTCACCGGAATCTCCTCTTGTACCGAGTTATTTATTTATTTTTGTCTGACAAAAAAAATTTCGCAGTTGTGAAATATTTTTTGTTTCCTTGAAGATGACAATTTTCTCCCTTTTTTTACGTGCAATTGTTTTTTTAGAATCAATCAAAATTAAAAATCGAATCAAATGTTTTACTTACATTAGTCATCGATATCAATCTCACCGGAATCTCCTTTTGTACCGAGTTATTCATTTATTTTTATCTGACGATATCGTCAGATAAAAATATATTTCTCGCAGTTACGAAACAATTTCTGCTTCCTCATCGAAGAAAATTTTCTAACTTTTTCTGCGTGCAATTATTTTTTAGATTTTGTAATTGAATCCACGTCTCATATTTTAATCACTTCCAATTGAGCGAATGCCTATATCTGCTATAAAAATTGAATCGAACCAATTTTTTACTTTTTTAAAATAATTTTTAAAAATTGGCTAACAGAACAAGTTTTTTGTTTTAGGCGCGAAGAGAGGTACAACTATTTTAGTTCATTGTTGTCTATAGAGTACCATCCAATCACAGCCAATCAAATAAGTTGCTATTTACTGATTACGTGAATAATAATATATCGTAGACATAACAGATTACGTTTGTCGCATGTCGCGCAGAGAGCGACTGGCAACATAAGCTGTATTGGAAGATAGTGGCCCTGTTCATTACAATGGACGACTGACGGTTAGCCGTCGCATCGATCGCTGGGATTTTCCACTCTTCCACGCTTTCACCTTTCGTCGTCGGATATCGTTTCCTCGGCTGTGCAGAAGCAGCAAGTATGTGAGTGAGTAAGTAATAGTGCGGACGAAGCGAGCTTCTATTGGGCCGCGTGAAGAATAATCGCTCGGTGACTGAAGGAAGAAAAATGCAATGCTCCGACCCGACAATCAACAATTTCCTTTCGATAGAAACTAAGCCGTAGCAAATTCTAAATTACAGAGCGTGGCATTAGATCGGCACTTCATCGCGGCTTCGAATCCTCAAGAGTCGGAGAAAAAAAGGTGAATTTATACGATTCCACGGTAATTGAAGTAAATCGTCAGGTTGACCTTGACATTCTGTGCGGATACACAAGTTCCCTAATTCCGCGCGTGTATCCCAACGAGCGCCGTCGGCAGGGAAGTGCCCTTGACCTTATAAACATGAGCCAAGGTAGCGACTGGGTTAGAAACAAATGATCAAAGACAGGTATTTTCACGGGAAATTGATATTACGGAGGTACGAAGGTCGCACGGGTCGATACTGTCGCATTGTCATTGAAATTCTGATGGATACGATTTGATATTAATAATTTGGCTGAAAGCAGATGAGATGAAAAGCATTTTTGCAGAATTGTTGAGCAATTAACACGTGAATTTCTGAGACTGAAAAAAAAAAAAAAGGTTTGCATAGTTTGAAAAAATAGAAAAATTTACCCAAGTCGAAATATGAAAACACAAATGCATTTTTGTTAGACATGAAACCTGCAGTTATTTAACAAAAATGATTTAACGAAAAATCTGAAACAAATGAAGAATATATTCAAGAAAAACTTCTAAATTGATTGGAAGTTATTTAAGATTGCAGTGTGTCGCCGCTCAATTAGCAAAATAAAAACAAATAAATATGTGTCATCGTTCGACGTAATATTATGTCGACGAGCGTGCTCCTGACGACGACATCACTGATACGCCGAAGTAATGCGATCGCCTGCGCTTCCTATCGTCTCCACCCTCCGCTTATCTCCTATTTATCATCAAATAACCTTGACTGTCGCGGACACAGAAATATAGAACATTATATTTAGTCTCCGGTTCGTACGTATATCAATTAACATTGTTAGACTGTAATTAGTCCAATAAAAATCCTAGTTTGAATGTTGCGGACTATAAATTTCAGAGCAGCATAAAAACTTTACCGGTATCTGAAATTTACAGTCCTCGTAGTAATCCTCATCTTAATATACCAATATTATATTTAGCAACATAAATACACCTGAAAATTAATATACATATATACATTTAAGCTTTACAATCAGTACATTAATTTAAAAAATAAATTCTTTACCCTAAAAAATATATCTCTTCTTGTTTGCTGCTACATAAAACATAAAAAATTCAATTCGGAAAATATTAATTCATAAACTTTATTCGTGCACGATGTATCAAATATTTTTATTGTCATTTTAAAAGAAAACCTGAAGAACCTGAAAAACGGTCGACCAGTACATTCATTTTTTTTTTCAATTCTTTTCCCTTGTGATTAAAAAAAACCTGAAGAACCTGAAGAACGGTCGACCAGTACATTCATTTTTAAAAAATTCTTTTCCCTTGTGATTAAAAAAAAATCTGAAGAACCTGAAGAACGGTCGACCAGTACATTCAGTTTTTTTTAAAATTCTTTTCCCTTGTGATTAAAAAAAAACCTGAGGAACCTGAAGAACGGTCGACCAGTACATTCATTTTTTTTAAATTCTTTTCCCTTGTGAGTAAAAAAAAACCTGAAGAACTCGAAGAACGGTCGACCGGTGACGTATTATCAGTGAGAACGACCAACCGCAAAGGGTTTACGTGTAATTGCGAAAATGAGGGTATTGAGCCTTTCCCAAAGTAATCGTTGGCCACCTTCTCGTGAGTAAGCCTCAGGCCGAAAGCTAACGCACGTGACGAGACCGTGATACGCTCCTCAGTCGAAAGGGTACCAAAATCGCGACGTCGTAATATTTGACCGCCACGCTTCCTCTGTCTGCTGGCCGCCGCTCGTCGCCGAGGCAAAGCTTTTCGTTATTTTCGTTCACCGCTGCAGCATAACAGGGTGTAACACGGCGCCTCCGAATCTTGACGTATCGTCTCGACACCTACGACAAAAATTCTACTTGTGATGTAGTTCTGGCGATGCCCCGACGCCTCGTTATACGTTTGCCAAAAATTTCTTTCTCTCGGCCCCCGAAAAATTCACGAGCCGTGAGAAAACAGCTCAACCCATAAGGAGTCTCAAGAACTTTTCGTGCGCGTTTAATTTTAGATATTTCAAACGGAGAAAAAACACTGACGCACTTTGCCCTCGAATAATTGTTACTTTTTTACAGTTAAATAAATATTTTTCATGTTTTCCATACTCGAGAAATTCGATAAAATTAAATGCGCATTATGCAACCTTGAAAATAGCGTTGAGTGAAAAGGAAACAATTTTGAAAAATTGAGTTGATGATTATTTTTTAGGTTTGTATATACTTGAATAATTAATCATTTTTATTCTAGTCAAAAATATTTTCGGTTAATTTATCGAGCACTTTTTCAGGAACACTTGATGTAAATAAAAACAAAAATTTGTTGACAGAAAAATAACTACAATCTCGGTTAATTTTTGTCAAGCCATTGCCAAGAAGTTTATCTGCTTGTTACTAGTTTCCTAATGATAATATACTGTATGACGAGGTCGGTGATTAAGACGAGAAAGTGGGAGGGAGAAGGAGTAGGAAGCTCGAAGAATGTCGTGGTGTCAGAGATGAGCAACCGATACCTGATTACTCATGAAGCAGGCATCGCATTTTCCTCGCACAATCTGGCTCTGAGCTCGTGCATCTGGCACCCAGCCACCAGGAGCATCATTTATAGGTTACCATATCCCCGCCGTGATGATGCCGTGTGCTGTACATAAGGCACATGAATATAGATGCCACTAATTAAAAACTATTTCGATTCATTAGCGTACAACAACATTAACGACGTTGTTAAATTGTGCATTCGAACGCACTTAATTATTACTTCACAATACTTCGATATTACTTACACATCGCATAAATTAGACACATTTTACAAAACATTTTCGAAAATGTCCAATTAATAAATCAATTGGTTTCGCCAAAAAATATATATACAATTTTTTCTGACGATTTTTCTTATTACCTTTTTTAATTCATTCATTCCCTTAATTACCTCAAAAAAAGTAATCAATTAAATTCACCAATTGCGAAATAAAAATCGGATTTTTACCGTTAATACTTATTTAATCGGGTAACAGAAGCTACCAGCACCGCAATTCATTTGTGGCACACAGTGCCAAGCTGTTTCGAGTCCATTAATGTGATAGTTCGAGTTAAGTATACACTCGGTGAATAAACGCGTCAAGTATGGTTTCATTAGCGATGTAGTGGTATCAGCTCATAGACTACGAACGAGCAGTCGTGTATCCAATTAATAAACGCTAATCCCGAGCGATACAGTATGTTGACGCTCTCATCTATGTGTACGCGTATATATAGATTGCTTCGAATGCGTGGGCGCGTGGCTCGCACACATCACGCATACGCACCTCGAACGGTGGAACAGCAGCAGCCGCTTGAATGGGTTTAGCCGCATGAGTAGCGGAGGTACGTACGCTGTGATGATCGACGTCACCGCGCGGCAAGGAAACCGTGCGAACCTCCACCGTTCGCAACTATAGCCAATCGCTGCGACTACTGTTTGCAGCTAGAGACCGAAATAGAATGGGAGAATTCGCCGGCACTGTCTCGACTATAACGGGCCGGACAGACTCCCGTGAATTTTGGCAATACACCGGCAACGCGTCACGATCCAAGTGGGATAAATAATAATCATGTCGTATACGAAATCGGCGCTGCCTCTAAGCTTCTTTGTCGCGTACGCGGCTTCGGGCGACACTCGCACATGTTTTGGCTACGCATAAGCCACATATCCGCTCGAGAATCTCCTTTTTTAGGCCTCATCATATCGAACTTTTGTCCTCGCTTTTATGGTCAATTTATTTTTTAATACAGAATTATTTTCGCCCGACTTCCGGTCGGACAAAAGGAAGTGCAATTTCGTTTTCTTCAAAATAGCAAAATTTTTACCTGAAATTTTCCTCAATGCACGGAATGCGGTCTGAAGACATAAAATCGTAGATGTGACTTTTTTTTTGTTTTTGTGTCGAACAATGAAAATTGGTAAAACTGCGCTTAACTTTTGTGACAATTGTTTTCAGAGGCTTTTGTGATTTCAGGAAAATGTCGTTTGGTCTTTCCTGAGGTCCATTTCTTGGTAATAATGAAATATTATTCTCAGTTAAGATTGCCACTGTGAAAAGTTGCTCAAAATATTGGGAATTCGATGAAACGCCCAGATATGAATATTCGGAATATCTTACGGCTCTCGTTTTGTCTTTCACGGGTCGCATTTCCGCGTGTGCTAAAATCGTCGGGAATAATTGGTTGCCTTGACCACCATGACCATCGCCAGTTTGTGTTTACGGATATGTAGATCAGCACGTGTAGAAGCATTTATGAATCACTTTGGAAGACAAGTTCCAACTGGAATTCATTTAGCGCTAGACGTCGTTGGCTCCCTTCCGGAGACTCTACGGTACAAGGAAAGCGTGTATGCAATTAGCATAGTAAACAAGTCTCTAAATGTGTATTATTAAGCGATCTCCATGCTGTACACGGTCATTAGGGTGCCCCAATATTAAATATTACTTCAATAGGACGAGGGAGCTGGAAATATAAATAGAATTCGGAAATGGCGTGACAGGATACAACTTTCCTCGTTACTTTATTCCGGCTCTTCTGACGCGACCTGAAGACTCGTAAGCTTGACCGTCGGCCAAGAAGTTGTTAGGTAGGTAAGTGTGCGCAGTAACAGACGAGAGCCAAGGCTGCCACTGTTAGAGTTGTGTTCCAAGAGTCACTGCTCGACATCTGGCACTCTCGTAAAAACATATTTTCAATAAATGTCATTGAAAATAGCGCCGACTATTGTTTACTAGTTTTCCCTGCGTGGCTCACTTAGCAATTTTTTTTTCACGACTCTAGCAATTTGCGATGCGTTATTGTGTACCGTTTTTACACTGGCGAACGCTCGCGGTGATTTTGTTCAGCTAATCCCGACAAAATCTCGAATAGATTTTCAGATACATTTTCATCAAAAATCTCCAATAGATTTTCAGATACATTTTCATCAAAAATCTCGAATGGATTTTCAGATACATTTTTATAAAAAAATTTCGAATACATTTTCAGATACTTTTTCATAAAAAATCCCGAATACATTTTCAGATGAATTTTCATGAAAAATCTTCGAAAGATTATCGACAAGCGAAATCAAGTACCTCTAGTTGTTATGTGTATTTCAATGATCTCCAAGCTCTATTTCTTATGTATTCGTAAACAGCAACACGTTATTTATCTCAAACACCGGAGGTCGCCGGCAAAATTCGCATGGACACGTCTTCCGAGTGCCAATGTCATTATCGTAAACATTGCCACAATGTTTACGCACAAAAAACTGATCTATACTTGGAATAAAAAGCCGTGTGACGTTTCACTGGGTGACATTCAATTGCTTGGCTGTGCGGTTCTCTTGGAACGAGAATTGGCAGCGCAGGAAATCCCATCCGAGCTTGCGTTCGCATTCAATTGACTTTCGTGTTATTCTTCTTCGCGCCAGACGTCACAAATCAGTGCGTTATTAACGTTGCGTCTCGAGGCTCGTGATACGATTAAAAGTATGGGGATGACGTCACAAATAGAGTTACGCCAGAGATTGTCTTTAAATTCACGAACAGAAGAGTTAATTGTGTGTGTGTGAACGTCGTCGCGTCACAGAAGAGGAGATCACAAACGCTTCTCTCACGTGGCGCGGCGCCGATGTTGTGTGACGCAGGCAAATCCTCTCGCACGCTCGCTTGTTTTGCCTTCGCTCGCTCGATCTCTTTGCCCTCCGATGCGACGACGCGTTCAATCAAGTACAAGCTCGTCGAGACTCGTGCGCTACTTTCTTCGTAACCGACGATCCGAGAACAGCTGTTGAGCTCTTCATGGTAATCTCAATAATTCGTTCTCGTGAATCCTCGCGGATTGCGACGCCGAGTTTCCCTGTTTTCGTCACAATTGCTATCTGGACATTTGGCGCGAGCCAAACGGAATGTCCATTCATTCCATGAAAATAATTGTTTATTTGTCCGTTGAGAAGGTCAGAAGTCACGCAGTGATTACACGATTTTTCTACCGAACGAATGATCGCGTATAAACAGTTTTTAATACGACAAGTGCCGGGAAAAAAAAGACACCGGATAAAAGTCTTTGGTAACGAAGGCGGCGGTAAGACTTCCGGGAAAGATATTCACCGGAAACAGGCTGCGGTTGGGGAATAAAAGTATAATTTGTAACTGCGAGAGAGACTCGGACCGCCTAATCCCGCAATTAAAAGTTTCATCCAAAGACTCTCGTTAAAAATCGATCAGCTCAATGACATTGTAATTTGCATTAATTAGTCAGCTCTCAATAATGCCCGATACATTCAGCCTATATTTTGTCTCCAAAATATCGAAAGTTTTTTTCTTGTCAATTATTGAAAAAATAAAACTATACGAAATGTTATTTAACAAGGTGGAAAAACTCTGGGCGTGCGTAAAGGCGCTTTTCTCGCACCCAGTGAAATAAATCATGCACTATGAATACCTACGCTGAATGACTTCGATATAATGGGACACGTCGGAGGCGCTTTTTGAAACGTTAAATCTACCGAGTCTAGTTCGACCTCGAGGACGTACAAATTCTGCTCAAGGACGACGCGAACAATCCCCTAAGCGATGGCTACCGACGTCTGTGCTTTAGTACCGGTGCAGTTGTTGCTTTTCGCTCGCTACGGGACGCATTTGGCTGCATCCTTATTCCGCACATTCAAGGGAAACCAGTCTGAGCCGGAGGAGCACGAGCTTCGTTCCTCTTGTGTGTATTTCCCCATTGGCGCCTGCACGAACTATATTTCGATGAGAGCTTCGCTACGCGGCCCCGGTGTCCTCTCAAATTTCGCCATGTGACGCTCTCCTCATGACACGTTCCGATGAAAACGAAAAGCGTGAGAATGCCGCGGGTGGGGATACATATATTTTTCAAATCATCGAACCACATCACTCAGCCCAGACGCGCTGGTGAATGGATGCACTTTTCAATGGCCTTGACTCTCCCCACTCTCCTCTCTCGCCCTCCCTACTACATATCGTACGACGAAGTCGCTGTGGGCTCTCCAACACCGACCTCTTCGTACCTACAAGAGCTCGTACGCCTATATACAACAGTAGCTACAAGCTATTCCCTCTCACTTCGGCCACCTTTTTATTTTCCGTTTTTTTTTCTCGAATTCTTGAAAAATATCCGGTAGCTCAATTTCTGAAGATTTTTTTTACAGAGTTGTGGGCGGTGAATTTTTCAAAAACTGTTTTTACTTTGGGTAAATGGAGGCCGAGATTTTTCTGTACATTTTTCAATGCCACGATGTCTTTATTCCTTATTCATCTTCTGAATGGAAATTTAAGTGATATATATTTTTAATACAACATTCGAATTTGTCATTTTTTTTTTGTTGTTTTTACTTTTAAGACAGTTTTGAAAATGATGCTTTTGAGAGTGAGAAAAGACATTTGAGAGATTACAGAAATTATTATTGAGTAGTAAGTAATTTGGGTGATTGTTGTTGGAAGTTTGTGGAAAATGTGGCGGAACTGACGGAGAATGCCCGCTATATGCACCCGCCGAGCTGCGGGGGGGAGAAGGGGAACGAGGAAAGCGTACGGATGCAGCGTACTCGCCTATCCACCCGAAATCAATACCTGGTGCTGCACACCGCGAAGCGCACACTGGCTCACGTCATCGTCAGCGCGGCTCTTTCTCGCTGAACTCCCTCTCTTTCCAATCCTCTTCATCCTCATCTTCTTCCTCGTGCTCCTTCGTCTTTAGGAGTCCAGGAATGCCCAAGTTTGCGCTTTATTTATCATTAGAACTGCGCGACGTATGCGCACGATGTGTTTATCTTCTCTCTGTTATCCTTATTGTTTTTATACTTAATATATGTATATATATTTCCACAAAAATACTGGTCACTCGTTTTGCCGCAATAAAAATAGATCACAGATGAAGGTGTAATTTTTTGCGTGATTTTAGGCAGATTTTGATTTATCGTTCATTTAACAAACCAAAATTACCTAACTTGACATTTTTCAATAAAAAATGTATCGATAACGTCAAACGATTCGCATAATTTTATGTAAGTTTTATGCTGATGCAATTTTCCGAACAGACTAGTCAGCCAATTATTTTCAAATTCGATGTGTACATTTTTCCAACCGCTTTGAAAAATTATATTTATTATCCAAATTTCACATATTCTAGGATGTCCTGATATTTTAAGAGCGTATTTCGGCAAGTAAATTTAACTAAATTTGTAAGCGGGTTCAAAGATTTCACTCGCCTTATGAATATTCCTGTGAGGCTGAGGTAACTTTGCAAAGTAATAAGGAAATGGAATTACGTAGTTGAAGGTCGTTACTGCGCACAGTACAGAAAATCTGTGTACTTTAATACAAGTGTCGGCCGTGGCAATTTGTACTTGATTAAAAAAAAATCTTAATCGATTCAACGTCAATTTAATTCATTTCATTAATACCTTCGCCAATTACTCGTAAGTAGAAAATGTGATGTTAATTAAATTTCAATGACAGATGATAGACAACAATGATGTAAGGGAATGTGGATGCCACTAAGGCGCCAATTTTTTTTGTAAGTGAAAAAAAAAAAAAAAAACTCAATTAGTCGGAATTTATCGTCGGATTCTCATTGGCTTCGCGCGGGACTCACCAGCGCGGCCATTTTGGACAGCCAGCGCTCGAAGTGGCGAAATTGCGCAACAGTACGAAAACGCTGCCACAGTAATACATGCTAGTGCACGTTCATTAGCGTCACATTACTTATACTTTTTCGGGTACATCGACACTTTGAGTGCGCGAAAACGCAAGTGTCAATTCTCTGTTTCGTCGTTTATCGTAACATCTCCTCGGGAAATGCGTCGGGCGTTATATTTAACCGTTTCCTCACGGTACAAGTGTTTAGGTGGAAAAGTGCGAGAACAAGAGTGTCGCAGTTAAACGAAGAAAGTAAGTCTGTCAGATGTATAAGAAAATTTGGATGCCACGGATACGCCTTTTTTTCTATGAGTAAAGAAAGCTCAACGGCTCGGAAATTGTCATCGGATTCTTATTGGCTTCGCGCGGGACCTGCCATCGCGGCCATTTTGAACAGCCAGCGCTCGAAGCGGCGAAATTGTGCAGCTGTGCATAGACGTCTGCCGCGGTAATACACGCAATTAACCTTGTAACTTATACTTTTTTGGATACATCGACACTATAAGTGCGTAAAAACGGAGATGTCAGTGCGGTATAAGTGCGCGAAAATCAGTTGTGTGTTGCGTCGTTAGTCGTAATAACACCTCGGGACATTCGGTCGACGTTAACGTTAACCGTTTCCCTATGGCAAGTGGGCAAGTGTTTAAACGAAAAAGGCGGGAGAACAAGAGTGTTGCAGTCAACCGGAAAAGGCGTGAGGAGAAGATGGTCGCGGTCAACGGGAAAAGGCGTGAGGACAAGAATGTCGCAGCTAAATTCAAGAGGCGCAAGGACAAGATTGTCTCAGTTAATCGAAAAAAGTGAGTACGAATCAATGCTTTTTCTCTATGCACCGTTACCAAGACGCGCCGCAAGTGGCGCTGGCGGTGAACGGGCAATAAGAAACTAAAAAAAGGTTGCTTGATTATCGCACAAACTTAAAAAAAAAAAAAAAAAAAAAATCCCCGGTGTACACTGAAGTCTCAAAACGATCAATACATTGATAAATATCGGGTCGTGGATTCGCGGTCGATGGTAAAACCCGTAAAGCAACACGTTGCGACATTAGAGAGATGTTGGATTCCGAGAACGCGTCAGCTGTTGCGAATTCGGCGCAGCCATTTTGCGCAGCACACAAAACTACAGTTTGCGGCAATAAAGCGTGTGATTCGGACGGTGACGTCCGGATTTTTCATTTTTTTCAACGCGCTTCCAAAACTTTTATCCACGAGAAACTTGTTTTCTAAAGTCCAAAATTAGGTGCGAGGATATACGAAAAATTCGTGATTCCGCTGTCGCTGAAACTAATGCCTCCATTTTATCATTCTCGAAGTGGTTAACTTCTGACTCGTGTTATAACGAAACTACGCGATGATTATTTGTCAAATTTTGGAAAAACACGTGTTAAGTGTTCATTTAAATTATAGATTCAGTTTTGAGTAGAATTACGCGAAATATTGCTTTCAAGCACCAGAATCGTTTTTTTTCTTTGTTGCTACGAATAACCTCCAATTCCATGGAACGAAACCATTTTTTCTCAGTGTGTAAAGAAAAAACAATTATTTTACTTTCTGTGTTATCGATCACTGCCGTCCGGCAGAATGTTGGCTGACACTCCTAATGCGCATATAGTTACTCGACCATAACCGCGCGACGCTCTTCGTGTCCAAGAGACCGGGAATTTTGTCGTCGCGACGTCGCGTCGCCATTACTGTGCGAGGTTATATCCAACGGGCCTTTTATTTGTTATACGTATTAGCTGAAGCCCTACGAAGGATTTGAAGTAATTCGTGAAGATACGCCTCTGGAAAAATCGGATAGGTTCATCGATAAATAATTATAGCTTAATCACTGAGAATAGCACTTATATCTGCAGTGTAAGTTATAAATATTTATCTGGAACTCGAATTTCTCATTTCCACGAGAGAAATTTGAGCTCTGTGAGTAGAGATCGGTGTGGCCCGCAATTAGCTTGCGGTCTTTGTCTTGGTTCCTCCACTGATTATTGTGTGACGCACAAGCCCGAATTCTACTTGAGTGTGTTGAGTGAAGACGAGGAGAGGACCGACAGCATGTTCCGAAGAGCACGTACGACTGCTTTCGCGTTTCGTTATGTTCGTCCCTCTTCCGAAGCCATTTCGAAATACCAATTCTCGGCCTTAAAACGACTTTAAGTCGACGTTAAAGTTACCCGATTGAAAATCCAAGTGGAAATCAATTGAAATTCGAACCAACCTCAAAGTCAGTTGAATTTTGGACCAACTTTGAAGTCGGTTCATTTTTAAACCGCAGCCCATAATTTTCTATTTTCAACCCTACTTTAAATCGATAAAAAATTCCGCTCAACTTGAATCCTTTTTTAATTCAATTCAACTGTAAAATACCTTAAAAAATCTAAAAAAGATATTATTTTACAAAGCATATAAACTTATAGAGTTGATACTGATAAATTTGAGTCGATTTCACGTCTGGCCAAATTTTATCGTCGTAGCTCAGGAAACCACGACGTGTGGTGAACGGACGCTGTTGTAATTGGCACCTTGGTCAAATGCATGAGAACCACAATAGCCGTGATCATGATAACGACTTGTGCTCTTGGAGCCTGCGACGAGAAACGAATGGTAGAGGCTCACAGGAAGCGGAGAGCCTTCGATACCTTGAGCGTACGTCGACGAGTACCTATCGTACCGCAGCAACACTAGTTACGTAAAAAAAAAAAAACACAAACCCACAGCAACAGCAGGTAACGTCTGGTAAGCAGGCACGCGATCCCTATGCAATAACTTCCGTATTTACATAATACGCGTATATTTCCGAGCGGTGTCATGACCGCCTCTCGAACATGGCGCCAACGACTATTTATTTTTAACCATCTACTGATTCTACATAATGACACAAATAATCGAGGGAGGCGTGGCTCGAACAATATTATTATCATCGTCGGCATGTGCACCGTATTCACCAGCTTATATGTATACACCTTTACACATACATATATAGATATACACGTAGGTACGCGTCGCACAAACCGAGAAATATCGACCTGCGAGAGAAAGATAGAAACAGCGAGGACTTTGCAAACCTACGACGAAGTTATCACGATCACTACTTTTTCTTACTACGCTGTGTCCTCTGGGGCCTCCCTCCGCGTCCCCCACGTGACCTGCTTCGTCGTAGCAATTTGCGTTCCGTCAATTTATCACCGGAAGTTTTTTATTAATACGATATTGCTTCAACGTTTTGGGCTTTTGAGAAATATATCGGAATACGAGGAATTTCAATAGACGATATTGCATTAAGGGGGCTGCACATTGTGCAAGTCAGTGGTAATTGGTCAAGGTTATTCCATTTTTTCTGGCTTAATTTTTAAATTGAGGCGAACGAGATTTTGTCGCCGTTTAATTGCGACAAAAATATACCAAAACGCGAATTTCCGGTATTTCATATTCTTTTGTATTATTTTTCAGGGAACAAATAATATTATTTATCCGATTTTTAAGAGTAATGGCTCAGATCATTTTTAGTTAGTTAGGATAAAGTAGATCCGACGATAATTTCCTAACGAATAATAATAACTCGATGAATTCGGACTGATATTGTGGATTATTCGTTCAAAATGCTTATCTAACAAGTATCTCATCTATTAAAATGCATCGGTCGATTTTATTTGCAAAGTGCGGTTCTCAATGCATTTTTTTTTTTTTTCAAAATCCGCTTGCTTATAAGCTAATCATCGAACCCATTGTCTCGTCAGTGGAACCAGCGACAAATCTCGGAAAAGTGTAAACAAAAAAAACACGCATTCTTCCGGTGCGAAGCGCTCCACTCTCTTCGGTGTGACTAAATCACCTGTGGACACTATGGTAATAGAAGATACCGGCAAACGCGCGAAATGCCTCAGGATATAGCTGTCTGGAGAGACGTGCATTCCGCCGGGGTTATTTAAAGATTCCTCGTCTTCGTTACACATCACGAAATGGTGTGTGCCGTGCTTCAGCACGTGACCGTTGGCTAGTGATTCGGTGTTGATGCGCGTCTGCTTTAGCGAGAATGCAAGTCGTGGAAAGCTTCTCGCCTCTTCAAACGCGTTTAAAAAAAATTCTTGAAACACGTTTAAAAATGGTTTTATCACTTCTTTCGCTCGTGAAATTCGTTCAACGTGAAGCTGACACCTAAAAATAGAAAAGAAAAAACGTGTTTTTCAATCCAGATATTATTTTTCACATTTTCATCTTGAAATGTTTTTTTTTTTTCATATGCAGTATATTATGGTTTATGAGGCTTAGAAAATTGTAATTCCATCGAGGGAAACGTTTTCAATTGTACGAATAGCGAATAGCTGTTCGTCGCGTGACAGTGACCGATCCGTTGGAGCAATGTCACGAGTTTCCGTCGTTGTCGAAGGAATAATAGAAGATTAAACAAAAAGGGGCGAAGGGGGCGCGCGGCAACGAAAATTGCAGCTGAGAGACCATATGATTATTGGCTGAATGGTCGAGTCTTTGGCGCCTGCCGGACGGGCTTTGTTAACCCTTGACCCGCGCAGGGACGCTAGGCTTCTGCAATTAAACGGCAGGAAAGTTGTGCTCTTATCGAGCGTGTCTGCGTGTGACTTTATGGATTATTCTTCGAGTAATTTAAATAATGCAATTTTTGTCTTATCCGAATATAACGAATGGATTATCGTGCACTACGAGATTATTTACGAGGCACTCGCGGTCGGATCAGCCATTCTTCAAATCGTATATCGTTTCGTTATCCGGATACTTTATATTGTTATTGATTATATAGGGTCTATAGTCGTACGTACAAAATTGATCGAAAATCGGCAACGCGGGTAAAAATGATTAACGGGGTACAATAAATGTTTTTCAAAAGTTGAAATATAATTGAAGATTGAGAAATTCAAAATGGCGGATCCAACATGGTGGTCGGAATTTCCTTACTTTTGAAAAAAAAATAAACTATCACTCGAGGGTTCAAAAAATCGAGTAGGGCTGAAAACCTTATTTAATTCCTCATTAATAACCAATTATACACTTAGCTACAAAATATTGAGTCCATTGCATATATCTCCAGGAATTAAAAAAAAATGTCTTTATAAAACCCATTTTCGCGGCAACTCGAGAGCTCGAATACCCCAAACCGATCCTGGAAGTCCCGGATAAATCCGTTATCCGATCTCGTCGAAATTCAACATGGGCTTCGGGGGTTGCAGGCGATGTCGCTGGCTGTCGCTCCTCTCCGACGTCGATAGGCCCGCGCGTCGGACTGCAAAACGCGCGAGAATCACGGCCCGTGTAGGATGCCAGTGAAACGTATTTTACCGATCTTCGGGCTAGCTGCTCACCGGGTTTCTCGAATCGATCTCGTCCGGTTCGACCTGGCGTTTCGAGATGGTGCTGCCTGTGGAATGCCGTCGTCAGGCTCTCTTTCTCTCACCTCCGTGTGTCATCCTTTCTTTTTATTCCCCGCCCGCCGCCCCCTCTCGCCCCGCTTATTCGCTTTACCCCCGCCACACTTACCAAGGGACTCGTCGCACTCCCGATTCCACCACTGAAACAGCCTGTACACGAGGGGGGCAACCCAGGAGAAGGCTCGTCGTCGTGTACGGTCGTGTCGATTGCCGCCCGTTATGCCGCCACCGCGGAGAGAGAGAGTATTGACCGTCTCACAGCGGGCACAGTGGAAATTTCCACTGCCCTACCCCAAGCCTCTATAGCTATATACACAGGCAGTGCTCTCTGCGAGGAGCGCGCAAACGGGCGACTCTTGCGGGCCTCGCTCTCATCGTGCGCTGTTGGTGCGCTATTCTGCCGCTGCATCGAGTGTCGCGTCTATACTTGTGGAAATCCTCTCTCGTCTCTCTCTCTCTCTTTCTCTCTGGCCTGGCCGCTGATCGTCGGTTGCGGCAAAAGTTTGCTTTTAGTTGCCGCACATCACCGCCCCTCGGAGCGTCTTGCTGTGAAATTCGCACGAGTGCGAGTGAGAGAGGCTCGAAATTTTTCCGGCCCGAATAACCGGCGAGTCCAAAAGCCCGAGAGTCTTGGGGCATTCCCGAGGGGATTGCTGTGAAATTCTCACGAGTGCGAGTGAGAGAGGCTCGAAATTTTTCCGGCCCGAATAACCGTCGAGTCCAAAAGCCCGAGAGTCTTGGGGCATTCCCGAGGGGTTTGTGAGTTTGAATTTAAGTTCAAACTTCGGTTTAGCACGAACTCGGAGAGGAATTCACGAGAGGATCTATTCCGCAGCGGCGCAACTGCTGCCGAGGAATTCGGATTACAGTTTTCATTACCGACCCGATAGTGGGACGTTACCTTAATTAATTTTTGAATTAATTAAGCCCCGGTCAGCCGGAGAGATTTGGCATTCCGGGACTTATATAAGTTCGAGGGGACAATCGGATGACGGTCGTTTGTTGGAAGAAAAAAACGTCGTTTGCGCATTGGTGCGGAGGAATTTGCATTACAGTTTATGTTACCGACCGATGACGCGGATCACCTTGATTAAGGCTGCAATAAATTAAGCTAAAATTAGTCGAAGATTTGTATCGTCCTAGAGCTTAAGTATCAAGTCCAAGCGAGTGAACGCATTATCTTGACCTGGAAAAAAAACTGATACTCAATTTGCGGCTTAAAGACACACTCTCTAAGATCGGAACCTCGTGACTGCTTCCGTCGTCACAGATATCGACCACGAGTGGGAATTCGAATGGATTGCCGTCGACGATCGTGTGAAACACGAGACAGTGACTTATAAGCTTCTATTTTTAGTTAGTTAGGCGCCGCAGAGCCCCGGCCCCGCGCTATCGTCGTCCGCAGTACGCGCCTCGCGACGTCCTTCGACGTTTACGTAACTACGGCCGAGAATTTCTTATTCTCTGCCAATCGCCGCTGGTGCTTCTTTCACGTCGATTCCAACGTGAACTAACTGGATCATGTTGGTCGAATTATTCTCACCTTAGCCACTCGTACGGGCCTCTCAAACATTGCTACTTCGTGTATGACTTCATTTTATGGAATTCCAGGGCCTTTTTACCCATGCGGCTTATTTATCTCTACGCAGATTACCCAATTTATGACCTACCTGATAAGACGAACGTTACCTACGATATTGTGAAAAAAATGCGAGTCGCGATCACGGGAAAAAATTTCTTGTCGATGCTTACCTACATTACCACCTGTCGGTACGGTAGATTTTATTGTTACAGGTAAATTAGCGATGAACTATAAAAGGGATTGGTCGATAAGCACTTTTTACCTACTGTCGGTAACTTGTAACCTGTTTTTGATAATTTCCTATGTGATTTCGGAATAATGACCGACGTCCGGTAGCTTACCATGAAACGACTTCCGATAAGAAATCTGCACTTCTTCCGATGCTAAATAGTGATAGGATACATGATGATAGAGGTCGCTTTTTAATTTAAATTAAAATGTAAACGTTTCATTTGTGACTATTAATAATTTGCATGACATGAAAACGCACGATCGGTAATCGTTAATTGTATTTTTGATTATGTCATTTTTTTGCGATATAAAAAATGTCGGCATGGCACAATAATTCATGTATTCTTTCTATGAATAATTCGCTATTTTTGAAATTCAAAAATGCTGAAATTTCGCTTATATTCATCTCGTCAAATATTTTACGCATTTCGTATAAGGTCGTTACTTGACTACTCCTCACCACTGAACTCTATATCAAAATCTGCAATACACACAACAGTAAAAGTCACTTTTATCACCTTTATGAATAAACGACCGCATCTATTAAATTTTTTATTCGTTTCAGCGACCGCGCATTGCGAGCGAGAAAAAAAAAGGACAGCTACTTCAATCATTCGCGGAACCGGACAGTCTTTTTCCATTCTGATTTTTTTTTTTTTTCACCTTTCCTTTATATTCCATTTCCTTGCTTCCCTTCCTATAAAATCCATTTCCTGCTCCGGCATATTCGTCTTTACATTCCGCACTCTCGTTGCATAAACGACAAAGTTTGGCCGTAAAGCAAAGCGCGTCTTCAAGTAATTAGCTAAGTAGTCCTTGAGGCATGGACCGCGCGGTCTGCAACGAGTACCGCGATGCTACTTCAACACCACCCTAACTTTTTTTTTCCCCGTTTGTTCTTCTTCGTTCCCGCACTATGCAAATAAATAACGAAGCGTAGCAAGGATGTTCCACTGCGAAATTCCAACTTTTTGCAGAGCTCATCGAATTTCAGTGAATCTCATTAACGGGGTTCACTGTTTTTTTTTTTTTTTTCCTACGGATCGCCTTACTTTTGTACCTGGAAAACTTTGTTCCGTTGCATTACTAACTTGGCTTTGTTTTTGTGATAAAAAAAAATTGAGAGTTGTGTAGGAAATTGTTTTGGTTCGAAAAAATATATATATATATATATATAACGACGATAATTAAAATTCTCAATTAAATACGTTTGATTAAATATATCACAACTATCACGCTCAGTGCATTATGGGAATGATAATTTTTTGCTCTGAATGGAGGAACGGAATTTAATAATTTTGGATGAATAATTCATATCAGAAATAATGAATTTTTTTTCATTGCCATATTTACCTGCGATAAAATGATTTTTTGCACTAATTTCGATGCGAGGTAAATGCTAAGTACAATTGTACTGCTAAGAAATATCGGAAATGATTTACCATTCTTTTCCACGACAAAGTCTCCAGATATTAAATTTTCAAATGCAATAGTAATAATTAATTAAGTAGTTAATCAACTCACGTCTCAAATTCAATTTCCGGAGTAATTTTTTGATAAGAAGGAGCGATGCCCTCTTTTATGATACCACAAAATGGTGAAATAAATTTCGTAATTCATGTCACGAATTTTTAAGTTGCATTAAAAAATTAAGACATTAAATTCTCATTAATATGAAAATTTTAATTGTCATCGACAAATTGTCTGCCATTCTGTATATGTGTATTTTGTCGTCGATATATTCATCATTTTCGTTATTTCTATCCATAAATTCATCGTTTTTTTTCCTTTTTTATTTTCTCTCTCGGTCTCTTCTTTTTTACTCTTCGGCGCAATCTCGTGCCTTCATAAATTGTATGAAATATTAATACACTCGAGGTGAGCTCGGGAGCAATCGTGCACCGGTACCAAGAATCGATCCGACGGTCCGTTCCACAGTTAACCGGAAGGAGGAGAGGCAGGTGGTGAAAAAGGGACGGAAGGGAGGACACCTCGCTTCGTCTTCTTTTTTCGTTCTCCCTCTTTTTATTTTTATTTTCTGTTGGTTTAATGACAACACACAGTTTCCGCTCTTTCATTTGAACGAATTTTTTCATTTCTTCGTTTTTGTCGTGTTTACGTTATGTGAGAATCGCACTTAATTAAGCGAGATACAACCGAGCAATCAAGAATCCAGAAGAAATAATGAAAAAAACGTGTGCCAGGATACGGTTTAGCGGCTGTTCCTTTTGTTTAATCAGGCGGCGTTTTAAGCTCCGGTTGGACGTGACTCAGGAATTCCGTGGCGGCATTCCACGTCTTCGGGAAAAAGGAGAAGGCCACATACCAAGCCGACGCCACTGGCGAATCAACTTTTCCCATTTTTCTCACTATCCAGAACCCTGGAAAACGCGGACGGCTTCGCCATTCATTTTTTTTCTTCCATTTACGCTAGAGAGATAATCACTGGCCCGATGCAATTACTGAAAATATTTCTAACTCGTTCAAAGTGCAACATGCAACGAATTTAATGAACGAAAATACCAGATAACATCGCTACGTCGTTACGACTGTTGCACGATTAAGGGAACTTTGGTAGTATACTAAAACTTTACTATATTATAATACTAGCATGGAAATACACGTCCCAACGATGTAAAATGCACCGAGTACCTTGAGGGCGCATGTAAATTAACAAAAAGCATGTTGAGCTAAGTTTTTCATGCTGACAATATTTTGTCATGCACTAATCATTATTTTACAAACAGTTTGAAAAATAGAAAAATTTGATTTCAGAATCCTTAGAGAATTATAATTAATGAATGGAAAAAAAATTAATCAAGTAATTCATAAATTTAGGTAATTATTTAAAAATAGAAAAATTTGATGTCAGAATCCTTAGACAATTCTAATGAACGAATGAAAAAAAAAATGAATCAAGTAATTCATAAATTTAGGTAATTATTTAAAAATTGTAAAGGGGTAAGAAGAGCATTAAAAAAATATTTCTAATTCGTTCAAAGTGCAACATGCAATGAATTTAATGAACGCAAATACCAGATAACATCGCTACGTCGTTACGAGTGTTGCACGATTAAGGGAACTTTGGTAGTATACTAAAACTTTACTATATTATAATCCTAGTATGGAAATACACGTCCCAACGATGTAAAATACACCGAGTACCTTGAGGGCGCATGTAAATTAACAAAAAACATGTTGAACTAAGTTTTTCATGCTAACAATATTTTGTCATGCAATAATCATTATTTTACAAACAGTTTTAAAAATACTAAAATTTGATTTCGGAATCCTTAGAGAATTCTAATGAATGAATGAAAAAAAAATTAATCAAGTAATTCATCAATTGAGGTAATTATTTAAAAAATTTAGAGGGGTAAGAAGAGCATTTTTAATTATTCATTGACCTAAATAATTTCCGTTCATGAAGAAGTCTAACTTCATAGTAAATTAATTAAGTCTGACTCCATAGTAAATTTCTTCGCCGAAAACCACAGTATTTCATTAAAACACTTTCATGTAGATAATGGACTTTACGAGACAAGCCTCTATTTTTTCATCATCAGACGTTTTTTTCTCATTTTACTTAATTCCAGCGAGGCCAAGTAATTTCTTACCGCATTTATGTTGATGACAGTTTAATAAGTTTTCGAAAATGCGTATCTGCTAGCAAAGTACACCGTGGGTGGGTTGCTTCGAATGCTGCAAGTCACTTAAGAAAATACCATTAATTAGCAGTCGACAGTTTTTATTAATTAATTTATTTCCGTGACGTAGGAAACGGGAAACAAATTCGCAGATGCTGCGTCTCAATGCTGCGGTACATCCAACAGATTTTACCGCCTCCCCCCTCCCCCCGCCCGTTTTATTAAATTCTGCAATACGACTAATAATTATAATTCTGTACATCAAATATTAACGAAATTAAAACAACATTTTTCATAAACTTATATTTCTTGCTTAATCTTCTATACTTTCACATAATATAGGCTGTTCCATGTGAGTTCAGCATTTTTTTTCGGCTAATGACGAAAAAAATAGAAAATAAAATAAAAATTCCAATTATTTTTTCTTTCGCACATTCGAGCATTCAAACATTTTTTTTTTTTGTATAATCTACAGTATTTGGAGAACACTCAGAAAAATGTGCACAAGCGACAGAGAAAAATGTGCAATTTTGGGCATAAAATATTCAGAGGGAGAATTTCGTGGATAAAGATACGAAGCATTTGCGTCAGTTGAGCCATTATAACTTTTGAAAAACTTTTTTACTTATCCAACGACTTTTTCTCCGGTGTGCTTTTTTTTCTGTAGGCCGTATACACGTCGCTTAATGCTATATAAAATCAAGAGCTAAATAAGAAGTGCGCGAATGAGTGTAAGAAATAAAGTAAAATAAAAAAGTGGCCGAACTGATGGAGAATTTCTCGGGTGTATTTTTTTTTTTCCGTGGTAACTCGAAGGCCCTCGCGCATCCCTCACGCGTCATTCGATCGTCCGTCGGAGCGCTGTAATTGATGGACTCGGATTTTGCGAATAAACGCACCAGAAGGCGAGTGAGAGACGGCCGGAGTTTCCCCGAAGATTTTCTTCGCAACGAGAAACCGCAAGCCGGTGATTCATTGTTTCGGACGTTTTTTTTTTTGGGAAAACTTTAACGAGTTACGGTTTATGATATAGATAGCCAGATATATAAATTAGGGAGCGTCCGAAAAAAGGTCTATTCTTTATACTCCGCGTCGATTCATCCGATCTGAGTACATAAAGCTAAATAAAGTTTTCTGAAGGCCCCGTGAAAAATTTTGAAGAGTTTGCTCAATCAAAATTTTCATTTTTCTGTCTAGAAAAGTCGGCCGAATTTTTTCAAAATTAAAACGAAAAAAAAAAAATCAATTTTTCAAATATTCTAAATGCAGAAAATCGTAATTAAATGCAGTTTTATAAAATTTGAAAAGATGCTTCGATTTTTTCGTAAATTCCTTCACAGCAAAACTGTCGATCGACCGAAAAATAAATAGACCTTTTTTTTTTAGGCACACTCTAATATAGAAAGATAATTTTATGATTCGCCGGGAAAAATTCCCTAAGGGTCTGTGTTAATACAGGTGAGAAAGAAAAAGTAATGGAAAAGAAAAGTGGTACGAGGTGAGAAAGCGGGCCGTTGTTTTTTACTCTTTCTTTTAGCACTGTTTTTCTTTTCCCTTCTTTTTTCCACCGCTGTTTTCCTTTCCACCGGCACAAGAGTACTTATGCTTTTTATTATATTTCTTTTGGGACTAACTCTTAACCCCTTAACCCTCTTGTGTCTGGCGTGGCATATCAAGCACGTTCACTTTGAACTGTGCCGAAAACTACGACGCTTGTTGTAGTCATTTGTTGATTATTTTATTCTCTTATTGACCAGCTAATAAATGTTACTTCTATATTATCACAACTTCAAGATAAAAAAAAAGATACCAAAATTCAAAGCCTATAAAAAAGGGTAATTTAACGATGATCATAATGCAACAATATTTTATAATTGTATGTTTTGATCTGGTCTAATTTATTGGTCGAACGTCTGGTCCGTCCATTTTCCGGATCCGGTGCTCGGTGACCTAAAAAGTTCATTTTCTGACCCTCCCGCACTTTCTGACCAGCTAATAAATGTTAATTGAATATTATCCCAGCTTTAAGACCAAAAAATTGACAAATGCAGATAATAAATAGATACCAAAATTCAAAGACTCTAAAAAAAGGTCATTTAACGATGATCATAATGCAACAATATTTTATATTTGTATGATTTGATCTGGTCTAATTTATTGGTCGAACGTCTGGTCCGTCCATTTTCCGGATCCGGTGCTCGGTGAGCTAAAAAGTCCATTTTCTGACCCTCCCACACTTTCAGACACCGATGGTCCATTTATGTCTGTACCAGATAAACTTTTCGTCAGGTATAAAAAAATTTACAGGCAAATTGAAGAGCGATTTTTACCGTCGAATATTACGGAGGTACGAATGTTTTTATAAAACAATTTATATCGAAATTTAATAGTGAATTTTACGACTCGCTTTTTCAGTGGCTTCCAAGCGACACTCGCAGTTTTAAGGCACTGAGCTCAAACACATGCGGAAATTCGGATTTATATCCTCAACTATCAAATCCTATAAAAGGTGATATGAATACTTTTGGAATAAATCACACCATCGCTCGGATGTATAAAAATTCATTTAACGGCGGAGTTTTTCCCACAGAATCTCGGCATCTCGTTACGATTATGTTGCTATTTTGGACACTGCATGTACATCTAATGATACTTTACCCATGTCGAAGTGTCGAAAACCGCTGCAGTGCATGAGTGCAATCCAAATGATAATTTTATTATCATTTCTCAACGATATTTCCTCGCAACAAGATGCATTTCATTCGGAAGCCGTCGATGCACACGAGAAGAATTTTTGTGAGACTTCGGCTGCTTTGATTTTAGGTTTTCTCGGCAACCAAGCAGACGAATAATTTTCGGAATCGTAGAAATTCTTCTAAAGAGCACGAGGAATTATTCAGATCTCATTTTAATCATTTTCTATCATTTTTCGTTGAATTTCGAGCATGAAAAGACGATAAAAAGCTGAAGTAGTGACAGCCATGGGTAAATGGGTCTGCGCAATGGGGAAATTTCTCACACCACGAAGAGCCAACCGTGTATTCCATTGGTTGCACACTCACAGTGGTACGGGCAAGACAAAAATGGAATTGCGGTACTTATGAATAGCACCGAGCAATCTCTCCTCTCACTTCTTTACCTTCACTCCCGTTTTCCTGAGTTTGCCTGCTTGCTTACCAGCAATTACGTGGAAAAACAGGCTGGAAAGTGAGCAAACAACGGCGGTGCACGAAGTGCATAAGCCGAGAAGGTAAACGAGACGTATAGGCACGGCGGTCCATTTTTTTTAGTATTTCCCGTTCCATTCTTCCGCTCTAACGATTCCCCGGTGATTTTCCGAGCGGATTTTTCGTCCTCACGATTATTTTTCGACGCGCGCCTATCGCGCATTTTCATTTCGCTAATTCGTGGAATTACGAGTGCCGCGATTGTCGTACAACAGCTGCTGGAATATAAGTTCAGGCTGACGGCAGTTAAAAAACAAAATTGCGAGAAATGTTAAGGGGAAGCGAGAGGGAAATTTTTCCTGCTGGTTAATATTAAAGTTCGAAGAAATCTTGAATAAATCGTGGAAGATCAGCAACGTCTAAAAAATTCTAAAACGAAAAATGAAATGGTAAAAAATTAAGGTTTCCAACTTTAAAAAAAAAATACAACGTTCAAATCGAATTGAAAATAAAAAAGGGAAATTATAAATGCGTTCAAAGTGAATTATTTGTCAGTCACAAATTCGGACTGTCGATATTTAAAACTCGAAATTGCGAGGAAAAGAGAAAAGGGAGGCCTTAATTTTTTTGCTGCTGAAGAATATTAAAGATTGTGGGACGTTAAGGGTGGAAAGCTCGGGAAAGGTCAATAACGTATTCAGGAAATGCGTTGCAATATGAGATAGAGAAGAAGAAATGAGAAACGGCGCAGGACATTTTTTTCTTCTTTCTTCTCTTTCCCCGAGGATTGATGGCAGGACGTTTTACTTATCTTTCATTGTTTCATCAAGGAACATAGCTCTCCAGGGGAGGGCTGCTTTATTCGTCCGTGGAACTCGACGATAAGCGTATCATCTTGGCCCGATGCTCCGGGCTTGCCTCTATATCCGCACTTCGCATCAGCACGTTTCTTTCTTTTCATTTTCCCACGTTTGTTTTTCGGATTGCGTGCACGCAACTGCCGCAGATTCACGAGCCATTACACGTGGACCGTTCTATTTCCGGAAGCTGCGAAGATCACCTCACCTGAGTATCAACTAATTTTGGCTGTTGGTAATCGATTCCTCATTCACACCGGAAATATAATGTCTCAAGAAAAAAACCAAAATGTCTAAGGAAAGTTGATTTCGCTAGACGTTTTTCGATGACTCGAAAATCACCTCACCTGAGTATTAAGTAATTTTCGCTGTTAATAATCAATTCCTCATTCACACTTAAAATAGTATGCAGTTTCAAGATTTTCTTTCAAGGTCTCAAAAAAAAAAAGATACAAAAAGCAAACTTTCTCATTCGTCCGGGAGTCTCTTAATTTTTTTACATTCTAAACACCTATGAATTTTACGTCGACACGTTTTTTCTTGCGTTGAAAAGTTCCTCCCCTTAAACATTTTTCGATATTCCAAAAAATTTGCGAAAAAAAATTGCTCTCTTTTTCCGCAATGCAGAAAAAAATAAATAGGAACATTTGTTTCATTTTTCCCTCCCAATTTCCCAAGTGACAAAAAATAAATTTCACAAATGCCATCCAAATGCAGAACTCTGATTGCACTGCTCAAGGTTTCACTTCTTCAGCATAGTTGGAATCTTGCCTGATGATAATTACACACGCGTCTCACCAGGAATGGGAAGATTCGGGACATACGTTACCTCAAACTTTACCAACTATGTACTTGGGGTATGAAGTACAGAATACACGTTGAAAATCTAAGCGAAACAAGCGAACCTCGTACATACTTGTATTACTTGCATGCACGTATAGACGACGATGCGCATTCTCTGGCGATAGACGTAAATTGGAAAAGCGGAAGAGACGAAGGAGGGAAAGACTCGAAATTATAACGACCTTGAATATAAATATTTATATACATAACGAGACGGTGCTGTTGTATCGGAAATCGATATTCATGACCTGCGTGCCCATGGATAGTGAATATCTTCGGGCTAACGAGTAACGATATATTGTACACTATACATTGCATAACATCTTACCGCAGTTTCTATAGTCGTCACCAAGTATCGCTTCTCTCTTGAGCGTCGTCCTAATTCAAATACTTAGGTATATGTATGTATAGGGTTCGCTCTCAATTCCTCTTATATACTCCGACAACTAAATTCAAAAGCCTGTTCTGATTGAAGCGTGAAATCCTTTCAACCAACTTGTCAGTACTTAGCAAAAGTTACTTACACTTATACGACGCCGCGGCAGCACCGGTTCTTATCCCCTCGTTTTCACAACGGAGACATTGTTCGACTACGAGGCGTAAATTCATTCATCGAGACTACGTTTAATTACTTATGTCACAAATAGTGTTGCAGCAACACGCGACTCCATCTACACGGTGTTTACACCCAACAAGCAAACATCGACGAGAATGGAAGGCTTTGCACCAATCAAAACAGTGATCATTTCGTAAAACGATTTATTCAACCTCCTGACAAAATGGCAACTCATTAAATTAGCAGGATTTTTTTATTAAGAAATGGAATGACGTTTAGCGTTTTGACTAATTGTCGGTAAGATCTTTTTTTTCTTTGATCGATTCTAATGAAGGACGATTAATTTGGTTCATTGAAAGGTACTTTATTGATTCATCTACTAAATTTTTATTCGAATATTTCCATCCGATTTTAGATGAGTTTCGAACAAACGAAAAATAATCACATTAGAATGGTTCGTAATATCTGAAATCGCGGTGAAGTGATGGATCATCTTCCAGCAAGTGAAATGATCCATAGATCCTCAAATTGTACAAGCATTAAGGTTCATTCGTGCGAACCTTGAAAGCGTTTCAGCTTTTAATCGAAGAGAGTGTCGTTAATAAAGAATATTTTGTTATTTATTGTTGAACGTTGATCGACACATTTCGAGTACTTTTTCAAGGTGTACAAAGTAATTAGGAGTGTTTTTTCTTTCTTTTTTGCTTTGCTTTTGGTGTCTATTTCCGAGGAAGCCAAAGGTTCATTGTTCGATGAGCCATTGTCTGGCAAGTCACAATGACGTATGGGTACGTGGATGCTTTAAGGTTGTGGTCTGGCTTTTGAGTTTGTCACGTGACCCTTCGCAACATCGTGAACGACGTGTTTCCCGAGTCTCTGGAATACGCGAAAGCTACTTTGGAGGTGGTGGTTTCCCTTGGAGGGTGGATGGCTGGCCTCATTAACCGTTTAGGTAGTCATTTACACCCAAGGGTGCCCAAGGAAGTGAGAGCCACCCGCATACGCTCGAGCTAAAGGACGCGTCTCGTAATTGTACTACAACCCTTCGCCTCTTTATGACTAAGCCACTCCAGCTCTTCTCTGTGGCTGGTACGCCGTTCGAAACTTTACAAAAGTTCAACAGGAGCCAGTTAAAACGATGCATATACGGTTTAACGTTACTGCAAAGTCATGAACGCAGACGCTCGTTGTTGCTTGGCTCAATGAATAGGATTTATTATGACCATGGTATTTAGAAACGCAACAATACAGTTACATATAACTATATGAGTCTCGAGATCGGAACAAAGTTTTGATTTTTCGGTTTCGTGCTGAATTTTGCCCATGGCCGGTTTCGTTTGGACAGATTTATTCTGTTTGCTTCCTCATAGACGAAGCTTTGTTTTCGTGAAACATTTTTTTTTCGAGATTTTAATGTCAGTGTGCTTAGAATCAACTAAACCGTCCAAAAAAATGGTTTAGAAAATGTGTCCTAATGTGTGTGTGTGTGTGTGACTGAAAATTCAATCTCTAGACGTTTGTGTGTAGAATTGCTGTGTAAAATCGATGTGTATAGTTGGAGCGAAGATTTGATGTGTAGAGTTGACGTGTAGAATTGACGTGTAGAGTTGACGTGTAGAATTGATGTGTAGAGTTGACGTGTAGAATTGATGTGTAGAGTTGGTGTGTAGAGTTGAATTGGGGATGGTATGTGTAGAGTTGAAGTGAATATTTGAGGTGTAGAGTCGGCGTGTAGAATTGATGTGTAGAGTTGAAGTGAATATTTGAGGTGTAGAGTCGGCGTGTAGAATTGATGTGTAGAGTTGGTGTGTAGAGTTGAATTGGGGATGTTATGTGTAGAGTTGAAGTGAATATTTGGGGTGTAGAGTCGATGTGTAGAGTTGATTTGATCGACGATAAAGGAACTGTCATTATACTGCTTTTTTTTGTCGAACGCCACTGAAAAATTGTTACATCTCGTAATTCCGGCGACAGAAGAATTGTAACAAGAATAACATTGAACCTCAACCAGAGTCGTCCTTCTCTCTGGGTGTCGGCAACTTTTCTTCAATTCTATTGATGGTACATAAAATTCTTCCCACGTCTCCGTCCCCCAAGACTTGTCGGTTCGCTCAACGATGGGCTTTTCTTACCCGAGAGTACTTTCAGGGCATTCGGCATGGGGTTAAAAGGAACCCCACCATCAAGATAGAGTTATACCCATTTGATATCTTATGGTGAAAGTGAGAGAAAACGCGGCGGGCTAGACTCGGCTTGGATCTGAATTCGCTACATCTTCCTCGCCGACCTTTCTTTACCAGCTGCGGCAGCTACCGCTCATGATCCCATCAGAGATGCGGTTAAGTTTTCGTTTCAATCATCGACCCTTTTGAGAGCATCTCCTACACTCGCCCCTTCGACAAGCTCGTGCTTTCCTCCCATGGCAGCGATTTATTGACGCATTTCTTTAAACTGTGGTCGTGATTTTTCATTTTTTTTTTTTTTTTTTTTTTTACAGGATTAACTTTGTTAGGTCATGTTCACGGTGATAAATTTTCATCGCAGATATATTTTTGCAATTATTATCGGTATATATACATCAATCACATCGATACATCGAATGAGCAAATTCAATACATCCAAATTAATTATAATTTTTTTTTTCTTCTTTAAGTACATTATTATTAAGATGATTTATAATCATAAATACTCAACTGGAAGCTCCACCGATTCGAAGCAAAAAATAGTGTTCAATAATTTGAAGGATACTGAGAACGATGTAAAAAATTTTGCACACTTGCCTGATGAGTCGAAAATTTAATTGGAAATATCGGAAAAATTATGATCGATAAATATACTCCTTCAGTTTGGTATTTTTGGATGTACGGTTTTTTTTCCGTCGCGTTGTTGTCCGCAAAGGAATGCAACTGATTTCTTATGCAATTGTTTAACCGATAAAAAATAATTGAATCTTGCTCCGTTGAAATCTGTGGACCTTCCCGTTAAAGTGATCGCAATTGATGCTTGAAGATAAATCGTCAATCGCGCTTGAGGCGTACATTTGCTGGCGAAAAAAAAATATATATATATATATGAGGGTGTTGAATGACGGAGGTACTAGAACGTGAAGAACTTCTGCCGGTTATCGTTGGGCAAACGTTCCACGGTGGCAATTATAATTAATTAATAGCGATGAAACGTAGGAGCGAGAAACGAGAATACACGCGTTATAATCGAGAGAAATCAACAAATTTCCTCGCCGTCCGGTGGCTCGTTATTTTTTAATTTTTTATATTTTTTTTCCCCCGTGTATTCACGCGAACGGCGTATTCGTGTTCTATTTATTTAAAAAAGCTCTCAACTCGACCATTATTCGCACAAAACAATAGCCATTCATCAGCTCTGCTCTTTTAATATCATTGGATCTTTTAATGCCATTATTTTTCATTTCATCCATCAATACGGAATAACTACGATCGGAGTAATAAATACGGAAGCAAAACACATCGACGCCGAGAGCGAAAGGTGTGAAATGCTAAAAAGAAATTATTATGGTCCAGGCCAATATAAAGTGGCGATTGTTAATAAATTGTCTGGCCGTATGGCTACTCGTATGTTTAAATTAATTTTTTTTTCCATTTAATCCGTTACTAAATTCACCGCGAATAATTCGAGGTCCTGGAATTTTTGTCTTCCGCATAATTTTCAATCAATTTTTTTTGCTTTGGAAATCACAATTAACGAATTAGAATTTTTCATTTCCTTTGACAATCACTTTATCACTTTCTGTGAGAATGAGCATAACATTATTTTCTATTTTACTCACTAAATAAAAATAGAAAAAAATTATAAAAGCATTTTCGAAATTTTTCGATAAATTTTTTATAATTCCATTTTTTTTTCTTTGGAAATGACAATTAACGAATTAGAATTTTTTATTTCCTTTGAAAATCACTTTATCACTTTCTGTGAGAATGAGCATAAAATTATTTCCGATTTTTACTCACTAAATAAGAATAGAAAAAAATTATAATAGCATTTTCGACGTTTTTCGATGAATTTTTAATAATTCCATTTTCTACTTTAGTGCGCCATTTTTTTTCTTTTGGGCCTTCAAGCGTATCAACGATAAATCTCCAATCAAATATTAACAAGAATCTTAAAATTCACATTCACCATTATTCTGTTTATGGTAAAGAATATTTGCGCTCACCGCACTTGCCACCTTTCGCCGAATACTTTTCATGTTCGGAAGCTTATATTCTCCAGCCGGTACACGATATGAACATTTCGCCAATCGGGTTATACACTTAAGTTTAATCGCCTCGAGTTTGACCACAGTTCCGCGGCGTTATGGTTAGTGCCCGAAGCGGCGGGACGATCGTGTATGTGGAGGAGTAAAAGGGCTTCCGGTGGTAGTCGTCCAATAGAACCAGAGTAGAATTCCCAGTGGCGGTCCCAAATGCAGGTCGCCGCTTCAGATCATTTCGGGCCGGAGCACACAGAGAAAAAGGTCCACCGACTTTTCCCGCTTTTATCTGTGCGCCATTTGATATTTTATTAATATGCTTCAGTGTTATCGTCAATTTCACTGAAAGGGAAAGTAGAATTTCATGGGTACGACATACACCGATAAATACTCGCATCAACAAAAGTCCCCGCCGCAAGATTCGTTCGGCTCGTTACAGTTTTGTCCATTTTTCGACACTTTCGACTACTGCACTCAGAAATCTGGTATTCGTGCCAATAAACAAATTAATTTCTTGAGTCTAATTGTATGTAAAGAGAAAAGAGACTTTCGGAGGATACCGATACTTAACAAATGTCAGGAAAAAAATCAGTGAAGAGTAACCAAAAAAAAAAAGATGATCAGAGAAGATCCATGCCAAAAATCCATCTGTGAATTTTTCGGAATATTTTTTAAGGATCGTTTCTTAATATTTCTCGTGGACAAATTTATTTGAAAAATCTGACGATATGCTGTTCAATTTTTCAAGAACCTTGTCATATTTTTATCATTACCATAGCACATAAAAAAAAAATTCAATAGTTGGAAAGCATTTAAAGTGACTGTGACATTCAAAGTTCCATAAACTGCAGTTAATTGCTGTCATTACTCGTTACTGACAGCCACAATTTCTCTGAGTGCAGTGTACATGTCTGGGGTCAACTTCAGAGGACCGTTGATTTTGCGGTTGCGCCGAAAAGTTGATTGGCTCTTGGATTGTCTGTAGAATTTCTCTCTCGTCTTGCTGTTTCACTTTCTCATCAAATTCGGGTGCAAGAAAGTCCTGATGAACGTCCAGAAGCAGCCTGTGAATTAGGATTGCGTTGTTGTTGTTGTTGTTGTTGTTAATGCTGCTGTTCTGGCTTGCACGACGTCGGCGATTATCCCGGTCACGTCAGCTGTCGGTCTGCAACTGATTAGGATCGCGTTCTGGGATTGATTGATTAGTCACGTGGTGCTCATTGTAGTTGTGCTCCTGCTGCGACTGCTACTGACGATGATGGCCGAGGAGGTCCACGACTCCGATGAGATGCTTGTAAACTTCCTCCCACCAATCAACGCGAACAATACGAGCAAAACGTTGGTCATTAAGCCGGATGAAGAGCTAGGACGATCACCTCCGTGCATAGCTGCCGGTTTTTCCTCTTCTGAAACAAAAAAAAAAAAAAACACCGAGCCAAGAAAGTGAATTTTCAGAGATAATGAAAGTCACGTATTATTATTGATAACTTGTTGTACAATTTTTTAAATTGTAATTTAGGTGCTTTAGAAGGGGGGACATTAAAGCAATTGAAAAAGGAATTATTATTATTATTATTATTATTTAGTTAACTATACACAACAAAATATAATTTTTGCTATATTTTACGTAAAATCTATGTTCAATAACATTTACAAACAGTTGGATTCGAAAATTCTGGGAAGAATTGAGAAATAGTGAAAATATAATGTAAATGCATTTTGAATTTTGGTTGTACTTTTCGAAATTGTAATTTTTCGAATTATTTTCATTCGGTGAAGGGTAGAAAATGGAATTATTATTTTTTGGTCATGCAGTGATTGATAATCAGTGTTATTGGGATTAAAAAATGAATTTTTATGGACTGATCGGGTTGATAAAAAGCTCACCCTCAATCACGTGGATCATGACGTGAGCTGACTTGGCGTTGCTCGGCTGACAAGTGTAATTGCCACCGTGACTTGGTTGGGTCTTCTCGACTACCAGAGTCGAGCCGCTTTTGGTTGCAGCAACTTTGAGCCCCGGTTCTGCATCATAATTAATCATGCGTCCCTGGCGATACCAGAACACGAAGATGGGCGGCTCTGTGGCCGCTATTAACTGACACTCGAGTCGTAAGCTCGAGCCTTGCTTAACGTGGAGATCCGGCGCACCGGGAATAATTGAGAAAGCCTCGGTTATGTTGAGATGAACATAGCGATGTTGAACGGGTTCGGTCGGTATCTTGGATACGAAAAATCAATGAACATACAATTATTCCATAAATATACAATCATATCTCAGCAATTTCCAGGAAAAAAATTTATCATTTTCGAATCGAATGTAATAAAATGTTGTCTTGATTATAAATACACATTTTTAGGAAAATAATCGTAATGGAAATACAAAAAAAAATTGAAAATAACAATATCCTGGGTCTGGGTGAAAAATAATCATTTCTGCACAAATAAACAGCAAGATTATCATTTTTTTCGGCAAGCTTTTTTGAATGTGAAAATAAAATTGAAAATTGGTCGAAGAGAAATTATTGAATCAATTCACTGCAAGATAGAATCGTAATCTGTGTAATTGCAAGCTTTTGGAAACTAGCAGCGGGCATAAGAATGTTAATTATCGATTATCGGTATTACCTGGCATTCATAGAGACCAGCATCGTCGTGCCTCACGTTTTTTATGTTGAGAATCCAATCCATATTTGATGGTCTGACCATGAAACGTGTGTCCATGGTGTGAGTTT
Organism: Clistopyga incitator; assembly: GCA_947507545.1. Taxonomy (NCBI): domain Eukaryota; kingdom Metazoa; phylum Arthropoda; class Insecta; order Hymenoptera; family Ichneumonidae; genus Clistopyga; species Clistopyga incitator. The sequence goes on from OX382177.1 coordinate 12,072,280, forward strand.
CCCTGCCCACGGTCAGCAGTTGGTTGTCCCTTTTTCTAACCCAGGTCACCTTAAAAAAAAAAAAAAAAAAACAAAATCATTTCAGCGCAGGAGAATCAATCACACAACAATAACCAATATCATTGACTTTCCTAAATTAATATTTTTCCAAATTATTTATGATATGCATCATTGTCAATTAATAAAATATGAATTATTTTTCTGATACACTTTGATTTACAAATTCGATTAAAACGTCCTGTGATAATCAAATGCGTTTAAACATTTGTACAAAATAAAAAACGTTTTTGTGCAAATGGAAAAAAAAATTGTGAAAATCGTAAATTATTTTAAAAATTGTTTTATTTACAAAACGAGTGTTAAATAAACATCAACAAGTATTCTATCGATGTTTATTGAACAGGCTCTGCCAATAAATCGAACCCGGGGCCCATTGTTTTATTCAGTAGAAAAGAAAAATTACTTATTCCGTCGAGATTCCCACGCTAGCCTCTCGAAATATAATTCTTCGACAACACTTTAGCCTGGATACTTTGCTGAACGGTTAATCAATGATTAGCCGCCTGTCTGAGCTTCAGCAAAAGCTTCCGGTGCTTTTACAGTATAACATCGCGAGCGGACGCTTTAATTAATCTCGTTTCCGCAGCGCAAGGCTTTCAGCTAAGCCAAGTTTTCGGTGGGGTGCTTTCATCTTCTAACTATAGTTTGAACCATTCTAAAGCTCAATTCTCCGCACAAGGGAAAATTGTCGCAATTTATTTATTTCCGTATTTACCGTGATTACAGTCGTTTCCGTTGCTCAGTTTCTGTCCAACAACAACAATAACACAAATAATAACGATAGTAATCATAATAATTATCGTTAAGGATGGATTTCCCATAAATCTCCTCGGGAATAGTAAATTTGTCACGAATTTGCGCGTCGGTCCATCACAAGTTCGTGATAAATTTACTCGCGTCGAGAAAATTGATGGAAAGTCTGCAACAAATCCATGCCAAATCTGCCTGCGTCAAAGTGGATTAATTATAAGCCGTCATAAGTGAGGCAATAACATCTGGATTGTGTAAGTGGGTCGATCAAAGTTTGCAGATAAAATTTTACAAATTCTTACAAATAGCAAAACGCATAAAAAATTAACTGTAAACGTAAGTGCATTTTGTATTAGAAAATTCCAAAAGAAAATTCATATTTTTAGACTTGTTAGATTTGGCTTATTAAAAGTATTGGTCATTATTGCAAAATCAATTTTGTTCAACGATGCAACCAAAGGATTGCGGCAAGTGCAAAATACACTAAAATAGTCGGACCTATAACATTCACCGCAACAACAACGAAATTTCCTTTTAATTACTTTTTTAATGACTGCCCAATAAAAAATTTCTACCAGCAGGAAAAAAAATTCATACGTGCAACGGAGGGCCACTAGATTTTCGTGATTTTCAGGTGACTCGATCCCCTTAAAATAGATTTGGTCCGGCGAAATTGAGCGGTGTGTCGTTACTTCCTGTTGACTGTGTGTCTATGATCCTAAAAAGGGTAGAAACGGGGAACCATTAAAAACATACATGGGTTGTGTATTGCTGATCAGCCAACAAACCATTTCGACACACGACCGCAGTATCATCGACGTTTTAACTGCCAGCATAGCATATTCGCGACATCGATGAAATATGGCTATTTTCAGACGCGTTTTTTTAATTAGAAATACCGCGAACGTTTGACTAGCAGAGGAATTTTATTAGAAAGGTGTTTCACATATCAATGTTACAAAAAAAAAAAAAAACAAATAAGGCTTTTGTTCGTTAAACTTTTTTTCTAAACCGGACTATTTTTCAGAATGAATACGAGAGAAAATGTATTTTCAAGCCGGAAGGTTTGTTGAACTTAGTCAGTCAGAGTCAGAATTGGTTCACCGAAGCTGTAACGGCTTAAGTATCAAATCAATTAGATTATCTAATTGTGATCCCCTGGAAGACATTTCCAGTCACCCGGGGCCTTCATTGTTATATCAAATAATTTGCAGCAATGCGAAAGTCATTTATAGCAAGTTGCGGAGTCGGTTGATCGAGTCAATGTCTCAAAGCAAGCGCTCGCGACAAATTCCAATCCGTTAAATCATTTTCGTCAGCCGAATCTGAGTGAATGTCGAAACGAGGGTATTGATGAGGAGAGTAGATTGCGGAGACGAGGGAAGATAGCGGTTTTCGTATTAAGCAATCTAGCAAGACCGGAATTTCCGCATTGATTTTCCATGAACACGCCGAACGCGCTGATTTGATGTCGTTGCTGCGAGAGAGCTCTGCAAATCCCGAACTGTGGCGCGTAGACGCGCGCTTCGCGTTATTGCGAATCCCGGCGACGTTTCCCGTGTACCGACGAGAGAAATCCATCTCTAGTTGGCATGTATGCCCTACGGAGAGGGCCAGAGAATGAGAGCAAGTGCTATAGATCCCGGGGAACGTTGGGAGCGCTCGGCTGATCCGTGCAACTATAGGGAATGTTATTTCTTGACGGAGATACTACGACGAGACTTCACTGATGAGACACGTTACCGCCGCGTATTACCAAGTAAATGCCTACATGCCCGAATCGATTGAAACTTCTGTCGTTCCCATCTCAGCCCTGTGCACTTGGTGAATGCACGTGGATGTAAGAGCAATTATCGCCGTGTGTATATATACTTTTTTTTTTTTTCGTCGTTTGTTTTTGGTCGGAAAATTTGTTTTCGGAACCATTGGCAATCGGTTTTCTCTTCTAATGCAAATCTCTACGGTAACGTGCACACGTAAACTGAACACTTAACACGATTAAAGTCTACATCTGTTAACTTGTAAATAGTTAACCTGTGCACAGTTAACCTGTACACAGTCAACCTGTACACAGTCAACCTGTACACAGTCAACCTGTACACAGTCAATCTGTACACAGTCAACCTGTACACAGTCAACCTGTACACAGTCAACCTGTACACAGTCAACCTGTGCACAGTCAACCTGTACACAGTCAATCTGTACACAGTCAACCTGTACACAGTCAATCTGTACACAGTCAACCTGTACACAGTCAATCTGTACACAGTCAACCTGTACACAGTCAATCTGTACACAGTCAACCTGTACACAGTCAATCTGTACACAGTCAATCTGTACACAGTCAATCTGTACACAGTCAACCTGTACACAGTCAATCTGTACACAGTCAACCTGTACACAGTCAACCTGTACACAGTCAATCTGTACACAGTCAACCTGTACACAATCAATCTGTACACAGTCAATCTGTACACAGTCAATCTGTACACAGTCAATCTGTACACAGTCAATCTGTACACAGTCAACCTGTACACAGTCAACCTGTACACAGTTAACCTGTACACAGCCAAAGTGTACACAGTCAAAGTGTAGACAGTCAAACTGTGTATAGGCAAATGGTACACAACCAACATGTTCGAACTGTGTACAGCGAATCGGTTGAATAATTTATTAAAAAGCATATTAGCTGATATTCCGTGGTCTCTTTCATAAAAATCGGTGATTTGTAATGATTATCCAAATAAACGACAAGCATTTTATGATCGTGGGTATATATGTATATATATACATATATTCCGGGCTTGGACAGAATGTCTTTTGCAGGAAAAAGTGGTATGTCGATGTGGACAGTGGAAGCCCAAACTACGACGAGAGCCTCCAGTCAGCAGCGTGGAAACCATTGAAGCAGGAAAACCTTCTCGTCGATATATACGAGAATGGAAATCCAATGGTTCGCAACGTTGGTTATATCGCTGCACAGATGCGTCTAGCGTCTCTGTACGGTTCGGAGCTCGGCGACTCGGCTTCACACGGATTTTATTGGAATTCGAAAATGCATTTTGAACAGCACGTATAAAGTTCGCAAGTATAAAGGCAAGGTGAACGAGAAACGAGCTTTATGAGCATCTCACGACCAAGGCAACTCTTAACACTGGTATGTACTGAGTATACAGAGGATTCTCAACAGTCATGTTTGTCGTACATGTTCCTCTTCATTTTATGTGATGTACATGAAAAGGAGATAGAAAGTCTTGACAAAAAAATATGATTGATGATGAAAAATTATTAATGATGGGATGTTGGCCCTTGGTCGTCGTCAAAAATAAAAGTAAATCAAGGATCCAGTGAGTAAAGTGTTTTTTAGAATTTACAAATTAATGTCCCCTGTACTCGAACCAAAAGATTATGTATCATTCTTATATTAATATTCCCAGTGGAAATCTCGGAATGAGATCCAATGGCGCATACGCACAGACAACCGGCTTCCCGGGCTGAGTTTCTTCAGAAATTTCATAATCATAGTTTTTCATAATTCACAACAAACATCACCATATAATATTAATTAGAAAATTTGGTTACAATTAAACGTGAGCTTCTATTTGCAGATAGAATTTATGCAAATAGAAGCTCACGTCCGATGCAATTAATTGGAATTTAGAAATTACTTTGCGCCGAGTTTCACTTTTTGAAATTAGTTTCAAGCCCAAACCCCGCACAGAAATCCCAATCATAATCCTACACTCGGAGGAATAAGAGAAATTACAAAATTCCGTGTGTTTATGTTTATGCAGAGGGAGACCGGAAACGGACAAAGCGCGGCTGGATGGCTTTATAAAGATGGAGAGAGGAGAATGCACGTTCTCTCATCCATCCTCGAGTTCTGCGCTTGGTGGATTGTTCTCTGATACCCAAGTCCTTGCGGTGGGTGTATGTAGAGTCGGATGGAAGTGAGGAGCACACTGGTTGGAGATGGCGGTGCACGTCGTGGATATTACTTGAGAGACCGTGGGTTGTATGATGTTGGCAAATACGAGAATTCGTGACGCGAACAAGAAGGAGACACTGGCAATGGATAGGAATGGACGCCGAAGTAAAGATCGGACCCGAGTAACCCGAGGATCGGACAAAGATGCACTGGAACGAGAGAAGTGGTGGTTTGCGTCATGGAAGGAGACCCGGCTATAAGGATTATACCGTAGCATATCGATGCGCATTCAAACGTATACATAGTCATAGTCGGACTTGTCTGGCATTCCGACGATGTACCGAGTATAAATTTCTCCCGCGGCCGGAAGCAGCTGGGGAGGTTCGAGTCCTCGGGCAGGCATCGATATGAATATTCTGGAAATCAGCACACGCCCGGAACCGGAATATCTACTGTGCCACTATGGCAATGAGAAAAACAAAGAGAGGAAAATGTGAAGATACCAGGACATTTGCGCCGGTTGGTGGAGGAAATGGGTGGTAGGATCACGGGTACCGTTTATACGAATACCGCGCGGGCTATTGTGGCTCGTGGGCTAGCGGTATTTTTGAATTTATAGTTGGGCTTGGCGAGGCTTAGAATAAACATGAGCTGAATGGGGCTTGTAAAAAGATCGGAGATTGTTGGGCCTGGGAGTTTGAATGTGTACCTGAAATAATCCAGGCTTGCCGGATTCGTAGGAAGACTCACAGGGCCCAAGGCTCGGGGTGCTCATACAAGGGCTTCGAAAATTCAGGGCCCAGGGCTCGGGATGCTCATACAAGGGCTTCGAATATTCAGGGCCCATCGAGGTGTTAGAATAATTCAGAACTCGGGGACTCATAGGAGGGACTTATTCAGATTTCAGTGTTTTAAGGACTTGGAATAATCAGAGACTAACAGCCTAAACTGAGGCTTAGAATATTCCAGTCCTGTAGGGTTTCATAGGCGGACTAAGAATAATCAGGGCCTGAGAGCTTGAAAGAAGAAAGACCTCAAGGAGGACTCAGGTTTACCTGAGGCAGGCGCTTATGGTAAGCAGGGCCTCTTAAGAGCTCATCATGTATGATCTTGAAATAATCAAAGTCTAGTGAGGATCACAGAGGAAATTTCGCTTCACATATATATCCTGTTAAGTTCTCTGTGCATATGTAGGAGTACAGGCGTGAAGCCTGGATCAACATGTACTTCACCACTTCGGGAACATGGACTTAATTATAAATTTCTGGTACGAAGCAGAGGCTCGTGTTCTCGAGTAGGATACCGACATGAATATTCGGGAAATCTGTCGATGCCTCAAACGTGTTACCAACTATGGATGATGACAAGAAGAAAAACAAAGAGAACAAAATGTGGAGACAGTGGCACATTTGTGTCGGTTGCTGCAGGAAATGGAAGAGGTTGGATCACGGTGCCGTTTATACAAATAGGAGATATGTATGTGGGCCATACATTGACAGGCAACTGGGCCAATTTTCTGACTCGCCTCGCTTCGCTTGTCCTTTCTCTTTCCCACACGTGCACCCAGCTACACTCCAGTCAGGGTGTGGGATTACAAGGATGAAAAGCTCGTCCCGATCGATGCGTTGGGACACACGAGCACACTAAAAACAGTCGTCCGAACTGGAATTAGTCGACCATCCGTGCAAATGTTGGGAACTGCGCTGCTTAACGGGAACGCCGAGGAGTCAGTCACCCTTGAAATCATTGAACCACTTCAGAGCTCAGAAATAAAATCACAAGCTCGTGTAATGCGATGGCGGTTTATGATCTCGTATTATTTCCCAAATCAATGATATAATAATCATTAAATCCCTAAATTACTCAATGCACTGAATAGTCCAATTCAAGGGTTAGAGAACATTTCAATAGCATTTTTTTCCCAAATCAATGATAAAATACTCATTAAATCGTGAAATTACTCAATGCACTGAATAGTCCAATTTAAGGGTTAGAGAACATTCCAATAAAATTTGGTCCCGCATTTTTTTCATCCAACATACCTTAAAAATCATCTTCATGTCCCCATCATACAATTCCAACATAAGAGAGAAAAAAAACGTCTTATTTAAAATGATAAGTAGCTACTCGAATGGGGAATCATTTTAATTACTCATATTCTCCCAGTCCTGTCGATTTTAATTCAATAGTCGCAAAGTTGTCCGACCATATGAAGAGGGATGGTGAACCACACGGAGCTTGCGAGTGTACCAGGAAATAATAGACCAACGACTAATAGACATGTGGACAATGTTCCATCATTCTCTCCTTCGCAGTCGGAGCCGGCCGGAGAGGCAAGTACTACAAATCCTTCGGCGTTAACCAGCGGACGAGGAACATTAGCTTCTGGTCCGGCCAGCCGTAAACAAATTGGAAACTCGATTCGGGGGGAGAAGGCCCCGTCTCTCTGACTCGAGGATTCCGCGTTGCGCTTCCTCTATTTTCTCACAGATCTCGGTGTTTCTGTCTCTGGCTTTCACTGTACGCCAACGTACACCCTTTCCATTGTCGTATATACCCGGCCGCCCGCTAAAGGGGAGTATGTACTCTCACCCCATCTTACACTACAATGCTAGACAGATAGTAACTCCCGATCGGTCTGAAGTTCCCAGAACTATGGGCTTGTAACACATATGTATATGTATACGTCATTGCACGAGTAAATCCTAGCTTGAGCTTCCAAGGGGGGAGGGAGGAGGAGGAGGAGGAGAGAGGGACAGTGTGAGGAAGTTCCAGAGAGAGAGAGTGAAAGGGGAGAGGGAGTAAGAGACGGAGAGAGGAGACAATAGCAACGCGTTTACCATAGCAGTCAGTGCTCTCTCCTATGTCATTATCTATGATTCCCCTGCGTGACAATGGCAGCGAGAGAAGCACCGGGCGTCCCTGATTCGGTGCCAACATACACTTATACACCCGCTACAGTAGAGGAAATTAATATTCTATAGGTAGAGTATACGAATAGAGGAAACGCGGCGACGTAAACGTGATCTACAAACATGCACATAACGTTGGGTGGCTTTTATGGAAAGTATTTCACGTCAAGGAGCCAAGGCAAGTGAAATTTGTGGCGGTGTGTGTGTTTTAAAAAAAATACAAAATTTCAGACGAAAATAGAGTGGAGTCCGGTGAATAAAGAAATTTAGTTATTTATTTTGTAACGGTCCTACTATTTTTAACCGGGCTTAAGCTACTGATATTGATATTGGAACCAGTCTTGTCTTTTTTTTTATAGGGTATTTGATTACCGCCAATAAATTCAGATAAATTGTTTAGGAGTCATAAAAATTAATATGTCACCGTGGCAAAAAAAAAAATCGTTAGTGATGTTCAAAATAGGTTTCTCGATTCTCATTTTTATTCTAATTGAATATAGTGCACTGTCTCAAATATGCATGCACAATATTTAGATACGGCAAATATATCATCTTTTTCCATAATTTTAAGCAACCTGGTTGACATTTCAATACGCGGATAACCAAAATACTCGTAGACAATGTAAATGGGTCACTTTAATTTTAGACTCGATATCACGGGATCGAAATATTTTCTCCCTGGAATAACTCGCATCTCACGAAAACAGCCCTAATTTCCTGCAATGGGCAACTAAAATTGGGCACTTGAAACGAAAATAGTACACCAACCCCTCAAAAATGTGATCCCGGTGATTTGCTATTTTTCTCCTAAAGTTTCAAAAATATCATCATCGTCACATTCAAGATTTTCTCTTCATTTCTGCAAATGTCATAAAATCCTTACACACGTATTTAAAAATAATTTTTCGTGAAACACCTGAGATATCTTTGTCTACAACATCAACATCTCCCGATCCATTTTATTTTATTTTTATGGGGTTTCGTCGAGGGACTCCGTGAAAATCGCTACTTCAGACAAACTCAATTAAGAATAATTTTCACGAACGAAGAGCCGATAGAAAGGAGAAGAAACCAAAAACAAATCTAACGGAAAATAACTCCGAGTGCAGTCGGATCGCATCTTGTGGTATTGCAACACCACAAAGCGCAAATAAAATCCCAGAAACTGCACCCAGCAGCCCTAGCCGGAATAGTACGCAGTAGTAGCAGCAGCTACAAGCTACCTAGAGCACAGGACAGAAGTAGAGGAGAGGAGAAGAACAGAGCACCATGGAAATCATGTTTTATTCATCACACGTACGTATATCTCTTGGCTTCCCCCTTTTCCCTATCTATTTCTCGACCGCACGGGAAGCCTGTCGGGAGCGCGTGACTCTCCCAAGAGAGTGAGGGAGGTCGGAGAGCACCATCACACGAGGAATGAAGAGAAAGGCGAGACGAAGAGAAGAAGAAAGAGTTGCGGGATGTTATAGTCGGTGGTACGTCAAAAAAGAAAAAAAAAAAAAAAACGATAAAAATTTCTCAAGCTGTGGCGCGTCATACCGCTAAACATCCGTGAGCCTATAATTTACATCCATGGGAATCGCGATTCTCGTACCGTGACTTTCTACGCCGCGTGAATATTAATAAGGATCCTCTGAGTCACGTTATCCCTATGAACTCGCGTCTATTTTTGCCGAGGATATTCATTATTTTTCGTGTTTTCGAAAAAAAAAAAATCAGTTTCCATAAAAGAAACGGATGGCCAGAGAAAATTTGATGATTAACTTTTCGGCAATTGTCGAAAATGTTCTTTATTTTTTTGATCTATTAATTTTTTCAATTTTTCGTCTTTGCAATGAAATTTTGGCTTTCGTAAGACGAGGACCGATGAAGAAAAATGACCGCTGATAGTGAGCGACGGAATTTCGAGGGCACTTTAATGAACATTTTTCGAAAAGCATCGCTGTCGAGTTGCCGCAATCTCAGGCAACGCTCGAGCGGATTATTGTGAATGTCCGTCTGAATGTGAAGTGAAGAATATCAGGGTTATCAAAACAAAAATGATTGCCTCTATTTTCGATGCCATCTTCATAATTACGTCATATTTTCGAGCAAACAGCTGAGGGAGGTACTGCATCGTAAAAGGAGCAATGAGGCATAAAAAAAGTGTGTTTCCTTGGTGTATGTGGGAAACGTTCGTTTCTTCGTGTTTGGTACACGAGCGATGCAGCAAAGCCCGGTTTAGTGGCAATTCTTTTCGACGAGGGTCATATAACGCCGGCAACTCGCACACCAGACCGACAATGTACAACTGACGGAGCTTTTTTCTTTTCCCGCTCGACCACGCGCGTTACTATTCCTCGTTTCTTCGGCCCAGGCATTGTACAAAGCTGGACAAAAGCCACGGGCGCGAACTTCGCCCTCGAGTATTCCGAGTTCACGGAGCAAACAAAGATTCGGTTATTTACTGGGCGCAACACACAGCAGTGTTAACGCGTTCTTTTTTTTTTGCCAAATGCAGAATTGCTGATCTGATAAGAGGAAACGGTTAAACGGAAGCGAGAAGAAAATTTCCTAGAGGAAACGTATGTGCAGCAACCTACTACGTAATTTTGTGTATATTTTTCTGGGGTATAAAAATATGCCATCTCCCAGCTACATGAAGAAATAAAGAATAAGGGCGATAGAGAGCTTAAGTGTCATCCATATTTTATCATGTTAGGTAAGGTCGCTACGTAAGGATCTTAGATAAAGTTGCTGAGTTAGGATGTTAGGTAAGGTTACCAGTTAAGAATGATCGGTAAGGATTGCTAAGTAAAGATGTTAGGTAAGCTATAAGTTTGCTAGATAGAGTTAAGATGTTAGGTAAGGTCACTAGATAAGAATGATCGGTAAGGATTTCTAAGTGAAGATGTTAGGTAAGGTATAAGTTTGCTAGATAGAGTTAACATGTTAGGTAAGGTCACTAGATAAGAATGATCGGTAAGGATTGCTAAGTGAAGATGTTAGGTAAGCTATAAGTTTGCTAGATAGAGTTAAGATGTTAGGTAAGGTCACTAGATAAGAATGATCGGTAAGGATTGCTAAGTGACGATGTTAGGTAAGCTATAAGTTTGCTAGCTAGAGTTAGGATGTTAGGTAAGGTTACTAGATAAGAATCTTTGGTAGGGATTATAAGTAACTTGCTAGATAACGTTAAGGTAAATAAAGTACCTGTGTAACGTACAGTGAGATGACGTACCTAGATAGTGCGAAATTAAATAATGTACCTAGGAAAATTCGCTGTATAACGTTACTAGCCTTATCTAGTAAGGCAAGACAATTTTCCATCCACCTATCTTAAGTAAAACCAATTTAGGTAATATCTTGATCAAATTGTTCAAGTACGAAGCACGAGAGCCACGTACTTGTTACTAATGAACTGAAGCATCGAGTTTCGAACTGAGTAGCTACTCCGCTATCACCCAAAATCAAAGTAATGCCAAAGGTGAAGTATTGTGGAGAATGTTAGAGCTCCCGAAGAAAATAAACATCGGCTATTTACCCGACACAACGTACAGCACCGTTAACTTCTTCTTTTTCAATGCAGAATTGTTGACCTAGTAAATGGGAACGGTGAAACGGAAGCGCGAAGGAAACTTTCCGGGCAGAACATACGTAAAGCAACCTACAACATCATTTCCTGGGTATACTTTAATACACACTGTGCAGGCACTACTTGTCCATGGAAACCCGAGATCAGATTTAACACACATTTGCCCAAGTTGCTCTCGTGCTCCACGCCTGTTTCAAATTCTGTTGCTGGTTTTGCTGGCTTATCACTACCACCTATTGATTTAAGCTTTACCAGTGCGTTTGTTCTTCAAGTGGAATAATGTGGGAAAGGTGCAGCGACGCTGAGCTTTCGGCTAAACTAGCGGTGCGTAATAACACTCTCCCGCACGTATATTTAACCGCAACCGTGTGGAAAGGGCTCTGTGAATCATTAATCTGATTGCGCACGTGCAGTAAAACCCTTAAGGTCCCTCGGATACCTCCGCAGAATGTTTGGACATGACCTCGCAAGGATCGTTCCAAGGATCATTCCAATTCGTGAAAATACATTATGAAATCCGAATCGCCGCACAGTTCTCGCCCAAATTCAATACCGGAAGTCGCATAACTTGGCCCAAGTTTCGGGCTAAGTTTCAGCTCGCCAACGAAAAAACACCTCAAATCAGAGTAATAATCGAAATTTTTGAAAATTCAATAGATCACGTAAAATCAAAATGATCGTCCGGATTTTTGGCTCCACAAACACACACTCATGCATACAGACATTTTTTAAAAAATAACCTATTAGGGAAAAAATTGTGAAATGTTTTTCTTTTTCATCAAAACATATCTTTTTTATGAGGAAACAAATCAGGAATGAAGTTACTTCAAAAACGAAAGGCATGTAGGTTTCAGTTCGGGCGGAGGTCATTAAAAATTGGTGAAATTGGATTGGACGTGTACAGTGGGAGAGCGAGGGTTGAATCTGAAGAGAGAATATTTCAGATTTTTTTTTTTTTAATAGTTCGTGCGGTTTTATCGAGTACATGGAAGACGAAATTGGCCCGTTGGTAGTCGTGACTGCATCCGGAATTCGCCGCAGCAAAAGATGTTGGCGAGCACGCTTCTAGTCTCTTTGACTCGACGGCTCGGCTTTAATTAACTCCGATCAAAAGCAGGTACGCCCTCCCGACAAGCACGAGCCGCATTGATCTGCAGACACACACCAGAAGCGAAGCCCTGGTCAGACGAGGAAGTTGGGGAGTCATTTCGGTATTCGGCAAATTACTGCGGACCCGGGTAAATTATCACACTTACCCTTTTGCTTTTGGGAAATAAAGGGTGACGATCTGGTCCAACACGTTCATTGGATTCGACGATTGCACTCAAGTTGTATTTGGTGAGGCATTCTCCACCAACGCAGCCACTTTTTAACCGTCTTATCACAAGTAACGTCAAACTATTGCCATTTTTTCAAAATCGATTCTCGAATTTCTGTGAAAAAAACATATTTTGAGTGTCTCAGGTTCCAAAAAAAAAAAAAATTGTCCTATTTTTGCTGTCTATGATGACAGTGACATTTGCTCGTGTGTCTTCTATATTAGAAATGTACTGTCGGCATTGAAATCCAATCCAAAATCTCAACTCTCATATTTAACATATATTATGAAACAGAAAAAAACGATGGAGTCGGAATTATGATTGACAAGGTGGAAAGGAGTTTAGAAATTGTATGTTGAAGGAATACACGTTTTGGGACGTATGCAATTTTTTAATATTTGAAAGTGAGTGATTATGAAAATTTTAGCGTAACTATTATAATTAATATTGTTATACTATTCTACAAAATGAAGCGTGAGACACTCGTTGGTGCTAGTGAGTGTTAATCCCTGAAGTTTTTGAATGTATAATAATAATATTAAGTGCTACTTGTTATAATTACGAGGTTGCAGGAGACCATTGCGAAAACTTTACTGTAGAAACGAAGTGTTATAGTCGGGCTCTTACGAAAAAGTAGGTGAATCTTGCTTCAAATAAAAAAATATATAGCCGTGTAGAGTGAACTTTCAGGTTATGACGAATGTCGTAAGTTTTTGTTGGGGATGAGGTATAACCCAAAAATATAGTGTTGCCAAATACGTAGCAGGGCTATAAAAAATAGGGGATGCTCGCGTGGAGCAGAGAAGACGTTTGTTTCACTGACGTGAAGCGCCCTGAACAAAATTTGGAAATTGGCATCAACCGGCACGTGTTCTGATTAGTGCAATTAATTTTAAGCCGATTGAAAAAAGTATTTGAAAAAAAAAAAAAAAAAAAAACAAGGTAATTTTGATTGATAAAAAAAACTTTATCGATAAAAAATCATATGTATAAAATAACGAACATATATTTTATAAAAACGGATATAAAAACGTTACCACCCGAGTAAAATGTAATAATGGTGTACATTTCTGCTAAATGAGTACCAAAATTTCTATTCCTTGATGCACAGTATTCAAAATTCATGTAGTCTGCTAAATTTGTTAGAGAAGTCGTCTTGAATAATGCACAATTCACGAAATACGTAATCCGAGTCGTGTTTCTAATGTGAGTTAACATTAATTCTGCAACACCCTTTCACTCCGTCAGAAACATTTAAGGTAAGACAGCTGCACGTGTGCAGAAAGCTTTTTCACAGAAACGGGCTTGTAAATTCACTGCACAAAGGAAACGTAAAATTGATGTGCAATTTTCATCCCCATTCGTATATTTAACAGAATTTTTTTACACGGAATTAGTAAAAAAATAATATATCAAATTATTAATTATTATATTAATTTACTACACAAGTGCGATGTCAAATTTATGCTTGGTACAGTAATTTTAATAATTTACTATAATTCCATTGCAAAAGCACTTTAATCATACATCACAATTGTGCATTAAATTTTTTAACAGTTATAAGTTACATGCAATAGCGACAAGCATTAGTACACGGCGATCCTCGCTAACCGGCGAACACCCTGAATTTTTTTCTTTCTGGCAGCGATTTTTTTTAGCTGCGATGATCTAGCAATACTAACCCTTGAAGCATTTGGCACAAACGATCCATGATCGGGGTTCTAGGGTCAATTTTCATGGTTGGCTATTCGGACATATTATTCGGGTGTTGGTATCAATATTCACCCCACGTGTCATTAGTATGACCACGTGATGACGTGCAGACGCGTTTATTCATCCCTCACGACCTCGATCACCGAAGAAATCAAACTGTGTCATCGGAGTCATCAGATTAATATTTCTGTTCAAATCAGCGCAACTAGTGAGAAGGTGGTGACCATAAAATTCTTCGTTTACATTGTATACGTTCAATGTGAAACCATTAACGGCCAGTCGCTGGTACATTGACGTCTGGGCATCGGGACATAAGCGAAAATCGATGGTTGGCTTCCGGAACATTTGCTTTCCTGGCTATTTTCATAAATAATATTCCAAACCTCGCCGATGTAATTCACGGGCAGTTTTCGGAAAATCCGAGATTGATATCTATAATAGGCCCGTGAGAGTTCAAGTGTTCTTGTTTTTTTATTTTCTCCTGTATTTTTTCGATCCTTGATTATAACTGAATTTCACCAGATTTCCCGCACTAAATACGATTTCACGAGCAAACGGATCGTCACTGGGAAATTGATCAATCTCTTATTGAGGTAAATACTGGCAGTCGAATCATTGTCGAACGCCTGGAGATGGAATACTAAAGAGGTTCAATATTATCTCTGCTATGAGGTTTAGGTAGACCAATTAGAATCAAAGACTCGAGTGATTTGAAATTTTCGGAGAATAGGGAGTAAAGTTTCCTTTCATTTTTCTGTGCGAATTCGATCCTTCATGAAAATAAAGTTTATTTTTATTTTGCAAAATGGTAACCTGTTACTTGCCAACCAATTTACAGTATATATATATATACATTGCCATTAATGTTTATTCCATCATTTTTTATTGCAATATATTTTTGCATTAAATAAAAACTTAATTGCACTAGAAATTACTCGTGGAATTGGCGTTAATTTTAGGCTCGAATCATTCGCGTGATTGCGCCTTTTATTTCGAGTTAATCTCTAATACCCACAAGTACCCGCAAACGCTCTACAATCATTTTACCGGAGGCACCAAAGCATGCCTTGCGTTCAACCCTTTACAAAGCTCGTTCTACCGCATATCCTAAACAAAGGTAAACATCGAAACTCGTGAATTTATCATTCGCGCATTGTTGACATTAACAAGGGTATTTAGCTCGCATAAAGGAGAACACTCAGGCAACTATTACGAGAGCGTAAGGGAGCGATTGTGGCCAACAAGACGAATTTTATGACCAATGAATAAAAAAATGAATGAACATCATAAAGAAACCATTTCTTTTTTTTTTCTACCAATGAATTTATGTTGACATGGACATAAAAAAAATTCTGTCGAGTGTTACAGTCACGCGAGTTAAGAAACCATTAATCGCAGTAGAGTATCGTACAAAATTGTACTTCTTCACAACCTGTGAAAATGGGGATTCACACGAGTGTGCGTAAAATCGCCTTTATCGCACTGAGTGAAATAATGGTGCGAGAAGTGGAAATTCACGCACAGTTCGCTTCCCGTGCGAGAAGTCGCACTTCTCGCACTAGTCGCCTAAATGAATTTATCGTCTCTACCTCACCAATGCTCCCCCCTCTCTTTCCTGAAGGCATCAAAGCATGCCCTTCTTTCCCTTCACCACTCCACCAAGGTTATTCTAACCCGTGTCGTAAACAAAATCAAACCTCGACACTCGAGAATTCCTCGTTTGTGTATCGTCGACACTAGTCAAGGTATTTAGCTCTAATAACGGAGGACATCCGACCAACTATTTGCCCGTCTTCACAATAGAGGGCGAGCATAGCGTCGGCTATTACCGTGCGTTAGCGGGAGCGATTCGAAGCGTTAGGAGACGTTAGGAGCTCGTTATGTATTATTCACGTCTCCGATACACCGGCATAACCATTATTGATGATGTTATTGTTAGGGTGCGAGCGCATAGTGGCTCGGAGAGGGAGAAAGTGCGAGAAGGAGACGGTACACAGTCCGGGCTAGTGGTCATACCGTAATGTATGTACAGTGCGCTGTACTGTGTATTGTCAGACTATAACCTCGAGAACCCTGCGAGCTTCAGGTTAGAATAGAGTTCCCTCTGTACATTGTGGGCATCCGAGCGCTATTATTGTTATCATAACTCCCGGAAGTTATGTGGTGGACACGTGCCTGCGGAGCGAGCTGCCGCACCTATTCGCCTGCCTCGTAAACCAGGGGTTCCCCGACTGTTGTTGTGCACAGAGCGTAGGGCTTGCGAGAAGGAACTTCGTTCAAACGAAGCCTGGACGAGTCTCGCGCAACCAACAGTTGCGTGAGTTCCTGAAGGCTTCCTTACGTTTGTATAAAGGTAATTTAGTTATAATTGCTACGTTATCGCCGCGGCGAAAATTTTCACCGGCGCTCCACTAAATACTTTTTAATTTATGTAGTTAACGGGATTTAGGTCAAAATCAGTGATGTTCGTTTACGGATTTCTGTGACGTTGTGCTTGTGGATGTGACGGTTTTAATTACACCATTCCTTCCATGAGTAACTCGTGTTTTTGAGGTTAGAGAATTTAACAGTGGAGACACCCTGTGACCCATGTGTCAAGCACAAGGCGCAATAGTGAAATACACAACAAAGTTATTGTTGGGTCATATTATTGGTTAGGTTAACTAACTACGTTAGGTAGTAACGAACCAGGTTACTGGTTACACCGACTGAATGAAAAATGGAACGACGTATAGTGAAAACCCATGTATTTCGAAGGGCTGGAATTTTGATATTTTAAAATTTCATATTTAAAGAGGGTTTTTATTTATTTACTTGCAAACGACGCGAGGGACGTCAGTCTTAACGTTCGTCCGGATCCCGAATAACGACCACCCTGACGTTTGGGTATGTACGAAATGCCAGGTGCCTCTCGTACTTTCTACATCTGTCTCCATTTTCTCCTTCTGTCTCCGTTTTGTACCCTGGTTTTTGCGTTATGACATCTGGCACACTTTTACGCACAGAACGCCCGTGCCCAAGCAGTGCCGGGTCGTGACATTCTCGTAATTCTTATTCCAAACTGGGAACGAAGTCTCGGGTTGAGGCACGGATATTCCACGAAGTATCAACTATTACTTATTTATGCCACTGGTGGCATTTTACCACTATGTACCATGATTTTAGCGCTTCCGGTAATTTTTCAGTTCGCTACTGTCTTAAACAAACAAAATTGTTCCATAACTTTTCATAAACAATTAGCAAATAAATCGAATGGATTCCGTGAAGTGAAAGATTGAATTACATCAATAATTGTATCAAAGACTTTTTTGATTGACTTAATCAAGAGATAACCTTAATATCGTTATCAGAAACAGTTGTCGCAATAAATCAATGAGAGTTCGCAAATAATTTGGGCGAGCTTGAATTATTCGAATGGCTGTCAAAAATGGAATCTTCGATTCACTTTGCCATCGTAAAATTTTGTTCTTTGAATATTGAATCTTAAGTTTGAATGATTTGAATAATCATCCATTATCCAAATTTGAAATGGTACAAAGAGCTTTACATTATCCATTCAGATCATCATCGAGGCATTATTTCTTCGGGATTATTACCGGTGGCAAGTAAATTTCACTTCGTCCGACTGGTACAATCATACTTACCACGTTATTAAAGCTTATACATTTGCATGAGTGTCACTTAGTTCACGAGTTTCAGGTACGTATTGCTGTACCCAACGCCTCGTTTCCTGGGACATCTCGTGCACTTGGGGATTTCACGATTGTACTATCGAATCATGTGAACGCCGTGCCAGCGTTAGAATTTACGATATACTCACTATGCCGGTGCCTAAGTCAGTTATCTTGCATGGTAGCACGGCAGTCCCGTTGGTCTGGGCCAGAACATGTTTTGTTCGAGCACGCAATTCCATCAAAGGATTCTTCACAGCATTCTTCGCATTACCCGTGCTCGTGTTCGTCACAGCATCTGTAACAACGAAATGAAATTCTCGTCACTGAAAACAGCGAGTACAATTTCGTCGGTTCACGACAATTGTATGCTAAAATATCCTGATTAATTTAAGAAAATAGCGGAAACTTTGTTTTTCGCTTAGCGACAAAAGTGGATGATCATTCGGGTCGGTAAACCTTGATGATGATCATCAGTCCCATTGAATGTGCGCTTACAGGTTCACTAGAAATTTGTTTAAGCCCTGATTAGTCTACATTTTGGCAAATAGTTTCTTCTCAGGTCCTGGATACTGAATACTCTTGGGTCTTGAATATTTTAGTGTGTTTCGCAGAGACGTTGAAAGCAACGGACCTTAAATGTGTGATCATTTGAGTGAAATATAGAGAACTGCATGATTCAAATTCTGATGGTAAGTGATAAAGGCAAATTGGATTTTATTTTCTCACTTGTTTGCTTATTAACGTTCGAAAAACTCGAATCTTGATTCGGCAAATTGCCAAACACGTTAATCTATTTTTCACGACGCACATTGTGATCACCGTGCGAAATTTGCAGTCGAGTGGAGAAAGTGAAAAAGTCGGTTAGAAGGCTGGGCTGAAGGAAAAAGGTACGGGAGAAGAGGGTACGAGCGAGAAAATCCACTTGGATCTTCCCTTATTGTGTTTGCCTCCCGGTGAGTGGTCCACAGCGCCACTGGTTTTTTTCACGGGCCATCGACGCCGCCAATTGGAATCGGGAAGATTGGATCGCAGGGCTTGGATCGCCTTGGTATATTCGATGCTGAAAGGCTCATGGTCCAGCGCTGAAAACGAGCTTCCTCTGGACCAGGCTAATGCTACTCGGTACGAAATTTCGAGTCGACCGCCGGGAATTCAGCTTTCCAGTGCTCTTGAGAACGACACGAAGTGGACGCGTTTTATCGATGACAAACACGCAGAATTGCTTCCTCGAAGAAGATTTCAAATTGATCGACGTTTCTATTACGAATTGATGAAGACATCACCTGTCCGTTTGAAACATAACCTCCCACGTGTCTCCGGAAAATGTTTTCCAAGCGGAAAGGCGAAATAGGGTGTGGAAATAGGTTTCGTTGTTTTCCACTCTTCGTAAAGCTTACACCATGACGAAGTACGTTGACCAATTTCGGCTTCCTCATGCGGGAACTTTTCGGAAAGGTTGAAAATGAGGAAACAATATGCAAACCCCGGCTTTTACGCCCGTGTTTCCAATCGGACGTTTCACAACTTTTCAAACCTGCTGACAAACTGTGCCAGACTCGTTCTCCACATATTTCACAAGACTCGATAAGCGCGAATATGAAGATTCTATGCTGTATAAAATGTCAACAATTCCATTGATTTTCGCCACATTTTTGGGAGGAAATATTCTTAAACGTTGGTACGTTAGGTTCTTGAGATTTAGTCCCTTTTTGACGAAGCTCTATCCGATTTTGAACGAACAACTGGGTCTATGAAAAAATACTGGCGAAATTTTTACGTTTTTTAAATGGATACGTCAGGTAAAACAGATATGAGGAAAGAAAAACAGAGTGAGAATTTCGTAGAATCTGGGAAAAATGAGGAAAATAAGAAAACACATGAAAATACGAGAAGGTGAAATATGGTATCGAAACGAGTGACAACATGATGGCTAAGTTTAGAAAAAAAGAGGCTACGGCAGCGACGGAAAACTGGCGGGCAACTACTCTATACGAATTGGCAAAGTTTTGTGTTCACCTGTTTTGGCTACAACTTTTTCACCGGGGATTTATTTCTTTTTACAGTCGAGACTTGCGAAACAGAGTACGACGACTTCTGTGCCAGTGAAGTTGACACGTTTCATGGCTTCGACTGGTTGAGCTCACTAGTCGAGCCTAACACAGATACACTGCAAAGCTACGACCCAAAAAACGTAAAGTTCGCGACATTCTAGATTTCGAGACCCTAATTCTTGAGCTGATTTTCCTAAAAACATCTTTTATTAATTAAGATAATGAAAATATGCTGAAAAAAAAAAACGCTTTTTGAAAGAAACTTTCTTAACCTAATTTAATTTCCCTTTGATGCATTGCATATGTAAGATACCAAGTTAATTTCATTCCTGGATCAAAATATCAAAGTATCTTTTCCCAGTTTATGATAGAGCATAAGGCGTATGCGGAATATGGATTTTTTTAGTAACCTCGAGTTAAAGCAAACGTTTCTATGTTCCACATTTTTGTTTTCTCTCGTTACTACCAAACTCTTCTAAAACATCGACCGACTAATCGCATGGCATGAGTAACGAAGATGATGAGTACGAAGAAGTAAAGCATTCGGAACTTTCCTCCTCCTCGAATGGAGGAAACGCGTTTCGATCTTCCCACTGCAACTGGGTCGCTGGTAATTACTCGCGTTATTCACTCAACTATGCAGACATCGAGGTAGACAAGGAAGAGCACGCGGGAGAAACTATGTAGGCAGGAGGAATTGCAGACAGCAGGGCACGATGGAATGGGAACGAAGCGACGGATGATTCTGTTCGACTGCGAAGGGGAAAGAGGGCAAGAGGAGCGAGAAATTTAAGATTCCCTCTTCGTCTACCTTTCCGGAACTGGGAGACACTGGTCTGTGTGATCCATAACGTTATCGCTTTATAAAGGACAGCTTTTCGCAGCTCCTGAAAGCTTGCTGCTTCTCATCCGTCTAATGAGATACGAACAAGAGAATGGCAGAAAAGAACGTAAAGGAAGTGAAGTGTTGCCTTGGGCGCGTGGCCACCAGGGAGGATTTAATGCGCCGCGTCGAATCAGGGGGCTCCTCAAATTACATTACCCATTAAATTGGATGTCTTAACATTTATTGGGTAGTTCGGGAAGCTTTCGATGAACAACGGTGAACAAGGGCGTCGGGGACAACCGGTTCGACAAAACTTTTCGTATACCCTCTCGCTGAATAATTTTCCGAGTTCCTGAAGAACTCAAATCGTTCACGGCGAGACGGACAGAGGTAAGATAAGGCGGGATATCGATTATGCTAATTCCCTTACAAATCGGATTAGTTATATAAGAGCAGGAAAGATTTTGTAGTTGGAACTAAAATTCCTTGTACCATGTCCCACGTTTAAGTTTGTTATCAAACTTTCGACCCTTTCGAAAATAAGGACGTTGCTTGAAGCGCCAATTTTTTTCTCCGAACGTAAATTTCCTCAGCCCCGAGAAAGTGACGGATCTCGAAGAAGTTAGGATTCAATGAAAAACATTCGCTGTTTCGAGTTCTTAAAGAAATCTTGTCTAGGCTAATCTATTCATCTGACAAACAAATTGTGCAATATGGATTTCCAAAAGGGAAAAGTCTTCGGACATGTCTAACGAGTTAATGTGAATAAACCATTTTACTGGCTATGAAAAATTACGGAATGTACGTACAAAAATCGTCGTCAAAGTTCGTTGTGGCAAACCATTTTCATAAGCTGTGGAAAATTGGAAACGTTGCTCGCTGAACCAATTTTTTCTTGCTTTCAATCTTTGACGTTCAATGGCTGGTCCGACGATCCGCTCAACCATCTCCGCATAAAACTTGTGCTTCTATGGTGAAAAATTCTATCCCTTTCCTGTCATCACTTATCGAAGTATCGTGTGTCGATGTCGATCCGTTCCGGGTACGTTCAAAGCCGTTGGACCACAGGAGGCGGATAAGAACGGAACAGAACGGGTTTCCTTTGGAACGAACGAACTGCTTCTCTTCCGCGTCTCCCACGACCGTTTAACGCAATGAGGTGCGAGATTTTCGACACCTTCGCCAGTTCATTCCGGCACGTTTCTTCATCTCGAAACCTCGGAAAAGCTATCAAAAATAACGTTGTACTTTTGACGAGGTACTGTGTACGATGGCTTAAGAGTCCGGGATCTTGAAGAGTGAGAGATGAATTTACGCGAGAAAATATCTTCGCTTCTTTCCAATTTTTTGTATCGTGACGGAGACGCTCAAGGTTCTTCGGGGTCAATTTAGAGAACGACGAAAGTTAGGCAAAATACATTGCGGAAGTTACAAGCCACGGGACGCGATGGGTTCGATTATTTTGGAACGTAAAGGGCAACCGAACTTGTCCATTATTTTTTTTCTTCCGAATGCCTCTTCGGAAAGCATAAAGGTGAACTTGGCTTTTTATAGGGATACTTTTTTCGGTGTGAAACGGTAACAAAGCAGATCGAATTACGGTTGGATAAGCTACCACGAAAGGGTTGATGTGTCCAACAAAAAACTTGGCCAGGTCCATTTACAAGCTCTGCCCGATAAAATTTCAAACTACATTCCTGGTTGTATCAATTAAGCGCTTTGTCACCTCACGCCGAATTTTCCATGAATCCCCAATTGCTGCTGTGTTAGCAATTTGGCCCGGACGAATTTCGATCAATGATTACCCGATGCCAATGGGTAGTCGAGCTGCGTGTAACACCCGAAGCTTGACGTGGTGCATGGTTGTGACACGAGGTCATAAGTAAGCTCGTCAAGTGTCTCAGCAATTTCTGGGTGAAATAAGCATGGGATGTCTGACAGATCCAATCAATGTGTTACAGTGAAACCGCAACGTGCTTTCCGGCGTTAATTCATTACTCCATTTGGCTGGCTCGCATTCATGGCACATTTGGAAATGTCTCAAATGGAAAACTGTCTCGTAGAAGTATTCATTAGTCATAGAAGATGCATGAGGGTGTCTGGGATGGGCTTCAACGGGCAGTTCGAGATACATTTTCGTTCTGCCGGTGAATTGATGCTTTTTCGTTATCTCGGATGTGACTAACGAGGAATGGAACAAAGCAGATACGGTTGGCCATACAGCAAGCTCGCTGTATGGACACCGCTAGATGTAACTGCGACAGCTCGGCTGGATTCCACCGAACATTCGATCCCTATCGACAGGAAGCTCGCTTACTCGCTTACTCGCCCGCAAGCTGAAGCTTGAGCGCCTCATGCGAGTTGGCTGACTCGCAATTTCGAGAGCTGTCTCCGGTGTGGCGTATCGTTCGTGACGGTATAACTCAATTCGAGAGAGCTGCGTCGAGTTTCGAAACAGGACGAGAGAGAGGAGAGAGAGAGTGAGAGCGAGATTTTGCAGAGTCCGACGGGAATAGCAGCTGGAAATTCAGCTTCAGAAGCGAAAAGTTGTCAAAATCGTCGAAAATATTTTCTCTCTTTTGGCTACGTCACTTTTCTTCCATTCATTTTTCCTGTTCTTGTCGCTTTCCCTATTCAAGAGAAACTCTTCCGCAGTCACAAGTTGCCGAACTTCCGGTAGAGCCACAGGACAATAAACTTTTGAATTACACGGAAAAGTTACGGTTGAATCTGCATCTTTACTTACGCAAAGGAATCCAGATTTGATCATGGTCGGATTTATTACATCCGTGATAAAGGATACTCGTTTTCTGAAATACGTTTTTTCAAAAAATGTTGTTATCGAATTGATTGCATCATGGATAAGATGCATGTATGTGGAGGAACTCACAAAAACCCAATGGGTGCCCTCCGCAAATGAAGGTCCTGGATACCATCGATCTCTATTCCACCGGGCTGAACTTGTGTCTTCCGTCGAACGCTGGGACCAAAAGCCTTTCAGTTTACGTGTCCGTCTCTCCCGATGATCCTGAACCGAAGTCGATAGGTCGAACGACCGCGTGATTAAAAAACTGAGGGACCAGAAAGACCCCCATGATTATTTAAGTCGAGGAGGATCGAACGTTGCCAAACGTGACGGTGTGGGCCGGGGCTCGTCGAGGAGTTCCATCGACAGGGTGAAAGGTAGAGTCTCCTCGCATTCTTCTTTCACCCGGCTTCTCCACTGCTACAATACCGTCGAGTTCTCACGGTGAATACGAATGAGGTTCCTGGTCGACGGAGACTAGAAGCTCTAATTGAGAAAGTTCTCCTCTCTCTCTCCCTCCTTCATCCCCTGCAAGTCTCTCTCTCTCTCTCTCTCTCTCTCTCTCTCTCTCTCTCTCTCTCCTTCTCGTGGGTTCCCAACCGTTTTCGGGTACTGGCGCGTGGATTTGCTGTTACGAGATGGTGATAGCTTCAAGTCTATCGTCTGCCCTTCCACATTCTCCGAGTGGTGGTGGCGCTAGTGCTGCTACTCTACCGGTGATACTCTACCCAGTTCAGTCCACCGACTCCCTCTTCCGAGTGTCCTTCCAGTCTCTGTGTTTCGGTTCTCTCATATCTCTGTCTCCGTGTACCTATTACCCTCAACTTCGTCTTCCTTGGGCCAATCCCTTTACCCAGGGAAGGCCATGCCCCTTGAGAACGATCCGGCCACGTGATTAAAGCCGCTTCCTTCGAGAGTTCGATAGTAATGTCTCGCGATCTAGGTATTCCCGTTGCAGCTTATCCGATATCTCTCGCGGACGACATGCCACAAGGCTCGAGAGCTGGGAAGGAAACGAGAGAGAACAGCAGTGGCGTCGGGAATATCGTACGTGTGATATTGGACTAATGGGGGTGTCCCGACAAGCCGAACCACCTTCGTAACTCTATATATATATACATATTTCACTGGGTCGAAGTAGCTCAAGTTAGAGATCTGCACGGTAAAGGATCCTTCCCGCGAATTTGGATCACGTTCGTAAATCCTGATGACCTTGATTAAGCGAATCGATCGCTTTCGACTGATTGGATCTAGCTGGGTGCGGCGAGACCGGAAATTAAGTCACTCGATCAGCGCTAGCTCGATCAACGTTCGTCTTTCTCTATCCCTTTCTCACTCCGACATATATCCTCGTGTACATTTCCGAGCTTTACACTGCACGGGAACATGAATAGTTTTCAGAGTGCATACGGTGTGCATACCGATACCGGGAAGTCCGAGATGGCCACCATAACCATATACGTCTCGTATACTCTCGTTCGAGGATCAATGAAGACGTAAAGTTATCCCGCAAATACAACTAAGCAATAACGCATGTTAGGTAAACTCACCTGCGGGACGTAGGAAGTGCTGGGAAGACAGCAGGGCCAATAGGATAACCGCCTCCATGACACTTGTCCTTGGGGTTTCAGGTAGCCGTCATCGTGTGGTCCGCAAGTCCCGCGCACCTTTCTGAAATCGAAGTCACAAAATCATTGTGTTTATCAACGAGAATCACCCGTTTCTTCGGTCGGGACAAACTGACAGTCTATAACAACTTCGGACCAGTTCACATCACACCGGGAAACCACGCGACACCATGCAACCAGACCGGGCTATAACAGAACTGGTTCCAAGTTGTCCTGGGTAACACGAGGAACAAAAACGTTCCTTAGCCAAGCTAAATGCAAACAAATACGAGATATCACATGGTTAATTACAACCCTAAGGTTTTTCGGGTTCACATGGTGACGCGGTTCAGCGGACTGACTCGTGTTTGACGTTTACGAAAAGTTTCGTCTTGTACGGACGGAAAATTTCGACTCGGCAGCCGGATTTACTTGAACCAACCGAGCGCGCTTTTTTTCCCCGGTGTTGGTACTTGATACCCATGACGGCTATGAACTCCGAGAAAAAAACAGCAACTGCGTCAGACTTTGCCACTCGTGGGATGAACGGAAGCGAGCCTGGCAGGGATGATACTGCAGACTGCACTGGCGCAGCGTTAAAGCGCTCGATGAGGCTTCTATCGGAACGAACGGGCTAAAGAGGGAAGGAAGAAGAGCACCGGTAACGTACATCGATACATGCGGGTACGTCGAGTGGGTACTACCGAGTTCCGAATGATATGACTATCTGCAGCAGACTGGTGTTGCACGTATACTCGGTCTTTCCACTCGACTCAGTCTGTACCCCCTCGCATCCAATGTCCACATGGTCGTAGAATTTTTGAGTGCACTTTGTCGGATGCTCGGTGCCCCGACTGCGTTTATGAACATCCAACGAAACCGCTCTGCGAAATAAAGTTAATGCGATACAGGGACGATCGAACGATGGGGTTAACGATTATCGAGACTCCACAACGTCTGGCAAACACTCGAAGTAATCGGACAAATCGAGGAGAAAAGTAACTCCTATGAAATTTTAGGTTTCCCATTGAAAAAATGAAAATTTCACTGTTTCTTTTTGCTGACAATGTTTTCTTATTTTACACCGACCACGAATATTTCATGGGATGTCGAGCTTTCGCTCACGGTTTCAATGAGTTATGGTTTTTGGGATGAAATCTGTGAACACTGATACTCCCCTTATCACTGATTCAATGGGATGAATCTGTGATAAGGTAATAGACTGCGTCTATTTTGTGCCGTGGATTATGGTGGACTTTAGTACAAAAATAAATAAAAATAAAAACGTAGAAGAGGTTTTTCTTTATTTTAGTGAACAAAGTGTGTATTATTTATACCGTACGTCATAATTGTCACTGATATTGATAAGGATATTCGTGCTCTTCAACTGATGGAGTATATGAACGTGGAACTTCAGATTGAAATAATTGAAGCGATGGCATAATAATTGCGCTCGCATTATCGGACATATCCGTGAGCGGAGAAACCACATCATTACCATCAGCTTAATTACGCAATATGGGTCATGATTTAATTTTGACGTTCAAAGCGGGATTAATTTACGTAATCAGTTGAATTGATAGTTTGACAGTTACGTACGACGCGTTTGTAAATTGGAAGGTAGTAAGAGAAACCGTCTTTCCTTTTGGACGTGAAAGTTTGAGCTTTTTATCTAGTTTTTCTTTACTCTCACTTACAGATGTTGATCTTTTAGGAGACCATCCTCATTTTTGTTTTAAATCCCTCGGGCTCTCGGGTAGTCTGAATAACGCTACCTTGTGGGTTGGCACACGAATAAAAGATTCACTTGATGCCGCCATAAAAAAGACACCGCAGAGTCTCCAGCCAACCAAGTATAAGGCATTGCCTAAATCTAGCGCTGGGAAGCAAGATACGGGCAAAGCGTTTTCCATCCCTTCTCTATGCCGACCGTAGAATTTTCATTTAGGATTAGTAGCGTAGGCGGGTTCTGGTAAAGTAAAAAGGACCTATTCTAGTCGACGGAAAGTTTTCGAGTGGGTATTTTATATGCTTTCTTCTGAAATCGCCTCTGACTTCACCATATAATGTCATCTCATTATCTATTGTGTATTTATCACCACTTTTGAAAACGCGACAGATTGAAATCAGGGATATTCAATGAAGTTTCACTCATTTCGTCACTAGTTTTTAAAAAATTGCATTAAAATATATGTGCCCTTGGTCGGCAGAAGAAATTTTTTGTAAGCTCGGTGAAAAAAGCGTCGGGTTATTTTTTATTTTTTTACCAATTGGCCAAAAATCATCGAACAACTGTCAGTTGTGTATAACTTCTGTGCTTAGATTTTTATTTACTAAATAAAAAAAGATGTATATATATTTGAAAATAAAAAAGTTTTTTAATTTGACACTAGTAGTCGCATCGATACGTTTTATTTAATACGATCCGCTTCACTCTCCCGAAACCAAACATTAATTCTGGCCAAGGAGAACATACATTAAACTCTGTGGGTCCAATTTAACTGTTATTAAATAAAAATTTGTCTCCACACAAGCTGTTGCGATATCTCTAAACTGGGACGCCACCCTACGTATATATGAGCTGTGTGAGAATCGACGACAACTTTTTCCGACAACTTTTCCGGAAGAACGATTCGGCCGCGGGAGGAGCTAAAGTTGGACGTGAATAGCAACTTTTCGAGTTTCAAGCGTGAATAGCTTCGCTCATCGTTTTCCTATGAGGGAAATCGAGGAGCTAAAGGATTCGTGGGTTCGAACATCGCGAAATAAAAAGACAAAACGCGCAGGATGACGCAACGTGCGAGTACCACTTATTGGTAATGCAGGAGGACACGGAAAATAGGAAAGAACATGGCTTAGCCATGAAATAAATAAAATAAAACGTAAATGCGACTTTGTTCTTTTCTCCATAAACGAATTTCATCGATTTTGGCTCCAAGAATAGTGAACGTTGAATTGTTTATAGACTCAAAAGGTGTCCCACTCTTTTCATGGTGTTTTCACCGATGAGTAGCAGGCAATCTGTTCAATACTTGCATTGCTTTTCGCGTATTAGGTTAAAAATAAAATGTAACAAAGGTTAAGGTTTTTTTAGAACAGCTACTGCATATAGAACATTTTATTAGATTTATTGAATTTATAAATCGATGAGTATGAACTTTAGAGTTATTTTTTCATGCACTGACGTCATATTTATTTACGCTGTACATAATGGTCCGCTATAAACAACGCGTCGTATCAATAATATTTTATAGATTAATTTTTACACGAAAAATTAGCATTTGAAAAAATAATAATTTGCATACCTAAATACAGTTTTCGTAACTGTATTAAATAATAAACGATGAAAATGACACTTTGCAAAGCTCCAGAGCATAAAATAAATTTCTACCAACAATAATTATATCGAGAAAACTTTTATTGAAATTCTCGATTCGATAATCTTCGCAGTCATAATTCATTTTTGTTTTCAGACAGTGCGACGGTTATCTCGGACTATAAAATCGTCGTATCGTTAATTGCGTTAAATTGTTGTTGTTACCAGCTCGCTAAGTACCCCCTTTGAAACGACCGACATTTCTCGCTTTCCTTCGTAAAAACCTTTAATTAGCTATGGTAATTGATTGCCTTGCTAGTTGTCCGTGAAATGCGCGGTTGTAAGAAGAGAGGTGATGTTCAAATAAACAAATTACCTTCAGAGTCACAATTAGTTTCTTCCGTTAGTTTCGATTCAATACCCTCAGCAGTACAATTCTTCAATTTTTAATTCTAGTCCTATCGTTAATTGTGTTTAAAATAGCCACTTCCCAGTATTTCCGCTCAAATAACCGATATTTCTTGCTTTCCTTCGTAGAAACCGGTAATTAGCCTTGCAATTGATTGCGTTTCTAGTTGTCGATGAAACAATTGATTCATTTTTTTTAGTTCCGATACAATAATATTCGCAGTACAATGGTCATTTTTTTTTTTTCAGACAGTGCGACTGTTATTTTGGTTTTACAAAACCATCCCATCGTTGATTGCGATGAATAGCCGTTGTTATCAACTGGCCCAGTTCCTGCGTTTAAAGTAACTGATATTATTAACTTTCCTTCGTAAAAACCTTTAATTAGCTATGGTAATTGATTGCCTTGCTAGTTGTCCGTGAAATGCGCGGGTGTAAGAAGAGAGGTGATGTTCAAATAAACAAATTACCTTCAGAGTCACAATTAGTTTCTTCCTTCAGTTTCGATTCAATACCCTCAGCAGTACAATTCTTCAATTTTCAATTCTAGTCCTATCGTTAATTGTGTTTAAAATAGCCACTTCCCAGTATTTCCGCTCAAATAACCGATATTTCTTGCTTTCCTTCGTAGAAACCGGTAATTAGCCTTGCAATTGATTGCGTTTCTAGTTGTCGATAAAACAATTGATTCTTTTTTTTTAGTTCCGATACAATAATATTCGCAGTACAATGGTCATTTTTTTTTTCAGACAGTGCGACTGTTATTTTGGTTTCACAAAACCATCCCATCGTTGATTGCGATAAATAGCCGTTGTTATCAACTGGCCCACTTCCTGCCTTTAAAGTAACTGATATTATTAACTTTCCTTCGTAAAAACCTTTAATTAGCTATATAATTGGGTGCATTGCCAGTGCCCGGTGAAGCACGTGACGTAACTTAACCTGCGGTGGGTATCCAGGCTGTAACAGTAGTAATAGGTTGATTGGGGCAGACCATACGAACGAACGAGTCTTCGTTGAACGTCGAAGGACCGCGTGGGAAGCGAGTGTTAGGTGCAAAACCAGGGAGAGTGGAGGCAATGCAACAGTCGTCGAGTCGCACAAGGGAAAGTCACGGGATTGTTCAACACAATGAGGGGGAGTGAAGCGAGCTCGTAAAATAGCCCGAGAAAAGAAGTATACGCTACGGGGTGAAGGAAATTTATTTTCGTGACCGTCTTTGCGTTCGAGCATTGAAAGACGTCTCTCCATGACTAACAGAGACGACCAGGAAAACTTAACTTGCACGTACCTCCTCCCATCCAATTTCCTCCGCTCTTTTACGACGAGTCCTTCCTTCATTTCGTCTTTGCAGTCGTTAAACGGAATATCTAAATCATAATACTGACCCTCCATTGCACACACATTTTCCATACCTTCCGTGACGTAATTTTTTGTGCGAGCTTTTTTCGAAAAATTTTCGACTCCAACGAGGAAACTCGAAGAACTTACGGTGTCCTGGTTATATTTACCAGACTCTCAAATCAAATGTTTGCAAATTCGTAAATCGTACATTACTTTTTACGTCGACTCGTCACTTCCTCCACTTCCGCTATTTTCGAAGTCGTTCAACGAAACATCCAACACTGACCCTCTGAGTGCACACTTGTATTTCACACCTTTTGCATGCAATCGAATTTTTTTAACCTAGGCCAGGCTTTTTAGGAATAGAAAGAAAATAATCGCGGACAATGCGAGGTGATTTTTGCACAGGCAAATTTTGATTGAAAAATTTTGGAAAAATTTGACAGTCATTGAAATTCCATCAGAAATACATTCTCTTTATCTGTTTTCTAAAAGAAAGCCCTATTTTGGCTTGAGAATTCATCGAAGTGAATTTTTTTTCGGATCAAAGAGAAAGGTGTGAAAAAATGGAGATTTTTTTTTTTTTTTGGAATTGCAGACTCTCGAACGTTAAGGTTCGCACTATGTACCGGAAGGGGTAAATGTCCGGTCATTAATGTTCATAGAAGTTTTAACGAGAAACTTTGAGCATGAAGGATTTTGTAATTTAGGAAACGCAACGTGTAACTTTATAATTTACGGGAGCCGCACGCGAGCTTACGAGATTTTGTTGGATGCGCCTCTTGTTGCATCTATAATATATATGTACTATAGTATGTATATCTTGCTCTCTCTCTCTCTCATGTTCTTCCACTCGCACAAAGTGCTATCTATTTTCCCGGGTTCCGCTTTCACAGCAGTGCTTTTCTGAAGAGCGAACCAGTGCTCGCTCTGCTGCGCATAGAATACAAATATAGTGGTATATCTATGTACACGATAGCATGCTTGCCGAACCGCGTAGGTATTAGGTCGAAGCCGAGGTAATCTTGGTCGGTATCGTGTGGCAAGCTGCAATATTTAACGATGCTGGTGCACTGCACTACTACCCAACGTAACGCCTGCGTATGGAGCGTGGTTTTGCATCGACACTGTGATTTACGGCTACTTGCGATGAATTATCGATAGACTCTACGGTATGGGAGATATTAACGATAAAATGTAGGTAACAGTGGGGCGAACCTATCGTCGCGTGGGAATAAGAAACACAAATTCGTGGGCGTCATGCGATCGCACTAATTTGGAGTTAGTGATGCGCTTAGTGCTCGTGGCACTAAAGGGAATCTTCTTTAACACGAGAAAACACAGAAGAAGTTGAGGGAATGAAATGAAAAAATAAAATTTTTCGTCACTCGAGATAAATGTTTTTGTTCTTGAACGTTTGTAGATAATTTTTGTGCACAAAATTCGTTCACAGGAAGTTGTCTCAGTTGTCCAAACCTTCTTTGCCAATTTTCGGGTTTCAAAATGAAGTACTGAAATATAAGTGAAAATATTTGACCCTGCTTAATCTCTTTATTGGAAAATTCATGTGTTGAACAATTATTGAGGATCACGTTGACGATAACACTTGGGGTTGATGGGACATCAATCGGCCAATTGAGGGTAAATGTTCAGTGAGCATGTCGCGTTATTGTTACAGGGTTGTTCGGTGGCTCACGAACTCCAAAATTGCTGACACTACTGATACTTAAGCTTACGCTCAAGTTTGGTCACTGAATCCACATCAAAGTAGTGACACGTCTGAATATCTTTTTCAATCATAAAATCAAGTTCACAGATGCATTCCTAATTCAAATTCCCCTTGACATTCAGAAACTTCTTTTGCAAACCAGCTGTTTAATAATGTATTATAAGGTCTCTGAATCAGCTAATCTGTCGTCGCTAACTCGCATTTTAGAACCTGTTAACAATCATGATATACAAATCGATTCCAGTAACCACGAATCTTCGGAAACTTCATTAATAGCTCACCAAATATATCGTAAACTGGTGTAATCTGAATAATTATATTATCAAGGACCACGTTGACGATAAGATTTGTCGTCAATGGCACATCAATCGGGCGATTGAGGGCAAGCGTTCAGCGGGCAAGGGATGGTTGTTATACGCAAACTTTGCAGCGTCGTTCGGTGGCTGCACCTTACAACCGACGCAGGCAAGGCGCTCGCCTGGTACCCGGTTCGTCGAAAGTTTTAACGGTTGTGGCTCTTCCTCTCCCTGATTTCGCCCTCCTTCGGCTCTTACCTGCAATCAGCAGTCACGAAGTTTTAGCAAGAAAATTGTCGGAAGCGTCGCAAGTCATCGTAGGTACACCGGAGCGACGTACCGCGAGATTGAAAAGTTACATTCCTCCTTCCTCGGTTAAATTCTCAACGCTCTGTGCCGTACATGGACATTTAATCCACTTTTCAGTGGAGCTGCAAGCTCCCTCTTATGCATTGCGAACGAAGAGATATCAAAACTGCAAGAAAATTGCAAAATTTGAGGATTCTCTTCAGCACTGATGATCCACGTTTGGCTTCGGTGGATTTTCATTTTTTAACCTGAGCCGGAAATTCTCGGTGAATGTTCCGCACAAAATTCCATTACCCAGAAATTTTCGTTTCCGCTCATTTATTCCATTAACAATTGGATCTTATTCGTGCTTTAAGAATATACCGTAAAATTGCTGAGACAATGTAGCATTTTTTTCTTTTTTAATATTCCTTCAACGGAGACTATAAAAATGTGTATAAAATGCTGATACATTTTCTTTTTGTCGTCCATGCCGTAGTATATTCTAAAATGAATGATTGATCCTAAAGAAAGTGTTGAAAAATAGTACATGCTGATGTAAAAAAAAAATGAACATCGTTTTTTAAAGCCAATGTCTATTTTATGCAGACAATATCGTACTTTTTTTTTCTCTTCGCTAAGCTCCGAAGCGTTTATTCGGGAATGGGCCATTAATCTAGAGGAGATTTATTTTCATTGATTATTTCGGCTCGGATTTATTCAGGTGCGCGTGGGGCAGTGGGAGAAGGAAAACGAGAACCGCCTTATTCCAGTTTCTTCGGGGCTTCTGCGCATATCGACGTCCGTGAATTATGATCCCAAGGTCGAACGAAACCTTGTCATCCGTTATCAGCCAGACAATAAAACTTTTTGGGTCTTTGTTACAGGCACGTGGAGATTCCCCTACGGATACCGATACATTTTTCTTCTTACCAGTTAGTTGATTCCCCATCTGACTAGTTGAATCTACCGATCAGGCCATGAGTCAAACGATTAGCTGGGCAACGAGTTAGTTGATTCAACAACTGACTGATTGAACCCATCAATTAGTTCACGGATCATGCAATTAGTTGTGTCAACGAATCAGTTAATCGCCGAATTCATTGATCACTTTCAGTTGTCAAAATAACCAACAGGTTATCAGTTTGATCGTCGTATCGACCTAGTCAAAAACGTCGGCCATATGTAATGCCTTTTGATTGTAGCACCTATCGATCTTCCGATTATCTTGTCAAAAAGATCACAACTCGCTCTTTGTCCATCTAAAGTGAACCAACTGTACGCCATCTATA
This sequence comes from Clistopyga incitator, assembly GCA_947507545.1. NCBI lineage: Eukaryota > Metazoa > Arthropoda > Insecta > Hymenoptera > Ichneumonidae > Clistopyga > Clistopyga incitator. The sequence continues at coordinate 12,106,176 of OX382177.1, forward strand.
GACCTTTGTAAAGGTGTCATTCGACATTCGACATGAGTGATGTTCATCACACTGTTGTTCGTATATGCTTGAGTGAACCTTAGTTCATGCCTATGTATAACCCAAGTTGCCACAACATTGATCGGTTACATTGTGGACTATGCTGTATTGCTTTCCTTATATAACGGGATTGAGTCGCTGTAATACCCACATGCGCGTAATGTAGCGACTGCTCATACTATTCTTCGTATATGCTTGAACGAACCTTAGGTCATGCCTATGTACAATCCAAGCTGCCACAACATTGATCGGTTACATTGTGGACAGTGGTGTATTGCTTTCCCTAGGACGGGATTGAGTCGCTGTAATACCCACGTGCACGTAATGTAGCGACTGCTCATGGTATAGGTAGTGTTAGCCTAGCCACCAATGGGAGGCTTAGTTTCTTAAGCCATGGCGGGTTTTGACAAACACCAACAGAGTTACCGATTCAGCAATGGCATTGGAGTGGCATACCGGTGGAGGGAGCTCGAGATCAGCTTGCTTGGATTACGCGAATGAACAGGATCCCACTTCGAAATAGATCCACGCTGTTCGCGAGATTACGGACTTGGTATCGAATAGCTACAGCTGCCTCATGGAGATGCCCACGTACGTGCGCTTCCACGTACGCTCGTTCTCGTTTCTCGCTGAGTCTATACGACAACAGGCCGCAGTGACTCCTCTGCTCTGATGATTCGGTACTTATCCGGTTTGCGACTGCGTGCACCTGCCCACCTACCGTTCAACACCCCACATTATTCGTCCGTACAGCCAGGCCTGTTACCGTTGTGCATAGCGTAGAAATTAGGATGTCCAGCGGTGATGAGATCGCTCGGGTCTGTTTACGGTCTCTGAAGCTAAGTGCAGTTGTAATTGGACCGGAGCTTTTCGACCATTAGTCTGAACCACGCAAATAGCAGGAATTCCAAGGGGATGAGATCAAACATTATGCTGCGCGTTCAATTTGGATGCTATTTCAGAAGGATTTCATGGCTTTTTTGTGACATTTCCAAAGGGACGTCAACCAACCACGGCTTTTTTTTGTTAATCGATCCTAGCTTTCTTCCAGCGTGAGGCTGAATCGCATGGAAATGATCAATCGAGAGTCCGATTGTGTCTTGGATGAAATGTGAATAGCCGGGTCATGGAATATCTAACAAAGCCACATCTGGGGTAGTCCAGTTCTGACTTTGGCGATCAGGTTTTCATGACGAAGTCTGGACCAAACTCGATATCAATCCTGGCAAATGAGTCTGATCGAATCTGACTCAGACCTGGCTAAAATCTTATAAGCCTCATCGGGCAAGACATAAAAATGCCACATCTGGATGAGACCCAGCTTAAAACCACTCGCCCTAACTAGATAAGACCTATCCATACCGTATCTGCGCCAAACTTGGCTGAAGAAGGTTGAGCCTGATCAGTCACGCTTCGCTGACACCGGAAATGACCCTGATCCCGTGTCACTCAGTCTCAGGCTCTTGCCACGAGTGAGGAACAAATCGATTGTCGTTTTTCTAGACACATTTGCCCGTGTCGTCCGTGTTCACATTCGTGTGAACCCACCCCCCCGTGTTTTAACGAAAGCTCCTGAAGAGTTAAAGCTTCGTTACGGATGAAGTAATACAGCGAAAACTTCACAAGTTGTAATTCATTGTGAGTTACAGCAATACAGAGAAAACTTTCCGAGTAGTAATTCATAATGAATTACTACTTTTCTCCGTATTGCTCCATCAGTAACGAAGCTGTAACTCTTCGGTAACACACGTTAAAATACGAGTTTAACACGGATGTGAACCCCGAGGACATGGCAGATGTGTTTGAAAAAACGACAAGCGATTTGTCTCTCACTCATCCGCATTCTATACGGGAAGAGCTCAGCCCATGTGAGTGCATGGGTTGCAAGCTCAAGCGCTTTTTATCGCCTATACTTCTAAGCCAGACATGGTATTGTATTCGAATGCTGGGCGTTACTCAGCCCAGTCCAACCGTACCTGGCTTCGTTCTCCTGGACGTTATCCACTCTCCCGGCTGCATTATAGATCGTGTGAAATTCGCATGGACAAGCCGAGTGGAAAAAGCGATAGCGGGACAAAGAAGAAGAAAGAGCTTTCACGAGACTTGTGCGTAAAGCGGCAGCTTGGAATCGGATCATCAGTGTGTACATATCGATTCGCAAATCCCGATAATACAGATAACGCTTACGCAAACCCGTCGCACGAGGGACAGCATACGTGAACGGGATCTTTGTGTTTCACGCTCGTTATGTTACAGTTCCAAGCATTAAATTCAGTAATATTACAAACTGTTGTGGATGCGCACATTGATGTTTACTTTGCGAAGGTAAAACGGTCATAAACGGTATTTGTTCTGTTTTGTAATAACATACTATTTACAAAACAACGATTACAGTAGATTGTGATAGAGAAAAGTGATTGAAAAATGAATCTTTCTTATCGTTGGCTTGGAATTTATCGATAAATGTTAAATAAAAAAAAATATTGTCTCTCAATTGTGACCGACGTACACGTCGGTCATTTGTTCGGTTTCAACGATATATTTGATCCGAGCACTTCTAGCTCAAGCCCCTCTCCCACTACTTATCGAGAAACGGGGCAAAGTTTTTCAATTTTGTCGATTACACTTCTCCCAACCGAGATGGAGGCATTACCGAGTTCTCCAATGCCACCACTTGGAGAGGCACGTCGATAAAGATCTTTGTCGTCGCTGAAAGTAAAATCCAAGTGCGGTACGAAAGCAATTGTCATTATCGTGCGATTCTGACACACTCTCGGGCTATATCTTGGTTGATTTGTCGTCTCGAGGATCAATGGAGTGAGTTGAAGTCATCGGGATTGAGGAGGACAGAGAGAGAGAGCAAAAAAGTACATGTTTCCCAACATCACCCTCTTCATTCGCTCCCAAAGATTTCTGTTACGATGGTAACCACTGAGAAACCGGTAAGATTGGACCTTTTTCGATAGGGGGAATAACAGGACGACTTTCCTGTCCTTCCACTACAGATACGAGAACGAGAGAAAGAGGGAATTGGAGTAGGCGAAGGGAAACCCAGGGAAGGCAGGAAGGAGAGACAATTAAAAAGTTTCTCGAGTTCGATGGAGGCGTGCCGCTGTCACGATGAAAAGTTTCAGTGACTTTCGAGTTGTTCGGTGAAATCTCGTGGTGACGAGGTAGCACGGGTTGCGGCAAAAGCTCCCAGTGGAGCGACAAAAGGTCACCGAATCCATTGGGACTAAGGATTGTGCGAATTCCCAGGTAGGTAATCAGGGGCAATTATGAGTTGAAGTCATTGGAACGAAGAGTCCTCCTGCCCTCTCGGCTCTCCGAACTTCCGCGAGTCAATAAGGCTTCGAGTTTCCCTTATTGTCGTCCTCTGGCAGTTCCTGATTGTTCATTGCCCTGTTCTCGAGCCATAAGGATTTCTGAGCCGAAGGATATATTCCGACGATAAAAAGGACTTTGATCTATCGCGTTGCTATCAGCAGTCACCAGGTCAGAATATTACATGGTGAAACTTTACCGAGAACCGACACTGTACAAACGATTGAACTTGAGTTATCAACTATACGCAACTAAACTTAACACAACGAAACTGTCCACAGTCAAGTTGTACATACCAAAACTGGCCATAGTCAAACTGTACACAGATTAACTGCGCCCAATTTAAGTAGCAAATAATTAAATGTTACACCATCAAATCCCCTATATACTCTATGGCTATACGTTTGTTATGTGACCCTTTCTAACCTATGGTGGGCTTAAATCGATGTTATCAGGTCTGTGCGCGGTCGATCATTGTTCCATTTAAAGCTTTGTATAATTTTGTTGTGTACAGACTACGTCCAGTTGCTGAATGTCTAGGTGTGCAGAGTTTTGTTTAAGTCCACTTTATGCTGTGGGAAATTTAAAATGCGCACTGTGCATTGTGTGTTGAAATTTAGATGGAGTTGTATCCTGCAGAAACGAAGGCATGTCATCCGTTGCATTTTCATTAAACTAGGTCCGAAAGCACCAGTTTCCGGAGGCTTTTTTTTATCTAGGCGTTATATCTTAATAGCTTCTAAGTGTGGGCCACTAAGCAACGACCATGTAGATCAGGCAGACTCGGTAAAGCTTGACTACACAGTGCAGAAAATAATAATGAAAAAAAAAAAAAAAGGCCAACACTTTCAGGTGCAAATATTGATTACTACAAATATTTCAATGTTGGTTTCTGTCACTTTTGTGCATTCAACGAGTTTGCCGTGCGAGTTCAGGAGCGAATAGTCTACGAAAGGATAAGATCGACGAAACATGACATGACAGCGAAGATAAAATAACGAGGTTCCAACTCGACCTCTTCGCCGATGGTTCTCCTTTTTTCTTCGGCATTTGACGAGAGACACTTTGCACGACGATGTATGTCGGTGACGTACTCCGTTTTGAATATCTTGTGCGGTGATTGCAAAAAACCACTTACGGGTCACATATTTTATTATTTATTTTTAATGGACTATCTCGTCTGGCATTTATTCCGAGTCTTTGAAACGAACTGTCTTCTCGGCCATTTCCTATCTCATCCGAGGCATCAGTGTGCTACTTTGATCGGCTTTACGGCTTTGTTTTTGCTGAAAAGCGGTTTTATCGATGTTCTTTATCCTGTCCTCGTTTTTCCACCTAATACTAGAGCTTTTCCAATGGCCCGCACAACTTTCCTTCCAATTCGTAAAACGAATTGCGAGTCATAAAGAGTTGAACCAAAGTCTTTGTGACGGGCGTGCATGCGATGCCGGAGATTCACGTCTGTCTTTTCACTTGGCAACAAACATATGTATGACCGCCTGTTTCCTCGGTTCCGTTTTATTTTAACTCTTCTTTCGAGGCTCCCATCGTTCTTTGTCCCGCTATGAGATCTCGTACAATTAATTATTCTTAGTTGTCTTCTATGGTCTCTCTTAAGCCCTACTTATTCTGGAGCCCTTCTTATACTAAAAACTGGCCCACGAATCACTCTAAAAAAATGTTTCTAACCAGGTGAAAATCTGTAATTTAACTCACCAGTTTACCATTCCTATTTTCACCAAGATAAATCAAGATTCATGTTAGTATCACTGCTCAATCGTTCGAAATCATCTTGACAGCCGCTGGCTTATCTTCTCCATATCATCACCGTGGTTACACTTTTTACGAGCACATGCCAACTGGGCTGCCTATGGAGTCACGGAACTCCTTCTTTTTTCCTTTTTTTTTTTTTTTTACTTCCTTTTCCGACACTGCATCACCTCACCTATCACGTCCGACCAAAGGGTATCTCTGCTACTCGCACCCTCGTCACGTAGCCACCCAGTGGCAGTGTAGCTACCACGTCGGCGATACTTTACAACCCTCTCTCGCACCAATGCAGCTACGTAGACATAAAAGAAGGTCATAAAAAGTCACACAGAGTAAAAATAATAAAAGTAGCAATAATAATAGAAAAGAAAATAAATATTTATCAACACCGGTCCATTTCTTAGGTAACTCGGTGCAGTGGCCAGTTTGGCTCATGGTTTAATGAGGCCAACGACATATGATCGTGGGAAATTTTTTTTCTTTTTTTAATTCCGTGGATCAGAGACAGAAGGACCACTTAATAGAATAGTTAGAGGTGTCGGAAACATTAACCAGTGCTTACCCAGCAATAATTTGACGGCTCGGTTGCTTGTACTTTTGTTTGCTGTCTATTTTGTTGAATTCGCTCGTGTTCTTCCTCCGAGAAGTCCTTCCGAGCGCACACGAGTCGTCGGAGACCATTTGCATGGAATTATCGCGCCCCGTCGGCTTTACTGTCGGACAGGAAGCGCGCTCGCGGCTCGGGGGAGGAAAGCGGGGCAGCGAAGGTCCGTTGAGTACATGTGAAAAAAGCACCGCCACTATTTCCCGGTGAAGTAGCCACCGGATAGCCAGGTGACTCGCCAAGCGGCGAGTTCCCAGTCAGCCCACCTTTCCTCTTATCCTGGCCCACCATTCGCTCCTCCTCTCTTTCCGAGGTTTACACCCTCAACGTGTGAGCTACCTGCACGTTGTAATTCTTTTTGTTCCGTTACTCTCTTCACATTTACTATCGCTCCACCTGGCCTACCACGAAGTTTGCCATGGAAGCGAAACAACAAAAACTTTAAATCGCGGAAGTGATTAGCATACACATTTCGCACAACCGATGAAGGCGATTGGTCGGATTTATCGATTAGCGCTGATCCGTTCAACGTCTAGTATTGCCTTCATTATCGTTATTTTTTTTATCGATCATGTCCCACAATTTTTTATATCCCTTTTTTCAATAACTCTATAGAATTTCGACCTTTGTCAGAAATATTTTTACTCATTTAAATCGCGAAAACCGCCACCACAAACAGTGGTAGTTCCAAAGAATTGTTTTGCGTTCCAATATTTTCCGATCACTCAGTTTTTTATGTAAAATTTTGCCGAAAGCTTCGTTTTCCGGCTGCTGAAAAATTGCTTTGTGGTGAATATTGTTTTTGTTTTTTAAATGCAAACTCATGTAAACTGTATATTTCAGGTATATCGAGGAGAAAAGGTATTGACACATTCCCGTGGTTATGGGAGCCGAATAAATGGAAAATATAAAATGAAATTGAATAAATAAATTCGAGACAAATAGACGGAAAGTGTATTTGTTCGATCGGCGACTTTCGAGCTATCGACGATATCAAAGTTTATACAAAAACAACGGCAATTACGGCGTTACGTTCGGATGGCTGTTTGGTAATCGAGAAACCTGTAGTTCGTACGGATATCGACAATTACGGGCTTATCGGCTTTCCATTTCACCCAATCACTCGTGACTCAACCACTAATGGGGTTTTTCAGGTCGAAGGGCACTCGAATAACCTCACAGCGCGACTCAATTTTTGAGCTACTGCATGTTCCACGCTTTAGGATATGGCATGGCGCACGATTGATTTTAAAACGCGGGCCGATCGATTGTTGGTGTTGCCGATTACCCCAGAGAAAACTGGCAACATAAATCGGACAACACCCGTAATAGCATAACGACTTTTTTTTATATTCAGCATGAATTGAACGTAACATTTTTATCTCCTTTTGTTTTAGTGGTAGTAAATTCCGATCGTTGACGCTCCCATGGGACACCTCGAAATTAATTAATTTCTTGATGTCACCCGCAGAAAAGGTAAATTCTGGCAATTGAAAAAAAAATAGAAAAAAATCGTCAGCTAATATCGTTAATGATAAATACGAGAGCTTTTTCCATACGCTAAAACATTTTATCA